>OY727108.1:24532864-25905543 GCA_963402855.1 Ormia ochracea | reverse complement strand
GGAAATACAATAAAATGGAAAAAATTAATTAAAATGAAAAATGTTAGTATTCTAGTAAATGGGTATCATTACAGGACGAAAAACTTATATTTTCCAGCTGCGCGTCACCTCCTGTTCTCTTGGAATACATCGTTTAGTGGAATTCCAAATTGGAAATACAATAAAATGGAAAAAATTAACTAAAATAAAGAATGTTCGTATTCTAGTATTTAGGTATCATTACAGGACGAAAAACTTATTATTTCCAGCCGCCCATCACCTCCTGTTCTCAAAAAATTCATCCTTTAGTGGAATTCTAGATTGGAAATACAATAAAATGGAAAAAATTAACTAAAATGGAAAATGTTAGTATTCTAGTGATTAGGTATCATTACAAGACGAAAAACTTATTATTTCCAGCCGCCCGTCACCTCCTGGTCTCTTGGAATACATCCTTTAGTGGAATTCTAAATTGGAAATACAATAAAATGGAAAAAATTAATTAAAATGAAAAATGTTAGTATTCTAGTATTTAGGTATCATTACAAGACGAAAAACTTATTATTTCCAGCCGCCCATCACCTCCTGTTATCAAAAAATTCATCCTTTAGTGGAATTCTAGATTGGAAATACAATAAAATGGAAAAAATAATTAAAATGAAAAATGTTAGTATTCTAGTATTTAGGTATCATTACAAGACGAAAAACTTATATTTTCCAGCTGCCCGTCACCTCCTGTTCACAAAAAATTCATCCTTTAGAGGAATTCTAGATTGGAAATACAATAAAATGGAAAAAATTAACTAAAATAAAGAATGTTAGTATTCTAGTATTTAGGTATCATTACAAGACGAAAAACTTATATTTTCCAGCTGCCCGTCACCTCCTGTTCACAAAAAATTCATCCTTTAGTGGAATTCTAGATTGGAAATACAATAAAATGGAAAAAATTAACTAAAATAAAGAATGTTAGTATTCTAGTATTTAGGTATCATTACAAGACGAAAAACTTATTATTTCCAGCCGCCCATCACCTCCTGTTCTCAAAAAATTCATCCTTTAGTGGAATTCTAGATTGGAAATACAATAAAATGGAAAAAATTAATTTAAATGAAAAATGTTAGTATTCTAGTATTTAGGTATCATTACAAGACGAAAAACTTATATTTTTCAGCTGCCCGTCACCTCCTGTTCTCAAAAAATTCATCCTTTAGTGGAATTCTAAATTGGAAATACAATAAAATGGAAAAAATTAATTAAAATGAAATATGTTAGTATTCTAGTATTTAGGTATGATTGCTGGACGAAAAACTTATATTTTCCAGCTGCCCGTCACCTCCTGGTCTCTTGGAATACATCCTTTAGTGGAATTCTAAATTGGAAATACAATAAAATGGAAAAAATTAATTAAAATGAAAAATGTTAGTATTCTAGTAAATGGGTATCATTACAGGACGAAAAACTTATATTTTCCAGCCGCCCATCACCTCCTGTTCTCAAAAAATTCATCCTTTAGTGGAATTCTAGATTGGAAATACAATAAAATGGAAAAAATTAATTAAAATGAAAAATGTTAGTATTCTAGTATTTAGGTATCATTACAAGACGAAAAACTTATATTTTTCAGCTGCCCGTCACCTCCTGTTCTCCAAAAATTCATCCTTTAGTGGAATTCTAGATTGGAAATACAATAAAATGGAAAAAATTAATTAAAATGAAAAATGTTAGTATTCTAGTAAATGGGTATCATTACAGGACGAAAAACTTATATTTTCCAGCTGCGCGTCACCTCCTGTTCTCTTGGAATACATCGTTTAGTGGAATTCCAAATTGGAAATACAATAAAATGGAAAAAATTAACTAAAATAAAGAATGTTCGTATTCTAGTATTTAGGTATCATTACAGGACGAAAAACTTATTATTTCCAGCCGCCCATCACCTCCTGTTCTCAAAAAATTCATCCTTTAGTGGAATTCTAGATTGGAAATACAATAAAATGGAAAAAATTAACTAAAATGGAAAATGTTAGTATTCTAGTGATTAGGTATCATTACAAGACGAAAAACTTATTATTTCCAGCCGCCCGTCACCTCCTGGTCTCTTGGAATACATCCTTTAGTGGAATTCTAAATTGGAAATACAATAAAATGGAAAAAATTAATTAAAATGAAAAATGTTAGTATTCTAGTATTTAGGTATCATTACAAGACGAAAAACTTATTATTTCCAGCCGCCCATCACCTCCTGTTCTCAAAAAATTCATCCTTTAGTGGAATTCTAGATTGGAAATACAATAAAATGGAAAAAATTAACTAAAATGGAAAATGTTAGTATTCTAGTGATTAGGTATCATTACAAGACGAAAAACTTATTATTTCCAGCCGCCCGTCACCTCCTGGTCTCTTGGAATACATCCTTTAGTGGAATTCTAAATTGGAAATACAATAAAATGGAAAAAATTAATTAAAATGAAAAATGTTAGTATTCTAGTATTTAGGTATCATTACAAGACGAAAAACTTATTATTTCCAGCCGCCCATCACCTCCTGTTATCAAAAAATTCATCCTTTAGTGGAATTCTAGATTGGAAATACAATAAAATGGAAAAAATTAACTAAAATAAAGAATGTTAGTATTCTAGTATTTAGGTATCATTACAAGACGAAAAACTTATATTTTCCAGCTGCCCGTCACCTCCTGTTCACAAAAAATTCATCCTTTAGTGGAATTCTAGATTGGAAATACAATAAAATGGAAAAAATTAACTAAAATAAAGAATGTTAGTATTCTAGTATTTAGGTATCATTACAAGACGAAAAACTTATTATTTCCAGCCGCCCATCACCTCCTGTTCTCAAAAAATTCATGCTTTAGTGGAATTCTAGATTGGAAATACAATAAAATGGAAAAAATTAATTAAAATGAAAAATGTTAGTATTCTAGTATTTAGGTATCATTACAAGACGAAAAACTTATATTTTCCACCTGCCCGTCACCTCTTGTTCACAAAAAATTCATCCTTTAGTGGAATTCTAAATTGGAAATACAATAAAATGGAAAAAATTAATTAAAATGAAATATGTTAGTATTCTAGTATTTAGGTATGATTACTGGACCTCCTGGTCTCTTGGAATACATCCTTTAGTGGAATTCTAAATTGGAAATACAATAAAATGGAAAAAATTAATTAAAATGAAAAATGTTAGTATTCTAGTAAATGGGTATCATTACAGGACGAAAAACTTATATTTTCCAGCCGCCCATCACCTCCTGTTCTCAAAAAATTCATCCTTTAGTGGAATTCTAGATTGGAAATACAATAAAATGGAAAAAATTAATTAAAATGAAAAATGTTAGTATTCTAGTATTTAGGTATCATTACAAGACGAAAAACTTATATTTTTCAGCTGCCCGTCACCTCCTGTTCTCAAAAAATTCATCCTTTAGTGGAATTCTAGATTGGAAATACAATAAAATGAAAAAAATTAACTAAAATAAAGAATGTTAGTATTCTAGTATTTAGGTATCATTACAGGACGAAAAACTTATTATTTCCAGCCGCCCATCACCTCCTGTTATCAAAAAATTCATCCTTTAGTGGAATTCTAAATTGGAAATACAATAAAATGGAAAAAATAATTAAAATGAAAAATGTTAGTATTCTAGTATTTAGGTATCATTACAAGACGAAAAACTTATATTTTCCAGCTGCCCGTCACCTCCTGTTATCAAAAAATTCATCCTTTAGTGGAATTCTAAATTGGAAATACAATAAAATGGAAAAAATTAACTAAAATGGAAAATGTTAGTATTCTAGTAATTAGGTATCATTACAAGACGAAAAACTTATTATTTCCAGCCGCCCGTCACCTCCTGGTCTCTTGGAATACATCCTTTAGTGGAATTCTAAATTGGAAATACAATAAAATGGAAAAAATTAATTAAAATGAAAAATGTTAGTATTCTAGTATTTAGGTATCATTACAAGACGAAAAACTTATTATTTCCAGCCGCCCATCACCTCCTGTTATCAAAAAATTCATCCTTTAGTGGAATTCTAGATTGGAAATACAATAAAATGGAAAAAATAATTAAAATGAAAAATGTTAGTATTCTAGTATTTAGGTATCATTACAAGACGAAAAACTTATATTTTCCAGCTGCCCGTCACCTCCTGTTCACAAAAAATTCATCCTTTAGTGGAATTCTAGATTGGAAATACAATAAAATGGAAAAAATTAACTAAAATAAAGAATGTTAGTATTCTAGTATTTAGGTATCATTACAAGACGAAAAACTTATATTTTCCAGCTGCCCGTCACCTCCTGTTCACAAAAAATTCATCCTTTAGTGGAATTCTAGATTGGAAATACAATAAAATGGAAAAAATTAACTAAAATAAAGAATGTTAGTATTCTAGTATTTAGGTATCATTACAAGACGAAAAACTTATTATTTCCAGCCGCCCATCACCTCCTTTTCTCAAAAAATTCATCCTTTAGTGGAATTCTAGATTGGAAATACAATAAAATGGAAAAAATTAATTAAAATGAAAAATGTTAGTATTCTAGTATTTAGGTATCATTACAAGACGAAAAACTTATATTTTCCACCTGCCCGTCACCTCTTGTTCACAAAAAATTCATCCTTTAGTGGAATTCTAAATTGGAAATACAATAAAATGGAAAAAATTAATTAAAATGAAATATGTTAGTATTCTAGTATTTAGGTATGATTACTGGACGAAAAACTTATATTTTCCAGCTGCCCGTCACCTCCTGGTCTCTTGGAATACATCCTTTAGTGGAATTCTAAATTGGAAATACAATAAAATGGAAAAAATTAATTAAAATGAAAAATGTTAGTATTCTAGTAAATGGGTATCATTACAGGACGAAAAACTTATATTTTCCAGCCGCCCATCACCTCCTGTTCTCAAAAAATTCATCCTTTAGTGGAATTCTAGATTGGAAATACAATAAAATGGAAAAAATTAATTAAAATGAAAAATGTTAGTATTCTAGTATTTAGGTATCATTACAAGACGAAAAACTTATATTTTTCAGCTGCCCGTCACCTCCTGTTCTCAAAAAATTCATCCTTTAGTGGAATTCTAGATTGGAAATACAATAAAATGAAAAAAATTAACTAAAATAAAGAATGTTAGTATTCTAGTATTTAGGTATCATTACAGGACGAAAAACTTATTATTTCCAGCCGCCCATCACCTCCTGTTATCAAAAAATTCATCCTTTAGTGGAATTCTAGATTGGAAATACAATAAAATGGAAAAAATTAACTAAAATGGAAAATGTTAGTATTCTAGTAATTAGGTATCATTACAAGACGAAAAACTTATTATTTCCAGCCGCCCGTCACCTCCTGGTCTCTTGGAATACATCCTTTAGTGGAATTCTAAATTGGAAATACAATAAAATGGAAAAAATTAATTAAAATGAAAAATGTTAGTATTCTAGTATTTAGGTATCATTACAAGACGAAAAACTTATTATTTCCAGCCGCCCATCACCTCCTGTTATCAAAAAATTCATCCTTTAGTGGAATTCTAGATTGGAAATACAATAAAATGGAAAAAATAATTAAAATGAAAAATGTTAGTATTCTAGTATTTAGGTATCATTACAAGACGAAAAACTTATATTTTCCAGCTGCCCGTCACCTCCTGTTCACAAAAAATTCATCCTTTAGTGGAATTCTAGATTGGAAATACAATAAAATGGAAAAAATTAACTAAAATAAAGAATGTTAGTATTCTAGTATTTAGGTATCATTACAAGACGAAAAACTTATATTTTCCAGCTGCCCGTCACCTCCTGTTCACAAAAAATTCATCCTTTAGTGGAATTCTAGATTGGAAATACAATAAAATGGAAAAAATTAACTAAAATAAAAAATGTTAGTATTCTAGTAAAGGGGTATCATTACAGGACGAAAAACTTATTATTTCCAGCCGCCCATCACCTCCTGTTCTCAAAAAATTCATCCTTTAGTGGAATTCTAGATTGGAAATACAATAAAATGGAAAAAATTAATTAAAATGAAAAATGTTAGTATTCTAGTATTTAGGTATCATTACAAGACGAAAAACTTATATTTTCCAGCTGCCCGTCACCTCTTGTTCACAAAAAATTCATCCTTTAGTGGAATTCTAAATTGGAAATACAATAAAATGAAAAAAATTAATTATAATGAAAAATGTTAGTATTCTAGTATTTAGGTATCATTACAAGACGAAAAACTTATATTTTCCAGCTGCCCGTCACCTCCTGTTCACAAAAAATTCATCCTTTAGTGGAATTCTAGATTGGAAATACAATAAAATGGAAAAAATTAACTAAAATAAAGAATGTTAGTATTCTAGTATTTAGGTATCATTACAAGACGAAAAACTTATTATTTCCAGCCGCCCATCACCTCCTGTTCTCAAAAAATTCATCCTTTAGTGGAATTCTAGATTGGAAATACAATAAAATGGAAAAAATTAATTAAAATGAAAAATGTTAGTATTCTAGTATTTAGGTATCATTACAAGACGAAAAACTTGTATTTTCCACCTGCCCGTCACCTCTTGTTCACAAAAAATTCATCCTTTAGTGGAATTCTAAATTGGAAATACAATAAAATGGAAAAAATTATTTAAAATGAAATATGTTAGTATTCTAGTATTTAGGTATGATTACTGGACGAAAAACTTATATTTTCCAGCTGCCCGTCACCTCCTGGTCTCTTGGAATACATCCTTTAGTGGAATTCTAAATTGGAAATACAATAAAATGGAAAAAATTAATTAAAATGAAAAATGTTAGTATTCTAGTATTTAGGTATCATTACAAGACGAAAAACTTATTATTTCCAGCCGCCCATCACCTCCTGTTCTCAAAAAATTCATCCTTTAGTGGAATTCTAGATTGGAAATACAATAAAATGGAAAAAATTAATTAAAATGAAAAATGTTAGTATTCTAGTAAATGGGTATCATTACAGGAGGAAAAACTTATATTTTCCAGCTGCGCGTCACCTCCTGTTCTCTTGGAATACATCGTTTAGTGGAATTCCAAATTGGAAATACAATAAAATGGAAAAAATTAACTAAAATAAAGAATGTTCGTATTCTAGTATTTAGGTATCATTACAGGACGAAAAACTTATTATTTCCAGCCGCCCATCACCTCCTGTTCTCAAAAAATTCATCCTTTAGTGGAATTCTAGATTGGAAATACAATAAAATGGAAAAAATTAACTAAAATGGAAAATGTTAGTATTCTAGTGATTAGGTATCATTACAAGACGAAAAACTTATTATTTCCAGCCGCCCGTCACCTCCTGGTCTCTTGGAATACATCCTTTAGTGGAATTCTAAATTGGAAATACAATAAAATGGAAAAAATTAATTAAAATGAAAAATGTTAGTATTCTAGTATTTAGGTATCATTACAAGACGAAAAACTTATTATTTCCAGCCGCCCGTCACCTCCTGGTCTCTTGGAATACATCCTTTAGTGGAATTCTAAATTGGAAATACAATAAAATGGAAAAAATTAATTAAAATGAAAAATGTTAGTATTCTAGTATTTAGGTATCATTACAAGACGAAAAACTTATTATTTCCAGCCGCCCATCACCTCCTGTTATCAAAAAATTCATCCTTTAGTGGAATTCTAGATTGGAAATACAATAAAATGGAAAAAATTAACTAAAATAAAGAATGTTAGTATTCTAGTATTTAGGTATCATTACAAGACGAAAAACTTATATTTTCCAGCTGCCCGTCACCTCCTGTTCACAAAAAATTCATCCTTTAGTGGAATTCTAGATTGGAAATACAATAAAATGGAAAAAATTAACTAAAATAAAGAATGTTAGTATTCTAGTATTTAGGTATCATTACAAGACGAAAAACTTATATTTTCCAGCTGCCCGTCACCTCCTGTTCACAAAAAATTCATCCTTTAGTGGAATTCTAGATTGGAAATACAATAAAATGGAAAAAATTAACTAAAATAAAAAATGTTAGTATTCTAGTAAATGGGTATCATTACAGGACGAAAAACTTATTATTTCCAGCCGCCCATCACCTCCTGTTCTCAAAAAATTCATCCTTTAGTGGAATTCTAGATTGGAAATACAATAAAATGGAAAAAATTAATTAAAATGAAAAATGTTAGTATTCTAGTATTTAGGTATCATTACAAGACGAAAAACTTATATTTTCCAGCTGCCCGTCACCTCCTGTTCACAAAAAATTCATCCTTTAGTGGAATTCTAGATTGGAAATACAATAAAATGAAAAAAATTAACTAAAATAAAGAATGTTAGTATTCTAGTATTTAGGTATCATTACAAGACGAAAAACTTATTATTTCCAGCCGCCCATCACCTCCTGTTCTCAAAAAATTCATCCTTTAGTGGAATTCTAGATTGGAAATACAATAAAATGGAAAAAATTAATTAAAATGAAAAATGTTAGTATTCTAGTATTTAGGTATCATTACAAGACGAAAAACTTATATTTTCCACCTGCCCGTCACCTCTTGTTCACAAAAAATTCATCCTTTAGTGGAATTCTAAATTGGAAATACAATAAAATGGAAAAAATTAATTAAAATGAAATATGTTAGTATTCTAGTATTTAGGTATGATTACTGGACGAAAAACTTATATTTTCCAGCTGCCCGTCACCTCCTGGTCTCTTGGAATACATCCTTTAGTGGAATTCTAAATTGGAAATACAATAAAATGGAAAAAATTAATTAAAATGAAAAATGTTAGTATTCTAGTATTTAGGTATCATTACAAGACGAAAAACTTATTATTTCCAGCCGCCCATCACCTCCTGTTCTCAAAAAATTCATCCTTTAGTGGAATTCTAGATTGGAAATACAATAAAATGGAAAAAATTAACTAAAATAAAGAATGTTAGTATTCTAGTAAATGGGTATCATTGCAGGACGAAAAACATATATTTTCCAGCTGCGCGTCACCTCCTGTTCTCTTGGAATACATCCTTTAGTGGAATTCCAAATTGGAAATACAATAAAATGGAAAAAATTAATTAAAATGAAAAATGTTAGTATTCTAGTATTTAGGTATCATTACAAGACGAAAAACTTATTATTTCCAGCCGCCCATCACCTCCTGTTCTCAAAAAATTCATCCTTTAGTGGAATTCTAGATTGGAAATACAATAAAATAGAAAAAATTAATTAAAATGAAAAATGTTAGTATTCTAGTAAATGGGTATCATTACAGGACGAAAAACTTATATTTTCCAGCTGCGCGTCACCTCCTGTTCTCTTGGAATACATCGTTTAGTGGAATTCCAAATTGGAAATACAATAAAATGGAAAAAATTAACTAAAATAAAGAATGTTCGTATTCTAGTATTTAGGTATCATTACAGGACGAAAAACTTATTATTTCCAGCCGCCCATCACCTCCTGTTCTCAAAAAATTCATCCTTTAGTGGAATTCTAGATTGGAAATACAATAAAATGGAAAAAATTAACTAAAATGGAAAATGTTAGTATTCTAGTGATTAGGTATCATTACAAGACGAAAAACTTATTATTTCCAGCCGCCCGTCACCTCCTGGTCACTTGGAATACATCCTTTAGTGGAATTCTAAATTGGAAATACAATAAAATGGAAAAAATTAATTAAAATGAAAAATGTTAGTATTCTAGTATTTAGGTATCATTACAAGACGAAAAACTTATTATTTCCAGCCGCCCATCACCTCCTGTTATCAAAAAATTCATCCTTTAGTGGAATTCTAGATTGGAAATACAATAAAATGGAAAAAATAATTAAAATGAAAAATGTTAGTATTCTAGTATTTAGGTATCATTACAAGACGAAAAACTTATATTTTCCAGCTGCCCGTCACCTCCTGTTCACAAAAAATTCATCCTTTAGTGGAATTCTAGATTGGAAATACAATAAAATGGAAAAAATTAACTAAAATAAAGAATGTTAGTATTCTAGTAAATGGGTATCATTACAGGACGAAAAACTTATTATTTCCAGCCGCCCGTCACCTCCTGGTCTCTTGGAATACATCCTTTAGTGGAATTCTAAATTGGAAATACAATAAAATGGAAAAAATTAATTAAAATGAAAAATGTTAGTATTCTAGTATTTAGGTATCATTACAAGACGAAAAACTTATTATTTCCAGCCGCCCATCACCTCCTGTTCTCAAAAAATTCATCCTTTAGTGGAATTCTAGATTGGAAATACAATAAAATGGAAAAAATTAATTAAAATGAAAAATGTTAGTATTCTAGTATTTAGGTATCATTACAAGACAAAAAACTTATATTTTCCAGCTGCCCGTCACCTCTTGTTCACAAAAAATTCATCCTTTAGTGGAATTCTAAATTGGAAATACAATAAAATGGAAAAAATTAATTAAAATGAAATATGTTAGTATTCTAGTATTTAGGTATCATTACAAGACGAAAAACTTATTATTTCCAGCCGCCCATCACCTCCTGTTCTCACAAAATTCATCCTTTAGTGGAATTCTAGATTGGAAATACAATAAAATGGAAAAAATTAATTAAAATGAAAAATGTTAGTATTCTAGTTTTTAGGTATGATTACTGGACGAAAAACTTATATTTTCCAGCTGCCCGTCACCTCCTGGTCTCTTGGAATACATCCTTTAGTGGAATTCTAAATTGGAAATACAATAAAATGGAAAAAATTAATTAAAATGAAAAATGTTAGTATTCTAGTATTTAGGTATCATTACAAGACGAAAAACTTATATTTTCCAGCTGCCCGTCACCTCCTGTTCACTAAAAATTCATCCTTTAGTGGAATTCCAGATTGGAAATACAATAAAATGGAAAAAATTAACTAAAATAAAGAATGTTAGTATTCTAGTATTTAGGTATCATTACAAGACGAAAAACTTATTATTTCCAGCCGCCGGTCACCTCCAGTTCTCAAAAAATTCATCCTTTAGTGGAATTCTAGATTGGAAATACAATAAAATGGAAAAAATAATTAAAATGAAAAATGTTAGTATTCTAGTATTTAGGTATCATTACAATACGAAAAACTTATATTTTCCAGCTGCCCGTCACCTCCTGTTCACAAAAAATTCATCCTTTAGTGGAATTCTAGATTGGAAATACAATAAAATGGAAAAAATTAACTAAAATAAAGAATGTTAGTATTCTAGTATTTAGGTATCATTACAAGACGAAAAACTTATTATTTCCAGCCGCCCATCACCTCCTGTTCTCAAAAAATTCATCCTTTAGTGGAATTCTAGATTGGAAATACAATAAAATGGAAAAAATTAATTAAAATGAAAAATGTTAGTATTCTAGTATTTAGGTATCATTACAAGACAAAAAACTTATATTTTCCAGCTGCCCGTCACCTCTTGTTCACAAAAAATTCATCCTTTAGTGGAATTCTAAATTGGAAATACAATAAAATGGAAAAAATTAATTAAAATGAAATATGTTAGTATTCTAGTATTTAGGTATCATTACAAGACGAAAAACTTATTATTTCCAGCCGCCCATCACCTTCTGTTCTCACAAAATTCATCCTTTAGTGGAATTCTAGATTGGAAATACAATAAAATGGAAAAAATTAATTAAAATGAAAAATGTTAGTATTCTAGTATTTAGGTATGATTACTGGACGAAAAACTTATATTTTCCAGCTGCCCGTCACCTCCTGGTCTCTTGGAATACATCCTTTAGTGGAATTCTAAATTGGAAATACAATAAAATGGAAAAAATTAATTAAAATGAAAAATGTTAGTATTCTAGTATTTAGGTATCATTACAAGACGAAAAACTTATATTTTCCAGCTGCCCGTCACCTCCTGTTCACAAAAAATTCATCCTTTAGTGGAATTCTAGATTGGAAATACAATAAAATGGAAAAAATTAACTAAAATAAAGAATGTTAGTATTCTAGTATTTAGGTATCATTACAAGACGAAAAACTTATTATTTCCAGCCGTCGGTCACCTCCAGTTCTCAAAAAATTCATCCTTTAGTGGAATTCTAGATTGGAAATACAATAAAATGGAAAAAATTAATTAAAATGAAAAATGTTAGTATTCTAGTATTTAGGTATCATTACAAGACGAAAAACTTATATTTTCCAGCTGCCCGTCACCTCCTGGTCTCTTGGAATACATCCTTTAGTGGAATTCTAAATTGGAAATACAATAAAATGGAAAAAATTAATTAAAATGAAAAATGTTAGTATTCTAGTATTTAGGTATCATTACAAGACGAAAAACTTATATTTTCCAGCTGCCCGTCACCTCCTGTTCACAAAAAATTCATCCTTTAGTGGAATTCTAGATTGGAAATACAATAAAATGGAAAAAATTAACTAAAATAAAGAATGTTAGTATTCTAGTATTTAGGTATCATTACAAGACGAAAAACTTATATTTTCCAGCTGCCCGTCACCTCCTGTTCACAAAAAATTCATCCTTTAGTGGAATTCTAGATTGGAAATACAATAAAATGGAAAAAATTAACTAAAATAAAGAATGTTAGTATTCTAGTATTTAGGTATCATTATAAGACGAAAAACTTATTATTTCCAGCCGCCCGTCACCTCCAGTTCTCAAAAAATTCATCCTTTAGTGGAATTCTAGATTGGAAATACAATAAAATTGAAAAAATTAATTAAAATGAAAAATGTTAGTATTCTAGTATTTAGGTATCATTACAAGACGAAAAACTTATATTTTCCAGCTGCCCGTCGCCTCTTGTTCACAAAAAATTCATCCTTTAGTGGAATTCTAAATTGGAAATACAATAAAATGGAAAAAATTAATTAAAATGAAAAATGTTAGTATTCTAGTATTTAGGTATCATTACAAGACGAAAAACTTATTATTTCCAGCCGCCCATCACCTCCTGTTCTCAAAAAATTCATCCTTTAGTGGAATTCTAGATTGGAAATACAATAAAATGGAAAAAATTAATTAAAATGAAAAATGTTAGTATTCTAGTATTTAGGTATCATTACAAGACAAAAAACTTATATTTTCCAGCTGCCCGTCACCTCTTGTTCACAAAAAATTCATCCTTTAGTGGAATTCTAAATTGGAAATACAATAAAATGGAAAAAATTAATTAAAATGAAATATGTTAGTATTCTAGTATTTAGGTATCATTACAAGACGAAAAACTTATTATTTCCAGCCGCCCATCACCTTCTGTTCTCACAAAATTCATCCTTTAGTGGAATTCTAGATTGGAAATACAATAAAATGGAAAAAATTAATTAAAATGAAAAATGTTAGTATTCTAGTATTTAGGTATGATTACTGGACGAAAAACTTATATTTTCCAGCTGCCCGTCACCTCCTGGTCTCTTGGAATACATCCTTTAGTGGAATTCTAAATTGGAAATACAATAAAATGGAAAAAATTAATTAAAATGAAAAATGTTAGTATTCTAGTATTTAGGTATCATTACAAGACGAAAAACTTATATTTTCCAGCTGCCCGTCACCTCCTGTTCACAAAAAATTCATCCTTTAGTGGAATTCTAGATTGGAAATACAATAAAATGGAAAAAATTAACTAAAATAAAGAATGTTAGTATTCTAGTATTTAGGTATCATTACAAGACGAAAAACTTATTATTTCCAGCCGTCGGTCACCTCCAGTTCTCAAAAAATTCATCCTTTAGTGGAATTCTAGATTGGAAATACAATAAAATGGAAAAAATTAATTAAAATGAAAAATGTTAGTATTCTAGTATTTAGGTATCATTACAAGACGAAAAACTTATATTTTCCAGCTGCCCGTCGCCTCTTGTTCACAAAAAATTCATCCTTTAGTGGAATTCTAGATTGGAAATACAATAAAATGGAAAAAATTAATTAAAATGAAATATGTTAGTATTCTAGTATTTAGGTATCATTACAAGACGAAAAACTTATTATTTCCAGCCGCCCATCACCTCCTGTTCTCACAAAATTCATCCTTTAGTGGAATTCTAGATTGGAAATACAATAAAATGGAAAAAATTAATTAAAATGAAAAATGTTAGTATTCTAGTATTTAGGTATGATTACTGGACGAAAAACTTATATTTTCCAGCTGCCCGTCACCTCCTGGTCTCTTGGAATACATCCTTTAGTGGAATTCTAAATTGGAAATACAATAAAATGGAAAAAATTAATTAAAATGAAAAATGTTAGTATTCTAGTATTTAGGTATCATTACAAGACGAAAAACTTATATTTTCCAGCTGCCCGTCACCTCCTGTTCACAAAAAATTCATCCTTTAGTGGAATTCTAGATTGGAAATACAATAAAATGGAAAAAATTAACTAAAATAAAGAATGTTAGTATTCTAGTATTTAGGTATCATTACAAGACGAAAAACTTATTATTTCCAGCCGCCCGTCATCCTTTAGTGGAATTCTAGATTGGAAATACAATAAAATGGAAAAAATTAATTAAAATGAAAAATGTTAGTATTCTAGTATTTAGGTATCATTACAAGACGAAAAACTTATATTTTCCAGCTGCCCGTCGCCTCTTGGAAAATGTTAGTATTCTAGTGATTAGGTATCATTACTGGACGAAAAACTTATATTTTCCAGCTGCCCGTCACCTCCTGTTCTCTTGGAATACATCCTTTAGTGCAATTCAAAATTGGAAATACAATAAAATGGAGAAAATTAATTAAAATGAAAAATGTTAGTATTCTAGTATTTAGGTATCATTACAAGACGAAAAACTTATTATTTCCAGCTCCGCGTCACCTCCTGTTCTCTTGGAATACATCCTTTAGTGCAATTCAAAATTGGAAATACAATAAAATGGAAAAAATTAATTAAAATGAAAAATGTTAGTATTCTAGTATTTATTTATCATTACAAGACGAAAAACTTATATTTTTCAGCTGCCCGTCACCTCCTGTTCTCAAAAAATTCATCCTTTAGTGGAATTCTAGATTGGAAATACAATAAAATGAAAAAAATTAACTAAAATAAAGAATGTTAGTATTCTAGTATTTAGGTATCATTACAGGACGAAAAACTTATTATTTCCAGCCGCCCATCACCTCCTGTTCTCAAAAAATTCATACTTTAGTGGAATTCTAGATTGGAAATACAATAAAATGGAAAAAATTAATTAAAATGAAAAATGTTAGTATTCTAGTAAATGGGTATCATTACAGGAGGAAAAACTTATATTTTCCAGCTGCGCGTCACCTCCTGTTCTCTTGGAATACATCGTTTAGTGGAATTCCAAATTGGAAATACAATAAAATGGAAAAAATTAACTAAAATAAAGAATGTTCGTATTCTAGTATTTAGGTATCATTACAGGACGAAAAACTTATTATTTCCAGCAGCCCATCACCTCCTGTTCTCAAAAAATTCATCCTTTAGTGGAATTCTAGATTGGAAATACAATAAAATGGAAAAAATTAACTAAAATGGAAAATGTTAGTATTCTAGTATTTAGGTATCATTACAAGACGAAAAACTTATTATTTCCAGCCGCCCGTCACCTCCTGGTCTCTTGGAATACATCCTTTAGTGGAATTCTAAATTGGAAATACAATAAAATGGAAAAAATTAACTAAAATAAAGAATGTTAGTATTCTAGTAAATGGGTATCATTACAGGAGGAAAAACTTATATTTTCCAGCTGCGCGTCACCTCCTGTTCTCTTGGAATACATCGTTTAGTGGAATTCCAAATTGGAAATACAATAAAATGGAAAAAATTAACTAAAATAAAGAATGTTCGTATTCTAGTATTTAGGTATCATTACAAGACGAAAAACTTATTATTTCCAGCCGCCCATCACCTCCTGTTCTCAAAAAATTCATCCTTTAGTGGAATTCTAGATTGGAAATACAATAAAATGGAAAAAATTAATTAAAATGAAAAATGTTAGTATTCTAGTATTTAGGTATCATTACAAGACGAAAAACTTATTATTTCCAGCCGCCCGTCATCCTTTAGTGGAATTCTAGATTGGAAATACAATAAAATGGAAAAAATTAATTAAAATGAAAAATGTTAGTATTCTAGTATTTAGGTATCATTACAAGACGAAAAACTTATATTTTCCAGCTGCCCGTCGCCTCTTGGAAAATGTTAGTATTCTAGTGATTAGGTATCATTACTGGACGAAAAACTTATATTTTCCAGCTGCCCGTCACCTCCTGTTCTCTTGGAATACATCCTTTAGTGCAATTCAAAATTGGAAATACAATAAAATGGAGAAAATTAATTAAAATGAAAAATGTTAGTATTCTAGTATTTAGGTATCATTACAAGACGAAAAACTTATATTTTCCAGCTGCCCGTCACCTCCTGTTCACAAAAAATTCATCCTTTAGTGGAATTCTAGATTGGAAATACAATAAAATGGAAAAAATTAACTAAAATAAAGAATGTTAGTATTCTAGTATTTAGGTATCATTACAAGACGAAAAACTTATTATTTCCAGCCGCCCGTCATCCTTTAGTGGAATTCTAGATTGGAAATACAATAAAATGGAAAAAATTAATTAAAATGAAAAATGTTAGTATTCTAGTATTTAGGTATCATTACAAGACGAAAAACTTATATTTTCCAGCTGCCCGTCGCCTCTTGGAAAATGTTAGTATTCTAGTGATTAGGTATCATTACTGGACGAAAAACTTATATTTTCCAGCTGCCCGTCACCTCCTGTTCTCTTGGAATACATCCTTTAGTGCAATTCAAAATTGGAAATACAATAAAATGGAGAAAATTAATTAAAATGAAAAATGTTAGTATTCTAGTATTTAGGTATCATTACAAGACGAAAAACTTATTATTTCCAGCTCCGCGTCACCTCCTGTTCTCTTGGAATACATCCTTTAGTGCAATTCAAAATTGGAAATACAATAAAATGGAAAAAATTAATTAAAATGAAAAATGTTAGTATTCTAGTATTTATTTATCATTACAAGACGAAAAACTTATATTTTTCAGCTGCCCGTCACCTCCTGTTCTCAAAAAATTCATCCTTTAGTGGAATTCTAGATTGGAAATACAATAAAATGAAAAAAATTAACTAAAATAAAGAATGTTAGTATTCTAGTATTTAGGTATCATTACAGGACGAAAAACTTATTATTTCCAGCCGCCCATCACCTCCTGTTCTCAAAAAATTCATACTTTAGTGGAATTCTAGATTGGAAATACAATAAAATGGAAAAAATTAATTAAAATGAAAAATGTTAGTATTCTAGTAAATGGGTATCATTACAGGAGGAAAAACTTATATTTTCCAGCTGCGCGTCACCTCCTGTTCTCTTGGAATACATCGTTTAGTGGAATTCCAAATTGGAAATACAATAAAATGGAAAAAATTAACTAAAATAAAGAATGTTCGTATTCTAGTATTTAGGTATCATTACAGGACGAAAAACTTATTATTTCCAGCAGCCCATCACCTCCTGTTCTCAAAAAATTCATCCTTTAGTGGAATTCTAGATTGGAAATACAATAAAATGGAAAAAATTAACTAAAATGGAAAATGTTAGTATTCTAGTATTTAGGTATCATTACAAGACGAAAAACTTATTATTTCCAGCCGCCCGTCACCTCCTGGTCTCTTGGAATACATCCTTTAGTGGAATTCTAAATTGGAAATACAATAAAATGGAAAAAATTAACTAAAATAAAGAATGTTAGTATTCTAGTAAATGGGTATCATTGCAGGACGAAAAACTTATATTTTCCAGCTGCGCGTCACCTCCTGTTCACAAAAAATTCATCCTTTAGTGGAATTCTAGATTGGATATACAATAAAATGGAAAAAATTAACTAAAATAAAGAATGTTAGTATTCTAGTATTTAGGTATCATTACAAGACGAAAAACTTATATTTTCCAGCCGCCCATCACCTCCTGTTATCAAAAAATTCATCCTTTAGTGGAATTCTAGATTGGAAATACAATAAAATGGAAAAAATTAACTAAAATAAAGAATGTTAGTATTCTAGTATTTAGGTATCATTACAAGACGAAAAACTTATATTTTCCAGCTGCCCGTCACCTCCTGTTCACAAAAAATTCATCCTTTAGTGGAATTCTAGATTGGAAATACAATAAAATGGAAAAAATTAACTAAAATAAAGAATGTTAGTATTCTAGTATTTAGGTATCATTACAAGACGAAAAACTTATATTTTCCAGCTGCCCGTCACCTCCTGTTCACAAAAAATTCATCCTTTAGTGGAATTCTAGATTGGAAATACAATAAAATGGAAAAAATTAACTAAAATAAAAAATGTTAGTATTCTAGTAAATGGGTATCATTACAGGACGAAAAACTTATTATTTCCAGCCGCCCATCACCTCCTGTTCTCAAAAAATTCATCCTTTAGTGGAATTCTAGATTGGAAATACAATAAAATGGAAAAAATTAATTAAAATGAAAAATGTTAGTATTCTAGTATTTAGGTATCATTACAAGACGAAAAACTTATATTTTCCAGCTGCCCGTCACCTCTTGTTCACAAAAAATTCATCCTTTAGTGGAATTCTAAATTGGAAATACAATAAAATGGAAAAAATTAATTATAATGAAAAATGTTAGTATTCTAGTATTTAGGTATCATTACAAGACGAAAAACTTATTATTTCCAGCCGCCCATCACCTCCTGTTCTCAAAAAATTCATCCTTTAGTGGAATTCTAGATTGGAAATACAATAAAATGGAAAAAATTAATTAAAATGAAAAATGTTAGTATTCTAGTATTTAGGTATCATTACAAGACGAAAAACTTATATTTTCCACCTGCCCGTCACCTCTTGTTCACAAAAAATTCATCCTTTAGTGGAATTCTAAATTGGAAATACAATAAAATGGAAAAAATTAATTAAAATGAAAAATGTTAGTATTCTAGTATTTAGGTATCATTACAAGACGAAAAACTTATTATTTCCAGCCGCCCATCACCTCCTGTTCTCAAAAAATTCATCCTTTAGTGGAATTCTAGATTGGAAATACAATAAAATGGAAAAAATTAACTAAAATAAAGAATGTTAGTATTCTAGTAAATGGGTATCATTGCAGGACGAAAAACTTATATTTTCCAGCTGCGCGTCACCTCCTGTTCTCTTGGAATACATCCTTTAGTGGAATTCCAAATTGGAAATACAATAAAATGGAAAAAATTAATTAAAATGAAAAATGTTAGTATTCTAGTATTTAGGTATCATTACAAGACGAAAAACTTATTATTTCCAGCCGCCCATCACCTCCTGTTCTCAAAAAATTCATCCTTTAGTGGAATTCTAGATTGGAAATACAATAAAATGGAAAAAATTAATTAAAATGAAAAATGTTAGTATTCTAGTAAATGGGTATCATTACAGGACGAAAAACTTATATTTTCCAGCTGCGCGTCACCTCCTGTTCTCTTGGAATACATCGTTTAGTGGAATTCCAAATTGGAAATACAATAAAATGGAAAAAATTAACTAAAATAAAGAATGTTCGTATTCTAGTATTTAGGTATCATTACAGGACGAAAAACTTATTATTTCCAGCCGCCCATCACCTCCTGTTCTCAAAAAATTCATCCTTTAGTGGAATTCTAGATTGGAAATACAATAAAATGGAAAAAATTAACTAAAATGGAAAATGTTAGTATTCTAGTGATTAGGTATCATTACAAGACGAAAAACTTATTATTTCCAGCCGCCCGTCACCTCCTGGTCTCTTGGAATACATCCTTTAGTGGAATTCTAAATTGGAAATACAATAAAATGGAAAAAATTAATTAAAATGAAAAATGTTAGTATTCTAGTATTTAGGTATCATTACAAGACGAAAAACTTATTATTTCCAGCCGCCCATCACCTCCTGTTATCAAAAAATTCATCCTTTAGTGGAATTCTAGATTGGAAATACAATAAAATGGAAAAAATAATTAAAATGAAAAATGTTAGTATTCTAGTATTTAGGTATCATTACAAGACGAAAAACTTATATTTTCCAGCTGCCCGTCACCTCCTGTTCACAAAAAATTCATCCTTTAGAGGAATTCTAGATTGGAAATACAATAAAATGGAAAAAATTAACTAAAATAAAGAATGTTAGTATTCTAGTATTTAGGTATCATTACAAGACGAAAAACTTATATTTTCCAGCTGCCCGTCACCTCCTGTTCACAAAAAATTCATCCTTTAGTGGAATTCTAGATTGGAAATACAATAAAATGGAAAAAATTAACTAAAATAAAGAATGTTAGTATTCTAGTATTTAGGTATCATTACAAGACGAAAAACTTATTATTTCCAGCCGCCCATCACCTCCTGTTCTCAAAAAATTCATCCTTTAGTGGAATTCTAGATTGGAAATACAATAAAATGGAAAAAATTAATTAAAATGAAAAATGTTAGTATTCTAGTATTTAGGTATCATTACAAGACGAAAAACTTATATTTTTCAGCTGCCCGTCACCTCCTGTTCTCAAAAAATTCATCCTTTAGTGGAATTCTAAATTGGAAATACAATAAAATGGAAAAAATTAATTAAAATGAAATATGTTAGTATTCTAGTATTTAGGTATGATTGCTGGACGAAAAACTTATATTTTCCAGCTGCCCGTCACCTCCTGGTCTCTTGGAATACATCCTTTAGTGGAATTCTAAATTGGAAATACAATAAAATGGAAAAAATTAATTAAAATGAAAAATGTTAGTATTCTAGTAAATGGGTATCATTACAGGACGAAAAACTTATATTTTCCAGCCGCCCATCACCTCCTGTTCTCAAAAAATTCATCCTTTAGTGGAATTCTAGATTGGAAATACAATAAAATGGAAAAAATTAATTAAAATGAAAAATGTTAGTATTCTAGTATTTAGGTATCATTACAAGACGAAAAACTTATATTTTTCAGCTGCCCGTCACCTCCTGTTCTCCAAAAATTCATCCTTTAGTGGAATTCTAGATTGGAAATACAATAAAATGGAAAAAATTAATTAAAATGAAAAATGTTAGTATTCTAGTAAATGGGTATCATTACAGGACGAAAAACTTATATTTTCCAGCTGCGCGTCACCTCCTGTTCTCTTGGAATACATCGTTTAGTGGAATTCCAAATTGGAAATACAATAAAATGGAAAAAATTAACTAAAATAAAGAATGTTCGTATTCTAGTATTTAGGTATCATTACAGGACGAAAAACTTATTATTTCCAGCCGCCCATCACCTCCTGTTCTCAAAAAATTCATCCTTTAGTGGAATTCTAGATTGGAAATACAATAAAATGGAAAAAATTAACTAAAATGGAAAATGTTAGTATTCTAGTGATTAGGTATCATTACAAGACGAAAAACTTATTATTTCCAGCCGCCCGTCACCTCCTGGTCTCTTGGAATACATCCTTTAGTGGAATTCTAAATTGGAAATACAATAAAATGGAAAAAATTAATTAAAATGAAAAATGTTAGTATTCTAGTATTTAGGTATCATTACAAGACGAAAAACTTATTATTTCCAGCCGCCCATCACCTCCTGTTCTCAAAAAATTCATCCTTTAGTGGAATTCTAGATTGGAAATACAATAAAATGGAAAAAATTAACTAAAATGGAAAATGTTAGTATTCTAGTGATTAGGTATCATTACAAGACGAAAAACTTATTATTTCCAGCCGCCCGTCACCTCCTGGTCTCTTGGAATACATCCTTTAGTGGAATTCTAAATTGGAAATACAATAAAATGGAAAAAATTAATTAAAATGAAAAATGTTAGTATTCTAGTATTTAGGTATCATTACAAGACGAAAAACTTATTATTTCCAGCCGCCCATCACCTCCTGTTATCAAAAAATTCATCCTTTAGTGGAATTCTAGATTGGAAATACAATAAAATGGAAAAAATTAACTAAAATAAAGAATGTTAGTATTCTAGTATTTAGGTATCATTACAAGACGAAAAACTTATATTTTCCAGCTGCCCGTCACCTCCTGTTCACAAAAAATTCATCCTTTAGTGGAATTCTAGATTGGAAATACAATAAAATGGAAAAAATTAACTAAAATAAAGAATGTTAGTATTCTAGTATTTAGGTATCATTACAAGACGAAAAACTTATTATTTCCAGCCGCCCATCACCTCCTGTTCTCAAAAAATTCATGCTTTAGTGGAATTCTAGATTGGAAATACAATAAAATGGAAAAAATTAATTAAAATGAAAAATGTTAGTATTCTAGTATTTAGGTATCATTACAAGACGAAAAACTTATATTTTCCACCTGCCCGTCACCTCTTGTTCACAAAAAATTCATCCTTTAGTGGAATTCTAAATTGGAAATACAATAAAATGGAAAAAATTAATTAAAATGAAATATGTTAGTATTCTAGTATTTAGGTATGATTACTGGACCTCCTGGTCTCTTGGAATACATCCTTTAGTGGAATTCTAAATTGGAAATACAATAAAATGGAAAAAATTAATTAAAATGAAAAATGTTAGTATTCTAGTAAATGGGTATCATTACAGGACGAAAAACTTATATTTTCCAGCCGCCCATCACCTCCTGTTCTCAAAAAATTCATCCTTTAGTGGAATTCTAGATTGGAAATACAATAAAATGGAAAAAATTAATTAAAATGAAAAATGTTAGTATTCTAGTATTTAGGTATCATTACAAGACGAAAAACTTATATTTTTCAGCTGCCCGTCACCTCCTGTTCTCAAAAAATTCATCCTTTAGTGGAATTCTAGATTGGAAATACAATAAAATGAAAAAAATTAACTAAAATAAAGAATGTTAGTATTCTAGTATTTAGGTATCATTACAGGACGAAAAACTTATTATTTCCAGCCGCCCATCACCTCCTGTTATCAAAAAATTCATCCTTTAGTGGAATTCTAAATTGGAAATACAATAAAATGGAAAAAATAATTAAAATGAAAAATGTTAGTATTCTAGTATTTAGGTATCATTACAAGACGAAAAACTTATATTTTCCAGCTGCCCGTCACCTCCTGTTATCAAAAAATTCATCCTTTAGTGGAATTCTAAATTGGAAATACAATAAAATGGAAAAAATTAACTAAAATGGAAAATGTTAGTATTCTAGTAATTAGGTATCATTACAAGACGAAAAACTTATTATTTCCAGCCGCCCGTCACCTCCTGGTCTCTTGGAATACATCCTTTAGTGGAATTCTAAATTGGAAATACAATAAAATGGAAAAAATTAATTAAAATGAAAAATGTTAGTATTCTAGTATTTAGGTATCATTACAAGACGAAAAACTTATTATTTCCAGCCGCCCATCACCTCCTGTTATCAAAAAATTCATCCTTTAGTGGAATTCTAGATTGGAAATACAATAAAATGGAAAAAATAATTAAAATGAAAAATGTTAGTATTCTAGTATTTAGGTATCATTACAAGACGAAAAACTTATATTTTCCAGCTGCCCGTCACCTCCTGTTCACAAAAAATTCATCCTTTAGTGGAATTCTAGATTGGAAATACAATAAAATGGAAAAAATTAACTAAAATAAAGAATGTTAGTATTCTAGTATTTAGGTATCATTACAAGACGAAAAACTTATATTTTCCAGCTGCCCGTCACCTCCTGTTCACAAAAAATTCATCCTTTAGTGGAATTCTAGATTGGAAATACAATAAAATGGAAAAAATTAACTAAAATAAAGAATGTTAGTATTCTAGTATTTAGGTATCATTACAAGACGAAAAACTTATTATTTCCAGCCGCCCATCACCTCCTTTTCTCAAAAAATTCATCCTTTAGTGGAATTCTAGATTGGAAATACAATAAAATGGAAAAAATTAATTAAAATGAAAAATGTTAGTATTCTAGTATTTAGGTATCATTACAAGACGAAAAACTTATATTTTCCACCTGCCCGTCACCTCTTGTTCACAAAAAATTCATCCTTTAGTGGAATTCTAAATTGGAAATACAATAAAATGGAAAAAATTAATTAAAATGAAATATGTTAGTATTCTAGTATTTAGGTATGATTACTGGACGAAAAACTTATATTTTCCAGCTGCCCGTCACCTCCTGGTCTCTTGGAATACATCCTTTAGTGGAATTCTAAATTGGAAATACAATAAAATGGAAAAAATTAATTAAAATGAAAAATGTTAGTATTCTAGTAAATGGGTATCATTACAGGACGAAAAACTTATATTTTCCAGCCGCCCATCACCTCCTGTTCTCAAAAAATTCATCCTTTAGTGGAATTCTAGATTGGAAATACAATAAAATGGAAAAAATTAATTAAAATGAAAAATGTTAGTATTCTAGTATTTAGGTATCATTACAAGACGAAAAACTTATATTTTTCAGCTGCCCGTCACCTCCTGTTCTCAAAAAATTCATCCTTTAGTGGAATTCTAGATTGGAAATACAATAAAATGAAAAAAATTAACTAAAATAAAGAATGTTAGTATTCTAGTATTTAGGTATCATTACAGGACGAAAAACTTATTATTTCCAGCCGCCCATCACCTCCTGTTATCAAAAAATTCATCCTTTAGTGGAATTCTAGATTGGAAATACAATAAAATGGAAAAAATTAACTAAAATGGAAAATGTTAGTATTCTAGTAATTAGGTATCATTACAAGACGAAAAACTTATTATTTCCAGCCGCCCGTCACCTCCTGGTCTCTTGGAATACATCCTTTAGTGGAATTCTAAATTGGAAATACAATAAAATGGAAAAAATTAATTAAAATGAAAAATGTTAGTATTCTAGTATTTAGGTATCATTACAAGACGAAAAACTTATTATTTCCAGCCGCCCATCACCTCCTGTTATCAAAAAATTCATCCTTTAGTGGAATTCTAGATTGGAAATACAATAAAATGGAAAAAATAATTAAAATGAAAAATGTTAGTATTCTAGTATTTAGGTATCATTACAAGACGAAAAACTTATATTTTCCAGCTGCCCGTCACCTCCTGTTCACAAAAAATTCATCCTTTAGTGGAATTCTAGATTGGAAATACAATAAAATGGAAAAAATTAACTAAAATAAAGAATGTTAGTATTCTAGTATTTAGGTATCATTACAAGACGAAAAACTTATATTTTCCAGCTGCCCGTCACCTCCTGTTCACAAAAAATTCATCCTTTAGTGGAATTCTAGATTGGAAATACAATAAAATGGAAAAAATTAACTAAAATAAAAAATGTTAGTATTCTAGTAAAGGGGTATCATTACAGGACGAAAAACTTATTATTTCCAGCCGCCCATCACCTCCTGTTCTCAAAAAATTCATCCTTTAGTGGAATTCTAGATTGGAAATACAATAAAATGGAAAAAATTAATTAAAATGAAAAATGTTAGTATTCTAGTATTTAGGTATCATTACAAGACGAAAAACTTATATTTTCCAGCTGCCCGTCACCTCTTGTTCACAAAAAATTCATCCTTTAGTGGAATTCTAAATTGGAAATACAATAAAATGAAAAAAATTAATTATAATGAAAAATGTTAGTATTCTAGTATTTAGGTATCATTACAAGACGAAAAACTTATATTTTCCAGCTGCCCGTCACCTCCTGTTCACAAAAAATTCATCCTTTAGTGGAATTCTAGATTGGAAATACAATAAAATGGAAAAAATTAACTAAAATAAAGAATGTTAGTATTCTAGTATTTAGGTATCATTACAAGACGAAAAACTTATTATTTCCAGCCGCCCATCACCTCCTGTTCTCAAAAAATTCATCCTTTAGTGGAATTCTAGATTGGAAATACAATAAAATGGAAAAAATTAATTAAAATGAAAAATGTTAGTATTCTAGTATTTAGGTATCATTACAAGACGAAAAACTTGTATTTTCCACCTGCCCGTCACCTCTTGTTCACAAAAAATTCATCCTTTAGTGGAATTCTAAATTGGAAATACAATAAAATGGAAAAAATTATTTAAAATGAAATATGTTAGTATTCTAGTATTTAGGTATGATTACTGGACGAAAAACTTATATTTTCCAGCTGCCCGTCACCTCCTGGTCTCTTGGAATACATCCTTTAGTGGAATTCTAAATTGGAAATACAATAAAATGGAAAAAATTAATTAAAATGAAAAATGTTAGTATTCTAGTATTTAGGTATCATTACAAGACGAAAAACTTATTATTTCCAGCCGCCCATCACCTCCTGTTCTCAAAAAATTCATCCTTTAGTGGAATTCTAGATTGGAAATACAATAAAATGGAAAAAATTAATTAAAATGAAAAATGTTAGTATTCTAGTAAATGGGTATCATTACAGGAGGAAAAACTTATATTTTCCAGCTGCGCGTCACCTCCTGTTCTCTTGGAATACATCGTTTAGTGGAATTCCAAATTGGAAATACAATAAAATGAAAAAAATTAACTAAAATAAAGAATGTTCGTATTCTAGTATTTAGGTATCATTACAGGACGAAAAACTTATTATTTCCAGCCGCCCATCACCTCCTGTTCTCAAAAAATTCATCCTTTAGTGGAATTCTAGATTGGAAATACAATAAAATGGAAAAAATTAACTAAAATGGAAAATGTTAGTATTCTAGTGATTAGGTATCATTACAAGACGAAAAACTTATTATTTCCAGCCGCCCGTCACCTCCTGGTCTCTTGGAATACATCCTTTAGTGGAATTCTAAATTGGAAATACAATAAAATGGAAAAAATTAATTAAAATGAAAAATGTTAGTATTCTAGTATTTAGGTATCATTACAAGACGAAAAACTTATTATTTCCAGCCGCCCGTCACCTCCTGGTCTCTTGGAATACATCCTTTAGTGGAATTCTAAATTGGAAATACAATAAAATGGAAAAAATTAATTAAAATGAAAAATGTTAGTATTCTAGTATTTAGGTATCATTACAAGACGAAAAACTTATTATTTCCAGCCGCCCATCACCTCCTGTTATCAAAAAATTCATCCTTTAGTGGAATTCTAGATTGGAAATACAATAAAATGGAAAAAATTAACTAAAATAAAGAATGTTAGTATTCTAGTATTTAGGTATCATTACAAGACGAAAAACTTATATTTTCCAGCTGCCCGTCACCTCCTGTTCACAAAAAATTCATCCTTTAGTGGAATTCTAGATTGGAAATACAATAAAATGGAAAAAATTAACTAAAATAAAGAATGTTAGTATTCTAGTATTTAGGTATCATTACAAGACGAAAAACTTATATTTTCCAGCTGCCCGTCACCTCCTGTTCACAAAAAATTCATCCTTTAGTGGAATTCTAGATTGGAAATACAATAAAATGGAAAAAATTAACTAAAATAAAAAATGTTAGTATTCTAGTAAATGGGTATCATTACAGGACGAAAAACTTATTATTTCCAGCCGCCCATCACCTCCTGTTCTCAAAAAATTCATCCTTTAGTGGAATTCTAGATTGGAAATACAATAAAATGGAAAAAATTAATTAAAATGAAAAATGTTAGTATTCTAGTATTTAGGTATCATTACAAGACGAAAAACTTATATTTTCCAGCTGCCCGTCACCTCCTGTTCACAAAAAATTCATCCTTTAGTGGAATTCTAGATTGGAAATACAATAAAATGAAAAAAATTAACTAAAATAAAGAATGTTAGTATTCTAGTATTTAGGTATCATTACAAGACGAAAAACTTATTATTTCCAGCCGCCCATCACCTCCTGTTCTCAAAAAATTCATCCTTTAGTGGAATTCTAGATTGGAAATACAATAAAATGGAAAAAATTAATTAAAATGAAAAATGTTAGTATTCTAGTATTTAGGTATCATTACAAGACGAAAAACTTATATTTTCCACCTGCCCGTCACCTCTTGTTCACAAAAAATTCATCCTTTAGTGGAATTCTAAATTGGAAATACAATAAAATGGAAAAAATTAATTAAAATGAAATATGTTAGTATTCTAGTATTTAGGTATGATTACTGGACGAAAAACTTATATTTTCCAGCTGCCCGTCACCTCCTGGTCTCTTGGAATACATCCTTTAGTGGAATTCTAAATTGGAAATACAATAAAATGGAAAAAATTAATTAAAATGAAAAATGTTAGTATTCTAGTATTTAGGTATCATTACAAGACGAAAAACTTATTATTTCCAGCCGCCCATCACCTCCTGTTCTCAAAAAATTCATCCTTTAGTGGAATTCTAGATTGGAAATACAATAAAATGGAAAAAATTAACTAAAATAAAGAATGTTAGTATTCTAGTAAATGGGTATCATTGCAGGACGAAAAACATATATTTTCCAGCTGCGCGTCACCTCCTGTTCTCTTGGAATACATCCTTTAGTGGAATTCCAAATTGGAAATACAATAAAATGGAAAAAATTAATTAAAATGAAAAATGTTAGTATTCTAGTATTTAGGTATCATTACAAGACGAAAAACTTATTATTTCCAGCCGCCCATCACCTCCTGTTCTCAAAAAATTCATCCTTTAGTGGAATTCTAGATTGGAAATACAATAAAATAGAAAAAATTAATTAAAATGAAAAATGTTAGTATTCTAGTAAATGGGTATCATTACAGGACGAAAAACTTATATTTTCCAGCTGCGCGTCACCTCCTGTTCTCTTGGAATACATCGTTTAGTGGAATTCCAAATTGGAAATACAATAAAATGGAAAAAATTAACTAAAATAAAGAATGTTCGTATTCTAGTATTTAGGTATCATTACAGGACGAAAAACTTATTATTTCCAGCCGCCCATCACCTCCTGTTCTCAAAAAATTCATCCTTTAGTGGAATTCTAGATTGGAAATACAATAAAATGGAAAAAATTAACTAAAATGGAAAATGTTAGTATTCTAGTGATTAGGTATCATTACAAGACGAAAAACTTATTATTTCCAGCCGCCCGTCACCTCCTGGTCACTTGGAATACATCCTTTAGTGGAATTCTAAATTGGAAATACAATAAAATGGAAAAAATTAATTAAAATGAAAAATGTTAGTATTCTAGTATTTAGGTATCATTACAAGACGAAAAACTTATTATTTCCAGCCGCCCATCACCTCCTGTTATCAAAAAATTCATCCTTTAGTGGAATTCTAGATTGGAAATACAATAAAATGGAAAAAATAATTAAAATGAAAAATGTTAGTATTCTAGTATTTAGGTATCATTACAAGACGAAAAACTTATATTTTCCAGCTGCCCGTCACCTCCTGTTCACAAAAAATTCATCCTTTAGTGGAATTCTAGATTGGAAATACAATAAAATGGAAAAAATTAACTAAAATAAAGAATGTTAGTATTCTAGTAAATGGGTATCATTACAGGACGAAAAACTTATTATTTCCAGCCGCCCGTCACCTCCTGGTCTCTTGGAATACATCCTTTAGTGGAATTCTAAATTGGAAATACAATAAAATGGAAAAAATTAATTAAAATGAAAAATGTTAGTATTCTAGTATTTAGGTATCATTACAAGACGAAAAACTTATTATTTCCAGCCGCCCATCACCTCCTGTTCTCAAAAAATTCATCCTTTAGTGGAATTCTAGATTGGAAATACAATAAAATGGAAAAAATTAATTAAAATGAAAAATGTTAGTATTCTAGTATTTAGGTATCATTACAAGACAAAAAACTTATATTTTCCAGCTGCCCGTCACCTCTTGTTCACAAAAAATTCATCCTTTAGTGGAATTCTAAATTGGAAATACAATAAAATGGAAAAAATTAATTAAAATGAAATATGTTAGTATTCTAGTATTTAGGTATCATTACAAGACGAAAAACTTATTATTTCCAGCCGCCCATCACCTCCTGTTCTCACAAAATTCATCCTTTAGTGGAATTCTAGATTGGAAATACAATAAAATGGAAAAAATTAATTAAAATGAAAAATGTTAGTATTCTAGTTTTTAGGTATGATTACTGGACGAAAAACTTATATTTTCCAGCTGCCCGTCACCTCCTGGTCTCTTGGAATACATCCTTTAGTGGAATTCTAAATTGGAAATACAATAAAATGGAAAAAATTAATTAAAATGAAAAATGTTAGTATTCTAGTATTTAGGTATCATTACAAGACGAAAAACTTATATTTTCCAGCTGCCCGTCACCTCCTGTTCACTAAAAATTCATCCTTTAGTGGAATTCCAGATTGGAAATACAATAAAATGGAAAAAATTAACTAAAATAAAGAATGTTAGTATTCTAGTATTTAGGTATCATTACAAGACGAAAAACTTATTATTTCCAGCCGCCGGTCACCTCCAGTTCTCAAAAAATTCATCCTTTAGTGGAATTCTAGATTGGAAATACAATAAAATGGAAAAAATAATTAAAATGAAAAATGTTAGTATTCTAGTATTTAGGTATCATTACAATACGAAAAACTTATATTTTCCAGCTGCCCGTCACCTCCTGTTCACAAAAAATTCATCCTTTAGTGGAATTCTAGATTGGAAATACAATAAAATGGAAAAAATTAACTAAAATAAAGAATGTTAGTATTCTAGTATTTAGGTATCATTACAAGACGAAAAACTTATTATTTCCAGCCGCCCATCACCTCCTGTTCTCAAAAAATTCATCCTTTAGTGGAATTCTAGATTGGAAATACAATAAAATGGAAAAAATTAATTAAAATGAAAAATGTTAGTATTCTAGTATTTAGGTATCATTACAAGACAAAAAACTTATATTTTCCAGCTGCCCGTCACCTCTTGTTCACAAAAAATTCATCCTTTAGTGGAATTCTAAATTGGAAATACAATAAAATGGAAAAAATTAATTAAAATGAAATATGTTAGTATTCTAGTATTTAGGTATCATTACAAGACGAAAAACTTATTATTTCCAGCCGCCCATCACCTTCTGTTCTCACAAAATTCATCCTTTAGTGGAATTCTAGATTGGAAATACAATAAAATGGAAAAAATTAATTAAAATGAAAAATGTTAGTATTCTAGTATTTAGGTATGATTACTGGACGAAAAACTTATATTTTCCAGCTGCCCGTCACCTCCTGGTCTCTTGGAATACATCCTTTAGTGGAATTCTAAATTGGAAATACAATAAAATGGAAAAAATTAATTAAAATGAAAAATGTTAGTATTCTAGTATTTAGGTATCATTACAAGACGAAAAACTTATATTTTCCAGCTGCCCGTCACCTCCTGTTCACAAAAAATTCATCCTTTAGTGGAATTCTAGATTGGAAATACAATAAAATGGAAAAAATTAACTAAAATAAAGAATGTTAGTATTCTAGTATTTAGGTATCATTACAAGACGAAAAACTTATTATTTCCAGCCGTCGGTCACCTCCAGTTCTCAAAAAATTCATCCTTTAGTGGAATTCTAGATTGGAAATACAATAAAATGGAAAAAATTAATTAAAATGAAAAATGTTAGTATTCTAGTATTTAGGTATCATTACAAGACGAAAAACTTATATTTTCCAGCTGCCCGTCACCTCCTGGTCTCTTGGAATACATCCTTTAGTGGAATTCTAAATTGGAAATACAATAAAATGGAAAAAATTAATTAAAATGAAAAATGTTAGTATTCTAGTATTTAGGTATCATTACAAGACGAAAAACTTATATTTTCCAGCTGCCCGTCACCTCCTGTTCACAAAAAATTCATCCTTTAGTGGAATTCTAGATTGGAAATACAATAAAATGGAAAAAATTAACTAAAATAAAGAATGTTAGTATTCTAGTATTTAGGTATCATTACAAGACGAAAAACTTATATTTTCCAGCTGCCCGTCACCTCCTGTTCACAAAAAATTCATCCTTTAGTGGAATTCTAGATTGGAAATACAATAAAATGGAAAAAATTAACTAAAATAAAGAATGTTAGTATTCTAGTATTTAGGTATCATTATAAGACGAAAAACTTATTATTTCCAGCCGCCCGTCACCTCCAGTTCTCAAAAAATTCATCCTTTAGTGGAATTCTAGATTGGAAATACAATAAAATTGAAAAAATTAATTAAAATGAAAAATGTTAGTATTCTAGTATTTAGGTATCATTACAAGACGAAAAACTTATATTTTCCAGCTGCCCGTCGCCTCTTGTTCACAAAAAATTCATCCTTTAGTGGAATTCTAAATTGGAAATACAATAAAATGGAAAAAATTAATTAAAATGAAAAATGTTAGTATTCTAGTATTTAGGTATCATTACAAGACGAAAAACTTATTATTTCCAGCCGCCCATCACCTCCTGTTCTCAAAAAATTCATCCTTTAGTGGAATTCTAGATTGGAAATACAATAAAATGGAAAAAATTAATTAAAATGAAAAATGTTAGTATTCTAGTATTTAGGTATCATTACAAGACAAAAAACTTATATTTTCCAGCTGCCCGTCACCTCTTGTTCACAAAAAATTCATCCTTTAGTGGAATTCTAAATTGGAAATACAATAAAATGGAAAAAATTAATTAAAATGAAATATGTTAGTATTCTAGTATTTAGGTATCATTACAAGACGAAAAACTTATTATTTCCAGCCGCCCATCACCTTCTGTTCTCACAAAATTCATCCTTTAGTGGAATTCTAGATTGGAAATACAATAAAATGGAAAAAATTAATTAAAATGAAAAATGTTAGTATTCTAGTATTTAGGTATGATTACTGGACGAAAAACTTATATTTTCCAGCTGCCCGTCACCTCCTGGTCTCTTGGAATACATCCTTTAGTGGAATTCTAAATTGGAAATACAATAAAATGGAAAAAATTAATTAAAATGAAAAATGTTAGTATTCTAGTATTTAGGTATCATTACAAGACGAAAAACTTATATTTTCCAGCTGCCCGTCACCTCCTGTTCACAAAAAATTCATCCTTTAGTGGAATTCTAGATTGGAAATACAATAAAATGGAAAAAATTAACTAAAATAAAGAATGTTAGTATTCTAGTATTTAGGTATCATTACAAGACGAAAAACTTATTATTTCCAGCCGTCGGTCACCTCCAGTTCTCAAAAAATTCATCCTTTAGTGGAATTCTAGATTGGAAATACAATAAAATGGAAAAAATTAATTAAAATGAAAAATGTTAGTATTCTAGTATTTAGGTATCATTACAAGACGAAAAACTTATATTTTCCAGCTGCCCGTCGCCTCTTGTTCACAAAAAATTCATCCTTTAGTGGAATTCTAGATTGGAAATACAATAAAATGGAAAAAATTAATTAAAATGAAATATGTTAGTATTCTAGTATTTAGGTATCATTACAAGACGAAAAACTTATTATTTCCAGCCGCCCATCACCTCCTGTTCTCACAAAATTCATCCTTTAGTGGAATTCTAGATTGGAAATACAATAAAATGGAAAAAATTAATTAAAATGAAAAATGTTAGTATTCTAGTATTTAGGTATGATTACTGGACGAAAAACTTATATTTTCCAGCTGCCCGTCACCTCCTGGTCTCTTGGAATACATCCTTTAGTGGAATTCTAAATTGGAAATACAATAAAATGGAAAAAATTAATTAAAATGAAAAATGTTAGTATTCTAGTATTTAGGTATCATTACAAGACGAAAAACTTATATTTTCCAGCTGCCCGTCACCTCCTGTTCACAAAAAATTCATCCTTTAGTGGAATTCTAGATTGGAAATACAATAAAATGGAAAAAATTAACTAAAATAAAGAATGTTAGTATTCTAGTATTTAGGTATCATTACAAGACGAAAAACTTATTATTTCCAGCCGCCCGTCATCCTTTAGTGGAATTCTAGATTGGAAATACAATAAAATGGAAAAAATTAATTAAAATGAAAAATGTTAGTATTCTAGTATTTAGGTATCATTACAAGACGAAAAACTTATATTTTCCAGCTGCCCGTCACCTCCTGTTCACAAAAAATTCATCCTTTAGTGGAATTCTAGATTGGAAATACAATAAAATGGAAAAAATTAACTAAAATGAAAAATGTTAGTATTCTAGTATTTAGGTATGATTACTGGACGAAAAACTTATATTTTCCAGCTGCCCGTCACCTCCTGGTCTCTTGGAATACATCCTTTAGTGGAATTCTAAATTGGAAATACAATAAAATGGAAAAAATTAATTAAAATGAAAAATGTTAGTATTCTAGTATTTAGGTATCATTACAAGACGAAAAACTTATATTTTCCAGCTGCCCGTCACCTCCTGTTCACAAAAAATTCATCCTTTAGTGGAATTCTAGATTGGAAATACAATAAAATGGAAAAAATTAACTAAAATAAAGAATGTTAGTATTCTAGTATTTAGGTATCATTACAAGACGAAAAACTTATTATTTCCAGCCGCCCGTCATCCTTTAGTGGAATTCTAGATTGGAAATACAATAAAATGGAAAAAATTAATTAAAATGAAAAATGTTAGTATTCTAGTATTTAGGTATCATTACAAGACGAAAAACTTATATTTTCCAGCTGCCCGTCGCCTCTTGGAAAATGTTAGTATTCTAGTGATTAGGTATCATTACTGGACGAAAAACTTATATTTTCCAGCTGCCCGTCACCTCCTGTTCTCTTGGAATACATCCTTTAGTGCAATTCAAAATTGGAAATACAATAAAATGGAGAAAATTAATTAAAATGAAAAATGTTAGTATTCTAGTATTTAGGTATCATTACAAGACGAAAAACTTATTATTTCCAGCTCCGCGTCACCTCCTGTTCTCTTGGAATACATCCTTTAGTGCAATTCAAAATTGGAAATACAATAAAATGGAAAAAATTAATTAAAATGAAAAATGTTAGTATTCTAGTATTTATTTATCATTACAAGACGAAAAACTTATATTTTTCAGCTGCCCGTCACCTCCTGTTCTCAAAAAATTCATCCTTTAGTGGAATTCTAGATTGGAAATACAATAAAATGAAAAAAATTAACTAAAATAAAGAATGTTAGTATTCTAGTATTTAGGTATCATTACAGGACGAAAAACTTATTATTTCCAGCCGCCCATCACCTCCTGTTATCAAAAAATTCATCCTTTAGTGGAATTCTAGATTGGAAATACAATAAAATGGAAAAAATTAATTAAAATGAAAAATGTTAGTATTCTAGTATTTAGGTATCATTACAAGACGAAAAACTTATATTTTCCAGCTGCCCGTCGCCTCCTGGTCTCTTGGAATACATCCTTTAGTGGAATTCTAAATTGGAAATACAATAAAATGGAAAAAATTAATTAAAATGAAAAATGTTAGTATTCTAGTATTTAGGTATCATTACAAGACGAAAAACTTATATTTTCCAGCTGCCCGTCACCTCCTGTTCACAAAAAATTCATCCTTTAGTGGAATTCTAGATTGGAAATACAATAAAATGGAAAAAATTAACTAAAATAAAGAATGTTAGTATTCTAGTATTTAGGTATCATTACAAGACGAAAAACTTATTATTTCCAGCCGCCCGTCACCTCCAGTTCTCAAAAAATTCATCCTTTAGTGGAATTCTAGATTGGAAATACAATAAAATGGAAAAAATTAATTAAAATGAAAAATGTTAGTATTCTAGTATTTAGGTATCATTACAAGACGAAAAACTTATATTTTCCAGCTGCCCGTCGCCTCTTGTTCACAAAAAATTTATCCTTTAGTGGAATTCTAGATTGGAAATACAATAAAATGGAAAAAATTAACTAAAATAAAGAATGTTAGTATTCTAGTAAATGGGTATCATTGCAGGACGAAAAACTTATATTTTCCAGTTGCGCGTCACCTCCTGTTCTCTTGGAATACATCCTTTAGTGGAATTCCAAATTGGAAATACAATAAAATGGAAAAAATTAATTAAAATGAAAAATGTTAGTATTCTAGTATTTAGGTATCATTACAAGACGAAAAACTTATTATTTCCAGCCGCCCATCACCTCCTGTTCTCAAAAAATTCATACTTTAGTGGAATTCTAGATTGGAAATACAATAAAATGGAAAAAATTAATTAAAATGAAAAATGTTAGTATTCTAGTAAATGGGTATCATTACAGGAGGAAAAACTTATATTTTCCAGCTGCGCGTCACCTCCTGTTCTCTTGGAATACATCGTTTAGTGGAATTCCAAATTGGAAATACAATAAAATGGAAAAAATTAACTAAAATAAAGAATGTTCGTATTCTAGTATTTAGGTATCATTACAGGACGAAAAACTTATTATTTCCAGCCGCCCATCACCTCCTGTTCTCAAAAAATTCATCCTTTAGTGGAATTCTAGATTGGAAATACAATAAAATGGAAAAAATTAACTAAAATGGAAAATGTTAGTATTCTAGTGATTAGGTATCATTACAAGACGAAAAACTTATTATTTCCAGCCGCCCGTCACCTCCTGGTCTCTTGGAATACATCCTTTAGTGGAATTCTAAATTGGAAATACAATAAAATGGAAAAAATTAATTAAAATGAAAAATGTTAGTATTCTAGTATTTAGGTATCATTACAAGACGAAAAACTTATTATTTCCAGCCGCCCGTCACCTCCTGGTCTCTTGGAATACATCCTTTAGTGGAATTCTAAATTGGAAATACAATAAAATGGAAAAAATTAATTAAAATGAAAAATGTTAGTATTCTAGTATTTAGGTATCATTACAAGACGAAAAACTTATTATTTCCAGCCGCCCATCACCTCCTGTTATCAAAAAATTCATCCTTTAGTGGAATTCTAGATTGGAAATACAATAAAATGGAAAAAATTAACTAAAATAAAGAATGTTAGTATTCTAGTATTTAGGTATCATTACAAGACGAAAAACTTATATTTTCCAGCTGCCCGTCACCTCCTGTTCACAAAAAATTCATCCTTTAGTGGAATTCTAGATTGGAAATACAATAAAATGGAAAAAATTAACTAAAATAAAGAATGTTAGTATTCTAGTATTTAGGTATCATTACAAGACGAAAAACTTATATTTTCCAGCTGCCCGTCACCTCCTGTTCACAAAAAATTCATCCTTTAGTGGAATTCTAGATTGGAAATACAATAAAATGGAAAAAATTAACTAAAATAAAAAATGTTAGTATTCTAGTAAATGGGTATCATTACAGGACGAAAAACTTATTATTTCCAGCCGCCCATCACCTCCTGTTCTCAAAAAATTCATCCTTTAGTGGAATTCTAGATTGGAAATACAATAAAATGGAAAAAATTAATTAAAATGAAAAATGTTAGTATTCTAGTATTTAGGTATCATTACAAGACGAAAAACTTATATTTTCCAGCTGCCCGTCACCTCTTGTTCACAAAAAATTCATCCTTTAGTGGAATTCTAAATTGGAAATACAATAAAATGGAAAAAATTAATTATAATGAAAAATGTTAGTATTCTAGTATTTAGGTATCATTACAAGACGAAAAACTTATATTTTCCACCTGCCCGTCACCTCTTGTTCACAAAAAATTCATCCTTTAGTGGAATTCTAAATTGGAAATACAATAAAATGGAAAAAATTAATTAAAATGAAAAATGTTAGTATTCTAGTATTTAGGTATCATTACAAGACGAAAAACTTATTATTTCCAGCCGCCCATCACCTCCTGTTCTCAAAAAATTCATCCTTTAGTGGAATTCTAGATTGGAAATACAATAAAATGGAAAAAATTAACTAAAATAAAGAATGTTAGTATTCTAGTAAATGGGTATCATTGCAGGACGAAAAACTTATATTTTCCAGCTGCGCGTCACCTCCTGTTCTCTTGGAATACATCCTTTAGTGGAATTCCAAATTGGAAATACAATAAAATGGAAAAAATTAATTAAAATGAAAAATGTTAGTATTCTAGTATTTAGGTATCATTACAAGACGAAAAACTTATTATTTCCAGCCGCCCATCACCTCCTGTTCTCAAAAAATTCATCCTTTAGTGGAATTCTAGATTGGAAATACAATAAAATGGAAAAAATTAATTAAAATGAAAAATGTTAGTATTCTAGTAAATGGGTATCATTACAGGACGAAAAACTTATATTTTCCAGCTGCGCGTCACCTCCTGTTCTCTTGGAATACATCGTTTAGTGGAATTCCAAATTGGAAATACAATAAAATGGAAAAAATTAACTAAAATAAAGAATGTTCGTATTCTAGTATTTAGGTATCATTACAGGACGAAAAACTTATTATTTCCAGCCGCCCATCACCTCCTGTTCTCAAAAAATTCATCCTTTAGTGGAATTCTAGATTGGAAATACAATAAAATGGAAAAAATTAATTAAAATGAAAAATGTTAGTATTCTAGTATTTAGGTATCATTACAAGACGAAAAACTTATATTTTCCAGCTGCCCGTCACCTCTTGTTAACAACAAATTCATCCTTTAGTGGAATTCTAAATTGGAAATACAATAAAATGGAAAAAATTAATTAAAATGAAAAATGTTAGTATTCTAGTATTTAGGTATGATTACTGGACGAAAAACTTATATTTTCCAGCTGCCCGTCACCTCCTGGTCTCTTGGAATACATCCTTTAGTGGAATTCTAAATTGGAAATACAATAAAATGGAAAAAATTAACTAAAATAAAGAATGTTAGTATTCTAGTAAATGGGTATCATTACAGGACGAAAAACTTATTATTTCCAGCCGCCCGTCACCTCCTGGTCTCTTGGAATACATCCTTTAGTGGAATTCTAAATTGGAAATACAATAAAATGGAAAAAATTAATTAAAATGAAAAATGTTAGTATTCTAGTATTTAGGTATCATTACAAGACGAAAAACTTATTATTTCCAGCCGCCCATCACCTTCTGTTCTCACAAAATTCATCCTTTAGTGGAATTCTAGATTGGAAATACAATAAAATGGAAAAAATTAATTAAAATGAAAAATGTTAGTATTCTAGTATTTAGGTATGATTACTGGACGAAAAACTTATATTTTCCAGCTGCCCGTCACCTCCTGTTCTCTTGGAATACATCGTTTAGTGGAATTCTAAATTGGAAATACAATAAAATGGAAAAAATTAATTAAAATGAAAAATGTTAGTATTCTAGTATTTAGGTATCATTACAAGACGAAAAACTTATATTTTCCAGCTGCCCGTCACCTCCTGTTCACAAAAAATTCATCCTTTAGTGGAATTCTAGATTGGAAATACAATAAAATGGAAAAAATTAATTAAAATGAAAAATGTTAGTATTCTAGTATTTAGGTATGATTACAGGACGAAAAACTTATATTTTCCAGCTGCCCGTCACCTCCTGGTCTCTTGGAATACATCCTTTAGTGGAATTCTAGATTGGAAATACAATAAAATGGAAAAAATTAATTAAAATGAAAAATGTTAGTATTCTAGTATTTAGGTATCATTACAAGACGAAAAACTTATATTTTCCAGCTGCCCGTCGCCTCTTGTTCACAAAAAATTCATCCTTTAGGGGAACACAAAATTGGAAATACAATAAAATGAAAAAAATTAATTAAAATGAAATATGTTAGTATTCTAGTATTTAGGTATCATTATAAGACGAAAAACTTATTATTTCCAGCCGCCCATCACCTCCTGTTCTCAAAAAATTCATCCTTTAGTGGAATTCTAGATTGGAAATACAATAAAATGGAAAAAATTAACTAAAATGGAAAATGTTAGTATTCTAGTGATTAGGTATCATTACTGGACGAAAAACTTATATTTTCCAGCTGCGCGTCACCTCCTGTTCTCTTGGAATACATCGTTTAGTGGAATTCCAAATTGGAAATACAATAAAATGGAAAAAATTAACTAAAATAAAGAATGTTCGTATTCTAGTATTTAGGTATCATTACAGGACGAAAAACTTATTATTTCCAGCCGCCCGTCACCTCCTGGTCTCTTGGAATACATCCTTTAGTGGAATTCTAAATTGGAAATACAATAAAATGGAAAAAATTAATTAAAATGAAAAATGTTAGTATTCTAGTATTTAGGTATCATTACAAGACGAAAAACTTATTATTTCCAGCCGCCCATCACCTCCTGTTATCAAAAAATTCATCCTTTAGTGGAATTCTAGATTGGAAATACAATAAAATGGAAAAAATAATTAAAATGAAAAATGTTAGTATTCTAGTATTTAGGTATCATTACAAGACGAAAAACTTATATTTTCCAGCTGCCCGTCACCTCCTGTTCACAAAAAATTCATCCTTTAGTGGAATTCTAGATTGGAAATACAATAAAATGGAAAAAATTAACTAAAATAAAGAATGTTAGTATTCTAGTATTTAGGTATCATTACAAGACGAAAAACTTATATTTTCCAGCTGCCCGTCACCTCCTGTTCACAAAAAATTCATCCTTTAGTGGAATTCTAGATTGGAAATACAATAAAATGGAAAAAATTAACTAAAATAAAGAATGTTAGTATTCTAGTAAATGGGTATCATTACAGGACGAAAAACTTATTATTTCCAGCCGCCCGTCACCTCCTGGTCTCTTGGAATACATCCTTTAGTGGAATTCTAAATTGGAAATACAATAAAATGGAAAAAATTAATTAAAATGAAAAATGTTAGTATTCTAGTATTTAGGTATCATTACAAGACGAAAAACTTATTATTTCCAGCCGCCCATCACCTCCTGTTATCAAAAAATTCATCCTTTAGTGGAATTCTAGATTGGAAATACAATAAAATGGAAAAAATAATTAAAATGAAAAATGTTAGTATTCTAGTATTTAGGTATCATTACAAGACGAAAAACTTATATTTTCCAGCTGCCCGTCACCTCCTGTTCACAAAAAATTCATCCTTTAGTGGAATTCTAGATTGGAAATACAATAAAATGGAAAAAATTAACTAAAATAAAGAATGTTAGTATTCTAGTATTTAGGTATCATTACAAGACGAAAAACTTATATTTTCCAGCTGCCCGTCACCTCCTGTTCACAAAAAATTCATCCTTTAGTGGAATTCTAGATTGGAAATACAATAAAATGGAAAAAATTAACTAAAATAAAGAATGTTAGTATTCTAGTAAATGGGTATCATTACAGGACGAAAAACTTATTATTTCCAGCCGCCCGTCACCTCCTGGTCTCTTGGAATACATCCTTTAGTGGAATTCTAAATTGGAAATACAATAAAATGGAAAAAATTAATTAAAATGAAAAATGTTAGTATTCTAGTATTTAGGTATCATTACAAGACGAAAAACTTATTATTTCCAGCCGCCCATCACCTCCTGTTCTCAAAAAATTCATCCTTTAGTGGAATTCTAGATTGGAAATACAATAAAATGGAAAAAATTAATTAAAATGAAAAATGTTAGTATTCTAGTATTTAGGTATCATTACAAGACAAAAAACTTATATTTTCCAGCTGCCCGTCACCTCTTGTTCACAAAAAATTCATCCTTTAGTGGAATTCTAAATTGGAAATACAATAAAATGGAAAAAATTAATTAAAATGAAATATGTTAGTATTCTAGTATTTAGGTATCATTACAAGACGAAAAACTTATTATTTCCAGCCGCCCATCACCTTCTGTTCTCACAAAATTCATCCTTTAGTGGAATTCTAGATTGGAAATACAATAAAATGGAAAAAATTAATTAAAATGAAAAATGTTAGTATTCTAGTATTTAGGTATGATTACTGGACGAAAAACTTATATTTTCCAGCTGCCCGTCACCTCCTGGTCTCTTGGAATACATCCTTTAGTGGAATTCTAAATTGGAAATACAATAAAATGGAAAAAATTAATTAAAATGAAAAATGTTAGTATTCTAGTATTTAGGTATCATTACAAGACGAAAAACTTATATTTTCCAGCTGCCCGTCACCTCCTGTTCACAAAAAATTCATCCTTTAGTGGAATTCTAGATTGGAAATACAATAAAATGGAAAAAATTAACTAAAATAAAGAATGTTAGTATTCTAGTATTTAGGTATCATTACAAGACGAAAAACTTATATTTTCCAGCTGCCCGTCACCTCCTGTTCACAAAAAATTCATCCTTTAGTGGAATTCTAGATTGGAAATACAATAAAATGGAAAAAATTAACTAAAATAAAGAATGTTAGTATTCTAGTATTTAGGTATCATTATAAGACGAAAAACTTATTATTTCCAGCCGCCCGTCACCTCCAGTTCTCAAAAAATTCATCCTTTAGTGGAATTCTAGATTGGAAATACAATAAAATGGAAAAAATTAATTAAAATGAAAAATGTTAGTATTCTAGTATTTAGGTATCATTACAAGACGAAAAACTTATATTTTCCAGCTGCCCGTCGCCTCTTGTTCACAAAAAATTCATCCTTTAGTGGAATTCTAAATTGGAAATACAATAAAATGGAAAAAATTAATTAAAATGAAAAATGTTAGTATTCTAGTATTTAGGTATCATTACAAGACGAAAAACTTATTATTTCCAGCCGCCCATCACCTCCTGTTCTCAAAAAATTCATCCTTTAGTGGAATTCTAGATTGGAAATACAATAAAATGGAAAAAATTAATTAAAATGAAAAATGTTAGTATTCTAGTATTTAGGTATCATTACAAGACAAAAAACTTATATTTTCCAGCTGCCCGTCACCTCTTGTTCACAAAAAATTCATCCTTTAGTGGAATTCTAAATTGGAAATACAATAAAATGGAAAAAATTAATTAAAATGAAATATGTTAGTATTCTAGTATTTAGGTATCATTACAAGACGAAAAACTTATTATTTCCAGCCGCCCATCACCTTCTGTTCTCACAAAATTCATCCTTTAGTGGAATTCTAGATTGGAAATACAATAAAATGGAAAAAATTAATTAAAATGAAAAATGTTAGTATTCTAGTATTTAGGTATCATTACAAGACGAAAAACTTATATTTTCCAGCTGCCCGTCACCTCCTGTTCACAAAAAATTCATCCTTTAGTGGAATTCTAGATTGGAAATACAATAAAATGGAAAAAATTAACTAAAATAAAGAATGTTAGTATTCTAGTATTTAGGTATCATTACAAGACGAAAAACTTATTATTTCCAGCCGTCGGTCACCTCCAGTTCTCAAAAAATTCATCCTTTAGTGGAATTCTAGATTGGAAATACAATAAAATGGAAAAAATTAATTAAAATGAAAAATGTTAGTATTCTAGTATTTAGGTATCATTACAAGACGAAAAACTTATATTTTCCAGCTGCCCGTCGCCTCTTGTTCACAAAAAATTCATCCTTTAGTGGAATTCTAGATTGGAAATACAATAAAATGGAAAAAATTAATTAAAATGAAATATGTTAGTATTCTAGTATTTAGGTATCATTACAAGACGAAAAACTTATTATTTCCAGCCGCCCATCACCTCCTGTTCTCACAAAATTCATCCTTTAGTGGAATTCTAGATTGGAAATACAATAAAATGGAAAAAATTAATTAAAATGAAAAATGTTAGTATTCTAGTATTTAGGTATGATTACTGGACGAAAAACTTATATTTTCCAGCTGCCCGTCACCTCCTGGTCTCTTGGAATACATCCTTTAGTGGAATTCTAAATTGGAAATACAATAAAATGGAAAAAATTAATTAAAATGAAAAATGTTAGTATTCTAGTATTTAGGTATCATTACAAGACGAAAAACTTATATTTTCCAGCTGCCCGTCACCTCCTGTTCACAAAAAATTCATCCTTTAGTGGAATTCTAGATTGGAAATACAATAAAATGGAAAAAATTAACTAAAATAAAGAATGTTAGTATTCTAGTATTTAGGTATCATTACAAGACGAAAAACTTATTATTTCCAGCCGCCCGTCATCCTTTAGTGGAATTCTAGATTGGAAATACAATAAAATGGAAAAAATTAATTAAAATGAAAAATGTTAGTATTCTAGTATTTAGGTATCATTACAAGACGAAAAACTTATATTTTCCAGCTGCCCGTCGCCTCTTGGAAAATGTTAGTATTCTAGTGATTAGGTATCATTACTGGACGAAAAACTTATATTTTCCAGCTGCCCGTCACCTCCTGTTCTCTTGGAATACATCCTTTAGTGCAATTCAAAATTGGAAATACAATAAAATGGAGAAAATTAATTAAAATGAAAAATGTTAGTATTCTAGTATTTAGGTATCATTACAAGACGAAAAACTTATTATTTCCAGCTCCGCGTCACCTCCTGTTCTCTTGGAATACATCCTTTAGTGCAATTCAAAATTGGAAATACAATAAAATGGAAAAAATTAATTAAAATGAAAAATGTTAGTATTCTAGTATTTATTTATCATTACAAGACGAAAAACTTATATTTTTCAGCTGCCCGTCACCTCCTGTTCTCAAAAAATTCATCCTTTAGTGGAATTCTAGATTGGAAATACAATAAAATGAAAAAAATTAACTAAAATAAAGAATGTTAGTATTCTAGTATTTAGGTATCATTACAGGACGAAAAACTTATTATTTCCAGCCGCCCATCACCTCCTGTTATCAAAAAATTCATCCTTTAGTGGAATTCTAGATTGGAAATACAATAAAATGGAAAAAATTAATTAAAATGAAAAATGTTAGTATTCTAGTATTTAGGTATGATTACTGGACGAAAAACTTATATTTTCCAGCTGCCCGTCACCTCCTGGTCTCTTGGAATACATCCTTTAGTGGAATTCTAAATTGGAAATACAATAAAATGGAAAAAATTAATTAAAATGAAAAATGTTAGTATTCTAGTATTTAGGTATCATTACAAGACGAAAAACTTATATTTTCCAGCTGCCCGTCACCTCCTGTTCACAAAAAATTCATCCTTTAGTGGAATTCTAGATTGGAAATACAATAAAATGGAAAAAATTAACTAAAATAAAGAATGTTAGTATTCTAGTATTTAGGTATCATTACAAGACGAAAAACTTATTATTTCCAGCCGCCGGTCACCTCCAGTTCTCATAAAATTCATCCTTTAGTGGAATTCTAGATTGGAAATACAATAAAATGGAAAAAATTAATTAAAATGAAAAATGTTAGTATTCTAGTATTTAGGTATCATTACAAGACGAAAAACTTATATTTTCCAGCTGCCCGGCGCCTCTTGTTCACAAAAAATTCATCCTTTAGTGGAATTCTAAATTGGAAATACAATAAAATGGAAAAAATTAACTAAAATAAAGAATGTTAGTATTCTAGTATTTAGGTATCATTATAAGACGAAAAACTTATTATTTCCAGCCGCCCGTCACCTCCAGTTCTCAAAAAATTCATCCTTTAGTGGAATTCTAGATTGGAAATACAATAAAATGGAAAAAATTAATTAAAATGAAAAATGTTAGTATTCTAGTATTTAGGTATCATTACAAGACGAAAAACTTATATTTTCCAGCTGCCCGTCGCCTCTTGTTCACAAAAAATTCATCCTTTAGTGGAATTCTAAATTGGAAATACAATAAAATGGAAAAAATTAATTAAAATGAAAAATGTTAGTATTCTAGTATTTAGGTATCATTACAAGACGAAAAACTTATTATTTCCAGCCGCCCATCACCTCCTGTTCTCAAAAAATTCATCCTTTAGTGGAATTCTAGATTGGAAATACAATAAAATGGAAAAAATTAATTAAAATGAAAAATGTTAGTATTCTAGTATTTAGGTATCATTACAAGACAAAAAACTTATATTTTCCAGCTGCCCGTCACCTCTTGTTCACAAAAAATTCATCCTTTAGTGGAATTCTAAATTGGAAATACAATAAAATGGAAAAAATTAATTAAAATGAAATATGTTAGTATTCTAGTATTTAGGTATCATTACAAGACGAAAAACTTATTATTTCCAGCCGCCCATCACCTTCTGTTCTCACAAAATTCATCCTTTAGTGGAATTCTAGATTGGAAATACAATAAAATGGAAAAAATTAATTAAAATGAAAAATGTTAGTATTCTAGTATTTAGGTATGATTACTGGACGAAAAACTTATATTTTCCAGCTGCCCGTCACCTCCTGGTCTCTTGGAATACATCCTTTAGTGGAATTCTAAATTGGAAATACAATAAAATGGAAAAAATTAATTAAAATGAAAAATGTTAGTATTCTAGTATTTAGGTATCATTACAAGACGAAAAACTTATATTTTCCAGCTGCCCGTCACCTCCTGTTCACAAAAAATTCATCCTTTAGTGGAATTCTAGATTGGAAATACAATAAAATGGAAAAAATTAACTAAAATAAAGAATGTTAGTATTCTAGTATTTAGGTATCATTACAAGACGAAAAACTTATTATTTCCAGCCGTCGGTCACCTCCAGTTCTCAAAAAATTCATCCTTTAGTGGAATTCTAGATTGGAAATACAATAAAATGGAAAAAATTAATTAAAATGAAAAATGTTAGTATTCTAGTATTTAGGTATCATTACAAGACGAAAAACTTATATTTTCCAGCTGCCCGTCGCCTCTTGTTCACAAAAAATTCATCCTTTAGTGGAATTCTAGATTGGAAATACAATAAAATGGAAAAAATTAATTAAAATGAAATATGTTAGTATTCTAGTATTTAGGTATCATTACAAGACGAAAAACTTATTATTTCCAGCCGCCCATCACCTCCTGTTCTCACAAAATTCATCCTTTAGTGGAATTCTAGATTGGAAATACAATAAAATGGAAAAAATTAATTAAAATGAAAAATGTTAGTATTCTAGTATTTAGGTATGATTACTGGACGAAAAACTTATATTTTCCAGCTGCCCGTCACCTCCTGGTCTCTTGGAATACATCCTTTAGTGGAATTCTAAATTGGAAATACAATAAAATGGAAAAAATTAATTAAAATGAAAAATGTTAGTATTCTAGTATTTAGGTATCATTACAAGACGAAAAACTTATATTTTCCAGCTGCCCGTCACCTCCTGTTCACAAAAAATTCATCCTTTAGTGGAATTCTAGATTGGAAATACAATAAAATGGAAAAAATTAACTAAAATAAAGAATGTTAGTATTCTAGTATTTAGGTATCATTACAAGACGAAAAACTTATTATTTCCAGCCGCCCGTCATCCTTTAGTGGAATTCTAGATTGGAAATACAATAAAATGGAAAAAATTAATTAAAATGAAAAATGTTAGTATTCTAGTATTTAGGTATCATTACAAGACGAAAAACTTATATTTTCCAGCTGCCCGTCGCCTCTTGGAAAATGTTAGTATTCTAGTGATTAGGTATCATTACTGGACGAAAAACTTATATTTTCCAGCTGCCCGTCACCTCCTGTTCTCTTGGAATACATCCTTTAGTGCAATTCAAAATTGGAAATACAATAAAATGGAGAAAATTAATTAAAATGAAAAATGTTAGTATTCTAGTATTTAGGTATCATTACAAGACGAAAAACTTATTATTTCCAGCTCCGCGTCACCTCCTGTTCTCTTGGAATACATCCTTTAGTGCAATTCAAAATTGGAAATACAATAAAATGGAAAAAATTAATTAAAATGAAAAATGTTAGTATTCTAGTATTTATTTATCATTACAAGACGAAAAACTTATATTTTTCAGCTGCCCGTCACCTCCTGTTCTCAAAAAATTCATCCTTTAGTGGAATTCTAGATTGGAAATACAATAAAATGAAAAAAATTAACTAAAATAAAGAATGTTAGTATTCTAGTATTTAGGTATCATTACAGGACGAAAAACTTATTATTTCCAGCCGCCCATCACCTCCTGTTATCAAAAAATTCATCCTTTAGTGGAATTCTAGATTGGAAATACAATAAAATGGAAAAAATTAATTAAAATGAAAAATGTTAGTATTCTAGTATTTAGGTATGATTACTGGACGAAAAACTTATATTTTCCAGCTGCCCGTCACCTCCTGGTCTCTTGGAATACATCCTTTAGTGGAATTCTAAATTGGAAATACAATAAAATGGAAAAAATTAATTAAAATGAAAAATGTTAGTATTCTAGTATTTAGGTATCATTACAAGACGAAAAACTTATTATTTCCAGCCGCCCATCACCTCCTGTTATCAAAAAATTCATCCTTTAGTGGAATTCTAGATTGGAAATACAATAAAATGGAAAAAATTAACTAAAATAAAGAATGTTAGTATTCTAGTATTTAGGTATCATTACAAGACGAAAAACTTATATTTTCCAGCTGCCCGTCACCTCCTGTTCACAAAAAATTCATCCTTTAGTGGAATTCTAGATTGGAAATACAATAAAATGGAAAAAATTAACTAAAATAAAGAATGTTAGTATTCTAGTATTTAGGTATCATTACAAGACGAAAAACTTATTATTTCCAGCCGCCCATCACCTCCTGTTCTCAAAAAATTCATCCTTTAGTGGAATTCTAGATTGGAAATACAATAAAATGGAAAAAATTAATTAAAATGAAAAATGTTAGTATTCTAGTATTTAGGTATCATTACAAGACGAAAAACTTATATTTTCCACCTGCCCGTCACCTCTTGTTCACAAAAAATTCATCCTTTAGTGGAATTCTAAATTGGAAATACAATAAAATGGAAAAAATTAATTAAAATGAAATATGTTAGTATTCTAGTATTTAGGTATGATTACTGGACCTCCTGGTCTCTTGGAATACATCCTTTAGTGGAATTCTAAATTGGAAATACAATAAAATGGAAAAAATTAATTAAAATGAAAAATGTTAGTATTCTAGTAAATGGGTATCATTACAGGACGAAAAACTTATATTTTCCAGCCGCCCATCACCTCCTGTTCTCAAAAAATTCATCCTTTAGTGGAATTCTAGATTGGAAATACAATAAAATGGAAAAAATTAATTAAAATGAAAAATGTTAGTATTCTAGTATTTAGGTATCATTACAAGACGAAAAACTTATATTTTTCAGCTGCCCGTCACCTCCTGTTCTCAAAAAATTCATCCTTTAGTGGAATTCTAGATTGGAAATACAATAAAATGAAAAAAATTAACTAAAATAAAGAATGTTGGTATTCTAGTATTTAGGTATCATTACAGGACGAAAAACTTATTATTTCCAGCCGCCCATCACCTCCTGTTATCAAAAAATTCATCCTTTAGTGGAATTCTAAATTGGAAATACAATAAAATGGAAAAAATTAACTAAAATGGAAAATGTTAGTATTCTAGTAATTAGGTATCATTACAAGACGAAAAACTTATTATTTCCAGCCGCCCGTCACCTCCTGGTCTCTTGGAATACATCCTTTAGTGGAATTCTAAATTGGAAATACAATAAAATGGAAAAAATTAATTAAAATGAAAAATGTTAGTATTCTAGTATTTAGGTATCATTACAAGACGAAAAACTTATTATTTCCAGCCGCCCATCACCTCCTGTTATCAAAAAATTCATCCTTTAGTGGAATTCTAGATTGGAAATACAATAAAATGGAAAAAATAATTAAAATGAAAAATGTTAGTATTCTAGTATTTAGGTATCATTACAAGACGAAAAACTTATATTTTCCAGCTGCCCGTCACCTCCTGTTCACAAAAAATTCATCCTTTAGTGGAATTCTAGATTGGAAATACAATAAAATGGAAAAAATTAATTAAAATGAAATATGTTAGTATTCTAGTATTTAGGTATCATTACAAGACGAAAAACTTATTATTTCCAGCCGCCCATCACCTCCTGTTCTCACAAAATTCATCCTTTAGTGGAATTCTAGATTGGAAATACAATAAAATGGAAAAAATTAATTATAATGAAAAATGTTAGTATTCTAGTATTTAGGTATCATTACAAGACGAAAAACTTATTATTTCCAGCCGCCCATCACCTCCTGTTCTCAAAAAATTCATCCTTTAGTGGAATTCTAGATTGGAAATACAATAAAATGGAAAAAATTAATTAAAATGAAAAATGTTAGTATTCTAGTAAATGGGTATCATTACAGGAGGAAAAACTTATATTTTCCAGCTGCGCGTCACCTCCTGTTCTCTTGGAATACATCGTTTAGTGGAATTCCAAATTGGAAATACAATAAAATGGAAAAAATTAACTAAAATAAAGAATGTTCGTATTCTAGTATTTAGGTATCATTACAGGACGAAAAACTTATTATTTCCAGCAGCCCATCACCTCCTGTTCTCAAAAAATTCATCCTTTAGTGGAATTCTAGATTGGAAATACAATAAAATGGAAAAAATTAATTAAAATGAAAAATGTTAGTATTCTAGTATTTAGGTATCATTACAAGACGAAAAACTTATATTTTCCACCTGCCCGTCACCTCCTGTTCACAAAAAATTCATCCTTTAGTGGAATTCTACATTGGAAATACAATAAAATGGAAAAAATTAACTAAAATAAAAAATGTTAGTATTCTAGTAAATGGGTATCATTACACGACGAAAAACTTATTATTTCCAGCCGCCCATCACCTCCTGTTCTCAAAAAATTCATCCTTTAGTGGAATTCTAGATTGGAAATACAATAAAATGGAAAAAATTAATTAAAATGAAAAATGTTAGTATTCTAGTATTTAGGTATCATTACAAGACGAAAAACTTATATTTTCCAGCTGCCCGTCACCTCTTGTTAACAACAAATTCATCCTTTAGTGGAATTCTAAATTGGAAATACAATAAAATGGAAAAAATTAATTATAATGAAAAATGTTAGTATTCTAGTATTTAGGTATCATTACAAGACGAAAAACTTATTATTTCCAGCCGCCCATCACCTCCTGTTCTCAAAAAATTCATCCTTTAGTGGAATTCTAGATTGGAAATACAATAAAATGGAAAAAATTAATTAAAATGAAAAATGTTAGTATTCTAGTAAATGGGTATCATTACAGGAGGAAAAACTTATATTTTCCAGCTGCGCGTCACCTCCTGTTCTCTTGGAATACATCGTTTAGTGGAATTCCAAATTGGAAATACAATAAAATGGAAAAAATTAACTAAAATAAAGAATGTTAGTATTCTAGTATTTAGGTATCATTACAAGACGAAAAACTTATATTTTCCAGCTGCCCGTCACCTACTGTTCACAAAAAATTCATCCTTTAGTGGAATTCTAGATTGGAAATACAATAAAATGGAAAAAATTAACTAAAATAAAGAATGTTAGTATTCTAGTATTTAGGTATCATTACAAGACGAAAAACTTATATTTTCCAGCTGCCCGTCACCTCCTGTTCACAAAAAATTCATCCTTTAGTGGAATTCTACATTGGAAATACAATAAAATGGAAAAAATTAACTAAAATAAAAAATGTTAGTATTCTAGTAAATGGGTATCATTACAGGACGAAAAACTTATTATTTCCAGCCGCCCATCACCTCCTGTTCTCAAAAAATTCATCCTTTAGTGGAATTCTAGATTGGAAATACAATAAAATGGAAAAAATTAATTAAAATGAAAAATGTTAGTATTCTAGTATTTAGGTATCATTACAAGACGAAAAACTTATATTTTCCAGCTGCCCGTCACCTCTTGTTAACAAAAAATTCATCCTTTAGTGGAATTCTAAATTGGAAATACAATAAAATGGAAAAAATTAATTATAATGAAAAATGTTAGTATTCTAGTGATTAGGTATCATTACAAGACGAAAAACTTATTATTTCCAGCCGCCCGTCACCTCCTGGTCTCTTGGAATACATCCTTTAGTGGAATTCTAAATTGGAAATACAATAAAATGGAAAGAATTAATTAAAATGAAAAATGTTAGTATTCTAGTATTTAGGTATCATTACAAGACGAAAAACTTATTATTTCCAGCCGCCCGTCACCTCTTGTTAACAAAAAATTCATCCTTTAGTGGAATTCTAAATTGGAAATACAATAAAATGGAAAAAATTAATTATAATGAAAAATGTTAGTATTCTAGTGATTAGGTATCATTACAAGACGAAAAACTTATTATTTCCAGCCGCCCGTCACCTCCTGGTCTCTTGGAATACATCCTTTAGTGGAATTCTAAATTGGAAATACAATAAAATGGAAAAAATTAATTAAAATGAAAAATGTTAGTATTCTAGTATTTAGGTATCATTACAAGACGAAAAACTTATTATTTCCAGCCGCCCATCACCTCCTGTTATCAAAAAATTCATCCTTTAGTGGAATTCTAGATTGGAAATACAATAAAATGGAAAAAATTAATTAAAATGAAAAATGTTAGTATTCTAGTAAATGGGTATCATTACAGGAGGAAAAACTTATATTTTCCAGCTGCGCGTCACCTCCTGTTCTCTTGGAATACATCGTTTAGTGGAATTCCAAATTGGAAATACAATAAAATGGAAAAAATTAACTAAAATAAAGAATGTTCGTATTCTAGTATTTAGGTATCATTACAGGACGAAAAACTTATTATTTCCAGCAGCCCATCACCTCCTGTTCTCAAAAAATGCATCCTTTAGTGGAATTCTAGATTGGAAATACAATAAAATGGAAAAAATTAACTAAAATGGAAAATGTTAGTATTCTAGTGATTAGGTATCATTACAAGACGAAAAACTTATTATTTCCAGCCGCCCGTCACCTCCTGGTCTCTTGGAATACATCCTTTAGTGGAATTCTAAATTGGAAATACAATAAAATGGAAAAAATTAATTAAAATGAAAAATGTTAGTATTCTAGTATTTAGGTATCATTACAAGACGAAAAACTTATTATTTCCAGCCGCCCATCACCTCCTGTTCTCAAAAAATTCATCCTTTAGTGGAATTCTAGATTGGAAATACAATAAAATGGAAAAAATTAATTAAAATGAAAAATGTTAGTATTCTAGTATTTAGGTATCATTACAAGACGAAAAACTTATATTTTCCACCTGCCCGTCACCTCCTGTTCACAAAAAATTCATCCTTTAGTGGAATTCTACATTGGAAATACAATAAAATGGAAAAAATTAACTAAAATAAAAAATGTTAGTATTCTAGTAAATGGGTATCATTACACGACGAAAAACTTATTATTTCCAGCCGCCCATCACCTCCTGTTCTCAAAAAATTCATCCTTTAGTGGAATTCTAGATTGGAAATACAATAAAATGGAAAAAATTAATTAAAATGAAAAATGTTAGTATTCTAGTATTTAGGTATCATTACAAGACGAAAAACTTATTATTTCCAGCCGCCCATCACCTCCTGTTCTCAAAAAATTCATCCTTTAGTGGAATTCTAGATTGGAAATACAATAAAATGGAAAAAATTAATTAAAATGAAAAATGTTAGTATTCTAGTATTTAGGTATCATTACAAGACGAAAAACTTATTATTTCCAGCCGCCCATCACCTCCTGTTCTCAAAAAATTCATCCTTTAGTGGAATTCTACATTGGAAATACAATAAAATGGAAAAAATTAACTAAAATAAAAAATGTTAGTATTCTAGTAAATGGGTATCATTACACGACGAAAAACTTATTATTTCCAGCCGCCCATCACCTCCTGTTCTCAAAAAATTCATCCTTTAGTGGAATTCTAGATTGGAAATACAATAAAATGGAAAAAATTAATTAAAATGAAAAATGTTAATATTCTAGTATTTAGGTATCATTACAAGACGAAAAACTTATTATTTCCAGCCGCCCATCACCTCCTGTTCTCAAAAAATTTATCCTTTAGTGCAATTCTAGATTGGAAATACAATAAAATGGAAAAAATTAATTAAAATGAAAAATGTTAGTATTCTAGTATTTAGGTATCATTACAAGACGAAAAACTTATTATTTCCAGCCGCCCATCACCTCCTGTTCTCACAAAATTCATCCTTTATTGGAATTCTAGATTGGAAATACAATAAAATGGAAAAAATTAATTAAAATGAAAAATGTTAGTATTCTAGTAAATGGGTATCATTACAGGAGGAAAAACTTATATTTTCCAGCTGCGCGTCACCTCCTGTTCTCTTGGAATACATCGTTTAGTGGAATTCCAAATTGGAAATACAATAAAATGGAAAAAATTAACTAAAATAAAGAATGTTCGTATTCTAGTATTTAGGTATCATTACAGGACGAAAAACTTATTATTTCCAGCAGCCCATCACCTCCTGTTCTCAAAAAATTCATCCTTTAGTGGAATTCTAGATTGGAAATACAATAAAATGGAAAAAATTAATTAAAATGAAAAATGTTAGTATTCTAGTAAATGGGTATCATTACAGGAGGAAAAACTTATATTTTCCAGCTGCGCGTCACCTCCTGTTCTCTTGGAATACATCGTTTAGTGGAATTCCAAATTGGAAATACAATAAAATGGAAAAAATTAACTAAAATAAAGAATGTTCGTATTCTAGTATTTAGGTATCATTACAGGACGAAAAACTTATTATTTCCAGCAGCCCATCACCTCCTGTTCTCAAAAAATTCATCCTTTAGTGGAATTCTAGATTGGAAATACAATAAAATGGAAAAAATTAACTAAAATGGAAAATGTTAGTATTCTAGTGATTAGGTATCATTACAAGACGAAAAACTTATTATTTCCAGCCGCCCGTCACCTCCTGGTCTCTTGGAATACATCCTTTAGTGGAATTCTAAATTGGAAATACAATAAAATGGAAAAAATTAATTAAAATGAAAAATGTTAGTATTCTAGTATTTAGGTATCATTACAAGACGAAAAACTTATTATTTCCAGCCGCCCATCACCTCCTGTTCTCAAAAAATTCATCCTTTAGTGGAATTCTAGATTGGAAATACAATAAAATGGAAAAAATTAATTAAAATGAAAAATGTTAGTATTCTAGTATTTAGGTATCATTACAAGACGAAAAACTTATATTTTCCACCTGCCCGTCACCTCCTGTTCACAAAAAATTCATCCTTTAGTGGAATTCTACATTGGAAATACAATAAAATGGAAAAAATTAACTAAAATAAAAAATGTTAGTATTCTAGTAAATGGGTATCATTACACGACGAAAAACTTATTATTTCCAGCCGCCCATCACCTCCTGTTCTCAAAAAATTCATCCTTTAGTGGAATTCTAGATTGGAAATACAATAAAATGGAAAAAATTAATTAAAATGAAAAATGTTAGTATTCTAGTATTTAGGTATCATTACAAGACGAAAAACTTATTATTTCCAGCCGCCCATCACCTCCTGTTCTCAAAAAATTCATCCTTTAGTGGAATTCTAGATTGGAAATACAATAAAATGGAAAAAATTAATTAAAATGAAAAATGTTAGTATTCTAGTATTTAGGTATCATTACAAGACGAAAAACTTATATTTTCCAGCTGCCCGTCACCTCTTGTTAACAACAAATTCATCCTTTAGTGGAATTCTAAATTGGAAATACAATAAAATGGAAAAAATTAATTATAATGAAAAATGTTAGTATTCTAGTATTTAGGTATCATTACAAGACGAAAAACTTATTATTTCCAGCCGCCCATCACCTCCTGTTCTCAAAAAATTCATCCTTTAGTGGAATTCTAGATTGGAAATACAATAAAATGGAAAAAATTAATTAAAATGAAAAATGTTAGTATTCTAGTAAATGGGTATCATTACAGGAGGAAAAACTTATATTTTCCAGCTGCGCGTCACCTCCTGTTCTCTTGGAATACATCGTTTAGTGGAATTCCAAATTGGAAATACAATAAAATGGAAAAAATTAACTAAAATAAAGAATGTTCGTATTCTAGTATTTAGGTATCATTACAGGACGAAAAACTTATTATTTCCAGCAGCCCATCACCTCCTGTTCTCAAAAAATTCATCCTTTAGTGGAATTCTAGATTGGAAATACAATAAAATGGAAAAAATTAACTAAAATGGAAAATGTTAGTATTCTAGTGATTAGGTATCATTACAAGACGAAAAACTTATTATTTCCAGCCGCCCGTCACCTCCTGGTCTCTTGGAATACATCCTTTAGTGGAATTCTAAATTGGAAATACAATAAAATGGAAAAAATTAATTAAAATGAAAAATGTTAGTATTCTAGTATTTAGGTATCATTACAAGACGAAAAACTTATATTTTCCAGCTGCCCGTCACCTCTTGTTAACAACAAATTCATCCTTTAGTGGAATTCTAAATTGGAAATACAATAAAATGGAAAAAATTAATTATAATGAAAAATGTTAGTATTCTAGTATTTAGGTATCATTACAAGACGAAAAACTTATTATTTCCAGCCGCCCATCACCTCCTGTTCTCAAAAAATTCATCCTTTAGTGGAATTCTAGATTGGAAATACAATAAAATGGAAAAAATTAATTAAAATGAAAAATGTTAGTATTCTAGTAAATGGGTATCATTACAGGAGGAAAAACTTATATTTTCCAGCTGCGCGTCACCTCCTGTTCTCTTGGAATACATCGTTTAGTGGAATTCCAAATTGGAAATACAATAAAATGGAAAAAATTAACTAAAATAAAGAATGTTAGTATTCTAGTATTTAGGTATCATTACAAGACGAAAAACTTATATTTTCCAGCTGCCCGTCACCTACTGTTCACAAAAAATTCATCCTTTAGTGGAATTCTAGATTGGAAATACAATAAAATGGAAAAAATTAACTAAAATAAAGAATGTTAGTATTCTAGTATTTAGGTATCATTACAAGACGAAAAACTTATATTTTCCAGCTGCCCGTCACCTCCTGTTCACAAAAAATTCATCCTTTAGTGGAATTCTAAATTGGAAATACAATAAAATGGAAAAAATTAATTAAAATGAAATATGTTAGTATTCTAGTAAATGGGTATCATTACAGGAGGAAAAACTTATATTTTCCAGCTGCGCGTCACCTCCTGTTCTCTTGGAATACATCGTTTAGTGGAATTCCAAATTGGAAATACAATAAAATGGAAAAAATTAACTAAAATAAAGAATGTTCGTATTCTAGTATTTAGGTATCATTACAGGACGAAAAACTTATTATTTCCAGCAGCCCATCACCTCCTGTTCTCAAAAAATTCATCCTTTAGTGGAATTCTAGATTGGAAATACAATAAAATGGAAAAAATTAACTAAAATGGAAAATGTTAGTATTCTAGTGATTAGGTATCATTACAAGACGAAAAACTTATTATTTCCAGCCGCCCGTCACCTCCTGGTCTCTTGGAATACATCCTTTAGTGGAATTCTAAATTGGAAATACAATAAAATGGAAAAAATTAATTAAAATGAAAAATGTTAGTATTCTAGTATTTAGGTATCATTACAAGACGAAAAACTTATTATTTCCAGCCGCCCATCACCTCCTGTTCTCAAAAAATTCATCCTTTAGTGGAATTCTAGATTGGAAATACAATAAAATGGAAAAAATTAATTAAAATGAAAAATGTTAGTATTCTAGTATTTAGGTATCATTACAAGACGAAAAACTTATTATTTCCAGCCGCCCATCACCTCCTGTTCTCAAAAAATTCATCCTTTAGTGGAATTCTAGATTGGAAATACAATAAAATGGAAAAAATTAATTAAAATGAAAAATGTTAGTATTCTAGTAAATGGGTATCATTACAGGAGGAAAAACTTATATTTTCCAGCTGCGCGTCACCTCCTGTTCTCTTGGAATACATCGTTTAGTGGAATTCCAAATTGGAAATACAATAAAATGGAAAAAATTAACTAAAATAAAGAATGTTCGTATTCTAGTATTTAGGTATCATTACAGGACGAAAAACTTATTATTTCCAGCAGCCCATCACCTCCTGTTCTCAAAAAATTCATCCTTTAGTGGAATTCTAGATTGGAAATACAATAAAATGGAAAAAATTAACTAAAATGGAAAATGTTAGTATTCTAGTGATTAGGTATCATTACAAGACGAAAAACTTATTATTTCCAGCCGCCCGTCACCTCCTGGTCTCTTGGAATACATCCTTTAGTGGAATTCTAAATTGGAAATACAATAAAATGGAAAAAATTAATTAAAATGAAAAATGTTAGTATTCTAGTATTTAGGTATCATTACAAGACGAAAAACTTATTATTTCCAGCCGCCCATCACCTCCTGTTCTCAAAAAATTCATCCTTTAGTGGAATTCTAGATTGGAAATACAATAAAATGGAAAAAATTAATTAAAATGAAAAATGTTAGTATTCTAGTATTTAGGTATCATTACAAGACGAAAAACTTATATTTTCCACCTGCCCGTCACCTCCAGTTCACAAAAAATTCATCCTTTAGTGGAATTCTACATTGGAAATACAATAAAATGGAAAAAATTAATTAAAATGAAAAATGTTAGTATTCTAGTATTTAGGTATCATTACAAGACGAAAAACTTATATTTTCCAGCTGCCCGTCACCTCTTGTTAACAACAAATTCATCCTTTAGTGGAATTCTAAATTGGAAATACAATAAAATGGAAAAAATTAACTAAAATGGAAAATGTTAGTATTCTAGTGATTAGGTATCATTACAAGACGAAAAACTTATTATTTCCAGCCGCCCGTCACCTCCTGGTCTCTTGGAATACATCCTTTAGTGGAATTCTAAATTGGAAATACAATAAAATGGAAAAAATTAATTAAAATGAAAAATGTTAGTATTCTAGTATTTAGGTATCATTACAAGACGAAAAACTTATTATTTCCAGCCGCCCATCACCTCCTGTTCTCAAAAAATTCATCCTTTAGTGGAATTCTAGATTGGAAATACAATAAAATGGAAAAAATTAATTAAAATGAAAAATGTTAGTATTCTAGTATTTAGGTATCATTACAAGACGAAAAACTTATATTTTCCACCTGCCCGTCACCTCCTGTTCACAAAAAATTCATCCTTTAGTGGAATTCTACATTGGAAATACAATAAAATGGAAAAAATTAACTAAAATAAAAAATGTTAGTATTCTAGTAAATGGGTATCATTACACGACGAAAAACTTATTATTTCCAGCCGCCCATCACCTCCTGTTCTCAAAAAATTCATCCTTTAGTGGAATTCTAGATTGGAAATACAATAAAATGGAAAAAATTAATTAAAATGAAAAATGTTAGTATTCTAGTAAATGGGTATCATTACAGGAGGAAAAACTTATATTTTCCAGCTGCGCGTCACCTCCTGTTCTCTTGGAATACATCGTTTAGTGGAATTCCAAATTGGAAATACAATAAAATGGAAAAAATTAACTAAAATAAAGAATGTTCGTATTCTAGTATTTAGGTATCATTACAGGACGAAAAACTTATTATTTCCAGCAGCCCATCACCTCCTGTTCTCAAAAAATTCATCCTTTAGTGGAATTCTAGATTGGAAATACAATAAAATGGAAAAAATTAACTAAAATGGAAAATGTTAGTATTCTAGTGATTAGGTATCATTACAAGACGAAAAACTTATTATTTCCAGCCGCCCGTCACCTCCTGGTCTCTTGGAATACATCCTTTAGTGGAATTCTAAATTGGAAATACAATAAAATGGAAAAAATTAATTAAAATGAAAAATGTTAGTATTCTAGTATTTAGGTATCATTACAAGACGAAAAACTTATTATTTCCAGCCGCCCATCACCTCCTGTTCTCAAAAAATTCATCCTTTAGTGGAATTCTAGATTGGAAATACAATAAAATGGAAAAAATTAATTAAAATGAAAAATGTTAGTATTCTAGTATTTAGGTATCATTACAAGACGAAAAACTTATATTTTCCACCTGCCCGTCACCTCCTGTTCACAAAAAATTCATCCTTTAGTGGAATTCTACATTGGAAATACAATAAAATGGAAAAAATTAACTAAAATAAAAAATGTTAGTATTCTAGTAAATGGGTATCATTACACGACGAAAAACTTATTATTTCCAGCCGCCCATCACCTCCTGTTCTCAAAAAATTCATCCTTTAGTGGAATTCTAGATTGGAAATACAATAAAATGGAAAAAATTAATTAAAATGAAAAATGTTAGTATTCTAGTATTTAGGTATCATTACAAGACGAAAAACTTATTATTTCCAGCCGCCCATCACCTCCTGTTCTCAAAAAATTCATCCTTTAGTGGAATTCTAGATTGGAAATACAATAAAATGGAAAAAATTAATTAAAATGAAAAATGTTAGTATTCTAGTAAATGGGTATCATTACAGGAGGAAAAACTTATATTTTCCAGCTGCGCGTCACCTCCTGTTCTCTTGGAATACATCGTTTAGTGGAATTCCAAATTGGAAATACAATAAAATGGAAAAAATTAACTAAAATAAAGAATGTTCGTATTCTAGTATTTAGGTATCATTACAGGACGAAAAACTTATTATTTCCAGCAGCCCATCACCTCCTGTTCTCAAAAAATTCATCCTTTAGTGGAATTCTAGATTGGAAATACAATAAAATGGAAAAAATTAACTAAAATGGAAAATGTTAGTATTCTAGTGATTAGGTATCATTACAAGACGAAAAACTTATTATTTCCAGCCGCCCGTCACCTCCTGGTCTCTTGGAATACATCCTTTAGTGGAATTCTAAATTGGAAATACAATAAAATGGAAAAAATTAATTAAAATGAAAAATGTTAGTATTCTAGTATTTAGGTATCATTACAAGACGAAAAACTTATTATTTCCAGCCGCCCATCACCTCCTGTTCTCAAAAAATTCATCCTTTAGTGGAATTCTAGATTGGAAATACAATAAAATGGAAAAAATTAATTAAAATGAAAAATGTTAGTATTCTAGTATTTAGGTATCATTACAAGACGAAAAACTTATATTTTCCACCTGCCCGTCACCTCCTGTTCACAAAAAATTCATCCTTTAGTGGAATTCTACATTGGAAATACAATAAAATGGAAAAAATTAACTAAAATAAAGAATGTTAGTATTCTAGTATTTAGGTATCATTACAAGACGAAAAACTTATATTTTCCAGCTGCCCGTCACCTCCTGTTCACAAAAAATTCATCCTTTAGTGGAATTCTAGATTGGAAATACAATAAAATGGAAAAAATTAACTAAAATAAAGAATGTTAGTATTCTAGTATTTAGGTATCATTACAAGACGAAAAACTTATTATTTCCAGCCGCCCGTCACCTCCTGGTCTCTTGGAATACATCCTTTAGTGGAATTCTAAATTGGAAATACAATAAAATGGAAAAAATTAATTAAAATGAAAAATGTTAGTATTCTAGTATTTAGGTATCATTACAAGACGAAAAACTTATTATTTCCAGCCGCCCATCACCTCCTGTTCTCAAAAAATTCATCCTTTAGTGGAATTCTAGATTGGAAATACAATAAAATGGAAAAAATTAATTAAAATGAAAAATGTTAGTATTCTAGTATTTAGGTATCATTACAAGGCGAAAAACTTATATTTTCCACCTGCCCGTCACCTCCTGTTCACAAAAAATTCATCCTTTAGTGGAATTCTACATTGGAAATACAATAAAATGGAAAAAATTAACTAAAATAAAAAATGTTAGTATTCTAGTAAATGGGTATCATTACACGACGAAAAACTTATTATTTCCAGCCGCCCATCACCTCCTGTTCTCAAAAAATTCATCCTTTAGTGGAATTCTAGATTGGAAATACAATAAAATGGAAAAAATTAATTAAAATGAAAAATGTTAGTATTCTAGTATTTAGGTATCATTACAAGACGAAAAACTTATATTTTCCAGCTGCCCGTCACCTCTTGTTAACAACAAATTCATCCTTTAGTGGAATTCTAAATTGGAAATACAATAAAATGGAAAAAATTAATTAAAATGAAAAATGTTAGTATTCTAGTATTTAGGTATCATTACAAGACGAAAAACTTATTATTTCCAGCCGCCCATCACCTCCTGTTCTCAAAAAATTCATCCTTTAGTGGAATTCTAGATTGGAAATACAATAAAATGGAAAAAATTAATTAAAATGAAAAATGTTAGTATTCTAGTATTTAGGTATCATTACAAGACGAAAAACTTATATTTTCCACCTGCCCGTCACCTCCTGTTCACAAAAAATTCATCCTTTAGTGGAATTCTACATTGGAAATACAATAAAATGGAAAAAATTAACTAAAATAAAAAATGTTAGTATTCTAGTAAATGGGTATCATTACACGACGAAAAACTTATTATTTCCAGCCGCCCGTCACCTCCTGGTCTCTTGGAATACATCCTTTAGTGGAATTCTAAATTGGAAATACAATAAAATGGAAAAAATTAATTAAAATGAAAAATGTTAGTATTCTAGTATTTAGGTATCATTACAAGACGAAAAACTTATTATTTCCAGCCGCCCATCACCTCCTGTTCTCAAAAAATTCATCCTTTAGTGGAATTCTAGATTGGAAATACAATAAAATGGAAAAAATTAATTAAAATGAAAAATGTTAGTATTCTAGTATTTAGGTATCATTACAAGACGAAAAACTTATATTTTCCACCTGCCCGTCACCTCCTGTTCACAAAAAATTCATCCTTTAGTGGAATTCTACATTGGAAATACAATAAAATGGAAAAAATTAATTAAAATGAAAAATGTTAGTATTCTAGTATTTAGGTATCATTACAAGACGAAAAACTTATTATTTCCAGCCGCCCATCACCTCCTGTTCTCAAAAAATTCATCCTTTAGTGGAATTCTAGATTGGAAATACAATAAAATGGAAAAAATTAATTAAAATGAAAAATGTTAGTATTCTAGTAAATGGGTATCATTACAGGAGGAAAAACTTATATTTTCCAGCTGCGCGTCACCTCCTGTTCTCTTGGAATACATCGTTTAGTGGAATTCCAAATTGGAAATACAATAAAATGGAAAAAATTAACTAAAATAAAGAATGTTCGTATTCTAGTATTTAGGTATCATTACAGGACGAAAAACTTATTATTTCCAGCAGCCCATCACCTCCTGTTCTCAAAAAATTCATCCTTTAGTGGAATTCTAGATTGGAAATACAATAAAATGGAAAAAATTAACTAAAATGGAAAATGTTAGTATTCTAGTGATTAGGTATCATTACAAGACGAAAAACTTATTATTTCCAGCCGCCCGTCACCTCCTGGTCTCTTGGAATACATCCTTTAGTGGAATTCTAAATTGGAAATACAATAAAATGGAAAAAATTAATTAAAATGAAAAATGTTAGTATTCTAGTATTTAGGTATCATTACAAGACGAAAAACTTATTATTTCCAGCCGCCCATCACCTCCTGTTCTCAAAAAATTCATCCTTTAGTGGAATTCTAGATTGGAAATACAATAAAATGGAAAAAATTAATTAAAATGAAAAATGTTAGTATTCTAGTATTTAGGTATCATTACAAGACGAAAAACTTATATTTTCCACCTGCCCGTCACCTCCTGTTCACAAAAAATTCATCCTTTAGTGGAATTCTACATTGGAAATACAATAAAATGGAAAAAATTAACTAAAATAAAGAATGTTAGTATTCTAGTATTTAGGTATCATTACAAGACGAAAAACTTATATTTTCCAGCTGCCCGTCACCTCCTGTTCACAAAAAATTCATCCTTTAGTGGAATTCTAGATTGGAAATACAATAAAATGGAAAAAATTAACTAAAATAAAGAATGTTAGTATTCTAGTATTTAGGTATCATTACAAGACGAAAAACTTATTATTTCCAGCCGCCCGTCACCTCCTGGTCTCTTGGAATACATCCTTTAGTGGAATTCTAAATTGGAAATACAATAAAATGGAAAAAATTAATTAAAATGAAAAATGTTAGTATTCTAGTATTTAGGTATCATTACAAGACGAAAAACTTATTATTTCCAGCCGCCCATCACCTCCTGTTCTCAAAAAATTCATCCTTTAGTGGAATTCTAGATTGGAAATACAATAAAATGGAAAAAATTAATTAAAATGAAAAATGTTAGTATTCTAGTATTTAGGTATCATTACAAGGCGAAAAACTTATATTTTCCACCTGCCCGTCACCTCCTGTTCACAAAAAATTCATCCTTTAGTGGAATTCTACATTGGAAATACAATAAAATGGAAAAAATTAACTAAAATAAAAAATGTTAGTATTCTAGTAAATGGGTATCATTACACGACGAAAAACTTATTATTTCCAGCCGCCCATCACCTCCTGTTCTCAAAAAATTCATCCTTTAGTGGAATTCTAGATTGGAAATACAATAAAATGGAAAAAATTAATTAAAATGAAAAATGTTAGTATTCTAGTATTTAGGTATCATTACAAGACGAAAAACTTATATTTTCCAGCTGCCCGTCACCTCTTGTTAACAACAAATTCATCCTTTAGTGGAATTCTAAATTGGAAATACAATAAAATGGAAAAAATTAATTAAAATGAAAAATGTTAGTATTCTAGTATTTAGGTATCATTACAAGACGAAAAACTTATTATTTCCAGCCGCCCATCACCTCCTGTTCTCAAAAAATTCATCCTTTAGTGGAATTCTAGATTGGAAATACAATAAAATGGAAAAAATTAATTAAAATGAAAAATGTTAGTATTCTAGTATTTAGGTATCATTACAAGACGAAAAACTTATATTTTCCACCTGCCCGTCACCTCCTGTTCACAAAAAATTCATCCTTTAGTGGAATTCTACATTGGAAATACAATAAAATGGAAAAAATTAACTAAAATAAAAAATGTTAGTATTCTAGTAAATGGGTATCATTACACGACGAAAAACTTATTATTTCCAGCCGCCCGTCACCTCTTGTTAACAACAAATTCATCCTTTAGTGGAATTCTAAATTGGAAATACAATAAAATGGAAAAAATTAACTAAAATGGAAAATGTTAGTATTCTAGTGATTAGGTATCATTACAAGACGAAAAACTTATTATTTCCAGCCGCCCGTCACCTCCTGGTCTCTTGGAATACATCCTTTAGTGGAATTCTAAATTGGAAATACAATAAAATGGAAAAAATTAATTAAAATGAAAAATGTTAGTATTCTAGTATTTAGGTATCATTACAAGACGAAAAACTTATATTTTCCAGCTGCCCGTCACCTCTTGTTAACAACAAATTCATCCTTTAGTGGAATTCTAAATTGGAAATACAATAAAATGGAAAAAATTAATTATAATGAAAAATGTTAGTATTCTAGTATTTAGGTATCATTACAAGACGAAAAACTTATTATTTCCAGCCGCCCATCACCTCCTGTTCTCAAAAAATTCATCCTTTAGTGGAATTCTAGATTGGAAATACAATAAAATGGAAAAAATTAATTAAAATGAAAAATGTTAGTATTCTAGTAAATGGGTATCATTACAGGAGGAAAAACTTATATTTTCCAGCTGCGCGTCACCTCCTGTTCTCTTGGAATACATCGTTTAGTGGAATTCCAAATTGGAAATACAATAAAATGGAAAAAATTAACTAAAATAAAGAATGTTAGTATTCTAGTATTTAGGTATCATTACAAGACGAAAAACTTATATTTTCCAGCTGCCCGTCACCTACTGTTCACAAAAAATTCATCCTTTAGTGGAATTCTAGATTGGAAATACAATAAAATGGAAAAAATTAACTAAAATAAAGAATGTTAGTATTCTAGTATTTAGGTATCATTACAAGACGAAAAACTTATATTTTCCAGCTGCCCGTCACCTCCTGTTCACAAAAAATTCATCCTTTAGTGGAATTCTAAATTGGAAATACAATAAAATGGAAAAAATTAATTAAAATGAAATATGTTAGTATTCTAGTAAATGGGTATCATTACAGGAGGAAAAACTTATATTTTCCAGCTGCGCGTCACCTCCTGTTCTCTTGGAATACATCGTTTAGTGGAATTCCAAATTGGAAATACAATAAAATGGAAAAAATTAACTAAAATAAAGAATGTTCGTATTCTAGTATTTAGGTATCATTACAGGACGAAAAACTTATTATTTCCAGCAGCCCATCACCTCCTGTTCTCAAAAAATTCATCCTTTAGTGGAATTCTAGATTGGAAATACAATAAAATGGAAAAAATTAACTAAAATGGAAAATGTTAGTATTCTAGTGATTAGGTATCATTACAAGACGAAAAACTTATTATTTCCAGCCGCCCGTCACCTCCTGGTCTCTTGGAATACATCCTTTAGTGGAATTCTAAATTGGAAATACAATAAAATGGAAAAAATTAATTAAAATGAAAAATGTTAGTATTCTAGTATTTAGGTATCATTACAAGACGAAAAACTTATTATTTCCAGCCGCCCATCACCTCCTGTTCTCAAAAAATTCATCCTTTAGTGGAATTCTAGATTGGAAATACAATAAAATGGAAAAAATTAATTAAAATGAAAAATGTTAGTATTCTAGTATTTAGGTATCATTACAAGACGAAAAACTTATTATTTCCAGCCGCCCATCACCTCCTGTTCTCAAAAAATTCATCCTTTAGTGGAATTCTAGATTGGAAATACAATAAAATGGAAAAAATTAATTAAAATGAAAAATGTTAGTATTCTAGTAAATGGGTATCATTACAGGAGGAAAAACTTATATTTTCCAGCTGCGCGTCACCTCCTGTTCTCTTGGAATACATCGTTTAGTGGAATTCCAAATTGGAAATACAATAAAATGGAAAAAATTAACTAAAATAAAGAATGTTCGTATTCTAGTATTTAGGTATCATTACAGGACGAAAAACTTATTATTTCCAGCAGCCCATCACCTCCTGTTCTCAAAAAATTCATCCTTTAGTGGAATTCTAGATTGGAAATACAATAAAATGGAAAAAATTAACTAAAATGGAAAATGTTAGTATTCTAGTGATTAGGTATCATTACAAGACGAAAAACTTATTATTTCCAGCCGCCCGTCACCTCCTGGTCTCTTGGAATACATCCTTTAGTGGAATTCTAAATTGGAAATACAATAAAATGGAAAAAATTAATTAAAATGAAAAATGTTAGTATTCTAGTATTTAGGTATCATTACAAGACGAAAAACTTATTATTTCCAGCCGCCCATCACCTCCTGTTCTCAAAAAATTCATCCTTTAGTGGAATTCTAGATTGGAAATACAATAAAATGGAAAAAATTAATTAAAATGAAAAATGTTAGTATTCTAGTATTTAGGTATCATTACAAGACGAAAAACTTATATTTTCCACCTGCCCGTCACCTCCTGTTCACAAAAAATTCATCCTTTAGTGGAATTCTACATTGGAAATACAATAAAATGGAAAAAATTAATTAAAATGAAAAATGTTAGTATTCTAGTATTTAGGTATCATTACAAGACGAAAAACTTATATTTTCCAGCTGCCCGTCACCTCTTGTTAACAACAAATTCATCCTTTAGTGGAATTCTAAATTGGAAATACAATAAAATGGAAAAAATTAACTAAAATGGAAAATGTTAGTATTCTAGTGATTAGGTATCATTACAAGACGAAAAACTTATTATTTCCAGCCGCCCGTCACCTCCTGGTCTCTTGGAATACATCCTTTAGTGGAATTCTAAATTGGAAATACAATAAAATGGAAAAAATTAATTAAAATGAAAAATGTTAGTATTCTAGTATTTAGGTATCATTACAAGACGAAAAACTTATTATTTCCAGCCGCCCATCACCTCCTGTTCTCAAAAAATTCATCCTTTAGTGGAATTCTAGATTGGAAATACAATAAAATGGAAAAAATTAATTAAAATGAAAAATGTTAGTATTCTAGTATTTAGGTATCATTACAAGACGAAAAACTTATATTTTCCACCTGCCCGTCACCTCCTGTTCACAAAAAATTCATCCTTTAGTGGAATTCTACATTGGAAATACAATAAAATGGAAAAAATTAACTAAAATAAAAAATGTTAGTATTCTAGTAAATGGGTATCATTACACGACGAAAAACTTATTATTTCCAGCCGCCCATCACCTCCTGTTCTCAAAAAATTCATCCTTTAGTGGAATTCTAGATTGGAAATACAATAAAATGGAAAAAATTAATTAAAATGAAAAATGTTAGTATTCTAGTAAATGGGTATCATTACAGGAGGAAAAACTTATATTTTCCAGCTGCGCGTCACCTCCTGTTCTCTTGGAATACATCGTTTAGTGGAATTCCAAATTGGAAATACAATAAAATGGAAAAAATTAACTAAAATAAAGAATGTTCGTATTCTAGTATTTAGGTATCATTACAGGACGAAAAACTTATTATTTCCAGCAGCCCATCACCTCCTGTTCTCAAAAAATTCATCCTTTAGTGGAATTCTAGATTGGAAATACAATAAAATGGAAAAAATTAACTAAAATGGAAAATGTTAGTATTCTAGTGATTAGGTATCATTACAAGACGAAAAACTTATTATTTCCAGCCGCCCGTCACCTCCTGGTCTCTTGGAATACATCCTTTAGTGGAATTCTAAATTGGAAATACAATAAAATGGAAAAAATTAATTAAAATGAAAAATGTTAGTATTCTAGTATTTAGGTATCATTACAAGACGAAAAACTTATTATTTCCAGCCGCCCATCACCTCCTGTTCTCAAAAAATTCATCCTTTAGTGGAATTCTAGATTGGAAATACAATAAAATGGAAAAAATTAATTAAAATGAAAAATGTTAGTATTCTAGTATTTAGGTATCATTACAAGACGAAAAACTTATATTTTCCACCTGCCCGTCACCTCCTGTTCACAAAAAATTCATCCTTTAGTGGAATTCTACATTGGAAATACAATAAAATGGAAAAAATTAACTAAAATAAAAAATGTTAGTATTCTAGTAAATGGGTATCATTACACGACGAAAAACTTATTATTTCCAGCCGCCCATCACCTCCTGTTCTCAAAAAATTCATCCTTTAGTGGAATTCTAGATTGGAAATACAATAAAATGGAAAAAATTAATTAAAATGAAAAATGTTAGTATTCTAGTATTTAGGTATCATTACAAGACGAAAAACTTATTATTTCCAGCCGCCCATCACCTCCTGTTCTCAAAAAATTCATCCTTTAGTGGAATTCTAGATTGGAAATACAATAAAATGGAAAAAATTAATTAAAATGAAAAATGTTAGTATTCTAGTAAATGGGTATCATTACAGGAGGAAAAACTTATATTTTCCAGCTGCGCGTCACCTCCTGTTCTCTTGGAATACATCGTTTAGTGGAATTCCAAATTGGAAATACAATAAAATGGAAAAAATTAACTAAAATAAAGAATGTTCGTATTCTAGTATTTAGGTATCATTACAGGACGAAAAACTTATTATTTCCAGCAGCCCATCACCTCCTGTTCTCAAAAAATTCATCCTTTAGTGGAATTCTAGATTGGAAATACAATAAAATGGAAAAAATTAACTAAAATGGAAAATGTTAGTATTCTAGTGATTAGGTATCATTACAAGACGAAAAACTTATTATTTCCAGCCGCCCGTCACCTCCTGGTCTCTTGGAATACATCCTTTAGTGGAATTCTAAATTGGAAATACAATAAAATGGAAAAAATTAATTAAAATGAAAAATGTTAGTATTCTAGTATTTAGGTATCATTACAAGACGAAAAACTTATTATTTCCAGCCGCCCATCACCTCCTGTTCTCAAAAAATTCATCCTTTAGTGGAATTCTAGATTGGAAATACAATAAAATGGAAAAAATTAATTAAAATGAAAAATGTTAGTATTCTAGTATTTAGGTATCATTACAAGACGAAAAACTTATATTTTCCACCTGCCCGTCACCTCCTGTTCACAAAAAATTCATCCTTTAGTGGAATTCTACATTGGAAATACAATAAAATGGAAAAAATTAACTAAAATAAAGAATGTTAGTATTCTAGTATTTAGGTATCATTACAAGACGAAAAACTTATATTTTCCAGCTGCCCGTCACCTCCTGTTCACAAAAAATTCATCCTTTAGTGGAATTCTAGATTGGAAATACAATAAAATGGAAAAAATTAACTAAAATAAAGAATGTTAGTATTCTAGTATTTAGGTATCATTACAAGACGAAAAACTTATTATTTCCAGCCGCCCGTCACCTCCTGGTCTCTTGGAATACATCCTTTAGTGGAATTCTAAATTGGAAATACAATAAAATGGAAAAAATTAATTAAAATGAAAAATGTTAGTATTCTAGTATTTAGGTATCATTACAAGACGAAAAACTTATTATTTCCAGCCGCCCATCACCTCCTGTTCTCAAAAAATTCATCCTTTAGTGGAATTCTAGATTGGAAATACAATAAAATGGAAAAAATTAATTAAAATGAAAAATGTTAGTATTCTAGTATTTAGGTATCATTACAAGGCGAAAAACTTATATTTTCCACCTGCCCGTCACCTCCTGTTCACAAAAAATTCATCCTTTAGTGGAATTCTACATTGGAAATACAATAAAATGGAAAAAATTAACTAAAATAAAAAATGTTAGTATTCTAGTAAATGGGTATCATTACACGACGAAAAACTTATTATTTCCAGCCGCCCATCACCTCCTGTTCTCAAAAAATTCATCCTTTAGTGGAATTCTAGATTGGAAATACAATAAAATGGAAAAAATTAATTAAAATGAAAAATGTTAGTATTCTAGTATTTAGGTATCATTACAAGACGAAAAACTTATATTTTCCAGCTGCCCGTCACCTCTTGTTAACAACAAATTCATCCTTTAGTGGAATTCTAAATTGGAAATACAATAAAATGGAAAAAATTAATTAAAATGAAAAATGTTAGTATTCTAGTATTTAGGTATCATTACAAGACGAAAAACTTATTATTTCCAGCCGCCCATCACCTCCTGTTCTCAAAAAATTCATCCTTTAGTGGAATTCTAGATTGGAAATACAATAAAATGGAAAAAATTAATTAAAATGAAAAATGTTAGTATTCTAGTATTTAGGTATCATTACAAGACGAAAAACTTATATTTTCCACCTGCCCGTCACCTCCTGTTCACAAAAAATTCATCCTTTAGTGGAATTCTACATTGGAAATACAATAAAATGGAAAAAATTAACTAAAATAAAAAATGTTAGTATTCTAGTAAATGGGTATCATTACACGACGAAAAACTTATTATTTCCAGCCGCCCATCACCTCCTGTTCTCAAAAAATTCATCCTTTAGTGGAATTCTAGATTGGAAATACAATAAAATGGAAAAAATTAATTAAAATGAAAAATGTTAGTATTCTAGTATTTAGGTATCATTACAAGACGAAAAACTTATATTTTCCAGCTGCCCGTCACCTCTTGTTAACAACAAATTCATCCTTTAGTGGAATTCTAAATTGGAAATACAATAAAATGGAAAAAATTAATTATAATGAAAAATGTTAGTATTCTAGTATTTAGGTATCATTACAAGACGAAAAACTTATTATTTCCAGCCGCCCATCACCTCCTGTTCTCAAAAAATTCATCCTTTAGTGGAATTCTAGATTGGAAATACAATAAAATGGAAAAAATTAATTAAAATGAAAAATGTTAGTATTCTAGTAAATGGGTATCATTACAGGAGGAAAAACTTATATTTTCCAGCTGCGCGTCACCTCCTGTTCTCTTGGAATACATCGTTTAGTGGAATTCCAAATTGGAAATACAATAAAATGGAAAAAATTAACTAAAATAAAGAATGTTCGTATTCTAGTATTTAGGTATCATTACAGGACGAAAAACTTATTATTTCCAGCAGCCCATCACCTCCTGTTCTCAAAAAATTCATCCTTTAGTGGAATTCTAGATTGGAAATACAATAAAATGGAAAAAATTAACTAAAATGGAAAATGTTAGTATTCTAGTGATTAGGTATCATTACAAGACGAAAAACTTATTATTTCCAGCCGCCCGTCACCTCCTGGTCTCTTGGAATACATCCTTTAGTGGAATTCTAAATTGGAAATACAATAAAATGGAAAAAATTAATTAAAATGAAAAATGTTAGTATTCTAGTATTTAGGTATCATTACAAGACGAAAAACTTATTATTTCCAGCCGCCCATCACCTCCTGTTCTCAAAAAATTCATCCTTTAGTGGAATTCTAGATTGGAAATACAATAAAATGGAAAAAATTAATTAAAATGAAAAATGTTAGTATTCTAGTATTTAGGTATCATTACAAGACGAAAAACTTATATTTTCCACCTGCCCGTCACCTCCTGTTCACAAAAAATTCATCCTTTAGTGGAATTCTACATTGGAAATACAATAAAATGGAAAAAATTAACTAAAATAAAAAATGTTAGTATTCTAGTAAATGGGTATCATTACACGACGAAAAACTTATTATTTCCAGCCGCCCATCACCTCCTGTTCTCAAAAAATTCATCCTTTAGTGGAATTCTACATTGGAAATACAATAAAATGGAAAAAATTAACTAAAATAAAAAATGTTAGTATTCTAGTAAATGGGTATCATTACACGACGAAAAACTTATTATTTCCAGCCGCCCATCACCTCCTGTTCTCAAAAAATTCATCCTTTAGTGGAATTCTAGATTGGAAATACAATAAAATGGAAAAAATTAATTAAAATGAAAAATGTTAGTATTCTAGTATTTAGGTATCATTACAAGACGAAAAACTTATATTTTCCAGCTGCCCGTCACCTCTTGTTAACAACAAATTCATCCTTTAGTGGAATTCTAAATTGGAAATACAATAAAATGGAAAAAATTAACTAAAATGGAAAATGTTAGTATTCTAGTGATTAGGTATCATTACAAGACGAAAAACTTATTATTTCCAGCCGCCCGTCACCTCCTGGTCTCTTGGAATACATCCTTTAGTGGAATTCTAAATTGGAAATACAATAAAATGGAAAAAATTAATTAAAATGAAAAATGTTAGTATTCTAGTATTTAGGTATCATTACAAGACGAAAAACTTATTATTTCCAGCCGCCCATCACCTCCTGTTCTCAAAAAATTCATCCTTTAGTGGAATTCTAGATTGGAAATACAATAAAATGGAAAAAATTAATTAAAATGAAAAATGTTAGTATTCTAGTATTTAGGTATCATTACAAGACGAAAAACTTATATTTTCCACCTGCCCGTCACCTCCTGTTCACAAAAAATTCATCCTTTAGTGGAATTCTACATTGGAAATACAATAAAATGGAAAAAATTAACTAAAATAAAAAATGTTAGTATTCTAGTAAATGGGTATCATTACACGACGAAAAACTTATTATTTCCAGCCGCCCATCACCTCCTGTTCTCAAAAAATTCATCCTTTAGTGGAATTCTAGATTGGAAATACAATAAAATGGAAAAAATTAACTAAAATGGAAAATGTTAGTATTCTAGTAAATGGGTATCATTGCAGGACGAAAAACTTATTATTTCCAGCCGCCCGTCACCTCCTGGTCTCTTGGAATACATCCTTTAGTGGAATTCTAAATTGGAAATACAATAAAATGGAAAAAATTAATTAAAATGAAAAATGTTAGTATTCTAGTATTTAGGTATCATTACAAGACGAAAAACTTATTATTTCCAGCCGCCCATCACCTCCTGTTCTCAAAAAATTCATCCTTTAGTGGAATTCTAGATTGGAAATACAATAAAATGGAAAAAATTAATTAAAATGAAAAATGTTAGTATTCTAGTATTTAGGTATCATTACAAGACGAAAAACTTATATTTTCCACCTGCCCGTCACCTCCTGTTCACAAAAAATTCATCCTTTAGTGGAATTCTACATTGGAAATACAATAAAATGGAAAAAATTAACTAAAATAAAAAATGTTAGTATTCTAGTAAATGGGTATCATTACACGACGAAAAACTTATTATTTCCAGCCGCCCATCACCTCCTGTTCTCAAAAAATTCATCCTTTAGTGGAATTCTAGATTGGAAATACAATAAAATGGAAAAAATTAATTAAAATGAAAAATGTTAGTATTCTAGTATTTAGGTATCATTACAAGACGAAAAACTTATATTTTCCAGCTGCCCGTCACCTCTTGTTAACAACAAATTCATCCTTTAGTGGAATTCTAAATTGGAAATACAATAAAATGGAAAAAATTAATTATAATGAAAAATGTTAGTATTCTAGTATTTAGGTATCATTACAAGACGAAAAACTTATTATTTCCAGCCGCCCATCACCTCCTGTTCTCAAAAAATTCATCCTTTAGTGGAATTCTAGATTGGAAATACAATAAAATGGAAAAAATTAATTAAAATGAAAAATGTTAGTATTCTAGTATTTAGGTATCATTACAAGACGAAAAACTTATATTTTCCACCTGCCCGTCACCTCCTGTTCTCAAAAAATTCATCCTTTAGTGGAATTCTAGATTGGAAATACAATAAAATGGAAAAAATTAATTAAAATGAAAAATGTTAGTATTCTAGTATTTAGGTATCATTACAAGACGAAAAACTTATTATTTCCAGCCGCCCATCACCTCCTGTTCTCAAAAAATTCATCCTTTAGTGGAATTCTAGATTGGAAATACAATAAAATGGAAAAAATTAATTAAAATGAAAAATGTTAGTATTCTAGTATTTAGGTATCATTACAAGACGAAAAACTTATATTTTCCACCTGCCCGTCACCTCCTGTTCTCAAAAAATTCATCCTTTAGTGGAATTCTAGATTGGAAATACAATAAAATGGAAAAAATTAATTAAAATGAAAAATGTTAGTATTCTAGTATTTAGGTATCATTACAAGACGAAAAACTTATATTTTCCAGCTGCCCGTCACCTCTTGTTAACAACAAATTCATCCTTTAGTGGAATTCTAAATTGGAAATACAATAAAATGGAAAAAATTAATTATAATGAAAAATGTTAGTATTCTAGTATTTAGGTATCATTACAAGACGAAAAACTTATTATTTCCAGCCGCCCATCACCTCCTGTTCTCAAAAAATTCATCCTTTAGTGGAATTCTAGATTGGAAATACAATAAAATGGAAAAAATTAATTAAAATGAAAAATGTTAGTATTCTAGTATTTAGGTATCATTACAAGACGAAAAACTTATATTTTCCACCTGCCCGTCACCTCCTGTTCTCAAAAAATTCATCCTTTAGTGGAATTCTAGATTGGAAATACAATAAAATGGAAAAAATTAATTAAAATGAAATATGTTAGTATTCTAGTATTTAGGTATGATTACTGGACGAAAAACTTATATTTTCCAGCTGCCCGTCACCTCCTGGTCTCTTGGAATACATCCTTTAGTGGAATTCTAAATTGGAAATACAATAAAATGGAAAAAATTAATTAAAATGAAAAATGTTAGTATTCTAGTATTTAGGTATCATTACAAGACGAAAAACTTATTATTTCCAGCCGCCCATCACCTCCTGTTCTCAAAAAATTCATCCTTTAGTGGAATTCTAGATTGGAAATACAATAAAATGGAAAAAATTAACTAAAATAAAGAATGTTAGTATTCTAGTAAATGGGTATCATTGCAGGACGAAAAACTTATATTTTCCAGCTGCGCGTCACCTCCTGTTCTCTTGGAATACATCCTTTAGTGGAATTCCAAATTGGAAATACAATAAAATGGAAAAAATTAATTAAAATGAAAAATGTTAGTATTCTAGTATTTAGGTATCATTACAAGACGAAAAACTTATTATTTCCAGCCGCCCATCACCTCCTGTTCTCAAAAAATTCATCCTTTAGTGGAATTCTAGATTGGAAATACAATAAAATGGAAAAAATTAATTAAAATGAAAAATGTTAGTATTCTAGTAAATGGGTATCATTACAGGAGGAAAAACTTATATTTTCCAGCTGCGCGTCACCTCCTGTTCTCTTGGAATACATCGTTTAGTGGAATTCCAAATTGGAAATACAATAAAATGGAAAAAATTAACTAAAATAAAGAATGTTCGTATTCTAGTATTTAGGTATCATTACAGGACGAAAAACTTATTATTTCCAGCAGCCCATCACCTCCTGTTCTCAAAAAATTCATCCTTTAGTGGAATTCTAGATTGGAAATACAATAAAATGGAAAAAATTAACTAAAATGGAAAATGTTAGTATTCTAGTGATTAGGTATCATTACAAGACGAAAAACTTATTATTTCCAGCCGCCCGTCACCTCCTGGTCTCTTGGAATACATCCTTTAGTGGAATTCTAAATTGGAAATACAATAAAATGGAAAAAATTAATTAAAATGAAAAATGTTAGTATTCTAGTATTTAGGTATCATTACAAGACGAAAAACTTATTATTTCCAGCCGCCCGTCACCTCCTGGTCTCTTGGAATACATCCTTTAGTGGAATTCTAAATTGGAAATACAATAAAATGGAAAAAATTAATTAAAATGAAAAATGTTAGTATTCTAGTATTTAGGTATCATTACAAGACGAAAAACTTATTATTTCCAGCCGCCCATCACCTCCAGTTATCAAAAAATTCATCCTTTAGTGGAATTCTAGATTGGAAATACAATAAAATGGAAAAAATTAACTAAAATAAAGAATGTTAGTATTCTAGTATTTAGGTATCATTACAAGACGAAAAACTTATATTTTCCAGCTGCCCGTCACCTCCTGTTCACAAAAAATTCATCCTTTAGTGGAATTCTAGATTGGAAATACAATAAAATGGAAAAAATTAACTAAAATAAAGAATGTTAGTATTCTAGTATTTAGGTATCATTACAAGACGAAAAACTTATATTTTCCAGCTGCCCGTCACCTCCTGTTCACAAAAAATTCATCCTTTAGTGGAATTCTACATTGGAAATACAATAAAATGGAAAAAATTAACTAAAATAAAAAATGTTAGTATTCTAGTAAATGGGTATCATTACAGGACGAAAAACTTATTATTTCCAGCCGCCCATCACCTCCTGTTCTCAAAAAATTCATCCTTTAGTGGAATTCTAGATTGGAAATACAATAAAATGGAAAAAATTAATTAAAATGAAAAATGTTAGTATTCTAGTATTTAGGTATCATTACAAGACGAAAAACTTATTATTTCCAGCCGCCCATCACCTCCTGTTCTCAAAAAATTCATCCTTTAGTGGAATTCTACATTGGAAATACAATAAAATGGAAAAAATTAACTAAAATAAAAAATGTTAGTATTCTAGTAAATGGGTATCATTACAGGACGAAAAACTTATTATTTCCAGCCGCCCATCACCTCCTGTTCTCAAAAAATTCATCCTTTAGTGGAATTCTAGATTGGAAATACAATAAAATGGAAAAAATTAATTAAAATGAAAAATGTTAGTATTCTAGTATTTGGGTATCATTACAAGACGAAAAACTTATTATTTCCAGCCGCCCATCACCTCCTGTTCTCAAAAAATTCATCCTTTAGTGGAATTCTAGATTGGAAATACAATAAAATGGAAAAAATTAATTAAAATGAAAAATGTTAGTATTCTAGTATTTAGGTATCATTACAAGACGAAAAACTTATTATTTCCAGCCGCCCATCACCTCCTGTTCTCAAAAAATTCATCCTTTAGTGGAATTCTAGATTGGAAATACAATAAAATGGAAAAAATTAATTAAAATGAAAAATGTTAGTATTCTAGTATTTAGGTATCATTACAAGACGAAAAACTTATATTTTCCACCTGCCCGTCACCTCCTGTTCACAAAAAATTCATCCTTTAGTGGAATTCTACATTGGAAATACAATAAAATGGAAAAAATTAACTAAAATAAAAAATGTTAGTATTCTAGTAAACTTATTATTTCCAGCCGCCCATCACCTCCTGTTCTCAAAAAATTCATCCTTTAGTGGAATTCTAGATTGGAAATACAATAAAATGGAAAAAATTAATTAAAATGAAAAATGTTAGTATTCTAGTATTTAGGTATCATTACAAGACGAAAAACTTATATTTTCCAGCTGCCCGTCACCTCTTGTTAACAACAAATTCATCCTTTAGTGGAATTCTAAATTGGAAATACAATAAAATGGAAAAAATTAATTATAATGAAAAATGTTAGTATTCTAGTATTTAGGTATCATTACAAGACGAAAAACTTATTATTTCCAGCCGCCCATCACCTCCTGTTCTCAAAAAATTCATCCTTTAGTGGAATTCTAGATTGGAAATACAATAAAATGGAAAAAATTAATTAAAATGAAAAATGTTAGTATTCTAGTAAATGGGTATCATTACAGGAGGAAAAACTTATATTTTCCAGCTGCGCGTCACCTCCTGTTCTCTTGGAATACATCGTTTAGTGGAATTCCAAATTGGAAATACAATAAAATGGAAAAAATTAACTAAAATAAAGAATGTTAGTATTCTAGTATTTAGGTATCATTACAAGACGAAAAACTTATATTTTCCAGCTGCCCGTCACCTCCTGTTCACAAAAAATTCATCCTTTAGTGGAATTCTACATTGGAAATACAATAAAATGGAAAAAATTAATTAAAATGAAATATGTTAGTATTCTAGTATTTAGGTATGATTACTGGACGAAAAACTTATATTTTCCAGCTGCCCGTCACCTCCTGGTCTCTTGGAATACATCCTTTAGTGGAATTCTAAATTGGAAATACAATAAAATGGAAAAAATTAATTAAAATGAAAAATGTTAGTATTCTAGTATTTAGGTATCATTACAAGACGAAAAACTTATTATTTCCAGCCGCCCATCACCTCCTGTTCTCAAAAAATTCATCCTTTAGTGGAATTCTAGATTGGAAATACAATAAAATGGAAAAAATTAACTAAAATAAAGAATGTTAGTATTCTAGTAAATGGGTATCATTGCAGGACGAAAAACTTATATTTTCCAGCTGCGCGTCACCTCCTGTTCTCTTGGAATACATCCTTTAGTGGAATTCCAAATTGGAAATACAATAAAATGGAAAAAATTAATTAAAATGAAAAATGTTAGTATTCTAGTATTTAGGTATCATTACAAGACGAAAAACTTATTATTTCCAGCCGCCCATCACCTCCTGTTCTCAAAAAATTCATCCTTTAGTGGAATTCTAGATTGGAAATACAATAAAATGGAAAAAATTAATTAAAATGAAAAATGTTAGTATTCTAGTATTTAGGTATCATTACAAGACGAAAAACTTATATTTTCCACCTGCCCGTCACCTCCTGTTCACAAAAAATTCATCCTTTAGTGGAATTCTACATTGGAAATACAATAAAATGGAAAAAATTAACTAAAATAAAAAATGTTAGTATTCTAGTAAATGGGTATCATTACACGACGAAAAACTTATTATTTCCAGCCGCCCATCACCTCCTGTTCTCAAAAAATTCATCCTTTAGTGGAATTCTAGATTGGAAATACAATAAAATGGAAAAAATTAATTAAAATGAAAAATGTTAGTATTCTAGTATTTAGGTATCATTACAAGACGAAAAACTTATATTTTCCAGCTGCCCGTCACCTCTTGTTAACAACAAATTCATCCTTTAGTGGAATTCTAAATTGGAAATACAATAAAATGGAAAAAATTAATTATAATGAAAAATGTTAGTATTCTAGTATTTAGGTATCATTACAAGACGAAAAACTTATTATTTCCAGCCGCCCATCACCTCCTGTTCTCAAAAAATTCATCCTTTAGTGGAATTCTAGATTGGAAATACAATAAAATGGAAAAAATTAATTAAAATGAAAAATGTTAGTATTCTAGTATTTAGGTATCATTACAAGACGAAAAACTTATTATTTCCAGCCGCCCATCACCTCCTGTTCTCAAAAAATTCATCCTTTAGTGGAATTCTACATTGGAAATACAATAAAATGGAAAAAATTAACTAAAATAAAAAATGTTAGTATTCTAGTAAATGGGTATCATTACAGGACGAAAAACTTATTATTTCCAGCCGCCCATCACCTCCTGTTCTCAAAAAATTCATCCTTTAGTGGAATTCTAGATTGGAAATACAATAAAATGGAAAAAATTAATTAAAATGAAAAATGTTAGTATTCTAGTATTTGGGTATCATTACAAGACGAAAAACTTATTATTTCCAGCCGCCCATCACCTCCTGTTCTCAAAAAATTCATCCTTTAGTGGAATTCTAGATTGGAAATACAATAAAATGGAAAAAATTAATTAAAATGAAAAATGTTAGTATTCTAGTATTTAGGTATCATTACAAGACGAAAAACTTATTATTTCCAGCCGCCCATCACCTCCTGTTCTCAAAAAATTCATCCTTTAGTGGAATTCTAGATTGGAAATACAATAAAATGGAAAAAATTAATTAAAATGAAAAATGTTAGTATTCTAGTATTTAGGTATCATTACAAGACGAAAAACTTATATTTTCCACCTGCCCGTCACCTCCTGTTCACAAAAAATTCATCCTTTAGTGGAATTCTACATTGGAAATACAATAAAATGGAAAAAATTAACTAAAATAAAAAATGTTAGTATTCTAGTAAACTTATTATTTCCAGCCGCCCATCACCTCCTGTTCTCAAAAAATTCATCCTTTAGTGGAATTCTAGATTGGAAATACAATAAAATGGAAAAAATTAATTAAAATGAAAAATGTTAGTATTCTAGTATTTAGGTATCATTACAAGACGAAAAACTTATATTTTCCAGCTGCCCGTCACCTCTTGTTAACAACAAATTCATCCTTTAGTGGAATTCTAAATTGGAAATACAATAAAATGGAAAAAATTAATTATAATGAAAAATGTTAGTATTCTAGTATTTAGGTATCATTACAAGACGAAAAACTTATTATTTCCAGCCGCCCATCACCTCCTGTTCTCAAAAAATTCATCCTTTAGTGGAATTCTAGATTGGAAATACAATAAAATGGAAAAAATTAATTAAAATGAAAAATGTTAGTATTCTAGTAAATGGGTATCATTACAGGAGGAAAAACTTATATTTTCCAGCTGCGCGTCACCTCCTGTTCTCTTGGAATACATCGTTTAGTGGAATTCCAAATTGGAAATACAATAAAATGGAAAAAATTAACTAAAATAAAGAATGTTAGTATTCTAGTATTTAGGTATCATTACAAGACGAAAAACTTATATTTTCCAGCTGCCCGTCACCTCCTGTTCACAAAAAATTCATCCTTTAGTGGAATTCTACATTGGAAATACAATAAAATGGAAAAAATTAATTAAAATGAAATATGTTAGTATTCTAGTATTTAGGTATGATTACTGGACGAAAAACTTATATTTTCCAGCTGCCCGTCACCTCCTGGTCTCTTGGAATACATCCTTTAGTGGAATTCTAAATTGGAAATACAATAAAATGGAAAAAATTAATTAAAATGAAAAATGTTAGTATTCTAGTATTTAGGTATGATTACAAGACGAAAAACTTATTATTTCCAGCCGCCCATCACCTCCTGTTCTCAAAAAATTCATCCTTTAGTGGAATTCTAGATTGGAAATACAATAAAATGGAAAAAATTAACTAAAATAAAGAATGTTAGTATTCTAGTAAATGGGTATCATTGCAGGACGAAAAACTTATATTTTCCAGCTGCGCGTCACCTCCTGTTCTCTTGGAATACATCCTTTAGTGGAATTCCAAATTGGAAATACAATAAAATGGAAAAAATTAATTAAAATGAAAAATGTTAGTATTCTAGTATTTAGGTATCATTACAAGACGAAAAACTTATTATTTCCAGCCGCCCATCACCTCCTGTTCTCAAAAAATTCATCCTTTAGTGGAATTCTAGATTGGAAATACAATAAAATGGAAAAAATTAATTAAAATGAAAAATGTTAGTATTCTAGTATTTAGGTATCATTACAAGACGAAAAACTTATATTTTCCACCTGCCCGTCACCTCCTGTTCACAAAAAATTCATCCTTTAGTGGAATTCTACATTGGAAATACAATAAAATGGAAAAAATTAACTAAAATAAAAAATGTTAGTATTCTAGTAAATGGGTATCATTACACGACGAAAAACTTATTATTTCCAGCCGCCCATCACCTCCTGTTCTCAAAAAATTCATCCTTTAGTGGAATTCTAGATTGGAAATACAATAAAATGGAAAAAATTAATTAAAATGAAAAATGTTAGTATTCTAGTATTTAGGTATCATTACAAGACGAAAAACTTATATTTTCCAGCTGCCCGTCACCTCTTGTTAACAACAAATTCATCCTTTAGTGGAATTCTAAATTGGAAATACAATAAAATGGAAAAAATTAATTATAATGAAAAATGTTAGTATTCTAGTATTTAGGTATCATTACAAGACGAAAAACTTATTATTTCCAGCCGCCCATCACCTCCTGTTCTCAAAAAATTCATCCTTTAGTGGAATTCTAGATTGGAAATACAATAAAATGGAAAAAATTAATTAAAATGAAAAATGTTAGTATTCTAGTATTTAGGTATCATTACAAGACGAAAAACTTATATTTTCCACCTGCCCGTCACCTCCTGTTCTCAAAAAATTCATCCTTTAGTGGAATTCTAGATTGGAAATACAATAAAATGGAAAAAATTAATTAAAATGAAATATGTTAGTATTCTAGTATTTAGGTATGATTACTGGACGAAAAACTTATATTTTCCAGCTGCCCGTCACCTCCTGGTCTCTTGGAATACATCCTTTAGTGGAATTCTAAATTGGAAATACAATAAAATGGAAAAAATTAATTAAAATGAAAAATGTTAGTATTCTAGTATTTAGGTATCATTACAAGACGAAAAACTTATTATTTCCAGCCGCCCATCACCTCCTGTTCTCAAAAAATTCATCCTTTAGTGGAATTCTAGATTGGAAATACAATAAAATGGAAAAAATTAATTAAAATGAAAAATGTTAGTATTCTAGTATTTAGGTATCATTACAAGACGAAAAACTTATTATTTCCAGCCGCCCATCACCTCCTGTTCTCAAAAAATTCATCCTTTAGTGGAATTCTAGATTGGAAATACAATAAAATGGAAAAAATTAACTAAAATAAAGAATGTTAGTATTCTAGTAAATGGGTATCATTGCAGGACGAAAAACTTATATTTTCCAGCTGCGCGTCACCTCCTGTTCTCTTGGAATACATCCTTTAGTGGAATTCCAAATTGGAAATACAATAAAATGGAAAAAATTAATTAAAATGAAAAATGTTAGTATTCTAGTATTTAGGTATCATTACAAGACGACAAACTTATTATTTCCAGCCGCCCATCACCTCCTGTTCTCAAAAAATTCATCCTTTAGTGGAATTCTAGATTGGAAATACAATAAAATGGAAAAAATTAATTAAAATGAAAAATGTTAGTATTCTAGTATTTAGGTATCATTACAAGACGAAAAACTTATATTTTCCACCTGCCCGTCACCTCCTGTTCACAAAAAATTCATCCTTTAGTGGAATTCTACATTGGAAATACAATAAAATGGAAAAAATTAACTAAAATAAAAAATGTTAGTATTCTAGTAAATGGGTATCATTACACGACGAAAAACTTATTATTTCCAGCCGCCCATCACCTCCTGTTCTCAAAAAATTCATCCTTTAGTGGAATTCTAGATTGGAAATACAATAAAATGGAAAAAATTAATTAAAATGAAAAATGTTAGTATTCTAGTATTTAGGTATCATTACAAGACGAAAAACTTATATTTTCCAGCTGCCCGTCACCTCTTGTTAACAACAAATTCATCCTTTAGTGGAATTCTAAATTGGAAATACAATAAAATGGAAAAAATTAATTATAATGAAAAATGTTAGTATTCTAGTATTTAGGTATCATTACAAGACGAAAAACTTATTATTTCCAGCCGCCCATCACCTCCTGTTCTCAAAAAATTCATCCTTTAGTGGAATTCTAGATTGGAAATACAATAAAATGGAAAAAATTAATTAAAATGAAAAATGTTAGTATTCTAGTATTTAGGTATCATTACAAGACGAAAAACTTATATTTTCCACCTGCCCGTCACCTCCTGTTCTCAAAAAATTCATCCTTTAGTGGAATTCTAGATTGGAAATACAATAAAATGGAAAAAATTAATTAAAATGAAATATGTTAGTATTCTAGTATTTAGGTATGATTACTGGACGAAAAACTTATATTTTCCAGCTGCCCGTCACCTCCTGGTCTCTTGGAATACATCCTTTAGTGGAATTCTAAATTGGAAATACAATAAAATGGAAAAAATTAATTAAAATGAAAAATGTTAGTATTCTAGTATTTAGGTATCATTACAAGACGAAAAACTTATTATTTCCAGCCGCCCATCACCTCCTGTTCTCAAAAAATTCATCCTTTAGTGGAATTCTAGATTGGAAATACAATAAAATGGAAAAAATTAACTAAAATAAAGAATGTTAGTATTCTAGTAAATGGGTATCATTGCAGGACGAAAAACTTATATTTTCCAGCTGCGCGTCACCTCCTGTTCTCTTGGAATACATCCTTTAGTGGAATTCCAAATTGGAAATACAATAAAATGGAAAAAATTAATTAAAATGAAAAATGTTAGTATTCTAGTATTTAGGTATCATTACAAGACGAAAAACTTATTATTTCCAGCCGCCCGTCACCTCCTGGTCTCTTGGAATACATCCTTTAGTGGAATTCTAAATTGGAAATACAATAAAATGGAAAAAATTAATTAAAATGAAAAATGTTAGTATTCTAGTATTTAGGTATCATTACAAGACGAAAAACTTATTATTTCCAGCCGCCCATCACCTCCAGTTATCAAAAAATTCATCCTTTAGTGGAATTCTAGATTGGAAATACAATAAAATGGAAAAAATTAACTAAAATAAAGAATGTTAGTATTCTAGTATTTAGGTATCATTACAAGACGAAAAACTTATATTTTCCACCTGCCCGTCACCTCCTGTTCACAAAAAATTCATCCTTTAGTGGAATTCTACATTGGAAATACAATAAAATGGAAAAAATTAACTAAAATAAAAAATGTTAGTATTCTAGTAAACTTATTATTTCCAGCCGCCCATCACCTCCTGTTCTCAAAAAATTCATCCTTTAGTGGAATTCTAGATTGGAAATACAATAAAATGGAAAAAATTAATTAAAATGAAAAATGTTAGTATTCTAGTATTTAGGTATCATTACAAGACGAAAAACTTATATTTTCCAGCTGCCCGTCACCTCTTGTTAACAACAAATTCATCCTTTAGTGGAATTCTAAATTGGAAATACAATAAAATGGAAAAAATTAATTATAATGAAAAATGTTAGTATTCTAGTATTTAGGTATCATTACAAGACGAAAAACTTATTATTTCCAGCCGCCCATCACCTCCTGTTCTCAAAAAATTCATCCTTTAGTGGAATTCTAGATTGGAAATACAATAAAATGGAAAAAATTAATTAAAATGAAAAATGTTAGTATTCTAGTAAATGGGTATCATTACAGGAGGAAAAACTTATATTTTCCAGCTGCGCGTCACCTCCTGTTCTCTTGGAATACATCGTTTAGTGGAATTCCAAATTGGAAATACAATAAAATGGAAAAAATTAACTAAAATAAAGAATGTTAGTATTCTAGTATTTAGGTATCATTACAAGACGAAAAACTTATATTTTCCAGCTGCCCGTCACCTCCTGTTCACAAAAAATTCATCCTTTAGTGGAATTCTACATTGGAAATACAATAAAATGGAAAAAATTAATTAAAATGAAATATGTTAGTATTCTAGTATTTAGGTATGATTACTGGACGAAAAACTTATATTTTCCAGCTGCCCGTCACCTCCTGGTCTCTTGGAATACATCCTTTAGTGGAATTCTAAATTGGAAATACAATAAAATGGAAAAAATTAATTAAAATGAAAAATGTTAGTATTCTAGTATTTAGGTATCATTACAAGACGAAAAACTTATTATTTCCAGCCGCCCATCACCTCCTGTTCTCAAAAAATTCATCCTTTAGTGGAATTCTAGATTGGAAATACAATAAAATGGAAAAAATTAACTAAAATAAAGAATGTTAGTATTCTAGTAAATGGGTATCATTGCAGGACGAAAAACTTATATTTTCCAGCTGCGCGTCACCTCCTGTTCTCTTGGAATACATCCTTTAGTGGAATTCCAAATTGGAAATACAATAAAATGGAAAAAATTAATTAAAATGAAAAATGTTAGTATTCTAGTATTTAGGTATCATTACAAGACGAAAAACTTATTATTTCCAGCCGCCCATCACCTCCTGTTCTCAAAAAATTCATCCTTTAGTGGAATTCTAGATTGGAAATACAATAAAATGGAAAAAATTAATTAAAATGAAAAATGTTAGTATTCTAGTATTTAGGTATCATTACAAGACGAAAAACTTATATTTTCCACCTGCCCGTCACCTCCTGTTCACAAAAAATTCATCCTTTAGTGGAATTCTACATTGGAAATACAATAAAATGGAAAAAATTAACTAAAATAAAAAATGTTAGTATTCTAGTAAATGGGTATCATTACACGACGAAAAACTTATTATTTCCAGCCGCCCATCACCTCCTGTTCTCAAAAAATTCATCCTTTAGTGGAATTCTAGATTGGAAATACAATAAAATGGAAAAAATTAATTAAAATGAAAAATGTTAGTATTCTAGTATTTAGGTATCATTACAAGACGAAAAACTTATATTTTCCAGCTGCCCGTCACCTCTTGTTAACAACAAATTCATCCTTTAGTGGAATTCTAAATTGGAAATACAATAAAATGGAAAAAATTAATTATAATGAAAAATGTTAGTATTCTAGTATTTAGGTATCATTACAAGACGAAAAACTTATTATTTCCAGCCGCCCATCACCTCCTGTTCTCAAAAAATTCATCCTTTAGTGGAATTCTAGATTGGAAATACAATAAAATGGAAAAAATTAATTAAAATGAAAAATGTTAGTATTCTAGTATTTAGGTATCATTACAAGACGAAAAACTTATATTTTCCACCTGCCCGTCACCTCCTGTTCTCAAAAAATTCATCCTTTAGTGGAATTCTAGATTGGAAATACAATAAAATGGAAAAAATTAATTAAAATGAAATATGTTAGTATTCTAGTATTTAGGTATGATTACTGGACGAAAAACTTATATTTTCCAGCTGCCCGTCACCTCCTGGTCTCTTGGAATACATCCTTTAGTGGAATTCTAAATTGGAAATACAATAAAATGGAAAAAATTAATTAAAATGAAAAATGTTAGTATTCTAGTATTTAGGTATCATTACAAGACGAAAAACTTATTATTTCCAGCCGCCCATCACCTCCTGTTCTCAAAAAATTCATCCTTTAGTGGAATTCTAGATTGGAAATACAATAAAATGGAAAAAATTAACTAAAATAAAGAATGTTAGTATTCTAGTAAATGGGTATCATTGCAGGACGAAAAACTTATATTTTCCAGCTGCGCGTCACCTCCTGTTCTCTTGGAATACATCCTTTAGTGGAATTCCAAATTGGAAATACAATAAAATGGAAAAAATTAATTAAAATGAAAAATGTTAGTATTCTAGTATTTAGGTATCATTACAAGACGAAAAACTTATTATTTCCAGCCGCCCGTCACCTCCTGGTCTCTTGGAATACATCCTTTAGTGGAATTCTAAATTGGAAATACAATAAAATGGAAAAAATTAATTAAAATGAAAAATGTTAGTATTCTAGTATTTAGGTATCATTACAAGACGAAAAACTTATTATTTCCAGCCGCCCATCACCTCCAGTTATCAAAAAATTCATCCTTTAGTGGAATTCTAGATTGGAAATACAATAAAATGGAAAAAATTAACTAAAATAAAGAATGTTAGTATTCTAGTATTTAGGTATCATTACAAGACGAAAAACTTATATTTTCCAGCTGCCCGTCACCTCCTGTTCACAAAAAATTCATCCTTTAGTGGAATTCTAGATTGGAAATACAATAAAATGGAAAAAATTAACTAAAATAAAGAATGTTAGTATTCTAGTATTTAGGTATCATTACAAGACGAAAAACTTATATTTTCCAGCTGCCCGTCACCTCCTGTTCACAAAAAATTCATCCTTTAGTGGAATTCTACATTGGAAATACAATAAAATGGAAAAAATTAATTAAAATGAAATATGTTAGTATTCTAGTATTTAGGTATGATTACTGGACGAAAAACTTATATTTTCCAGCTGCCCGTCACCTCCTGGTCTCTTGGAATACATCCTTTAGTGGAATTCTAAATTGGAAATACAATAAAATGGAAAAAATTAATTAAAATGAAAAATGTTAGTATTCTAGTATTTAGGTATCATTACAAGACGAAAAACTTATATTTTCCACCTGCCCGTCACCTCCTGTTCTCAAAAAATTCATCCTTTAGTGGAATTCTAGATTGGAAATACAATAAAATGGAAAAAATTAACTAAAATGGAAAATGTTAGTATTCTAGTGATTAGGTATCATTACTGGACGAAAAACTTATATTTTCCAGCTGCGCGCCACCTCCTGTTCTCTTGGAATACATCGTTTAGTGGAATTCCAAATTGGAAATACAATAAAATGGAAAAAATTAACTAAAATAAAGAATGTTCGTATTCTAGTATTTAGGTATCATTACAGGACGAAAAACTTATTATTTCCAGCCGCCCATCACCTCCTGTTCTCAAAAAATTCATCCTTTAGTGGAATTCTAGATTGGAAATACAATAAAATGGAAAAAATTAACTAAAATGGAAAATGTTAGTATTCTAGTGATTAGGTATCATTACAAGACGAAAAACTTATTATTTCCAGCCGCCCGTCACCTCCTGGTCTCTTGGAATACATCCTTTAGTGGAATTCTAAATTGGAAATACAATAAAATGGAAAAAATTAATTAAAATAAAGAATGTTAGTATTCTAGTATTTAGGTATCATTACAAGACGAAAAACTTATTATTTCCAGCCGCCCGTCACCTCCAGTTCTCAAAAAATTCATCCTTTAGTGGAATTCTAGATTGGAAATACAATAAAATGGAAAAAATTAATTAAAATGAAAAATGTTAGTATTCTAGTATTTAGGTATCAATACAAGACGAAAAACTTATATTTTCCAGCTGCCCGTCGCCTCCTGTTCACAAAAAATTCATCCTTTAGTGGAATTCTAAATTGGAAATACAATAAAATGGAAAAAATTAATTAAAATGAAATATGTTAGTATTCTAGTATTTAGGTATCATTACAAGACGAAAAACTTATTATTTCCAGCCGCCCATCACCTCCTGTTCTCAAAAAATTCATCCTTTAGTGGAATTCTAGATTGGAAATACAATAAAATGGAAAAAATTAACTAAAATGGAAAATGTTAGTATTCTAGTGATTAGGTATCATTACTGGACGAAAAACTTATATTTTCCAGCTGCGCGTCACCTCCTGTTCTCTTGGAATACATCGTTTAGTGGAATTCCAAATTGGAAATACAATAAAATGGAAAAAATTAACTAAAATAAAGAATGTTCGTATTCTAGTATTTAGGTATCATTACAGGACGAAAAACTTATTATTTCCAGCCGCCCATCACCTCCTGTTCTCAAAAAATTCATCCTTTAGTGGAATTCTAGATTGGAAATACAATAAAATGGAAAAAATTAACTAAAATGGAAAATGTTAGTATTCTAGTGATTAGGTATCATTACAAGACGAAAAACTTATTATTTCCAGCCGCCCGTCACCTCCTGGTCTCTTGGAATACATCCTTTAGTGGAATTCTAAATTGGAAATACAATAAAATGGAAAAAATTAATTAAAATGAAAAATGTTAGTATTCTAGTATTTAGGTATCATTACAAGACGAAAAACTTATTATTTCCAGCCGCCCATCACCTCCTGTTATCAAAAAATTCATCCTTTAGTGGAATTCTAGATTGGAAATACAATAAAATGGAAAAAATAATTAAAATGAAAAATGTTAGTATTCTAGTATTTAGGTATCATTACAAGACGAAAAACTTATATTTTCCAGCTGCCCGTCACCTCCTGTTCACAAAAAATTCATCCTTTAGTGGAATTCTAGATTGGAAATACAATAAAATGGAAAAAATTAACTAAAATAAAGAATGTTAGTATTCTAGTATTTAGGTATCATTACAAGACGAAAAACTTATATTTTCCAGCTGCCCGTCACCTCCTGTTCACAAAAAATTCATCCTTTAGTGGAATTCTAGATTGGAAATACAATAAAATGGAAAAAATTAACTAAAATAAAGAATGTTAGTATTCTAGTAAATGGGTATCATTACAGGACGAAAAACTTATTATTTCCAGCCGCCCGTCACCTCCTGGTCTCTTGGAATACATCCTTTAGTGGAATTCTAAATTGGAAATACAATAAAATGGAAAAAATTAATTAAAATGAAAAATGTTAGTATTCTAGTATTTAGGTATCATTACAAGACGAAAAACTTATTATTTCCAGCCGCCCATCACCTCCTGTTCTTAAAAAATTCATCCTTTAGTGGAATTCTAGATTGGAAATACAATAAAATGGAAAAAATTAATTAAAATGAAAAATGTTAGTATTCTAGTATTTAGGTATCATTACAAGACAAAAAACTTATATTTTCCAGCTGCCCGTCACCTCTTGTTCACAAAAAATTCATCCTTTAGTGGAATTCTAAATTGGAAATACAATAAAATGGAAAAAATTAATTAAAATGAAATATGTTAGTATTCTAGTATTTAGGTATCATTACAAGACGAAAAACTTATTATTTCCAGCCGCCCATCACCTCCTGTTCTCACAAAATTCATCCTTTAGTGGAATTCTAGATTGGAAATACAATAAAATGGAAAAAATTAATTAAAATGAAAAATGTTAGTATTCTAGTATTTAGGTATGATTACTGGACGAAAAACTTATATTTTCCAGCTGCCCGTCACCTCCTGGTCTCTTGGAATACATCCTTTAGTGGAATTCTAAATTGGAAATACAATAAAATGGAAAAAATTAATTAAAATGAAAAATGTTAGTATTCTAGTATTTAGGTTTCATTACAAGACGAAAAACTTATATTTTCCAGCTGCCCGTCACCTCCTGTTCACAAAAAATTCATCCTTTAGTGGAATTCTAGATTGGAAATACAATAAAATGGAAAAAATTAACTAAAATAAAGAATGTTAGTATTCTAGTATTTAGGTATCATTACAAGACGAAAAACTTATTATTTCCAGCCGCCGGTCACCTCCAGTTCTCAAAAAATTCATCCTTTAGTGGAATTCTAGATTGGAAATACAATAAAATGGAAAAAATTAATTAAAATGAAAAATGTTAGTATTCTAGTATTTAGGTATCATTACAAGACGAAAAACTTATATTTTCCAGCTGCCCGTCGCCTCTTGTTCACAAAAAATTCATCCTTTAGTGGAATTCTAAATTGGAAATACAATAAAATTGAAAAAATTAATTAAAATGAAATATGTTAGTATTCTAGTATTTAAGTATCATTACAAGACGAAAAACTTATTATTTCCAGCCGCCCATCACCTCCTGTTCTCACAAAATTCATCCTTTAGTGGAATTCTAGATTGGAAATACAATAAAATGGAAAAAATTAATTAAAATGAAAAATGTTAGTATTCTAGTATTTAGGTATGATTACTGGACGAAAAACTTATATTTTCCAGCTGCCCGTCACCTCCTGGTCTCTTGGAATACATCCTTTAGTGGAATTCTAAATTGGAAATACAATAAAATGAAAAAAATTAACTAAAATAAAGAATGTTAGTATTCTAGTATTTAGGTATCATTACAGGACGAAAAACTTATTATTTCCAGCCGCCCATCACCTCCTGTTATCAAAAAATTCATCCTTTAGTGGAATTCTAGATTGGAAATACAATAAAATGGAAAAAATTAACTAAAATGGAAAATGTTAGTATTCTAGTAATTAGGTATCATTACAAGACGAAAAACTTATTATTTCCAGCCGCCCGTCACCTCCAGTTCTCAAAAAATTCATCCTTTAGTGGAATTCTAGATTGGAAATACAATAAAATGGAAAAAATTAATTAAAATGAAAAATGTTAGTATTCTAGTATTTAGGTATCATTACAAGACGAAAAACTTATATTTTCCAGCTGCCCGTCGCCTCTTGTTCACAAAAAATTCATCCTTTAGTGGAATTCTAAATTGGAAATACAATAAAATGGAAAAAATTAATTAAAATGAAATATGTTAGTATTCTAGTATTTAGGTATCATTACAAGACGAAAAACTTATTATTTCCAGCCGCCCATCACCTCCTGTTCTCAAAAAATTCATCCTTTAGTGGAATTCTAGATTGGAAATACAATAAAATGGAAAAAATTAACTAAAATGGAAAATGTTAGTATTCTAGTGATTAGGTATCATTACTGGACGAAAAACTTATATTTTCCAGCTGCCCGTCACCTCCTGTTCTCTTGGAATACATCCTTTAGTGCAATTCAAAATTGGAAATACAATAAAATGGAGAAAATTAATTAAAATGAAAAATGTTAGTATTCTAGTATTTAGGTATCATTACAAGACGAAAAACTTATTATTTCCAGCTCCGCGTCACCTCCTGTTCTCTTGGAATACATCCTTTAGTGCAATTCAAAATTGGAAATACAATAAAATGGAAAAAATTAATTAAAATGAAAAATGTTAGTATTCTAGTATTTAGGTATCATTACAAGACGAAAAACTTATATTTTTAAGCTGCCCGTCACCTCCTGTTCTCAAAAAATTCATCCTTTAGTGGAATTCTAGATTGGAAATACAATAAAATGAAAAAAATTAACTAAAATAAAGAATGTTAGTATTCTAGTATTTAGGTATCATTACAGGACGAAATACTTATTATTTCCAGCCGCCCATCACCTCCTGTTATCAAAAAATTCATCCTTTAGTGGAATTCTAGATTGGAAATACAATAAAATGGAAAAAATTAACTAAAATGGAAAATGTTAGTATTCTAGTGATTAGGTATCATTACTGGACGAAAAACTTATATTTTCCAGCTGCGCGTCACCTCCTGTTCTCTTGGAATACATCGTTTAGTGGAATTCCAAATTGGAAATACAATAAAATGGAAAAAATTAACTAAAATAAAGAATGTTCGTATTCTAGTATTTAGGTATCATTACAGGACGAAAAACTTATTATTTCCAGCCGCCCATCACCTCCTGTTCTCAAAAAATTCATCCTTTAGTGGAATTCTAGATTGGAAATACAATAAAATGAAAAAAATTAACTAAAATAAAGAATGTTAGTATTCTAGTATTTAGGTATCATTACAGGACGAAATACTTATTATTTCCAGCCGCCCATCACCTCCTGTTATCAAAAAATTCATCCTTTAGTGGAATTCTAGATTGGAAATACAATAAAATGGAAAAAATTAACTAAAATGGAAAATGTTAGTATTCTAGTGATTAGGTATCATTACAAGACGAAAAACTTATTATTTCCAGCCGCCCGTCACCTCCTGTTCACAAAAAATTCATCCTTTAGTGGAATTCTAAATTGGAAATACAATAAAATGGAAAAAATTAATTAAAATGAAATATGTTAGTATTCTAGTATTTAGGTATCATTACAAGACGAAAAACTTATTATTTCCAGCCGCCCATCACCTCCTGTTCTCAAAAAATTCATCCTTTAGTGGAATTCTAGATTGGAAATACAATAAAATGGAAAAAATTAACTAAAATGGAAAATGTTAGTATTCTAGTGATTAGGTATCATTACTGGACGAAAAACTTATATTTTCCAGCTGCGCGTCACCTCCTGTTCTCTTGGAATACATCGTTTAGTGGAATTCCAAATTGGAAATACAATAAAATGGAAAAAATTAACTAAAATAAAGAATGTTCGTATTCTAGTATTTAGGTATCATTACAGGACGAAAAACTTATTATTTCCAGCCGCCCATCACCTCCTGTTCTCAAAAAATTCATCCTTTAGTGGAATTCTAGATTGGAAATACAATAAAATGGAAAAAATTAACTAAAATGGAAAATGTTAGTATTCTAGTGATTAGGTATCATTACAAGACGAAAAACTTATTATTTCCAGCCGCCCGTCACCTCCTGTTCACAAAAAATTCATCGTTTAGTGGAATTCTAAATTGGAAATACAATAAAATGGAAAAAATTAATTAAAATGAAATATGTTAGTATTCTAGTATTTAGGTATCATTACAAGACGAAAAACTTATTATTTCCAGCCGCCCATCACCTCCTGTTCTCAAAAAATTCATCCTTTAGTGGAATTCTAGATTGGAAATACAATAAAATGGAAAAAATTAACTAAAATGGAAAATGTTAGTATTCTAGTGATTAGGTATCATTACTGGACGAAAAACTTATATTTTCCAGCTGCGCGTCACCTCCTGTTCTCTTGGAATACATCGTTTAGTGGAATTCCAAATTGGAAATACAATAAAATGGAAAAAATTAACTAAAATAAAGAATGTTCGTATTCTAGTATTTAGGTATCATTACAGGACGAAAAACTTATTATTTCCAGCCGCCCATCACCTCCTGTTCTCAAAAAATTCATCCTTTAGTGGAATTCTAGATTGGAAATACAATAAAATGGAAAAAATTAACTAAAATGGAAAATGTTAGTATTCTAGTGATTAGGTATCATTACAAGACGAAAAACTTATTATTTCCAGCCGCCCGTCACCTCCTGGTCTCTTGGAATACATCCTTTAGTGGAATTCTAAATTGGAAATACAATAAAATGGAAAAAATTAATTAAAATGAAAAATGTTAGTATTCTAGTATTTAGGTATCATTACAAGACGAAAAACTTATTATTTCCAGCCGCCCATCACCTCCTGTTATCAAAAAATTCATCCTTTAGTGGAATTCTAGATTGGAAATACAATAAAATGGAAAAAATAATTAAAATGAAAAATGTTAGTATTCTAGTATTTAGGTATCATTACAAGACGAAAAACTTATATTTTCCAGCTGCCCGTCACCTCCTGGTCTCTTGGAATACATCCTTTAGTGGAATTCTAAATTGGAAATACAATAAAATGAAAAAAATTAACTAAAATAAAGAATGTTAGTATTCTAGTATTTAGGTATCATTACAGGACGAAAAACTTATTATTTCCAGCTGCCCATCACCTCCTGTTATCAAAAAATTCATCCTTTAGTGGAATTCTAGATTGGAAATACAATAAAATGGAAAAAATTAACTAAAATGGAAAATGTTAGTATTCTAGTAATTAGGTATCATTACAAGACGAAAAACTTATTATTTCCAGCCGCCCGTCACCTCCAGTTCTCAAAAAATTCATCCTTTAGTGGAATTCTAGATTGGAAATACAATAAAATGGAAAAAATTAATTAAAATGAAAAATGTTAGTATTCTAGTATTTAGGTATCATTACAAGACGAAAAACTTATATTTTCCAGCTGCCCGTCGCCTCTTGTTCACAAAAAATTCATCCTTTAGTGGAATTCTAAATTGGAAATACAATAAAATGGAAAAAATTAATTAAAATGAAATATGTTAGTATTCTAGTATTTAGGTATCATTACAAGACGAAAAACTTATTATTTCCAGCCGCCCATCACCTCCTGTTCTCAAAAAATTCATCCTTTAGTGGAATTCTAGATTGGAAATACAATAAAATGGAAAAAATTAACTAAAATGGAAAATGTTAGTATTCTAGTGATTAGGTATCATTACTGGACGAAAAACTTATATTTTCCAGCTGCCCGTCACCTCCTGTTCTCTTGGAATACATCCTTTAGTGCAATTCAAAATTGGAAATACAATAAAATGGAGAAAATTAATTAAAATGAAAAATGTTAGTATTCTAGTATTTAGGTATCATTACAAGACGAAAAACTTATTATTTCCAGCTCCGCGTCACCTCCTGTTCTCTTGGAATACATCCTTTAGTGCAATTCAAAATTGGAAATACAATAAAATGGAAAAAATTAATTAAAATGAAAAATGTTAGTATTCTAGTATTTAGGTATCATTACAAGACGAAAAACTTATATTTTTAAGCTGCCCGTCACCTCCTGTTCTCAAAAAATTCATCCTTTAGTGGAATTCTAGATTGGAAATACAATAAAATGAAAAAAATTAACTAAAATAAAGAATGTTAGTATTCTAGTATTTAGGTATCATTACAGGACGAAATACTTATTATTTCCAGCCGCCCATCACCTCCTGTTATCAAAAAATTCATCCTTTAGTGGAATTCTAGATTGGAAATACAATAAAATGGAAAAAATTAACTAAAATGGAAAATGTTAGTATTCTAGTGATTAGGTATCATTACTGGACGAAAAACTTATATTTTCCAGCTGCGCGTCACCTCCTGTTCTCTTGGAATACATCGTTTAGTGGAATTCCAAATTGGAAATACAATAAAATGGAAAAAATTAACTAAAATAAAGAATGTTCGTATTCTAGTATTTAGGTATCATTACAGGACGAAAAACTTATTATTTCCAGCCGCCCATCACCTCCTGTTCTCAAAAAATTCATCCTTTAGTGGAATTCTAGATTGGAAATACAATAAAATGAAAAAAATTAACTAAAATAAAGAATGTTAGTATTCTAGTATTTAGGTATCATTACAGGACGAAATACTTATTATTTCCAGCCGCCCATCACCTCCTGTTCTCAAAAAATTCATCCTTTAGTGGAATTCTAGATTGGAAATACAATAAAATGAAAAAAATTAACTAAAATAAAGAATGTTAGTATTCTAGTATTTAGGTATCATTACAGGACGAAATACTTATTATTTCCAGCCGCCCATCACCTCCTGTTATCAAAAAATTCATCCTTTAGTGGAATTCTAGATTGGAAATACAATAAAATGGAAAAAATTAACTAAAATGGAAAATGTTAGTATTCTAGTGATTAGGTATCATTACAAGACGAAAAACTTATTATTTCCAGCCGCCCGTCACCTCCTGTTCACAAAAAATTCATCCTTTAGTGGAATTCTAAATTGGAAATACAATAAAATGGAAAAAATTAATTAAAATGAAATATGTTAGTATTCTAGTATTTAGGTATCATTACAAGACGAAAAACTTATTATTTCCAGCCGCCCATCACCTCCTGTTCTCAAAAAATTCATCCTTTAGTGGAATTCTAGATTGGAAATACAATAAAATGGAAAAAATTAACTAAAATGGAAAATGTTAGTATTCTAGTGATTAGGTATCATTACTGGACGAAAAACTTATATTTTCCAGCTGCGCGTCACCTCCTGTTCTCTTGGAATACATCGTTTAGTGGAATTCCAAATTGGAAATACAATAAAATGGAAAAAATTAACTAAAATAAAGAATGTTCGTATTCTAGTATTTAGGTATCATTACAGGACGAAAAACTTATTATTTCCAGCCGCCCATCACCTCCTGTTCTCAAAAAATTCATCCTTTAGTGGAATTCTAGATTGGAAATACAATAAAATGGAAAAAATTAACTAAAATGGAAAATGTTAGTATTCTAGTGATTAGGTATCATTACAAGACGAAAAACTTATTATTTCCAGCCGCCCGTCACCTCCTGTTCACAAAAAATTCATCGTTTAGTGGAATTCTAAATTGGAAATACAATAAAATGGAAAAAATTAATTAAAATGAAATATGTTAGTATTCTAGTATTTAGGTATCATTACAAGACGAAAAACTTATTATTTCCAGCCGCCCATCACCTCCTGTTCTCAAAAAATTCATCCTTTAGTGGAATTCTAGATTGGAAATACAATAAAATGGAAAAAATTAACTAAAATGGAAAATGTTAGTATTCTAGTGATTAGGTATCATTACTGGACGAAAAACTTATATTTTCCAGCTGCGCGTCACCTCCTGTTCTCTTGGAATACATCGTTTAGTGGAATTCCAAATTGGAAATACAATAAAATGGAAAAAATTAACTAAAATAAAGAATGTTCGTATTCTAGTATTTAGGTATCATTACAGGACGAAAAACTTATTATTTCCAGCCGCCCATCACCTCCTGTTCTCAAAAAATTCATCCTTTAGTGGAATTCTAGATTGGAAATACAATAAAATGGAAAAAATTAACTAAAATGGAAAATGTTAGTATTCTAGTGATTAGGTATCATTACAAGACGAAAAACTTATTATTTCCAGCCGCCCGTCACCTCCTGGTCTCTTGGAATACATCGTTTAGTGGAATTCTAAATTGGAAATACAATAAAATGGAAAAAATTAATTAAAATGAAAAATGTTAGTATTCTAGTATTTAGGTATCATTACAAGACGAAAAACTTATTATTTCCAGCCGCCCATCACCTCCTGTTATCAAAAAATTCATCCTTTAGTGGAATTCTAGATTGGAAATACAATAAAATGGAAAAAATAATTAAAATGAAAAATGTTAGTATTCTAGTATTTAGGTATCATTACAAGACGAAAAACTTATATTTTCCAGCTGCCCGTCACCTCCTGTTCACAAAAAATTCATCCTTTAGTGGAATTCTAGATTGGAAATACAATAAAATGGAAAAAATTAACTAAAATAAAGAATGTTAGTATTCTAGTATTTAGGTATCATTACAAGACGAAAAACTTATATTTTCCAGCTGCCCGTCACCTCCTGTTCACAAAAAATTCATCCTTTAGTGGAATTCTAGATTGGAAATACAATAAAATGGAAAAAATTAACTAAAATAAAGAATGTTAGTATTCTAGTAAATGGGTATCATTACAGGACGAAAAACTTATTATTTCCAGCCGCCCGTCACCTCCTGGTCTCTTGGAATACATCCTTTAGTGGAATTCTAAATTGGAAATACAATAAAATGGAAAAAATTAATTAAAATGAAAAATGTTAGTATTCTAGTATTTAGGTATCATTACAAGACGAAAAACTTATTATTTCCAGCCGCCCATCACCTCCTGTTCTCAAAAAATTCATCCTTTAGTGGAATTCTAGATTGGAAATACAATAAAATGGAAAAAATTAATTAAAATGAAAAATGTTAGTATTCTAGTATTTAGGTATCATTACAAGACAAAAAACTTATATTTTCCAGCTGCCCGTCACCTCTTGTTCACAAAAAATTCATCCTTTAGTGGAATTCTAAATTGGAAATACAATAAAATGGAAAAAATTAATTAAAATGAAATATGTTAGTATTCTAGTATTTAGGTATCATTACAAGACGAAAAACTTATTATTTCCAGCCGCCCATCACCTCCTGTTCTCACAAAATTCATCCTTTAGTGGAATTCTAGATTGGAAATACAATAAAATGGAAAAAATTAATTAAAATGAAAAATGTTAGTATTCTAGTATTTAGGTATGATTACTGGACGAAAAACTTATATTTTCCAGCTGCCCGTCACCTCCTGGTCTCTTGGAATACATCCTTTAGTGGAATTCTAAATTGGAAATACAATAAAATGGAAAAAATTAATTAAAATGAAAAATGTTAGTATTCTAGTATTTAGGTTTCATTACAAGACGAAAAACTTATATTTTCCAGCTGCCCGTCACCTCCTGTTCACAAAAAATTCATCCTTTAGTGGAATTCTAGATTGGAAATACAATAAAATGGAAAAAATTAACTAAAATAAAGAATGTTAGTATTCTAGTATTTAGGTATCATTACAAGACGAAAAACTTATTATTTCCAGCCGCCGGTCACCTCCAGTTCTCAAAAAATTCATCCTTTAGTGGAATTCTAGATTGGAAATACAATAAAATGGAAAAAATTAATTAAAATGAAAAATGTTAGTATTCTAGTATTTAGGTATCATTACAAGACGAAAAACTTATATTTTCCAGCTGCCCGTCGCCTCTTGTTCACAAAAAATTCATCCTTTAGTGGAATTCTAAATTGGAAATACAATAAAATGGAAAAAATTAATTAAAATGAAATATGTTAGTATTCTAGTATTTAAGTATCATTACAAGACGAAAAACTTATTATTTCCAGCCGCCCATCACCTCCTGTTCTCACAAAATTCATCCTTTAGTGGAATTCTAGATTGGAAATACAATAAAATGGAAAAAATTAATTAAAATGAAAAATGTTAGTATTCTAGTATTTAGGTATGATTACTGGACGAAAAACTTATATTTTCCAGCTGCCCGTCACCTCCTGGTCTCTTGGAATACATCCTTTAGTGGAATTCTAAATTGGAAATACAATAAAATGAAAAAAATTAACTAAAATAAAGAATGTTAGTATTCTAGTATTTAGGTATCATTACAGGACGAAAAACTTATTATTTCCAGCCGCCCATCACCTCCTGTTATCAAAAAATTCATCCTTTAGTGGAATTCTAGATTGGAAATACAATAAAATGGAAAAAATTAACTAAAATGGAAAATGTTAGTATTCTAGTAATTAGGTATCATTACAAGACGAAAAACTTATTATTTCCAGCCGCCCGTCACCTCCAGTTCTCAAAAAATTCATCCTTTAGTGGAATTCTAGATTGGAAATACAATAAAATGGAAAAAATTAATTAAAATGAAAAATGTTAGTATTCTAGTATTTAGGTATCATTACAAGACGAAAAACTTATATTTTCCAGCTGCCCGTCGCCTCTTGTTCACAAAAAATTCATCCTTTAGTGGAATTCTAAATTGGAAATACAATAAAATGGAAAAAATTAATTAAAATGAAATATGTTAGTATTCTAGTATTTAGGTATCATTACAAGACGAAAAACTTATTATTTCCAGCCGCCCATCACCTCCTGTTCTCAAAAAATTCATCCTTTAGTGGAATTCTAGATTGGAAATACAATAAAATGGAAAAAATTAACTAAAATGGAAAATGTTAGTATTCTAGTGATTAGGTATCATTACTGGACGAAAAACTTATATTTTCCAGCTGCCCGTCACCTCCTGTTCTCTTGGAATACATCCTTTAGTGCAATTCAAAATTGGAAATACAATAAAATGGAGAAAATTAATTAAAATGAAAAATGTTAGTATTCTAGTATTTAGGTATCATTACAAGACGAAAAACTTATTATTTCCAGCTCCGCGTCACCTCCTGTTCTCTTGGAATACATCCTTTAGTGCAATTCAAAATTGGAAATACAATAAAATGGAAAAAATTAATTAAAATGAAAAATGTTAGTATTCTAGTATTTAGGTATCATTACAAGACGAAAAACTTATATTTTTAAGCTGCCCGTCACCTCCTGTTCTCAAAAAATTCATCCTTTAGTGGAATTCTAGATTGGAAATACAATAAAATGAAAAAAATTAACTAAAATAAAGAATGTTAGTATTCTAGTATTTAGGTATCATTACAGGACGAAATACTTATTATTTCCAGCCGCCCATCACCTCCTGTTATCAAAAAATTCATCCTTTAGTGGAATTCTAGATTGGAAATACAATAAAATGGAAAAAATTAACTAAAATGGAAAATGTTAGTATTCTAGTGATTAGGTATCATTACTGGACGAAAAACTTATATTTTCCAGCTGCGCGTCACCTCCTGTTCTCTTGGAATACATCGTTTAGTGGAATTCCAAATTGGAAATACAATAAAATGGAAAAAATTAACTAAAATAAAGAATGTTCGTATTCTAGTATTTAGGTATCATTACAGGACGAAAAACTTATTATTTCCAGCCGCCCATCACCTCCTGTTCTCAAAAAATTCATCCTTTAGTGGAATTCTAGATTGGAAATACAATAAAATGAAAAAAATTAACTAAAATAAAGAATGTTAGTATTCTAGTATTTAGGTATCATTACAGGACGAAATACTTATTATTTCCAGCCGCCCATCACCTCCTGTTATCAAAAAATTCATCCTTTAGTGGAATTCTAGATTGGAAATACAATAAAATGGAAAAAATTAACTAAAATGGAAAATGTTAGTATTCTAGTGATTAGGTATCATTACAAGACGAAAAACTTATTATTTCCAGCCGCCCGTCACCTCCTGTTCACAAAAAATTCATCCTTTAGTGGAATTCTAAATTGGAAATACAATAAAATGGAAAAAATTAATTAAAATGAAATATGTTAGTATTCTAGTATTTAGGTATCATTACAAGACGAAAAACTTATTATTTCCAGCCGCCCATCACCTCCTGTTCTCAAAAAATTCATCCTTTAGTGGAATTCTAGATTGGAAATACAATAAAATGGAAAAAATTAACTAAAATGGAAAATGTTAGTATTCTAGTGATTAGGTATCATTACTGGACGAAAAACTTATATTTTCCAGCTGCGCGTCACCTCCTGTTCTCTTGGAATACATCGTTTAGTGGAATTCCAAATTGGAAATACAATAAAATGGAAAAAATTAACTAAAATAAAGAATGTTCGTATTCTAGTATTTAGGTATCATTACAGGACGAAAAACTTATTATTTCCAGCCGCCCATCACCTCCTGTTCTCAAAAAATTCATCCTTTAGTGGAATTCTAGATTGGAAATACAATAAAATGGAAAAAATTAACTAAAATGGAAAATGTTAGTATTCTAGTGATTAGGTATCATTACAAGACGAAAAACTTATTATTTCCAGCCGCCCGTCACCTCCTGTTCACAAAAAATTCATCGTTTAGTGGAATTCTAAATTGGAAATACAATAAAATGGAAAAAATTAATTAAAATGAAATATGTTAGTATTCTAGTATTTAGGTATCATTACAAGACGAAAAACTTATTATTTCCAGCCGCCCATCACCTCCTGTTCTCAAAAAATTCATCCTTTAGTGGAATTCTAGATTGGAAATACAATAAAATGGAAAAAATTAACTAAAATGGAAAATGTTAGTATTCTAGTGATTAGGTATCATTACTGGACGAAAAACTTATATTTTCCAGCTGCGCGTCACCTCCTGTTCTCTTGGAATACATCGTTTAGTGGAATTCCAAATTGGAAATACAATAAAATGGAAAAAATTAACTAAAATGAAATATGTTAGTATTCTAGTATTTAGGTATCATTACAAGACGAAAAACTTATTATTTCCAGCCGCCCATCACCTCCTGTTCTCAAAAAATTCATCCTTTAGTGGAATTCTAGATTGGAAATACAATAAAATGGAAAAAATTAACTAAAATGGAAAATGTTAGTATTCTAGTGATTAGGTATCACTACTGGACGAAAAACTTATATTTTCCAGCTGCGCGTCACCTCCTGTTCTCTTGGAATACATCGTTTAGTGGAATTCCAAGTTGGAAATACAATAAAATGGAAAAAATTAACTAAAATAAAGAATGTTCGTATTCTAGTATTTAGGTATCATTACAGGACGAAAAACTTATTATTTCCAGCCGCCCATCACCTCCTGTTCTCAAAAAATTCATCCTTTAGTGGAATTCTAGATTGGAAATACAATAAAATGGAAAAAATTAACTAAAATGGAAAATGTTAGTATTCTAGTGATTAGGTATCATTACAAGACGAAAAACTTATTATTTCCAGCCGCCCGTCACCTCCTGTTCACAAAAAATTCATCCTTTAGTGGAATTCTAAATTGGAAATACAATAAAATGGAAAAAATTAATTAAAATGAAATATGTTAGTATTCTAGTATTTAGGTATCATTACAAGACGAAAAACTTATTATTTCCAGCCGCCCATCACCTCCTGTTCTCAAAAAATTCATCCTTTAGTGGAATTCTAGATTGGAAATACAATAAAATGGAAAAAATTAACTAAAATGGAAAATGTTAGTATTCTAGTGATTAGGTATCATTACTGGACGAAAAACTTATATTTTCCAGCTGCGCGCCACCTCCTGTTCTCTTGGAATACATCGTTTAGTGGAATTCCAAATTGGAAATACAATAAAATGGAAAAAATTAACTAAAATAAAGAATGTTCGTATTCTAGTATTTAGGTATCATTACAGGACGAAAAACTTATTATTTCCCGCCGCCCATCACCTCCTGTTCTCAAAAAATTCATCTTTTAGTGGAATTCTAGATTGGAAATACAATAAAATGGAAAAAATTAACTAAAATGGAAAATGTTAGTATTCTAGTGATTAGGTATCATTACAAGACGAAAAACTTATTATTTCCAGCCGCCCGTCACCTCCTGGTCTCATGGAATACATCCTTTAGTGGAATTCTAAATTGGAAATACAATAAAATGGAAAAAATTAATTAAAATAAAGAATGTTAGTATTCTAGTATTTAGGTATCATTACAAGACGAAAAACTTATTATTTCCAGCTCCGCGTCACCTCCTGTTCTCTTGGAATACATCCTTTAGTGCAATTCAAAATTGGAAATACAATAAAATGGAAAAAATTAATTAAAATGAAAAATGTTAGTATTCTAGTATTTAGGTATCATTACAAGACGAAAAACTTATATTTTTAAGCTGCCCGTCACCTCCTGTTCTCAAAAAATTCATCCTTTAGTGGAATTCTAGATTGGAAATACAATAAAATGAAAAAAATTAACTAAAATAAAGAATGTTAGTATTCTAGTATTTAGGTATCATTACAGGACGAAATACTTATTATTTCCAGCCGCCCATCACCTCCTGTTATCAAAAAATTCATCCTTTAGTGGAATTCTAGATTGGAAATACAATAAAATGGAAAAAATTAACTAAAATGGAAAATGTTAGTATTCTAGTGATTAGGTATCATTACTGGACGAAAAACTTATATTTTCCAGCTGCGCGTCACCTCCTGTTCTCTTGGAATACATCGTTTAGTGGAATTCCAAATTGGAAATACAATAAAATGGAAAAAATTAACTAAAATAAAGAATGTTCGTATTCTAGTATTTAGGTATCATTACAGGACGAAAAACTTATTATTTCCAGCCGCCCATCACCTCCTGTTCTCAAAAAATTCATCCTTTAGTGGAATTCTAGATTGGAAATACAATAAAATGAAAAAAATTAACTAAAATAAAGAATGTTAGTATTCTAGTATTTAGGTATCATTACAGGACGAAATACTTATTATTTCCAGCCGCCCATCACCTCCTGTTATCAAAAAATTCATCCTTTAGTGGAATTCTAGATTGGAAATACAATAAAATGGAAAAAATTAACTAAAATGGAAAATGTTAGTATTCTAGTGATTAGGTATCATTACAAGACGAAAAACTTATTATTTCCAGCCGCCCGTCACCTCCTGTTCACAAAAAATTCATCCTTTAGTGGAATTCTAAATTGGAAATACAATAAAATGGAAAAAATTAATTAAAATGAAATATGTTAGTATTCTAGTATTTAGGTATCATTACAAGACGAAAAACTTATTATTTCCAGCCGCCCATCACCTCCTGTTCTCAAAAAATTCATCCTTTAGTGGAATTCTAGATTGGAAATACAATAAAATGGAAAAAATTAACTAAAATGGAAAATGTTAGTATTCTAGTGATTAGGTATCATTACTGGACGAAAAACTTATATTTTCCAGCTGCGCGCCACCTCCTGTTCTCTTGGAATACATCGTTTAGTGGAATTCCAAATTGGAAATACAATAAAATGGAAAAAATTAACTAAAATAAAGAATGTTCGTATTCTAGTATTTAGGTATCATTACAGGACGAAAAACTTATTATTTCCAGCCGCCCATCACCTCCTGTTCTCAAAAAATTCATCCTTTAGTGGAATTCTAGATTGGAAATACAATAAAATGGAAAAAATTAACTAAAATGGAAAATGTTAGTATTCTAGTGATTAGGTATCATTACAAGACGAAAAACTTATTATTTCCAGCCGCCCGTCACCTCCTGTTCACAAAAAATTCATCGTTTAGTGGAATTCTAAATTGGAAATACAATAAAATGGAAAAAATTAATTAAAATGAAATATGTTAGTATTCTAGTATTTAGGTATCATTACAAGACGAAAAACTTATTATTTCCAGCCGCCCATCACCTCCTGTTCTCAAAAAATTCATCCTTTAGTGGAATTCTAGATTGGAAATACAATAAAATGGAAAAAATTAACTAAAATGGAAAATGTTAGTATTCTAGTGATTAGGTATCATTACTGGACGAAAAACTTATATTTTCCAGCTGCGCGTCACCTCCTGTTCTCTTGGAATACATCGTTTAGTGGAATTCCAAATTGGAAATACAATAAAATGGAAAAAATTAACTAAAATGAAATATGTTAGTATTCTAGTATTTAGGTATCATTACAAGACGAAAAACTTATTATTTCCAGCCGCCCATCACCTCCTGTTCTCAAAAAATTCATCCTTTAGTGGAATTCTAGATTGGAAATACAATAAAATGGAAAAAATTAACTAAAATGGAAAATGTTAGTATTCTAGTGATTAGGTATCACTACTGGACGAAAAACTTATATTTTCCAGCTGCGCGTCACCTCCTGTTCTCTTGGAATACATCGTTTAGTGGAATTCCAAGTTGGAAATACAATAAAATGGAAAAAATTAACTAAAATAAAGAATGTTCGTATTCTAGTATTTAGGTATCATTACAGGACGAAAAACTTATTATTTCCAGCCGCCCATCACCTCCTGTTCTCAAAAAATTCATCCTTTAGTGGAATTCTAGATTGGAAATACAATAAAATGGAAAAAATTAACTAAAATGGAAAATGTTAGTATTCTAGTGATTAGGTATCATTACAAGACGAAAAACTTATTATTTCCAGCCGCCCGTCACCTCCTGTTCACAAAAAATTCATCCTTTAGTGGAATTCTAAATTGGAAATACAATAAAATGGAAAAAATTAATTAAAATGAAATATGTTAGTATTCTAGTATTTAGGTATCATTACAAGACGAAAAACTTATTATTTCCAGCCGCCCATCACCTCCTGTTCTCAAAAAATTCATCCTTTAGTGGAATTCTAGATTGGAAATACAATAAAATGGAAAAAATTAACTAAAATGGAAAATGTTAGTATTCTAGTGATTAGGTATCATTACTGGACGAAAAACTTATATTTTCCAGCTGCGCGCCACCTCCTGTTCTCTTGGAATACATCGTTTAGTGGAATTCCAAATTGGAAATACAATAAAATGGAAAAAATTAACTAAAATAAAGAATGTTCGTATTCTAGTATTTAGGTATCATTACAGGACGAAAAACTTATTATTTCCAGCCGCCCATCACCTCCTGTTCTCAAAAAATTCATCCTTTAGTGGAATTCTAGATTGGAAATACAATAAAATGGAAAAAATTAACTAAAATGGAAAATGTTAGTATTCTAGTGATTAGGTATCATTACAAGACGAAAAACTTATTATTTCCAGCCGCCCGTCACCTCCTGGTCTCTTGGAATACATCCTTTAGTGGAATTCTAAATTGGAAATACAATAAAATGGAAAAAATTAATTAAAATAAAGAATGTTAGTATTCTAGTATTTAGGTATCATTACAAGACGAAAAACTTATTATTTCCAGCCGCCCGTCACCTCCAGTTCTCAAAAAATTCATCCTTTAGTGGAATTCTAGATTGGAAATACAATAAAATGGAAAAAATTAATTAAAATGAAAAATGTTAGTATTCTAGTATTTAGGTATCATTACAAGACGAAAAACTTATATTTTCCAGCTGCCCGTCGCCTCCTGTTCACAAAAAATTCATCCTTTAGTGGAATTCTAAATTGGAAATACAATAAAATGGAAAAAATTAATTAAAATGAAATATGTTAGTATTCTAGTATTTAGGTATCATTACAAGACGAAAAACTTATTATTTCCAGCCGCCCATCACCTCCTGTTCTCAAAAAATTCATCCTTTAGTGGAATTCTAGATTGGAAATACAATAAAATGGAAAAAATTAACTAAAATGGAAAATGTTAGTATTCTACTGATTAGGTATCATTACTGGACGAAAAACTTATATTTTCCAGCTGCGCGTCACCTCCTGTTCTCTTGGAATACATCGTTTAGTGGAATTCCAAATTGGAAATACAATAAAATGGAAAAAATTAACTAAAATAAAGAATGTTCGTATTCTAGTATTTAGGTATCATTACAGGACGAAAAACTTATTATTTCCAGCCGCCCATCACCTCCTGTTTTCAAAAAATTCATCCTTTAGTGGAATTCTAGATTGGAAATACAATAAAATGGAAAAAATTAACTAAAATGGAAAATGTTAGTATTCTAGTGATTAGGTATCATTACAAGACGAAAAACTTATTATTTCCAGCCGCCCGTCACCTCCTGGTCTCTTGGAATACATCCTTTAGTGGAATTCTAAATTGGAAATACAATAAAATGGAAAAAATTAATTAAAATGAAAAATGTTAGTATTCTAGTATTTAGGTATCATTACAAGACGAAAAACTTATTATTTCCAGCCGCCCATCACCTCCTGTTATCAAAAAATTCATCCTTTAGTGGAATTCTAGATTGGAAATACAATAAAATGGAAAAAATAATTAAAATGAAAAATGTTAGTATTCTAGTATTTAGGTATCATTACAAGACGAAAAACTTATATTTTCCAGCTGCCCGTCACCTCCTGTTCACAAAAAATTCATCCTTTAGTGGAATTCTAGATTGGAAATACAATAAAATGGAAAAAATTAACTAAAATAAAGAATGTTAGTATTCTAGTATTTAGGTATCATTACAAGACGAAAAACTTATATTTTCCAGCTGCCCGTCACCTCCTGTTCACAAAAAATTCATCCTTTAGTGGAATTCTAGATTGGAAATACAATAAAATGGAAAAAATTAACTAAAATAAAGAATGTTAGTATTCTAGTAAATGGGTATCATTACAGGACGAAAAACTTATTATTTCCAGCCGCCCGTCACCTCCTGGTCTCTTGGAATACATCCTTTAGTGGAATTCTAAATTGGAAATACAATAAAATGGAAAAAATTAATTAAAATGAAAAATGTTAGTATTCTAGTATTTAGGTATCATTACAAGACGAAAAACTTATTATTTCCAGCCGCCCATCACCTCCTGTTCTCAAAAAATTCATCCTTTAGTGGAATTCTAGATTGGAAATACAATAAAATGGAAAAAATTAATTAAAATGAAAAATGTTAGTATTCTAGTATTTAGGTATCATTACAAGACAAAAAACTTATATTTTACAGCTGCCCGTCACCTCTTGTTCACAAAAAATTCATCCTTTAGTGGAATTCTAAATTGGAAATACAATAAAATGGAAAAAATTAATTAAAATGAAATATGTTAGTATTCTAGTATTTAGGTATCATTACAAGACGAAAAACTTATTATTTCCAGCCGCCCATCACCTCCTGTTCTCACAAAATTCATCCTTTAGTGGAATTCTAGATTGGAAATACAATAAAATGGAAAAAATTAATTAAAATGAAAAATGTTAGTATTCTAGTATTTAGGTATGATTACTGGACGAAAAACTTATATTTTCCAGCTGCCCGTCACCTCCTGGTCTCTTGGAATACATCCTTTAGTGGAATTCTAAATTGGAAATACAATAAAATGGAAAAAATTAATTAAAATGAAAATTGTTAGTATTCTAGTATTTAGGTTTCATTACAAGACGAAAAACTTATATTTTCCAGCTGCCCGTCACCTCCTGTTCACAAAAAATTCATCCTTTAGTGGAATTCTAGATTGGAAATACAATAAAATGGAAAAAATTAACTAAAATAAAGAATGTTAGTATTCTAGTATTTAGGTATCATTACAAGACGAAAAACTTATTATTTCCAGCCGCCGGTCACCTCCAGTTCTCAAAAAATTCATCCTTTAGTGGAATTCTAGATTGGAAATACAATAAAATGGAAAAAATTAATTAAAATGAAAAATGTTAGTATTCTAGTATTTAGGTATCATTACAAGACGAAAAACTTATATTTTCCAGCTGCCCGTCGCCTCTTGTTCACAAAAAATTCATCCTTTAGTGGAATTCTAAATTGGAAATACAATAAAATGGAAAAAATTAATTAAAATGAAATATGTTAGTATTCTAGTATTTAAGTATCATTACAAGACGAAAAACTTATTATTTCCAGCCGCCCATCACCTCCTGTTCTCACAAAATTCATCCTTTAGTGGAATTCTAGATTGGAAATACAATAAAATGGAAAAAATTAATTAAAATGAAAAATGTTAGTATTCTAGTATTTAGGTATGATTACTGGACGAAAAACTTATATTTTCCAGCTGCCCGTCACCTCCTGGTCTCTTGGAATACATCCTTTAGTGGAATTCTAAATTGGAAATACAATAAAATGAAAAAAATTAACTAAAATAAAGAATGTTAGTATTCTAGTATTTAGGTATCATTACAGGACGAAAAACTTATTATTTCCAGCCGCCCATCACCTCCTGTTATCAAAAAATTCATCCTTTAGTGGAATTCTAGATTGGAAATACAATAAAATGGAAAAAATTAACTAAAATGGAAAATGTTAGTATTCTAGTAATTAGGTATCATTACAAGACGAAAAACTTATTATTTCCAGCCGCCCGTCACCTCCAGTTCTCAAAAAATTCATCCTTTAGTGGAATTCTAGATTGGAAATACAATAAAATGGAAAAAATTAATTAAAATGAAAAATGTTAGTATTCTAGTATTTAGGTATCATTACAAGACGAAAAACTTATATTTTCCAGCTGCCCGTCGCCTCTTGTTCACAAAAAATTCATCCTTTAGTGGAATTCTAAATTGGAAATACAATAAAATGGAAAAAATTAACTAAAATGGAAAATGTTAGTATTCTAGTGATTAGGTATCATTACTGGACGAAAAACTTATATTTTCCAGCTGCCCGTCACCTCCTGTTCTCTTGGAATACATCCTTTAGTGCAATTCAAAATTGGAAATACAATAAAATGGAGAAAATTAATTAAAATGAAAAATGTTAGTATTCTAGTATTTAGGTATCATTACAAGACGAAAAACTTATTATTTCCAGCTCCGCGTCACCTCCTGTTCTCTTGGAATACATCCTTTAGTGCAATTCAAAATTGGAAATACAATAAAATGGAAAAAATTAATTAAAATGAAAAATGTTAGTATTCTAGTATTTAGGTATCATTACAAGACGAAAAACTTATATTTTTCAGCTGCCCGTCACCTCCTGTTCTCAAAAAATTCATCCTTTAGTGGAATTCTAGATTGGAAATACAATAAAATGAAAAAAATTAACTAAAATAAAGAATGTTAGTATTCTAGTATTTAGGTATCATTACAGGACGAAATACTTATTATTTCCAGCCGCCCATCACCTCCTGTTATCAAAAAATTCATCCTTTAGTGGAATTCTAGATTGGAAATACAATAAAATGGAAAAAATTAACTAAAATGGAAAATGTTAGTATTCTAGTAATTAGGTATCATTACAAGACGAAAAACTTATTATTTCCAGCCGCCCGTCACCTCCTGGTCTCTTGGAATACATCCTTTAGTGGAATTCTAAATTGGAAATACAATAAAATGGAAAAAATTAATTAAAATGAAAAATGTTAGTATTCTAGTATTTAGGTATCATTACAAGACGAAAAACTTATTATTTCCAGCCGCCCATCACCTCCTGTTATCAAAAAATTCATCCTTTAGTGGAATTCTAGATTGGAAATACAATAAAATGGAAAAAATAATTAAAATGAAAAATGTTAGTATTCTAGTATTTAGGTATCATTACAAGACGAAAACCTTATATTTTCCAGCTGCCCGTCACCTCCTGTTCACAAAAAATTCATCCTTTAGTGGAATTCTAGATTGGAAATACAATAAAATGGAAAAAATTAACTAAAATAAAGAATGTTAGTATTCTAGTATTTAGGTATCATTACAAGACGAAAAACTTATATTTTCCAGCTGCCCGTCACCTCCTGTTCACAAAAAATTCATCCTTTAGTGGAATTCTAGATTGGAAATACAATAAAATGGAAAAAATTAACTAAAATAAAGAATGTTAGTATTCTAGTATTTAGGTATCATTACAAGACGAAAAACTTATATTTTCCAGCTGCCCGTCTCCTCCTGTTCACAAAAAATTCATCCTTTAGTGGAATTCTAGATTGGAAATACAATAAAATGGAAAAAATAATTAAAATGAAAAATGTTAGTATTCTAGTATTTAGGTATCATTACAAGACGAAAAACTTATATTTTCCAGCTGCCCGTCACCTCCTGTTCACAAAAAATTCATCCTTTAGTGGAATTCTAGATTGGAAATACAATAAAATGGAAAAAATTAATTAAAATGAAATATGTTAGTATTCTAGTATTTAGGTATCATTACAAGACGAAAAACTTATTATTTCCAGCCGCCCATCACCTCCTGTTCTCACAAAATTCATCCTTTAGTGGAATTCTAGATTGGAAATACAATAAAATGGAAAAAATTAATTAAAATGAAAAATGTTAGTATTCTAGTATTTAGGTATGATTACTGGACGAAAAACTTATATTTTCCAGCTGCCCGTCACCTCCTGGTCTCTTGGAATACATCCTTTAGTGGAATTCTAAATTGGAAATACAATAAAATGGAAAAAATTAATTAAAATGAAAAATGTTAGTATTCTAGTATTTAGGTTTCATTACAAGACGAAAAACTTATATTTTCCAGCTGCCCGTCACCTCCTGTTCACAAAAAATTCATCCTTTAGTGGAATTCTGGATTGGAAATACAATAAAATGGAAAAAATTAACTAAAATAAAGAATGTTAGTATTCTAGTATTTAGGTATCATTACAAGACGAAAAACTTATTATTTCCAGCCGCCGGTCACCTCCAGTTCTCAAAAAATTCATCCTTTAGTGGAATTCTAGATTGGAAATACAATAAAATGGAAAAAATTAATTAAAATGAAAAATGTTAGTATTCTAGTATTTAGGTATCATTACAAGACGAAAAACTTATATTTTCCAGCTGCCCGTCGCCTCTTGTTCACAAAAAATTCATCCTTTAGTGGAATTCTAAATTGGAAATACAATAAAATGGAAAAAATTAATTAAAATGAAATATTTTAGTATTCTAGTATTTAAGTATCATTACAAGACGAAAAACTTATTATTTCCAGCCGCCCATCACCTCCTGTTCTCACAAAATTCATCCTTTAGTGGAATTCTAGATTGGAAATACAATAAAATGGAAAAAATTAATTAAAATGAAAAATGTTAGTATTCTAGTATTTAGGTATGATTACTGGACGAAAAACTTATATTTTCCAGCTGCCCGTCACCTCCTGGTCTCTTGGCATACATCCTTTAGTGGAATTCTAAATTGGAAATACAATAAAATGAAAAAAATTAACTAAAATAAAGAATGTTAGTATTCTAGTATTTAGGTATCATTACAGGACGAAAAACTTATTATTTCCAGCCGCCCATCACCTCCTGTTATCAAAAAATTCATCCTTTAGTGGAATTCTAGATTGGAAATACAATAAAATGGAAAAAATTAACTAAAATGGAAAATGTTAGTATTCTAGTAATTAGGTATCATTACAAGACGAAAAACTTATTATTTCCAGCCGCCCGTCACCTCCAGTTCTCAAAAAATTCATCCTTTAGTGGAATTCTAGATTAGAAATACAATAAAATGGAAAAAATTAATTAAAATGAAAAATGTTAGTATTCTAGTATTTAGGTATCATTACAAGACGAAAAACTTATATTTTCCAGCTGCCCGTCGCCTCTTGTTCACAAAAAATTCATCCTTTAGTGGAATTCTAAATTGGAAATACAATAAAATGGAAAAAATTAATTAAAATGAAATATGTTAGTATTCTAGTATTTAGGTATCATTACAAGACGAAAAACTTATTATTTCCAGCCGCCCATCACCTCCTGTTCTCAAAAAATTCATCCTTTAGTGGAATTCTAGATTGGAAATACAATAAAATGGAAAAAATTAACTAAAATGGAAAATGTTAGTATTCTAGTGATTAGGTATCATTACTGGACGAAAAACTTATATTTTCCAGCTGCCCGTCACCTCCTGTTCTCTTGGAATACATCCTTTAGTGCAATTCAAAATTGGAAATACAATAAAATGGAGAAAATTAATTAAAATGAAAAATGTTAGTATTCTAGTATTTAGGTATCATTACAAGACGAAAAACTTATTATTTCCAGCTCCGCGTCACCTCCTGTTCTCTTGGAATACATCCTTTAGTGCAATTCAAAATTGGAAATACAATAAAATGGAAAAAATTAATTAAAATGAAAAATGTTAGTATTCTAGTATTTAGGTATCATTACAAGACGAAAAACTTATATTTTTCAGCTGCCCGTCACCTCCTGTTCTCAAAAAATTCATCCTTTAGTGGAATTCTAGATTGGAAATACAATAAAATGAAAAAAATTAACTAAAATAAAGAATGTTAGTATTCTAGTATTTAGGTATCATTACAGGACGAAATACTTATTATTTCCAGCCGCCCATCACCTCCTGTTATCAAAAAATTCATCCTTTAGTGGAATTCTAGATTGGAAATACAATAAAATGGAAAAAATTAACTAAAATGGAAAATGTTAGTATTCTAGTAATTAGGTATCATTACAAGACGAAAAACTTATTATTTCCAGCTCCGCGTCACCTCCTGTTCTCTTGGAATACATCCTTTAGTGCAATTCAAAATTGGAAATACAATAAAATGGAAAAAATTAATTAAAATGAAAAATGTTAGTATTCTAGTATTTAGGTATCATTACAAGACGAAAAACTTATATTTTTCAGCTGCCCGTCACCTCCTGTTCTCAAAAAATTCATCCTTTAGTGGAATTCTAGATTGGAAATACAATAAAATGAAAAAAATTAACTAAAATAAAGAATGTTAGTATTCTAGTATTTAGGTATCATTACAGGACGAAATACTTATTATTTCCAGCCGCCCATCACCTCCTGTTATCAAAAAATTCATCCTTTAATGGAATTCTAGATTGGAAATACAATAAAATGGAAAAAATAATTAAAATGAAAAATGTTAGTATTCTAGTATTTAGGTATCATTACAAGACGAAAACCTTATATTTTCCAGCTGCCCGTCACCTCCTGTTCACAAAAAATTCATCCTTTAGTGGAATTCTAGATTGGAAATACAATAAAATGGAAAAAATTAACTAAAATAAAGAATGTTAGTATTCTAGTATTTAGGTATCATTACAAGACGAAAAACTTATATTTTCCAGCTGCCCGTCACCTCCTGTTCACAAAAAATTCATCCTTTAGTGGAATTCTAGATTGGAAATACAATAAAATGGAAAAAATTAACTAAAATAAAGAATGTTAGTATTCTAGTATTTAGGTATCATTACAAGACGAAAAACTTATATTTTCCAGCTGCCCGTCTCCTCCTGTTCACAAAAAATTCATCCTTTAGTGGAATTCTAGATTGGAAATACAATAAAATGGAAAAAATAATTAAAATGAAAAATGTTAGTATTCTAGTATTTAGGTATCATTACAAGACGAAAAACTTATATTTTCCAGCTGCCCGTCACCTCCTGTTCACAAAAAATTCATCCTTTAGTGGAATTCTAGATTGGAAATACAATAAAATGGAAAAAATTAACTAAAATAAAGAATGTTAGTATTCTAGTAAATGGGTATCGTTACAGGACGAAAAACTTATATTTTCCAGCCGCCCATCACCTCCTGTTCTCAAAAAATTCATCCTTTAGTGGAATTCTAGATTGGAAATACAATAAAATGGAAAAAATTAATTAAAATGAAAAATGTTAGTATTCTAGTATTTAGGTATCATTACAAGACGAAAAACTTATATTTTCCAGCTGCCCGTCACCTCTTGTTCACAAAAAATTCATCCTTTAGTGGAATTCTAAATTGGAAATACAATAAAATGGAAAAAATTAATTATAATGAAAAATGTTAGTATTCTAGTATTTAGGTATCATTACAAGACGAAAAACTTATATTTTCCAGCTGCCCGTCACCTCCTGTTCACAAAAAATTCATCCTTTAGTGGAATTCTAGATTGGAAATACAATAAAATGGAAAAAATTAACTAAAATAAAGAATGTTAGTATTCTAGTATTTAGGTATCATTACAAGACGAAAAACTTATTATTTCCAGCCGCCCATCACCTCTTGTTCACAAAAAATTCATCCTTTAGTGGAATTCTAAATTGGAAATACAATAAAATGGAAAAAATTAATTAAAATGAAATATGTTAGTATTCTAGTATTTAGGTATCATTACAAGACGAAAAACTTATTATTTCCAGCCGCCCATCACCTCCTGTTCTCACAAAATTCATCCTTTAGTGGAATTCTAGATTGGAAATACAATAAAATGGAAAAAATTAATTAAAATGAAAAATGTTAGTATTCTAGTATTTAGGTATGATTACTGGACGAAAAACTTATATTTTCCAGCTGCCCGTCTCCTCCTGTTCACAAAAAATTCATCCTTTAGTGGAATTCTAGATTGGAAATACAATAAAATGGAAAAAATTAACTAAAATAAAGAATGTTAGTATTCTAGTATTTAGGTATCATTACAAGACGAAAAACTTATATTTTCCAGCTGCCCGTCACCTCCTGTTCACAAAAAATTCATCCTTTAGTGGAATTCTAGATTGGAAATACAATAAAATGGAAAAAATTAACTAAAATAAAGAATGTTAGTATTCTAGTATTTAGGTATCATTACAAGACGAAAAACTTATATTTTCCAGCTGCCCGTCTCCTCCTGTTCACAAAAAATTCATCCTTTAGTGGAATTCTAGATTGGAAATACAATAAAATGGAAAAAATAATTAAAATGAAAAATGTTAGTATTCTAGTATTTAGGTATCATTACAAGACGAAAAACTTATATTTTCCAGCTGCCCGTCACCTCCTGTTCACAAAAAATTCATCCTTTAGTGGAATTCTAGATTGGAAATACAATAAAATGGAAAAAATTAACTAAAATAAAGAATGTTAGTATTCTAGTAAATGGGTATCGTTACAGGACGAAAAACTTATATTTTCCAGCCGCCCATCACCTCCTGTTCTCAAAAAATTCATCCTTTAGTGGAATTCTAGATTGGAAATACAATAAAATGGAAAAAATTAATTAAAATGAAAAATGTTAGTATTCTAGTATTTAGGTATCATTACAAGACGAAAAACTTATATTTTCCAGCTGCCCGTCACCTCTTGTTCACAAAAAATTCATCCTTTAGTGGAATTCTAAATTGGAAATACAATAAAATGGAAAAAATTAATTATAATGAAAAATGTTAGTATTCTAGTATTTAGGTATCATTACAAGACGAAAAACTTATATTTTCCAGCTGCCCGTCACCTCCTGTTCACAAAAAATTCATCCTTTAGTGGAATTCTAGATTGGAAATACAATAAAATGGAAAAAATTAACTAAAATAAAGAATGTTAGTATTCTAGTATTTAGGTATCATTACAAGACGAAAAACTTATTATTTCCAGCCGCCCATCACCTCTTGTTCACAAAAAATTCATCCTTTAGTGGAATTCTAAATTGGAAATACAATAAAATGGAAAAAATTAATTAAAATGAAATATGTTAGTATTCTAGTATTTAGGTATCATTACAAGACGAAAAACTTATTATTTCCAGCCGCCCATCACCTCCTGTTCTCACAAAATTCATCCTTTAGTGGAATTCTAGATTGGAAATACAATAAAATGGAAAAAATTAATTAAAATGAAAAATGTTAGTATTCTAGTATTTAGGTATGATTACTGGACGAAAAACTTATATTTTCCAGCTGCCCGTTACCTCCTGGTCTCTTGGAATACATCCTTTAGTGGAATTCTAAATTGGAAATACAATAAAATGGAGAAAATTAATTAAAATGAAAAATGTTAGTATTCTAGTATTTAGGTATCATTACAAGACGAAAAACTTATTATTTCCAGCCGCCCGTCACCTCCAGTTCTCACAAAATTCATCCTTTAGTGCAATTCTAAATTGGAAATACAATAAAATGGAAAAAATTAATTAAAATGAAAAATGTTAGTATTCTAGTAAATGGGTATCGTTACAGGACGAAAAACTTATATTTTCCAGCCGCCCATCACCTCCTGTTCTCAAAAAATTCATCCTTTAGTGGAATTCTAGATTGGAAATACAATAAAATGGAAAAAATTAATTAAAATGAAAAATGTTAGTATTCTAGTATTTAGGTATCATTACAAGACGAAAAACTTATTATTTCCAGCCGCCCATCACCTCCTGTTCTCAAAAAATTCATCCTTTAGTGGAATTCTAGATTGGAAATACAATAAAATGGAAAAAATTAACTAAAATGGAAAATGTTAGTATTCTAGTGATTAGGTATCATTACTGGACGAAAAACTTATATTTTCCAGCTGCCCGTCACCTCCTGTTCTCTTGGAATACATCCTTTAGTGCAATTCAAAATTGGAAATACAATAAAATGGAGAAAATTAATTAAAATGAAAAATGTTAGTATTCTAGTATTTAGGTATCATTACAAGACGAAAAACTTATTATTTCCAGCTCCGCGTCACCTCCTGTTCTCTTGGAATACATCCTTCAGTGCAATTCAAAATTGGAAATACAATAAAATGGAAAAAATTAATTAAAATGAAAAATGTTAGTATTCTAGTATTTAGGTATCATTACAAGACGAAAAACTTATATTTTTCAGCTGCCCGTCACCTCCTGTTCTCAAAAAATTCATCCTTTAGTGGAATTCTAGATTGGAAATACAATAAAATGAAAAAAATTAACTAAAATAAAGAATGTTAGTATTCTAGTAAATGGGTATCATTGCAGGACGAAAAACTTATATTTTCCAGCTGCGCGTCACCTCCTGTTCTCTTGGAATACATCGTTTAGTGGAATTCCAAATTGGAAATACAATAAAATGGAAAAAATTAACTAAAATAAAGAATGTTCGTATTCTAGTATTTAGGTATCATTACAGGACGAAAAACTTATTATTTCCAGCCGCCCATCACCTCCTGTTCTCAAAAAATTCATCCTTTAGTGGAATTCTAGATTGGAAATACAATAAAATGGAAAAAATTAACTAAAATGGAAAATGTTAGTATTCTAGTGATTAGGTATCATTACAAGACGAAAAACTTATTATTTCCAGCCGCCCGTCACCTCCTGGTCTCTTGGAATACATCCTTTAGTGGAATTCTAAATTGGAAATACAATAAAATGGAAAAAATTAATTAAAATGAAAAATGTTAGTATTCTAGTATTTAGGTATGATTACTGGACGAAAAACTTATTATTTCCAGCCGCCCGTCACCTCCTGGTCTCTTGGAATACATCCTTTAGTGGAATTCTAAATTGGAAATACAATAAAATGGAAAAAATTAATTAAAATGAAAAATGTTAGTATTCTAGTATTTAGGTATCATTACAAGACGAAAAACTTATTATTTCCAGCCGCCCATCACCTCCTGTTCACAAAAAATTCATCCTTTAGTGGAATTCTAGATTGGAAATACAATAAAATGGAAAAAATTAACTGTTAGTATTCTAGTAAATGGGTATCATTACAGGACGAAAAACTTATATTTTGCAGCCGCCCATCACCTCCTGTTCTCAAAAAATTCATCCTTTAGTGGAATTCTAGATTGGAAATACAATAAAATGGAAAAAATTAATTAAAATGAAAAATGTTAGTATTCTAGTATTTAGGTATCATTACAAGACGAAAAACTTATATTTTTCAGCTGCCCGTCACCTCCTGTTCTCAAAAAATTCATCCTTTAGTGGAATTCTAGATTGGAAATACAATAAAATGGGAAAAATTAATTAAAATGAAAAATGTTAGTATTCTAGTAAATGGGTATCATTACAGGACGAAAAACTTATATTTTCCAGCTGCGCGTCACCTCCTGTTCTCTTGGAATACATCGTTTAGTGGAATTCCAAATTGGAAATACAATAAAATGGAAAAAATTAACTAAAATAAAGAATGTTCGTATTCTAGTATTTAGGTATCATTACAGGACGAAAAACTTATTATTTCCAGCCGCCCATCACCTCCTGTTCTCAAAAAATTCATCCTTTAGTGGAATTCTAGATTGGAAATACAATAAAATGGAAAAAATTAACTAAAATGGAAAATGTTAGTATTCTAGTGATTAGGTATCATTACAAGACGAAAAACTTATTATTTCCAGCCGCCCGTCACCTCCTGGTCTCTTGGAATACATCCTTTAGTGGAATTCTAAATTGGAAATACAATAAAATGGAAAAAATTAATTAAAATGAAAAATGTTAGTATTCTAGTATTTAGGTATCATTACAAGACGAAAAACTTATTATTTCCAGCCGCCCATCACCTCCTGTTCTCAAAAAATTCATCCTTTAGTGGAATTCTAGATTGGAAATACAATAAAATGGAAAAAATTAACTAAAATGGAAAATGTTAGTATTCTAGTGATTAGGTATCATTACAAGACGAAAAACTTATTATTTCCAGCCGCCCGTCACCTCCTGGTCTCTTGGAATACATCCTTTAGTGGAATTCTAAATTGGAAATACAATAAAATGGAAAAAATTAATTAAAATGAAAAATGTTAGTATTCTAGTATTTAGGTATCATTACAAGACGAAAAACTTATTATTTCCAGCCGCCCATCACCTCCTGTTATCAAAAAATTCATCCTTTAGTGGAATTCTAGATTGGAAATACAATAAAATGGAAAAAATAATTAAAATGAAAAATGTTAGTATTCTAGTATTTAGGTATCATTACAAGACGAAAAACTTATATTTTCCAGCTGCCCGTCACCTCCTGTTCACAAAAAATTCATCCTTTAGTGGAATTCTAGATTGGAAATACAATAAAATGGAAAAAATTAACTAAAATAAAGAATGTTAGTATTCTAGTATTTAGGTATCATTACAAGACGAAAAACTTATTATTTCCAGCCGCCCGTCACCTCCTGGTCTCTTGGAATACATCCTTTAGTGGAATTCTAAATTGGAAATACAATAAAATGGAAAAAATTAACTAAAATAAAGAATGTTAGTATTCTAGTAAATGGGTATCATTGCAGGACGAAAAACTTATATTTTCCAGCTGCGCGTCACCTCCTGTTCACAAAAAATTCATCCTTTAGTGGAATTCTAGATTGGAAATACAATAAAATGGAAAAAATTAACTAAAATAAAGAATGTTAGTATTCTAGTATTTAGGTATCATTACAAGACGAAAAACTTATATTTTCCAGCTGCCCGTCACCTCCTGTTCACAAAAAATTCATCCTTTAGTGGAATTCTAAATTGGAAATACAATAAAATGGAAAAAATTAACTAAAATAAAAAATGTTAGTATTCTAGTAAATGGGTATCATTACAGGACGAAAAACTTATTATTTCCAGCTGCGCGTCACCTCCTGTTCACAAAAAATTCATCCTTTAGTGGAATTCTAGATTGGAAATACAATAAAATGGAAAAAATTAACTAAAATAAAGAATGTTAGTATTCTAGTATTTAGGTATCATTACAAGACGAAAAACTTATTATTTCCAGCCGCCCATCACCTCCTGTTCTCAAAAAATTCATCCTTTAGTGGAATTCTAGATTGGAAATACAATAAAATGGAAAAAATTAATTAAAATGAAAAATGTTAGTATTCTAGTATTTAGGTATCATTACAAGACGAAAAACTTATATTTTCCAGCTGCCCGTCACGTCTTGTTCACAAAAAATTCATCCTTTAGTGGAATTCTAAATTGGAAATACAATAAAATGGAAAAAATTAATTATAATGAAAAATGTTAGTATTCTAGTATTTAGGTATCATTACAAGACGAAAAACTTATTATTTCCAGCCGCCCATCACCTCCTGTTCTCAAAAAATTCATCCTTTAGTGGAATTCTAGATTGGAAATACAATAAAATGGAAAAAATTAATTAAAATGAAAAATGTTAGTATTCTAGTATTTAGGTATCATTACAAGACGAAAAACTTATATTTTCCACCTGCCCGTCACCTCTTGTTCACAAAAAATTCATCCTTTAGTGGAATTCTAAATTGGAAATACAATAAAATGGAAAAAATTAATTAAAATGAAATATGTTAGTATTCTAGTATTTAGGTATGATTACTGGACGAAAAACTTATATTTTCCAGCTGCCCGTCACCTCCTGGTCTCTTGGAATACATCCTTTAGTGGAATTCTAAATTGGAAATACAATAAAATGGAAAAAATTAATTAAAATGAAAAATGTTAGTATTCTAGTATTTAGGTATCATTACAAGACGAAAAACTTATTATTTCCAGCCGCCCATCACCTCCTGTTCTCAAAAAATTCATCCTTTAGTGGAATTCTAGATTGGAAATACAATAAAATGGAAAAAATTAACTAAAATAAAGAATGTTAGTATTCTAGTAAATGGGTATCATTGCAGGACGAAAAACTTATATTTTCCAGCTGCGCGTCACCTCCTGTTCTCTTGGAATACATCCTTTAGTGGAATTCCAAATTGGAAATACAATAAAATGGAAAAAATTAATTAAAATGAAAAATGTTAGTATTCTAGTATTTAGGTATCATTACAAGACGAAAAACTTATTATTTCCAGCCGCCCATCACCTCCTGTTCTCAAAAAATTCATCCTTTAGTGGAATTCTAGATTGGAAATACAATAAAATGGAAAAAATTAATTAAAATGAAAAATGTTAGTATTCTAGTAAATGGGTATCATTACAGGACGAAAAACTTATATTTTCCAGCTGCGCGTCACCTCCTGTTCTCTTGGAATACATCGTTTAGTGGAATTCCAAATTGGAAATACAATAAAATGGAAAAAATTAACTAAAATAAAGAATGTTCGTATTCTAGTATTTAGGTATCATTACAGGACGAAAAACTTATTATTTCCAGCCGCCCATCACCTCCTGTTCTCAAAAAATTCATCCTTTAGTGGAATTCTAGATTGGAAATACAATAAAATGGAAAAAATTACCTAAAATGGAAAATGTTAGTATTCTAGTGATTAGGTATCATTACAAGACGAAAAACTTATTATTTCCAGCCGCCCGTCACCTCCTGGTCTCTTGGAATACATCCTTTAGTGGAATTCTAAATTGGAAATACAATAAAATGGAAAAAATTAATTAAAATGAAAAATGTTTGTATTCTAGTATTTAGGTATCATTACAAGACGAAAAACTTATTATTTCCAGCCGCCCATCACCTCCTGTTATCAAAAAATTCATCCTTTAGTGGAATTCTAGATTGGAAATACAATAAAATGGAAAAAATAATTAAAATGAAAAATGTTAGTATTCTAGTATTTAGGTATCATTACAGGACGAAAAACTTATTATTTCCAGCCGCCCATCACCTCCTGTTCTCAAAAAATTCATCCTTTAGTGGAATTCTAGATTGGAAATACAATAAAATGGAAAAAATTAACTAAAATAAAGAATGTTAGTATTCTAGTATTTAGGTATCATTACAAGACGAAAAACTTATTATTTCCAGCCGCCCATCACCTCCTGTTCTCAAAAAATTCATCCTTTAGTGGAATTCTAGATTGGAAATACAATAAAATGGAAAAAATTAATTAAAATGAAAAATGTTAGTATTCTAGTATTTAGGTATCATTACAAGACGAAAAACTTATATTTTCCACCTGCCCTTCACCTCTTGTTCACAAAAAATTCATCCTTTAGTGGAATTCTAAATTGGAAATACAATAAAATGGAAAAAATTAATTAAAATGAAATATGTTAGTATTCTAGTATTTAGGTATGATTGCTGGACGAAAAACTTATATTTTCCAGCTGCCCGTCACCTCCTGGTCTCTTGGAATACATCCTTTAGTGGAATTCTAAATTGGAAATACAATAAAATGGAAAAAATTAATTAAAATGAAAAATGTTAGTATTCTAGTAAATGGGTATCATTACAGGACGAAAAACTTATATTTTCCAGCCGCCCATCACCTCCTGTTCTCAAAAAATTCATCCTTTAGTGGAATTCTAGATTGGAAATACAATAAAATGGAAAAAATTAATTAAAATGAAAAATGTTAGTATTCTAGTATTTAGGTATCATTACAAGACGAAAAACTTATATTTTTCAGCTGCCCGTCACCTCCTGTTCTCAAAAAATTCATCCTTTAGTGGAATTCTAGATTGGAAATACAATAAAATGGAAAAAATTAATTAAAATGAAAAATGTTAGTATTCTAGTAAATGGGTATCATTACAGGACGAAAAACTTATATTTTCCAGCTGCGCGTCACCTCCTGTTCTCTTGGAATACATCGTTTAGTGGAATTCCAAATTGGAAATACAATAAAATGGAAAAAATTAACTAAAATAAAGAATGTTCGTATTCTAGTATTTAGGTATCATTACAGGACGAAAAACTTATTATTTCCAGCCGCCCATCACCTCCTGTTCTCAAAAAATTCATCCTTTAGTGGAATTCTAGATTGGAAATACAATAAAATGGAAAAAATTAACTAAAATGGAAAATGTTAGTATTCTAGTGATTAGGTATCATTACAAGACGAAAAACTTATTATTTCCAGCCGCCCGTCACCTCCTGGTCTCTTGGAATACATCCTTTAGTGGAATTCTAAATTGGAAATACAATAAAATGGAAAAAATTAATTAAAATGAAAAATGTTAGTATTCTAGTATTTAGGTATCATTACAAGACGAAAAACTTATTATTTCCAGCCGCCCATCACCTCCTGTTCTCAAAAAATTCATCCTTTAGTGGAATTCTAGATTGGAAATACAATAAAATGGAAAAAATTAACTAAAATGGAAAATGTTAGTATTCTAGTGACTAGGTATCATTACAAGACGAAAAACTTATTATTTCCAGCCGCCCGTCACCTCCTGGTCTCTTGGAATACATCCTTTAGTGGAATTCTAAATTGGAAATACAATAAAATGGAAAAAATTAATTAAAATGAAAAATGTTAGTATTCTAGTATTTAGGTATCATTACAAGACGAAAAACTTATTATTTCCAGCCGCCCATCACCTCCTGTTATCAAAAAATTCATCCTTTAGTGGAATTCTAGATTGAAAATACAATAAAATGGAAAAAATAATTAAAATGAAAAATGTTAGTATTCTAGTATTTAGGTATCATTACAAGACGAAAAACTTATATTTTCCAGCTGCCCGTCACCTCCTGTTCACAAAAAATTCATCCTTTAGTGGAATTCTAGATTGGAAATACAATAAAATGGAAAAAATTAACTAAAATAAAGAATGTTAGTATTCTAGTATTTAGGTATCATTACAAGACGAAAAACTTATATTTTCCAGCTGCCCGTCACCTCCTGTTCACAAAAAATTCATCCTTTAGTGGAATTCTAGATTGGAAATACAATAAAATGGAAAAAATTAACTAAAATAAAGAATGTTAGTATTCTAGTATTTAGGTATCATTACAAGACGAAAAACTTATTATTTCCAGCCGCCCATCACCTCCTGTTCTCAAAAAATTCATCCTTTAGTGGAATTCTAGATTGGAAATACAATAAAATGGAAAAAATTAATTAAAATGAAAAATGTTAGTATTCTAGTAAATGGGTATCATTACAAGACGAAAAACTTACATTTTCCAGCTGCCCGTCAGCTCCTGTTCTCTTGGAATACATCCTTTAGTGGAATTCTAGATTGGAAATACAATAAAATGGAAAAAATTAACTAAAATAAAGAATGTTAGTATTCTAGTAAATGGGTATCATTGCAGGACGAAAAACTTATATTTTCCAGCTGCGCGTCACCTCCTGTTCTCTTGGAATACATCCTTTAGTGGAATTCCAAATTGGAAATACAATAAAATGGAAAAAATTAATTAAAATGAAAAATGTTAGTATTCTAGTATTTAGGTATCATTACAAGACGAAAAACTTATTATTTCCAGCCGCCCATCACCTCCTGTTCTCAAAAAATTCATCCTTTAGTGGAATTCTAGATTGGAAATACAATAAAATGGAAAAAATTAACTAAAATGGAAAATGTTAGTATTCTAGTGATTAGGTATCATTACAAGACGAAAAACTTATTATTTCCAGCCGCCCGTCACCTCCTGGTCTCTTGGAATACATCCTTTAGTGGAATTCTAAATTGGAAATACAATAAAATGGAAAAAATTAATTAAAATGAAAAATGTTAGTATTCTAGTATTTAGGTATCATTACAAGACGAAAAACTTATTATTTCCAGCCGCCCGTCACCTCCTGGTCACTTGGAATACATCCTTTAGTGGAATTCTAAATTGGAAATACAATAAAATGGAAAAAATTAATTAAAATGAAAAATGTTAGTATTCTAGTATTTAGGTATCATTACAAGACGAAAAACTTATTATTTCCAGCCGCCCATCACCTCCTGTTATCAAAAAATTCATCCTTTAGTGGAATTCTAGATTGGAAATACAATAAAATGGAAAAAATTAACTAAAATAAAGAATGTTAGTATTCTAGTATTTAGGTATCATTACAAGACGAAAAACTTATATTTTCCAGCTGCCCGTCACCTCCTGTTCACAAAAAATTCATCCTTTAGTGGAATTCTAGATTGGAAATACAATAAAATGGAAAAAATTAACTAAAATAAAGAATGTTAGTATTCTAGTATTTAGGTATCATTACAAGACGAAAAACTTATATTTTCCAGCTGCCCGTCACCTCCTGTTCACAAAAAATTCATCCTTTAGTGGAATTCTACATTGGAAATACAATAAAATGGAAAAAATTAACTAAAATAAAAAATGTTAGTATTCTAGTAAATGGGTATCATTACAGGACGAAAAACTTATTATTTCCAGCCGCCCATCACCTCCTGTTCTCAAAAAATTCATCCTTTAGTGGAATTCTAGATTGGAAATACAATAAAATGGAAAAAATTAATTAAAATGAAAAATGTTAGTATTCTAGTATTTAGGTATCATTACAAGACGAAAAACTTATATTTTCCAGCTGCCCGTCACCTCTTGTTAACAAAAAATTCATCCTTTAGTGGAATTCTAAATTGGAAATACAATAAAATGGAAAAAATTAATTATAATGAAAAATGTTAGTATTCTAGTATTTAGGTATCATTACAAGACGAAAAACTTATTATTTCCAGCCGCCCATCACCTCCTGTTCTCAAAAAATTCATCCTTTAGTGGAATTCTAGATTGGAAATACAATAAAATGGAAAAAATTAATTAAAATGAAAAATGTTAGTATTCTAGTATTTAGGTATCATTACAAGACGAAAAACTTATATTTTCCACCTGCCCGTCACCTCCTGTTCTCAAAAAATTCATCCTTTAGTGGAATTCTAGATTGGAAATACAATAAAATGGAAAAAATTAATTAAAATGAAATATGTTAGTATTCTAGTATTTAGGTATGATTACTGGACGAAAAACTTATATTTTCCAGCTGCCCGTCACCTCCTGGTCTCTTGGAATACATCCTTTAGTGGAATTCTAAATTGGAAATACAATAAAATGGAAAAAATTAATTAAAATGAAAAATGTTAGTATTCTAGTATTTAGGTATCATTACAAGACGAAAAACTTATTATTTCCAGCCGCCCATCACCTCCTGTTCTCAAAAAATTCATCCTTTAGTGGAATTCTAGATTGGAAATACAATAAAATGGAAAAAATTAACTAAAATAAAGAATGTTAGTATTCTAGTAAATGGGTATCATTGCAGGACGAAAAACTTATATTTTCCAGCTGCGCGTCACCTCCTGTTCTCTTGGAATACATCCTTTAGTGGAATTCCAAATTGGAAATACAATAAAATGGAAAAAATTAATTAAAATGAAAAATGTTAGTATTCTAGTATTTAGGTATCATTACAAGACGAAAAACTTATTATTTCCAGCCGCCCATCACCTCCTGTTCTCAAAAAATTCATCCTTTAGTGGAATTCTAGATTGGAAATACAATAAAATGGAAAATGTTAGTATTCTAGTGATTAGGTATCATTACAAGACGAAAAACTTATTATTTCCAGCCGCCCGTCACCTCCTGTTCTCAAAAAATTCATCCTTTAGTGGAATTCTAGATTGGAAATACAATAAAATGGAAAAAATTAACTAAAATAAAGAATGTTAGTATTCTAGTAAATGGGTATCATTGCAGGACGAAAAACTTATATTTTCCAGCTGCGCGTCACCTCCTGTTCTCTTGGAATACATCCTTTAGTGGAATTCCAAATTGGAAATTCAATAAAATGGAAAAAATTAATTAAAATGAAAAATGTTAGTATTCTAGTATTTAGGTATCATTACAAGACGAAAAACTTATTATTTCCAGCCGCCCATCACCTCCTGTTCTCAAAAAATTCATCCTTTAGTGGAATTCTAGATTGGAAATACAATAAAATGGAAAAAATTAATTAAAATGAAAAATGTTAGTATTCTAGTAAATGGGTATCATTACAGGAGGAAAAACTTATATTTTCCAGCTGCGCGTCACCTCCTGTTCTCTTGGAATACATCGTTTAGTGGAATTCCAAATTGGAAATACTATAAAATGGAAAAAATTAACTAAAATAAAGAATGTTCGTATTCTAGTATTTAGGTATCATTACAGGACGAAAAACTTATTATTTCCAGCCGCCCATCACCTCCTGTTCTCAAAAAATTCATCCTTTAGTGGAATTCTAGATTGTAAATACAATAAAATGGAAAAAATTAACTAAAATGGAAAATGTTAGTATTCTAGTGATTAGGTATCATTACAAGACGAAAAACTTATTATTTCCAGCCGCCCGTCACCTCCTGGTCTCTTGGAATACATCCTTTAGTGGAATTCTAAATTGGAAATACAATAAAATGGAAAAAATTAATTAAAATGAAAAATGTTAGTATTCTAGTATTTAGGTATCATTACAAGACGAAAAACTTATTATTTCCAGCCGCCCGTCACCTCCTGGTCTCTTGGAATACATCCTTTAGTGGAATTCTAAATTGGAAATACAATAAAATGGAAAAAATTAATTAAAATGAAAAATGTTAGTATTCTAGTATTTAGGTATCATTACAAGACGAAAAACTTATTATTTCCAGCCGCCCATCACCTCCTGTTATCAAAAAATTCATCCTTTAGTGGAATTCTAGATTGGAAATACAATAAAATGGAAAAAATTAACTAAAATAAAGAATGTTAGTATTCTAGTATTTAGGTATCATTACAAGACGAAAAACTTATATTTTCCAGCTGCCCGTCACCTCCTGTTCACAAAAAATTCATCCTTTAGTGGAATTCTAGATTGGAAATACAATAAAATGGAAAAAATTAACTAAAATAAAGAATGTTAGTATTCTAGTATTTAGGTATCATTACAAGACGAAAAACTTATATTTTCCAGCTGCCCGTCACCTCCTGTTCACAAAAAATTCATCCTTTAGTGGAATTCTACATTGGAAATACAATAAAATGGAAAAAATTAACTAAAATAAAAAATGTTAGTATTCTAGTAAATGGGTATCATTACAGGACGAAAAACTTATTATTTCCAGCCGCCCATCACCTCCTGTTCTCAAAAAATTCATCCTTTAGTGGAATTCTAGATTGGAAATACAATAAAATGGAAAAAATTAATTAAAATGAAAAATGTTAGTATTCTAGTATTTAGGTATCATTACAAGACGAAAAACTTATATTTTCCAGCTGCCCGTCACCTCTTGTTCACAAAAAATTCATCCTTTAGTGGAATTCTAAATTGGAAATACAATAAAATGGAAAAAATTAATTATAATGAAAAATGTTAGTATTCTAGTATTTAGGTATCATTACAAGACGAAAAACTTATTATTTCCAGCCGCCCATCACCTCCTGTTCTCAAAAAATTCATCCTTTAGTGGAATTCTAGATTGGAAATACAATAAAATGGAAAAAATTAATTAAAATGAAAAATGTTAGTATTCTAGTATTTAGGTATCATTACAAGACGAAAAACTTATATTTTCCACCTGCCCGTCACCTCTTGTTCACAAAAAATTCATCCTTTAGTGGAATTCTAAATTGGAAATACAATAAAATGGAAAAAATTAATTAAAATGAAATATGTTAGTATTCTAGTATTTAGGTATGATTACTGGACGAAAAACTTATATTTTCCAGCTGCCCGTCACCTCCTGGTCTCTTGGAATACATCCTTTAGTGGAATTCTAAATTGGAAATACAATAAAATGGAAAAAATTAATTAAAATGAAAAATGTTAGTATTCTAGTATTTAGGTATCATTACAAGACGAAAAACTTATTATTTCCAGCCGCCCATCACCTCCTGTTCTCAAAAAATTCATCCTTTAGTGGAATTCTAGATTGGAAATACAATAAAATGGAAAAAATTAACTAAAATAAAGAATGTTAGTATTCTAGTAAATGGGTATCATTGCAGGACGAAAAACTTATATTTTCCAGCTGCGCGTCACCTCCTGTTCTCTTGGAATACATCCTTTAGTGGAATTCCAAATTGGAAATACAATAAAATGGAAAAAATTAATTAAAATGAAAAATGTTAGTATTCTAGTATTTAGGTATCATTACAAGACGAAAAACTTATTATTTCCAGCCGCCCATCACCTCCTGTTCTCAAAAAATTCATCCTTTAGTGGAATTCTAGATTGGAAATACAATAAAATGGAAAAAATTAATTAAAATGAAAAATGTTAGTATTCTAGTAAATGGGTATCATTACAGGACGAAAAACTTATATTTTCCAGCTGCGCGTCACCTCCTGTTCTCTTGGAATACATCGTTTAGTGGAATTCCAAATTGGAAATACAATAAAATGGAAAAAATTAACTAAAATAAAGAATGTTCGTATTCTAGTATTTAGGTATCATTACAGGACGAAAAACTTATTATTTCCAGCCGCCCATCACCTCCTGTTCTCAAAAAATTCATCCTTTAGTGGAATTCTAGATTGGAAATACAATAAAATGGAAAAAATTAACTAAAATGGAAAATGTTAGTATTCTAGTGATTAGGTATCATTACAAGACGAAAAACTTATTATTTTCAGCCGCCCGTCACCTCCTGGTCTCTTGGAATACATCCTTTAGTGGAATTCTAAATTGGAAATACAATAAAATAAAAAAAATTAATTAAAATGAAAAATGTTAGTATTCTAGTATTTAGGTATCATTACAAGACGAAAAACTTATTATTTCCAGCCGCCCATCACCTCCTGTTATCAAAAAATTCATCCTTTAGTGGAATTCTAGATTGGAAATACAATAAAATGGAAAAAATAATTAAAATGAAAAATGTTAGTATTCTAGTATTTAGGTATCATTACAAGACGAAAAACTTATATTTTCCAGCTGCCCGTCACCTCCTGTTCACAAAAAATTCATCCTTTAGTGGAATTCTAGATTGGAAATACAATAAAATGGAAAAAATTAACTAAAATAAAGAATGTTAGTATTCTAGTATTTAGGTATCATTACAAGACGAAAAACTTATATTTTCCAGCTGCCCGTCACCTCCTGTTCACAAAAAATTCATCCTTTAGTGGAATTCTAGATTGGAAATACAATAAAATGGAAAAAATTAACTAAAATAAAGAATGTTAGTATTCTAGTATTTAGGTATCATTACAAGACGAAAAACTTATTATTTCCAGCCGCCCATCACCTCCTGTTCTCAAAAAATTCATCCTTTAGTGGAATTCTAGATTGGAAATACAATAAAATGGAAAAAATTAATTAAAATGAAAAATGTTAGTATTCTAGTATTTAGGTATTATTACAAGACGAAAAACTTATATTTTCCACCTGCCCGTCACCTCTTGTTCACAAAAAATTCATCCTTTAGTGGAATTCTAAATTGGAAATACAATAAAATGGAAAAAATTAATTAAAATGAAATATGTTAGTATTCTAGTATTTAGGTATGATTACTGGACGAAAAACTTATATTTTCCAGCTGCCCGTCACCTCCTGGTCTCTTGGAATACATCCTTTAGTGGAATTCTAAATTGGAAATACAATAAAATGGAAAAAATTAATTAAAATGAAAAATGTTAGTATTCTAGTAAATGGGTATCATTACAGGACGAAAAACTTATATTTTCCAGCCGCCCATCACCTCCTGTTCTCAAAAAATTCATCCTTTAGTGGAATTCTAGATTGGAAATACAATAAAATGGAAAAAATTAATTAAAATGAAAAATGTTAGTATTCTAGTATTTAGGTATCATTACAAGACGAAAAACTTATTATTTCCAGCCGCCCATCACCTCCTGTTATCAAAAAATTCATCCTTTAGTGGAATTCTAGATTGGAAATACAATAAAATGGAAAAAATTAACTAAAATAAAGAATGTTAGTATTCTAGTATTTAGGTATCATTACAAGACGAAAAACTTATATTTTCCAGCTGCCCGTCACCTCCTGTTCACAAAAAATTCATCCTTTAGTGGAATTCTAGATTGGAAATACAATAAAATGGAAAAAATTAACTAAAATAAAGAATGTTAGTATTCTAGTATTTAGGTATCATTACAAGACGAAAAACTTATTATTTCCAGCCGCCCGTCACCTCCTGGTCTCTTGGAATACATCCTTTAGTGGAATTCTAAATTGGAAATACAATAAAATGGAAAAAATTAATTAAAATGAAAAATGTTAGTATTCTAGTATTTAGGTATCATTACAAGACGAAAAACTTATTATTTCCAGCCGCCCATCACCTCCTGTTATCAAAAAATTCATCCTTTAGTGGAATTCTAGATTGGAAATACAATAAAATGGAAAAAATTAACTAAAATAAAGAATGTTAGTATTCTAGTATTTAGGTATCATTACAAGACGAAAAACTTATATTTTCCAGCTGCCCGTCACCTCCTGTTCACAAAAAATTCATCCTTTAGTGGAATTCTAGATTGGAAATACAATAAAATGGAAAAAATTAACTAAAATAAAGAATGTTAGTATTCTAGTATTTAGGTATCATTACAAGACGAAAAACTTATATTTTCCAGCTGCCCGTCACCTCCTGTTCACAAAAAATTCATCCTTTAGTGGAATTCTACATTGGAAATACAATAAAATGGAAAAAATTAACTAAAATAAAAAATGTTAGTATTCTAGTAAATGGGTATCATTACAGGACGAAAAACTTATTATTTCCAGCCGCCCATCACCTCCTGTTCTCAAAAAATTCATCCTTTAGTGGAATTCTAGATTGGAAATACAATAAAATGGAAAAAATTAATTAAAATGAAAAATGTTAGTATTCTAGTATTTAGGTATCATTACAAGACGAAAAACTTATATTTTCCAGCTGCCCGTCACCTCTTGTTCACAAAAAATTCATCCTTTAGTGGAATTCTAAATTGGAAATACAATAAAATGGAAAAAATTAATTATAATGAAAAATGTTAGTATTCTAGTATTTAGGTATCATTACAAGACGAAAAACTTATTATTTCCAGCCGCCCATCACCTCCTGTTCTCAAAAAATTCATCCTTTAGTGGAATTCTAGATTGGAAATACAATAAAATGGAAAAAATTAATTAAAATGAAAAATGTTAGTATTCTAGTATTTAGGTATCATTACAAGACGAAAAACTTATATTTTCCACCTGCCCGTCACCTCTTGTTCACAAAAAATTCATCCTTTAGTGGAATTCTAAATTGGAAATACAATAAAATGGAAAAAATTAATTAAAATGAAATATGTTAGTATTCTAGTATTTAGGTATGATTACTGGACGAAAAACTTATATTTTCCAGCTGCCCGTCACCTCCTGGTCTCTTGGAATACATCCTTTAGTGGAATTCTAAATTGGAAATACAATAAAATGGAAAAAATTAATTAAAATGAAAAATGTTAGTATTCTAGTATTTAGGTATCATTACAAGACGAAAAACTTATTATTTCCAGCCGCCCATCACCTCCTGTTCTCAAAAAATTCATCCTTTAGTGGAATTCTAGATTGGAAATACAATAAAATGGAAAAAATTAACTAAAATAAAGAATGTTAGTATTCTAGTAAATGGGTATCATTGCAGGACGAAAAACTTATATTTTCCAGCTGCGCGTCACCTCCTGTTCTCTTGGAATACATCCTTTAGTGGAATTCCAAATTGGAAATACAATAAAATGGAAAAAATTAATTAAAATGAAAAATGTTAGTATTCTAGTATTTAGGTATCATTACAAGACGAAAAACTTATTATTTCCAGCCGCCCATCACCTCCTGTTCTCAAAAAATTCATCCTTTAGTGGAATTCTAGATTGGAAATACAATAAAATGGAAAAAATTAATTAAAATGAAAAATGTTAGTATTCTAGTAAATGGGTATCATTACAGGACGAAAAACTTATATTTTCCAGCTGCGCGTCACCTCCTGTTCTCTTGGAATACATCGTTTAGTGGAATTCCAAATTGGAAATACAATAAAATGGAAAAAATTAACTAAAATAAAGAATGTTCGTATTCTAGTATTTAGGTATCATTACAGGACGAAAAACTTATTATTTCCAGCCGCCCATCACCTCCTGTTCTCAAAAAATTCATCCTTTAGTGGAATTCTAGATTGGAAATACAATAAAATGGAAAAAATTAACTAAAATGGAAAATGTTAGTATTCTAGTGATTAGGTATCATTACAAGACGAAAAACTTATTATTTTCAGCCGCCCGTCACCTCCTGGTCTCTTGGAATACATCCTTTAGTGGAATTCTAAATTGGAAATACAATAAAATAAAAAAAATTAATTAAAATGAAAAATGTTAGTATTCTAGTATTTAGGTATCATTACAAGACGAAAAACTTATTATTTCCAGCCGCCCATCACCTCCTGTTATCAAAAAATTCATCCTTTAGTGGAATTCTAGATTGGAAATACAATAAAATGGAAAAAATAATTAAAATGAAAAATGTTAGTATTCTAGTATTTAGGTATCATTACAAGACGAAAAACTTATATTTTCCAGCTGCCCGTCACCTCCTGTTCACAAAAAATTCATCCTTTAGTGGAATTCTAGATTGGAAATACAATAAAATGGAAAAAATTAACTAAAATAAAGAATGTTAGTATTCTAGTATTTAGGTATCATTACAAGACGAAAAACTTATATTTTCCAGCTGCCCGTCACCTCCTGTTCACAAAAAATTCATCCTTTAGTGGAATTCTAGATTGGAAATACAATAAAATGGAAAAAATTAACTAAAATAAAGAATGTTAGTATTCTAGTATTTAGGTATCATTACAAGACGAAAAACTTATTATTTCCAGCCGCCCATCACCTCCTGTTCTCAAAAAATTCATCCTTTAGTGGAATTCTAGATTGGAAATACAATAAAATGGAAAAAATTAATTAAAATGAAAAATGTTAGTATTCTAGTATTTAGGTATTATTACAAGACGAAAAACTTATATTTTCCACCTGCCCGTCACCTCTTGTTCACAAAAAATTCATCCTTTAGTGGAATTCTAAATTGGAAATACAATAAAATGGAAAAAATTAATTAAAATGAAATATGTTAGTATTCTAGTATTTAGGTATGATTACTGGACGAAAAACTTATATTTTCCAGCTGCCCGTCACCTCCTGGTCTCTTGGAATACATCCTTTAGTGGAATTCTAAATTGGAAATACAATAAAATGGAAAAAATTAATTAAAATGAAAAATGTTAGTATTCTAGTAAATGGGTATCATTACAGGACGAAAAACTTATATTTTCCAGCCGCCCATCACCTCCTGTTCTCAAAAAATTCATCCTTTAGTGGAATTCTAGATTGGAAATACAATAAAATGGAAAAAATTAATTAAAATGAAAAATGTTAGTATTCTAGTATTTAGGTATCATTACAAGACGAAAAACTTATATTTTTCAGCTGCCCGTCACCTCCTGTTCTCAAAAAATTCATCCTTTAGTGGAATTCTAGATTGGAAATACAATAAAATGGAAAAAATTAATTAAAATGAAAAATGTTAGTATTCTAGTAAATGGGTATCATTACAGGACGAAAAACTTATATTTTCCAGCTGCGCGTCACCTCCTGTTCTCTTGGAATACATCGTTTAGTGGAATTCCAAATTGGAAATACAATAAAATGGAAAAAATTAACTAAAATAAAGAATGTTCGTATTCTAGTATTTAGGTATCATTACAGGACGAAAAACTTATTATTTCCAGCCGCCCATCACCTCCTGTTCTCAAAAAATTCATCCTTTAGTGGAATTCTAGATTGGAAATACAATAAAATGGAAAAAATTAACTAAAATGGAAAATGTTAGTATTCTAGTGATTAGGTATCATTACAAGACGAAAAACTTATTATTTCCAGCCGCCCGTCACCTCCTGGTCTCTTGGAATACATCCTTTAGTGGAATTCTAAATTGGAAATACAATAAAATGGAAAAAATTAATTAAAATGAAAAATGTTAGTATTCTAGTAAATGGGTATCATTACAGGACGAAAAACTTATATTTTCCAGCCGCCCATCACCTCCTGTTCTCAAAAAATTCATCCTTTAGTGGAATTCTAGATTGGAAATACAATAAAATGGAAAAAATTAATTAAAATGAAAAATGTTGGTATTCTAGTATTTAGGTATCATTACAAGACGAAAAACTTATATTTTTCAGCTGCCCGTCACCTCCTGTTCTCAAAAAATTCATCCTTTAGTGGAATTCTAGATTGGAAATACAATAAAATGGAAAAAATTAATTAAAATGAAAAATGTTAGTATTCTAGTAAATGGGTATCATTACAGGACGAAAAACTTATATTTTCCAGCTGCGCGTCACCTCCTGTTCTCTTGGAATACATCGTTTAGTGGAATTCCAAATTGGAAATACAATAAAATGGAAAAAATTAACTAAAATAAAGAATGTTCGTATTCTAGTATTTAGGTATCATTACAGGACGAAAAACTTATTATTTCCAGCCGCCCATCACCTCCTGTTCTCAAAAAATTCATCCTTTAGTGGAATTCTAGATTGGAAATACAATAAAATGGAAAAAATTAACTAAAATGGAAAATGTTAGTATTCTAGTGATTAGGTATCATTACAAGACGAAAAACTTATTATTTCCAGCCGCCCGTCACCTCCTGGTCTCTTGGAATACATCCTTTAGTGGAATTCTAAATTGGAAATACAATAAAATGGAAAAAATTAATTAAAATGAAAAATGTTAGTATTCTAGTATTTAGGTATCATTACAAGACGAAAAACTTATTATTTCCAGCCGCCCATCACCTCCTGTTCTCAAAAAATTCATCCTTTAGTGGAATTCTAGATTGGAAATACAATAAAATGGAAAAAATTAACTAAAATGGAAAATGTTAGTATTCTAGTGATTAGGTATCATTACAAGACGAAAAACTTATTATTTTCAGCCGCCCGTCACCTCCTGGTCTCTTGGAATACATCCTTTAGTGGAATTCTAAATTGGAAATACAATAAAATAAAAAAAATTAATTAAAATGAAAAATGTTAGTATTCTAGTATTTAGGTATCATTACAAGACGAAAAACTTATTATTTCCAGCCGCCCATCACCTCCTGTTATCAAAAAATTCATCCTTTAGTGGAATTCTAGATTGGAAATACAATAAAATGGAAAAAATAATTAAAATGAAAAATGTTAGTATTCTAGTATTTAGGTATCATTACAAGACGAAAAACTTATATTTTCCAGCTGCCCGTCACCTCCTGTTCACAAAAAATTCATCCTTTAGTGGAATTCTAGATTGGAAATACAATAAAATGGAAAAAATTAACTAAAATAAAGAATGTTAGTATTCTAGTATTTAGGTATCATTACAAGACGAAAAACTTAATATTTCCAGCCGCCCGTCACCTTCTGGTCTCTTGGAATACATCCTTTAGTGGAATTCTAAATTGGAAATACAATAAAATGGAAAAAATTAACTAAAATAAAGAATGTTAGTATTCTAGTAAATGGGTATCATTGCAGGACGAAAAACTTATATTTTCCAGCTGCGCGTCACCTCCTGTTCACAAAAAATTCATCCTTTAGTGGAATTCTAGATTGGAAATACAATAAAATGGAAAAAATTAACTAAAATAAAGAATGTTAGTATTCTAGTATTTAGGTATCATTACAAGACGAAAAACTTATATTTTCCAGCTGCCCGTCACCTCCTGTTCACAAAAAATTCATCCTTTAGTGGAATTCTAGATTGGAAATACAATAAAATGGAAAAAATTAACTAAAATAAAAAATGTTAGTATTCTAGTAAATGGGTATCATTACAGGACGAAAAACTTATTATTTCCAGCCGCCCATCACCTCCTGTTATCAAAAAATTCATCCTTTAGTGGAATTCTAGATTGGAAATACAATAAAATGGAAAAAATAATTAAAATGAAAAATGTTAGTATTCTAGTATTTAGGTATCATTACAAGACGAAAAACTTACATTTTCCAGCTGCCCGTCAGCTCCTGTTCTCTTGGAATACATCCTTTAGTGGAATTCTAGATTGGAAATACAATAAAATGGAAAAAATTAACTAAAATAAAGAATGTTAGTATTCTAGTAAATGGGTATCATTGCAGGACGAAAAACTTATATTTTCCAGCTGCGCGTCACCTCCTGTTCTCTTGGAATACATCCTTTAGTGGAATTCCAAATTGGAAATACAATAAAATGGAAAAAATTAATTAAAATGAAAAATGTTAGTATTCTAGTATTTAGGTATCATTACAAGACGAAAAACTTATTATTTCCCGCCGCCCATCACCTCCTGTTCTCAAAAAATTCATCCTTTAGTGGAATTCTAGATTGGAAATACAATAAAATGGAAAAAATTAATTAAAATGAAAAATGTTAGTATTCTAGTAAATGGGTATCATTACAGGAGGAAAAACTTATATTTTCCAGCTGCGCGTCACCTCCTGTTCTCTTGGAATACATCGTTTAGTGGAATTCCAAATTGGAAATACAATAAAATGGAAAAAATTAACTAAAATAAAGAATGTTCGTATTCTAGTATTTAGGTATCATTACAGGACGAAAAACTTATTATTTCCAGCAGCCCATCACCTCCTGTTCTCAAAAAATTCATCCTTTAGTGGAATTCTAGATTGGAAATACAATAAAATGGAAAAAATTAACTAAAATGGAAAATGTTAGTATTCTAGTATTTAGGTATCATTACAAGACGAAAAACTTATTATTTCCAGCCGCCCGTCACCTCCTGGTCTCTTGGAATACATCCTTTAGTGGAATTCTAAATTGGAAATACAATAAAATGGAAAAAATTAACTAAAATAAAGAATGTTAGTATTCTAGTAAATGGGTATCATTGCAGGACGAAAAACTTATATTTTCCAGCTGCGCGTCACCTCCTGTTCACAAAAAATTCATCCTTTAGTGGAATTCTAGATTGGAAATACAATAAAATGGAAAAAATTAACTAAAATAAAGAATGTTCGTATTCTAGTATTTAGGTATCATTACAAGACGAAAAACTTATATTTTTCAGCTGCCCGTCACCTCCTGTTCTCAAAAAATTCATCCTTTAGTGGAATTCTAGATTGGAAATACAATAAAATGAAAAAAATTAACTAAAATAAAGAATGTTAGTATTCTAGTATTTAGGTATCATTACAAGACGAAAAACTTATATTTTCCAGCTGCGCGTCACCTCCTGTTCACAAAAAATTCATCCTTTAGTGGAATTCTAGATTGGAAATACAATAAAATGGAAAAAATTAACTAAAATAAAGAATGTTAGTATTCTAGTATTTAGGTATCATTACAAGACGAAAAACTTATATTTTCCAGCCGCCCATCACCTCCTGTTATCAAAAAATTCATCCTTTAGTGGAATTCTAGATTGGAAATACAATAAAATGGAAAAAATTAACTAAAATAAAGAATGTTAGTATTCTAGTATTTAGGTATCATTACAAGACGAAAAACTTATATTTTCCAGCTGCCCGTCACCTCCTGTTCACAAAAAATTCATCCTTTAGTGGAATTCTAGATTGGAAATACAATAAAATGGAAAAAATTAACTAAAATAAAGAATGTTAGTATTCTAGTATTTAGGTATCATTACAAGACGAAAAACTTATATTTCCCAGCTGCCCGTCACCTCCTGTTCACAAAAAATTCATCCTTTAGTGGAATTCTAAATTGGAAATACAATAAAATGGAAAAAATTAATTATAATGAAAAATGTTAGTATTCTAGTATTTAGGTATCATTACAAGACGAAAAACTTATTATTTCCAGCCGCCCATCACCTCCTGTTCTCAAAAAATTCATCCTTTAGTGGAATTCTAGATTGGAAATACAATAAAATGGAAAAAATTAATTAAAATGAAAAATGTTAGTATTCTAGTATTTAGATATCATTACAAGACGAAAAACTTATATTTTCCACCTGCCCGTCACCTCTTGTTCACAAAAAATTCATCCTTTAGTGGAATTCTAAATTGGAAATACAATAAAATGGAAAAAATTAATTAAAATGAAATATGTTAGTATTCTAGTATTTAGGTATGATTACTGGACGAAAAACTTATATTTTCCAGCTGCCCGTCACCTCCTGGTCTCTTGGAATACATCCTTTAGTGGAATTCTAAATTGGAAATACAATAAAATGGAAAAAATTAATTAAAATGAAAAATGTTAGTATTCTAGTATTTAGGTATCATTACAAGACGAAAAACTTATTATTTCCAGCCGCCCATCACCTCCTGTTCTCAAAAAATTCATCCTTTAGTGGAATTCTAGATTGGAAATACAATAAAATGGAAAAAATTAACTAAAATAAAGAATGTTAGTATTCTAGTAAATGGGTATCATTGCAGGACGAAAAACTTATATTTTCCAGCTGCGCGTCACCTCCTGTTCTCTTGGAATACATCCTTTAGTGGAATTCCAAATTGGAAATACAATAAAATGGAAAAAATTAATTAAAATGAAAAATGTTAGTATTCTAGTATTTAGGTATCATTACAAGACGAAAAACTTATTATTTCCAGCCGCTCATCACCTCCTGTTCTCAAAAAATTCATCCTTTAGTGGAATTCTAGATTGGAAATACAATAAAATGGAAAAAATTAATTAAAATGAAAAATGTTAGTATTCTAGTAAATGGGTATCATTACAGGACGAAAAACTTATATTTTCCAGCTGCGCGTCACCTCCTGTTCTCTTGGAATACATCGTTTAGTGGAATTCCAAATTGGAAATACAATAAAATGGAAAAAATTAACTAAAATAAAGAATGTTCGTATTCTAGTATTTAGGTATCATTACAGGACGAAAAACTTATTATTTCCAGCCGCCCATCACCTCCTGTTCTCAAAAAATTCATCCTTTAGTGGAATTCTAGATTGGAAATACAATAAAATGGAAAAAATTAACTAAAATGGAAAATGTTAGTATTCTAGTGATTAGGTATCATTACAAGACGAAAAACTTATTATTTCCAGCCGCCCGTCACCTCCTGGTCTCTTGGAATACATCCTTTAGTGGAATTCTAAATTGGAAATACAATAAAATGGAAAAAATTAATTAAAATGAAAAATGTTAGTATTCTAGTATTTAGGTATCATTACAAGACGAAAAACTTATTATTTCCAGCCGCCCATCACCTCCTGTTATCAAAAAATTCATCCTTTAGTGGAATTCTAGATTGGAAATACAATAAAATGGAAAAAATAATTAAAATGAAAAATGTTAGTATTCTAGTATTTAGGTATCATTACAAGACGAAAAACTTATATTTTCCAGCTGCCCGTCACCTCCTGTTCACAAAAAATTCATCCTTTAGTGGAATTCTAGATTGGAAATACAATAAAATGGAAAAAATTAACTAAAATAAAGAATGTTAGTATTCTAGTATTTAGGTATCATTACAAGACGAAAAACTTATATTTTCCAGCTGCCCGTCACCTCCTGTTCACAAAAAATTCATCCTTTAGTGGAATTCTAGATTGGAAATACAATAAAATGGAAAAAATTAACTAAAATAAAGAATGTTAGTATTCTAGTATTTAGGTATCATTACAAGACGAAAAACTTATTATTTCCAGCCGCCCATCACCTCCTGTTCTCAAAAAATTCATCCTTTAGTGGAATTCTAGATTGGAAATACAATAAAATGGAAAAAATTAATTAAAATGAAAAATGTTAGTATTCTAGTATTTAGGTATCATTACAAGACGAAAAACTTATATTTTCCACCTGCCCTTCACCTCTTGTTCACAAAAAATTCATCCTTTAGTGGAATTCTAAATTGGAAATACAATAAAATGGAAAAAATTAATTAAAATGAAATATGTTAGTATTCTAGTATTTAGGTATGATTGCTGGACGAAAAACTTATATTTTCCAGCTGCCCGTCACCTCCTGGTCTCTTGGAATACATCCTTTAGTGGAATTCTAAATTGGAAATACAATAAAATGGAAAAAATTAATTAAAATGAAAAATGTTAGTATTCTAGTAAATGGGTATCATTACAGGACGAAAAACTTATATTTTCCAGCCGCCCATCACCTCCTGTTCTCAAAAAATTCATCCTTTAGTGGAATTCCAGATTGGAAATACAATAAAATGGAAAAAATTATTTAAAATGAAAAATGTTAGTATTCTAGTATTTAGGTATCATTACAAGACGAAAAACTTATATTTTTCAGCTGCCCGTCACCTCCTGTTCTCAAAAAATTCATCCTTTAGTGGAATTCTAGATTGGAAATACAATAAAATGGAAAAAATTAATTAAAATGAAAAATGTTAGTATTCTAGTAAATGGGTATCATTACAGGACGAAAAACTTATATTTTCCAGCTGCGCGTCACCTCCTGTTCTCTTGGAATACATCGTTTAGTGGAATTCCAAATTGGAAATACAATAAAATGGAAAAAATTAACTAAAATAAAGAATGTTCGTATTCTAGTATTTAGGTATCATTACAGGACGAAAAACTTATTATTTCCAGCCGCCCATCACCTCCTGTTCTCAAAAAATTCATCCTTTAGTGGAATTCTAGATTGGAAATACAATAAAATGGAAAAAATTAACTAAAATGGAAAATGTTAGTATTCTAGTGATTAGGTATCATTACAAGACGAAAAACTTATTATTTCCAGCCGCCCGTCACCTCCTGGTCTCTTGGAATACATCCTTTAGTGGAATTCTAAATTGGAAATACAATAAAATGGAAAAAATTAATTAAAATGAAAAATGTTAGTATTCTAGTATTTAGGTATCATTACAAGACGAAAAACTTATTATTTCCAGCCGCCCATCACCTCCTGTTCTCAAAAAATTCATCCTTTAGTGGAATTCTAGATTGAAAATACAATAAAATGGAAAAAATTAACTAAAATGGAAAATGTTAGTATTCTTGTGATTAGGTATCATTACAAGACGAAAAACTTATTATTTCCAGCCGCCCGTCACCTCCTGGTCTCTTGGAATACATCCTTTAGTGGAATTCTAAATTGGAAATACAATAAAATGGAAAAAATTAATTAAAATGAAAAATGTTAGTATTCTAGTATTTAGGTATCATTACAAGACGAAAAACTTATTATTTCCAGCCGCCCATCACCTCCTGTTATCAAAAAATTCATCCTTTAGTGGAATTCTAGATTGGAAATACAATAAAATGGAAAAAATAATTAAAATGAAAAATGTTAGTATTCTAGTATTTAGGTATCATTACAAGACGAAAAACTTATATTTTCCAGCTGCCCGTCACCTCCTGTTCACAAAAAATTCATCCTTTCGTGGAATTCTAGATTGGAAATACAATAAAATGGAAAAAATTAACTAAAATAAAGAATGTTAGTATTCTAGTATTTAGGTATCATTACAAGACGAAAAACTTATATTTTCCAGCTGCCCGTGACCTCCTGTTCACAAAAAATTCATCCTTTAGTGGAATTCTAGATTGGAAATACAATAAAATGGAAAAAATTAACTAAAATAAAGAATGTTAGTATTCTAGTATTTAGGTATCATTACAAGACGAAAAACTTATATTTTCCACCTGCCCGTCACCTCTTGTTCACAAAAAATTCATCCTTTAGTGGAATTCTAAATTGGAAATACAATAAAATGGAAAAAATTAATTAAAATGAAATATGTTAGTATTCTAGTATTTAGGTATGATTACTGGACGAAAAACTTATATTTTCCAGCTGCCCGTCACCTCCTGGTCTCTTGGAATACATCCTTTAGTGGAATTCTAAATTGGAAATACAATAAAATGGAAAAAATTAATTAAAATGAAAAATGTTAGTATTCTAGTAAATGGGTATCATTACAGGACGAAAAACTTATATTTTCCAGCCGCCCATCACCTCCTGTTCTCAAAAAATTCATCCTTTAGTGGAATTCTAGATTGGAAATACAATAAAATGGAAAAAATTAATTAAAATGAAAAATGTTAGTATTCTAGTATTTAGGTATCATTACAAGACGAAAAACTTATATTTTTCAGCTGCCCGTCACCTCCTGTTCTCAAAAAATTCATCCTTTAGTGGAATTCTAGATTGGAAATACAATAAAATGAAAAAAATTAACTAAAATAAAGAATGTTAGTATTCTAGTATTTAGGTATCATTACAGGACGAAAAACTTATTATTTCCAGCCGCCCATCACCTCCTGTTATCAAAAAATTCATCCTTTAGTGGAATTCTAGATTGGAAATACAATAAAATGGAAAAAATTAACTAAAATGGAAAATGTTAGTATTCTAGTAATTAGGTATCATTACAAGACGAAAAACTTATTATTTCCAGCCGCCCGTCACCTCCTGGTCTCTTGGAATACATCCTTTAGTGGAATTCTAAATTGGAAATACAATAAAATGGAAAAAATTAATTAAAATGAAAAATGTTAGTATTCTAGTATTTAGGTATCATTACAAGACGAAAAACTTATATTTTCCAGCTGCCCGTCACCTCCTGTTCACAAAAAATTCATCCTTTAGTGGAATTCTAGATTGGAAATACAATAAAATGGAAAAAATTAACTAAAATGGAAAATGTTAGTATTCTTGTGATTAGGTATCATTACAAGACGAAAAACTTATATTTTCCAGCTGCCCGTCACCTCCTGTTCACAAAAAATTCATCCTTTAGTGGAATTCTAGATTGGAAATACAATAAAATGGAAAAAATTAACTAAAATAAAGAATGTTAGTATTCTAGTATTTAGGTATCATTACAAGACGAAAAACTTATTATTTCCAGCCGCCCATCACCTCCTGTTCTCAAAAAATTCATCCTTTAGTGGAATTCTAGATTGGAAATACAATAAAATGGAAAAAATTAATTAAAATGAAAAATGTTAGTATTCTAGTATTTAGGTATCATTACAAGACGAAAAACTTATATTTTCCACCTGCCCGTCACCTCTTGTTCACAAAAAATTCATCCTTTAGTGGAATTCTAAATTGGAAATACAATAAAATGGAAAAAATTAATTAAAATGAAATATGTTAGTATTCTAGTATTTAGGTATGATTACTGGTCGAAAAACTTATATTTTCCAGCTGCCCGTCACCTCCTGGTCTCTTGGAATACATCCTTTAGTGGAATTCTAAATTGGAAATACAATAAAATGGAAAAAATTAATTAAAATGAAAAATGTTAGTATTCTAGTAAATGGGTATCATTACAGGACGAAAAACTTATATTTTCCAGCCGCCCATCACCTCCTGTTCTCAAAAAATTCATCCTTTAGTGGAATTCTAGATTGGAAATACAATAAAATGGAAAAAATTAATTAAAATGAAAAATGTAAGTGTTCTAGTAATTAGGTATCATTACAGGACAAAAAACTTATTATTTCCAGCCGCCCATCACCTCCTGTTCTCACAAAATTCATCCTTTAGTGGAATTCTAGATTGGAAATACAATAAAATGGAAAAAATTAATTAAAATGAAAAATGTTGGTATTCTAGTATTTAGGTATCATTACAAGACGAAAAACTTATTATTTCCAGCCGCCCATCACCTCCTGTTCTCAAAAAATTCATCCTTTAGTGCAATTCTAGATTGGAAATACAATAAAATGGAAAAAATTAACTAAAATGGAAAATGTTAGTATTCTAGTGGTTAGGTATCATTACTGGACGAAAAACTTATATTTTCCAGCTGCCCGTCACCTCCTGTTCTCTTGGAATACATCCTTTAGTGGAATTCCAAATTGGAAATACAATAAAATGGAAAAAATTAATTAAAATGAAAAATGTTAGTATTCTAGTATTTAGGTATCATTACAGGACAAAAAACTTATTATTTCCAGCCGCCCATCACCTCCTGTTCTCACAAAATTCATCCTTTAGTGGAATTCCATATTGGAAATACAATAAAATGGAAAAAATTAACTAAAATGGAAAATGTTAGTATTCTAGTGATTAGGTATCATTACTGGACGAAAAACTTATATTTTCCAGCTGCCCGTCACCTCCTGTTCTCTTGGAATACATCCTTTAGTGGAATTCCAAATTGGAAATACAATAAAATGGAAAAAATTAATTAAAATGAAAAATGTTAGTATTCTAGTATTTAGATATCATTACAGGACAAAAAACTTATTATTTCCAGCCGCCCATCACCTCCTGTTCTCACAAAATTCATCCTTTAGTGGAATTCTAGATTGGAAATACAATAAAATGGAAAAAATTAACTAAAATGGAAAATGTTAGTATTCTAGTGATTAGGTATCATTACTGGACGAAAAACTTATATTTTCCAGCTGCCCGTCACCTCCTGTTCTCTTGGAATACATCCTTTAGTGGAATTCCAAATTGGAAATACAATAAAATGGAAAAAATTAATTAAAATGAAAAATGTTAGTATTCTAGTAAATGGGTATCATTACAGGACGAAAAACTTATATTTTCCAGCTGCGCGTCACCTCCTGTTCTCTTGGAATACATCGTTTAGTGGAATTCCAAATTGGAAATACAATAAAATGGAAAAAATTAACTAAAATAAAGAATGTTCGTATTCTAGTATTTAGGTATCATTACAAGACGAAAAACTTATTATTTCCAGCCGCCCATCACCTCCTGTTCTCAAAAAATTCATCCTTTAGTGGAATTCTAGATTGGAAATACAATAAAATGGAAAAAATTAACTAAAATGGAAAATGTTAGTATTCTAGTGATTAGGTATCATTACAAGACGAAAAACTTATTATTTCCAGCCGCCCGTCACCTCCTGGTCTCTTGGAATACATCCTTTAGTGGAATTCTAAATTGGAAATACAATAAAATGGAAAAAATTAATTAAAATGAAAAATGTTAGTATTCTAGTATTTAGGTATCATTACAAGACGAAAAACTTATTATTTCCAGCCGCCCATCACCTCCTGTTCTCAAAAAATTCATCCTTTAGTGGAATTCTAGATTGAAAATACAATAAAATGGAAAAAATTAACTAAAATGGAAAATGTTAGTATTCTTGTGATTAGGTATCATTACAAGACGAAAAACTTATTATTTCCAGCCGCCCGTCACCTCCTGGTCTCTTGGAATACATCCTTTAGTGGAATTCTAAATTGGAAATACAATAAAATGGAAAAAATTAATTAAAATGAAAAATGTTAGTATTCTAGTATTTAGGTATCATTACAAGACGAAAAACTTATTATTTCCAGCCGCCCATCACCTCCTGTTATCAAAAAATTCATCCTTTAGTGGAATTCTAGATTGGAAATACAATAAAATGGAAAAAATAATTAAAATGAAAAATGTTAGTATTCTAGTATTTAGGTATCATTACAAGACGAAAAACTTATATTTTCCAGCTGCCCGTCACCTCCTGTTCACAAAAAATTCATCCTTTCGTGGAATTCTAGATTGGAAATACAATAAAATGGAAAAAATTAACTAAAATAAAGAATGTTAGTATTCTAGTATTTAGGTATCATTACAAGACGAAAAACTTATATTTTCCAGCTGCCCGTGACCTCCTGTTCACAAAAAATTCATCCTTTAGTGGAATTCTAGATTGGAAATACAATAAAATGGAAAAAATTAACTAAAATAAAGAATGTTAGTATTCTAGTATTTAGGTATCATTACAAGACGAAAAACTTATATTTTCCACCTGCCCGTCACCTCTTGTTCACAAAAAATTCATCCTTTAGTGGAATTCTAAATTGGAAATACAATAAAATGGAAAAAATTAATTAAAATGAAATATGTTAGTATTCTAGTATTTAGGTATGATTACTGGACGAAAAACTTATATTTTCCAGCTGCCCGTCACCTCCTGGTCTCTTGGAATACATCCTTTAGTGGAATTCTAAATTGGAAATACAATAAAATGGAAAAAATTAATTAAAATGAAAAATGTTAGTATTCTAGTAAATGGGTATCATTACAGGACGAAAAACTTATATTTTCCAGCCGCCCATCACCTCCTGTTCTCAAAAAATTCATCCTTTAGTGGAATTCTAGATTGGAAATACAATAAAATGGAAAAAATTAATTAAAATGAAAAATGTTAGTATTCTAGTATTTAGGTATCATTACAAGACGAAAAACTTATTATTTCCAGCCGCCCATCACCTCCTGTTCTCAAAAAATTCATCCTTTAGTGGAATTCTAGATTGGAAATACAATAAAATGGAAAAAATTAACTAAAATGGAAAATGTTAGTATTCTAGTGATTAGGTATCATTACAAGACGAAAAACTTATTATTTCCAGCCGCCCGTCACCTCCTGGTCTCTTGGAATACATCCTTTAGTGGAATTCTAAATTGGAAATACAATAAAATGGAAAAAATTAATTAAAATGAAAAATGTTAGTATTCTAGTATTTAGGTATCATTACAAGACGAAAAACTTATTATTTCCAGCCGCCCATCACCTCCTGTTCTCAAAAAATTCATCCTTTAGTGGAATTCTAGATTGAAAATACAATAAAATGGAAAAAATTAACTAAAATGGAAAATGTTAGTATTCTTGTGATTAGGTATCATTACAAGACGAAAAACTTATTATTTCCAGCCGCCCGTCACCTCCTGGTCTCTTGGAATACATCCTTTAGTGGAATTCTAAATTGGAAATACAATAAAATGGAAAAAATTAATTAAAATGAAAAATGTTAGTATTCTAGTATTTAGGTATCATTACAAGACGAAAAACTTATTATTTCCAGCCGCCCATCACCTCCTGTTATCAAAAAATTCATCCTTTAGTGGAATTCTAGATTGGAAATACAATAAAATGGAAAAAATAATTAAAATGAAAAATGTTAGTATTCTAGTATTTAGGTATCATTACAAGACGAAAAACTTATATTTTCCAGCTGCCCGTCACCTCCTGTTCACAAAAAATTCATCCTTTCGTGGAATTCTAGATTGGAAATACAATAAAATGGAAAAAATTAACTAAAATAAAGAATGTTAGTATTCTAGTATTTAGGTATCATTACAAGACGAAAAACTTATATTTTCCAGCTGCCCGTGACCTCCTGTTCACAAAAAATTCATCCTTTAGTGGAATTCTAGATTGGAAATACAATAAAATGGAAAAAATTAACTAAAATAAAGAATGTTAGTATTCTAGTATTTAGGTATCATTACAAGACGAAAAACTTATATTTTCCACCTGCCCGTCACCTCTTGTTCACAAAAAATTCATCCTTTAGTGGAATTCTAAATTGGAAATACAATAAAATGGAAAAAATTAATTAAAATGAAATATGTTAGTATTCTAGTATTTAGGTATGATTACTGGACGAAAAACTTATATTTTCCAGCTGCCCGTCACCTCCTGGTCTCTTGGAATACATCCTTTAGTGGAATTCTAAATTGGAAATACAATAAAATGGAAAAAATTAATTAAAATGAAAAATGTTAGTATTCTAGTAAATGGGTATCATTACAGGACGAAAAACTTATATTTTCCAGCCGCCCATCACCTCCTGTTCTCAAAAAATTCATCCTTTAGTGGAATTCTAGATTGGAAATACAATAAAATGGAAAAAATTAATTAAAATGAAAAATGTTAGTATTCTAGTATTTAGGTATCATTACAAGACGAAAAACTTATATTTTTCAGCTGCCCGTCACCTCCTGTTCTCAAAAAATTCATCCTTTAGTGGAATTCTAGATTGGAAATACAATAAAATGAAAAAAATTAACTAAAATAAAGAATGTTAGTATTCTAGTATTTAGGTATCATTACAGGACGAAAAACTTATTATTTCCAGCCGCCCATCACCTCCTGTTATCAAAAAATTCATCCTTTAGTGGAATTCTAGATTGGAAATACAATAAAATGGAAAAAATTAACTAAAATGGAAAATGTTAGTATTCTAGTAATTAGGTATCATTACAAGACGAAAAACTTATTATTTCCAGCCGCCCGTCACCTCCTGGTCTCTTGGAATACATCCTTTAGTGGAATTCTAAATTGGAAATACAATAAAATGGAAAAAATTAATTAAAATGAAAAATGTTAGTATTCTAGTATTTAGGTATCATTACAAGACGAAAAACTTATTATTTCCAGCCGCCCATCACCTCCTGTTATCAAAAAATTCATCCTTTAGTGGAATTCTAGATTGGAAATACAATAAAATGGAAAAAATAATTAAAATGAAAAATGTTAGTATTCTAGTATTTAGGTATCATTACAAGACGAAAAACTTATATTTTCCAGCTGCCCGTCACCTCCTGTTCACAAAAAATTCATCCTTTAGTGGAATTCTAGATTGGAAATACAATAAAATGGAAAAAATTAACTAAAATAAAGAATGTTAGTATTCTAGTATTTAGGTATCATTACAAGACGAAAAACTTATATTTTCCAGCTGCCCGTCACCTCCTGTTCACAAAAAATTCATCCTTTAGTGGAATTCTAGATTGGAAATACAATAAAATGGAAAAAATTAACTAAAATAAAGAATGTTAGTATTCTAGTATTTAGGTATCATTACAAGACGAAAAACTTATTATTTCCAGCCGCCCATCACCTCCTGTTCTCAAAAAATTCATCCTTTAGTGGAATTCTAGATTGGAAATACAATAAAATGGAAAAAATTAATTAAAATGAAAAATGTTAGTATTCTAGTATTTAGGTATCATTACAAGACGAAAAACTTATATTTTCCACCTGCCCGTCACCTCTTGTTCACAAAAAATTCATCCTTTAGTGGAATTCTAAATTGGAAATACAATAAAATGGAAAAAATTAATTAAAATGAAATATGTTAGTATTCTAGTATTTAGGTATGATTACTGGTCGAAAAACTTATATTTTCCAGCTGCCCGTCACCTCCTGGTCTCTTGGAATACATCCTTTAGTGGAATTCTAAATTGGAAATACAATAAAATGGAAAAAATTAATTAAAATGAAAAATGTTAGTATTCTAGTAAATGGGTATCATTACAGGACGAAAAACTTATATTTTCCAGCCGCCCATCACCTCCTGTTCTCAAAAAATTCATCCTTTAGTGGAATTCTAGATTGGAAATACAATAAAATGGAAAAAATTAATTAAAATGAAAAATGTAAGTGTTCTAGTAATTAGGTATCATTACAGGACAAAAAACTTATTATTTCCAGCCGCCCATCACCTCCTGTTCTCACAAAATTCATCCTTTAGTGGAATTCTAGATTGGAAATACAATAAAATGGAAAAAATTAATTAAAATGAAAAATGTTGGTATTCTAGTATTTAGGTATCATTACAAGACGAAAAACTTATTATTTCCAGCCGCCCATCACCTCCTGTTCTCAAAAAATTCATCCTTTAGTGCAATTCTAGATTGGAAATACAATAAAATGGAAAAAATTAACTAAAATGGAAAATGTTAGTATTCTAGTGGTTAGGTATCATTACTGGACGAAAAACTTATATTTTCCAGCTGCCCGTCACCTCCTGTTCTCTTGGAATACATCCTTTAGTGGAATTCCAAATTGGAAATACAATAAAATGGAAAAAATTAATTAAAATGAAAAATGTTAGTATTCTAGTATTTAGGTATCATTACAGGACAAAAAACTTATTATTTCCAGCCGCCCATCACCTCCTGTTCTCACAAAATTCATCCTTTAGTGGAATTCCATATTGGAAATACAATAAAATGGAAAAAATTAACTAAAATGGAAAATGTTAGTATTCTAGTGATTAGGTATCATTACTGGACGAAAAACTTATATTTTCCAGCTGCCCGTCACCTCCTGTTCTCTTGGAATACATCCTTTAGTGGAATTCCAAATTGGAAATACAATAAAATGGAAAAAATTAATTAAAATGAAAAATGTTAGTATTCTAGTATTTAGATATCATTACAGGACAAAAAACTTATTATTTCCAGCCGCCCATCACCTCCTGTTCTCACAAAATTCATCCTTTAGTGGAATTCTAGATTGGAAATACAATAAAATGGAAAAAATTAACTAAAATGGAAAATGTTAGTATTCTAGTGATTAGGTATCATTACTGGACGAAAAACTTATATTTTCCAGCTGCCCGTCACCTCCTGTTCTCTTGGAATACATCCTTTAGTGGAATTCCAAATTGGAAATACAATAAAATGGAAAAAATTAATTAAAATGAAAAATGTTAGTATTCTAGTATTTAGGTATCATTACAGGACGAAAAACTTATTATTTCCAGCCGCCCATCACCTCCTGTTCTCAAAAAATTCATCCTTTAGTGGAATTCTAGATTGGAAATACAATAAAATGGAAAAAATTAATTAAAATGAAAAATGTTAGTATTCTAGTAATTAGGTATCATTACAGGACAAAAAACTTATTATTTCCAGCCGCCCATCACCTCCAGTTCTCACAAAATTCATCCTTTAGTGCAATTCTAAATTGGAAATACAATAAAATGAAAAAAATTAATTAAAATGAAAAATGTTAGTATTCTAGTAAATGGGTATCATTACAGGACGAAAAACTTATATTTTCCAGCTGCCCGTCACCTTCTGGTCTCTTGGAATACATCCTTTAGTGGAATTCCAAATTGGAAATACAATAAAATTGAAAAAATTAACTAAAATGAAGAATGTTAGTATTCTAGTATTTAGGTATCATTACAGGACGAAAAACTTATTATTTCCAGCCGCCCATCACCTCCTGTTCTCCAAAAATTCATCCTTTAGTGGAATTCTACATTGGAAATACAATAAAATGGAAAAAATTAATTAAAATGAAAAATGTTAGTATTCTAGTATTTAGGTATCATTACAAGACGAAAAACTTATTATTTCCAGCCGCCCATCACCTCCTGTTCTCACAAAATTCATCCCTTAGTGGAATTCTAGATTGGAAATACAATAAAATGGAAAAAATTAATTAAAATGAAAAATGTTAGTATTCTAGTATTTAGGTATCATTACAAGACGAAAAACTTATTATTTCCAGCCGCCCATCACCTCCTGTTCTCCTGGAATTCATCCTTTATGAGAATTCCATATTGGAACTACAATAAAATGGAAAAAATTTACTAAAATGAAAAATGTTAGTATTCTAGTATTTAGGTATCATTACAAGACAAAAAACTTATTATTTCCAGCCGCCCATCACCTCCTGTTCTCAAAAAATTCATCCTTTAGTGGAATTCTAGATTGGAAATACAATAAAATGGAAAAAATTAACTAAAATGGAAAATGTTAGTATTCTAGTGATTAGGTATCATTACTGGACGAAAAACTTATATTTTCCAGCTGCCCGTCACCTTCTGTTCTCTTGGAATACATCCTTTAGTGGAATTCCAAATTGGAAATACAATAAAATGGAAAAAATTAATTAAAATGAAAAATGTTAGTATTCTAGTATTTAGGTATCATTACAAGACGAAAAACTTATTATTTCCAGCCGCCCATCACCTCCTGTTCTCACAAAATTCATCCTTTAGTGCAATTCTAAATTGGAAATACAATAAAATGGAAAAAATTAATTAAAATGAAAAATGTTAGTATTCTAGTATTTAGGTATCATTACAAGACGAAAAACTTATTATTTCCAGCCGCCCGTCACCTCCTGTTCTCACAAAATTCATCCTTTAGTGCAATTCAAAATTGGAAATACAATAAAATGGAAAAAATTAATTAAAATGAAAAATGTTAGTAATCTAGTATTTAGGTATCCTTACTGGACGAAAAACTTATATTTTCCAGCTGCCCGTCACCTCCTGTTCTCTTGGAATACATCCTTTAGTGGAATTCCAAATTGGAAATACAATAAAATGGAAAAAATTTACTAAAATGAAAAATGTTAGTATTCTAGTATTTAGGTATCATTACAAGACAAAAAACTTATTATTTCCAGCCGCCCATCACCTCCTGTTCTCAAAAAATTCATCCTTTAGTGGAATTCTAGATTGGAAATACAATAAAATGGAAAAAATTAATTAAAATGAAAAATGTTAGTATTCTAGTAATTAGGTATCATTACAGGACAAAAAACTTATTATTTCCAGCCGCCCATCACCTCCAGTTCTCACAAAATTCATCCTTTAGTGCAATTATAAATTGGAAATACAATAAAATGGAAAAAATTAATTAAAATGAAAAATGTTAGTATTCTAGTAAATGGGTATCATTACAGGACGAAAAACTTATATTTTCCAGCTGCCCACCTTCTGGTCTCTTGGAATACATCCTTTAGTGGAATTCCAAATTGGAAATACAATAAAATTGAAAAAATTAACTAAAATGAAGAATGTTAGTATTCTAGTATTTAGGTATCATTACAAGACGAAAAACTTATTATTTCCAGCCGCCCATCACCTCCTGTTCTCACAAAATTCATCATTTAGTGCAATTCAAAATTGGAAATACAATAAAATGGAAAAAATTAATTAAAATGAAAAATGTTAGTATTCTAGTATTTAGGTATCATTACAAGACGAAAAACTTATTATTTCCAGCCGCCCATCACCTCCTGTTCTCACAAAATTCATCCTTTAGTGGAATTCTAGATTGGAAATACAATAAAATGGAAAAAATTAATTAAAATGAAAAATGTTAGTATTCTAGTATTTAGGTATCATTACAAGACGAAAAACTTATTATTTCCAGCCGCCCATCACCTCCTGTTCTCCTGGAATTCATCCTTTATGAGAATTCCATATTGGAACTACAATAAAATGGAAAAAATTTACTAAAATGAAAAATGTTAGTATTCTAGTATTTAGGTATCATTACAAGACGAAAAACTTATTATTTCCAGCCGCCCATCACCTCCTGTTCTCAAAAAATTCATCCTTTAGTGCAATTCAAAATTGGAAATACAATAAAATGGAAAAAATTAATTAAAATGAAAAATGTTAGTATTCTAGTATTTAGGTATCATTACAAGACGAAAAACTTATTATTTCCAGCCGCCCATCACCTCCTGTTCTCAAAAAATTCATCCTTTAGTGGAATTCTAGATTGGAAATACAATAAAATGGAAAAAATTAATTAAAATGAAAAATGTTAGTATTCTAGTAAATGGGTATCATTACAGGACGAAAAACTTATATTTTCCAGCTGCCCGTCACTTCCTGTTCTCTTGGAATACATCCTTTAGTGGAATTCTAGATTGGAAATACAATAAAATGGAAAAAATAATTAAAATGAAAAATGTTAGTATTCTAGTATTTAGGTATCATTACAAGACGAAAAACTTATTATTTCCAGCCGCCCATCACCTCCTGTTCTCAAAATATTCATCCTTTAGTGGAATTCTAGATTGGAAATACAATAAAATGGAAAAAATTAATTAAAATGAAAAATGTTAGTATTCTAGTAATTAGGTATCATTACAAGACAAAAAACTTATTATTTCCAGCCGCCCATCACCTCCTGTTCTCAAAAAATTCATCCTTTAGTGGAATTCTAGATTGGAAATACAATAAAATGGAAAAAATTAACTAAAATGGAAAATGTTAGTATTCTAGTGATTATGTATCATTACTGGACGAAAAACTTATATTTTCCAGCTGCCCGTCACCTCCTGTTCTCTTGGAATACATCCTTTATTGCAATTCAAAATTGGAAATACAATAAAATGGAAAAAATTAATTAAAATAAAAAATGTTAGTATTCTAGTATTTAGGTATCATTACAAGACGAAAAACTTATTATTTCCAGCCGCCCATCACCTCCTGTTCTCAAAAAATTCATCCTTTAGTGGAATTCTAGATTGGAAATACAATAAAATGGAAAAAATTAACTAAAATGGAAAATGTTAGTATTCTAGTAATTAGGTATCATTACAAGACGAAAAACTTATTATTTCCAGCCGCCCGTCACCTCCAGTTCTCACAAAATTCATCCTTTAGTGCAATTCTAAATTGGAAATACAATAAAATGGAAAAAATTAATTAAAATGAAAAATGTTAGTATTCTAGTAATTAGGTATCATTACAGGACAAAAAAATTATTATTTCCAGCCGCCCACCACCTCCTGTTCTCCTGGAATTCATCCTTTATGAGAATTCCATATTGGAACTACAATAAAATGGAAAAAATTTACTAAAATAAAGAATGTTAGTATTCTAGTATTTAGGTATCATTACAGGACGAAAAACTTATATTTTCCAGCTGCCCGTCACCTCCTGTTCTCTTGGAATACATCCTTTAGTGGAATTCCAAATTGGAAATACAATAAAATGGAAAAAATTAATTAAAATGAAAAATGTTAGTATTCTAGTATTTAGGTATCATTACAAGACGAAAAACTTATATTTTCCAGCGGCCCGTCACCTCCTGTTCTCTTGGAATACATCCTTTAGTGGAATTCCAAATTGGAAATACAATAAAATGGAAAAAATTAATTAAAATGAAAAATGTAAGTGTTCTAGTAATTAGGTATCATTACAGGACAAAAAACTTATTATTTCCAGCCGCCCATCACCTCCTGTTCTCACAAAATTCATCCTTTAGTGGAATTCTAGATTGGAAATACAATAAAATGGAAAAAATTAATTAAAATGAAAAATGTTAGTATTCTAGTATTTAGGTATCATTACAGGACGAAAAACTTATATTTTCCAGCTGCCCGTCACCTCCTGTTCTCTTGGAATACATCCTTTAGTGGAATTCCAAATTGGAAATACAATAAAATGGAAAAAATTAATTAAAATGAAAAATGTTAGTATTCTAGTATTTAGGTATCATTACAAGACGAAAAACTTATATTTTCCAGCGGCCCGTCACCTCCTGTTCTCTTGGAATACATCCTTTGGTGGAATTCCAATTTGGAAATACAATAAAATGGAAAAAATTAATTAAAATGAAAAATGTAAGTGTTCTAGTAATTAGGTATCATTACAGGACAAAAAACTTATTATTTCCAGCCGCCCATCACCTCCTGTTCTCAAAAAATTCATCCTTTAGTGCAATTCAAAATTGGAAATACAATAAAATGGAAAAAATTAATTAAAATGAAAAATGTTAGTATTCTAGTATTTAGGTATCATTACAAGACGAAAAACTTATTATTTCCAGCCGCCCATCACCTCCTGTTCTCAAAAAATTCATCCTTTAGTGGAATTCTAGATTGGAAATACAATAAAATGGAAAAAATTAATTAAAATGAAAAATGTTAGTATTCTAGTAAATGGGTATCATTACAGGACGAAAAACTTATATTTTCCAGCTGCCCGTCACTTCCTGTTCTCTTGGAATACATCCTTTAGTGGAATTCTAGATTGGAAATACAATAAAATGGAAAAAATAATTAAAATGAAAAATGTTAGTATTCTAGTATTTAGGTATCATTACAAGACGAAAAACTTATTATTTCCAGCCGCCCATCACCTCCTGTTCTCAAAATATTCATCCTTTAGTGGAATTCTAGATTGGAAATACAATAAAATGGAAAAAATTAATTAAAATGAAAAATGTTAGTATTCTAGTAATTAGGTATCATTACAAGACAAAAAACTTATTATTTCCAGCCGCCCATCACCTCCTGTTCTCAAAAAATTCATCCTTTAGTGGAATTCTAGATTGGAAATACAATAAAATGGAAAAAATTAACTAAAATGGAAAATGTTAGTATTCTAGTGATTATGTATCATTACTGGACGAAAAACTTATATTTTCCAGCTGCCCGTCACCTCCTGTTCTCTTGGAATACATCCTTTATTGCAATTCAAAATTGGAAATACAATAAAATGGAAAAAATTAATTAAAATAAAAAATGTTAGTATTCTAGTATTTAGGTATCATTACAAGACGAAAAACTTATTATTTCCAGCCGCCCATCACCTCCTGTTCTCAAAAAATTCATCCTTTAGTGGAATTCTAGATTGGAAATACAATAAAATGGAAAAAATTAACTAAAATGGAAAATGTTAGTATTCTAGTAATTAGGTATCATTACAAGACGAAAAACTTATTATTTCCAGCCGCCCGTCACCTCCAGTTCTCACAAAATTCATCCTTTAGTGCAATTCTAAATTGGAAATACAATAAAATGGAAAAAATTAATTAAAATGAAAAATGTTAGTATTCTAGTAATTAGGTATCATTACAGGACAAAAAAATTATTATTTCCAGCCGCCCACCACCTCCTGTTCTCCTGGAATTCATCCTTTATGAGAATTCCATATTGGAACTACAATAAAATGGAAAAAATTTACTAAAATAAAGAATGTTAGTATTCTAGTATTTAGGTATCATTACAGGACGAAAAACTTATATTTTCCAGCTGCCCGTCACCTCCTGTTCTCTTGGAATACATCCTTTAGTGGAATTCCAAATTGGAAATACAATAAAATGGAAAAAATTAATTAAAATGAAAAATGTTAGTATTCTAGTATTTAGGTATCATTACAAGACGAAAAACTTATATTTTCCAGCGGCCCGTCACCTCCTGTTCTCTTGGAATACATCCTTTAGTGGAATTCCAAATTGGAAATACAATAAAATGGAAAAAATTAATTAAAATGAAAAATGTAAGTGTTCTAGTAATTAGGTATCATTACAGGACAAAAAACTTATTATTTCCAGCCGCCCATCACCTCCTGTTCTCACAAAATTCATCCTTTAGTGGAATTCTAGATTGGAAATACAATAAAATGGAAAAAATTAATTAAAATGAAAAATGTTAGTATTCTAGTATTTAGGTATCATTACAGGACGAAAAACTTATATTTTCCAGCTGCCCGTCACCTCCTGTTCTCTTGGAATACATCCTTTAGTGGAATTCCAAATTGGAAATACAATAAAATGGAAAAAATTAATTAAAATGAAAAATGTTAGTATTCTAGTATTTAGGTATCATTACAAGACGAAAAACTTATATTTTCCAGCGGCCCGTCACCTCCTGTTCTCTTGGAATACATCCTTTGGTGGAATTCCAATTTGGAAATACAATAAAATGGAAAAAATTAATTAAAATGAAAAATGTAAGTGTTCTAGTAATTAGGTATCATTACAGGACAAAAAACTTATTATTTCCAGCCGCCCATCACCTCCTGTTCTCTTGGAATACATCCTTTAGTGGAATTCCAAATTGGAAATACAATAAAATGGAAAAAATTAATTAAAATAAAAAATGTTAGTATTCTAGTATTTAGGTATCATTACAAGACGAAAAACTTATTATTTCCAGCCGCCCATCACCTCCTGTTCTCAAAAAATTCATCCTTTAGTGGAATTCTAGATTGGAAATACAATAAAATGGAAAAAATTAACTAAAATGGAAAATGTTAGTATTCTAGTGATTAGGTATCATTACTGGACGAAAAACTTATATTTTCCAGCTGCCCGTCACCTCCTGTTCTCTTGGAATACATCCTTTAGTGGAATTCCAAATTGGAAATACAATAAAATGGAAAAAATTAATTAAAATGAAAAATGTTAGTATTCTAGTATTTAGGTATCATTACAGGACGAAAAACTTATTATTTCCAGCCGCCCATCACCTCCTGTTCTCAAAAAATTCATCCTTTAGTGGAATTCTAGATTGGAAATACAATAAAATGGAAAAAATTAATTAAAATGAAAAATGTTAGTATTCTAGTAATTAGGTATCATTACAGGACAAAAAACTTATTATTTCCAGCCGCCCATCACCTCCAGTTCTCACAAAATTCATCCTTTAGTGCAATTCTAAATTGGAAATACAATAAAATGAAAAAAATTAATTAAAATGAAAAATGTTAGTATTCTAGTAAATGGGTATCATTACAGGACGAAAAACTTATATTTTCCAGCTGCCCGTCACCTTCTGGTCTCTTGGAATACATCCTTTAGTGGAATTCCAAATTGGAAATACAATAAAATTGAAAAAATTAACTAAAATGAAGAATGTTAGTATTCTAGTATTTAGGTATCATTACAGGACGAAAAACTTATTATTTCCAGCCGCCCATCACCTCCTGTTCTCCAAAAATTCATCCTTTAGTGGAATTCTAGATTGGAAATACAATAAAATGGAAAAAATTAATTAAAATGAAAAATGTTAGTATTCTAGTATTTAGGTATCATTACAAGACGAAAAACTTATTATTTCCAGCCGCCCATCACCTCCTGTTCTCACAAAATTCATCCCTTAGTGGAATTCTAGATTGGAAATACAATAAAATGGAAAAAATTAATTAAAATGAAAAATGTTAGTATTCTAGTATTTAGGTATCATTACAAGACGAAAAACTTATTATTTCCAGCCGCCCATCACCTCCTGTTCTCCTGGAATTCATCCTTTATGAGAATTCCATATTGGAACTACAATAAAATGGAAAAAATTTACTAAAATGAAAAATGTTAGTATTCTAGTATTTAGGTATCATTACAAGACAAAAAACTTATTATTTCCAGCCGCCCATCACCTCCTGTTCTCAAAAAATTCATCCTTTAGTGGAATTCTAGATTGGAAATACAATAAAATGGAAAAAATTAACTAAAATGGAAAATGTTAGTATTCTAGTGATTAGGTATCATTACTGGACGAAAAACTTATATTTTCCAGCTGCCCGTCACCTTCTGTTCTCTTGGAATACATCCTTTAGTGGAATTCCAAATTGGAAATACAATAAAATGGAAAAAATTAATTAAAATGAAAAATGTTAGTATTCTAGTATTTAGGTATCATTACAAGACGAAAAACTTATTATTTCCAGCCGCCCATCACCTCCTGTTCTCACAAAATTCATCCTTTAGTGCAATTCTAAATTGGAAATACAATAAAATGGAAAAAATTAATTAAAATGAAAAATGTTAGTATTCTAGTATTTAGGTATCATTACAAGACGAAAAACTTATTATTTCCAGCCGCCCGTCACCTCCTGTTCTCACAAAATTCATCCTTTAGTGCAATTCAAAATTGGAAATACAATAAAATGGAAAAAATTAATTAAAATGAAAAATGTTAGTAATCTAGTATTTAGGTATCATTACTGGACGAAAAACTTATATTTTCCAGCTGCCCGTCACCTCCTGTTCTCTTGGAATACATCCTTTAGTGGAATTCCAAATTGGAAATACAATAAAATGGAAAAAATTTACTAAAATGAAAAATGTTAGTATTCTAGTATTTAGGTATCATTACAAGACAAAAAACTTATTATTTCCAGCCGCCCATCACCTCCTGTTCTCAAAAAATTCATCCTTTAGTGGAATTCTAGATTGGAAATACAATAAAATGGAAAAAATTAATTAAAATGAAAAATGTTAGTATTCTAGTAAATGGGTATCATTACAGGACGAAAAACTTATATTTTCCAGCTGCCCGTCACCTCCTGTTCTCTGGAATACATCCTTTAGTGGAATTCCAAATTGGAAATACAATAAAATGGAAAAAATTAATTAAAATGAAAAATGTTAGTATTCTAGTATTTAGGTATCATTACAAGACGAAAAACTTATTATTTCCAGCCGCCCATCACCTCCTGTTCTCACAAAATTCATCCTTTAGTGGAATTCTAGATTGGAAATACAATAAAATGGAAAAAATTAATTAAAATGAAAAATGTTAGTATTCTAGTATTTAGGTATCATTACAAGACGAAAAACTTATTATTTCCAGCCGCCCATCACCTCCTGTTCTCAAAAAATTCATCCTTTAGTGCAATTCTAGATTGGAAATACAATAAAATGGAAAAAATTAACTAAAATGGAAAATGTTAGTATTCTAGTGATTAGGTATCATTACTGGACGAAAAACTTATATTTTCCAGCTGCCCGTCACCTCCTGTTCTCTTGGAATACATCCTTTAGTGGAATTCCAAATTGGAAATACAATAAAATGGAAAAAATTAATTAAAATGAAAAATGTTAGTATTCTAGTATTTAGGTATCATTACAGGACAAAAAACTTATTATTTCCAGCCACCCATCACCTCCTGTTCTCACAAAATTCATCCTTTAGTGGAATTCTAGATTGGAAATACAATAAAATGGAAAAAATTAACTAAAATGGAAAATGTTAGTATTCTAGTGATTAGGTATCATTACTGGACGAAAAACTTATATTTTCCAGCTGCCCGTCACCTCCTGTTCTCTTGCAATACATCCTTTAGTGGAATTCCAAATTGGAAATACAATAAAATGGAAAAAATTAATTAAAATGAAAAATGTTAGTATTCTAGTATTTAGGTATCATTACAGGACGAAAAACTTATTATTTCCAGCCGCCCATCACCTCCTGTTCTCAAAAAATTCATCCTTTAGTGGAATTCTAGATTGGAAATACAATAAAATGGAAAAAATTAATTAAAATGAAAAATGTTAGTATTCTAGTAATTAGGTATCATTACAGGACAAAAAACTTATTATTTCCAGCCGCCCATCACCTCCAGTTCTCACAAAATTCATCCTTTAGGGCAATTCTAAATTGGAAATACAATAAAATGGAAAAAATTAATTAAAATGAAAAATGTTAGTATTCTAGTAAATGGGTATCATTACAGGACGAAAAACTTATATTTTCCAGCTGCCCGTCACCTTCTGGTCTCTTGGAATACATCCTTTAGTGGAATTCCAAATTGGAAATACAATAAAATTGAAAAAATTAACTAAAATGAAGAATGTTAGTATTCTAGTATTTAGGTATCATTACAGGACGAAAAACTTATTATTTCCAGCCGCCCATCACCTCCTGTTATCCAAAAATTCATCCTTTAGTGGAATTCTAGATTGGAAATACAATAAAATGGAAAAAATTAATTAAAATGAAAAATGTTAGTATTCTAGTATTTAGGTATCATTACAAGACGAAAAACTTATTATTTCCAGCCGCCCATCACCTCCTGTTCTCACAAAATTCATCCTTTAGTGGAATTCTAGATTGGAAAAACAATAAAATGGAAAAAATTAATGAAAATGAAAAATGTTAGTATTCTAGTATTTAGGTATCATTACAAGACGAAAAACTTATTATTTCCAGCCGCCCATCACCTCCTGTTCCCCTGGAATTCATCCTTTATGAGAATTCCATATTGGAACTACAATAAAATGGAAAAAATTTACTAAAATGAAAAATGTTAGTATTCTAGTATTTAGGTATCATTACAAGACAAAAAACTTATTATTTCCAGCCGCCCATCACCTCCTGTTCTCAAAAAATTCATCCTTTAGTGGAATTCTAGATTGGAAATACAATAAAATGGAAAAAATTAACTAAAATGGAAAATGTTAGTATTCTAGTGATTAGGTATCATTACTGGACGAAAAACTTATATTTTCCAGCTGCCCGTCACCTCCTGTTCTCTTGGAATACATCCTTTAGTGGAATTCCAAATTGGAAATACAATAAAATGGAAAAAATTAATTAAAATGAAAAATGTTAGTATTCTAGTATTTAGGTATCATTACAAGACGAAAAACTTATTATTTCCAGCCGCCCGTCACCTCCTGTTCTCCTAAAATTCATCCTTTAGTGGAATTCCAAATTGGAAATACAATAAAATGGAAAAAATTAATTAAAATGAAAAATGTTAGTATTCTAGTATTTAGGTATCATTACAAGACAAAAACTTATTATTTCCAGCCGCCCATCACCTCCTGTTCTCACAAAATTCATCCTTTAGTGCAATTCAAAATTGGAAATACAATAAAATGGAAAAAATTAATTAAAATGAAAAATGTTAGTAATCTAGTATTTAGGTATCATTACTGGACGAAAAACTTATATTTTCCAGCTGCCCGTCACCTCCTGTTCTCTTGGAATACATCCTTTAGTGGAATTCCAAATTGGAAATACAATAAAATGGAAAAAATTTACTAAAATGAAAAATGTTAGTATTCTAGTATTTAGGTATCATTACAAGACAAAAAACTTATTATTTCCAGCCGCCCATCACCTCCTGTTCTCAAAAAATTCATCCTTTAGTGGAATTCTAGATTGGAAATACAATAAAATGGAAAAAATTAATTAAAATGAAAAATGTTAGTATTCTAGTAAATGGGTATCATTACAGGACGAAAAACTTATATTTTCCAGCTGCCCGTCACCTCCTGTTCTCAAAAATTCATCCTTTAGTGGAATTCTAGATTGGAAATACAATAAAATGGAAAAAATTAATTAAAATGAAAAATGTTAGTATTCTAGTAAATGGGTATCATTACAGGACGAAAAACTTATATTTTCCAGCCGCCCATCACCTCCTGTTCTCCTGGAATTCATTCTTTATGAGAATTCCATATTGGAACTACAATAAAATGGAAAAAATTTACTAAAATGAAAAATGTTAGTATTCTAGTATTTAGGTATCATTACAAGACGAAAAACTTATATTTTCCAGCTGCCCGTCACCTCCTGTTCTCTTGGAATACATCCTTTAGTGGAATTCCAAATTGGAAATACAATAAAATGGAAAAAATTAATCAAAATGAAAAATGTTAGTATTCTAGTATTTAGGTATCATTACAAGACGAAAAACTTATTATTTCCAGCCGCCCATCACCTCCTGTTCTCAAAAAATTCATCCTTTAGTGGAATTCTAGATTGGAAATACAATAAAATGGAAAAAATTAATTAAAATTAAAAATGTTAGTATTCTAGTAATTAGGTATCATTACAGGACAAAAAACTTATTATTTCCAGCCGCCCATCACCTCCTGTTCTCAAAAAATTCATCCTTTAGTGGAATTCTAGATTGGAAATACAATAAAATGGAAAAAATTAATTAAAATGAAAAATGTTAGTATTCTAGTAATTAGGTATCATTACAGGACAAAAAACTTATTATTTCCAGCCGCCCATCACCTCCTGTTCTCCTGGAATTCATCCTTTATGAGAATTCCATATTGGAACTACAATAAAATGGAAAAAATTTACTAAAATGAAAAATGTTAGTATTCTAGTATTTAGGTATCATTACAAGACAAAAAACTTATTATTTCCAGCCGCCCATCACCTCCTGTTCTCAAAAAATTCATCCTTTAGTGGAATTCTAGATTGGAAATACAATAAAATGGAAAAATTAATTAAAATGAAAAATGTTAGTATTCTAGTAAATGAGTATCATTACAGGACGAAAAACTTATATTTTCCAGCTGCCCGTCACCTCCTGTTCTCTTGGAATACATCCTTTAGTGGAATTCTAGATTGGAAATACAATAAAATGGAAAAAATTAATTAAAATGAAAAATGTTAGTATTCTAGTATTTAGGTATCATTACAAGACGAAAAACTTATTATTTCCAGCCGCCCATCACCTCCTGTTCTCACAAAATTCATCCTTTAGTGGAATTCTAGATTGGAAATACAATAAAATGGAAAAAATTAATTAAAATGAAAAATGTTAGTATTCTAGTATTTAGGTATCATTAGAGGACAAAAAACTTATTATTTCCAGCCGCCCATCACCTCCAGTTCTCACAAAATTCATCCTTTAGTGCAATTCTAAATTGGAAATACAATAAAATGGAAAAAATTAATTAAAATGAAAAATGTTAGTATTCTAGTAATTAGGTATCATTACAGGACAAAAAACTTATTATTTCCAGCCGCCCATCACCTCCAGTTCTCACAAAATTCATCCTTTAGTGCAATTCTAAATTGGAAATACAATAAAATGGAAAAAATTAATTAAAATGAAAAATGTTAGTATTCTAGTATTTAGGTATCATTACAAGACGAAAAACTTATTATTTCCAGCCGCCCATCACCTCCTGTTCTCAAAAAATTCATCCTTTAGTGGAATTCTAGATTGGAAATACAATAAAATGGAAAAAATTAATTAAAATGAAAAATGTTAGTATTCTAGTATTTAGGTATCATTACAAGACGAAAAACTTATATTTTCTAGCTGCCCGTCACCTCCTGTTCTCTTGGAATACATCCTTTAGTGGAATTCCAAATTGGAAATACAATAAAATGGAAAAAATTAATTAAAATGAAAAATGTTAGTATTCTAGTATTTAGGTATCATTACAAGACGAAAAACTTATTATTTCCAGCCGCCCATCACCTCCTGTTCTCAAAAAATTCATCCTTTAGTGGAATTCTAGATTGGAAATACAATAAAATGGAAAAAATTAACTAAAATGGAAAATGTTAGTATTCTAGTAATTAGGTATCATTACAAGACGAAAAACTTATTATTTCCAGCCGCCCGTCACCTCCAGTTCTCACAAAATTCATCCTTTAGTGCAATTCTAAATTGGAAATACAATAAAATGGAAAAAATTTATTAAAATGAAAAATGTTAGTATTCTAGTATTTAGGTATCATTACAAGACGAAAAACTTCTTATTTCCAGCTGCCCATCACCTCCTGTTCTCAAAAAATTCATCCTTTAGTGGAATTCTAGATTGGAAATACAATAAAATGGAAAAAATTAATTAAAATGAAAAATGTTAGTATTCTAGTAATTAGGTATCATTACAAGACAAAAAACTAATTATTTCCAGCCGCCCATCACCTCCTGTTCTCCTGGAATTCATCCTTTATGAGAATTCCATATTGGAACTACAATAAAATGGAAAAAATTTACTAAAATGAAAAATGTTAGTATTCTAGTATTTAGGTATCATTACAAGACAAAAAACTTATTATTTCCAGCCGCCCATCACCTCCTGTTCTCAAAAAATTCATCCTTTAGTGGAATTCTAGATTGGAAATACAATAAAATGGAAAAAATTAACTAAAATGGAAAATGTTATTATTCTAGTGATTAGGTATCATTAGTGGACGAAAAACTTATATTTTCCAGCTGCCCGTCACCTCCTGTTCTCTTGGAATACATCCTTTAGTAGAATTCCAAATTGGAAATACAATAAAATGGAAAAAATTAATTAAAATGAAAAATGTTAGTATTCTAGTATTTAGGTATCATTACAGGACAAAAAACTTATTATTTCCAGCCGCCCATCACCTCCTGTTCTCACAAAATTCATCCTTTAGTGGAATTTCATATTGGAAATACAATAAAATGGAAAAAATTAACTAAAATGGAAAATGTTAGTATTCTAGTGATTAGGTATCATTACTGGACGAAAAACTTATATTTTCCAGCTGCCCGTCACCTCCTGTTCTCTTGGAATACATCCTTTAGTGGAATTCCAAATTGGAAATACAATAAAATGGAAAAAATTAATTAAAATGAAAAATGTTAGTATTCTAGTATTTAGGTATCATTACAGGACGAAAAGCTTATTATTTCCAGCCGCCCATCACCTCCTGTTCTCAAAAAATTCATCCTTTAGTGGAATTCTAGATTGGAAATACAATAAAATGGAAAAAATTAATTAAAATGAAAAATGTTAGTATTCTAGTAATTAGGTATCATTACAGGACAAAAAACTTATATTTTCCAGCTGCCCGTCACCTCCTGTTCTCTTGGAATACATCCTTTAGTGGAATTCCAAATTGGAAATACAATAAAATGGAAAAAATTAATTAAAATGAAAAATGTTAGTATTCTAGTATTTAGATATCATTACAGGACAAAAAACTTATTATTTCCAGCCGCCCATCACCTCCTGTTCTCACAAAATTCATCCTTTAGTGGAATTCTAGATTGGAAATACAATAAAATGGAAAAAATTAACTAAAATGGAAAATGTTAGTATTCTAGTGATTAGGTATCATTACTGGACGAAAAACTTATATTTTCCAGCTGCCCGTCACCTCCTGTTCTCTTGGAATACATCCTTTAGTGGAATTCCAAATTGGAAATACAATAAAATGGAAAAAATTAATTAAAATGAAAAATGTTAGTATTCTAGTAATTAGGTATCATTACAGGACAAAAAACTTATTATTTCCAGCCGCCCATCACCTCCAGTTCTCACAAAATTCATCCTTTAGTGCAATTCTAAATTGGAAATACAATAAAATGAAAAAAATTAATTAAAATGAAAAATGTTAGTATTCTAGTAAATGGGTATCATTACAGGACGAAAAACTTATATTTTCCAGCTGCCCGTCACCTTCTGGTCTCTTGGAATACATCCTTTAGTGGAATTCCAAATTGGAAATACAATAAAATTGAAAAAATTAACTAAAATGAAGAATGTTAGTATTCTAGTATTTAGGTATCATTACAGGACGAAAAACTTATTATTTCCAGCCGCCCATCACCTCCTGTTCTCCAAAAATTCATCCTTTAGTGGAATTCTAGATTGGAAATACAATAAAATGGAAAAAATTAATTAAAATGAAAAATGTTAGTATTCTAGTATTTAGGTATCATTACAAGACGAAAAACTTATTATTTCCAGCCGCCCATCACCTCCTGTTCTCACAAAATTCATCCCTTAGTGGAATTCTAGATTGGAAATACAATAAAATGGAAAAAATTAATTAAAATGAAAAATGTTAGTATTCTAGTATTTAGGTATCATTACAAGACGAAAAACTTATTATTTCCAGCCGCCCATCACCTCCTGTTCTCCTGGAATTCATCCTTTATGAGAATTCCATATTGGAACTACAATAAAATGGAAAAAATTTACTAAAATGAAAAATGTTAGTATTCTAGTATTTAGGTATCATTACAAGACAAAAAACTTATTATTTCCAGCCGCCCATCACCTCCTGTTCTCACAAAATTCATCCCTTAGTGGAATTCTAGATTGGAAATACAATAAAATGGAAAAAATTAATTAAAATGAAAAATGTTAGTATTCTAGTATTTAGGTATCATTACAAGACGAAAAACTTATTATTTCCAGCCGCCCATCACCTCCTGTTCTCCTGGAATTCATCCTTTATGAGAATTCCATATTGGAACTACAATAAAATGGAAAAAATTTACTAAAATGAAAAATGTTAGTATTCTAGTATTTAGGTATCATTACAAGACAAAAAACTTATTATTTCCAGCCGCCCATCACCTCCTGTTCTCAAAAAATTCATCCTTTAGTGGAATTCTAGATTGGAAATACAATAAAATGGAAAAAATTAACTAAAATGGAAAATGTTAGTATTCTAGTGATTAGGTATCATTACTGGACGAAAAACTTATATTTTCCAGCTGCCCGTCACCTTCTGTTCTCTTGGAATACATCCTTTAGTGGAATTCCAAATTGGAAATACAATAAAATGGAAAAAATTAATTAAAATGAAAAATGTTAGTATTCTAGTATTTAGGTATCATTACAAGACGAAAAACTTATTATTTCCAGCCGCCCATCACCTCCTGTTCTCACAAAATTCATCCTTTAGTGCAATTCTAAATTGGAAATACAATAAAATGGAAAAAATTAATTAAAATGAAAAATGTTAGTATTCTAGTATTTAGGTATCATTACAAGACGAAAAACTTATTATTTCCAGCCGCCCGTCACCTCCTGTTCTCACAAAATTCATCCTTTAGTGCAATTCAAAATTGGAAATACAATAAAATGGAAAAAATTAATTAAAATGAAAAATGTTAGTAATCTAGTATTTAGGTATCATTACTGGACGAAAAACTTATATTTTCCAGCTGCCCGTCACCTCCTGTTCTCTTGGAATACATCCTTTAGTGGAATTCCAAATTGGAAATACAATAAAATGGAAAAAATTTACTAAAATGAAAAATGTTAGTATTCTAGTATTTAGGTATCATTACAAGACAAAAAACTTATTATTTCCAGCCGCCCATCACCTCCTGTTCTCAAAAAATTCATCCTTTAGTGGAATTCTAGATTGGAAATACAATAAAATGGAAAAAATTAATTAAAATGAAAAATGTTAGTATTCTAGTAAATGGGTATCATTACAGGACGAAAAACTTATATTTTCCAGCTGCCCGTCACCTCCTGTTCTCTGGAATACATCCTTTAGTGGAATTCCAAATTGGAAATACAATAAAATGGAAAAAATTAATTAAAATGAAAAATGTTAGTATTCTAGTATTTAGGTATCATTACAAGACGAAAAACTTATTATTTCCAGCCGCCCATCACCTCCTGTTCTCACAAAATTCATCCTTTAGTGGAATTCTAGATTGGAAATACAATAAAATGGAAAAAATTAATTAAAATGAAAAATGTTAGTATTCTAGTATTTAGGTATCATTACAAGACGAAAAACTTATTATTTCCAGCCGCCCATCACCTCCTGTTCTCAAAAAATTCATCCTTTAGTGCAATTCTAGATTGGAAATACAATAAAATGGAAAAAATTAACTAAAATGGAAAATGTTAGTATTCTAGTGATTAGGTATCATTACTGGACGAAAAACTTATATTTTCCAGCTGCCCGTCACCTCCTGTTCTCTTGGAATACATCCTTTAGTGGAATTCCAAATTGGAAATACAATAAAATGGAAAAAATTAATTAAAATGAAAAATGTTAGTATTCTAGTATTTAGGTATCATTACAGGACAAAAAACTTATTATTTCCAGCCACCCATCACCTCCTGTTCTCACAAAATTCATCCTTTAGTGGAATTCTAGATTGGAAATACAATAAAATGGAAAAAATTAACTAAAATGGAAAATGTTAGTATTCTAGTGATTAGGTATCATTACTGGACGAAAAACTTATATTTTCCAGCTGCCCGTCACCTCCTGTTCTCTTGGAATACATCCTTTAGTGGAATTCCAAATTGGAAATACAATAAAATGGAAAAAATTAATTAAAATGAAAAATGTTAGTATTCTAGTATTTAGTTATCATTACAGGACGAAAAACTTATTATTTCCAGCCGCCCATCACCTCCTGTTCTCAAAAAATTCATCCTTTAGTGGAATTCTAGATTGGAAATACAATAAAATGGAAAAAATTAATTAAAATGAAAAATGTTAGTATTCTAGTAATTAGGTATCATTACAGGACAAAAAACTTATTATTTCCAGCCGCCCATCACCTCCAGTTCTCACAAAATTCATCCTTTAGGGCAATTCTAAATTGGAAATACAATAAAATGGAAAAAATTAATTAAAATGAAAAATGTTAGTATTCTAGTAAATGGGTATCATTACAGGACGAAAAACTTATATTTTCCAGCTGCCCGTCACCTTCTGGTCTCTTGGAATACATCCTTTAGTGGAATTCCAAATTGGAAATACAATAAAATTGAAAAAATTAACTAAAATGAAGAATGTTAGTATTCTAGTATTTAGGTATCATTACAGGACGAAAAACTTATTATTTCCAGCCGCCCATCACCTCCTGTTCTCCAAAAATTCATCCTTTAGTGGAATTCTAGATTGGAAATACAATAAAATGGAAAAAATTAATTAAAATGAAAAATGTTAGTATTCTAGTATTTAGGTATCATTACAAGACGAAAAACTTATTATTTCCAGCCGCCCATCACCTCCTGTTCTCACAAAATTCATCCTTTAGTGGAATTCTAGATTGGAAATACAATAAAATGGAAAAAATTAATGAAAATGAAAAATGTTAGTATTCTAGTATTTAGGTATCATTACAAGACGAAAAACTTATTATTTCCAGCCGCCCATCACCTCCTGTTCCCCTGGAATTCATCCTTTATGAGAATTCCATATTGGAACTACAATAAAATGGAAAAAATTTACTAAAATGAAAAATGTTAGTATTCTAGTATTTAGGTATCATTACAAGACAAAAAACTTATTATTTCCAGCCGCCCATCACCTCCTGTTCTCAAAAAATTCATCCTTTAGTGGAATTCTAGATTGGAAATACAATAAAATGGAAAAAATTAACTAAAATGGAAAATGTTAGTATTCTAGTGATTAGGTATCATTACTGGACGAAAAACTTATATTTTCCAGCTGCCCGTCACCTCCTGTTCTCTTGGAATACATCCTTTAGTGGAATTCCAAATTGGAAATACAATAAAATGGAAAAAATTAATTAAAATGAAAAATGTTAGTATTCTAGTATTTAGGTATCATTACAAGACGAAAAACTTATTATTTCCAGCCGCCCGTCACCTCCTGTTCTCCTAAAATTCATCCTTTAGTGGAATTCCAAATTGGAAATACAATAAAATGGAAAAAATTAATTAAAATGAAAAATGTTAGTATTCTAGTATTTAGGTATCATTACAAGACAAAAACTTATTATTTCCAGCCGCCCATCACCTCCTGTTCTCACAAAATTCATCCTTTAGTGCAATTCAAAATTGGAAATACAATAAAATGGAAAAAATTAATTAAAATGAAAAATGTTAGTAATCTAGTATTTAGGTATCATTACTGGACGAAAAACTTATATTTTCCAGCTGCCCGTCACCTCCTGTTCTCTTGGAATACATCCTTTAGTGGAATTCCAAATTGGAAATACAATAAAATGGAAAAAATTTACTAAAATGAAAAATGTTAGTATTCTAGTATTTAGGTATCATTACAAGACAAAAAACTTATTATTTCCAGCCGCCCATCACCTCCTGTTCTCAAAAAATTCATCCTTTAGTGGAATTCTAGATTGGAAATACAATAAAATGGAAAAAATTAATTAAAATGAAAAATGTTAGTATTCTAGTAAATGGGTATCATTACAGGACGAAAAACTTATATTTTCCAGCTGCCCGTCACCTCCTGTTCTCAAAAATTCATCCTTTAGTGGAATTCTAGATTGGAAATACAATAAAATGGAAAAAATTAATTAAAATGAAAAATGTTAGTATTCTAGTAAATGGGTATCATTACAGGACGAAAAACTTATATTTTCCAGCCGCCCATCACCTCCTGTTCTCCTGGAATTCATTCTTTATGAGAATTCCATATTGGAACTACAATAAAATGGTAAAATTTACTAAAATGAAAAATGTTAGTATTCTAGTATTTAGGTATCATTACAAGACGAAAAACTTATATTTTCCAGCTGCCCGTCACCTCCTGTTCTCTTGGAATACATCCTTTAGTGGAATTCCAAATTGGAAATACAATAAAATGGAAAAAATTAATCAAAATGAAAAATGTTAGTATTCTAGTATTTAGGTATCATTACAAGACGAAAAACTTATTATTTCCAGCCGCCCATCACCTCCTGTTCTCAAAAAATTCATCCTTTAGTGGAATTCTAGATTGGAAATACAATAAAATGGAAAAAATTAATTAAAATTAAAAATGTTAGTATTCTAGTAATTACGTATCATTACAGGACAAAAAACTTATTATTTCCAGCCGCCCATCACCTCCTGTTCTCAAAAAATTCATCCTTTAGTGGAATTCTAGATTGGAAATACAATAAAATGGAAAAAATTAATTAAAATGAAAAATGTTAGTATTCTAGTAATTAGGTATCATTACAGGACAAAAAACTTATTATTTCCAGCCGCCCATCACCTCCTGTTCTCCTGGAATTCATCCTTTATGAGAATTCCATATTGGAACTACAATAAAATGGAAAAAATTTACTAAAATGAAAAATGTTAGTATTCTAGTATTTAGGTATCATTACAAGACAAAAAACTTATTATTTCCAGCCGCCCATCACCTCCTGTTCTCAAAAAATTCATCCTTTAGTGGAATTCTAGATTGGAAATACAATAAAATGGAAAAATTAATTAAAATGAAAAATGTTAGTATTCTAGTAAATGAGTATCATTACAGGACGAAAAACTTATATTTTCCAGCTGCCCGTCACCTCCTGTTCTCTTGGAATACATCCTTTAGTGGAATTCTAGATTGGAAATACAATAAAATGGAAAAAATTAATTAAAATGAAAAATGTTAGTATTCTAGTATTTAGGTATCATTACAAGACGAAAAACTTATATTTTCTAGCTGCCCGTCACCTCCTGTTCTCTTGGAATACATCCTTTAGTGGAATTCCAAATTGGAAATACAATAAAATGGAAAAAATTAATTAAAATGAAAAATGTTAGTATTCTAGTATTTAGGTATCATTACAAGACGAAAAACTTATTATTTCCAGCCGCCCATCACCTCCTGTTCTCAAAAAATTCATCCTTTAGTGGAATTCTAGATTGGAAATACAATAAAATGGAAAAAATTAACTAAAATGGAAAATGTTAGTATTCTAGTAATTAGGTATCATTACAAGACGAAAAACTTATTATTTCCAGCCGCCCGTCACCTCCAGTTCTCACAAAATTCATCCTTTAGTGCAATTCTAAATTGGAAATACAATAAAATGGAAAAAATTTATTAAAATGAAAAATGTTAGTATTCTAGTATTTAGGTATCATTACAAGACGAAAAACTTCTTATTTCCAGCTGCCCATCACCTCCTGTTCTCAAAAAATTCATCCTTTAGTGGAATTCTAGATTGGAAATACAATAAAATGGAAAAAATTAATTAAAATGAAAAATGTTAGTATTCTAGTAATTAGGTATCATTACAAGACAAAAAACTAATTATTTCCAGCCGCCCATCACCTCCTGTTCTCCTGGAATTCATCCTTTATGAGAATTCCATATTGGAACTACAATAAAATGGAAAAAATTTACTAAAATGAAAAATGTTAGTATTCTAGTATTTAGGTATCATTACAAGACAAAAAACTTATTATTTCCAGCCGCCCATCACCTCCTGTTCTCAAAAAATTCATCCTTTAGTGGAATTCTAGATTGGAAATACAATAAAATGGAAAAAATTAACTAAAATGGAAAATGTTAGTATTCTAGTCATTAGGTATCATTACTGGACGAAAAACTTATATTTTCCAGCTGCCCGTCACCTCCTGTTCTCTTGGAATACATCCTTTAGTAGAATTCCAAATTGGAAATACAATAAAATGGAAAAAATTAATTAAAATGAAAAATGTTAGTATTCTAGTATTTAGGTATCATTACAGGACAAAAAACTTATTATTTCCAGCCGCCCATCACCTCCTGTTCTCACAAAATTCATCCTTTAGTGGAATTTCATATTGGAAATACAATAAAATGGAAAAAATTAACTAAAATGGAAAATGTTAGTATTCTAGTGATTAGGTATCATTACTGGACGAAAAACTTATATTTTCCAGCTGCCCGTCACCTCCTGTTCTCTTGGAATACATCCTTTAGTGGAATTCCAAATTGGAAATACAATAAAATGGAAAAAATTAATTAAAATGAAAAATGTTAGTATTCTAGTATTTAGGTATCATTACAGGACGAAAAGCTTATTATTTCCAGCCGCCCATCACCTCCTGTTCTCAAAAAATTCATCCTTTAGTGGAATTCTAGATTGGAAATACAATAAAATGGAAAAAATTAATTAAAATGAAAAATGTTAGTATTCTAGTAATTAGGTATCATTACAGGACAAAAAACTTATATTTTCCAGCTGCCCGTCACCTCCTGTTCTCTTGGAATACATCCTTTAGTGGAATTCCAAATTGGAAATACAATAAAATGGAAAAAATTAATTAAAATGAAAAATGTTAGTATTCTAGTAATTAGGTATCATTACAGGACAAAAAACTTATTATTTCCAGCCGCCCATCACCTCCAGTTCTCACAAAATTCATCCTTTAGTGCAATTCTAAATTGGAAATACAATAAAATGAAAAAAATTAATTAAAATGAAAAATGTTAGTATTCTAGTAAATGGGTATCATTACAGGACGAAAAACTTATATTTTCCAGCTGCCCGTCACCTTCTGGTCTCTTGGAATACATCCTTTAGTGGAATTCCAAATTGGAAATACAATAAAATTGAAAAAATTAACTAAAATGAAGAATGTTAGTATTCTAGTATTTAGGTATCATTACAGGACGAAAAACTTATTATTTCCAGCCGCCCATCACCTCCTGTTCTCCAAAAATTCATCCTTTAGTGGAATTCTAGATTGGAAATACAATAAAATGGAAAAAATTAATTAAAATGAAAAATGTTAGTATTCTAGTATTTAGGTATCATTACAAGACGAAAAACTTATTATTTCCAGCCGCCCATCACCTCCTGTTCTCACAAAATTCATCCCTTAGTGGAATTCTAGATTGGAAATACAATAAAATGGAAAAAATTAATTAAAATGAAAAATGTTAGTATTCTAGTATTTAGGTATCATTACAAGACGAAAAACTTATTATTTCCAGCCGCCCATCACCTCCTGTTCTCCTGGAATTCATCCTTTATGAGAATTCCATATTGGAACTACAATAAAATGGAAAAAATTTACTAAAATGAAAAATGTTAGTATTCTAGTATTTAGGTATCATTACAAGACAAAAAACTTATTATTTCCAGCCGCCCATCACCTCCTGTTCTCAAAAAATTCATCCTTTAGTGGAATTCTAGATTGGAAATACAATAAAATGGAAAAAATTAACTAAAATGGAAAATGTTAGTATTCTAGTGATTAGGTATCATTACTGGACGAAAAACTTATATTTTCCAGCTGCCCGTCACCTTCTGTTCTCTTGGAATACATCCTTTAGTGGAATTCCAAATTGGAAATACAATAAAATGGAAAAAATTAATTAAAATGAAAAATGTTAGTATTCTAGTATTTAGGTATCATTACAAGACGAAAAACTTATTATTTCCAGCCGCCCATCAACTCCTGTTCTCACAAAATTCATCCTTTAGTGCAATTCTAAATTGGAAATACAATAAAATGGAAAAAATTAATTAAAATGAAAAATGTTAGTATTCTAGTATTTAGGTATCATTACAAGACGAAAAACTTATTATTTCCAGCCGCCCGTCACCTCCTGTTCTCACAAAATTCATCCTTTAGTGGAATTCTAGATTGGAAATACAATAAAATGGAAAAAATTAACTAAAATGGAAAATGTTAGTATTCTAGTGATTAGGTATCATTACTGGACGAAAAACTTATATTTTCCAGCTGCCCGTCACCTTCTGTTCTCTTGGAATACATCCTTTAGTGGAATTCCAAATTGGAAATACAATAAAATGGAAAAAATTAATTAAAATGAAAAATGTTAGTATTCTAGTATTTAGGTATCATTACAAGACGAAAAACTTATTATTTCCAGCCGCCCATCACCTCCTGTTCTCAAAAAATTCAACCTTTAGTGGAATTCTAGATTGGAAATACAATAAAATGGAAAAAATTAATTAAAATGAAAAATGTTTGTATTCTAGTAAATGGGTATCATTACAGGACGAAAAACTTATATTTTCCAGCTGCCCGTCACCTCCTGTTCTCTGGAATACATCCTTTAGTGGAATTCCAAATTGGAAATACAATAAAATGGAAAAAATTAATTAAAATGAAAAATGTTAGTATTCTAGTATTTAGGTATCATTACAAGACGAAAAACTTATTATTTCCAGCCGCCCATCACCTCCTGTTCTCACAAAATTCATCCTTTAGTGGAATTCTAGATTGGAAATACAATAAAATGGAAAAAATTAATTAAAATGAAAAATGTTAGTATTCTAGTATTTAGGTATCATTACAAGACGAAAAACTTATTATTTCCAGCCGCCCATCACCTCCTGTTCTCAAAAAATTCATCCTTTAGTGCAATTCTAGATTGGAAATACAATAAAATGGAAAAAATTAACTAAAATGGAAAATGTTAGTATTCTAGTGATTAGGTATCATTACTGGACGAAAAACTTATATTTTCCAGCTGCCCGTCACCTCCTGTTCTCTTGGAATACATCCTTTAGTGGAATTCCAAATTGGAAATACAATAAAATGGAAAAAATTAATTAAAATGAAAAATGTTAGTATTCTAGTATTTAGGTATCATTACAAGACGAAAAACTTATTATTTCCAGCCGCCCATCACCTCCTGTTCTCAAAAAATTCATCCTTTAGTGCAATTCTAGATTGGAAATACAATAAAATGGAAAAAATTAACTAAAATGGAAAATGTTAGTATTCTAGTGATTAGGTATCATTACTGGACGAAAAAGTTATATTTTCCAGCTGCCCGTCACCTCCTGTTCTCTTGGAATACATCCTTTAGTGGAATTTCAAATTGGAAATACAATAAAATGGAAAAAAGTTAATTAAAATGAAAAATGTTAGTATTCTAGTATTTAGGTATCATTACAGGACAAAAAACTTATTATTTCCAGCCACCCATCACCTCCTGTTCTCACAAAATTCATCCTTTAGTGGAATTCTAGATTGGAAATACAATAAAATGGAAAAAATTAACTAAAATGGAAAATGTTAGTATTCTAGTGATTAGGTATCATTACTGGACGAAAAACTTATATTTTCCAGCTGCCCGTCACCTCCTGTTCTCTTGGAATACATCCTTTAGTGGAATTCCAAATTGGAAATACAATAAAATGGAAAAAATTAATTAAAATGAAAAATGTTAGTATTCTAGTATTTAGGTATCATTACAGGACGAAAAACTTATTATTTCCAGCCGCCCATCACCTCCTGTTCTCCAAAAATTCATCCTTTAGTGGAATTCTAGATTGGAAATACAATAAAATGGAAAAAATTAATTAAAATGAAAAATGTTAGTATTCTAGTATTTAGGTATCATTACAAGACGAAAAACTTATTATTTCCAGCCGCCCATCACCTCCTGTTCTCACAAAATTCATCCTTTAGTGGAATTCTAGATTGGAAATACAATAAAATGGAAAAAATTAATGAAAATGAAAAATGTTAGTATTCTAGTATTTAGGTATCATTACAAGACGAAAAACTTATTATTTCCAGCCGCCCATCACCTCCTGTTCCCCTGGAATTCATCCTTTATGAGAATTCCATATTGGAACTACAATAAAATGGAAAAAATTTACTAAAATGAAAAATGTTAGTATTCTAGTATTTAGGTATCATTACAAGACAAAAAACTTATTATTTCCAGCCGCCCATCACCTCCTGTTCTCAAAAAATTCATCCTTTAGTGGAATTCTAGATTGGAAATACAATAAAATGGAAAAAATTAACTAAAATGGAAAATGTTAGTATTCTAGTGATTAGGTATCATTACTGGACGAAAAACTTATATTTTCCAGCTGCCCGTCACCTCCTGTTCTCTTGGAATACATCCTTTAGTGGAATTCCAAATTGGAAATACAATAAAATGGAAAAAATTAATTAAAATGAAAAATGTTAGTATTCTAGTAATTAGGTATCATTACAGGACAAAAAACTTATTATTTCCAGCCGCCCATCACCTCCAGTTCTCACAAAATTCATCCTTTAGTGCAATTCTAAATTGGAAATACAATAAAATGGAAAAAATTAATTAAAATGAAAAATGTTAGTATTCTAGTAAATGGGTATCATTACAGGACGAAAAACTTATATTTTCCAGCTGCCCGTCACCTTCTGGTCTCTTGGAATACATCCTTTAGTGGAATTCCAAATTGGAAATACAATAAAATTGAAAAAATTAACTAAAATGAAGAATGTTAGTATTCTAGTATTTAGGTATCATTACAGGACGAAAAACTTATTATTTCCAGCCGCCCATCACCTCCTGTTCTCCAAAAATTCATCCTTTAGTGGAATTCTAGATTGGAAATACAATAAAATGGAAAAAATTAATTAAAATGAAAAATGTTAGTATTCTAGTATTTAGGTATCATTACAAGACGAAAAACTTATTATTTCCAGCCGCCCATCACCTCCTGTTCTCACAAAATTCATCCTTTAGTGGAATTCTAGATTGGAAATACAATAAAATGGAAAAAATTAATGAAAATGAAAAATGTTAGTATTCTAGTATTTAGGTATCATTACAAGACGAAAAACTTATTATTTCCAGCCGCCCATCACCTCCTGTTCCCCTGGAATTCATCCTTTATGAGAATTCCATATTGGAACTACAATAAAATGGAAAAAATTTACTAAAATGAAAAATGTTAGTATTCTAGTATTTAGGTATCATTACAAGACAAAAAACTTATTATTTCCAGCCGCCCATCACCTCCTGTTCTCAAAAAATTCATCCTTTAGTGGAATTCTAGATTGGATATACAATAAAATGGAAAAAATTAACTAAAATGGAAAATGTTAGTATTCTAGTGATTAGGTATTATTACTGGACGAAAAACTTATATTTTCCAGCTGCCCGTCACCTCCTGTTCTCTTGGAATACATCCTTTAGTGGAATTCCAAATTGGAAATACAATAAAATGGAAAAAATTAATTAAAATGAAAAATGTTAGTATTCTAGTATTTAGGTATCATTACAAGACGAAAAACTTATTATTTCCAGCCGCCCATCACCTCCTGTTCTCACAAAATTCATCCTTTAGTGGAATTCTAGATTGGAAATACAATAAAATGGAAAAAATTAATTAAAATGAAAAATGTTAGTATTCTAGTATTTAGGTATCATTACAAGACGAAAAACTTATATTTTCCAGCCGCCCATCACCTCCTGTTCTCCTGGAATTCATTCTTTATGAGAATTCCATATTGGAACTACAATAAAATGGAAAAAATTTACTAAAATGAAAAATGTTAGTATTCTAGTATTTAGGTATCATTACAAGACGAAAAACTTATATTTTCCAGCTGCCCGTCACCTCCTGTTCTCTTGGAATACATCCTTTAGTGGAATTCCAAATTGGAAATACAATAAAATGGAAAAAATTAATCAAAATGAAAAATGTTAGTATTCTAGTATTTAGGTATCATTACAAGACGAAAAACTTATTATTTCCAGCCGCCCATCACCTCCTGTTCTCAAAAAATTCATCCTTTAGTGGAATTCTAGATTGGAAATACAATAAAATGGAAAAAATTAATTAAAATTAAAAATGTTAGTATTCTAGTAATTAGGTATCATTACAGGACAAAAAACTTATTATTTCCAGCCGCCCATCACCTCCTGTTCTCAAAAAATTCATCCTTTAGTGGAATTCTAGATTGGAAATACAATAAAATGGAAAAAATTAATTAAAATGAAAAATGTTAGTATTGTAGTAATTAGGTATCATTACAGGACAAAAAACTTATTATTTCCAGCCGCCCATCACCTCCTGTTCTCCTGGAATTCATCCTTTATGAGAATTCCATATTGGAACTACAATAAAATGGAAAAAATTTACTAAAATGAAAAATGTTAGTATTCTAGTATTTAGGTATCATTACAAGACAAAAAACTTATTATTTCCAGCCGCCCATCACCTCCTGTTCTCAAAAAATTCATCCTTTAGTGGAATTCTAGATTGGAAATACAATAAAATGGAAAAATTAATTAAAATGAAAAATGTTAGTATTCTAGTAAATGAGTATCATTACAGGACGAAAAACTTATATTTTCCAGCTGCCCGTCACCTCCTGTTCTCTTGGAATACATCCTTTAGTGGAATTCTAGATTGGAAATACAATAAAATGGAAAAAATTAATTAAAATGAAAAATGTTAGTATTCTAGTATTTAGGTATCATTACAAGACGAAAAACTTATTATTTCCAGCCGCCCATCACCTCCTGTTCTCACAAAATTCATCCTTTAGTGGAATTCTAGATTGGAAATACAATAAAATGGAAAAAATTAACTAAAATAAAGAATGTTCGTATTCTAGTATTTAGGTATCATTACAGGACGAAAAACTTATTATTTCCAGCCGCCCATCACCTCCTGTTCTCAAAAAATTCATCCTTTAGTGGAATTCTAGATTGGAAATACAATAAAATGGAAAAAATGAACTAAAATGGAAAATGTTAGTATTCTAGTGATTAGGTATCATTACAAGACGAAAAACTTATTATTTCCAGCCGCCCGTCACCTCCTGGTCTCTTGGAATACATCCTTTAGTGGAATTCTAAATTGGAAATACAATAAAATGGAAAAAATTAATTAAAATGAAAAATGTTAGTATTCTAGTATTTAGGTATCATTACAAGACGAAAAACTTATTATTTCCAGCCGCCCATCACCTCCTGTTATCAAAAAATTCATCCTTTAGTGGAATTCTAGATTGGAAATACAATAAAATGGAAAAAATAATTAAAATGAAAAATGTTAGTATTCTAGTATTTAGGTATCATTACAAGACGAAAAACTTATATTTTCCAGCTGCCCGTCACCTCCTGTTCACAAAAAATTCATCCTTTAGTGGAATTCTAGATTGGAAATACAATAAAATGGAAAAAATTAATTAAAATGAAAAATGTTAGTATTCTAGTATTTAGGTATTATTACAAGACGAAAAACTTATATTTTCCACCTGCCCGTCACCTCTTGTTCACAAAAAATTCATCCTTTAGTGGAATTCTAAATTGGAAATACAATAAAATGGAAAAAATTAATTAAAATGAAATATGTTAGTATTCTAGTATTTAGGTATGATTACTGGACGAAAAACTTATATTTTCCAGCTGCCCGTCACCTCCTGGTCTCTTGGAATACATCCTTTAGTGGAATTCTAAATTGGAAATACAATAAAATGGAAAAAATTAATTGAAATGAAAAATGTTAGTATTCTAGTAAATGGGTATCATTACAGGACGAAAAACTTATATTTTCCAGCCGCCCATCACCTCCTGTTCTCAAAAAATTCATCCTTTAGTGGAATTCTAGATTGGAAATACAATAAAATGGAAAAAATTAATTAAAATGAAAAATGTTAGTATTCTAGTATTTAGGTATCATTACAAGACGAAAAACTTATATTTTTCAGCTGCCCGTCACCTCCTGTTCTCAAAAAATTCATCCTTTAGTGGAATTCTAGATTGGAAATACAATAAAATGGAAAAAATTAATTAAAATGAAAAATGTTAGTATTCTAGTAAATGGGTATCATTACAGGACGAAAAACTTATATTCTCCAGCTGCGCGTCACCTCCTGTTCTCTTGGAATACATCGTTTAGTGGAATTCCAAATTGGAAATACAATAAAATGGAAAAAATTAACTAAAATAAAGAATGTTCGTATTCTAGTATTTAGGTATCATTACAGGACGAAAAACTTATTATTTCCAGCCGCCCATCACCTCCTGTTCTCAAAAAATTCATCCTTTAGTGGAATTCTAGATTGGAAATACAATAAAATGGAAAAAATTAACTAAAATGGAAAATGTTAGTATTCTAGTGATTAGGTATCATTACAAGACGAAAAACTTATTATTTCCAGCCGCCCGTCACCTCCTGGTCTCTTGGAATACATCCTTTAGTGGAATTCTAAATTGGAAATACAATAAAATGGAAAAAATTAATTAAAATGAAAAATGTTAGTATTCTAGTATTTAGGTATCATTACAAGACGAAAAACTTATTATTTCCAGCCGCCCATCACCTCCTGTTCTCAAAAAATTCATCCTTTAGTGGAATTCTAGATTGGAAATACAATAAAATGGAAAAAATTAACTAAAATGGAAAATGTTAGTATTCTAGTGATTAGGTATCATTACAAGACGAAAAACTTATTATTTCCAGCCGCCCGTCACCTCCTGGTCTCTTGGAATACATCCTTTAGTGGAATTCTAAATTGGAAATACAATAAAATGGAAAAAATTAATTAAAATGAAAAATGTTAGTATTCTAGTATTTAGGTATCATTACAAGACGAAAAACTTATTATTTCCAGCCGCCCATCACCTCCTGTTATCAAAAAATTCATCCTTTAGTGGAATTCTAGATTGGAAATACAATAAAATGGAAAAAATAATTAAAATGAAAAATGTTAGTATTCTAGTATTTAGGTATCATTACAAGACGAAAAACTTATATTTTCCAGCTGCCCGTCACCTCCTGTTCACAAAAAATTCATCCTTTAGTGGAATTCTAGATTGGAAATACAATAAAATGGAAAAAATTAACTAAAATAAAGAATGTTAGTATTCTAGTATTTAGGTATCATTACAAGACGAAAAACTTATTATTTCCAGCCGCCCGTCACCTTCTGGTCTCTTGGAATACATCCTTTAGTGGAATTCTAAATTGGAAATACAATAAAATGGAAAAAATTAACTAAAATAAAGAATGTTAGTATTCTAGTAAATGGGTATCATTGCAGGACGAAAAACTTATATTTTCCAGCTGCGCGTCACCTCCTGTTCACAAAAAATTCATCCTTTAGTGGAATTCTAGATTGGAAATACAATAAAATGGAAAAAATTAACTAAAATAAAGAATGTTAGTATTCTAGTATTTAGGTATCATTACAAGACGAAAAACTTATATTTTCCAGCTGCCCGTCACCTCCTGTTCACAAAAAATTCATCCTTTAGTGGAATTCTAGATTGGAAATACAATAAAATGGAAAAAATTAACTAAAATAAAAAATGTTAGTATTCTAGTAAATGGGTATCATTACAGGACGAAAAACTTATTATTTCCAGCCGCCCATCACCTCCTGTTATCAAAAAATTCATCCTTTAGTGGAATTCTAGATTGGAAACACAATAAAATGGAAAAAATAATTAAAATGAAAAATGTTAGTATTCTAGTATTTAGGTATCATTACAAGACGAAAAACTTACATTTTCCAGCTGCCCGTCAGCTCCTGTTCTCTTGGAATACATCCTTTAGTGGAATTCTAGATTGGAAATACAATAAAATGGAAAAAATTAACTAAAATAAAGAATGTTAGTATTCTAGTAAATGGGTATCATTGCAGGACGAAAAACTTATATTTTCCAGCTGCGCGTCACCTCCTGTTCTCTTGGAATACATCCTTTAGTGGAATTCCAAATTGGAAATACAATAAAATGGAAAAAATTAATTAAAATGAAAAATGTTAGTATTCTAGTATTTAGGTATCATTACAAGACGAAAAACTTATTATTTCCAGCCGCCCATCACCTCCTGTTCTCAAAAAATTCATCCTTTAGTGGAATTCTAGATTGGAAATACAATAAAATGGAAAAAATTAATTAAAATGAAAAATGTTAGTATTCTAGTAAATGGGTATCATTACAGGAGGAAAAACTTATATTTTCCAGCTGCGCGTCACCTCCTGTTCTCTTGGAATACATCGTTTAGTGGAATTCCAAATTGGAAATACAATAAAATGGAAAAAATTAACTAAAATAAAGAATGTTCGTATTCTAGTATTTAGGTATCATTACAGGACGAAAAACTTATTATTTCCAGCAGCCCATCACCTCCTGTTCTCAAAAAATTCATCCTTTAGTGGAATTCTAGATTGGAAATACAATAAAATGGAAAAAATTAACTAAAATGGAAAATGTTAGTATTCTAGTATTTAGGTATCATTACAAGACGAAAAACTTATTATTTCCAGCCGCCCGTCACCTCCTGGTCTCTTGGAATACATCCTTTAGTGGAATTCTAAATTGGAAATACAATAAAATGGAAAAAATTAACTAAAATAAAGAATGTTAGTATTCTAGTAAATGGGTATCATTGCAGGACGAAAAACTTATATTTTCCAGCTGCGCGTCACCTCCTGTTCACAAAAAATTCATCCTTTAGTGGAATTCTAGATTGGAAATACAATAAAATGGAAAAAATTAACTAAAATAAAGAATGTTCGTATTCTAGTATTTAGGTATCATTACAAGACGAAAAACTTATATTTTTCAGCTGCCCGTCACCTCCTGTTCTCAAAAAATTCATCCTTTAGTGGAATTCTAGATTGGAAATACAATAAAATGAAAAAAATTAACTAAAATAAAGAATGTTAGTATTCTAGTATTTAGGTATCATTACAAGACGAAAAACTTATATTTTCCAGCTGCGCGTCACCTCCTGTTCACAAAAAATTCATCCTTTAGTGGAATTCTAGATTGGAAATACAATAAAATGGAAAAAATTAACTAAAATAAAGAATGTTAGTATTCTAGTATTTAGGTATCATTACAAGACGAAAAACTTATATTTTCCAGCCGCCCATCACCTCCTGTTATCAAAAAATTCATCCTTTAGTGGAATTCTAGATTGGAAATACAATAAAATGGAAAAAATTAACTAAAATAAAGAATGTTAGTATTCTAGTATTTAGGTATCATTACAAGACGAAAAACTTATATTTTCCAGCTGCCCGTCACCTCCTGTTCACAAAAAATTCATCCTTTAGTGGAATTCTAGATTGGAAATACAATAAAATGGAAAAAATTAACTAAAATAAAGAATGTTAGTATTCTAGTATTTAGGTATCATTACAAGACGAAAAACTTATATTTTCCAGCTGCCCGTCACCTCCTGTTCACAAAAAATTCATCCTTTAGTGGAATTCTAAATTGGAAATACAATAAAATGGAAAAAATTAATTATAATGAAAAATGTTAGTATTCTAGTATTTAGGTATCATTACAAGACGAAAAACTTATTATTTCCAGCCGCCCATCACCTCCTGTTCTCAAAAAATTCATCCTTTAGTGGAATTCTAGATTGGAAATACAATAAAATGGAAAAAATTAATTAAAATGAAAAATGTTAGTATTCTAGTATTTAGGTATCATTACAAGACGAAAAACTTATATTTTCCACCTGCCCGTCACCTCTTGTTCACAAAAAATTCATCCTTTAGTGGAATTCTAAATTGGAAATACAATAAAATGGAAAAAATTAATTAAAATGAAATATGTTAGTATTCTAGTATTTAGGTATGATTACTGGACGAAAAACTTATATTTTCCAGCTGCCCGTCACCTCCTGGTCTCTTGGAATACATCCTTTAGTGGAATTCTAAATTGGAAATACAATAAAATGGAAAAAATTAATTAAAATGAAAAATGTTAGTATTCTAGTATTTAGGTATCATTACAAGACGAAAAACTTATTATTTCCAGCCGCCCATCACCTCCTGTTCTCAAAAAATTCATCCTTTAGTGGAATTCTAGATTGGAAATACAATAAAATGGAAAAAATTAACTAAAATAAAGAATGTTAGTATTCTAGTAAATGGGTATCATTGCAGGACGAAAAACTTATATTTTCCAGCTGCGCGTCACCTCCTGTTCTCTTGGAATACATCCTTTAGTGGAATTCCAAATTGGAAATACAATAAAATGGAAAAAATTAATTAAAATGAAAAATGTTAGTATTCTAGTATTTAGGTATCATTACAAGACGAAAAACTTATTATTTCCAGCCGCCCATCACCTCCTGTTCTCAAAAAATTCATCCTTTAGTGGAATTCTAGATTGGAAATACAATAAAATGGAAAAAATTAATTAAAATGAAAAATGTTAGTATTCTAGTAAATGGGTATCATTACAGGACGAAAAACTTATATTTTCCAGCTGCGCGTCACCTCCTGTTCTCTTGGAATACATCGTTTAGTGGAATTCCAAATTGGAAATACAATAAAATGGAAAAAATTAACTAAAATAAAGAATGTTCGTATTCTAGTATTTAGGTATCATTACAGGACGAAAAACTTATTATTTCCAGCCGCCCATCACCTCCTGTTCTCAAAAAATTCATCCTTTAGTGGAATTCTAGATTGGAAATACAATAAAATGGAAAAAATTAACTAAAATGGAAAATGTTAGTATTCTAGTGATTAGGTATCATTACAAGACGAAAAACTTATTATTTCCAGCCGCCCGTCACCTCCTGGTCTCTTGGAATACATCCTTTAGTGGAATTCTAAATTGGAAATACAATAAAATGGAAAAAATTAATTAAAATGAAAAATGTTAGTATTCTAGTATTTAGGTATCATTACAAGACGAAAAACTTATATTTTCCAGCTGCCCGTCACCTCCTGTTCACAAAAAATTCATCCTTTAGTGGAATTCTAGATTGGAAATACAATAAAATGGAAAAAATTAACTAAAATAAAGAATGTTAGTATTCTAGTATTTAGGTATCATTACAAGACGAAAAACTTATATTTTCCAGCTGCCCGTCACCTCCTGTTCACAAAAAATTCATCCTTTAGTGGAATTCTAGATTGGAAATACAATAAAATGGAAAAAATTAACTAAAATAAAGAATGTTAGTATTCTAGTATTTAGGTATCATTACAAGACGAAAAACTTATTATTTCCAGCCGCCCATCACCTCCTGTTCTCAAAAAATTCATCCTTTAGTGGAATTCTAGATTGGAAATACAATAAAATGGAAAAAATTAATTAAAATGAAAAATGTTAGTATTCTAGTATTTAGGTATCATTACAAGACGAAAAACTTATATTTTCCACCTGCCCTTCACCTCTTGTTCACAAAAAATTCATCCTTTAGTGGAATTCTAAATTGGAAATACAATAAAATGGAAAAAATTAATTAAAATGAAATATGTTAGTATTCTAGTATTTAGGTATGATTGCTGGACGAAAAACTTATATTTTCCAGCTGCCCGTCACCTCCTGGTCTCTTGGAATACATCCTTTAGTGGAATTCTAAATTGGAAATACAATAAAATGGAAAAAATTAATTAAAATGAAAAATGTTAGTATTCTAGTAAATGGGTATCATTACAGGACGAAAAACTTATATTTTCCAGCCGCCCATCACCTCCTGTTCTCAAAAAATTCATCCTTTAGTGGAATTCCAGATTGGAAATACAATAAAATGGAAAAAATTAATTAAAATGAAAAATGTTAGTATTCTAGTATTTAGGTATCATTACAAGACGAAAAACTTATATTTTTCAGCTGCCCGTCACCTCCTGTTCTCAAAAAATTCATCCTTTAGTGGAATTCTAGATTGGAAATACAATAAAATGGAAAAAATTAATTAAAATGAAAAATGTTAGTATTCTAGTAAATGGGTATCATTACAGGACGAAAAACTTATATTTTCCAGCTGCGCGTCACCTCCTGTTCTCTTGGAATACATCGTTTAGTGGAATTCCAAATTGGAAATACAATAAAATGGAAAAAATTAACTAAAATAAAGAATGTTCGTATTCTAGTATTTAGGTATCATTACAGGACGAAAAACTTATTATTTCCAGCCGCCCATCACCTCCTGTTCTCAAAAAATTCATCCTTTAGTGGAATTCTAGATTGGAAATACAATAAAATGGAAAAAATTAACTAAAATGGAAAATGTTAGTATTCTAGTGATTAGGTATCATTACAAGACGAAAAACTTATTATTTCCAGCCGCCCGTCACCTCCTGGTCTCTTGGAATACATCCTTTAGTGGAATTCTAAATTGGAAATACAATAAAATGGAAAAAATTAATTAAAATGAAAAATGTTAGTATTCTAGTATTTAGGTATCATTACAAGACGAAAAACTTATTATTTCCAGCCGCCCATCACCTCCTGTTCTCAAAAAATTCATCCTTTAGTGGAATTCTAGATTGAAAATACAATAAAATGGAAAAAATTAACTAAAATGGAAAATGTTAGTATTCTAGTGATTAGGTATCATTACAAGACGAAAAACTTATTATTTCCAGCCGCCCGTCACCTCCTGGTCTCTTGGAATACATCCTTTAGTGGAATTCTAAATTGGAAATACAATAAAATGGAAAAAATTAATTAAAATGAAAAATGTTAGTATTCTAGTATTTAGGTATCATTACAAGACGAAAAACTTATTATTTCCAGCCGCCCATCACCTCCTGTTATCAAAAAATTTATCCTTTAGTGGAATTCTAGATTGGAAATACAATAAAATGGAAAAAATAATTAAAATGAAAAATGTTAGTATTCTAGTATTTAGGTATCATTACAAGACGAAAAACTTATATTTTCCAGCTGCCCGTCACCTCCTGTTCACAAAAAATTCATCCTTTCGTGGAATTCTAGATTGGAAATACAATAAAATGGAAAAAATTAACTAAAATAAAGAATGTTAGTATTCTAGTATTTAGGTATCATTACAAGACGAAAAACTTATATTTTCCAGCTGCCCGTCACCTCCTGTTCACAAAAAATTCATCCTTTAGTGGAATTCTAGATTGGAAATACAATAAAATGGAAAAAATTAACTAAAATAAAGAATGTTAGTATTCTAGTATTTAGGTATCATTACAAGACGAAAAACTTATATTTTCCACCTGCCCGTCACCTCTTGTTCACAAAAAATTCATCCTTTAGTGGAATTCTAAATTGGAAATACAATAAAATGGAAAAAATTAATTAAAATGAAATATGTTAGTATTCTAGTATTTAGGTATGATTACTGGACGAAAAACTTGTATTTTCCAGCTGCCCGTCACCTCCTGGTCTCTTGGAATACATCCTTTAGTGGAATTCTAATTTGGAAATACAATAAAATGGAAAAAATTAATTAAAATGAAAAATGTTAGTATTCTAGTAAATGGGTATCATTACAGGACGAAAAACTTATATTTTCCAGCCGCCCATCACCTCCTGTTCTCAAAAAATTCATCCTTTAGTGGAATTCTAGATTGGAAATACAATAAAATGGAAAAAATTAATTAAAATGAAAAATGTTAGTATTCTAGTATTTAGGTATCATTACAAGACGAAAAACTTATATTTTTCAGCTGCCCGTCACCTCCTGTTCTCAAAAAATTCATCCTTTAGTGGAATTCTAGATTGGAAATACAATAAAATGAAAAAAATTAACTAAAATAAAGAATGTTAGTATTCTAGTATTTAGGTATCATTACAGGACGAAAAACTTATTATTTCCAGCCGCCCATCACCTCCTGTTATCAAAAAATTCATCCTTTAGTGGAATTCTAGATTGGAAATACAATAAAATGGAAAAAATTAACTAAAATGGAAAATGTTAGTATTCTAGTAATTAGGTATCATTACAAGACGAAAAACTTATTATTTCCAGCCGCCCGTCACCTCCTGGTCTCTTGGAATACATCCTTTAGTGGAATTCTAAATTGGAAATACAATAAAATGGAAAAAATTAATTAAAATGAAAAATGTTAGTATTCTAGTATTTAGGTATCATTACAAGACGAAAAACTTATTATTTCCAGCCGCCCATCACCTCCTGTTATCAAAAAATTCATCCTTTAGTGGAATTCTAGATTGGAAATACAATAAAATGGAAAAAATAATTAAAATGAAAAATGTTAGTATTCTAGTATTTAGGTATCATTACAAGACGAAAAACTTATATTTTCCAGCTGCCCGTCACCTCCTGTTCACAAAAAATTCATCCTTTCGTGGAATTCTAGATTGGAAATACAATAAAATGGAAAAAATTAACTAAAATAAAGAATGTTAATATTCTAGTATTTAGGTATCATTACAAGACGAAAAACTTATATTTTCCAGCTGCCCGTCACCTCCTGTTCACAAAAAATTCATCCTTTAGTGGAATTCTAGATTGGAAATACAATAAAATGGAAAAAATTAACTAAAATAAAGAATGTTAGTATTCTAGTATTTAGGTATCATTACAAGACGAAAAACTTATATTTTTCAGCTGCCCGTCACCTCCTGTTCTCAAAAAATTCATCCTTTAGTGGAATTCTAGATTGGAAATACAATAAAATGAAAAAAATTAACTAAAATAAAGAATGTTAGTATTCTAGTATTTAGGTATCATTACAGGACGAAAAACTTATTATTTCCAGCCGCCCATCACCTCCTGTTATCAAAAAATTCATCCTTTAGTGGAATTCTAGATTGGAAATACAATAAAATGGAAAAAATTAACTAAAATGGAAAATGTTAGTATTCTAGTAATTAGGTATCATTACAAGACGAAAAACTTATTATTTCCAGCCGCCCGTCACCTCCTGGTCTCTTGGAATACATCCTTTAGTGGAATTCTAAATTGGAAATACAATAAAATGGAAAAAATTAACTAAAATAAAGAATGTTAGTATTCTAGTAAATGGGTATCATTGCAGGACGAAAAACTTATATTTTCCAGCTGCGCGTCACCTCCTGTTCACAAAAAATTCATCCTTTAGTGGAATTCTAGATTGGAAATACAATAAAATGGAAAAAATTAACTAAAATAAAGAATGTTCGTATTCTAGTATTTAGGTATCATTACAAGACGAAAAACTTATATTTTTCAGCTGCCCGTCACCTCCTGTTCTCAAAAAATTCATCCTTTAGTGGAATTCTAGATTGGAAATACAATAAAATGAAAAAAATTAACTAAAATAAAGAATGTTAGTATTCTAGTATTTAGGTATCATTACAAGACGAAAAACTTATATTTTCCAGCTGCGCGTCACCTCCTGTTCACAAAAAATTCATCCTTTAGTGGAATTCTAGATTGGAAATACAATAAAATGGAAAAAATTAACTAAAATAAAGAATGTTAGTATTCTAGTATTTAGGTATCATTACAAGACGAAAAACTTATATTTTCCAGCCGCCCATCACCTCCTGTTATCAAAAAATTCATCCTTTAGTGGAATTCTAGATTGGAAATACAATAAAATGGAAAAAATTAACTAAAATAAAGAATGTTAGTATTCTAGTATTTAGGTATCATTACAAGACGAAAAACTTATATTTTCCAGCTGCCCGTCACCTCCTGTTCACAAAAAATTCATCCTTTAGTGGAATTCTAGATTGGAAATACAATAAAATGGAAAAAATTAACTAAAATAAAGAATGTTAGTATTCTAGTATTTAGGTATCATTACAAGACGAAAAACTTATATTTTCCAGCTGCCCGTCACCTCCTGTTCACAAAAAATTCATCCTTTAGTGGAATTCTAAATTGGAAATACAATAAAATGGAAAAAATTAATTATAATGAAAAATGTTAGTATTCTAGTATTTAGGTATCATTACAAGACGAAAAACTTATTATTTCCAGCCGCCCATCACCTCCTCTTCTCAAAAAATTCATCCTTTAGTGGAATTCTAGATTGGAAATACAATAAAATGGAAAAAATTAATTAAAATGAAAAATGTTAGTATTCTAGTATTTAGGTATCATTACAAGACGAAAAACTTATATTTTCCACCTGCCCGTCACCTCTTGTTCACAAAAAATTCATCCTTTAGTGGAATTCTAAATTGGAAATACAATAAAATGGAAAAAATTAATTAAAATGAAATATGTTAGTATTCTAGTATTTAGGTATGATTACTGGACGAAAAACTTATATTTTCCAGCTGCCCGTCACCTCCTGGTCTCTTGGAATACATCCTTTAGTGGAATTCTAAATTGGAAATACAATAAAATGGAAAAAATTAATTAAAATGAAAAATGTTAGTATTCTAGTATTTAGGTATCATTACAAGACGAAAAACTTATTATTTCCAGCCGCCCATCACCTCCTGTTCTCAAAAAATTCATCCTTTAGTGGAATTCTAGATTGGAAATACAATAAAATGGAAAAAATTAACTAAAATAAAGAATGTTAGTATTCTAGTAAATGGGTATCATTGCAGGACGAAAAACTTATATTTTCCAGCTGCGCGTCACCTCCTGTTCTCTTGGAATACATCCTTTAGTGGAATTCCAAATTGGAAATACAATAAAATGGAAAAAATTAATTAAAATGAAAAATGTTAGTATTCTAGTATTTAGGTATCATTACAAGACGAAAAACTTATTATTTCCAGCCGCCCATCACCTCCTGTTCTCAAAAAATTCATCCTTTAGTGGAATTCTAGATTGGAAATACAATAAAATGGAAAAAATTAATTAAAATGAAAAATGTTAGTATTCTAGTAAATGGGTATCATTACAGGACGAAAAACTTATATTTTCCAGCTGCGCGTCACCTCCTGTTCTCTTGGAATACATCGTTTAGTGGAATTCCAAATTGGAAATACAATAAAATGGAAAAAATTAACTAAAATAAAGAATGTTCGTATTCTAGTATTTAGGTATCATTACAGGACGAAAAACTTATTATTTCCAGCCGCCCATCACCTCCTGTTCTCAAAAAATTCATCCTTTAGTGGAATTCTAGATTGGAAATACAATAAAATGGAAAAAATTAACTAAAATGGAAAATGTTAGTATTCTAGTGATTAGGTATCATTACAAGACGAAAAACTTATTATTTCCAGCCGCCCGTCACCTCCTGGTCTCTTGGAATACATCCTTTAGTGGAATTCTAAATTGGAAATACAATAAAATGGAAAAAATTAATTAAAATGAAAAATGTTAGTATTCTAGTATTTAGGTATCATTACAAGACGAAAAACTTATATTTTCCAGCTGCCCGTCACCTCCTGTTCACAAAAAATTCATCCTTTAGTGGAATTCTAGATTGGAAATACAATAAAATGGAAAAAATTAACTAAAATAAAGAATGTTAGTATTCTAGTATTTAGGTATCATTACAAGACGAAAAACTTATATTTTCCAGCTGCCCGTCACCTCCTGTTCACAAAAAATTCATCCTTTAGTGGAATTCTAGATTGGAAATACAATAAAATGGAAAAAATTAACTAAAATAAAGAATGTTAGTATTCTAGTATTTAGGTATCATTACAAGACGAAAAACTTATTATTTCCAGCCGCCCATCACCTCCTGTTCTCAAAAAATTCATCCTTTAGTGGAATTCTAGATTGGAAATACAATAAAATGGAAAAAATTAATTAAAATGAAAAATGTTAGTATTCTAGTATTTAGGTATCATTACAAGACGAAAAACTTATATTTTCCACCTGCCCTTCACCTCTTGTTCACAAAAAATTCATCCTTTAGTGGAATTCTAAATTGGAAATACAATAAAATGGAAAAAATTAATTAAAATGAAATATGTTAGTATTCTAGTATTTAGGTATGATTGCTGGACGAAAAACTTATATTTTCCAGCTGCCCGTCACCTCCTGGTCTCTTGGAATACATCCTTTAGTGGAATTCTAAATTGGAAATACAATAAAATGGAAAAAATTAATTAAAATGAAAAATGTTAGTATTCTAGTAAATGGGTATCATTACAGGACGAAAAACTTATATTTTCCAGCCGCCCATCACCTCCTGTTCTCAAAAAATTCATCCTTTAGTGGAATTCCAGATTGGAAATACAATAAAATGGAAAAAATTAATTAAAATGAAAAATGTTAGTATTCTAGTATTTAGGTATCATTACAAGACGAAAAACTTATATTTTTCAGCTGCCCGTCACCTCCTGTTCTCAAAAAATTCATCCTTTAGTGGAATTCTAGATTGGAAATACAATAAAATGGAAAAAATTAATTAAAATGAAAAATGTTAGTATTCTAGTAAATGGGTATCATTACAGGACGAAAAACTTATATTTTCCAGCTGCGCGTCACCTCCTGTTCTCTTGGAATACATCGTTTAGTGGAATTCCAAATTGGAAATACAATAAAATGGAAAAAATTAACTAAAATAAAGAATGTTCGTATTCTAGTATTTAGGTATCATTACAGGACGAAAAACTTATTATTTCCAGCCGCCCATCACCTCCTGTTCTCAAAAAATTCATCCTTTAGTGGAATTCTAGATTGGAAATACAATAAAATGGAAAAAATTAACTAAAATGGAAAATGTTAGTATTCTAGTGATTAGGTATCATTACAAGACGAAAAACTTATTATTTCCAGCCGCCCGTCACCTCCTGGTCTCTTGGAATACATCCTTTAGTGGAATTCTAAATTGGAAATACAATAAAATGGAAAAAATTAATTAAAATGAAAAATGTTAGTATTCTAGTATTTAGGTATCATTACAAGACGAAAAACTTATTATTTCCAGCCGCCCATCACCTCCTGTTCTCAAAAAATTCATCCTTTAGTGGAATTCTAGATTGAAAATACAATAAAATGGAAAAAATTAACTAAAATGGAAAATGTTAGTATTCTAGTGATTAGGTATCATTACAAGACGAAAAACTTATTATTTCCAGCCGCCCGTCACCTCCTGGTCTCTTGGAATACATCCTTTAGTGGAATTCTAAATTGGAAATACAATAAAATGGAAAAAATTAATTAAAATGAAAAATGTTAGTATTCTAGTATTTAGGTATCATTACAAGACGAAAAACTTATTATTTCCAGCCGCCCATCACCTCCTGTTATCAAAAAATTTATCCTTTAGTGGAATTCTAGATTGGAAATACAATAAAATGGAAAAAATAATTAAAATGAAAAATGTTAGTATTCTAGTATTTAGGTATCATTACAAGACGAAAAACTTATATTTTCCAGCTGCCCGTCACCTCCTGTTCACAAAAAATTCATCCTTTCGTGGAATTCTAGATTGGAAATACAATAAAATGGAAAAAATTAACTAAAATAAAGAATGTTAGTATTCTAGTATTTAGGTATCATTACAAGACGAAAAACTTATATTTTCCAGCTGCCCGTCACCTCCTGTTCACAAAAAATTCATCCTTTAGTGGAATTCTAGATTGGAAATACAATAAAATGGAAAAAATTAACTAAAATAAAGAATGTTAGTATTCTAGTATTTAGGTATCATTACAAGACGAAAAACTTATATTTTCCACCTGCCCGTCACCTCTTGTTCACAAAAAATTCATCCTTTAGTGGAATTCTAAATTGGAAATACAATAAAATGGAAAAAATTAATTAAAATGAAATATGTTAGTATTCTAGTATTTAGGTATGATTACTGGACGAAAAACTTGTATTTTCCAGCTGCCCGTCACCTCCTGGTCTCTTGGAATACATCCTTTAGTGGAATTCTAATTTGGAAATACAATAAAATGGAAAAAATTAATTAAAATGAAAAATGTTAGTATTCTAGTAAATGGGTATCATTACAGGACGAAAAACTTATATTTTCCAGCCGCCCATCACCTCCTGTTCTCAAAAAATTCATCCTTTAGTGGAATTCTAGATTGGAAATACAATAAAATGGAAAAAATTAATTAAAATGAAAAATGTTAGTATTCTAGTATTTAGGTATCATTACAAGACGAAAAACTTATATTTTTCAGCTGCCCGTCACCTCCTGTTCTCAAAAAATTCATCCTTTAGTGGAATTCTAGATTGGAAATACAATAAAATGAAAAAAATTAACTAAAATAAAGAATGTTAGTATTCTAGTATTTAGGTATCATTACAGGACGAAAAACTTATTATTTCCAGCCGCCCATCACCTCCTGTTATCAAAAAATTCATCCTTTAGTGGAATTCTAGATTGGAAATACAATAAAATGGAAAAAATTAACTAAAATGGAAAATGTTAGTATTCTAGTAATTAGGTATCATTACAAGACGAAAAACTTATTATTTCCAGCCGCCCGTCACCTCCTGGTCTCTTGGAATACATCCTTTAGTGGAATTCTAAATTGGAAATACAATAAAATGGAAAAAATTAATTAAAATGAAAAATGTTAGTATTCTAGTATTTAGGTATCATTACAAGACGAAAAACTTATTATTTCCAGCCGCCCATCACCTCCTGTTATCAAAAAATTCATCCTTTAGTGGAATTCTAGATTGGAAATACAATAAAATGGAAAAAATAATTAAAATGAAAAATGTTAGTATTCTAGTATTTAGGTATCATTACAAGACGAAAAACTTATATTTTCCAGCTGCCCGTCACCTCCTGTTCACAAAAAATTCATCCTTTAGTGGAATTCTAGATTGGAAATACAATAAAATGGAAAAAATTAACTAAAATAAAGAATGTTAGTATTCTAGTATTTAGGTATCATTACAAGACGAAAAACTTATATTTTCCAGCTGCCCGTCACCTCCTGTTCACAAAAAATTCATCCTTTAGTGGAATTCTAGATTGGAAATACAATAAAATGGAAAAAATTAACTAAAATAAAGAATGTTAGTATTCTAGTATTTAGGTATCATTACAAGACGAAAAACTTATTATTTCCAGCCGCCCATCACCTCCTGTTCTCAAAAAATTCATCCTTTAGTGGAATTCTAGATTGGAAATACAATAAAATGGAAAAAATTAATTAAAATGAAAAATGTTAGTATTCTAGTATTTAGGTATCATTACAAGACGAAAAACTTATATTTTCCACCTGCCCGTCACCTCTTGTTCACAAAAAATTCATCCTTTAGTGGAATTCTAAATTGGAAATACAATAAAATGGAAAAAATTAATTAAAATGAAATATGTTAGTATTCTAGTATTTAGGTATGATTACTGGTCGAAAAACTTATATTTTCCAGCTGCCCGTCACCTCCTGGTCTCTTGGAATACATCCTTTAGTGGAATTCTAAATTGGAAATACAATAAAATGGAAAAAATTAATTAAAATGAAAAATGTTAGTATTCTAGTAAATGGGTATCATTACAGGACGAAAAACTTATATTTTCCAGCCGCCCATCACCTCCTGTTCTCAAAAAATTCATCCTTTAGTGGAATTCTAGATTGGAAATACAATAAAATGGAAAAAATTAATTAAAATGAAAAATGTTAGTATTCTAGTATTTAGGTATCATTACAAGACGAAAAACTTATATTTTTCAGCTGCCCGTCACCTCCTGTTCTCAAAAAATTCATCCTTTAGTGGAATTCTAGATTGGAAATACAATAAAATGAAAAAAATTAACTAAAATAAAGAATGTTAGTATTCTAGTATTTAGGTATCATTACAGGACGAAAAACTTATTATTTCCAGCCGCCCATCACCTCCTGTTATCAAAAAATTCATCCTTTAGTGGAATTCTAGATTGGAAATACAATAAAATGGAAAAAATTAACTAAAATGGAAAATGTTAGTATTCTAGTAATTAGGTATCATTACAAGACGAAAAACTTATTATTTCCAGCCGCCCGTCACCTCCTGGTCTCTTGGAATACATCCTTTAGTGGAATTCTAAATTGGAAATACAATAAAATGGAAAAAATTAATTAAAATGAAAAATGTTAGTATTCTAGTATTTAGGTATCATTACAAGACGAAAAACTTATTATTTCCAGCCGCCCATCACCTCCTGTTATCAAAAAATTCATCCTTTAGTGGAATTCTAGATTGGAAATACAATAAAATGGAAAAAATAATTAAAATGAAAAATGTTAGTATTCTAGTATTTAGGTATCATTACAAGACGAAAAACTTATATTTTCCAGCTGCCCGTCACCTCCTGTTCACAAAAAATTCATCCTTTAGTGGAATTCTAGATTGGAAATACAATAAAATGGAAAAAATTAACTAAAATAAAGAATGTTAGTATTCTAGTATTTAGGTATCATTACAAGACGAAAAACTTATATTTTCCAGCTGCCCGTCACCTCCTGTTCACAAAAAATTCATCCTTTAGTGGAATTCTAGATTGGAAATACAATAAAATGGAAAAAATTAACTAAAATAAAAAATGTTAGTATTCTAGTAAATGGGTATCATTACAGGACGAAAAACTTATTATTTCCAGCTGCCCGTCACCTCCTGTTCACAAAAAATTCATCCTTTAGTGGAATTCTAGATTGGAAATACAATAAAATGGAAAAAATTAATTAAAATGAAAAATGTTAGTATTCTAGTATTTAGGTATCATTACAAGACGAAAAACTTATATTTTCCACCTGCCCGTCACCTCTTGTTCACAAAAAATTCATCCTTTAGTGGAATTCTAAATTGGAAATACAATAAAATGGAAAAAATTAATTAAAATGAAATATGTTAGTATTCTAGTATTTAGGTATGATTACTGGTCGAAAAACTTATATTTTCCAGCTGCCCGTCACCTCCTGGTCTCTTGGAATACATCCTTTAGTGGAATTCTAAATTGGAAATACAATAAAATGGAAAAAATTAATTAAAATGAAAAATGTTAGTATTCTAGTAAATGGGTATCATTACAGGACGAAAAACTTATATTTTCCAGCCGCCCATCACCTCCTGTTCTCAAAAAATTCATCCTTTAGTGGAATTCTAGATTGGAAATACAATAAAATGGAAAAAATTAATTAAAATGAAAAATGTTAGTATTCTAGTATTTAGGTATCATTACAAGACGAAAAACTTATATTTTTCAGCTGCCCGTCACCTCCTGTTCTCAAAAAATTCATCCTTTAGTGGAATTCTAGATTGGAAATACAATAAAATGAAAAAAATTAACTAAAATAAAGAATGTTAGTATTCTAGTATTTAGGTATCATTACAGGACGAAAAACTTATTATTTCCAGCCGCCCATCACCTCCTGTTATCAAAAAATTCATCCTTTAGTGGAATTCTAGATTGGAAATACAATAAAATGGAAAAAATTAACTAAAATGGAAAATGTTAGTATTCTAGTAATTAGGTATCATTACAAGACGAAAAACTTATTATTTCCAGCCGCCCGTCACCTCCTGGTCTCTTGGAATACATCCTTTAGTGGAATTCTAAATTGGAAATACAATAAAATGGAAAAAATTAATTAAAATGAAAAATGTTAGTATTCTAGTATTTAGGTATCATTACAAGACGAAAAACTTATTATTTCCAGCCGCCCATCACCTCCTGTTATCAAAAAATTCATCCTTTAGTGGAATTCTAGATTGGAAATACAATAAAATGGAAAAAATAATTAAAATGAAAAATGTTAGTATTCTAGTATTTAGGTATCATTACAAGACGAAAAACTTATATTTTCCAGCTGCCCGTCACCTCCTGTTCACAAAAAATTCATCCTTTAGTGGAATTCTAGATTGGAAATACAATAAAATGGAAAAAATTAACTAAAATAAAGAATGTTAGTATTCTAGTATTTAGGTATCATTACAAGACGAAAAACTTATATTTTCCAGCTGCCCGTCACCTCCTGTTCACAAAAAATTCATCCTTTAGTGGAATTCTAGATTGGAAATACAATAAAATGGAAAAAATTAACTAAAATAAAAAATGTTAGTATTCTAGTAAATGGGTATCATTACAGGACGAAAAACTTATTATTTCCAGCCGCCCATCACCTCCTGTTCTCAAAAAATTCATCCTTTAGTGGAATTCTAGATTGGAAATACAATAAAATGGAAAAAATTAATTAAAATGAAAAATGTTAGTATTCTAGTATTTAGGTATCATTACAAGACGAAAAACTTATATTTTCCAGCTGCCCGTCACCTCTTGTTCACAAAAAATTCATCCTTTAGTGGAATTCTAAATTGGAAATACAATAAAATGGAAAAAATTAATTATAATGAAAAATGTTAGTATTCTAGTATTTAGGTATCATTACAAGACGAAAAACTTATATTTTCCAGCTGCCCGTCACCTCCTGTTCACAAAAAATTCATCCTTTAGTGGAATTCTAGATTGGAAATACAATAAAATGGAAAAAATTAACTAAAATAAAGAATGTTAGTATTCTAGTATTTAGGTATCATTACAAGACGAAAAACTTATTATTTCCAGCCGCCCATCACCTCCTGTTCTCAAAAAATTCATCCTTTAGTGGAATTCTAGATTGGAAATACAATAAAATGGAAAAAATTAATTAAAATGAAAAATGTTAGTATTCTAGTATTTAGGTATCATTACAAGACGAAAAACTTGTATTTTCCACCTGCCCGTCACCTCTTGTTCACAAAAAATTCATCCTTTAGTGGAATTCTAAATTGGAAATACAATAAAATGGAAAAAATTATTTATAATGAAATATGTTAGTATTCTAGTATTTAGGTATGATTACTGGACGAAAAACTTATATTTTCCAGCTGTCCGTCACCTCCTGGTCTCTTGGAATACATCCTTTAGTGGAATTCTAAATTGGAAATACAATAAAATGGAAAAAATTAATTAAAATGAAAAATGTTAGTATTCTAGTATTTAGGTATCATTACAAGACGAAAAACTTATTATTTCCAGCCGCCCATCACCTGTTCTCAAAAAATTCATCCTTTAGTGGAATTCTAGATTGGAAATACAATAAAATGGAAAAAATTAATTAAAATGAAAAATGTTAGTATTCTAGTATTTAGGTATCATTACAAGACGAAAAACTTATATTTTCCAGCTGCCCGTCAGCTCCTGTTCTCTTGGAATACATCCTTTAGTGGAATTCTAGATTGGAAATACAATAAAATGGAAAAAATTAACTAAAATAAAGAATGTTAGTATTCTAGTAAATGGGTATCATTGCAGGACGAAAAACTTATATTTTCCAGCTGCGCGTCACCTCCTGTTCTCTTGGAATACATCCTTTAGTGGAATTCCAAATTGGAAATACAATAAAATGGAAAAAATTAATTAAAATGAAAAATGTTAGTATTCTAGTATTTAGGTATCATTACAAGACGAAAAACTTATTATTTCCAGCCGCCCATCACCTCCTGTTCTCAAAAAATTCATCCTTTAGTGGAATTCTAGATTGGAAATACAATAAAATGGAAAAAATTAATTAAAATGAAAAATGTTAGTATTCTAGTAAATGGGTATCATTACAGGAGGAAAAACTTATATTTTCCAGCTGCGCGTCACCTCCTGTTCTCTTGGAATACATCGTTTAGTGGAATTCCAAATTGGAAATACAATAAAATGGAAAAAATTAACTAAAATAAAGAATGTTCGTATTCTAGTATTTAGGTATCATTACAGGACGAAAAACTTATTATTTCCAGCCGCCCATCACCTCCTGTTCTCAAAAAATTCATCCTTTAGTGGAATTCTAGATTGGAAATACAATAAAATGGAAAAAATTAACTAAAATGGAAAATGTTAGTATTCTAGTGATTAGGTATCATTACAAGACGAAAAACTTATTATTTCCAGCCGCCCGTCACCTCTTGGTCTCTTGGAATACATCCTTTAGTGGAATTCTAAATTGGAAATACAATAAAATGGAAAAAATTAATTAAAATGAAAAATGTTAGTATTCTAGTATTTAGGTATCATTACAAGACGAAAAACTTATTATTTCCAGCCGCCCGTCACCTCCTGGTCTCTTGGAATACATCCTTTAGTGGAATTCTAAATTGGAAATACAATAAAATGGAAAAAATTAATTAAAATGAAAAATGTTAGTATTCTAGTATTTAGGTATCATTACAAGACGAAAAACTTATTATTTCCAGCCGCCCATCACCTCCTGTTATCAAAAAATTCATCCTTTAGTGGAATTCTAGATTGGAAATACAATAAAATGGAAAAAATTAACTAAAATAAAGAATGTTAGTATTCTAGTATTTAGGTATCATTACAAGACGAAAAACTTATATTTTCCAGCTGCCCGTCACCTCCTGTTCACAAAAAATTCATCCTTTAGTGGAATTCTAGATTGGAAATACAATAAAATGGAAAAAATTAACTAAAATAAAGAATGTTAGTATTCTAGTATTTAGGTATCATTACAAGACGAAAAACTTATATTTTCCAGCTGCCCGTCACCTCCTGTTCACAAAAAATTCATCCTTTAGTGGAATTCTAGATTGGAAATACAATAAAATGGAAAAAATTAACTAAAATAAAGAATGTTAGTATTCTAGTATTTAGGTATCATTACAAGACGAAAAACTTATTATTTCCAGCCGCCCATCACCTCCTGTTCTCAAAAAATTCATCCTTTAGTGGAATTCTAGATTGGAAATACAATAAAATGGAATAAATTAATTAAAATGAAAAATGTTAGTATTCTAGTATTTAGGTATCATTACAAGACGAAAAACTTATATTTTCCACCTGCCCGTCACCTCTTGTTCACAAAAAATTCATCCTTTAGTGGAATTCTAAATTGGAAATACAATAAAATGGAAAAAATTAATTAAAATGAAATATGTTAGTATTCTAGTATTTAGGTATGATTACTGGACGAAAAACTTATATTTTCCAGCTGCCCGTCACCTCCTGGTCTCTTGGAATACATCCTTTAGTGGAATTCTAAATTGGAAATACAATAAAATGGAAAAAATTAATTAAAATGAAAAATGTTAGTATTCTAGTAAATGGGTATCATTACAGGACGAAAAACTTATATTTTCCAGCCGCCCATCACCTCCTGTTCTCAAAAAATTCATCCTTTAGTGGAATTCTAGATTGGAAATACAATAAAATGGAAAAAATTAATTAAAATGAAAAATGTTAGTATTCTAGTATTTAGGTATCATTACAAGACGAAAAACTTATATTTTTCAGCTGCCCGTCACCTCCTGTTCTCAAAAAATTCATCCTTTAGTGGAATTCTAGATTGGAAATACAATAAAATGAAAAAAATTAACTAAAATAAAGAATGTTAGTATTCTAGTATTTAGGTATCATTACAGGACGAAAAACTTATTATTTCCAGCCGCCCATCACCTCCTGTTATCAAAAAATTCATCCTTTAGTGGAATTCTAGATTGGAAATACAATAAAATGGAAAAAATTAACTAAAATGGAAAATGTTAGTATTCTAGTAATTAGGTATCATTACAAGACGAAAAACTTATTATTTCCAGCCGCCCGTCACCTCCTGGTCTCTTGGAATACATCCTTTAGTGGAATTCTAAATTGGAAATACAATAAAATGGAAAAAATTAATTAAAATGAAAAATGTTAGTATTCTAGTATTTAGGTATCATTACAAGACGAAAAACTTATTATTTCCAGCCGCCCATCACCTCCTGTTATCAAAAAATTCATCCTTTAGTGGAATTCTAGATTGGAAATACAATAAAATGGAAAAAATAATTAAAATGAAAAATGTTAGTATTCTAGTATTTAGGTATCATTACAAGACGAAAAACTTATATTTTCCAGCTGCCCGTCACCTCCTGTTCACAAAAAATTCATCCTTTAGTGGAATTCTAGATTGGAAATACAATAAAATGGAAAAAATTAACTAAAATAAAGAATGTTAGTATTCTAGTATTTAGGTATCATTACAAGACGAAAAACTTATATTTTCCAGCTGCCCGTCACCTCCTGTTCACAAAAAATTCATCCTTTAGTGGAATTCTAGATTGGAAATACAATAAAATGGAAAAAATTAACTAAAATAAAAAATGTTAGTATTCTAGTATTTAGGTATCATTACAAGACGAAAAACTTATTATTTCCAGCCGCCCATCACCTGTTCTCAAAAAATTCATCCTTTAGTGGAATTCTAGATTGGAAATACAATAAAATGGAAAAAATTAATTAAAATGAAAAATGTTAGTATTCTAGTATTTAGGTATCATTACAAGACGAAAAACTTATATTTTCCAGCTGCCCGTCAGCTCCTGTTCTCTTGGAATACATCCTTTAGTGGAATTCTAGATTGGAAATACAATAAAATGGAAAAAATTAACTAAAATAAAGAATGTTAGTATTCTAGTAAATGGGTATCATTGCAGGACGAAAAACTTATATTTTCCAGCTGCGCGTCACCTCCTGTTCTCTTGGAATACATCCTTTAGTGGAATTCCAAATTGGAAATACAATAAAATGGAAAAAATTAATTAAAATGAAAAATGTTAGTATTCTAGTATTTAGGTATCATTACAAGACGAAAAACTTATTATTTCCAGCCGCCCATCACCTCCTGTTCTCAAAAAATTCATCCTTTAGTGGAATTCTAGATTGGAAATACAATAAAATGGAAAAAATTAATTAAAATGAAAAATGTTAGTATTCTAGTAAATGGGTATCATTACAGGAGGAAAAACTTATATTTTCCAGCTGCGCGTCACCTCCTGTTCTCTTGGAATACATCGTTTAGTGGAATTCCAAATTGGAAATACAATAAAATGGAAAAAATTAACTAAAATAAAGAATGTTCGTATTCTAGTATTTAGGTATCATTACAGGACGAAAAACTTATTATTTCCAGCCGCCCATCACCTCCTGTTCTCAAAAAATTCATCCTTTAGTGGAATTCTAGATTGGAAATACAATAAAATGGAAAAAATTAACTAAAATGGAAAATGTTAGTATTCTAGTGATTAGGTATCATTACAAGACGAAAAACTTATTATTTCCAGCCGCCCGTCACCTCCTGGTCTCTTGGAATACATCCTTTAGTGGAATTCTAAATTGGAAATACAATAAAATGGAAAAAATTAATTAAAATGAAAAATGTTAGTATTCTAGTATTTAGGTATCATTACAAGACGAAAAACTTATTATTTCCAGCCGCCCGTCACCTCCTGGTCTCTTGGAATACATCCTTTAGTGGAATTCTAAATTGGAAATACAATAAAATGGAAAAAATTAATTAAAATGAAAAATGTTAGTATTCTAGTATTTAGGTATCATTACAAGACGAAAAACTTATTATTTCCAGCCGCCCATCACCTCCTGTTCTCAAAAAATTCATCCTTTAGTGGAATTCTAGATTGGAAATACAATAAAATGGAAAAAATTAATTAAAATGAAAAATGTTAGTATTCTAGTATTTAGGTATCATTACAAGACGAAAAACTTATATTTTCCACCTGCCCGTCACCTCTTGTTCACAAAAAATTCATCCTTTAGTGGAATTCTAAATTGGAAATACAATAAAATGGAAAAAATTAATTAAAATGAAATATGTTAGTATTCTAGTATTTAGGTATCATTACAAGACGAAAAACTTATTATTTCCAGCCGCCCATCACCTCCTGTTCTCAAAAAATTCATCCTTTAGTGGAATTCTAGATTGGAAATACAATAAAATGGAAAAAATTAATTAAAATGAAAAATGTTAGTATTCTAGTAAATGGGTATCATTACAGGACGAAAAACTTATATTTTCCAGCTGCGCGTCACCTCCTGTTCTCTTGGAATACATCGTTTAGTGGAATTCCAAATTGGAAATACAATAAAATGGAAAAAATTAACTAAAATAAAGAATGTTCGTATTCTAGTATTTAGGTATCATTACAGGACGAAAAACTTATTATTTCCAGCCGCCCATCACCTCCTGTTCTCAAAAAATTCATCCTTTAGTGGAATTCTAGATTGGAAATACAATAAAATGGAAAAAATTAACTAAAATGGAAAATGTTAGTATTCTAGTGATTAGGTATCATTACAAGACGAAAAACTTATTATTTCCAGCCGCCCGTCACCTCCTGTTCACAAAAAATTCATCCTTTAGTGGAATTCTAGATTGGAAATACAATAAAATGGAAAAAATTAACTAAAATAAAGAATGTTAGTATTCTAGTATTTAGGTATCATTACAAGACGAAAAACTTATATTTTCCAGCTGCCCGTCACCTCCTGTTCACAAAAAATTCATCCTTTAGTGGAATTCTAGATTGGAAATACAATAAAATGGAAAAAATTAACTAAAATAAAGAATGTTAGTATTCTAGTAAATGGGTATCATTACAGGACGAAAAACTTATTATTTCCAGCCGCCCGTCACCTCCTGGTCTCTTGGAATACATCCTTTAGTGGAATTCTAAATTGGAAATACAATAAAATGGAAAAAATTAATTAAAATGAAAAATGTTAGTATTCTAGTATTTAGGTATCATTACAAGACGAAAATCTTATTATTTCCAGCCGCCCATCACCTCCTGTTCACAAAAAATTCATCCTTTAGTGGAATTCTAGATTGGAAATACAATAAAATGGAAAAAATTAACTAAAATAAAGAATGTTAGTATTCTAGTATTTAGGTATCATTACAAGACGAAAAACTTATTATTTCCAGCCGCCCATCACCTCCTGTTATCAAAAAATTCATCCTTTAGTGGAATTCTAAATTGGAAATACAATAAAATGGAAAAAATTAATTAAAATGAAATATGTTAGTATTCTAGTATTTAGGTATCATTACAAGCCGAAAAACTTATTATTTCCAGCCGCCCATCACCTCCTGTTCTCACAAAATTCATCCTTTAGTGGAATTCTAGATTGGAAATACAATAAAATGGAAAAAATTAATTAAAATGAAAAATGTTAGTATTCTAGTTTTTAGGTATGATTACTGGACGAAAAACTTATATTTTCCAGCTGCCCGTCACCTCCTGGTCTCTTGGAATACATCCTTTAGTGGAATTCTAAATTGGAAATACAATAAAATGGAAAAAATTAATTAAAATGAAAAATGTTAGTATTCTAGTATTTAGGTATCATTACAAGACGAAAAACTTATATTTTCCAGCTGCCCGTCACCTCCTGTTCACAAAAAATTCATCCTTTAGTGGAATTCCAGATTGGAAATACAATAAAATGGAAAAAATTAACTAAAATAAAGAATGTTAGTATTCTAGTATTTAGGTATCATTACAAGACGAAAAACTTATTATTTCCAGCCGCCGGTCACCTCCAGTTCTCAAAAAATTCATCCTTTAGTGGAATTCTAGATTGGAAATACAATAACATGGAAAAAATAATTAAAATGAAAAATGTTAGTATTCTAGTATTTAGGTATCATTACAATACGAAAAACTTATATTTTCCAGCTGCCCGTCACCTCCTGTTCACAAAAAATTCATCCTTTAGTGGAATTCTAGATTGGAAATACAATAAAATGGAAAAAATTAACTAAAATAAAGAATGTTAGTATTCTAGTATTTAGGTATCATTACAAGACGAAAAACTTATATTTTCCAGCTGCCCGTCACCTCCTGTTCACAAAAAATTCATCCTTTAGTGGAATTCTAGATTGGAAATACAATAAAATGGAAAAAATTAACTAAAATAAAGAATGTTAGTATTCTAGTAAATGGGTATCATTACAGGACGAAAAACTTATTATTTCCAGCCGCCCGTCACCTCCTGGTCTCTTGGAATACATCCTTTAGTGGAATTCTAAATTGGAAATACAATAAAATGGAAAAAATTAATTAAAATGAAAAATGTTCGTATTCTAGTATTTAGGTATCATTACAGGACGAAAAACTTATTATTTCCAGCCGCCCATCACCTCCTGTTCTCAAAAAATTCATCCTTTAGTGGAATTCTAGATTGGAAATACAATAAAATGGAAAAAATTAACTAAAATGGAAAATGTTAGTATTCTAGTGATTAGGTATCATTACAAGACGAAAAACTTATTATTTCCAGCCGCCCGTCACCTCCTGTTCACAAAAAATTCATCCTTTAGTGGAATTCTAGATTGGAAATACAATAAAATGGAAAAAATTAACTAAAATAAAGAATGTTAGTATTCTAGTATTTAGGTATCATTACAAGACGAAAAACTTATATTTTCCAGCTGCCCGTCACCTCCTGTTCACAAAAAATTCATCCTTTAGTGGAATTCTAGATTGGAAATACAATAAAATGGAAAAAATTAACTAAAATAAAGAATGTTAGTATTCTAGTAAATGGGTATCATTACAGGACGAAAAACTTATTATTTCCAGCCGCCCGTCACCTCCTGGTCTCTTGGAATACATCCTTTAGTGGAATTCTAAATTGGAAATACAATAAAATGGAAAAAATTAATTAAAATGAAAAATGTTAGTATTCTAGTATTTAGGTATCATTACAAGACGAAAATCTTATTATTTCCAGCCGCCCATCACCTCCTGTTCACAAAAAATTCATCCTTTAGTGGAATTCTAGATTGGAAATACAATAAAATGGAAAAAATTAACTAAAATAAAGAATGTTAGTATTCTAGTATTTAGGTATCATTACAAGACGAAAAACTTATTATTTCCAGCCGCCCATCACCTCCTGTTATCAAAAAATTCATCCTTTAGTGGAATTCTAAATTGGAAATACAATAAAATGGAAAAAATTAATTAAAATGAAATATGTTAGTATTCTAGTATTTAGGTATCATTACAAGACGAAAAACTTATTATTTCCAGCCGCCCATCACCTCCTGTTCTCACAAAATTCATCCTTTAGTGGAATTCTAGATTGGAAATACAATAAAATGGAAAAAATTAATTAAAATGAAAAATGTTAGTATTCTAGTTTTTAGGTATGATTACTGGACGAAAAACTTATATTTTCCAGCTGCCCGTCACCTCCTGGTCTCTTGGAATACATCCTTTAGTGGAATTCTAAATTGGAAATACAATAAAATGGAAAAAATTAATTAAAATGAAAAATGTTAGTATTCTAGTATTTAGGTATCATTACAAGACGAAAAACTTATATTTTCCAGCTGCCCGTCACCTCCTGTTCACAAAAAATTCATCCTTTAGTGGAATTCCAGATTGGAAATACAATAAAATGGAAAAAATTAACTAAAATAAAGAATGTTAGTATTCTAGTATTTAGGTATCATTACAAGACGAAAAACTTATTATTTCCAGCCGCCGGTCACCTCCAGTTCTCAAAAAATTCATCCTTTAGTGGAATTCTAGATTGGAAATACAATAACATGGAAAAAATAATTAAAATGAAAAATGTTAGTATTCTAGTATTTAGGTATCATTACAATACGAAAAACTTATATTTTCCAGCTGCCCGTCACCTCCTGTTCTCAAAAAATTCATCCTTTAGTGGAATTCTAGATTGGAAATACAATAAAATGGAAAAAATTAACTAAAATAAAGAATGTTAGTATTCTAGTATTTAGGTATCATTACAAGACGAAAAACTTATATTTTCCAGCTGCCCGTCACCTCCTGTTCACAAAAAATTCATCCTTTAGTGGAATTCTAGATTGGAAATACAATAAAATGGAAAAAATTAACTAAAATAAAGAATGTTAGTATTCTAGTAAATGGGTATCATTACAGGACGAAAAACTTATTATTTCCAGCCGCCCGTCACCTCCTGGTCTCTTGGAATACATCCTTTAGTGGAATTCTAAATTGGAAATACAATAAAATGGAAAAAATTAATTAAAATGAAAAATGTTAGTATTCTAGTATTTAGGTATCATTACAAGACGAAAGACTTATATTTTCCAGCTGCCCGTCACCTCCTGTTCACAAAAAATTCATCCTTTAGTGGAATTCTAGATTGGAAATACAATAAAATGGAAAAAATTAATTAAAATGAAATATGTTAGTATTCTAGTATTTAGGTATCATTACAAGACGAAAAACTTATTATTTCCAGCCGCCCATCACCTCCTGTTCTCACAAAATTCATCCTTTAGTGGAATTCTAGATTGGAAATAAAATAAAATGGAAAAAATTAATTAAAATGAAAAATGTTAGTATTCTAGTATTTAGGTATGATTACTGGACGAAAAACTTATATTTTCCAGCCGCCCGTCACCTCCTGGTCTCTTGGAATACATCCTTTAGTGGAATTCTAAATTGGAAATACAATAAAATGGAAAAAATTAATTAAAATGAAAAATGTTAGTATTCTAGTATTTAGGTATCATTACAAGACGAAAAACTTATATTTTCCAGCTGCCCGTCACCTCCTGTTCACAAAAAATTCATCCTTTAGTGGAATTCTAGATTGGAAATACAATAAAATGGAAAAAATTAACTAAAATAAAGAATGTTAGTATTCTAGTATTTAGGTATCATTACAAGACGAAAAACTTATTATTTCCAGCCGCCGGTCACCTCCAGTTCTCAAAAAATTCATCCTTTAGTGGAATTCTAGATTGGAAATACAATAAAATGGAAAAAATTAATTAAAATGAAAAATGTTAGTATTCTAGTATTTAGGTATCATTACAAGACGAAAAACTTATATTTTCCAGCTGCCCGTCGCCTCTTGTTCACAAAAAATTCATCCTTTAGTGGAATTCTAAATTGGAAATACAATAAAATGGAAAAAATTAATTAAAATGAAATATGTTAGTATTCTAGTATTTAGGTATCATTACAAGACGAAAAACTTATATTTTCCAGCTGCCCGTCGCCTCCTGTTCACAAAAAATTCATCCTTTAGTGGAATTCTAAATTGGAAATACAATAAAATGGAAAAAATTAATTAAAATGAAATATGTTAGTATTCTAGTATTTAGGTATCATTACAAGACGAAAATCTTATTATTTCCAGCCGCCCATCACCTCCTGTTCTCAAAAAATTCATCCTTTAGTGGAATTCTAGATTGGAAATACAATAAAATGGAAAAAATTAACTAAAATGGAAAATGTTAGTATTCTAGTGATTAGGTATCATTACTGGACGAAAAACTTATATTTTCCAGCTGCGCGTCACCTCCTGTTCTCTTGGAATACATCGTTTAGTGGAATTCCAAATTGGAAATACAATAAAATGGAAAAAATTAACTAAAATAAAGAATGTTCGTATTCTAGTATTTAGGTATCATTACAGGACGAAAAACTTATTATTTCCAGCCGCCCATCACCTCCTGTTCTCAAAAAATTCATCCTTTAGTGGAATTCTAGATTGGAAATACAATAAAATGGAAAAAATTAACTAAAATGGAAAATGTTAGTATTCTAGTGATTAGGTATCATTACAAGACGAAAAACTTATTATTTCCAGCCGCCCGTCACCTCCTGTTCACAAAAAATTCATCCTTTAGTGGAATTCTAAATTGGAAATACAATAAAATGGAAAAAATTAATTAAAATGAAATATGTTAGTATTCTAGTATTTAGGTATCATTACAAGACGAAAAACTTATTATTTCCAGCCGCCCATCACCTCCTGTTCTCAAAAAATTCATCCTTTAGTGGAATTCTAGATTGGAAATACAATAAAATGGAAAAAATTAACTAAAATGGAAAATGTTAGTATTCTAGTGATTAGGTATCATTACTGGACGAAAAACTTATATTTTCCAGCTGCGCGTCACCTCCTGTTCTCTTGGAATACATCGTTTAGTGGAATTCCAAATTGGAAATACAATAAAATGGAAAAAATTAACTAAAATAAAGAATGTTCGTATTCTAGTATTTAGGTATCATTACAAGACGAAAAACTTATATTTTCCAGCTGCCCGTCGCCTCCTGTTCACAAAAAATTCATCCTTTAGTGGAATTCTAAATTGGAAATACAATAAAATGGAAAAAATTAATTAAAATGAAATATGTTAGTATTCTAGTATTTAGGTATCATTACAAGACGAAAAACTTATTATTTCCAGCCGCCCATCACCTCCTGTTCTCAAAAAATTCATCCTTTAGTGGAATTCTAGATTGGAAATACAATAAAATGGAAAAAATTAACTAAAATGGAAAATGTTAGTATTCTAGTGATTAGGTATCATTACTGGACGAAAAACTTATATTTTCCAGCTGCGCGTCACCTCCTGTTCTCTTGGAATACATCGTTTAGTGGAATTCCAAATTGGAAATACAATAAAATGGAAAAAATTAACTAAAATAAAGAATGTTCGTATTCTAGTATTTAGGTATCATTACAGGACGAAAAACTTATTATTTCCAGCCGCCCATCACCTCCTGTTCTCAAAAAATTCATCCTTTAGTGGAATTCTAGATTGGAAATACAATAAAATGGAAAAAATTAACTAAAATGGAAAATGTTAGTATTCTAGTGATTAGGTATCATTGCAGGACGAAAAACTTATATTTTCCAGCTGCGCGTCACCTCCTGTTCTCTTGGAATACATCCTTTAGTGGAATTCCAAATTGGAAATACAATAAAATGGAAAAAATTAATTAAAATGAAAAATGTTAGTATTCTAGTATTTAGGTATCATTACAAGACGAAAAACTTATTATTTCCAGCCGCCCATCACCTCCTGTTCTCAAAAAATTCATCCTTTAGTGGAATTCTAGATTGGAAATACAATAAAATGGAAAAAATTAATTAAAATGAAAAATGTTAGTATTCTAGTAAATGGGTATCATTACAGGACGAAAAACTTATATTTTCCAGCTGCGCGTCACCTCCTGTTCTCTTGGAATACATCGTTTAGTGGAATTCCAAATTGGAAATACAATAAAATGGAAAAAATTAACTAAAATAAAGAATGTTCGTATTCTAGTATTTAGGTATCATTACAGGACGAAAAACTTATTATTTCCAGCCGCCCATCACCTCCTGTTCTCAAAAAATTCATCCTTTAGTGGAATTCTAGATTGGAAATACAATAAAATGGAAAAAATTACCTAAAATGGAAAATGTTAGTATTCTAGTGATTAGGTATCATTACAAGACGAAAAACTTATTATTTCCAGCCGCCCGTCACCTCCTGGTCTCTTGGAATACATCCTTTAGTGGAATTCTAAATTGGAAATACAATAAAATGGAAAAAATTAATTAAAATGAAAAATGTTAGTATTCTAGTATTTAGGTATCATTACAAGACGAAAAACTTATTATTTCCAGCCGCCCATCACCTCCTGTTATCAAAAAATTCATCCTTTAGTGGAATTCTAGATTGGAAATACAATAAAATGGAAAAAATAATTAAAATGAAAAATGTTAGTATTCTAGTATTTAGGTATCATTACAGGACGAAAAACTTATTATTTCCAGCCGCCCATCACCTCCTGTTCTCAAAAAATTCATCCTTTAGTGGAATTCTAGATTGGAAATACAATAAAATGGAAAAAATTAACTAAAATGGAAAATGTTAGTATTCTAGTGATTAGGTATCATTACTGGACGAAAAACTTATATTTTCCAGCTGCGCGTCACCTCCTGTTCTCTTGGAATACATCGTTTAGTGGAATTCCAAATTGGAAATACAATAAAATGGAAAAAATTAACTAAAATAAAGAATGTTCGTATTCTAGTATTTAGGTATCATTACAAGACGAAAAACTTATATTTTCCAGCTGCCCGTCGCCTCCTGTTCACAAAAAATTCATCCTTTAGTGGAATTCTAAATTGGAAATACAATAAAATGGAAAAAATTAATTAAAATGAAATATGTTAGTATTCTAGTATTTAGGTATCATTACAAGACGAAAAACTTATTATTTCCAGCCGCCCATCACCTCCTGTTCTCAAAAAATTCATCCTTTAGTGGAATTCTAGATTGGAAATACAATAAAATGGAAAAAATTAACTAAAATGGAAAATGTTAGTATTCTAGTGATTAGGTATCATTACTGGACGAAAAACTTATATTTTCCAGCTGCGCGTCACCTCCTGTTCTCTTGGAATACATCGTTTAGTGGAATTCCAAATTGGAAATACAATAAAATGGAAAAAATTAACTAAAATAAAGAATGTTCGTATTCTAGTATTTAGGTATCATTACAGGACGAAAAACTTATTATTTCCAGCCGCCCATCACCTCCTGTTCTCAAAAAATTCATCCTTTAGTGGAATTCTAGATTGGAAATACAATAAAATGGAAAAAATTAACTAAAATGGAAAATGTTAGTATTCTAGTGATTAGGTATCATTACAAGACGAAAAACTTATTATTTCCAGCCGCCCGTCACCTCCTGTTCACAAAAAATTCATCCTTTAGTGGAATTCTAAATTGGAAATACAATAAAATGGAAAAAATTAATTAAAATGAAATATGTTAGTATTCTAGTATTTAGGTATCATTACAAGACGAAAAACTTATTATTTCCAGCCGCCCATCACCTCCTGTTCTCAAAAAATTCATCCTTTAGTGGAATTCTAGATTGGAAATACAATAAAATGGAAAAAATTAACTAAAATGGAAAATGTTAGTATTCTAGTGATTAGGTATCATTACTGGACGAAAAACTTATATTTTCCAGCTGCGCGTCACCTCCTGTTCTCTTGGAATACATCGTTTAGTGGAATTCCAAATTGGAAATACAATAAAATGGAAAAAATTAACTAAAATAAAGAATGTTCGTATTCTAGTATTTAGATATCATTACAGGACGAAAAACTTATTATTTCCAGCCGCCCATCACCTCCTGTTCTCAAAAAATTCATCCTTTAGTGGAATTCTAGATTGGAAATACAATAAAATGGAAAAAATTAACTAAAATGGAAAATGTTAGTATTCTAGTGATTAGGTATTATTACTGGACGAAAAACTTATATTTTCCAGCTGCGCGTCACCTCCTGTTCTCTTGGAATACATCGTTTAGTGGAATTCCAAATTGGAAATACAATAAAATGGAAAAAATTAACTAAAATGAAATATGTTAGTATTCTAGTATTTAGGTATCATTACAAGACGAAAAACTTATTATTTCCAGCCGCCCATCACCTCCTGTTCTCAAAAAATTCATCCTTTAGTGGAATTCTAGATTGGAAATACAATAAAATGGAAAAAATTAACTAAAATGGAAAATGTTAGTATTCTATTGATTAGGTATCATTACTGGACGAAAAACTTATATTTTCCAGCTGCGCGTCACCTCCTGTTCTCTTGGAATACATCGTTTAGTGGAATTCCAAATTGGAAATACAATAAAATGGAAAAAATTAACTAAAATAAAGAATGTTCGTATTCTAGTATTTAGGTATCATTACAGGACGAAAAACTTATTATTTCCAGCCGCCCATCACCTCCTGTTCTCAAAAAATTCATCCTTTAGTGGAATTCTAGATTGGAAATACAATAAAATGGAAAAAATTAACTAAAATGGAAAATGTTAGTATTCTAGTGATTAGGTATCATTACAAGACGAAAAACTTATTATTTCCAGCCGCCCGTCACCTCCTGGTCTCTTGGAATACATCCTTTAGTGGAATTCTAAATTGGAAATACAATAAAATGGAAAAAATTAACTAAAATAAAGAATGTTAGTATTCTAGTATTTAGGTATCATTACAAGACGAAAAACTTATTATTTCCAGCTGCCCGTCACCTCCTGTTCACAAAAAATTCATCCTTTAGTGGAATTCTAGATTGGAAATACAATAAAATGGAAAAAATTAACTAAAATAAAGAATGTTAGTATTCTAGTATTTAGGTATCATTACAAGACGAAAAACTTATATTTTCCAGCTGCCCGTCACCTCCTGTTCACAAAAAATTCATCCTTTAGTGGAATTCTAGATTGGAAATACAATAAAATGGAAAAAATTAACTAAAATAAAGAATGTTAGTATTCTAGTAAATGGGTATCATTACAGGACGAAAAACTTATTATTTCCAGCCGCCCGTCACCTCCTGGTCTCTTGGAATACATCCTTTAGTGGAATTCTAAATTGGAAATACAATAAAATGGAAAAAATTAATTAAAATGAAAAATGTTAGTATTCTAGTATTTAGGTATCATTACAAGACGAAAGACTTATATTTTCCAGCTGCCCGTCACCTCCTGTTCACAAAAAATTCATCCTTTAGTGGAATTCTAGATTGGAAATACAATAAAATGGAAAAAATTAATTAAAATGAAATATGTTAGTATTCTAGTATTTAGGTATCATTACAAGACGAAAAACTTATTATTTCCAGCCGCCCATCACCTCCTGTTCTCACAAAATTCATCCTTTAGTGGAATTCTAGATTGGAAATAAAATAAAATGGAAAAAATTAATTAAAATGAAAAATGTTAGTATTCTAGTATTTAGGTATGATTACTGGACGAAAAACTTATATTTTCCAGCCGCCCGTCACCTCCTGGTCTCTTGGAATACATCCTTTAGTGGAATTCTAAATTGGAAATACAATAAAATGGAAAAAATTAATTAAAATGAAAAATGTTAGTATTCTAGTATTTAGGTATCATTACAAGACGAAAAACTTATATTTTCCAGCTGCCCGTCACCTCCTGTTCACAAAAAATTCATCCTTTAGTGGAATTCTAGATTGGAAATACAATAAAATGGAAAAAATTAACTAAAATAAAGAATGTTAGTATTCTAGTATTTAGGTATCATTACAAGACGAAAAACTTATTATTTCCAGCCGCCGGTCACCTCCAGTTCTCAAAAAATTCATCCTTTAGTGGAATTCTAGATTGGAAATACAATAAAATGGAAAAAATTAATTAAAATGAAAAATGTTAGTATTCTAGTATTTAGGTATCATTACAAGACGAAAAACTTATATTTTCCAGCTGCCCGTCGCCTCTTGTTCACAAAAAATTCATCCTTTAGTGGAATTCTAAATTGGAAATACAATAAAATGGAAAAAATTAATTAAAATGAAATATGTTAGTATTCTAGTATTTAGGTATCATTACAAGACGAAAAACTTATATTTTCCAGCTGCCCGTCGCCTCCTGTTCACAAAAAATTCATCCTTTAGTGGAATTCTAAATTGGAAATACAATAAAATGGAAAAAATTAATTAAAATGAAATATGTTAGTATTCTAGTATTTAGGTATCATTACAAGACGAAAATCTTATTATTTCCAGCCGCCCATCACCTCCTGTTCTCAAAAAATTCATCCTTTAGTGGAATTCTAGATTGGAAATACAATAAAATGGAAAAAATTAACTAAAATGGAAAATGTTAGTATTCTAGTGATTAGGTATCATTACTGGACGAAAAACTTATATTTTCCAGCTGCGCGTCACCTCCTGTTCTCTTGGAATACATCGTTTAGTGGAATTCCAAATTGGAAATACAATAAAATGGAAAAAATTAACTAAAATAAAGAATGTTCGTATTCTAGTATTTAGGTATCATTACAGGACGAAAAACTTATTATTTCCAGCCGCCCATCACCTCCTGTTCTCAAAAAATTCATCCTTTAGTGGAATTCTAGATTGGAAATACAATAAAATGGAAAAAATTAACTAAAATGGAAAATGTTAGTATTCTAGTGATTAGGTATCATTACAAGACGAAAAACTTATTATTTCCAGCCGCCCGTCACCTCCTGTTCACAAAAAATTCATCCTTTAGTGGAATTCTAAATTGGAAATACAATAAAATGGAAAAAATTAATTAAAATGAAATATGTTAGTATTCTAGTGATTAGGTATCATTACTGGACGAAAAACTTATATTTTCCAGCCGCCCATCACCTCCTGTTCTCAAAAAATTCATCCTTTAGTGGAATTCTAGATTGGAAATACAATAAAATGGAAAAAATTAACTAAAATGGAAAATGTTAGTATTCTAGTGATTAGGTATCATTGCAGGACGAAAAACTTATATTTTCCAGCTGCGCGTCACCTCCTGTTCTCTTGGAATACATCCTTTAGTGGAATTCCAAATTGGAAATACAATAAAATGGAAAAAATTAATTAAAATGAAAAATGTTAGTATTCTAGTATTTAGGTATCATTACAAGACGAAAAACTTATTATTTCCAGCCGCCCATCACCTCCTGTTCTCAAAAAATTCATCCTTTAGTGGAATTCTAGATTGGAAATACAATAAAATGGAAAAAATTAATTAAAATGAAAAATGTTAGTATTCTAGTAAATGCGTATCATTACAGGACGAAAAACTTATATTTTCCAGCTGCGCGTCACCTCCTGTTCTCTTGGAATACATCGTTTAGTGGAATTCCATATTGGAAATACAATAAAATGGAAAAAATTAACTAAAATAAAGAATGTTCGTATTCTAGTATTTAGGTATCATTACAGGACGAAAAACTTATTATTTCCAGCCGCCCATCACCTCCTGTTCTCAAAAAATTCATCCTTTAGTGGAATTCTAGATTGGAAATACAATAAAATGGAAAAAATTACCTAAAATGGAAAATGTTAGTATTCTAGTGATTAGGTATCATTACAAGACGAAAAACTTATTATTTCCAGCCGCCCGTCACCTCCTGGTCTCTTGGAATACATCCTTTAGTGGAATTCTAAATTGGAAATACAATAAAATGGAAAAAATTAATTAAAATGAAAAATGTTAGTATTCTAGTATTTAGGTATCATTACAAGACGAAAAACTTATTATTTCCAGCCGCCCATCACCTCCTGTTATCAAAAAATTCATCCTTTAGTGGAATTCTAGATTGGAAATACAATAAAATGGAAAAAATAATTAAAATGAAAAATGTTAGTATTCTAGTATTTAGGTATCATTACAGGACGAAAAACTTATTATTTCCAGCCGCCCATCACCTCCTGTTCTCAAAAAATTCATCCTTTAGTGGAATTCTAGATTGGAAATACAATAAAATGGAAAAAATTAACTAAAATGGAAAATGTTAGTATTCTAGTGATTAGGTATCATTACTGGACGAAAAACTTATATTTTCCAGCTGCGCGTCACCTCCTGTTCTCTTGGAATACATCGTTTAGTGGAATTCCAAATTGGAAATACAATAAAATGGAAAAAATTAACTAAAATAAAGAATGTTCGTATTCTAGTATTTAGGTATCATTACAAGACGAAAAACTTATATTTTCCAGCTGCCCGTCGCCTCCTGTTCACAAAAAATTCATCCTTTAGTGGAATTCTAAATTGGAAATACAATAAAATGGAAAAAATTAATTAAAATGAAATATGTTAGTATTCTAGTATTTAGGTATCATTACAAGACGAAAAACTTATTATTTCCAGCCGCCCATCACCTCCTGTTCTCAAAAAATTCATCCTTTAGTGGAATTCTAGATTGGAAATACAATAAAATGGAAAAAATTAACTAAAATGGAAAATGTTAGTATTCTAGTGATTAGGTATCATTACAAGACGAAAAACTTATTATTTCCAGCCGCCCGTCACCTCCTGTTCACAAAAAATTCATCCTTTAGTGGAATTCTAAATTGGAAATACAATAAAATGGAAAAAATTAATTAAAATGAAATATGTTAGTATTCTAGTATTTAGGTATCATTACAAGACGAAAAACTTATTATTTCCAGCCGCCCGTCACCTCCTGTTCACAAAAAATTCATCCTTTAGTGGAATTCTAAATTGGAAATACAATAAAATGGAAAAAATTAACTAAAATGGAAAATGTTAGTATTCTAGTGATTAGGTATCATTACTGGACGAAAAACTTATATTTTCCAGCTGCGCGTCACCTCCTGTTCTCTTGGAATACATCGTTTAGTGGAATTCCAAATTGGAAATACAATAAAATGGAAAAAATTAACTAAAATAAAGAATGTTCGTATTCTAGTATTTAGGTATCATTACAGGACGAAAAACTTATTATTTCCAGCCGCCCATCACCTCCTGTTCTCAAAAAATTCATCCTTTAGTGGAATTCTAGATTGGAAATACAATAAAATGGAAAAAATTAACTAAAATGGAAAATGTTAGTATTCTAGTGATTAGGTATCATTACAAGACGAAAAACTTATTATTTCCAGCCGCCCGTCACCTCCTGGTCTCTTGGAATACATCCTTTAGTGGAATTCTAAATTGGAAATACAATAAAATGGAAAAAATTAATTAAAATAAAGAATGTTAGTATTCTAGTATTTAGGTATCATTACAAGACGAAAAACTTATTATTTCCAGCCGCCCGTCACCTCCAGTTCTCAAAAAATTCATCCTTTAGTGGAATTCTAGATTGGAAATACAATAAAATGGAAAAAATTAATTAAAATGAAAAATGTTAGTATTCTAGTATTTAGGTATCATTACAAGACGAAAAACTTATATTTTCCAGCTGCCCGTCGCCTCCTGTTCACAAAAAATTCATCCTTTAGTGGAATTCTAAATTGGAAATACAATAAAATGGAAAAAATTAATTAAAATGAAATATGTTAGTATTCTAGTATTTAGGTATCATTACAAGACGAAAAACTTATTATTTCCAGCCGCCCATCACCTCCTGTTCTCAAAAAATTCATCCTTTAGTGGAATTCTAGATTGGAAATACAATAAAATGGAAAAAATTAACTAAAATGGAAAATGTTAGTATTCTAGTGATTAGGTATCATTACTGGACCAAAAACTTATATTTTCCAGCTGCGCGTCACCTCCTGTTCTCTTGGAATACATCGTTTAGTGGAATTCCAAATTGGAAATACAATAAAATGGAAAAAATTAACTAAAATAAAGAATGTTCGTATTCTAGTATTTAGGTATCATTACAGGACGAAAAACTTATTATTTCCAGCCGCCCATCACCTCCTGTTCTCAAAAAATTCATCCTTTAGTGGAATTCTAGATTGGAAATACAATAAAATGGAAAAAATTAACTAAAATGGAAAATGTTAGTATTCTAGTGATTAGGTATCATTACAAGACGAAAAACTTATTATTTCCAGCCGCCCGTCACCTCCTGGTCTCTTGGAATACATCCTTTAGTGGAATTCTAAATTGGAAATACAATAAAATGGAAAAAATTAATTAAAATGAAAAATGTTAGTATTCTAGTATTTAGGTATCATTACAAGACGAAAAACTTATTATTTCCAGCCGCCCATCACCTCCTGTTATCAAAAAATTCATCCTTTAGTGGAATTCTAGATTGGAAATACAATAAAATGGAAAAAATAATTAAAATGAAAAATGTTAGTATTCTAGTATTTAGGTATCATTACAAGACGAAAAACTTATATTTTCCAGCTGCCCGTCACCTCCTGTTCACAAAAAATTCATCCTTTAGTGGAATTCTAGATTGGAAATACAATAAAATGGAAAAAATTAACTAAAATAAAGAATGTTAGTATTCTAGTATTTAGGTATCATTACAAGACGAAAAACTTATATTTTCCAGCTGCCCGTCACCTCCTGTTCACAAAAAATTCATCCTTTAGTGGAATTCTAGATTGGAAATACAATAAAATGGAAAAAATTAACTAAAATAAAGAATGTTAGTATTCTAGTAAATGGGTATCATTACAGGACGAAAAACTTATTATTTCCAGCCGCCCGTCACCTCCTGGTCTCTTGGAATACATCCTTTAGTGGAATTCTAAATTGGAAATACAATAAAATGGAAAAAATTAATTAAAATGAAAAATGTTAGTATTCTAGTATTTAGGTATCATTACAAGACGAAAAACTTATTATTTCCAGCCGCCCATCACCTCCTGTTCTCAAAAAATTCATCCTTTAGTGGAATTCTAGATTGGAAATACAATAAAATGGAAAAAATTAATTAAAATGAAAAATGTTAGTATTCTAGTATTTAGGTATGATTACTGGACGAAAAACTTATATTTTCCAGCTGCCCGTCACCTCCTGGTCTCTTGGAATACATCCTTTAGTGGAATTCTAAATTGGAAATACAATAAAATGGAAAAAATTAATTAAAATGAAAAATGTTAGTATTCTAGTATTTAGGTATCATTACAAGACGAAAAACTTATATTTTCCAGCTGCCCGTCACCTCCTGTTCACAAAAAATTCATCCTTTAGTGGAATTCTAGATTGGAAATACAATAAAATGGAAAAAATTACCTAAAATAAAGAATGTTAGTATTCTAGTATTTAGGTATCATTACAAGACGAAAAACTTATTATTTCCAGCCGCCGGTCACCTCCAGTTCTCAAAAAATTCATCCTTTAGTGGAATTCTAGATTGGAAATACAATAAAATGGAAAAAATTAATTAAAATGAAAAATGTTAGTATTCTAGTATTTAGGTATCATTACAAGACGAAAAACTTATATTTTCCAGCTGCCCGTCGCCTCTTGTTCACAAAAAATTCATCCTTTAGTGGAATTCTAAATTGGAAATACAATAAAATGGAAAAAATTAATTAAAATGAAATATGTTAGTATTCTAGTATTTAAGTATCATTACAAGACGAAAAACTTATTATTTCCAGCCGCCCATCACCTCCTGTTCTCACAAAATTCATCCTTTAGTGGAATTCTAGATTGGAAATACAATAAAATGGAAAAAATTAATTAAAATGAAAAATGTTAGTATTCTAGTATTTAGGTATGATTACTGGACGAAAAACTTATATTTTCCAGCTGCCCGTCACCTCCTGGTCTCTTGGAATACATCCTTTAGTGGAATTCTAAATTGGAAATACAATAAAATGAAAAAAATTAACTAAAATAAAGAATGTTAGTATTCTAGTATTTAGGTATCATTACAGGACGAAAAACTTATTATTTCCAGCCGCCCATCACCTCCTGTTATCAAAAAATTCATCCTTTAGTGGAATTCTAGATTGGAAATACAATAAAATGGAAAAAATTAACTAAAATGGAAAATGTTAGTATTCTAGTAATTAGGTATCATTACAAGACGAAAAACTTATTATTTCCAGCCGCCCGTCACCTCCAGTTCTCACAAAATTCATCCTTTAGTGGAATTCTAGATTGGAAATACAATAAAATGGAAAAAATTAATTAAAATGAAAAATGTTAGTATTCTAGTATTTAGGTATGATTACTGGACGAAAAACTTATATTTTCCAGCTGCCCGTCACCTCCTGGTCTCTTGGAATACATCCTTTAGTGGAATTCTAAATTGGAAATACAATAAAATGAAAAAAATTAACTAAAATAAAGAATGTTAGTATTCTAGTATTTAGGTATCATTACAGGACGAAAAACTTATTATTTCCAGCCGCCCATCACCTCCTGTTATCAAAAAATTCATCCTTTAGTGGAATTCTAGATTGGAAATACAATAAAATGGAAAAAATTAACTAAAATGGAAAATGTTAGTATTCTAGTAATTAGGTATCATTACAAGACGAAAAACTTATTATTTCCAGCCGCCCGTCACCTCCAGTTTTCAAAAAATTCATCCTTTAGTGGAATTCTAGATTGGAAATACAATAAAATGGAAAAAATTAATTAAAATGAAAAATGTTAGTATTCTAGTATTTAGATATCATTACAAGACGAAAAACTTATATTTTCCAGCTGCCCGTCGCCTCTTGTTCACAAAAAATTCATCCTTTAGTGGAATTCTAAATTGGAAATACAATAAAATGGAAAAAATTAATTAAAATGAAATATGTTAGTATTCTAGTATTTAGGTATCATTACAAGACGAAAAACTTATTATTTCCAGCCGCCCATCACCTCCTGTTCTCAAAAAATTCATCCTTTAGTGGAATTCTAGATTGGAAATACAATAAAATGGAAAAAATTAACTAAAATGGAAAATGTTAGTATTCTAGTGATTAGGTATCATTACTGGACGAAAAACTTATATTTTCCAGCTGCCCGTCACCTCCTGTTCTCTTGGAATACATCCTTTAGTGCAATTCAAAATTGGAAATACAATAAAATGGAGAAAATTAATTAAAATGAAAAATGTTAGTATTCTAGTATTTAGGTATCATTACAAGACGAAAAACTTATTATTTCCAGCTCCGCGTCACCTCCTGTTCTCTTGGAATACATCCTTTAGTGCAATTCAAAATTGGAAATACAATAAAATGGAAAAAATTAATTAAAATGAAAAATGTTAGTATTCTAGTATTTAGGTATCATTACAAGACGAAAAACTTATATTTTTCAGCTGCCCGTCACCTCCTGTTCTCAAAAAATTCATCCTTTAGTGGAATTCTAGATTGGAAATACAATAAAATGAAAAAAATTAACTAAAATAAAGAATGTTAGTATTCTAGTATTTAGGTATCATTACAGGACGAAATACTTATTATTTCCAGCCGCCCATCACCTCCTGTTATCAAAAAATTCATCCTTTAGTGGAATTCTAGATTGGAAATACAATAAAATGGAAAAAATTAACTAAAATGGAAAATGTTAGTATTCTAGTAATTAGGTATCATTACAAGACGAAAAACTTATTATTTCCAGCCGCCCGTCACCTCCTGGTCTCTTGGAATACATCCTTTAGTGGAATTCTAAATTGGAAATACAATAAAATGGAAAAAATTAATTAAAATGAAAAATGTTAGTATTCTAGTATTTAGGTATCATTACAAGACGAAAAACTTATTATTTCCAGCCGCCCATCACCTCCTGTTATCAAAAAATTCATCCTTTGGTGGAATTCTAGATTGGAAATACAATAAAATGGAAAAAATAATTAAAATGAAAAATGTTAGTATTCTAGTATTTAGGTATCATTACAACACGAAAAACTTATATTTTCCAGCTGCCCGTCACCTCCTGTTCACAAAAAATTCATCCTTTAGTGGAATTCTAGATTGGAAATACAATAAAATGGAAAAAATTAACTAAAATAAAGAATGTTAGTATTCTAGTATTTAGGTATCATTACAAGACGAAAAACTTATATTTTCCAGCTGCCCGTCACCTCCTGTTCACAAAAAATTCATCCTTTAGTAGAATTCTAGATTGGAAATACAATAAAATGGAAAAAATTAACTAAAATAAAGAATGTTAGTATTCTAGTATTTAGGTATCATTACAAGACGAAAAACTTATATTTTCCAGCTGCCCGTCTCCTCCTGTTCACAAAAAATTCATCCTTTAGTGGAATTCTAGATTGGAAATACAATAAAATGGAAAAAATAATTAAAATGAAAAATGTTAGTATTCTAGTATTTAGGTATCATTACAAGACGAAAAACTTATATTTTCCAGCTGCCCGTCACCTCCTGTTCACAAAAAATTCATCCTTTAGTGGAATTCTAGATTGGAAATACAATAAAATGGAAAAAATTAACTAAAATAAAGAATGTTAGTATTCTAGTAAATGGGTATCGTTACAGGACGAAAAACTTATATTTTCCAGCCGCCCATCACCTCCTGTTCTCAAAAAATTCATCCTTTAGTGGAATTCTAGATTGGAAATACAATAAAATGGAAAAAATTAATTAAAATGAAAAATTTTAGTATTCTAGTATTTAGGTATCATTACAAGACGAAAAACTTATATTTTCCAGCTGCCCGTCACCTCTTGTTCACAAAAAATTCATCCTTTAGTGGAATTCTAAATTGGAAATACAATAAAATGGAAAAAATTAATTATAATGAAAAATGTTAGTATTCTAGTATTTAGGTATCATTACAAGACGAAAAACTTATATTTTCCAGCTGCCCGTCACCTCCTGTTCGCAAAAAATTCATCCTTTAGTGGAATTCTAGATTGGAAATACAATAAAATGGAAAAAATTAACTAAAATAAAGAATGTTAGTATTCTAGTATTTAGGTATCATTACAAGACGAAAAACTTATTATTTCCAGCCGCCCATCACCTCTTGTTCACAAAAAATTCATCCTTTAGTGGAATTCTAAATTGGAAATACAATAAAATGGAAAAAATTAATTAAAATGAAATATGTTAGTATTCTAGTATTTAGGTATGATTACTGGACGAAAAACTTATATTTTCCAGCTGCCCGTTACCTCCTGGTCTCTTGGAATACATCCTTTAGTGGAATTCTAAATTGGAAATACAATAAAATGGAGAAAATTAATTAAAATGAAAAATGTTAGTATTCTAGTATTTAGGTATCATTACAAGACGAAAAACTTATATTTTTCAGCTGCACGTCACCTCCTGTTCTCAAAAAATTCATCCTTTAGTGGAATTCTAGATTGGAAATACAATAAAATGGAAAAAATTAATTAAAATGAAAAATGTTAGTATTCTAGTATTTAGGTATCATTACAAGACGAAAAACTTATATTTTTCAGCTGCACGTCACCTCCTGTTCTCAAAAAATTCATCCTTTAGTGGAATTCTAGATTGGAAATACAATAAAATGAAAAAAATTAACTAAAATAAAGAATGTTAGTATTCTAGTATTTAGGTATCATTACAGGACGAAAAACTTATTATTTCCAGCCGCCCATCACCTCCTGTTATCAAAAAATTCATCCTTTAGTGGAATTCTAGATTGGAAATACAATAAAATGGAAAAAATTAACTAAAATGGAAAATGTTAGTATTCTAGTAATTAGGTATCATTACAAGACGAAAAACTTATTATTTCCAGCCGCCCGTCACCTCCTGGTCTCTTGGAATACATCCTTTAGTGGAATTCTAAATTGGAAATACAATAAAATGGAAAAAATTAATTAAAATGAAAAATGTTAGTATTCTAGTATTTAGGGATCATTACAAAACGAAAAACTTATATTTTCCAGCTGCCCGTCACCTCCTGTTCACAAAAAATTCATCCTTTAGTGGAATTCTAGATTGGAAATACAATAAAATGGAAAAAATTAACTAAAATAAAGAATGTTAGTATTCTAGTATTTAGGTATCATTACAAGACGAAAAACTTATATTTTCCAGCTGCCCGTCACCTCCTGTTCACAAAAAATTCATCCTTTAGTGGAATTCTAGATTGGAAATACAATAAAATGGAAAAAATTAATTAAAATGAAAAATGTTAGTATTCTAGTATTTAGGTATCATTACAAGACGAAAAACTTATATTTTCCAGCTGCCCGTCGCCTCTTGTTCACAAAAAATTCATCCTTTAGTGGAATTCTAAATTGGAAATACAATAAATTGGAAAAAATTAATTAAAATGAAATATGTTAGTATTCTAGTATTTAGGTATCATTACAAGACGAAAAACTTATTATTTCCAGCCGCCCATCACCTCCTGTTCTCAAAAAATTCATCCTTTAGTGGAATTCTAGATTGGAAATACAATAAAATGGAAAAAATTAACTAAAATGGAAAATGTTAGTATTCTAGTGATTAGGTATCATTACTGGACGAAAAACTTATATTTTCCAGCTGCCCGTCACCTCCTGTTCTCTTGGAATACATCCTTTAGTGCAATTCAAAATTGGAAATACAATAAAATGGAGAAAATTAATTAAAATGAAAAATGTTAGTATTCTAGTATTTAGGTATCATTACAAGACGAAAAACTTATTATTTCCAGCTCCGCGTCACCTCCTGTTCTCTTGGAATACATCCTTTAGTGCAATTGAAAATTGGAAATACAATAAAATGGAAAAAATTAATTAAAATGAAAAATGTTAGTATTCTAGTATTTAGGTATCATTACAAGACGAAAAACTTATATTTTTCAGCTGCCCGTCACCTCCTGTTCTCAAAAAATTCATCCTTTAGTGGAATTCTAGATTGGAAATACAATAAAATGAAAAAAATTAACTAAAATAAAGAATGTTAGTATTCTAGTATTTAGGTATCATTACAGGACGAAAAACTTATTATTTCCAGCCGCCCATCACCTCCTGTTATCAAAAAATTCATCCTTTAGTGGAATTCTAGATTGGAAATACAATAAAATGGAAAAAATTAACTAAAATGGAAAATGTTAGTATTCTAGTAATTAGGTATCATTACAAGACGAAAAACTTATTATTTCCAGCCGCCCGTCACCTCCTGGTCTCTTGGAATACATCCTTTAGTGGAATTCTAAATTGGAAATACAATAAAATGGAAAAAATTAATTAAAATGAAAAATGTTAGTATTCTAGTATTTAGGTATCATTACAAGACGAAAAACTTATTATTTCCAGCCGCCCGTCACCTCCTGTTCACAAAAAATTCATCCTTTAGTGGAATTCTAGATTGGAAATACAATAAAATGGAAAAAATAATTAAAATGAAAAATGTTAGTATTCTAGTATTTAGGTATCATTACAAGACGAAAAACTTATATTTTCCAGCTGCCCGTCACCTCCTGTTCACAAAAAATTCATCCTTTAGTGGAATTCTAGATTGGAAATACAATAAAATGGAAAAAATTAACTAAAATAAAGAATGTTAGTATTCTAGTAAATGGGTATCATTACAGGACGAAAAACTTATTATTTCCAGCCGCCCATCACCTCCTGTTCTCAAAAAATTCATCCTTTAGTGGAATTCTAGATTGGAAATACAATAAAATGGAAAAAATTAATTAAAATGAAAAATGTTAGTATTCTAGTATTTAGGTATCATTACAAGACGAAAAACTTATATTTTCCAGCTGCCCGTCACCTCTTGTTCACAAAAAATTCATCCTTTAGTGGAATTCTAAATTGGAAATACAATAAAATGGAAAAAATTAATTATAATGAAAAATGTTAGTATTCTAGTATTTAGGTATCATTACAAGACGAAAAACTTATATTTTCCAGCTGCCCGTCACCTCCTGTTCACAAAAAATTCATCCTTTAGTGGAATTCTAGATTGGAAATACAATAAAATGGAAAAAATTAACTAAAATAAAGAATGTTAGTATTCTAGTATTTAGGTATCATTACAAGACGAAAAACTTATTATTTCCAGCCGCCCATCACCTCCTGTTCTCAAAAAATTCATCCTTTAGTGGAATTCTAGATTGGAAATACAATAAAATGGAAAAAATTAATTAAAATGAAAAATGTTAGTATTCTAGTATTTAGGTATCATTACAAGACGAAAAACTTATATTTTCCACCTGCCCGTCACCTCTTGTTCACAAAAAATTCATCCTTTAGTGGAATTCTAAATTGGAAATACAATAAAATGGAAAAAATTAATTAAAATGAAATATGTTAGTATTCTAGTATTTAGGTATCATTACAAGACGAAAAACTTATTATTTCCAGCCGCCCATCACCTCCTGTTCTCACAAAAATCATCCTTTAGTGGAATTCTAGATTGGAAATACAATAAAATGGAAAAAATTAATTAAAATGAAAAATGTTAGTATTCTAGTATTTAGGTATGATTACTGGACGAAAAACTTATATTTTCCAGCTGCCCGTCACCTCCTGGTCTCTTGGAATACATCCTTTAGTGGAATTCTAAATTGGAAATACAATAAAATGGAGAAAATTAATTAAAATGAAAAATGTTAGTATTCTAGTATTTAGGTATCATTACAAGACGAAAAACTTATTATTTCCAGCCGCCCGTCACCTCCTGGTCTCTTGGAATACATCCTTTAGTGGAATTCTAAATTGGAAATACAATAAAATGGAAAAAATTAATTAAAATGAAAAATGTTAGTATTCTAGTATTTAGGTATCATTACAAGACGAAAAACTTATTATTTCCAGCCGCCCATCACCTCCTGTTCTCAAAAAATTCATCCTTTAGTGGAATTCTAGATTGGAAATACAATAAAATGGAAAAAATTAATTAAAATGAAAAATGTTAGTATTCTAGTATTTAGGTATCATTACAAGACGAAAAACTTATAATTTCCAGCTGCCCGTCACCTCTTGTTCACAAAAAATTCATCCTTTAGTGGAATTCTAAATTGGAAATACAATAAAATGGAAAAAATTAATTATAATGAAAAATGTTAGTATTCTAGTATTTAGGTATCATTACAAGACGAAAAACTTATATTTTCCAGCTGCCCGTCACCTCCTGTTCACAAAAAATTCATCCTTTAGTGGAATTCTAGATTGGAAATACAATAAAATGGAAAAAATTAACTAAAATAAAGAATGTTAGTATTCTAGTATTTAGGTATCATTACAAGACGAAAAACTTATTATTTCCAGCCGCCCATCACCTCCTGTTCTCAAAAAATTCATCCTTTAGTGGAATTCTAGATTGGAAATACAATAAAATGGAAAAAATTAATTAAAATGAAAAATGTTAGTATTCTAGTATTTAGGTATCATTACAAGACGAAAAACTTATATTTTCCACCTGCCCGTCACCTCTTGTTCACAAAAAATTCATCCTTTAGTGGAATTCTAAATTGGAAATACAATAAAATGGAAAAAATTAATTAAAATGAAATATGTTAGTATTCTAGTATTTAGGTATGATTACTGGACGAAAAACTTATATTTTCCAGCTGCCCGTCACCTCCTGGTCTCTTGGAATACATCCTTTAGTGGAATTCCAAATTGGAAATACAATAAAATGGAAAAAATTAATTAAAATGAAAAATGTTAGTATTCTAGTATTTAGGTATCATTACAAGACGAAAAACTTATTATTTCCAGCCGCCCATCACCTCCTGTTCTCAAAAAATTCATCCTTTAGTGGAATTCTAGATTGGAAATACAATAAAATGGAAAAAATTAATTAAAATGAAAAATGTTAGTATTCTAGTATTTAGGTATCATTACAAGACGAAAAACTTATATTTTCCAGCTGCCCGTCAGCTCCTGTTCACAAAAAATTCATCCTTTAGTGGAATTCTAGATTGGAAATACAATAAAATGGAAAAAATTAACTAAAATAAAGAATGTTAGTATTCTAGTAAATGGGTATCATTGCAGGACGAAAAACTTATATTTTCCAGCTGCGCGTCACCTCCTGTTCTCTTGGAATACATCGTTTAGTGGAATTCCAAATTGGAAATACAATAAAATGGAAAAAATTAACTAAAATAAAGAATGTTCGTATTCTAGTATTTAGGTATCATTACAGGACGAAAAACTTATTATTTCCAGCCGCCCATCACCTCCTGTTCTCAAAAAATTCATCCTTTAGTGGAATTCTAGATTGGAAATACAATAAAATGGAAAAAATTAACTAAAATGGAAAATGTTAGTATTCTAGTGATTAGGTATCATTACAAGACGAAAAACTTATTATTTCCAGCCGCCCGTCACCTCCTGGTCTCTTGGAATACATCCTTTAGTGGAATTCTAAATTGGAAATACAATAAAATGGAAAAAATTAATTAAAATGAAAAATGTTAGTATTCTAGTATTTAGGTATCATTACAAGACGAAAAACTTATTATTTCCAGCCGCCCGTCACCTCCTGGTCTCTTGGAATACATCCTTTAGTGGAATTCTAAATTGGAAATACAATAAAATGGAAAAAATTAATTAAAATGAAAAATGTTAGTATTCTAGTATTTAGGTATCATTACAAGACGAAAAACTTATTATTTCCAGCCGCCCATCACCTCCTGTTATCAAAAAATTCATCCTTTAGTGGAATTCTAGATTGGAAATACAATAAAATGGAAAAAATTAACTAAAATAAAGAATGTTAGTATTCTAGTATTTAGGTATCATTACAAGACGAAAAACTTATATTTTGCAGCTGCCCGTCACCTCCTGTTCACAAAAAATGCATCCCTTAGTGGAATTCTAGATTGGAAATACAATAAAATGGAAAAAATTAACTAAAATAAAGAATGTTAGTATTCTAGTATTTAGGTATCATTACAAGACGAAAAACTTATATTTTCCAGCTGCCCGTCACCTCCTGTTCACAAAAAATTCATCCTTTAGTGGAATTCTAGATTGGAAATACAATAAAATGGAAAAAATTAACTAAAATAAAAAATGTTAGTATTCTAGTAAATGGGTATCATTACAGGACGAAAAACTTATTATTTCCAGCCGCCCATCACCTCCTGTTCTCAAAAAATTCATCCTTTAGTGGAATTCTAGATTGGAAATACAATAAAATGGAAAAAATTAATTAAAATGAAAAATGTTAGTATTCTAGTATTTAGGTATCATTACAAGACGAAAAACTTATATTTTCCAGCTGCCCGTCACCTCTTGTTCACAAAAAATTCATCCTTTAGTGGAATTCTAGATTGGAAATACAATAAAATGGAAAAAATTAACTAAAATAAAGAATGTTAGTATTCTAGTATTTAGGTATCATTACAAGACGAAAAACTTATTATTTCCAGCCCCCCATCACCTCCTGTTCTCAAAAAATTCATCCTTTAGTGGAATTCTAGATTGGAAATACAATAAAATGGAAAAAATTAATTAAAATGAAAAATGTTAGTATTCTAGTATTTAGGTATCATTACAAGACGAAAAACTTATATTTTCCACCTGCCCGTCACCTCCTGTTCACAAAAAATTCATCCTTTAGTGGAATTCTAAATTGGAAATACAATAAAATGGAAAAAATTAATTAAAATGAAATATGTTAGTATTCTAGTATTTAGGTATCATTACAAGACGAAAAACTTATTATTTCCAGCCGCCCATCACCTCCTGTTCTCACAAAATTCATCCTTTAGTGGAATTCTAGATTGGAAATACAATAAAATGGAAAAAATTGATTAAAATGAAAAATGTTAGTATTCTAGTATTTAGGTATGATTACTGGACGAAAAACTTATATTTTCCAGCTGCCCGTCACCTCCTGGTCTCTTGGAATACATCCTTTAGTGGAATTCTAAATTGGAAATACAATAAAATGGAGAAAATTAATTAAAATGAAAAATGTTAGTATTCTAGTATTTAGGTATCATTACAAGACGAAAAACTTATTATTTCCAGCCGCCCGTCACCTCCAGTTCTCACAAAATTCATCCTTTAGTGCAATTCTAAATTGGAAATACAATAAAATGGAAAAAATTAATTAAAATGAAAAATGTTAGTATTCTAGTAAATGGGTATCGTTACAGGACGAAAAACTTATATTTTCCAGCCGCCCATCACCTCCTGTTCTCAAAAAATTCATCCTTTAGTGGAATTCTAGATTGGAAATACAATAAAATGGAAAAAATTAATTAAAATGAAAAATGTTAGTATTCTAGTATTTAGGTATCATTACAAGACGAAAAACTTATATTTTTCAGCTGCCCGTCACCTCCTGTTCTCAAAAAATTCATCCTTTAGTGGAATTCTAGATTGGAAATACAATAAAATGGAAAAAATTAATTAAAATGAAAAATGTTAGTATTCTAGTATTTAGGTATCATTACAAGACGAAAAACTTATTATTTCCAGCCGCCCATCACCTCCTGTTCTCAAAAAATTCATCCTTTAGTGGAATTCTAGATTGGAAATACAATAAAATGGAAAAAATTAATTAAAATGAAAAATGTTAGTATTCTAGTATTTAGGTATCATTACAAGACGAAAAACTTATATTTTCCAGCTGCCCGTCAGCTCCTGTTCACAAAAAATTCATCCTTTAGTGGAATTCTAGATTGGAAATACAATAAAATGGAAAAAATTAACTAAAATAAAGAATGTTAGTATTCTAGTAAATGGGTATCATTGCAGGACGAAAAACTTATATTTTCCAGCTGCGCGTCACCTCCTGTTCTCTTGGAATACATCGTTTAGTGGAATTCCAAATTGGAAATACAATAAAATGGAAAAAATTAACTAAAATAAAGAATGTTCGTATTCTAGTATTTAGGTATCATTACAGGACGAAAAACTTATTATTTCCAGCCGCCCATCACCTCCTGTTCTCAAAAAATTCATCCTTTAGTGGAATTCTAGATTGGAAATACAATAAAATGGAAAAAATTAACTAAAATGGAAAATGTTAGTATTCTAGTGATTAGGTATCATTACAAGACGAAAAACTTATTATTTCCAGCCGCCCGTCACCTCCTGGTCTCTTGGAATACATCCTTTAGTGGAATTCTAAATTGGAAATACAATAAAATGGAAAAAATTAATTAAAATGAAAAATGTTAGTATTCTAGTATTTAGGTATCATTACAAGACGAAAAACTTATTATTTCCAGCCGCCCGTCACCTCCTGGTCTCTTGGAATACATCCTTTAGTGGAATTCTAAATTGGAAATACAATAAAATGGAAAAAATTAATTAAAATGAAAAATGTTAGTATTCTAGTATTTAGGTATCATTACAAGACGAAAAACTTATTATTTCCAGCCGCCCATCACCTCCTGTTATCAAAAAATTCATCCTTTAGTGGAATTCTAGATTGGAAATACAATAAAATGGAAAAAATTAACTAAAATAAAGAATGTTAGTATTCTAGTATTTAGGTATCATTACAAGACGAAAAACTTATATTTTGCAGCTGCCCGTCACCTCCTGTTCACAAAAAATGCATCCCTTAGTGGAATTCTAGATTGGAAATACAATAAAATGGAAAAAATTAACTAAAATAAAGAATGTTAGTATTCTAGTATTTAGGTATCATTACAAGACGAAAAACTTATATTTTCCAGCTGCCCGTCACCTCCTGTTCACAAAAAATTCATCCTTTAGTGGAATTCTAGATTGGAAATACAATAAAATGGAAAAAATTAACTAAAATAAAAAATGTTAGTATTCTAGTAAATGGGTATCATTACAGGACGAAAAACTTATTATTTCCAGCCGCCCATCACCTCCTGTTCTCAAAAAATTCATCCTTTAGTGGAATTCTAGATTGGAAATACAATAAAATGGAAAAAATTAATTAAAATGAAAAATGTTAGTATTCTAGTATTTAGGTATCATTACAAGACGAAAAACTTATATTTTCCAGCTGCCCGTCACCTCTTGTTCACAAAAAATTCATCCTTTAGTGGAATTCTAGATTGGAAATACAATAAAATGGAAAAAATTAACTAAAATAAAGAATGTTAGTATTCTAGTATTTAGGTATCATTACAAGACGAAAAACTTATTATTTCCAGCCCCCCATCACCTCCTGTTCTCAAAAAATTCATCCTTTAGTGGAATTCTAGATTGGAAATACAATAAAATGGAAAAAATTAATTAAAATGAAAAATGTTAGTATTCTAGTATTTAGGTATCATTACAAGACGAAAAACTTATATTTTCCACCTGCCCGTCACCTCCTGTTCACAAAAAATTCATCCTTTAGTGGAATTCTAAATTGGAAATACAATAAAATGGAAAAAATTAATTAAAATGAAATATGTTAGTATTCTAGTATTTAGGTATCATTACAAGACGAAAAACTTATTATTTCCAGCCGCCCATCACCTCCTGTTCTCACAAAATTCATCCTTTAGTGGAATTCTAGATTGGAAATACAATAAAATGGAAAAAATTGATTAAAATGAAAAATGTTAGTATTCTAGTATTTAGGTATGATTACTGGACGAAAAACTTATATTTTCCAGCCGCCCGTCACCTCCTGGTCTCTTGGAATACATCCTTTAGTGGAATTCTAAATTGGAAATACAATAAAATGGAAAAAATTAATTAAAATGAAAAATGTTAGTATTCTAGTATTTAGGTATCATTACAAGACGAAAAACTTATTATTTCCAGCCGCCCGTCACCTCCTGTTCACAAAAAATTCATCCTTTAGTGGAATTCTAGATTGGAAATACAATAAAATGGAAAAAATAATTAAAATGAAAAATGTTAGTATTCTAGTATTTAGGTATCATTACAAGACGAAAAACTTATATTTTCCAGCTGCCCGTCACCTCCTGTTCACAAAAAATTCATCCTTTAGTGGAATTCTAGATTGGAAATACAATAAAATGGAAAAAATTAACTAAAATAAAGAATGTTAGTATTCTAGTAAATGGGTATCATTACAGGACGAAAAACTTATTATTTCCAGCCGCCCATCACCTCCTGTTCTCAAAAAATTCATCCTTTAGTGGAATTCTAGATTGGAAATACAATAAAATGGAAAAAATTAATTAAAATGAAAAATGTTAGTATTCTAGTATTTAGGTATCATTACAAGACGAAAAACTTATATTTTCCAGCTGCCCGTCACCTCTTGTTCACAAAAAATTCATCCTTTAGTGGAATTCTAAATTGGAAATACAATAAAATGGAAAAAATTAATTATAATGAAAAATGTTAGTATTCTAGTATTTAGGTATCATTACAAGACGAAAAACTTATATTTTCCAGCTGCCCGTCACCTCCTGTTCACAAAAAATTCATCCTTTAGTGGAATTCTAGATTGGAAATACAATAAAATGGAAAAAATTAACTAAAATAAAGAATGTTAGTATTCTAGTATTTAGGTATCATTACAAGACGAAAAACTTATTATTTCCAGCCGCCCATCACCTCCTGTTCTCAAAAAATTCATCCTTTAGTGGAATTCTAGATTGGAAATACAATAAAATGGAAAAAATTAATTAAAATGAAAAATGTTAGTATTCTAGTATTTAGGTATCATTACAAGACGAAAAACTTATATTTTCCACCTGCCCGTCACCTCTTGTTCACAAAAAATTCATCCTTTAGTGGAATTCTAAATTGGAAATACAATAAAATGGAAAAAATTAATTAAAATGAAATATGTTAGTATTCTAGTATTTAGGTATCATTACAAGACGAAAAACTTATTATTTCCAGCCGCCCATCACCTCCTGTTCTCACAAAAATCATCCTTTAGTGGAATTCTAGATTGGAAATACAATAAAATGGAAAAAATTAATTAAAATGAAAAATGTTAGTATTCTAGTATTTAGGTATGATTACTGGACGAAAAACTTATATTTTCCAGCTGCCCGTCACCTCCTGGTCTCTTGGAATACATCCTTTAGTGGAATTCTAAATTGGAAATACAATAAAATGGAGAAAATTAATTAAAATGAAAAATGTTAGTATTCTAGTATTTAGGTATCATTACAAGACGAAAAACTTATTATTTCCAGCCGCCCGTCACCTCCTGGTCTCTTGGAATACATCCTTTAGTGGAATTCTAAATTGGAAATACAATAAAATGGAAAAAATTAATTAAAATGAAAAATGTTAGTATTCTAGTATTTAGGTATCATTACAAGACGAAAAACTTATTATTTCCAGCCGCCCATCACCTCCTGTTCTCAAAAAATTCATCCTTTAGTGGAATTCTAGATTGGAAATACAATAAAATGGAAAAAATTAATTAAAATGAAAAATGTTAGTATTCTAGTATTTAGGTATCATTACAAGACGAAAAACTTATAATTTCCAGCTGCCCGTCACCTCTTGTTCACAAAAAATTCATCCTTTAGTGGAATTCTAAATTGGAAATACAATAAAATGGAAAAAATTAATTATAATGAAAAATGTTAGTATTCTAGTATTTAGGTATCATTACAAGACGAAAAACTTATATTTTCCAGCTGCCCGTCACCTCCTGTTCACAAAAAATTCATCCTTTAGTGGAATTCTAGATTGGAAATACAATAAAATGGAAAAAATTAACTAAAATAAAGAATGTTAGTATTCTAGTATTTAGGTATCATTACAAGACGAAAAACTTATTATTTCCAGCCGCCCATCACCTCCTGTTCTCAAAAAATTCATCCTTTAGTGGAATTCTAGATTGGAAATACAATAAAATGGAAAAAATTAATTAAAATGAAAAATGTTAGTATTCTAGTATTTAGGTATCATTACAAGACGAAAAACTTATATTTTCCACCTGCCCGTCACCTCTTGTTCACAAAAAATTCATCCTTTAGTGGAATTCTAAATTGGAAATACAATAAAATGGAAAAAATTAATTAAAATGAAATATGTTAGTATTCTAGTATTTAGGTATGATTACTGGACGAAAAACTTATATTTTCCAGCTGCCCGTCACCTCCTGGTCTCTTGGAATACATCCTTTAGTGGAATTCCAAATTGGAAATACAATAAAATGGAAAAAATTAATTAAAATGAAAAATGTTAGTATTCTAGTATTTAGGTATCATTACAAGACGAAAAACTTATTATTTCCAGCCGCCCATCACCTCCTGTTCTCAAAAAATTCATCCTTTAGTGGAATTCTAGATTGGAAATACAATAAAATGGAAAAAATTAATTAAAATGAAAAATGTTAGTATTCTAGTATTTAGGTATCATTACAAGACGAAAAACTTATATTTTCCAGCTGCCCGTCAGCTCCTGTTCACAAAAAATTCATCCTTTAGTGGAATTCTAGATTGGAAATACAATAAAATGGAAAAAATTAACTAAAATAAAGAATGTTAGTATTCTAGTAAATGGGTATCATTGCAGGACGAAAAACTTATATTTTCCAGCTGCGCGTCACCTCCTGTTCTCTTGGAATACATCGTTTAGTGGAATTCCAAATTGGAAATACAATAAAATGGAAAAAATTAACTAAAATAAAGAATGTTCGTATTCTAGTATTTAGGTATCATTACAGGACGAAAAACTTATTATTTCCAGCCGCCCATCACCTCCTGTTCTCAAAAAATTCATCCTTTAGTGGAATTCTAGATTGGAAATACAATAAAATGGAAAAAATTAACTAAAATGGAAAATGTTAGTATTCTAGTGATTAGGTATCATTACAAGACGAAAAACTTATTATTTCCAGCCGCCCGTCACCTCCTGGTCTCTTGGAATACATCCTTTAGTGGAATTCTAAATTGGAAATACAATAAAATGGAAAAAATTAATTAAAATGAAAAATGTTAGTATTCTAGTATTTAGGTATCATTACAAGACGAAAAACTTATTATTTCCAGCCGCCCGTCACCTCCTGGTCTCTTGGAATACATCCTTTAGTGGAATTCTAAATTGGAAATACAATAAAATGGAAAAAATTAATTAAAATGAAAAATGTTAGTATTCTAGTATTTAGGTATCATTACAAGACGAAAAACTTATTATTTCCAGCCGCCCATCACCTCCTGTTATCAAAAAATTCATCCTTTAGTGGAATTCTAGATTGGAAATACAATAAAATGGAAAAAATTAACTAAAATAAAGAATGTTAGTATTCTAGTATTTAGGTATCATTACAAGACGAAAAACTTATATTTTGCAGCTGCCCGTCACCTCCTGTTCACAAAAAATGCATCCCTTAGTGGAATTCTAGATTGGAAATACAATAAAATGGAAAAAATTAACTAAAATAAAGAATGTTAGTATTCTAGTATTTAGGTATCATTACAAGACGAAAAACTTATATTTTCCAGCTGCCCGTCACCTCCTGTTCACAAAAAATTCATCCTTTAGTGGAATTCTAGATTGGAAATACAATAAAATGGAAAAAATTAACTAAAATAAAAAATGTTAGTATTCTAGTAAATGGGTATCATTACAGGACGAAAAACTTATTATTTCCAGCCGCCCATCACCTCCTGTTCTCAAAAAATTCATCCTTTAGTGGAATTCTAGATTGGAAATACAATAAAATGGAAAAAATTAATTAAAATGAAAAATGTTAGTATTCTAGTATTTAGGTATCATTACAAGACGAAAAACTTATATTTTCCAGCTGCCCGTCACCTCTTGTTCACAAAAAATTCATCCTTTAGTGGAATTCTAGATTGGAAATACAATAAAATGGAAAAAATTAACTAAAATAAAGAATGTTAGTATTCTAGTATTTAGGTATCATTACAAGACGAAAAACTTATTATTTCCAGCCCCCCATCACCTCCTGTTCTCAAAAAATTCATCCTTTAGTGGAATTCTAGATTGGAAATACAATAAAATGGAAAAAATTAATTAAAATGAAAAATGTTAGTATTCTAGTATTTAGGTATCATTACAAGACGAAAAACTTATATTTTCCACCTGCCCGTCACCTCCTGTTCACAAAAAATTCATCCTTTAGTGGAATTCTAAATTGGAAATACAATAAAATGGAAAAAATTAATTAAAATGAAATATGTTAGTATTCTAGTATTTAGGTATCATTACAAGACGAAAAACTTATTATTTCCAGCCGCCCATCACCTCCTGTTCTCACAAAATTCATCCTTTAGTGGAATTCTAGATTGGAAATACAATAAAATGGAAAAAATTGATTAAAATGAAAAATGTTAGTATTCTAGTATTTAGGTATGATTACTGGACGAAAAACTTATATTTTCCAGCTGCCCGTCACCTCCTGGTCTCTTGGAATACATCCTTTAGTGGAATTCTAAATTGGAAATACAATAAAATGGAGAAAATTAATTAAAATGAAAAATGTTAGTATTCTAGTATTTAGGTATCATTACAAGACGAAAAACTTATTATTTCCAGCCGCCCGTCACCTCCAGTTCTCACAAAATTCATCCTTTAGTGCAATTCTAAATTGGAAATACAATAAAATGGAAAAAATTAATTAAAATGAAAAATGTTAGTATTCTAGTAAATGGGTATCGTTACAGGACGAAAAACTTATATTTTCCAGCCGCCCATCACCTCCTGTTCTCAAAAAATTCATCCTTTAGTGGAATTCTAGATTGGAAATACAATAAAATGGAAAAAATTAATTAAAATGAAAAATGTTAGTATTCTAGTATTTAGGTATCATTACAAGACGAAAAACTTATATTTTTCAGCTGCCCGTCACCTCCTGTTCTCAAAAAATTCATCCTTTAGTGGAATTCTAGATTGGAAATACAATAAAATGGAAAAAATTAATTAAAATGAAAAATGTTAGTATTCTAGTATTTAGGTATCATTACAAGACGAAAAACTTATTATTTCCAGCCGCCCATCACCTCCTGTTCTCAAAAAATTCATCCTTTAGTGGAATTCTAGATTGGAAATACAATAAAATGGAAAAAATTAATTAAAATGAAAAATGTTAGTATTCTAGTATTTAGGTATCATTACAAGACGAAAAACTTATATTTTCCAGCTGCCCGTCAGCTCCTGTTCACAAAAAATTCATCCTTTAGTGGAATTCTAGATTGGAAATACAATAAAATGGAAAAAATTAACTAAAATAAAGAATGTTAGTATTCTAGTAAATGGGTATCATTGCAGGACGAAAAACTTATATTTTCCAGCTGCGCGTCACCTCCTGTTCTCTTGGAATACATCGTTTAGTGGAATTCCAAATTGGAAATACAATAAAATGGAAAAAATTAACTAAAATAAAGAATGTTCGTATTCTAGTATTTAGGTATCATTACAGGACGAAAAACTTATTATTTCCAGCCGCCCATCACCTCCTGTTCTCAAAAAATTCATCCTTTAGTGGAATTCTAGATTGGAAATACAATAAAATGGAAAAAATTAACTAAAATGGAAAATGTTAGTATTCTAGTGATTAGGTATCATTACAAGACGAAAAACTTATTATTTCCAGCCGCCCGTCACCTCCTGGTCTCTTGGAATACATCCTTTAGTGGAATTCTAAATTGGAAATACAATAAAATGGAAAAAATTAATTAAAATGAAAAATGTTAGTATTCTAGTATTTAGGTATCATTACAAGACGAAAAACTTATTATTTCCAGCCGCCCGTCACCTCCTGGTCTCTTGGAATACATCCTTTAGTGGAATTCTAAATTGGAAATACAATAAAATGGAAAAAATTAATTAAAATGAAAAATGTTAGTATTCTAGTATTTAGGTATCATTACAAGACGAAAAACTTATTATTTCCAGCCGCCCATCACCTCCTGTTATCAAAAAATTCATCCTTTAGTGGAATTCTAGATTGGAAATACAATAAAATGGAAAAAATTAACTAAAATAAAGAATGTTAGTATTCTAGTATTTAGGTATCATTACAAGACGAAAAACTTATATTTTGCAGCTGCCCGTCACCTCCTGTTCACAAAAAATGCATCCCTTAGTGGAATTCTAGATTGGAAATACAATAAAATGGAAAAAATTAACTAAAATAAAGAATGTTAGTATTCTAGTATTTAGGTATCATTACAAGACGAAAAACTTATATTTTCCAGCTGCCCGTCACCTCCTGTTCACAAAAAATTCATCCTTTAGTGGAATTCTAGATTGGAAATACAATAAAATGGAAAAAATTAACTAAAATAAAAAATGTTAGTATTCTAGTAAATGGGTATCATTACAGGACGAAAAACTTATTATTTCCAGCCGCCCATCACCTCCTGTTCTCAAAAAATTCATCCTTTAGTGGAATTCTAGATTGGAAATACAATAAAATGGAAAAAATTAATTAAAATGAAAAATGTTAGTATTCTAGTATTTAGGTATCATTACAAGACGAAAAACTTATATTTTCCACCTGCCCGTCACCTCCTGTTCACAAAAAATTCATCCTTTAGTGGAATTCTAAATTGGAAATACAATAAAATGGAAAAAATTAATTAAAATGAAATATGTTAGTATTCTAGTATTTAGGTATCATTACAAGACGAAAAACTTATTATTTCCAGCCGCCCATCACCTCCTGTTCTCACAAAATTCATCCTTTAGTGGAATTCTAGATTGGAAATACAATAAAATGGAAAAAATTGATTAAAATGAAAAATGTTAGTATTCTAGTATTTAGGTATGATTACTGGACGAAAAACTTATATTTTCCAGCTGCCCGTCACCTCCTGGTCTCTTGGAATACATCCTTTAGTGGAATTCTAAATTGGAAATACAATAAAATGGAGAAAATTAATTAAAATGAAAAATGTTAGTATTCTAGTATTTAGGTATCATTACAAGACGAAAAACTTATTATTTCCAGCCGCCCGTCACCTCCAGTTCTCACAAAATTCATCCTTTAGTGCAATTCTAAATTGGAAATACAATAAAATGGAAAAAATTAATTAAAATGAAAAATGTTAGTATTCTAGTAAATGGGTATCGTTACAGGACGAAAAACTTATATTTTCCAGCCGCCCATCACCTCCTGTTCTCAAAAAATTCATCCTTTAGTGGAATTCTAGATTGGAAATACAATAAAATGGAAAAAATTAATTAAAATGAAAAATGTTAGTATTCTAGTATTTAGGTATCATTACAAGACGAAAAACTTATATTTTTCAGCTGCCCGTCACCTCCTGTTCTCAAAAAATTCATCCTTTAGTGGAATTCTAGATTGGAAATACAATAAAATGGAAAAAATTAATTAAAATGAAAAATGTTAGTATTCTAGTATTTAGGTATCATTACAAGACGAAAAACTTATTATTTCCAGCCGCCCATCACCTCCTGTTCTCAAAAAATTCATCCTTTAGTGGAATTCTAGATTGGAAATACAATAAAATGGAAAAAATTAATTAAAATGAAAAATGTTAGTATTCTAGTATTTAGGTATCATTACAAGACGAAAAACTTATATTTTCCAGCTGCCCGTCACCTCTTGTTCACAAAAAATTCATCCTTTAGTGGAATTCTAAATTGGAAATACAATAAAATGGAAAAAATTAATTATAATGAAAAATGTTAGTATTCTAGTATTTAGGTATCATTACAAGACGAAAAACTTATATTTTCCAGCTGCCCGTCACCTCCTGTTCACAAAAAATTCATCCTTTAGTGGAATTCTAGATTGGAAATACAATAAAATGGAAAAAATTAACTAAAATAAAGAATGTTAGTATTCTAGTATTTAGGTATCATTACAAGACGAAAAACTTATTATTTCCAGCCGCCCATCACCTCCTGTTCTCAAAAAATTCATCCTTTAGTGGAATTCTAGATTGGAAATACAATAAAATGGAAAAAATTAATTAAAATGAAAAATGTTAGTATTCTAGTATTTAGGTATCATTACAAGACGAAAAACTTATATTTTCCACCTGCCCGTCACCTCTTGTTCACAAAAAATTCATCCTTTAGTGGAATTCTAAATTGGAAATACAATAAAATGGAAAAAATTAATTAAAATGAAATATGTTAGTATTCTAGTATTTAGGTATGATTACTGGACGAAAAACTTATATTTTCCAGCTGCCCGTCACCTCCTGGTCTCTTGGAATACATCCTTTAGTGGAATTCTAAATTGGAAATACAATAAAATGGAAAAAATTAATTAATATGAAAAATGTTAGTATTCTAGTATTTAGGTATCATTACAAGACGAAAAACTTATTATTTCCAGCCGCCCATCACCTCCTGTTCTCAAAAAATTCATCCTTTAGTGGAATTCTAGATTGGAAATACAATAAAATGGAAAAAATTAATTAAAATGAAAAATGTTAATATTCTAGTATTTAGGTATCATTACAAGACGAAAAACTTATATTTTCCAGCTGCCCGTCAGCTCCTGTTCACAAAAAATTCATCCTTTAGTGGAATTCTAGATTGGAAATACAATAAAATGGAAAAAATTAACTAAAATAAAGAATGTTAGTATTCTAGTAAATGGGTATCATTGCAGGACGAAAAACTTATATTTTCCAGCTGCGCGTCACCTCCTGTTCTCTTGGAATACATCGTTTAGTGGAATTCCAAATTGGAAATACAATAAAATGGAAAAAATTAACTAAAATAAAGAATGTTCGTATTCTAGTATTTAGGTATCATTACAGGACGAAAAACTTATTATTTCCAGCCGCCCATCACCTCCTGTTCTCAAAAAATTCATCCTTTAGTGGAATTCTAGATTGGATATACAATAAAATGGAAAAAATTAACTAAAATGGAAAATGTTAGTATTCTAGTGATTAGGTATCATTACAAGACGAAAAACTTATTATTTCCAGCCGCCCGTCACCTCCTGGTCTCTTGGAATACATCCTTTAGTGGAATTCTAAATTGGAAATACAATAAAATGGAAAAAATTAATTAAAATGAAAAATGTTAGTATTCTAGTATTTAGGTATCATTACAAGACGAAAAACTTATTATTTCCAGCCGCCCGTCACCTCCTGGTCTCTTGGAATACATCCTTTAGTGTAATTCTAAATTGGAAATACAATAAAATGGAAAAAATTAATTAAAATGAAAAATGTTAGTATTCTAGTAAATGGGTATCATTACAGGACGAAAAACTTATTATTTCCAGCCGCCCATCACCTCCTGTTCTCAAAAAATTCATCCTTTAGTGGAATTCTAGATTGGAAATACAATAAAATGGAAAAAATTAATTAAAATGAAAAATGTTAGTATTCTAGTATTTAGGTATCATTACAAGACGAAAAACTTATATTTTCCAGCTGCCCGTCACCTCTTGTTCACAAAAAATTCATCCTTTAGTGGAATTCTAGATTGGAAATACAATAAAATGGAAAAAATTAACTAAAATAAAGAATGTTAGTATTCTAGTATTTAGGTATCATTACAAGACGAAAAACTTATTATTTCCAGCCCCCCATCACCTCCTGTTCTCAAAAAATTCATCCTTTAGTGGAATTCTAGATTGGAAATACAATAAAATGGAAAAAATTAATTAAAATGAAAAATGTTAGTATACTAGTATTTAGGTATCATTACAAGACGAAAAACTTATATTTTCCACCTGCCCGTCACCTCCTGTTCACAAAAAATTCATCCTTTAGTGGAATTCTAAATTAGAATTACAATAAAATGGAAAAAATTAATTAAAATGAAATATGTTAGTATTCTAGTATTTAGGTATGATTACTGGACGAAAAACTTATATTTTCCAGCTGCCCGTCACCTCCTGGTCTCTTGGAATACATCCTTTAGTGGAATTCTAAATTGGAAATACAATAAAATGGAAAAAATTAATTAAAATGAAAAATGTTAGTATTCTAGTATTTAGGTATCATTACAAGACGAAAAACTTATTATTTCCAGCCGCCCATCACCTCCTGTTCTCAAAAAATTCATCCTTTAGTGGAATTCTAGATTGGAAATACAATAAAATGGAAAAAATTAACTAAAATAAAGAATGTTAGTATTCTAGTAAATGGGTATCATTGCAGGACGAAAAACTTATATTTTCCAGCTGCGCGTCACCTCCTGTTCTCTTGGAATACATCCTTTAGTGGAATTCCAAATTGGAAATACAATAAAATGGAAAAAATTAATTAAAATGAAAAATGTTAGTATTCTAGTATTTAGGTATCATTACAAGACGAAAAACTTATTATTTCCAGCCGCCCATCACCTCCTGTTCTCAAAAAATTCATCCTTTAGTGGAATTCTAGATTGGAAATACAATAAAATGGACAAAATTAATTAAAATGAAAAATGTTAGTATTCTAGTAAATGGGTATCATTACAGGACGAAAAACTTATATTTTCCAGCTGCGCGTCACCTCCTGTTCTCTTGGAATACATCGTTTAGTGGAATTCCAAATTGGAAATACAATAAAATGGAAAAAATTAACTAAAATAAAGAATGTTCGTATTCTAGTATTTAGGTATCATTACAGGACGAAAAACTTATTATTTCCAGCCGCCCATCACCTCCTGTTCTCAAAAAATTCATCCTTTAGTGGAATTCTAGATTGGAAATACAATAAAATGGAAAAAATTAATTAAAATGAAAAATGTTAGTATTCTAGTATTTAGGTATCATTACAAGACGAAAAACTTATATTTTCCAGCTGCCCGTCACCTCTTGTTCACAAAAAATTCATCCTTTAGTGGAATTCTAAATTGGAAATACAATAAAATGAAAAAAATTAATTAAAATGAAATATGTTAGTATTCTAGTATTTAGGTATCATTACAAGACGAAAAACTTATTATTTCCAGCCGCCCATCGCCTCCTGTTCTCACAAAATTCATCCTTTAGTGGAATTCTAGATTGGAAATACAATAAAATGGAAAAAATTAATTAAAATGAAAAATGTTAGTATTCTAGTATTTAGGTATGATTACTGGACGAAAAACTTATATTTTCCAGCTGCCCGTCACCTCCTGGTCTCTTGGAATACATCCTTTAGTGGAATTCTAAATTGGAAATACAATAAAATGGAAAAAATTAATTAAAATGAAAAATGTTAGTATTCTAGTATTTAGGTATCATTACAAGACGAAAAACTTATATTTTCCAGCTGCCCGTCACCTCCTGTTCACAAAAAATTCATCCTTTAGTGGAATTCTAGATTGGAAATACAATAAAATGGAAAAAATTTACTAAAATAAAGAATGTTAGTATTCTAGTATTTAGGTATCATTACAAGACGAAAAACTTATTATTTCCAGCCGCCCGTCACCTCCAGTTCTCAAAAAATTCATCCTTTAGTGGAATTCTAGATTGGAAATACAATAAAATGGAAAAAATTAATTAAAATGAAAAATGTTAGTATTCTAGTATTTAGGTATCATTACAAGACGAAAAACTTATATTTTCCAGCTGCCCGTCGCCTCTTGTTCACAAAAAATTCATCCTTTAGTGGAATTCTAAATTGGAAATACAATAAAATGGAAAAAATTAATTAAAATGAAATATGTTAGTATTCTAGTATTTAGGTATCATTACAAGACGAAAAACTTATTATTTCCAGCCGCCCATCACCTCCTGTTCTCAAAAAATTCATCCTTTAGTGGAATTCTAGATTGGAAATACAATAAAATGGAAAAAATTAATTAAAATGAAAAATGTTAGTATTCTAGTATTTAGGTATCATTACAAGACGAAAAACTTATATTTTCCAGCTGCCCGTCGCCTCTTGTTCACAAAAAATTCATCCTTTAGTGGAATTCTAAATTGGAAATACAATAAAATGGAAAAAATTAATTAAAATGAAATATGTTAGTATTCTAGTATTTAGGTATCATTACAAGACGAAAAACTTATTATTTCCAGCCGCCCATCACCTCCTGTTCTCAAAAAATTCATCCTTTAGTGGAATTCTAGATTGGAAATACAATAAAATGGAAAAAATTAACTAAAATGGAAAATGTTAGTATTCTAGTAATTAGGTATCATTACAAGACGAAAAACTTATATTTTCCAGCTGCCCGTCACCTCTTGTTCACAAAAAATTCATCCTTTAGTGGAATTCTAAATTGGAAATACAATAAAATGGAAAAAATTAATTATAATGAAAAATGTTAGTATTCTAGTATTTAGGTATCATTACAAGACGAAAAACTTATATTTTCCAGCTGCCCGTCACCTCCTGTTCACAAAAAATTCATCCTTTAGTGGAATTCTAGATTGGAAATACAATAAAATGGAAAAAATTAACTAAAATAAAGAATGTTAGTATTCTAGTATTGAGGTATCATTACAAGACGAAAAACTTATTATTTCTAGCCGCCCATCACCTCCTGTTCTCAAAAAATTCATCCTTTAGTGGAATTCTAGATTGGAAATACAATAAAATGGAAAAAATTAATTAAAATGAAAAATGTTAGTATTCTAGTATTTAGGTATCATTACAAGACGAAAAACTTATATTTTCCACCTGCCCGTCACCTCTTGTTCACAAAAAATTCATCCTTTAGTGGAATTCTAAATTGGAAATACAATATAATGGAAAAAATTAATTAAAATGAAATATGTTAGTATTCTAGTATTTAGGTATCATTACAAGACGAAAAACTTATTATTTCCAGCCGCCCATCACCTCCTGTTCTCACAAAATTCATCCTTTAGTGGAATTCTAGATTGGAAATACAATAAAATGGAAAAAATTAATTAAAATGAAAAATGTTAGTATTCTAGTATTTAGGTATCATTACAAGACGAAAAACTTATATTTTCCAGCTGCCCGTCACCTCCTGTTCACAAAAAATTCATCCTTTAGTGGAATTCTAGATTGGAAATACAATAAAATGGAAAAAATTAACTAAAATAAAGAATGTTAGTATTCTAGTATTTAGGTATCATTACAAGACGAAAAACTTATATTTTCCAGCTGCCCGTCTCCTCCTGTTCACAAAAAATTCATCCTTTAGTGGAATTCTAGATTGGAAATACAATAAAATGGAAAAAATAATTAAAATGAAAAATGTTAGTATTCTAGTATTTAGGTATCATTACAAGACGAAAAACTTATATTTTCCAGCTGCCCGTCACCTCCTGTTCACAAAAAATTCATCCTTTAGTGGAATTCTAGATTGGAAATACAATAAAATGGAAAAAATTAACTAAAATGGAAAATGTTAGTATTCTAGTAATTAGGTATCATTACAAGACGAAAAACTTATTATTTCCAGCCGCCCGTCACCGCCTGGTCTCTTGGAATACATCCTTTAGTGGAATTCTAAATTGGAAATACAATAAAATGGAAAAAATTAATTAAAATGAAAAATGTTAGTATTCTAGTATTTAGGTATCATTACAAGAAGAAAAACTTATTATTTCCAGCCGCCCATCACCTCCTGTTATCAAAAAATTCATCCTTTAGTGGAATTCTAGATTGGAAATACAATAAAATGGAAAAAATAATTAAAATGAAAAATGTTAGTATTCTAGTATTTAGGTATCATTACAAGACGAAAAACTTATATTTTCCAGCTGCCCGTCACCTCCTGTTCACAAAAAATTCATCCTTTAGTGGAATTCTAGATTGGAAATACAATAAAATGGAAAAAATTAACTAAAATAAAGAATGTTAGTATTCTAGTATTTAGGTATCATTACAAGACGAAAAACTTATATTTTCCAGCTGCCCGTCACCTCCTGTTCACAAAAAATTCATCCTTTAGTGGAATTCTAGATTGGAAATACAATAAAATGGAAAAAATTAACTAAAATAAAGAATGTTAGTATTCTAGTATTTAGGTATCATTACAAGACGAAAAACTTATATTTTCCAGCTGCCCGTCTCCTCCTGTTCACAAAAAATTCATCCTTTAGTGGAATTCTAGATTGGAAATACAATAAAATGGAAAAAATAATTAAAATGAAAAATGTTAGTATTCTAGTATTTAGGTATCATTACAAGACGAAAAACTTATATTTTCCAGCTGCCCGTCACCTCCTGTTCACAAAAAATTCATCCTTTAGTGGAATTCTAGATTGGAAATACAATAAAATGGAAAAAATTAACTAAAATAAAGAATGTTAGTATTCTAGTAAATGGGTATCGTTACAGGACGAAAAACTTATATTTTCCAGCCGCCCATCACCTCCTGTTCTCAAAAAATTCATCCTTTAGTGGAATTCTAGATTGGAAATACAATAAAATGGAAAAAATTAATTAAAATGAAAAATGTTAGTATTCTAGTATTTAGGTATCATTACAAGACGAAAAACTTATATTTTCCACCTGCCCGTCACCTCCTGTTCACAAAAAATTCATCCTTTAGTGGAATTCTAAATTGGAATTACAATAAAATGGAAAAAATTAATTAAAATGAAATATGTTAGTATTCTAGTATTTAGGTATGATTACTGGACGAAAAACTTATATTTTCCAGCTGCCCGTCACCTCCTGGTCTCTTGGAATACATCCTTTAGTGGAATTCTAAATTGGAAATACAATAAAATGGAAAAAATTAATTAAAATGAAAAATGTTAGTATTCTAGTATTTAGGTATCATTACAAGACGAAAAACTTATATTTTCCAGCTGCCCGTCACCTCCTGTTCACAAAAAATTCATCCTTTAGTGGAATTCTAGATTGGAAATACAATAAAATGGAAAAAATTAACTAAAATAAAGAATGTTAGTATTCTAGTATTTAGGTATCATTACAAGACGAAAAACTTATTATTTCCAGCCGCCCGTCACCTCCAGTTCTCAAAAAATTCATCCTTTAGTGGAATTCTAGATTGGAAATACAATAAAATGGAAAAAATTAACTAAAATAAAGAATGTTAGTATTCTAGTAAATGGGTATCGTTACAGGACGAAAAACTTATATTTTCCAGCCGCCCATCACCTCCTGTTCTCAAAAAATTCATCCTTTAGTACAATTCAAAATTGGAAATACAATAAAATGGAAAAAATTAATTAAAATGAAAAATGTTAGTATTCTAGTATTTAGGTATCATTACAAGACGAAAAACTTATTATTTCCAGCCGCCCATCACCTCCTGTTCTCAAAAAATTCATCCTTTAGTGGAATTCTAGATTGGAAATACAATAAAATGGAAAAAATTAACTAAAATGGAAAATGTTAGTATTCTAGTAATTAGGTATCATTACAAGACGAAAAACTTATTATTTCCAGCCGCCCGTCACCTCCAGTTCTCACAAAATTCATCCTTTAGTGGAATTCTAGATTGGAAATACAATAAAATGGAAAAAATTAATTAAAATGAAAAATGTTAGTATTCTAGTAAATGGATATCATTACAGGACGAAAAACTTATATTTTCCAGCTGCGCGTCACCTCCTGTTCTCTTGGAATACATCCTTTAGTGGAATTCCAAATTGGAAATACAATAAAATGGAAAAAATTAACTAAAATAAAGAATGTTAGTATTCTAGTATTTAGGTATCATTACAAGACGAAAAACTTATTATTTCCAGCCGCCCATCACCTCCTGTTCTCAAAAAATTCATCCTTTAGTAGAATTCTAGATTGGAAATACAATAAAATGGAAAAAATTAACTAAAATGGAAAATGTTAGTATTCTTGTGATTAGGTATCATTACTGGACGAAAAAGTTATATTTTCCAGCTGCCCGTCACCTCCTGTTCTCTTGGAATACATCCTTTAGTACAATTCAAAATTGGAAATACAATAAAATGGAAAAAATTAATTAAAATGAAAAATGTTAGTATTCTAGTATTTAGGTATCATTACAAGACGAAAAACTTATTATTTCCAGCCGCCCATCACCTCCTGTTCTCAAAAAATTCATCCTTTAGTGGAATTCTAGATTGGAAATACAATAAAATGGAAAAAATTAACTAAAATGGAAAATGTTAGTATTCTAGTATTTAGGTATCATTACAGGACGAAAAACTTATTATTTCCAGCCGCCCATCACCTCCTGTTCTCAAAAAATTCATCCTTTAGTGGAATTCTAGATTGGAAATACAATAAAATGGAAAAAATTAATTAAAATGAAAAATGTTAGTATTCTAGTAATTAGGTATCATTACAAGACGAAAAACTTATTATTTCCAGCCGCCCATCACCTCCTGTTATCAAAAAATTCATCCTTTAGTGGAATTCTAGATTGGAAATACAATAAAATGGAAAAAATAATTAAAATGAAAAATGTTAGTATTCTAGTATTTAGGTATCATTACAAGACGAAAAACTTATATTTTCCAGCTGCCCGTCACCTCCTGTTCACAAAAAATTCATCCTTTAGTGGAATTCTAGATTGGAAATACAATAAAATGGAAAAAATTAACTAAAATAAAGAATGTTAGTATTCTAGTATTTAGGTATCATTACAAGACGAAAAACTTATATTTTCCAGCTGCCCGTCACCTCCTGTTCACAAAAAATTCATCCTTTAGTGGAATTCTAGATTGGAAATACAATAAAATGGAAAAAATAATTAAAATGAAAAATGTTAGTATTCTAGTATTTAGGTATCATTACAAGACGAAAAACTTATATTTTCAAGCTGCCCGTCACCTCCTGTTCACAAAAAATTCATCCTTTAGTGGAATTCTAGATTGGAAATACAATAAAATGGAAAAAATTAACTAAAATAAAGAATGTTAGTATTCTAGTAAATGGGTATCATTACAGGACGAAAAACTTATTATTTCCAGCTGCCCATCACCTCCTGTTCTCAAAAAATTCATCCTTTAGTGGAATTCTAGATTGGAAATACAATAAAATGGAAAAAATTAACTAAAATGGAAAATGTTAGTATTCTAGTAATTAGGTATCATTACAAGACGAAAAACTTATTATTTCCAGCCGCCCGTCACCTCCAGATCTCACAAAATTCATCCTTTAGTGGAATTCTAGATTGGAAATACAATAAAATGGAAAAAATTAATTAAAATGAAAAATGTTAGTATTCTAGTATTTAGGTATCATTACAAGACGAAAAACTTATTATTTCCAGCCGCCCATCACCTCCTGTTATCAAAAAATTCATCCTTTAGTGGAATTCTAGATTGGAAATACAATAAAATGGAAAAAATAATTAAAATGAAAAATGTTAGTATTCTAGTATTTAGGTATCATTACAAGACGAAAAACTTATATTTTCCAGCTGCCCGTCACCTCCTGTTCACAAAAAATTCATCCTTTAGTGGAATTCTAGATTGGAAATACAATAAAATGGAAAAAATTAACTAAAATAAAGAATGTTAGTATTCTAGTATTTAGGTATCATTACAAGACGAAAAACTTATTATTTCCAGCCGCCCATCACCTCCTGTTATCAAAAAATTCATCCTTTAGTGGAATTCTAAATTGGAAATACAATAAAATGGAAAAAATTAATTAAAATGAAAAATGTTAGTATTCTAGTATTTAGGTATCATTACAAGACGAAAAACTTATTATTTCCAGCCGCCCATCACCTCCTGTTATCAAAAAATTCATCCTTTAGTGGAATTCTAGATTGGAAATACAATAAAATGGAAAAAATAATTAAAATGAAAAATGTTAGTATTCTAGTATTTAGGTATCATTACAAGACGAAAAACTTATATTTTCCAGCCGCCCGTCACCTCCTGTTCACAAATAATTCATCCTTTAGTGGAATTCTAGATTGGAAATACAATAAAATGGAAAAAATTAACTAAAATAAAGAATGTTAGTATTCTAGTATTTAGGTATTATTACAAGACGAAAAACTTATATTTTCCAGCTGCCCGTCACCTCCTGTTCACAAAAAATTCATCCTTTAGTGGAATTCTAGATTGGAAATACAATAAAATGGAAAAAATAATTAAAATGAAAAATGTTAGTATTCTAGTATTTAGGTATCATTACAAGACGAAAAACTTATATTTTCCAGCTGCCCGTCACCTCCTGTTCACAAAAAATTCATCCTTTAGTGGAATTCTAGATTGGAAATACAATAAAATGGAAAAAATTAACTAAAATGGAAAATGTTAGTATTCTTGTGATTAGGTATCATTACTGGACGAAAAAGTTATATTTTCCAGCTGCCCGTCACCTCCTGTTCTCTTGGAATACATCCTTTAGTACAATTCAAAATTGGAAATACAATAAAATGGAAAAAATTAATTAAAATGAAAAATGTTAGTATTCTAGTATTTAGGTATCATTACAAGACGAAAAACTTATATTTTCCACCTGCCCGTCACCTCTTGTTCACAAAAAATTCATCCTTTAGTGGAATTCTAAATTGGAAATACAATAAAATGGAAAAAATTAATTAAAATAAAGAATGTTAGTATTCTAGTATTTAGGTATCATTACAAGACGAAAAACTTATATTTTCCAGCCGCCCATCACCTCCTGTTCTCAAAAAATTCATCCTTTAGTGGAATTCTAGATTGGAAATACAATAAAATGAAAAAAATTAACTAAAATAAAGAATGTTAGTATTCTAGTATTTAGGTATCATTACAGGACGAAAAACTTATTATTTCCAGCCGCCCATCACCTCCTGTTCTCAAAAAATTCATCCTTTAGTGGAATTCTAGATTGGAAATACAATAAAATGGAAAAAATTAATTAAAATGAAAAATGTTAGTATTCTAGTAATTAGGTATCATTACAAGACGAAAAACTTATTATTTCCAGCCGCCCATCACCTCCTGTTATCAAAAAATTCATCCTTTAGTGGAATTCTAGATTGGAAATACAATAAAATGGAAAAAATAATTAAAATGAAAAATGTTAGTATTCTAGTATTTAGGTATCATTACAAGACGAAAAACTTATATTTTCCAGCTGCCCGTCACCTCCTGTTCACAAAAAATTCATCCTTTAGTGGAATTCTAGATTGGAAATACAATAAAATGGAAAAAATTAACTAAAATAAAGAATGTTAGTATTCTAGTATTTAGGTATCATTACAAGACGAAAAACTTATATTTTCCAGCTGCCCGTCACCTCCTGTTCACAAAAAATTCATCCTTTAGTGGAATTCTAGATTGGAAATACAATAAAATGGAAAAAATAATTAAAATGAAAAATGTTAGTATTCTAGTATTTAGGTATCATTACAAGACGAAAAACTTATATTTTCCAGCTGCCCGTCACCTCCTGTTCACAAAAAATTCATCCTTTAGTGGAATTCTAGATTGGAAATACAATAAAATGGAAAAAATTAACTAAAATAAAGAATGTTAGTATTCTAGTAAATGGGTATCATTACAGGACGAAAAACTTATTATTTCCAGCCGCCCATCACCTCCTGTTCTCAAAAAATTCATCCTTTAGTGGAATTCTAGATTGGAAATACAATAAAATGGAAAAAATTAACTAAAATGGAAAATGTTAGTATTCTAGTAATTAGGTATCATTACAAGACGAAAAACTTATTATTTCCAGCCGCCCGTCACCTCCAGATCTCACAAAATTCATCCTTTAGTGGAATTCTAGATTGGAAATACAATAAAATGGAAAAAATTAATTAAAATGAAAAATGTTAGTATTCTAGTATTTAGGTATCATTACAAGACGAAAAACTTATTATTTCCAGCCGCCCATCACCTCCTGTTATCAAAAAATTCATCCTTTAGTGGAATTCTAGATTGGAAATACAATAAAATGGAAAAAATAATTAAAATGAAAAATGTTAGTATTCTAGTATTTAGGTATCATTACAAGACGAAAAACTTATATTTTCCAGCTGCCCGTCACCTCCTGTTCACAAAAAATTCATCCTTTAGTGGAATTCTAGATTGGAAATACAATAAAATGGAAAAAATTAACTAAAATAAAGAATGTTAGTATTCTAGTATTTAGGTATCATTACAAGACGAAAAACTTATTATTTCCAGCCGCCCATCACCTCCTGTTATCAAAAAATTCATCCTTTAGTGGAATTCTAAATTGGAAATACAATAAAATGGAAAAAATTAATTAAAATGAAAAATGTTAGTATTCTAGTATTTAGGTATCATTACAAGACGAAAAACTTATTATTTCCAGCCGCCCATCACCTCCTGTTATCAAAAAATTCATCCTTTAGTGGAATTCTAGATTGGAAATACAATAAAATGGAAAAAATAATTAAAATGAAAAATGTTAGTATTCTAGTATTTAGGTATCATTACAAGACGAAAAACTTATATTTTCCAGCTGCCCGTCACCTCCTGTTCACAAATAATTCATCCTTTAGTGGAATTCTAGATTGGAAATACAATAAAATGGAAAAAATTAACTAAAATAAAGAATGTTAGTATTCTAGTATTTAGGTATTATTACAAGACGAAAAACTTATATTTTCCAGCTGCCCGTCACCTCCTGTTCACAAAAAATTCATCCTTTAGTGGAATTCTAGATTGGAAATACAATAAAATGGAAAAAATAATTAAAATGAAAAATGTTAGTATTCTAGTATTTAGGTATCATTACAAGACGAAAAACTTATATTTTCCAGCTGCCCGTCACCTCCTGTTCACAAAAAATTCATCCTTTAGTGGAATTCTAGATTGGAAATACAATAAAATGGAAAAAATTAACTAAAATGGAAAATGTTAGTATTCTTGTGATTAGGTATCATTACTGGACGAAAAAGTTATATTTTCCAGCTGCCCGTCACCTCCTGTTCTCTTGGAATACATCCTTTAGTACAATTCAAAATTGGAAATACAATAAAATGGAAAAAATTAATTAAAATGAAAAATGTTAGTATTCTAGTATTTAGGTATCATTACAAGACGAAAAACTTATTATTTCCAGCCGCCCATCACCTCCTGTTCTCAAAAAATTCATCCTTTAGTGGAATTCTAGATTGGAAATACAATAAAATGGAAAAAATTAACTAAAATGGAAAATGTTAGTATTCTAGTAATTAGGTATCATTACAAGACGAAAAACTTATTATTTCCAGCCGCCCGTCACCTCCAGTTCTCACAAAATTCATCCTTTAGTGCAATACTAAATTGGAAATACAATAAAATGGAAAAAATTAATTAAAATGAAAAATGTTAGTATTCTAGTAAATGGGTATCGTTACAGGACGAAAAACTTATATTTTCCAGCCGCCCATCACCTCCTGTTCTCAAAAAATTCATCCTTTAGTGGAATTCTAGATTGGAAATACAATAAAATGAAAAAAATTAACTAAAATAAAGAATGTTAGTATTCTAGTATTTAGGTATCATTACAGGACGAAAAACTTATTATTTCCAGCCGCCCATCACCTCCTGTTCTCAAAAAATTCATCCTTTAGTGGAATTCTAGATTGGAAATACAATAAAATGGAAAAAATTAATTAAAATGAAAAATGTTAGTATTCTAGTAATTAGGTATCATTACAAGACGAAAAACTTATTATTTCCAGCCGCCCATCACCTCCTGTTATCAAAAAATTCATCCTTTAGTGGAATTCTAGATTGGAAATACAATAAAATGGAAAAAATAATTAAAATGAAAAATGTTAGTATTCTAGTATTTAGGTATCATTACAAGACGAAAAACTTATATTTTCCAGCTGCCCGTCACCTCCTGTTCACAAAAAATTCATCCTTTAGTGGAATTCTAGATTGGAAATACAATAAAATGGAAAAAATTAACTAAAATAAAGAATTTTAGTATTCTAGTATTTAGGTATCATTACAAGACGAAAAACTTATATTTTCCAGCTGCCCGTCACCTCCTGTTCACAAAAAATTCATCCTTTAGTGGAATTCTAGATTGGAAATACAATAAAATGGAAAAAATTAACTAAAATAAAGAATGTTAGTATTCTAGTATTTAGGTATCATTACAAGACGAAAAACTTATATTTTCCAGCTGCCCGTCACCTCCTGTTCACAAAAAATTCATCCTTTAGTGGAATTCTAGATTGGAAATACAATAAAATGGAAAAAATTAACTAAAATAAAGAATGTTAGTATTCTAGTATTTAGGTATCATTACAAGACGAAAAACTTATATTTTCCAGCTGCCCGTCACATCCTGTTCACAAAAAATTCATCCTTTAGTGGAATTCTAGATTGGAAATACAATAAAATGGAAAAAATTAACTAAAATAAAGAATGTTAGTATTCTAGTAAATGGGTATCATTACAGGACGAAAAACTTATTATTTCCAGCCGCCCATCACCTCCTGTTCTCAAAAAATTCATCCTTTAGTGGAATTCTAGATTGGAAATACAATAAAATGGGAAAAATTAATTAAAATGAAAAATGTTAGTATTCTAGTATTTAGGTATCATTACAAGACGAAAAACTTATATTTTCCAGCTGCCCGTCAACTCTTGTTCACAAAAAATTCATCCTTTAGTGGAATTCTAAATTGGAAATACAATAAAATGGAAAAAATTAATTATAATGAAAAATTTTAGTATTCTAGTATTTAGGTATCATTACAAGACGAAAAACTTATATTTTCCAGCTGCCCGTCACCTCCTGTTCACAAAAAATTCATCCTTTAGTGGAATTCTAGATTGGAAATACAATAAAATGGAAAAAATTAACTAAAATAAAGAATGTTAGTATTCTAGTATTTAGGTATCATTACAAGACGAAAAACTTATTATTTCCAGCCCCGCATCACCTCCTGTTCTCAAAAAATTCATCCTTTAGTGGAATTCTAGATTGGAAATACAATAAAATAGAAAAAATTAATTAAAATTAAAAATGTTAGTATTCTAGTATTTAGGTATCATTACAAGACAAAAAACTTATATTTTCCACCTGCCCGTCACCTCTTGTTCACAAAAAATTCATCCTTTAGTGGAATTCTAAATTGGAAATACAATAAAATGGAAAAAATTAATTAAAATGAAATATGTTAGTATTCTAGTATTTAGGTATCATTACAAGACGAAAAACTTATTATTTCCAGCCGCCCATCACCTCCTGTTCTCACAAAATTCATCCTTTAGTGGAATTCTAGATTGGAAATACAATAAAATGGAAAAAATTAATTAAAATGAAAAATGTTAGTATTCTAGTATTTAGGTATGATTACTGGACGAAAAACTTATATTTTCTAGCTGCCCGTCACCTCCTGGTCTCTTGGAATACATCCTTTAGTGGAATTCTAAATTGGAAATACAATAAAATGGAAAAAATTAATTAAAATGAAAAATGTTAGTATTCTAGTATTTAGGTATCATTACAAGACGAAAAACTTATTATTTCCAGCCGCCCATCACCTCCTGTTCTCAAAAAATTCATCCTTTAGTGGAATTCTAGATTGGAAATACAATAAAATGGAAAAAATTAATTAAGATGAAAAATGTTAGTATTCTAGTATTTAGGTATCATTACAAGACGAAAAACTTATATTTTCCAGCTGCCCGTCAGCTCCTGTTCACAAAAAATTCATCCTTTAGTGGAATTCTAGATTGGAAATACAATAAAATGGAAAAAATTAACTAAAATAAAGAATGTTAGTATTCTAGTATTTAGGTATCATTACAAGACGAAGAACTTATTATTTCCAGCCGCCCGTCACCTCCTGGTCTCTTGGAATACATCCTTTAGTGGAATTCTAAATTGGAAATACAATAAAATGGAAAAAATTAATTAAAATGAAAAATGTTAGTATTCTAGTATTTAGGTATCATTACAAGACGAAAAACTTATTATTTCCAGCCGCCCATCACCTCCTGTTCTCAAAAAATTCATCCTTTAGTGGAATTCTAGATTGGAAATACAATAAAATGGAAAAAATTAATTAAAATGAAAAATGTTAGTATTCTAGTATTTAGGTATCATTACAAGACGAAGAACTTATATTTTCCAGCTGCCCGTCAGCTCCTGTTCACAAAAAATTCATCCTTTAGTGGAATTCTAGATTGGAAATACAATAAAATGGAAAAAATTAACTAAAATAAAGAATGTTAGTATTCTAGTAAATGGGTATCATTGCAGGACGAAAAACTTATATTTTCCAGCTGCGCGTCACCTCCTGTTCTCTTGGAATACATCCTTTAGTGGAATTCCAAATTGGAAATGCAATAAAATGGAAAAAATTAATTAAAATGAAAAATGTTAGTATTCTAGTATTTAGGTATCATTACAAGACGAAAAACTTATTATTTCCAGCCGCCCATCACCTCCTGTTCTCAAAAAATTCATCCTTTAGTGGAATTCTAGATTGGAAATACAATAAAATGGAAAAAATTAATTAAAATGAAAAATGTTAGTATTCTAGTAAATGGGTATCATTACAGGACGAAAAACTTATATTTTCCAGCTGCGCGTCACCTCCTGTTCTCTTGGAATACATCCTTTAGTGGAATTCCAAATTGGAAATACAATAAAATGGAAAAAATTAACTAAAATAAAGAATGTTCGTATTCTAGTATTTAGGTATCATTACAGGACGAAAAACTTATTATTTCCAGCCGCCCATTACCTCCTGTTCTCAAAAAATTCATCCTTTAGTGGAATTCTAGATTGGAAATACAATAAAATGGAAAAAATTAACTAAAATGGAAAATGTTAGTATTCTAGTGATTAGGTATCATTACTGGACAAAAAACTTATATTTTCCAGCTGCCCGTCACCTCCTGTTCTCAAAAAATTCATCCTTTAGTGGAATTCTAGATTGGAAATACAATAAAATGGAAAAAATTAATTAAAATGAAAAATGTTAGTATTCTAGTATTTAGGTATCATTACAAGACGAAAAACTTATATTTTCCAGCTGCCCGTCACCTCTTGTTCTCTTGGAATACATCCTTTAGTGGAATTCCAAATTGAAAATACAATAAAATGGAAAAAATTAATTAAAATGAAATATGTTAGTATTCTAGTATTTAGGTATCATTACAAGACGAAAAACTTATTATTTCCAGCCGCCCATCACCTCCTGTTCTCAAAAAATTCATCCTTTAGTGGAATTCTAGATTGGAAATACAATAAAATGGAAAAAATTAACTAAAATGGAAAATGTTAGTATTCTAGTGATTAGGTATCATTACTGGACGAAAAACTTATATTTTCCAGCTGCCCGTCACCTCCTGTTCTCTTGGAATACATCCTTTAGTGCAATTCAAAATTGGAAATACAATAAAATGGAGAAAATTAATTAAAATGAAAAATGTTAGTATTCTAGTATTTAGGTATCATTACAAGACGAAAAACTTATTATTTCCAGCTCCGCGTCACCTCCTGTTGTCTTGGAATACATCCTTTAGTGCAATTCAAAATTGGAAATACAATAAAATGGAAAAAATTAATTAAAATGAAAAATGTTAGTATTCTAGTATTTAGGTATCATTACAAGACGAAAATCTTATTATTTCCAGCCGCCCATCACCTCCTGTTCTCAAAAAATTCATCCTTTAGTGGAATTCTAGATTGGAAATACAATAAAATGGAAAAAATTAACTAAAATGGAAAATGTTAGTATTCTAGTAATTAGGTATCATTACAAGACGAAAAACTTATTATTTCCAGCCGCCCGTCACCTCCAGTTCTCACAAAATTCATCCTTTAGTGCAATTCTAAATTGGAAATACAATAAAATGGAAAAAATTAATTAAAATGAAAAATGTTAGTATTCTAGTAAATGGGTATCGTTACAGGACGAAAAACTTATATTTTCCAGCCGCCCATCACCTCCTGTTCTCAAAAAATTCATCCTTTAGTGGAATTCTAGATTGGAAATACAATAAAATGGAAAAAATTAATTAAAATGAAAAATGTTAGTATTCTAGTATTTAGGTATCATTACAAGACGAAAAACTTATATTTTTCAGCTGCCCGTCACCTCCTGTTCTCAAAAAATTCATCCTTTAGTGGAATTCTAGATTGGAAATACAATAAAATGAAAAAAATTAACTAAAATAAAGAATGTTCGTATTCTAGTATTTAGGTATCATTACAAGACGAAAAACTTATTATTTCCAGCTCCGCGTCACCTCCTGTTCTCTTGGAATACATCCTTTAGTGCAATTCAAAATTGGAAATACAATAAAATGGAAAAAATTAATTAAAATGAAAAATGTTAGTATTCTAGTATTTAGGTATCATTACAAGACGAAAAACTTATTATTTCCAGCCGCCCATCACCTCCTGTTATCAAAAAATTCATCCTTTAGTGGAATTCTAGATTGGAAATACAATAAAATGGAAAAAATAATTAAAATGAAAAATGTTAGTATTCTAGTATTTAGGTATCATTACAAGACGAAAAACTTATATTTTCCAGCTGCCCGTCACCTCCTGTTCACAAAAAATTCATCCTTTAGTGGAATTCTAGATTGGAAATACAATAAAATGGAAAAAATTAACTAAAATAAAGAATGTTAGTATTCTAGTATTTAGGTATCATTACAAGACGAAAAACTTATTATTTCCAGCCGCCCATCACCTCCTGTTATCAAAAAATTCATCCTTTAGTGGAATTCTAAATTGGAAATACAATAAAATGGAAAAAATTAATTAAAATGAAAAATGTTAGTATTCTAGTATTTAGGTATCATTACAAGACGAAAAACTTATTATTTCCAGCCGCCCATCACCTCCTGTTATCAAAAAATTCATCCTTTAGTGGAATTCTAGATTGGAAATACAATAAAATGGAAAAAATAATTAAAATGAAAAATGTTAGTATTCTAGTATTTAGGTATCATTACAAGACGAAAAACTTATATTTTCCAGCTGCCCGTCACCTCCTGTTCACAAATAATTCATCCTTTAGTGGAATTCTAGATTGGAAATACAATAAAATGGAAAAAATTAACTAAAATAAAGAATGTTAGTATTCTAGTATTTAGGTATCATTACAAGACGAAAAACTTATATTTTCCAGCTGCCCGTCACCTCTTGTTCTCTTGGAATACATCCTTTAGTGGAATTCCAAATTGAAAATACAATAAAATGGAAAAAATTAATTAAAATGAAATATGTTAGTATTCTAGTATTTAGGTATCATTACAAGACGAAAAACTTATTATTTCCAGCCGCCCATCACCTCCTGTTCTCAAAAAATTCATCCTTTAGTGGAATTCTAGATTGGAAATACAATAAAATGGAAAAAATTAACTAAAATGGAAAATGTTAGTATTCTAGTGATTAGGTATCATTACTGGACGAAAAACTTATATTTTCCAGCTGCCCGTCACCTCCTGTTCTCTTGGAATACATCCTTTAGTGCAATTCAAAATTGGAAATACAATAAAATGGAGAAAATTAATTAAAATGAAAAATGTTAGTATTCTAGTATTTAGGTATCATTACAAGACGAAAAACTTATTATTTCCAGCTCCGCGTCACCTCCTGTTGTCTTGGAATACATCCTTTAGTGCAATTCAAAATTGGAAATACAATAAAATGGAAAAAATTAATTAAAATGAAAAATGTTAGTATTCTAGTATTTAGGTATCATTACAAGACGAAAATCTTATTATTTCCAGCCGCCCATCACCTCCTGTTCTCAAAAAATTCATCCTTTAGTGGAATTCTAGATTGGAAATACAATAAAATGGAAAAAATTAACTAAAATGGAAAATGTTAGTATTCTAGTAATTAGGTATCATTACAAGACGAAAAACTTATTATTTCCAGCCGCCCGTCACCTCCAGTTCTCACAAAATTCATCCTTTAGTGCAATTCTAAATTGGAAATACAATAAAATGGAAAAAATTAATTAAAATGAAAAATGTTAGTATTCTAGTAAATGGGTATCGTTACAGGACGAAAAACTTATATTTTCCAGCTGCGCGTCACCTCCTGTTCTCTTGGAATACATCCTTTAGTGGAATTCCAAATTGGAAATACAATAAAATGGAAAAAATTAATTAAAATGAAAAATGTTAGTATTCTAGTAAATGGGTATCGTTACAGGACGAAAAACTTATATTTTCCAGCCGCCCATCACCTCCTGTTCTCAAAAAATTCATCCTTTAGTGGAATTCTAGATTGGAAATACAATAAAATGGAAAAAATTAATTAAAATGAAAAATGTTAGTATTCTAGTATTTAGGTATCATTACAAGACGAAAAACTTATATTTTTCAGCTGCCCGTCACCTCCTGTTCTCAAAAAATTCATCCTTTAGTGGAATTCTAGATTGGAAATACAATAAAATGAAAAAAATTAACTAAAATAAAGAATGTTCGTATTCTAGTATTTAGGTATCATTACAAGACGAAAAACTTATTATTTCCAGCTCCGCGTCACCTCCTGTTCTCTTGGAATACATCCTTTAGTGCAATTCAAAATTGGAAATACAATAAAATGGAAAAAATTAATTAAAATGAAAAATGTTAGTATTCTAGTATTTAGGTATCATTACAAGACGAAAAACTTATTATTTCCAGCCGCCCATCACCTCCTGTTATCAAAAAATTCATCCTTTAGTGGAATTCTAGATTGGAAATACAATAAAATGGAAAAAATAATTAAAATGAAAAATGTTAGTATTCTAGTATTTAGGTATCATTACAAGACGAAAAACTTATATTTTCCAGCTGCCCGTCACCTCCTGTTCACAAAAAATTCATCCTTTAGTGGAATTCTAGATTGGAAATACAATAAAATGGAAAAAATTAACTAAAATAAAGAATGTTAGTATTCTAGTATTTAGGTATCATTACAAGACGAAAAACTTATTATTTCCAGCCGCCCATCACCTCCTGTTATCAAAAAATTCATCCTTTAGTGGAATTCTAAATTGGAAATACAATAAAATGGAAAAAATTAATTAAAATGAAAAATGTTAGTATTCTAGTATTTAGGTATCATTACAAGACGAAAAACTTATTATTTCCAGCCGCCCATCACCTCCTGTTATCAAAAAATTCATCCTTTAGTGGAATTCTAGATTGGAAATACAATAAAATGGAAAAAATAATTAAAATGAAAAATGTTAGTATTCTAGTATTTAGGTATCATTACAAGACGAAAAACTTATATTTTCCAGCTGCCCGTCACCTCCTGTTCACAAAAAATTCATCCTTTAGTGGAATTCTAGATTGGAAATACAATAAAATGGAAAAAATTAACTAAAATGGAAAATGTTAGTATTCTTGTGATTAGGTATCATTACTGGACGAAAAAGTTATATTTTCCAGCTGCCCGTCACCTCCTGTTCTCTTGGAATACATCCTTTAGTACAATTCAAAATTGGAAATACAATAAAATGGAAAAAATTAATTAAAATGAAAAATGTTAGTATTCTAGTATTTAGGTATCATTACAAGACGAAAAACTTATATTTTTCAGCTGCCCGTCACCTCCTGTTCTCAAAAAATTCATCCTTTAGTGGAATTCTAGATTGGAAATACAATAAAATGAAAAAAATTAACTAAAATAAAGAATGTTCGTATTCTAGTATTTAGGTATCATTACAAGACGAAAAACTTATTATTTCCAGCCGCCCATCACCTCCTGTTATCAAAAAATTCATCCTTTAGTGGAATTCTAGATTGGAAATACAATAAAATGGAAAAAATTAACTAAAATAAAGAATGTTAGTATTCTAGTATTTAGGTATTATTACAAGACGAAAAACTTATATTTTCCAGCTGCCCGTCACCTCCTGTTCACAAAAAATTCATCCTTTAGTGGAATTCTAGATTGGAAATACAATAAAATGGAAAAAATAATTAAAATGAAAAATGTTAGTATTCTAGTATTTAGGTATCATTACAAGACGAAAAACTTATATTTTCCAGCTGCCCGTCACCTCCTGTTCACAAAAAATTCATCCTTTAGTGGAATTCTAGATTGGAAATACAATAAAATGGAAAAAATTAACTAAAATGGAAAATGTTAGTATTCTTGTGATTAGGTATCATTACTGGACGAAAAAGTTATATTTTCCAGCTGCCCGTCACCTCCTGTTCTCTTGGAATACATCCTTTAGTACAATTCAAAATTGGAAATACAATAAAATGGAAAAAATTAATTAAAATGAAAAATGTTAGTATTCTAGTATTTAGGTATCATTACAAGACGAAAAACTTATTATTTCCAGCCGCCCATCACCTCCTGTTCTCAAAAAATTCATCCTTTAGTGGAATTCTAGATTGGAAATACAATAAAATGGAAAAAATTAACTAAAATGGAAAATGTTAGTATTCTAGTAATTAGGTATCATTACAAGACGAAAAACTTATTATTTCCAGCCGCCCGTCACCTCCAGTTCTCACAAAATTCATCCTTTAGTGCAATACTAAATTGGAAATACAATAAAATGGAAAAAATTAATTAAAATGAAAAATGTTAGTATTCTAGTAAATGGGTATCGTTACAGGACGAAAAACTTATATTTTCCAGCCGCCCATCACCTCCTGTTCTCAAAAAATTCATCCTTTAGTGGAATTCTAGATTGGAAATACAATAAAATGAAAAAAATTAACTAAAATAAAGAATGTTAGTATTCTAGTATTTAGGTATCATTACAGGACGAAAAACTTATTATTTCCAGCCGCCCATCACCTCCTGTTCTCAAAAAATTCATCCTTTAGTGGAATTCTAGATTGGAAATACAATAAAATGGAAAAAATTAATTAAAATGAAAAATGTTAGTATTCTAGTAATTAGGTATCATTACAAGACGAAAAACTTATTATTTCCAGCCGCCCATCACCTCCTGTTATCAAAAAATTCATCCTTTAGTGGAATTCTAGATTGGAAATACAATAAAATGGAAAAAATAATTAAAATGAAAAATGTTAGTATTCTAGTATTTAGGTATCATTACAAGACGAAAAACTTATATTTTCCAGCTGCCCGTCACCTCCTGTTCACAAAAAATTCATCCTTTAGTGGAATTCTAGATTGGAAATACAATAAAATGGAAAAAATTAACTAAAATAAAGAATTTTAGTATTCTAGTATTTAGGTATCATTACAAGACGAAAAACTTATATTTTCCAGCTGCCCGTCACCTCCTGTTCACAAAAAATTCATCCTTTAGTGGAATTCTAGATTGGAAATACAATAAAATGGAAAAAATTAACTAAAATAAAGAATGTTAGTATTCTAGTATTTAGGTATCATTACAAGACGAAAAACTTATATTTTCCAGCTGCCCGTCACCTCCTGTTCACAAAAAATTCATCCTTTAGTGGAATTCTAGATTGGAAATACAATAAAATGGAAAAAATTAACTAAAATAAAGAATGTTAGTATTCTAGTATTTAGGTATCATTACAAGACGAAAAACTTATATTTTCCAGCTGCCCGTCACATCCTGTTCACAAAAAATTCATCCTTTAGTGGAATTCTAGATTGGAAATACAATAAAATGGAAAAAATTAACTAAAATAAAGAATGTTAGTATTCTAGTAAATGGGTATCATTACAGGACGAAAAACTTATTATTTCCAGCCGCCCATCACCTCCTGTTCTCAAAAAATTCATCCTTTAGTGGAATTCTAGATTGGAAATACAATAAAATGGGAAAAATTAATTAAAATGAAAAATGTTAGTATTCTAGTATTTAGGTATCATTACAAGACGAAAAACTTATATTTTCCAGCTGCCCGTCAACTCTTGTTCACAAAAAATTCATCCTTTAGTGGAATTCTAAATTGGAAATACAATAAAATGGAAAAAATTAATTATAATGAAAAATTTTAGTATTCTAGTATTTAGGTATCATTACAAGACGAAAAACTTATATTTTCCAGCTGCCCGTCACCTCCTGTTCACAAAAAATTCATCCTTTAGTGGAATTCTAGATTGGAAATACAATAAAATGGAAAAAATTAACTAAAATAAAGAATGTTAGTATTCTAGTATTTAGGTATCATTACAAGACGAAAAACTTATTATTTCCAGCCCCGCATCACCTCCTGTTCTCAAAAAATTCATCCTTTAGTGGAATTCTAGATTGGAAATACAATAAAATGGAAAAAATTAACTAAAATGGAAAATGTTAGTATTCTAGTGATTAGGTATCATTACAAGACGAAAAACTTATTATTTCCAGCCGCCCGTCACCTCCTGGTCTCTTGGAATACATCCTTTAGTGGAATTCTAAATTGGAAATACAATAAAATGGAAAAAATTAACTAAAATAAAGAATGTTAGTATTCTAGTATTTAGGTATCATTACAAGACGAAAAACTTATTATTTCCAGCTGCCCGTCACCTCCTGTTCACAAAAAATTCATCCTTTAGTGGAATTCTAGATTGGAAATACAATAAAATGGAAAAAATTAACTAAAATAAAGAATGTTAGTATTCTAGTATTTAGGTATCATTACAAGACGAAAAACTTATATTTTCCAGCTGCCCGTCACCTCCTGTTCACAAAAAATTCATCCTTTAGTGGAATTCTAGATTGGAAATACAATAAAATGGAAAAAATTAACTAAAATAAAGAATGTTAGTATTCTAGTAAATGGGTATCATTACAGGACGAAAAACTTATTATTTCCAGCCGCCCGTCACCTCCTGGTCTCTTGGAATACATCCTTTAGTGGAATTCTAAATTGGAAATACAATAAAATGGAAAAAATTAATTAAAATGAAAAATGTTAGTATTCTAGTATTTAGGTATCATTACAAGACGAAAGACTTATATTTTCCAGCTGCCCGTCACCTCCTGTTCACAAAAAATTCATCCTTTAGTGGAATTCTAGATTGGAAATACAATAAAATGGAAAAAATTAATTAAAATGAAATATGTTAGTATTCTAGTATTTAGGTATCATTACAAGACGAAAAACTTATTATTTCCAGCCGCCCATCACCTCCTGTTCTCACAAAATTCATCCTTTAGTGGAATTCTAGATTGGAAATAAAATAAAATGGAAAAAATTAATTAAAATGAAAAATGTTAGTATTCTAGTATTTAGGTATGATTACTGGACGAAAAACTTATATTTTCCAGCCGCCCGTCACCTCCTGGTCTCTTGGAATACATCCTTTAGTGGAATTCTAAATTGGAAATACAATAAAATGGAAAAAATTAATTAAAATGAAAAATGTTAGTATTCTAGTATTTAGGTATCATTACAAGACGAAAAACTTATATTTTCCAGCTGCCCGTCACCTCCTGTTCACAAAAAATTCATCCTTTAGTGGAATTCTAGATTGGAAATACAATAAAATGGAAAAAATTAACTAAAATAAAGAATGTTAGTATTCTAGTATTTAGGTATCATTACAAGACGAAAAACTTATTATTTCCAGCCGCCGGTCACCTCCAGTTCTCAAAAAATTCATCCTTTAGTGGAATTCTAGATTGGAAATACAATAAAATGGAAAAAATTAATTAAAATGAAAAATGTTAGTATTCTAGTATTTAGGTATCATTACAAGACGAAAAACTTATATTTTCCAGCTGCCCGTCGCCTCTTGTTCACAAAAAATTCATCCTTTAGTGGAATTCTAAATTGGAAATACAATAAAATGGAAAAAATTAATTAAAATGAAATATGTTAGTATTCTAGTATTTAGGTATCATTACAAGACGAAAAACTTATATTTTCCAGCTGCCCGTCGCCTCCTGTTCACAAAAAATTCATCCTTTAGTGGAATTCTAAATTGGAAATACAATAAAATGGAAAAAATTAATTAAAATGAAATATGTTAGTATTCTAGTATTTAGGTATCATTACAAGACGAAAATCTTATTATTTCCAGCCGCCCATCACCTCCTGTTCTCAAAAAATTCATCCTTTAGTGGAATTCTAGATTGGAAATACAATAAAATGGAAAAAATTAACTAAAATGGAAAATGTTAGTATTCTAGTGATTAGGTATCATTACTGGACGAAAAACTTATATTTTCCAGCTGCGCGTCACCTCCTGTTCTCTTGGAATACATCGTTTAGTGGAATTCCAAATTGGAAATACAATAAAATGGAAAAAATTAACTAAAATAAAGAATGTTCGTATTCTAGTATTTAGGTATCATTACAGGACGAAAAACTTATTATTTCCAGCCGCCCATCACCTCCTGTTCTCAAAAAATTCATCCTTTAGTGGAATTCTAGATTGGAAATACAATAAAATGGAAAAAATTAACTAAAATGGAAAATGTTAGTATTCTAGTGATTAGGTATCATTACAAGACGAAAAACTTATTATTTCCAGCCGCCCGTCACCTCCTGTTCACAAAAAATTCATCCTTTAGTGGAATTCTAAATTGGAAATACAATAAAATGGAAAAAATTAATTAAAATGAAATATGTTAGTATTCTAGTGATTAGGTATCATTACTGGACGAAAAACTTATATTTTCCAGCCGCCCATCACCTCCTGTTCTCAAAAAATTCATCCTTTAGTGGAATTCTAGATTGGAAATACAATAAAATGGAAAAAATTAACTAAAATGGAAAATGTTAGTATTCTAGTGATTAGGTATCATTGCAGGACGAAAAACTTATATTTTCCAGCTGCGCGTCACCTCCTGTTCTCTTGGAATACATCCTTTAGTGGAATTCCAAATTGGAAATACAATAAAATGGAAAAAATTAATTAAAATGAAAAATGTTAGTATTCTAGTATTTAGGTATCATTACAAGACGAAAAACTTATTATTTCCAGCCGCCCATCACCTCCTGTTCTCAAAAAATTCATCCTTTAGTGGAATTCTAGATTGGAAATACAATAAAATGGAAAAAATTAATTAAAATGAAAAATGTTAGTATTCTAGTAAATGCGTATCATTACAGGACGAAAAACTTATATTTTCCAGCTGCGCGTCACCTCCTGTTCTCTTGGAATACATCGTTTAGTGGAATTCCATATTGGAAATACAATAAAATGGAAAAAATTAACTAAAATAAAGAATGTTCGTATTCTAGTATTTAGGTATCATTACAGGACGAAAAACTTATTATTTCCAGCCGCCCATCACCTCCTGTTCTCAAAAAATTCATCCTTTAGTGGAATTCTAGATTGGAAATACAATAAAATGGAAAAAATTACCTAAAATGGAAAATGTTAGTATTCTAGTGATTAGGTATCATTACAAGACGAAAAACTTATTATTTCCAGCCGCCCGTCACCTCCTGGTCTCTTGGAATACATCCTTTAGTGGAATTCTAAATTGGAAATACAATAAAATGGAAAAAATTAATTAAAATGAAAAATGTTAGTATTCTAGTATTTAGGTATCATTACAAGACGAAAAACTTATTATTTCCAGCCGCCCATCACCTCCTGTTATCAAAAAATTCATCCTTTAGTGGAATTCTAGATTGGAAATACAATAAAATGGAAAAAATAATTAAAATGAAAAATGTTAGTATTCTAGTATTTAGGTATCATTACAGGACGAAAAACTTATTATTTCCAGCCGCCCATCACCTCCTGTTCTCAAAAAATTCATCCTTTAGTGGAATTCTAGATTGGAAATACAATAAAATGGAAAAAATTAACTAAAATGGAAAATGTTAGTATTCTAGTGATTAGGTATCATTACTGGACGAAAAACTTATATTTTCCAGCTGCGCGTCACCTCCTGTTCTCTTGGAATACATCGTTTAGTGGAATTCCAAACTGGAAATACAATAAAATGGAAAAAATTAACTAAAATAAAGAATGTTCGTATTCTAGTATTTAGGTATCATTACAAGACGAAAAACTTATATTTTCCAGCTGCCCGTCGCCTCCTGTTCACAAAAAATTCATCCTTTAGTGGAATTCTAAATTGGAAATACAATAAAATGGAAAAAATTAATTAAAATGAAATATGTTAGTATTCTAGTATTTAGGTATCATTACAAGACGAAAAACTTATTATTTCCAGCCGCCCATCACCTCCTGTTCTCAAAAAATTCATCCTTTAGTGGAATTCTAGATTGGAAATACAATAAAATGGAAAAAATTAACTAAAATGGAAAATGTTAGTATTCTAGTGATTAGGTATCATTACAAGACGAAAAACTTATTATTTCCAGCCGCCCGTCACCTCCTGTTCACAAAAAATTCATCCTTTAGTGGAATTCTAAATTGGAAATACAATAAAATGGAAAAAATTAATTAAAATGAAATATGTTAGTATTCTAGTATTTAGGTATCATTACAAGACGAAAAACTTATTATTTCCAGCCGCCCGTCACCTCCTGTTCACAAAAAATTCATCCTTTAGTGGAATTCTAAATTGGAAATACAATAAAATGGAAAAAATTAACTAAAATGGAAAATGTTAGTATTCTAGTGATTAGGTATCATTACTGGACGAAAAACTTATATTTTCCAGCTGCGCGTCACCTCCTGTTCTCTTGGAATACATCGTTTAGTGGAATTCCAAATTGGAAATACAATAAAATGGAAAAAATTAACTAAAATAAAGAATGTTCGTATTCTAGTATTTAGGTATCATTACAGGACGAAAAACTTATTATTTCCAGCCGCCCATCACCTCCTGTTCTCAAAAAATTCATCCTTTAGTGGAATTCTAGATTGGAAATACAATAAAATGGAAAAAATTAACTAAAATGGAAAATGTTAGTATTCTAGTGATTAGGTATCATTACAAGACGAAAAACTTATTATTTCCAGCCGCCCGTCACCTCCTGGTCTCTTGGAATACATCCTTTAGTGGAATTCTAAATTGGAAATACAATAAAATGGAAAAAATTAATTAAAATAAAGAATGTTAGTATTCTAGTATTTAGGTATCATTACAAGACGAAAAACTTATTATTTCCAGCCGCCCGTCACCTCCAGTTCTCAAAAAATTCATCCTTTAGTGGAATTCTAGATTGGAAATACAATAAAATGGAAAAAATTAATTAAAATGAAAAATGTTAGTATTCTAGTATTTAGGTATCATTACAAGACGAAAAACTTATATTTTCCAGCTGCCCGTCGCCTCCTGTTCACAAAAAATTCATCCTTTAGTGGAATTCTAAATTGGAAATACAATAAAATGGAAAAAATTAATTAAAATGAAATATGTTAGTATTCTAGTATTTAGGTATCATTACAAGACGAAAAACTTATTATTTCCAGCCGCCCATCACCTCCTGTTCTCAAAAAATTCATCCTTTAGTGGAATTCTAGATTGGAAATACAATAAAATGGAAAAAATTAACTAAAATGGAAAATGTTAGTATTCTAGTGATTAGGTATCATTACTGGACCAAAAACTTATATTTTCCAGCTGCGCGTCACCTCCTGTTCTCTTGGAATACATCGTTTAGTGGAATTCCAAATTGGAAATACAATAAAATGGAAAAAATTAACTAAAATAAAGAATGTTCGTATTCTAGTATTTAGGTATCATTACAGGACGAAAAACTTATTATTTCCAGCCGCCCATCACCTCCTGTTCTCAAAAAATTCATCCTTTAGTGGAATTCTAGATTGGAAATACAATAAAATGGAAAAAATTAACTAAAATGGAAAATGTTAGTATTCTAGTGATTAGGTATCATTACAAGACGAAAAACTTATTATTTCCAGCCGCCCGTCACCTCCTGGTCTCTTGGAATACATCCTTTAGTGGAATTCTAAATTGGAAATACAATAAAATGGAAAAAATTAATTAAAATGAAAAATGTTAGTATTCTAGTATTTAGGTATCATTACAAGACGAAAAACTTATTATTTCCAGCCGCCCATCACCTCCTGTTATCAAAAAATTCATCCTTTAGTGGAATTCTAGATTGGAAATACAATAAAATGGAAAAAATAATTAAAATGAAAAATGTTAGTATTCTAGTATTTAGGTATCATTACAAGACGAAAAACTTATATTTTCCAGCTGCCCGTCACCTCCTGTTCACAAAAAATTCATCCTTTAGTGGAATTCTAGATTGGAAATACAATAAAATGGAAAAAATTAACTAAAATAAAGAATGTTAGTATTCTAGTATTTAGGTATCATTACAAGACGAAAAACTTATATTTTCCAGCTGCCCGTCACCTCCTGTTCACAAAAAATTCATCCTTTAGTGGAATTCTAGATTGGAAATACAATAAAATGGAAAAAATTAACTAAAATAAAGAATGTTAGTATTCTAGTAAATGGGTATCATTACAGGACGAAAAACTTATTATTTCCAGCCGCCCGTCACCTCCTGGTCTCTTGGAATACATCCTTTAGTGGAATTCTAAATTGGAAATACAATAAAATGGAAAAAATTAATTAAAATGAAAAATGTTAGTATTCTAGTATTTAGGTATCATTACAAGACGAAAAACTTATTATTTCCAGCCGCCCATCACCTCCTGTTCTCAAAAAATTCATCCTTTAGTGGAATTCTAGATTGGAAATACAATAAAATGGAAAAAATTAATTAAAATGAAAAATGTTAGTATTCTAGTATTTAGGTATGATTACTGGACGAAAAACTTATATTTTCCAGCTGCCCGTCACCTCCTGGTCTCTTGGAATACATCCTTTAGTGGAATTCTAAATTGGAAATACAATAAAATGGAAAAAATTAATTAAAATGAAAAATGTTAGTATTCTAGTATTTAGGTATCATTACAAGACGAAAAACTTATATTTTCCAGCTGCCCGTCACCTCCTGTTCACAAAAAATTCATCCTTTAGTGGAATTCTAGATTGGAAATACAATAAAATGGAAAAAATTACCTAAAATAAAGAATGTTAGTATTCTAGTATTTAGGTATCATTACAAGACGAAAAACTTATTATTTCCAGCCGCCGGTCACCTCCAGTTCTCAAAAAATTCATCCTTTAGTGGAATTCTAGATTGGAAATACAATAAAATGGAAAAAATTAATTAAAATGAAAAATGTTAGTATTCTAGTATTTAGGTATCATTACAAGACGAAAAACTTATATTTTCCAGCTGCCCGTCGCCTCTTGTTCACAAAAAATTCATCCTTTAGTGGAATTCTAAATTGGAAATACAATAAAATGGAAAAAATTAATTAAAATGAAATATGTTAGTATTCTAGTATTTAAGTATCATTACAAGACGAAAAACTTATTATTTCCAGCCGCCCATCACCTCCTGTTCTCACAAAATTCATCCTTTAGTGGAATTCTAGATTGGAAATACAATAAAATGGAAAAAATTAATTAAAATGAAAAATGTTAGTATTCTAGTATTTAGGTATGATTACTGGACGAAAAACTTATATTTTCCAGCTGCCCGTCACCTCCTGGTCTCTTGGAATACATCCTTTAGTGGAATTCTAAATTGGAAATACAATAAAATGAAAAAAATTAACTAAAATAAAGAATGTTAGTATTCTAGTATTTAGGTATCATTACAGGACGAAAAACTTATTATTTCCAGCCGCCCATCACCTCCTGTTATCAAAAAATTCATCCTTTAGTGGAATTCTAGATTGGAAATACAATAAAATGGAAAAAATTAACTAAAATGGAAAATGTTAGTATTCTAGTAATTAGGTATCATTACAAGACGAAAAACTTATTATTTCCAGCCGCCCGTCACCTCCAGTTCTCACAAAATTCATCCTTTAGTGGAATTCTAGATTGGAAATACAATAAAATGGAAAAAATTAATTAAAATGAAAAATGTTAGTATTCTAGTATTTAGGTATGATTACTGGACGAAAAACTTATATTTTCCAGCTGCCCGTCACCTCCTGGTCTCTTGGAATACATCCTTTAGTGGAATTCTAAATTGGAAATACAATAAAATGAAAAAAATTAACTAAAATAAAGAATGTTAGTATTCTAGTATTTAGGTATCATTACAGGACGAAAAACTTATTATTTCCAGCCGCCCATCACCTCCTGTTATCAAAAAATTCATCCTTTAGTGGAATTCTAGATTGGAAATACAATAAAATGGAAAAAATTAACTAAAATGGAAAATGTTAGTATTCTAGTAATTAGGTATCATTACAAGACGAAAAACTTATTATTTCCAGCCGCCCGTCACCTCCAGTTTTCAAAAAATTCATCCTTTAGTGGAATTCTAGATTGGAAATACAATAAAATGGAAAAAATTAATTAAAATGAAAAATGTTAGTATTCTAGTATTTAGATATCATTACAAGACGAAAAACTTATATTTTCCAGCTGCCCGTCGCCTCTTGTTCACAAAAAATTCATCCTTTAGTGGAATTCTAAATTGGAAATACAATAAAATGGAAAAAATTAATTAAAATGAAATATGTTAGTATTCTAGTATTTAGGTATCATTACAAGACGAAAAACTTATTATTTCCAGCCGCCCATCACCTCCTGTTCTCAAAAAATTCATCCTTTAGTGGAATTCTAGATTGGAAATACAATAAAATGGAAAAAATTAACTAAAATGGAAAATGTTAGTATTCTAGTGATTAGGTATCATTACTGGACGAAAAACTTATATTTTCCAGCTGCCCGTCACCTCCTGTTCTCTTGGAATACATCCTTTAGTGCAATTCAAAATTGGAAATACAATAAAATGGAGAAAATTAATTAAAATGAAAAATGTTAGTATTCTAGTATTTAGGTATCATTACAAGACGAAAAACTTATTATTTCCAGCTCCGCGTCACCTCCTGTTCTCTTGGAATACATCCTTTAGTGCAATTCAAAATTGGAAATACAATAAAATGGAAAAAATTAATTAAAATGAAAAATGTTAGTATTCTAGTATTTAGGTATCATTACAAGACGAAAAACTTATATTTTTCAGCTGCCCGTCACCTCCTGTTCTCAAAAAATTCATCCTTTAGTGGAATTCTAGATTGGAAATACAATAAAATGAAAAAAATTAACTAAAATAAAGAATGTTAGTATTCTAGTATTTAGGTATCATTACAGGACGAAATACTTATTATTTCCAGCCGCCCATCACCTCCTGTTATCAAAAAATTCATCCTTTAGTGGAATTCTAGATTGGAAATACAATAAAATGGAAAAAATTAACTAAAATGGAAAATGTTAGTATTCTAGTAATTAGGTATCATTACAAGACGAAAAACTTATTATTTCCAGCCGCCCGTCACCTCCTGGTCTCTTGGAATACATCCTTTAGTGGAATTCTAAATTGGAAATACAATAAAATGGAAAAAATTAATTAAAATGAAAAATGTTAGTATTCTAGTATTTAGGTATCATTACAAGACGAAAAACTTATTATTTCCAGCCGCCCATCACCTCCTGTTATCAAAAAATTCATCCTTTGGTGGAATTCTAGATTGGAAATACAATAAAATGGAAAAAATAATTAAAATGAAAAATGTTAGTATTCTAGTATTTAGGTATCATTACAACACGAAAAACTTATATTTTCCAGCTGCCCGTCACCTCCTGTTCACAAAAAATTCATCCTTTAGTGGAATTCTAGATTGGAAATACAATAAAATGGAAAAAATTAACTAAAATAAAGAATGTTAGTATTCTAGTATTTAGGTATCATTACAAGACGAAAAACTTATATTTTCCAGCTGCCCGTCACCTCCTGTTCACAAAAAATTCATCCTTTAGTAGAATTCTAGATTGGAAATACAATAAAATGGAAAAAATTAACTAAAATAAAGAATGTTAGTATTCTAGTATTTAGGTATCATTACAAGACGAAAAACTTATATTTTCCAGCTGCCCGTCTCCTCCTGTTCACAAAAAATTCATCCTTTAGTGGAATTCTAGATTGGAAATACAATAAAATGGAAAAAATAATTAAAATGAAAAATGTTAGTATTCTAGTATTTAGGTATCATTACAAGACGAAAAACTTATATTTTCCAGCTGCCCGTCACCTCCTGTTCACAAAAAATTCATCCTTTAGTGGAATTCTAGATTGGAAATACAATAAAATGGAAAAAATTAACTAAAATAAAGAATGTTAGTATTCTAGTAAATGGGTATCGTTACAGGACGAAAAACTTATATTTTCCAGCCGCCCATCACCTCCTGTTCTCAAAAAATTCATCCTTTAGTGGAATTCTAGATTGGAAATACAATAAAATGGAAAAAATTAATTAAAATGAAAAATTTTAGTATTCTAGTATTTAGGTATCATTACAAGACGAAAAACTTATATTTTCCAGCTGCCCGTCACCTCTTGTTCACAAAAAATTCATCCTTTAGTGGAATTCTAAATTGGAAATACAATAAAATGGAAAAAATTAATTATAATGAAAAATGTTAGTATTCTAGTATTTAGGTATCATTACAAGACGAAAAACTTATATTTTCCAGCTGCCCGTCACCTCCTGTTCACAAAAAATTCATCCTTTAGTGGAATTCTAGATTGGAAATACAATAAAATGGAAAAAATTAACTAAAATAAAGAATGTTAGTATTCTAGTATTTAGGTATCATTACAAGACGAAAAACTTATTATTTCCAGCCGCCCATCACCTCTTGTTCACAAAAAATTCATCCTTTAGTGGAATTCTAAATTGGAAATACAATAAAATGGAAAAAATTAATTAAAATGAAATATGTTAGTATTCTAGTATTTAGGTATGATTACTGGACGAAAAACTTATATTTTCCAGCTGCCCGTTACCTCCTGGTCTCTTGGAATACATCCTTTAGTGGAATTCTAAATTGGAAATACAATAAAATGGAGAAAATTAATTAAAATGAAAAATGTTAGTATTCTAGTATTTAGGTATCATTACAAGACGAAAAACTTATATTTTTCAGCTGCACGTCACCTCCTGTTCTCAAAAAATTCATCCTTTAGTGGAATTCTAGATTGGAAATACAATAAAATGGAAAAAATTAATTAAAATGAAAAATGTTAGTATTCTAGTATTTAGGTATCATTACAAGACGAAAAACTTATATTTTTCAGCTGCACGTCACCTCCTGTTCTCAAAAAATTCATCCTTTAGTGGAATTCTAGATTGGAAATACAATAAAATGAAAAAAATTAACTAAAATAAAGAATGTTAGTATTCTAGTATTTAGGTATCATTACAGGACGAAAAACTTATTATTTCCAGCCGCCCATCACCTCCTGTTATCAAAAAATTCATCCTTTAGTGGAATTCTAGATTGGAAATACAATAAAATGGAAAAAATTAACTAAAATGGAAAATGTTAGTATTCTAGTAATTAGGTATCATTACAAGACGAAAAACTTATTATTTCCAGCCGCCCGTCACCTCCTGGTCTCTTGGAATACATCCTTTAGTGGAATTCTAAATTGGAAATACAATAAAATGGAAAAAATTAATTAAAATGAAAAATGTTAGTATTCTAGTATTTAGGGATCATTACAAAACGAAAAACTTATATTTTCCAGCTGCCCGTCACCTCCTGTTCACAAAAAATTCATCCTTTAGTGGAATTCTAGATTGGAAATACAATAAAATGGAAAAAATTAACTAAAATAAAGAATGTTAGTATTCTAGTATTTAGGTATCATTACAAGACGAAAAACTTATATTTTCCAGCTGCCCGTCACCTCCTGTTCACAAAAAATTCATCCTTTAGTGGAATTCTAGATTGGAAATACAATAAAATGGAAAAAATTAATTAAAATGAAAAATGTTAGTATTCTAGTATTTAGGTATCATTACAAGACGAAAAACTTATATTTTCCAGCTGCCCGTCGCCTCTTGTTCACAAAAAATTCATCCTTTAGTGGAATTCTAAATTGGAAATACAATAAATTGGAAAAAATTAATTAAAATGAAATATGTTAGTATTCTAGTATTTAGGTATCATTACAAGACGAAAAACTTATTATTTCCAGCCGCCCATCACCTCCTGTTCTCAAAAAATTCATCCTTTAGTGGAATTCTAGATTGGAAATACAATAAAATGGAAAAAATTAACTAAAATGGAAAATGTTAGTATTCTAGTGATTAGGTATCATTACTGGACGAAAAACTTATATTTTCCAGCTGCCCGTCACCTCCTGTTCTCTTGGAATACATCCTTTAGTGCAATTCAAAATTGGAAATACAATAAAATGGAGAAAATTAATTAAAATGAAAAATGTTAGTATTCTAGTATTTAGGTATCATTACAAGACGAAAAACTTATTATTTCCAGCTCCGCGTCACCTCCTGTTCTCTTGGAATACATCCTTTAGTGCAATTGAAAATTGGAAATACAATAAAATGGAAAAAATTAATTAAAATGAAAAATGTTAGTATTCTAGTATTTAGGTATCATTACAAGACGAAAAACTTATATTTTTCAGCTGCCCGTCACCTCCTGTTCTCAAAAAATTCATCCTTTAGTGGAATTCTAGATTGGAAATACAATAAAATGAAAAAAATTAACTAAAATAAAGAATGTTAGTATTCTAGTATTTAGGTATCATTACAGGACGAAAAACTTATTATTTCCAGCCGCCCATCACCTCCTGTTATCAAAAAATTCATCCTTTAGTGGAATTCTAGATTGGAAATACAATAAAATGGAAAAAATTAACTAAAATGGAAAATGTTAGTATTCTAGTAATTAGGTATCATTACAAGACGAAAAACTTATTATTTCCAGCCGCCCGTCACCTCCTGGTCTCTTGGAATACATCCTTTAGTGGAATTCTAAATTGGAAATACAATAAAATGGAAAAAATTAATTAAAATGAAAAATGTTAGTATTCTAGTATTTAGGTATCATTACAAGACGAAAAACTTATTATTTCCAGCCGCCCGTCACCTCCTGTTCACAAAAAATTCATCCTTTAGTGGAATTCTAGATTGGAAATACAATAAAATGGAAAAAATAATTAAAATGAAAAATGTTAGTATTCTAGTATTTAGGTATCATTACAAGACGAAAAACTTATATTTTCCAGCTGCCCGTCACCTCCTGTTCACAAAAAATTCATCCTTTAGTGGAATTCTAGATTGGAAATACAATAAAATGGAAAAAATTAACTAAAATAAAGAATGTTAGTATTCTAGTAAATGGGTATCATTACAGGACGAAAAACTTATTATTTCCAGCCGCCCATCACCTCCTGTTCTCAAAAAATTCATCCTTTAGTGGAATTCTAGATTGGAAATACAATAAAATGGAAAAAATTAATTAAAATGAAAAATGTTAGTATTCTAGTATTTAGGTATCATTACAAGACGAAAAACTTATATTTTCCAGCTGCCCGTCACCTCTTGTTCACAAAAAATTCATCCTTTAGTGGAATTCTAAATTGGAAATACAATAAAATGGAAAAAATTAATTATAATGAAAAATGTTAGTATTCTAGTATTTAGGTATCATTACAAGACGAAAAACTTATATTTTCCAGCTGCCCGTCACCTCCTGTTCACAAAAAATTCATCCTTTAGTGGAATTCTAGATTGGAAATACAATAAAATGGAAAAAATTAACTAAAATAAAGAATGTTAGTATTCTAGTATTTAGGTATCATTACAAGACGAAAAACTTATTATTTCCAGCCGCCCATCACCTCCTGTTCTCAAAAAATTCATCCTTTAGTGGAATTCTAGATTGGAAATACAATAAAATGGAAAAAATTAATTAAAATGAAAAATGTTAGTATTCTAGTATTTAGGTATCATTACAAGACGAAAAACTTATATTTTCCACCTGCCCGTCACCTCTTGTTCACAAAAAATTCATCCTTTAGTGGAATTCTAAATTGGAAATACAATAAAATGGAAAAAATTAATTAAAATGAAATATGTTAGTATTCTAGTATTTAGGTATCATTACAAGACGAAAAACTTATTATTTCCAGCCGCCCATCACCTCCTGTTCTCACAAAAATCATCCTTTAGTGGAATTCTAGATTGGAAATACAATAAAATGGAAAAAATTAATTAAAATGAAAAATGTTAGTATTCTAGTATTTAGGTATGATTACTGGACGAAAAACTTATATTTTCCAGCTGCCCGTCACCTCCTGGTCTCTTGGAATACATCCTTTAGTGGAATTCTAAATTGGAAATACAATAAAATGGAGAAAATTAATTAAAATGAAAAATGTTAGTATTCTAGTATTTAGGTATCATTACAAGACGAAAAACTTATTATTTCCAGCCGCCCGTCACCTCCTGGTCTCTTGGAATACATCCTTTAGTGGAATTCTAAATTGGAAATACAATAAAATGGAAAAAATTAATTAAAATGAAAAATGTTAGTATTCTAGTATTTAGGTATCATTACAAGACGAAAAACTTATTATTTCCAGCCGCCCATCACCTCCTGTTCTCAAAAAATTCATCCTTTAGTGGAATTCTAGATTGGAAATACAATAAAATGGAAAAAATTAATTAAAATGAAAAATGTTAGTATTCTAGTATTTAGGTATCATTACAAGACGAAAAACTTATAATTTCCAGCTGCCCGTCACCTCTTGTTCACAAAAAATTCATCCTTTAGTGGAATTCTAAATTGGAAATACAATAAAATGGAAAAAATTAATTATAATGAAAAATGTTAGTATTCTAGTATTTAGGTATCATTACAAGACGAAAAACTTATATTTTCCAGCTGCCCGTCACCTCCTGTTCACAAAAAATTCATCCTTTAGTGGAATTCTAGATTGGAAATACAATAAAATGGAAAAAATTAACTAAAATAAAGAATGTTAGTATTCTAGTATTTAGGTATCATTACAAGACGAAAAACTTATTATTTCCAGCCGCCCATCACCTCCTGTTCTCAAAAAATTCATCCTTTAGTGGAATTCTAGATTGGAAATACAATAAAATGGAAAAAATTAATTAAAATGAAAAATGTTAGTATTCTAGTATTTAGGTATCATTACAAGACGAAAAACTTATATTTTCCACCTGCCCGTCACCTCTTGTTCACAAAAAATTCATCCTTTAGTGGAATTCTAAATTGGAAATACAATAAAATGGAAAAAATTAATTAAAATGAAATATGTTAGTATTCTAGTATTTAGGTATGATTACTGGACGAAAAACTTATATTTTCCAGCTGCCCGTCACCTCCTGGTCTCTTGGAATACATCCTTTAGTGGAATTCCAAATTGGAAATACAATAAAATGGAAAAAATTAATTAAAATGAAAAATGTTAGTATTCTAGTATTTAGGTATCATTACAAGACGAAAAACTTATTATTTCCAGCCGCCCATCACCTCCTGTTCTCAAAAAATTCATCCTTTAGTGGAATTCTAGATTGGAAATACAATAAAATGGAAAAAATTAATTAAAATGAAAAATGTTAGTATTCTAGTATTTAGGTATCATTACAAGACGAAAAACTTATATTTTCCAGCTGCCCGTCAGCTCCTGTTCACAAAAAATTCATCCTTTAGTGGAATTCTAGATTGGAAATACAATAAAATGGAAAAAATTAACTAAAATAAAGAATGTTAGTATTCTAGTAAATGGGTATCATTGCAGGACGAAAAACTTATATTTTCCAGCTGCGCGTCACCTCCTGTTCTCTTGGAATACATCGTTTAGTGGAATTCCAAATTGGAAATACAATAAAATGGAAAAAATTAACTAAAATAAAGAATGTTCGTATTCTAGTATTTAGGTATCATTACAGGACGAAAAACTTATTATTTCCAGCCGCCCATCACCTCCTGTTCTCAAAAAATTCATCCTTTAGTGGAATTCTAGATTGGAAATACAATAAAATGGAAAAAATTAACTAAAATGGAAAATGTTAGTATTCTAGTGATTAGGTATCATTACAAGACGAAAAACTTATTATTTCCAGCCGCCCGTCACCTCCTGGTCTCTTGGAATACATCCTTTAGTGGAATTCTAAATTGGAAATACAATAAAATGGAAAAAATTAATTAAAATGAAAAATGTTAGTATTCTAGTATTTAGGTATCATTACAAGACGAAAAACTTATTATTTCCAGCCGCCCGTCACCTCCTGGTCTCTTGGAATACATCCTTTAGTGGAATTCTAAATTGGAAATACAATAAAATGGAAAAAATTAATTAAAATGAAAAATGTTAGTATTCTAGTATTTAGGTATCATTACAAGACGAAAAACTTATTATTTCCAGCCGCCCATCACCTCCTGTTATCAAAAAATTCATCCTTTAGTGGAATTCTAGATTGGAAATACAATAAAATGGAAAAAATTAACTAAAATAAAGAATGTTAGTATTCTAGTATTTAGGTATCATTACAAGACGAAAAACTTATATTTTGCAGCTGCCCGTCACCTCCTGTTCACAAAAAATGCATCCCTTAGTGGAATTCTAGATTGGAAATACAATAAAATGGAAAAAATTAACTAAAATAAAGAATGTTAGTATTCTAGTATTTAGGTATCATTACAAGACGAAAAACTTATATTTTCCAGCTGCCCGTCACCTCCTGTTCACAAAAAATTCATCCTTTAGTGGAATTCTAGATTGGACATACAATAAAATGGAAAAAATTAACTAAAATAAAAAATGTTAGTATTCTAGTAAATGGGTATCATTACAGGACGAAAAACTTATTATTTCCAGCCGCCCATCACCTCCTGTTCTCAAAAAATTCATCCTTTAGTGGAATTCTAGATTGGAAATACAATAAAATGGAAAAAATTAATTAAAATGAAAAATGTTAGTATTCTAGTATTTAGGTATCATTACAAGACGAAAAACTTATTATTTCCAGCCGCCCGTCACCTCCTGGTCTCTTGGAATACATCCTTTAGTGGAATTCTAAATTGGAAATACAATAAAATGGAAAAAATTAATTAAAATGAAAAATGTTAGTATTCTAGTATTTAGGTATCATTACAAGACGAAAAACTTATAATTTCCAGCTGCCCGTCACCTCTTGTTCACAAAAAATTCATCCTTTAGTGGAATTCTAAATTGGAAATACAATAAAATGGAAAAAATTAATTATAATGAAAAATGTTAGTATTCTAGTATTTAGGTATCATTACAAGACGAAAAACTTATATTTTCCAGCTGCCCGTCACCTCCTGTTCACAAAAAATTCATCCTTTAGTGGAATTCTAGATTGGAAATACAATAAAATGGAAAAAATTAACTAAAATAAAGAATGTTAGTATTCTAGTATTTAGGTATCATTACAAGACGAAAAACTTATTATTTCCAGCCGCCCATCACCTCCTGTTCTCAAAAAATTCATCCTTTAGTGGAATTCTAGATTGGAAATACAATAAAATGGAAAAAATTAATTAAAATGAAAAATGTTAGTATTCTAGTATTTAGGTATCATTACAAGACGAAAAACTTATATTTTCCACCTGCCCGTCACCTCTTGTTCACAAAAAATTCATCCTTTAGTGGAATTCTAAATTGGAAATACAATAAAATGGAAAAAATTAATTAAAATGAAATATGTTAGTATTCTAGTATTTAGGTATGATTACTGGACGAAAAACTTATATTTTCCAGCTGCCCGTCACCTCCTGGTCTCTTGGAATACATCCTTTAGTGGAATTCCAAATTGGAAATACAATAAAATGGAAAAAATTAATTAAAATGAAAAATGTTAGTATTCTAGTATTTAGGTATCATTACAAGACGAAAAACTTATTATTTCCAGCCGCCCATCACCTCCTGTTATCAAAAAATTCATCCTTTAGTGGAATTCTAGATTGGAAATACAATAAAATGGAAAAAATTAACTAAAATAAAGAATGTTAGTATTCTAGTATTTAGGTATCATTACAAGACGAAAAACTTATATTTTGCAGCTGCCCGTCACCTCCTGTTCACAAAAAATGCATCCCTTAGTGGAATTCTAGATTGGAAATACAATAAAATGGAAAAAATTAACTAAAATAAAGAATGTTAGTATTCTAGTATTTAGGTATCATTACAAGACGAAAAACTTATATTTTCCAGCTGCCCGTCACCTCCTGTTCACAAAAAATTCATCCTTTAGTGGAATTCTAGATTGGAAATACAATAAAATGGAAAAAATTAACTAAAATAAAAAATGTTAGTATTCTAGTAAATGGGTATCATTACAGGACGAAAAACTTATTATTTCCAGCCGCCCATCACCTCCTGTTCTCAAAAAATTCATCCTTTAGTGGAATTCTAGATTGGAAATACAATAAAATGGAAAAAATTAATTAAAATGAAAAATGTTAGTATTCTAGTATTTAGGTATCATTACAAGACGAAAAACTTATATTTTCCAGCTGCCCGTCACCTCTTGTTCACAAAAAATTCATCCTTTAGTGGAATTCTAGATTGGAAATACAATAAAATGGAAAAAATTAACTAAAATAAAGAATGTTAGTATTCTAGTATTTAGGTATCATTACAAGACGAAAAACTTATTATTTCCAGCCCCCCATCACCTCCTGTTCTCAAAAAATTCATCCTTTAGTGGAATTCTAGATTGGAAATACAATAAAATGGAAAAAATTAATTAAAATGAAAAATGTTAGTATTCTAGTATTTAGGTATCATTACAAGACGAAAAACTTATATTTTCCAGCTGCCCGTCACCTCTTGTTCACAAAAAATTCATCCTTTAGTGGAATTCTAAATTGGAAATACAATAAAATGGAAAAAATTAATTATAATGAAAAATGTTAGTATTCTAGTATTTAGGTATCATTACAAGACGAAAAACTTATATTTTCCAGCTGCCCGTCACCTCCTGTTCACAAAAAATTCATCCTTTAGTGGAATTCTAGATTGGAAATACAATAAAATGGAAAAAATTAACTAAAATAAAGAATGTTAGTATTCTAGTATTTAGGTATCATTACAAGACGAAAAACTTATTATTTCCAGCCGCCCATCACCTCCTGTTCTCAAAAAATTCATCCTTTAGTGGAATTCTAGATTGGAAATACAATAAAATGGAAAAAATTAATTAAAATGAAAAATGTTAGTATTCTAGTATTTAGGTATCATTACAAGACGAAAAACTTATATTTTCCACCTGCCCGTCACCTCTTGTTCACAAAAAATTCATCCTTTAGTGGAATTCTAAATTGGAAATACAATAAAATGGAAAAAATTAATTAAAATGAAATATGTTAGTATTCTAGTATTTAGGTATCATTACAAGACGAAAAACTTATTATTTCCAGCCGCCCATCACCTCCTGTTCTCACAAAAATCATCCTTTAGTGGAATTCTAGATTGGAAATACAATAAAATGGAAAAAATTAATTAAAATGAAAAATGTTAGTATTCTAGTATTTAGGTATGATTACTGGACGAAAAACTTATATTTTCCAGCTGCCCGTCACCTCCTGGTCTCTTGGAATACATCCTTTAGTGGAATTCTAAATTGGAAATACAATAAAATGGAGAAAATTAATTAAAATGAAAAATGTTAGTATTCTAGTATTTAGGTATCATTACAAGACGAAAAACTTATTATTTCCAGCCGCCCGTCACCTCCTGGTCTCTTGGAATACATCCTTTAGTGGAATTCTAAATTGGAAATACAATAAAATGGAAAAAATTAATTAAAATGAAAAATGTTAGTATTCTAGTATTTAGGTATCATTACAAGACGAAAAACTTATTATTTCCAGCCGCCCATCACCTCCTGTTCTCAAAAAATTCATCCTTTAGTGGAATTCTAGATTGGAAATACAATAAAATGGAAAAAATTAATTAAAATGAAAAATGTTAGTATTCTAGTATTTAGGTATCATTACAAGACGAAAAACTTATAATTTCCAGCTGCCCGTCACCTCTTGTTCACAAAAAATTCATCCTTTAGTGGAATTCTAAATTGGAAATACAATAAAATGGAAAAAATTAATTATAATGAAAAATGTTAGTATTCTAGTATTTAGGTATCATTACAAGACGAAAAACTTATATTTTCCAGCTGCCCGTCACCTCCTGTTCACAAAAAATTCATCCTTTAGTGGAATTCTAGATTGGAAATACAATAAAATGGAAAAAATTAACTAAAATAAAGAATGTTAGTATTCTAGTATTTAGGTATCATTACAAGACGAAAAACTTATTATTTCCAGCCGCCCATCACCTCCTGTTCTCAAAAAATTCATCCTTTAGTGGAATTCTAGATTGGAAATACAATAAAATGGAAAAAATTAATTAAAATGAAAAATGTTAGTATTCTAGTATTTAGGTATCATTACAAGACGAAAAACTTATATTTTCCACCTGCCCGTCACCTCTTGTTCACAAAAAATTCATCCTTTAGTGGAATTCTAAATTGGAAATACAATAAAATGGAAAAAATTAATTAAAATGAAATATGTTAGTATTCTAGTATTTAGGTATGATTACTGGACGAAAAACTTATATTTTCCAGCTGCCCGTCACCTCCTGGTCTCTTGGAATACATCCTTTAGTGGAATTCCAAATTGGAAATACAATAAAATGGAAAAAATTAATTAAAATGAAAAATGTTAGTATTCTAGTATTTAGGTATCATTACAAGACGAAAAACTTATTATTTCCAGCCGCCCATCACCTCCTGTTCTCAAAAAATTCATCCTTTAGTGGAATTCTAGATTGGAAATACAATAAAATGGAAAAAATTAATTAAAATGAAAAATGTTAGTATTCTAGTATTTAGGTATCATTACAAGACGAAAAACTTATATTTTCCAGCTGCCCGTCAGCTCCTGTTCACAAAAAATTCATCCTTTAGTGGAATTCTAGATTGGAAATACAATAAAATGGAAAAAATTAACTAAAATAAAGAATGTTAGTATTCTAGTAAATGGGTATCATTGCAGGACGAAAAACTTATATTTTCCAGCTGCGCGTCACCTCCTGTTCTCTTGGAATACATCGTTTAGTGGAATTCCAAATTGGAAATACAATAAAATGGAAAAAATTAACTAAAATAAAGAATGTTCGTATTCTAGTATTTAGGTATCATTACAGGACGAAAAACTTATTATTTCCAGCCGCCCATCACCTCCTGTTCTCAAAAAATTCATCCTTTAGTGGAATTCTAGATTGGAAATACAATAAAATGGAAAAAATTAACTAAAATGGAAAATGTTAGTATTCTAGTGATTAGGTATCATTACAAGACGAAAAACTTATTATTTCCAGCCGCCCGTCACCTCCTGGTCTCTTGGAATACATCCTTTAGTGGAATTCTAAATTGGAAATACAATAAAATGGAAAAAATTAATTAAAATGAAAAATGTTAGTATTCTAGTATTTAGGTATCATTACAAGACGAAAAACTTATTATTTCCAGCCGCCCGTCACCTCCTGGTCTCTTGGAATACATCCTTTAGTGGAATTCTAAATTGGAAATACAATAAAATGGAAAAAATTAATTAAAATGAAAAATGTTAGTATTCTAGTATTTAGGTATCATTACAAGACGAAAAACTTATTATTTCCAGCCGCCCATCACCTCCTGTTATCAAAAAATTCATCCTTTAGTGGAATTCTAGATTGGAAATACAATAAAATGGAAAAAATTAACTAAAATAAAGAATGTTAGTATTCTAGTATTTAGGTATCATTACAAGACGAAAAACTTATATTTTGCAGCTGCCCGTCACCTCCTGTTCACAAAAAATGCATCCCTTAGTGGAATTCTAGATTGGAAATACAATAAAATGGAAAAAATTAACTAAAATAAAGAATGTTAGTATTCTAGTATTTAGGTATCATTACAAGACGAAAAACTTATATTTTCCAGCTGCCCGTCACCTCCTGTTCACAAAAAATTCATCCTTTAGTGGAATTCTAGATTGGAAATACAATAAAATGGAAAAAATTAACTAAAATAAAAAATGTTAGTATTCTAGTAAATGGGTATCATTACAGGACGAAAAACTTATTATTTCCAGCCGCCCATCACCTCCTGTTCTCAAAAAATTCATCCTTTAGTGGAATTCTAGATTGGAAATACAATAAAATGGAAAAAATTAATTAAAATGAAAAATGTTAGTATTCTAGTATTTAGGTATCATTACAAGACGAAAAACTTATATTTTCCAGCTGCCCGTCACCTCTTGTTCACAAAAAATTCATCCTTTAGTGGAATTCTAGATTGGAAATACAATAAAATGGAAAAAATTAACTAAAATAAAGAATGTTAGTATTCTAGTATTTAGGTATCATTACAAGACGAAAAACTTATTATTTCCAGCCCCCCATCACCTCCTGTTCTCAAAAAATTCATCCTTTAGTGGAATTCTAGATTGGAAATACAATAAAATGGAAAAAATTAATTAAAATGAAAAATGTTAGTATTCTAGTATTTAGGTATCATTACAAGACGAAAAACTTATATTTTCCACCTGCCCGTCACCTCCTGTTCACAAAAAATTCATCCTTTAGTGGAATTCTAAATTGGAAATACAATAAAATGGAAAAAATTAATTAAAATGAAATATGTTAGTATTCTAGTATTTAGGTATCATTACAAGACGAAAAACTTATTATTTCCAGCCGCCCATCACCTCCTGTTCTCACAAAATTCATCCTTTAGTGGAATTCTAGATTGGAAATACAATAAAATGGAAAAAATTGATTAAAATGAAAAATGTTAGTATTCTAGTATTTAGGTATGATTACTGGACGAAAAACTTATATTTTCCAGCTGCCCGTCACCTCCTGGTCTCTTGGAATACATCCTTTAGTGGAATTCTAAATTGGAAATACAATAAAATGGAGAAAATTAATTAAAATGAAAAATGTTAGTATTCTAGTATTTAGGTATCATTACAAGACGAAAAACTTATTATTTCCAGCCGCCCGTCACCTCCAGTTCTCACAAAATTCATCCTTTAGTGCAATTCTAAATTGGAAATACAATAAAATGGAAAAAATTAATTAAAATGAAAAATGTTAGTATTCTAGTAAATGGGTATCGTTACAGGACGAAAAACTTATATTTTCCAGCCGCCCATCACCTCCTGTTCTCAAAAAATTCATCCTTTAGTGGAATTCTAGATTGGAAATACAATAAAATGGAAAAAATTAATTAAAATGAAAAATGTTAGTATTCTAGTATTTAGGTATCATTACAAGACGAAAAACTTATATTTTTCAGCTGCCCGTCACCTCCTGTTCTCAAAAAATTCATCCTTTAGTGGAATTCTAGATTGGAAATACAATAAAATGGAAAAAATTAATTAAAATGAAAAATGTTAGTATTCTAGTATTTAGGTATCATTACAAGACGAAAAACTTATTATTTCCAGCCGCCCATCACCTCCTGTTCTCAAAAAATTCATCCTTTAGTGGAATTCTAGATTGGAAATACAATAAAATGGAAAAAATTAATTAAAATGAAAAATGTTAGTATTCTAGTATTTAGGTATCATTACAAGACGAAAAACTTATATTTTCCAGCTGCCCGTCAGCTCCTGTTCACAAAAAATTCATCCTTTAGTGGAATTCTAGATTGGAAATACAATAAAATGGAAAAAATTAACTAAAATAAAGAATGTTAGTATTCTAGTAAATGGGTATCATTGCAGGACGAAAAACTTATATTTTCCAGCTGCGCGTCACCTCCTGTTCTCTTGGAATACATCGTTTAGTGGAATTCCAAATTGGAAATACAATAAAATGGAAAAAATTAACTAAAATAAAGAATGTTCGTATTCTAGTATTTAGGTATCATTACAGGACGAAAAACTTATTATTTCCAGCCGCCCATCACCTCCTGTTCTCAAAAAATTCATCCTTTAGTGGAATTCTAGATTGGAAATACAATAAAATGGAAAAAATTAACTAAAATGGAAAATGTTAGTATTCTAGTGATTAGGTATCATTACAAGACGAAAAACTTATTATTTCCAGCCGCCCGTCACCTCCTGGTCTCTTGGAATACATCCTTTAGTGGAATTCTAAATTGGAAATACAATAAAATGGAAAAAATTAATTAAAATGAAAAATGTTAGTATTCTAGTATTTAGGTATCATTACAAGACGAAAAACTTATTATTTCCAGCCGCCCGTCACCTCCTGGTCTCTTGGAATACATCCTTTAGTGGAATTCTAAATTGGAAATACAATAAAATGGAAAAAATTAATTAAAATGAAAAATGTTAGTATTCTAGTATTTAGGTATCATTACAAGACGAAAAACTTATTATTTCCAGCCGCCCATCACCTCCTGTTATCAAAAAATTCATCCTTTAGTGGAATTCTAGATTGGAAATACAATAAAATGGAAAAAATTAACTAAAATAAAGAATGTTAGTATTCTAGTATTTAGGTATCATTACAAGACGAAAAACTTATATTTTGCAGCTGCCCGTCACCTCCTGTTCACAAAAAATGCATCCCTTAGTGGAATTCTAGATTGGAAATACAATAAAATGGAAAAAATTAACTAAAATAAAGAATGTTAGTATTCTAGTATTTAGGTATCATTACAAGACGAAAAACTTATATTTTCCAGCTGCCCGTCACCTCCTGTTCACAAAAAATTCATCCTTTAGTGGAATTCTAGATTGGAAATACAATAAAATGGAAAAAATTAACTAAAATAAAAAATGTTAGTATTCTAGTAAATGGGTATCATTACAGGACGAAAAACTTATTATTTCCAGCCGCCCATCACCTCCTGTTCTCAAAAAATTCATCCTTTAGTGGAATTCTAGATTGGAAATACAATAAAATGGAAAAAATTAATTAAAATGAAAAATGTTAGTATTCTAGTATTTAGGTATCATTACAAGACGAAAAACTTATATTTTCCAGCTGCCCGTCACCTCTTGTTCACAAAAAATTCATCCTTTAGTGGAATTCTAGATTGGAAATACAATAAAATGGAAAAAATTAACTAAAATAAAGAATGTTAGTATTCTAGTATTTAGGTATCATTACAAGACGAAAAACTTATTATTTCCAGCCCCCCATCACCTCCTGTTCTCAAAAAATTCATCCTTTAGTGGAATTCTAGATTGGAAATACAATAAAATGGAAAAAATTAATTAAAATGAAAAATGTTAGTATTCTAGTATTTAGGTATCATTACAAGACGAAAAACTTATATTTTCCACCTGCCCGTCACCTCCTGTTCACAAAAAATTCATCCTTTAGTGGAATTCTAAATTGGAAATACAATAAAATGGAAAAAATTAATTAAAATGAAATATGTTAGTATTCTAGTATTTAGGTATCATTACAAGACGAAAAACTTATTATTTCCAGCCGCCCATCACCTCCTGTTCTCACAAAATTCATCCTTTAGTGGAATTCTAGATTGGAAATACAATAAAATGGAAAAAATTGATTAAAATGAAAAATGTTAGTATTCTAGTATTTAGGTATGATTACTGGACGAAAAACTTATATTTTCCAGCCGCCCGTCACCTCCTGGTCTCTTGGAATACATCCTTTAGTGGAATTCTAAATTGGAAATACAATAAAATGGAAAAAATTAATTAAAATGAAAAATGTTAGTATTCTAGTATTTAGGTATCATTACAAGACGAAAAACTTATTATTTCCAGCCGCCCGTCACCTCCTGTTCACAAAAAATTCATCCTTTAGTGGAATTCTAGATTGGAAATACAATAAAATGGAAAAAATAATTAAAATGAAAAATGTTAGTATTCTAGTATTTAGGTATCATTACAAGACGAAAAACTTATATTTTCCAGCTGCCCGTCACCTCCTGTTCACAAAAAATTCATCCTTTAGTGGAATTCTAGATTGGAAATACAATAAAATGGAAAAAATTAACTAAAATAAAGAATGTTAGTATTCTAGTAAATGGGTATCATTACAGGACGAAAAACTTATTATTTCCAGCCGCCCATCACCTCCTGTTCTCAAAAAATTCATCCTTTAGTGGAATTCTAGATTGGAAATACAATAAAATGGAAAAAATTAATTAAAATGAAAAATGTTAGTATTCTAGTATTTAGGTATCATTACAAGACGAAAAACTTATATTTTCCAGCTGCCCGTCACCTCTTGTTCACAAAAAATTCATCCTTTAGTGGAATTCTAAATTGGAAATACAATAAAATGGAAAAAATTAATTATAATGAAAAATGTTAGTATTCTAGTATTTAGGTATCATTACAAGACGAAAAACTTATATTTTCCAGCTGCCCGTCACCTCCTGTTCACAAAAAATTCATCCTTTAGTGGAATTCTAGATTGGAAATACAATAAAATGGAAAAAATTAACTAAAATAAAGAATGTTAGTATTCTAGTATTTAGGTATCATTACAAGACGAAAAACTTATTATTTCCAGCCGCCCATCACCTCCTGTTCTCAAAAAATTCATCCTTTAGTGGAATTCTAGATTGGAAATACAATAAAATGGAAAAAATTAATTAAAATGAAAAATGTTAGTATTCTAGTATTTAGGTATCATTACAAGACGAAAAACTTATATTTTCCACCTGCCCGTCACCTCTTGTTCACAAAAAATTCATCCTTTAGTGGAATTCTAAATTGGAAATACAATAAAATGGAAAAAATTAATTAAAATGAAATATGTTAGTATTCTAGTATTTAGGTATCATTACAAGACGAAAAACTTATTATTTCCAGCCGCCCATCACCTCCTGTTCTCACAAAAATCATCCTTTAGTGGAATTCTAGATTGGAAATACAATAAAATGGAAAAAATTAATTAAAATGAAAAATGTTAGTATTCTAGTATTTAGGTATGATTACTGGACGAAAAACTTATATTTTCCAGCTGCCCGTCACCTCCTGGTCTCTTGGAATACATCCTTTAGTGGAATTCTAAATTGGAAATACAATAAAATGGAGAAAATTAATTAAAATGAAAAATGTTAGTATTCTAGTATTTAGGTATCATTACAAGACGAAAAACTTATTATTTCCAGCCGCCCGTCACCTCCTGGTCTCTTGGAATACATCCTTTAGTGGAATTCTAAATTGGAAATACAATAAAATGGAAAAAATTAATTAAAATGAAAAATGTTAGTATTCTAGTATTTAGGTATCATTACAAGACGAAAAACTTATTATTTCCAGCCGCCCATCACCTCCTGTTCTCAAAAAATTCATCCTTTAGTGGAATTCTAGATTGGAAATACAATAAAATGGAAAAAATTAATTAAAATGAAAAATGTTAGTATTCTAGTATTTAGGTATCATTACAAGACGAAAAACTTATAATTTCCAGCTGCCCGTCACCTCTTGTTCACAAAAAATTCATCCTTTAGTGGAATTCTAAATTGGAAATACAATAAAATGGAAAAAATTAATTATAATGAAAAATGTTAGTATTCTAGTATTTAGGTATCATTACAAGACGAAAAACTTATATTTTCCAGCTGCCCGTCACCTCCTGTTCACAAAAAATTCATCCTTTAGTGGAATTCTAGATTGGAAATACAATAAAATGGAAAAAATTAACTAAAATAAAGAATGTTAGTATTCTAGTATTTAGGTATCATTACAAGACGAAAAACTTATTATTTCCAGCCGCCCATCACCTCCTGTTCTCAAAAAATTCATCCTTTAGTGGAATTCTAGATTGGAAATACAATAAAATGGAAAAAATTAATTAAAATGAAAAATGTTAGTATTCTAGTATTTAGGTATCATTACAAGACGAAAAACTTATATTTTCCACCTGCCCGTCACCTCTTGTTCACAAAAAATTCATCCTTTAGTGGAATTCTAAATTGGAAATACAATAAAATGGAAAAAATTAATTAAAATGAAATATGTTAGTATTCTAGTATTTAGGTATGATTACTGGACGAAAAACTTATATTTTCCAGCTGCCCGTCACCTCCTGGTCTCTTGGAATACATCCTTTAGTGGAATTCCAAATTGGAAATACAATAAAATGGAAAAAATTAATTAAAATGAAAAATGTTAGTATTCTAGTATTTAGGTATCATTACAAGACGAAAAACTTATTATTTCCAGCCGCCCATCACCTCCTGTTCTCAAAAAATTCATCCTTTAGTGGAATTCTAGATTGGAAATACAATAAAATGGAAAAAATTAATTAAAATGAAAAATGTTAGTATTCTAGTATTTAGGTATCATTACAAGACGAAAAACTTATATTTTCCAGCTGCCCGTCAGCTCCTGTTCACAAAAAATTCATCCTTTAGTGGAATTCTAGATTGGAAATACAATAAAATGGAAAAAATTAACTAAAATAAAGAATGTTAGTATTCTAGTAAATGGGTATCATTGCAGGACGAAAAACTTATATTTTCCAGCTGCGCGTCACCTCCTGTTCTCTTGGAATACATCGTTTAGTGGAATTCCAAATTGGAAATACAATAAAATGGAAAAAATTAACTAAAATAAAGAATGTTCGTATTCTAGTATTTAGGTATCATTACAGGACGAAAAACTTATTATTTCCAGCCGCCCATCACCTCCTGTTCTCAAAAAATTCATCCTTTAGTGGAATTCTAGATTGGAAATACAATAAAATGGAAAAAATTAACTAAAATGGAAAATGTTAGTATTCTAGTGATTAGGTATCATTACAAGACGAAAAACTTATTATTTCCAGCCGCCCGTCACCTCCTGGTCTCTTGGAATACATCCTTTAGTGGAATTCTAAATTGGAAATACAATAAAATGGAAAAAATTAATTAAAATGAAAAATGTTAGTATTCTAGTATTTAGGTATCATTACAAGACGAAAAACTTATTATTTCCAGCCGCCCGTCACCTCCTGGTCTCTTGGAATACATCCTTTAGTGGAATTCTAAATTGGAAATACAATAAAATGGAAAAAATTAATTAAAATGAAAAATGTTAGTATTCTAGTATTTAGGTATCATTACAAGACGAAAAACTTATTATTTCCAGCCGCCCATCACCTCCTGTTATCAAAAAATTCATCCTTTAGTGGAATTCTAGATTGGAAATACAATAAAATGGAAAAAATTAACTAAAATAAAGAATGTTAGTATTCTAGTATTTAGGTATCATTACAAGACGAAAAACTTATATTTTGCAGCTGCCCGTCACCTCCTGTTCACAAAAAATGCATCCCTTAGTGGAATTCTAGATTGGAAATACAATAAAATGGAAAAAATTAACTAAAATAAAGAATGTTAGTATTCTAGTATTTAGGTATCATTACAAGACGAAAAACTTATATTTTCCAGCTGCCCGTCACCTCCTGTTCACAAAAAATTCATCCTTTAGTGGAATTCTAGATTGGAAATACAATAAAATGGAAAAAATTAACTAAAATAAAAAATGTTAGTATTCTAGTAAATGGGTATCATTACAGGACGAAAAACTTATTATTTCCAGCCGCCCATCACCTCCTGTTCTCAAAAAATTCATCCTTTAGTGGAATTCTAGATTGGAAATACAATAAAATGGAAAAAATTAATTAAAATGAAAAATGTTAGTATTCTAGTATTTAGGTATCATTACAAGACGAAAAACTTATATTTTCCAGCTGCCCGTCACCTCTTGTTCACAAAAAATTCATCCTTTAGTGGAATTCTAGATTGGAAATACAATAAAATGGAAAAAATTAACTAAAATAAAGAATGTTAGTATTCTAGTATTTAGGTATCATTACAAGACGAAAAACTTATTATTTCCAGCCCCCCATCACCTCCTGTTCTCAAAAAATTCATCCTTTAGTGGAATTCTAGATTGGAAATACAATAAAATGGAAAAAATTAATTAAAATGAAAAATGTTAGTATTCTAGTATTTAGGTATCATTACAAGACGAAAAACTTATATTTTCCACCTGCCCGTCACCTCCTGTTCACAAAAAATTCATCCTTTAGTGGAATTCTAAATTGGAAATACAATAAAATGGAAAAAATTAATTAAAATGAAATATGTTAGTATTCTAGTATTTAGGTATCATTACAAGACGAAAAACTTATTATTTCCAGCCGCCCATCACCTCCTGTTCTCACAAAATTCATCCTTTAGTGGAATTCTAGATTGGAAATACAATAAAATGGAAAAAATTGATTAAAATGAAAAATGTTAGTATTCTAGTATTTAGGTATGATTACTGGACGAAAAACTTATATTTTCCAGCTGCCCGTCACCTCCTGGTCTCTTGGAATACATCCTTTAGTGGAATTCTAAATTGGAAATACAATAAAATGGAGAAAATTAATTAAAATGAAAAATGTTAGTATTCTAGTATTTAGGTATCATTACAAGACGAAAAACTTATTATTTCCAGCCGCCCGTCACCTCCAGTTCTCACAAAATTCATCCTTTAGTGCAATTCTAAATTGGAAATACAATAAAATGGAAAAAATTAATTAAAATGAAAAATGTTAGTATTCTAGTAAATGGGTATCGTTACAGGACGAAAAACTTATATTTTCCAGCCGCCCATCACCTCCTGTTCTCAAAAAATTCATCCTTTAGTGGAATTCTAGATTGGAAATACAATAAAATGGAAAAAATTAATTAAAATGAAAAATGTTAGTATTCTAGTATTTAGGTATCATTACAAGACGAAAAACTTATATTTTTCAGCTGCCCGTCACCTCCTGTTCTCAAAAAATTCATCCTTTAGTGGAATTCTAGATTGGAAATACAATAAAATGGAAAAAATTAATTAAAATGAAAAATGTTAGTATTCTAGTATTTAGGTATCATTACAAGACGAAAAACTTATTATTTCCAGCCGCCCATCACCTCCTGTTCTCAAAAAATTCATCCTTTAGTGGAATTCTAGATTGGAAATACAATAAAATGGAAAAAATTAATTAAAATGAAAAATGTTAGTATTCTAGTATTTAGGTATCATTACAAGACGAAAAACTTATATTTTCCAGCTGCCCGTCAGCTCCTGTTCACAAAAAATTCATCCTTTAGTGGAATTCTAGATTGGAAATACAATAAAATGGAAAAAATTAACTAAAATAAAGAATGTTAGTATTCTAGTAAATGGGTATCATTGCAGGACGAAAAACTTATATTTTCCAGCTGCGCGTCACCTCCTGTTCTCTTGGAATACATCGTTTAGTGGAATTCCAAATTGGAAATACAATAAAATGGAAAAAATTAACTAAAATAAAGAATGTTCGTATTCTAGTATTTAGGTATCATTACAGGACGAAAAACTTATTATTTCCAGCCGCCCATCACCTCCTGTTCTCAAAAAATTCATCCTTTAGTGGAATTCTAGATTGGAAATACAATAAAATGGAAAAAATTAACTAAAATGGAAAATGTTAGTATTCTAGTGATTAGGTATCATTACAAGACGAAAAACTTATTATTTCCAGCCGCCCGTCACCTCCTGGTCTCTTGGAATACATCCTTTAGTGGAATTCTAAATTGGAAATACAATAAAATGGAAAAAATTAATTAAAATGAAAAATGTTAGTATTCTAGTATTTAGGTATCATTACAAGACGAAAAACTTATTATTTCCAGCCGCCCGTCACCTCCTGGTCTCTTGGAATACATCCTTTAGTGGAATTCTAAATTGGAAATACAATAAAATGGAAAAAATTAATTAAAATGAAAAATGTTAGTATTCTAGTATTTAGGTATCATTACAAGACGAAAAACTTATTATTTCCAGCCGCCCATCACCTCCTGTTATCAAAAAATTCATCCTTTAGTGGAATTCTAGATTGGAAATACAATAAAATGGAAAAAATTAACTAAAATAAAGAATGTTAGTATTCTAGTATTTAGGTATCATTACAAGACGAAAAACTTATATTTTGCAGCTGCCCGTCACCTCCTGTTCACAAAAAATGCATCCCTTAGTGGAATTCTAGATTGGAAATACAATAAAATGGAAAAAATTAACTAAAATAAAGAATGTTAGTATTCTAGTATTTAGGTATCATTACAAGACGAAAAACTTATATTTTCCAGCTGCCCGTCACCTCCTGTTCACAAAAAATTCATCCTTTAGTGGAATTCTAGATTGGAAATACAATAAAATGGAAAAAATTAACTAAAATAAAAAATGTTAGTATTCTAGTAAATGGGTATCATTACAGGACGAAAAACTTATTATTTCCAGCCGCCCATCACCTCCTGTTCTCAAAAAATTCATCCTTTAGTGGAATTCTAGATTGGAAATACAATAAAATGGAAAAAATTAATTAAAATGAAAAATGTTAGTATTCTAGTATTTAGGTATCATTACAAGACGAAAAACTTATATTTTCCAGCTGCCCGTCACCTCTTGTTCACAAAAAATTCATCCTTTAGTGGAATTCTAGATTGGAAATACAATAAAATGGAAAAAATTAACTAAAATAAAGAATGTTAGTATTCTAGTATTTAGGTATCATTACAAGACGAAAAACTTATTATTTCCAGCCCCCCATCACCTCCTGTTCTCAAAAAATTCATCCTTTAGTGGAATTCTAGATTGGAAATACAATAAAATGGAAAAAATTAATTAAAATGAAAAATGTTAGTATTCTAGTATTTAGGTATCATTACAAGACGAAAAACTTATATTTTCCACCTGCCCGTCACCTCCTGTTCACAAAAAATTCATCCTTTAGTGGAATTCTAAATTGGAAATACAATAAAATGGAAAAAATTAATTAAAATGAAATATGTTAGTATTCTAGTATTTAGGTATCATTACAAGACGAAAAACTTATTATTTCCAGCCGCCCATCACCTCCTGTTCTCACAAAATTCATCCTTTAGTGGAATTCTAGATTGGAAATACAATAAAATGGAAAAAATTGATTAAAATGAAAAATGTTAGTATTCTAGTATTTAGGTATGATTACTGGACGAAAAACTTATATTTTCCAGCTGCCCGTCACCTCCTGGTCTCTTGGAATACATCCTTTAGTGGAATTCTAAATTGGAAATACAATAAAATGGAGAAAATTAATTAAAATGAAAAATGTTAGTATTCTAGTATTTAGGTATCATTACAAGACGAAAAACTTATTATTTCCAGCCGCCCGTCACCTCCAGTTCTCACAAAATTCATCCTTTAGTGCAATTCTAAATTGGAAATACAATAAAATGGAAAAAATTAATTAAAATGAAAAATGTTAGTATTCTAGTAAATGGGTATCGTTACAGGACGAAAAACTTATATTTTCCAGCCGCCCATCACCTCCTGTTCTCAAAAAATTCATCCTTTAGTGGAATTCTAGATTGGAAATACAATAAAATGGAAAAAATTAATTAAAATGAAAAATGTTAGTATTCTAGTATTTAGGTATCATTACAAGACGAAAAACTTATATTTTTCAGCTGCCCGTCACCTCCTGTTCTCAAAAAATTCATCCTTTAGTGGAATTCTAGATTGGAAATACAATAAAATGGAAAAAATTAATTAAAATGAAAAATGTTAGTATTCTAGTATTTAGGTATCATTACAAGACGAAAAACTTATTATTTCCAGCCGCCCATCACCTCCTGTTCTCAAAAAATTCATCCTTTAGTGGAATTCTAGATTGGAAATACAATAAAATGGAAAAAATTAATTAAAATGAAAAATGTTAGTATTCTAGTATTTAGGTATCATTACAAGACGAAAAACTTATATTTTCCAGCTGCCCGTCACCTCTTGTTCACAAAAAATTCATCCTTTAGTGGAATTCTAAATTGGAAATACAATAAAATGGAAAAAATTAATTATAATGAAAAATGTTAGTATTCTAGTATTTAGGTATCATTACAAGACGAAAAACTTATATTTTCCAGCTGCCCGTCACCTCCTGTTCACAAAAAATTCATCCTTTAGTGGAATTCTAGATTGGAAATACAATAAAATGGAAAAAATTAACTAAAATAAAGAATGTTAGTATTCTAGTATTTAGGTATCATTACAAGACGAAAAACTTATTATTTCCAGCCGCCCATCACCTCCTGTTCTCAAAAAATTCATCCTTTAGTGGAATTCTAGATTGGAAATACAATAAAATGGAAAAAATTAATTAAAATGAAAAATGTTAGTATTCTAGTATTTAGGTATCATTACAAGACGAAAAACTTATATTTTCCACCTGCCCGTCACCTCTTGTTCACAAAAAATTCATCCTTTAGTGGAATTCTAAATTGGAAATACAATAAAATGGAAAAAATTAATTAAAATGAAATATGTTAGTATTCTAGTATTTAGGTATGATTACTGGACGAAAAACTTATATTTTCCAGCTGCCCGTCACCTCCTGGTCTCTTGGAATACATCCTTTAGTGGAATTCTAAATTGGAAATACAATAAAATGGAAAAAATTAATTAATATGAAAAATGTTAGTATTCTAGTATTTAGGTATCATTACAAGACGAAAAACTTATTATTTCCAGCCGCCCATCACCTCCTGTTCTCAAAAAATTCATCCTTTAGTGGAATTCTAGATTGGAAATACAATAAAATGGAAAAAATTAATTAAAATGAAAAATGTTAATATTCTAGTATTTAGGTATCATTACAAGACGAAAAACTTATATTTTCCAGCTGCCCGTCAGCTCCTGTTCACAAAAAATTCATCCTTTAGTGGAATTCTAGATTGGAAATACAATAAAATGGAAAAAATTAACTAAAATAAAGAATGTTAGTATTCTAGTAAATGGGTATCATTGCAGGACGAAAAACTTATATTTTCCAGCTGCGCGTCACCTCCTGTTCTCTTGGAATACATCGTTTAGTGGAATTCCAAATTGGAAATACAATAAAATGGAAAAAATTAACTAAAATAAAGAATGTTCGTATTCTAGTATTTAGGTATCATTACAGGACGAAAAACTTATTATTTCCAGCCGCCCATCACCTCCTGTTCTCAAAAAATTCATCCTTTAGTGGAATTCTAGATTGGATATACAATAAAATGGAAAAAATTAACTAAAATGGAAAATGTTAGTATTCTAGTGATTAGGTATCATTACAAGACGAAAAACTTATTATTTCCAGCCGCCCGTCACCTCCTGGTCTCTTGGAATACATCCTTTAGTGGAATTCTAAATTGGAAATACAATAAAATGGAAAAAATTAATTAAAATGAAAAATGTTAGTATTCTAGTATTTAGGTATCATTACAAGACGAAAAACTTATTATTTCCAGCCGCCCGTCACCTCCTGGTCTCTTGGAATACATCCTTTAGTGTAATTCTAAATTGGAAATACAATAAAATGGAAAAAATTAATTAAAATGAAAAATGTTAGTATTCTAGTAAATGGGTATCATTACAGGACGAAAAACTTATTATTTCCAGCCGCCCATCACCTCCTGTTCTCAAAAAATTCATCCTTTAGTGGAATTCTAGATTGGAAATACAATAAAATGGAAAAAATTAATTAAAATGAAAAATGTTAGTATTCTAGTATTTAGGTATCATTACAAGACGAAAAACTTATATTTTCCAGCTGCCCGTCACCTCTTGTTCACAAAAAATTCATCCTTTAGTGGAATTCTAGATTGGAAATACAATAAAATGGAAAAAATTAACTAAAATAAAGAATGTTAGTATTCTAGTATTTAGGTATCATTACAAGACGAAAAACTTATTATTTCCAGCCCCCCATCACCTCCTGTTCTCAAAAAATTCATCCTTTAGTGGAATTCTAGATTGGAAATACAATAAAATGGAAAAAATTAATTAAAATGAAAAATGTTAGTATACTAGTATTTAGGTATCATTACAAGACGAAAAACTTATATTTTCCACCTGCCCGTCACCTCCTGTTCACAAAAAATTCATCCTTTAGTGGAATTCTAAATTAGAATTACAATAAAATGGAAAAAATTAATTAAAATGAAATATGTTAGTATTCTAGTATTTAGGTATGATTACTGGACGAAAAACTTATATTTTCCAGCTGCCCGTCACCTCCTGGTCTCTTGGAATACATCCTTTAGTGGAATTCTAAATTGGAAATACAATAAAATGGAAAAAATTAATTAAAATGAAAAATGTTAGTATTCTAGTATTTAGGTATCATTACAAGACGAAAAACTTATTATTTCCAGCCGCCCATCACCTCCTGTTCTCAAAAAATTCATCCTTTAGTGGAATTCTAGATTGGAAATACAATAAAATGGAAAAAATTAACTAAAATAAAGAATGTTAGTATTCTAGTAAATGGGTATCATTGCAGGACGAAAAACTTATATTTTCCAGCTGCGCGTCACCTCCTGTTCTCTTGGAATACATCCTTTAGTGGAATTCCAAATTGGAAATACAATAAAATGGAAAAAATTAATTAAAATGAAAAATGTTAGTATTCTAGTATTTAGGTATCATTACAAGACGAAAAACTTATTATTTCCAGCCGCCCATCACCTCCTGTTCTCAAAAAATTCATCCTTTAGTGGAATTCTAGATTGGAAATACAATAAAATGGACAAAATTAATTAAAATGAAAAATGTTAGTATTCTAGTAAATGGGTATCATTACAGGACGAAAAACTTATATTTTCCAGCTGCGCGTCACCTCCTGTTCTCTTGGAATACATCGTTTAGTGGAATTCCAAATTGGAAATACAATAAAATGGAAAAAATTAACTAAAATAAAGAATGTTCGTATTCTAGTATTTAGGTATCATTACAGGACGAAAAACTTATTATTTCCAGCCGCCCATCACCTCCTGTTCTCAAAAAATTCATCCTTTAGTGGAATTCTAGATTGGAAATACAATAAAATGGAAAAAATTAATTAAAATGAAAAATGTTAGTATTCTAGTATTTAGGTATCATTACAAGACGAAAAACTTATATTTTCCAGCTGCCCGTCACCTCTTGTTCACAAAAAATTCATCCTTTAGTGGAATTCTAAATTGGAAATACAATAAAATGAAAAAAATTAATTAAAATGAAATATGTTAGTATTCTAGTATTTAGGTATCATTACAAGACGAAAAACTTATTATTTCCAGCCGCCCATCGCCTCCTGTTCTCACAAAATTCATCCTTTAGTGGAATTCTAGATTGGAAATACAATAAAATGGAAAAAATTAATTAAAATGAAAAATGTTAGTATTCTAGTATTTAGGTATGATTACTGGACGAAAAACTTATATTTTCCAGCTGCCCGTCACCTCCTGGTCTCTTGGAATACATCCTTTAGTGGAATTCTAAATTGGAAATACAATAAAATGGAAAAAATTAATTAAAATGAAAAATGTTAGTATTCTAGTATTTAGGTATCATTACAAGACGAAAAACTTATATTTTCCAGCTGCCCGTCACCTCCTGTTCACAAAAAATTCATCCTTTAGTGGAATTCTAGATTGGAAATACAATAAAATGGAAAAAATTTACTAAAATAAAGAATGTTAGTATTCTAGTATTTAGGTATCATTACAAGACGAAAAACTTATTATTTCCAGCCGCCCGTCACCTCCAGTTCTCAAAAAATTCATCCTTTAGTGGAATTCTAGATTGGAAATACAATAAAATGGAAAAAATTAATTAAAATGAAAAATGTTAGTATTCTAGTATTTAGGTATCATTACAAGACGAAAAACTTATATTTTCCAGCTGCCCGTCGCCTCTTGTTCACAAAAAATTCATCCTTTAGTGGAATTCTAAATTGGAAATACAATAAAATGGAAAAAATTAATTAAAATGAAATATGTTAGTATTCTAGTATTTAGGTATCATTACAAGACGAAAAACTTATTATTTCCAGCCGCCCATCACCTCCTGTTCTCAAAAAATTCATCCTTTAGTGGAATTCTAGATTGGAAATACAATAAAATGGAAAAAATTAATTAAAATGAAAAATGTTAGTATTCTAGTATTTAGGTATCATTACAAGACGAAAAACTTATATTTTCCAGCTGCCCGTCGCCTCTTGTTCACAAAAAATTCATCCTTTAGTGGAATTCTAAATTGGAAATACAATAAAATGGAAAAAATTAATTAAAATGAAATATGTTAGTATTCTAGTATTTAGGTATCATTACAAGACGAAAAACTTATTATTTCCAGCCGCCCATCACCTCCTGTTCTCAAAAAATTCATCCTTTAGTGGAATTCTAGATTGGAAATACAATAAAATGGAAAAAATTAACTAAAATGGAAAATGTTAGTATTCTAGTAATTAGGTATCATTACAAGACGAAAAACTTATATTTTCCAGCTGCCCGTCACCTCTTGTTCACAAAAAATTCATCCTTTAGTGGAATTCTAAATTGGAAATACAATAAAATGGAAAAAATTAATTATAATGAAAAATGTTAGTATTCTAGTATTTAGGTATCATTACAAGACGAAAAACTTATATTTTCCAGCTGCCCGTCACCTCCTGTTCACAAAAAATTCATCCTTTAGTGGAATTCTAGATTGGAAATACAATAAAATGGAAAAAATTAACTAAAATAAAGAATGTTAGTATTCTAGTATTGAGGTATCATTACAAGACGAAAAACTTATTATTTCTAGCCGCCCATCACCTCCTGTTCTCAAAAAATTCATCCTTTAGTGGAATTCTAGATTGGAAATACAATAAAATGGAAAAAATTAATTAAAATGAAAAATGTTAGTATTCTAGTATTTAGGTATCATTACAAGACGAAAAACTTATATTTTCCACCTGCCCGTCACCTCTTGTTCACAAAAAATTCATCCTTTAGTGGAATTCTAAATTGGAAATACAATATAATGGAAAAAATTAATTAAAATGAAATATGTTAGTATTCTAGTATTTAGGTATCATTACAAGACGAAAAACTTATTATTTCCAGCCGCCCATCACCTCCTGTTCTCACAAAATTCATCCTTTAGTGGAATTCTAGATTGGAAATACAATAAAATGGAAAAAATTAATTAAAATGAAAAATGTTAGTATTCTAGTATTTAGGTATCATTACAAGACGAAAAACTTATATTTTCCAGCTGCCCGTCACCTCCTGTTCACAAAAAATTCATCCTTTAGTGGAATTCTAGATTGGAAATACAATAAAATGGAAAAAATTAACTAAAATAAAGAATGTTAGTATTCTAGTATTTAGGTATCATTACAAGACGAAAAACTTATATTTTCCAGCTGCCCGTCTCCTCCTGTTCACAAAAAATTCATCCTTTAGTGGAATTCTAGATTGGAAATACAATAAAATGGAAAAAATAATTAAAATGAAAAATGTTAGTATTCTAGTATTTAGGTATCATTACAAGACGAAAAACTTATATTTTCCAGCTGCCCGTCACCTCCTGTTCACAAAAAATTCATCCTTTAGTGGAATTCTAGATTGGAAATACAATAAAATGGAAAAAATTAACTAAAATGGAAAATGTTAGTATTCTAGTAATTAGGTATCATTACAAGACGAAAAACTTATTATTTCCAGCCGCCCGTCACCGCCTGGTCTCTTGGAATACATCCTTTAGTGGAATTCTAAATTGGAAATACAATAAAATGGAAAAAATTAATTAAAATGAAAAATGTTAGTATTCTAGTATTTAGGTATCATTACAAGAAGAAAAACTTATTATTTCCAGCCGCCCATCACCTCCTGTTATCAAAAAATTCATCCTTTAGTGGAATTCTAGATTGGAAATACAATAAAATGGAAAAAATAATTAAAATGAAAAATGTTAGTATTCTAGTATTTAGGTATCATTACAAGACGAAAAACTTATATTTTCCAGCTGCCCGTCACCTCCTGTTCACAAAAAATTCATCCTTTAGTGGAATTCTAGATTGGAAATACAATAAAATGGAAAAAATTAACTAAAATAAAGAATGTTAGTATTCTAGTATTTAGGTATCATTACAAGACGAAAAACTTATATTTTCCAGCTGCCCGTCACCTCCTGTTCACAAAAAATTCATCCTTTAGTGGAATTCTAGATTGGAAATACAATAAAATGGAAAAAATTAACTAAAATAAAGAATGTTAGTATTCTAGTATTTAGGTATCATTACAAGACGAAAAACTTATATTTTCCAGCTGCCCGTCTCCTCCTGTTCACAAAAAATTCATCCTTTAGTGGAATTCTAGATTGGAAATACAATAAAATGGAAAAAATAATTAAAATGAAAAATGTTAGTATTCTAGTATTTAGGTATCATTACAAGACGAAAAACTTATATTTTCCAGCTGCCCGTCACCTCCTGTTCACAAAAAATTCATCCTTTAGTGGAATTCTAGATTGGAAATACAATAAAATGGAAAAAATTAACTAAAATAAAGAATGTTAGTATTCTAGTAAATGGGTATCGTTACAGGACGAAAAACTTATATTTTCCAGCCGCCCATCACCTCCTGTTCTCAAAAAATTCATCCTTTAGTGGAATTCTAGATTGGAAATACAATAAAATGGAAAAAATTAATTAAAATGAAAAATGTTAGTATTCTAGTATTTAGGTATCATTACAAGACGAAAAACTTATATTTTCCACCTGCCCGTCACCTCCTGTTCACAAAAAATTCATCCTTTAGTGGAATTCTAAATTGGAATTACAATAAAATGGAAAAAATTAATTAAAATGAAATATGTTAGTATTCTAGTATTTAGGTATGATTACTGGACGAAAAACTTATATTTTCCAGCTGCCCGTCACCTCCTGGTCTCTTGGAATACATCCTTTAGTGGAATTCTAAATTGGAAATACAATAAAATGGAAAAAATTAATTAAAATGAAAAATGTTAGTATTCTAGTATTTAGGTATCATTACAAGACGAAAAACTTATATTTTCCAGCTGCCCGTCACCTCCTGTTCACAAAAAATTCATCCTTTAGTGGAATTCTAGATTGGAAATACAATAAAATGGAAAAAATTAACTAAAATAAAGAATGTTAGTATTCTAGTATTTAGGTATCATTACAAGACGAAAAACTTATTATTTCCAGCCGCCCGTCACCTCCAGTTCTCAAAAAATTCATCCTTTAGTGGAATTCTAGATTGGAAATACAATAAAATGGAAAAAATTAACTAAAATAAAGAATGTTAGTATTCTAGTAAATGGGTATCGTTACAGGACGAAAAACTTATATTTTCCAGCCGCCCATCACCTCCTGTTCTCAAAAAATTCATCCTTTAGTACAATTCAAAATTGGAAATACAATAAAATGGAAAAAATTAATTAAAATGAAAAATGTTAGTATTCTAGTATTTAGGTATCATTACAAGACGAAAAACTTATTATTTCCAGCCGCCCATCACCTCCTGTTCTCAAAAAATTCATCCTTTAGTGGAATTCTAGATTGGAAATACAATAAAATGGAAAAAATTAACTAAAATGGAAAATGTTAGTATTCTAGTAATTAGGTATCATTACAAGACGAAAAACTTATTATTTCCAGCCGCCCGTCACCTCCAGTTCTCACAAAATTCATCCTTTAGTGGAATTCTAGATTGGAAATACAATAAAATGGAAAAAATTAATTAAAATGAAAAATGTTAGTATTCTAGTAAATGGATATCATTACAGGACGAAAAACTTATATTTTCCAGCTGCGCGTCACCTCCTGTTCTCTTGGAATACATCCTTTAGTGGAATTCCAAATTGGAAATACAATAAAATGGAAAAAATTAACTAAAATAAAGAATGTTAGTATTCTAGTATTTAGGTATCATTACAAGACGAAAAACTTATTATTTCCAGCCGCCCATCACCTCCTGTTCTCAAAAAATTCATCCTTTAGTAGAATTCTAGATTGGAAATACAATAAAATGGAAAAAATTAACTAAAATGGAAAATGTTAGTATTCTTGTGATTAGGTATCATTACTGGACGAAAAAGTTATATTTTCCAGCTGCCCGTCACCTCCTGTTCTCTTGGAATACATCCTTTAGTACAATTCAAAATTGGAAATACAATAAAATGGAAAAAATTAATTAAAATGAAAAATGTTAGTATTCTAGTATTTAGGTATCATTACAAGACGAAAAACTTATTATTTCCAGCCGCCCATCACCTCCTGTTCTCAAAAAATTCATCCTTTAGTGGAATTCTAGATTGGAAATACAATAAAATGGAAAAAATTAACTAAAATGGAAAATGTTAGTATTCTAGTATTTAGGTATCATTACAGGACGAAAAACTTATTATTTCCAGCCGCCCATCACCTCCTGTTCTCAAAAAATTCATCCTTTAGTGGAATTCTAGATTGGAAATACAATAAAATGGAAAAAATTAATTAAAATGAAAAATGTTAGTATTCTAGTAATTAGGTATCATTACAAGACGAAAAACTTATTATTTCCAGCCGCCCATCACCTCCTGTTATCAAAAAATTCATCCTTTAGTGGAATTCTAGATTGGAAATACAATAAAATGGAAAAAATAATTAAAATGAAAAATGTTAGTATTCTAGTATTTAGGTATCATTACAAGACGAAAAACTTATATTTTCCAGCTGCGCGTCACCTCCTGTTCACAAAAAATTCATCCTTTAGTGGAATTCTAGATTGGAAATACAATAAAATGGAAAAAATTAACTAAAATAAAGAATGTTAGTATTCTAGTATTTAGGTATCATTACAAGACGAAAAACTTATATTTTCCAGCTGCCCGTCACCTCCTGTTCACAAAAAATTCATCCTTTAGTGGAATTCTAGATTGGAAATACAATAAAATGGAAAAAATAATTAAAATGAAAAATGTTAGTATTCTAGTATTTAGGTATCATTACAAGACGAAAAACTTATATTTTCAAGCTGCCCGTCACCTCCTGTTCACAAAAAATTCATCCTTTAGTGGAATTCTAGATTGGAAATACAATAAAATGGAAAAAATTAACTAAAATAAAGAATGTTAGTATTCTAGTAAATGGGTATCATTACAGGACGAAAAACTTATTATTTCCAGCTGCCCATCACCTCCTGTTCTCAAAAAATTCATCCTTTAGTGGAATTCTAGATTGGAAATACAATAAAATGGAAAAAATTAACTAAAATGGAAAATGTTAGTATTCTAGTAATTAGGTATCATTACAAGACGAAAAACTTATTATTTCCAGCCGCCCGTCACCTCCAGATCTCACAAAATTCATCCTTTAGTGGAATTCTAGATTGGAAATACAATAAAATGGAAAAAATTAATTAAAATGAAAAATGTTAGTATTCTAGTATTTAGGTATCATTACAAGACGAAAAACTTATTATTTCCAGCCGCCCATCACCTCCTGTTATCAAAAAATTCATCCTTTAGTGGAATTCTAGATTGGAAATACAATAAAATGGAAAAAATAATTAAAATGAAAAATGTTAGTATTCTAGTATTTAGGTATCATTACAAGACGAAAAACTTATATTTTCCAGCTGCCCGTCACCTCCTGTTCACAAAAAATTCATCCTTTAGTGGAATTCTAGATTGGAAATACAATAAAATGGAAAAAATTAACTAAAATAAAGAATGTTAGTATTCTAGTATTTAGGTATCATTACAAGACGAAAAACTTATTATTTCCAGCCGCCCATCACCTCCTGTTATCAAAAAATTCATCCTTTAGTGGAATTCTAAATTGGAAATACAATAAAATGGAAAAAATTAATTAAAATGAAAAATGTTAGTATTCTAGTATTTAGGTATCATTACAAGACGAAAAACTTATTATTTCCAGCCGCCCATCACCTCCTGTTATCAAAAAATTCATCCTTTAGTGGAATTCTAGATTGGAAATACAATAAAATGGAAAAAATAATTAAAATGAAAAATGTTAGTATTCTAGTATTTAGGTATCATTACAAGACGAAAAACTTATATTTTCCAGCCGCCCGTCACCTCCTGTTCACAAATAATTCATCCTTTAGTGGAATTCTAGATTGGAAATACAATAAAATGGAAAAAATTAACTAAAATAAAGAATGTTAGTATTCTAGTATTTAGGTATTATTACAAGACGAAAAACTTATATTTTCCAGCTGCCCGTCACCTCCTGTTCACAAAAAATTCATCCTTTAGTGGAATTCTAGATTGGAAATACAATAAAATGGAAAAAATAATTAAAATGAAAAATGTTAGTATTCTAGTATTTAGGTATCATTACAAGACGAAAAACTTATATTTTCCAGCTGCCCGTCACCTCCTGTTCACAAAAAATTCATCCTTTAGTGGAATTCTAGATTGGAAATACAATAAAATGGAAAAAATTAACTAAAATGGAAAATGTTAGTATTCTTGTGATTAGGTATCATTACTGGACGAAAAAGTTATATTTTCCAGCTGCCCGTCACCTCCTGTTCTCTTGGAATACATCCTTTAGTACAATTCAAAATTGGAAATACAATAAAATGGAAAAAATTAATTAAAATGAAAAATGTTAGTATTCTAGTATTTAGGTATCATTACAAGACGAAAAACTTATATTTTCCACCTGCCCGTCACCTCTTGTTCACAAAAAATTCATCCTTTAGTGGAATTCTAAATTGGAAATACAATAAAATGGAAAAAATTAATTAAAATAAAGAATGTTAGTATTCTAGTATTTAGGTATCATTACAAGACGAAAAACTTATATTTTCCAGCCGCCCATCACCTCCTGTTCTCAAAAAATTCATCCTTTAGTGGAATTCTAGATTGGAAATACAATAAAATGAAAAAAATTAACTAAAATAAAGAATGTTAGTATTCTAGTATTTAGGTATCATTACAGGACGAAAAACTTATTATTTCCAGCCGCCCATCACCTCCTGTTCTCAAAAAATTCATCCTTTAGTGGAATTCTAGATTGGAAATACAATAAAATGGAAAAAATTAATTAAAATGAAAAATGTTAGTATTCTAGTAATTAGGTATCATTACAAGACGAAAAACTTATTATTTCCAGCCGCCCATCACCTCCTGTTATCAAAAAATTCATCCTTTAGTGGAATTCTAGATTGGAAATACAATAAAATGGAAAAAATAATTAAAATGAAAAATGTTAGTATTCTAGTATTTAGGTATCATTACAAGACGAAAAACTTATATTTTCCAGCTGCCCGTCACCTCCTGTTCACAAAAAATTCATCCTTTAGTGGAATTCTAGATTGGAAATACAATAAAATGGAAAAAATTAACTAAAATAAAGAATGTTAGTATTCTAGTATTTAGGTATCATTACAAGACGAAAAACTTATATTTTCCAGCTGCCCGTCACCTCCTGTTCAAAAAAAATTCATCCTTTAGTGGAATTCTAGATTGGAAATACAATAAAATGGAAAAAATAATTAAAATGAAAAATGTTAGTATTCTAGTATTTAGGTATCATTACAAGACGAAAAACTTATATTTTCCAGCTGCCCGTCACCTCCTGTTCACAAAAAATTCATCCTTTAGTGGAATTCTAGATTGGAAATACAATAAAATGGAAAAAATTAACTAAAATAAAGAATGTTAGTATTCTAGTAAATGGGTATCATTACAGGACGAAAAACTTATTATTTCCAGCCGCCCATCACCTCCTGTTCTCAAAAAATTCATCCTTTAGTGGAATTCTAGATTGGAAATACAATAAAATGGAAAAAATTAACTAAAATGGAAAATGTTAGTATTCTAGTAATTAGGTATCATTACAAGACGAAAAACTTATTATTTCCAGCCGCCCGTCACCTCCAGATCTCACAAAATTCATCCTTTAGTGGAATTCTAGATTGGAAATACAATAAAATGGAAAAAATTAATTAAAATGAAAAATGTTAGTATTCTAGTATTTAGGTATCATTACAAGACGAAAAACTTATTATTTCCAGCCGCCCATCACCTCCTGTTATCAAAAAATTCATCCTTTAGTGGAATTCTAGATTGGAAATACAATAAAATGGAAAAAATAATTAAAATGAAAAATGTTAGTATTCTAGTATTTAGGTATCATTACAAGACGAAAAACTTATATTTTCCAGCTGCCCGTCACCTCCTGTTCACAAAAAATTCATCCTTTAGTGGAATTCTAGATTGGAAATACAATAAAATGGAAAAAATTAACTAAAATAAAGAATGTTAGTATTCTAGTATTTAGGTATCATTACAAGACGAAAAACTTATTATTTCCAGCCGCCCATCACCTCCTGTTATCAAAAAATTCATCCTTTAGTGGAATTCTAAATTGGAAATACAATAAAATGGAAAAAATTAATTAAAATGAAAAATGTTAGTATTCTAGTATTTAGGTATCATTACAAGACGAAAAACTTATTATTTCCAGCCGCCCATCACCTCCTGTTATCAAAAAATTCATCCTTTAGTGGAATTCTAGATTGGAAATACAATAAAATGGAAAAAATAATTAAAATGAAAAATGTTAGTATTCTAGTATTTAGGTATCATTACAAGACGAAAAACTTATATTTTCCAGCTGCCCGTCACCTCCTGTTCACAAATAATTCATCCTTTAGTGGAATTCTAGATTGGAAATACAATAAAATGGAAAAAATTAACTAAAATAAAGAATGTTAGTATTCTAGTATTTAGGTATTATTACAAGACGAAAAACTTATATTTTCCAGCTGCCCGTCACCTCCTGTTCACAAAAAATTCATCCTTTAGTGGAATTCTAGATTGGAAATACAATAAAATGGAAAAAATAATTAAAATGAAAAATGTTAGTATTCTAGTATTTAGGTATCATTACAAGACGAAAAACTTATATTTTCCAGCTGCCCGTCACCTCCTGTTCACAAAAAATTCATCCTTTAGTGGAATTCTAGATTGGAAATACAATAAAATGGAAAAAATTAACTAAAATGGAAAATGTTAGTATTCTTGTGATTAGGTATCATTACTGGACGAAAAAGTTATATTTTCCAGCTGCCCGTCACCTCCTGTTCTCTTGGAATACATCCTTTAGTACAATTCAAAATTGGAAATACAATAAAATGGAAAAAATTAATTAAAATGAAAAATGTTAGTATTCTAGTATTTAGGTATCATTACAAGACGAAAAACTTATTATTTCCAGCCGCCCATCACCTCCTGTTCTCAAAAAATTCATCCTTTAGTGGAATTCTAGATTGGAAATACAATAAAATGGAAAAAATTAACTAAAATGGAAAATGTTAGTATTCTAGTAATTAGGTATCATTACAAGACGAAAAACTTATTATTTCCAGCCGCCCGTCACCTCCAGTTCTCACAAAATTCATCCTTTAGTGCAATACTAAATTGGAAATACAATAAAATGGAAAAAATTAATTAAAATGAAAAATGTTAGTATTCTAGTAAATGGGTATCGTTACAGGACGAAAAACTTATATTTTCCAGCCGCCCATCACCTCCTGTTCTCAAAAAATTCATCCTTTAGTGGAATTCTAGATTGGAAATACAATAAAATGAAAAAAATTAACTAAAATAAAGAATGTTAGTATTCTAGTATTTAGGTATCATTACAGGACGAAAAACTTATTATTTCCAGCCGCCCATCACCTCCTGTTCTCAAAAAATTCATCCTTTAGTGGAATTCTAGATTGGAAATACAATAAAATGGAAAAAATTAATTAAAATGAAAAATGTTAGTATTCTAGTAATTAGGTATCATTACAAGACGAAAAACTTATTATTTCCAGCCGCCCATCACCTCCTGTTATCAAAAAATTCATCCTTTAGTGGAATTCTAGATTGGAAATACAATAAAATGGAAAAAATAATTAAAATGAAAAATGTTAGTATTCTAGTATTTAGGTATCATTACAAGACGAAAAACTTATATTTTCCAGCTGCCCGTCACCTCCTGTTCACAAAAAATTCATCCTTTAGTGGAATTCTAGATTGGAAATACAATAAAATGGAAAAAATTAACTAAAATAAAGAATTTTAGTATTCTAGTATTTAGGTATCATTACAAGACGAAAAACTTATATTTTCCAGCTGCCCGTCACCTCCTGTTCACAAAAAATTCATCCTTTAGTGGAATTCTAGATTGGAAATACAATAAAATGGAAAAAATTAACTAAAATAAAGAATGTTAGTATTCTAGTATTTAGGTATCATTACAAGACGAAAAACTTATATTTTCCAGCTGCCCGTCACCTCCTGTTCACAAAAAATTCATCCTTTAGTGGAATTCTAGATTGGAAATACAATAAAATGGAAAAAATTAACTAAAATAAAGAATGTTAGTATTCTAGTATTTAGGTATCATTACAAGACGAAAAACTTATATTTTCCAGCTGCCCGTCACATCCTGTTCACAAAAAATTCATCCTTTAGTGGAATTCTAGATTGGAAATACAATAAAATGGAAAAAATTAACTAAAATAAAGAATGTTAGTATTCTAGTAAATGGGTATCATTACAGGACGAAAAACTTATTATTTCCAGCCGCCCATCACCTCCTGTTCTCAAAAAATTCATCCTTTAGTGGAATTCTAGATTGGAAATACAATAAAATGGGAAAAATTAATTAAAATGAAAAATGTTAGTATTCTAGTATTTAGGTATCATTACAAGACGAAAAACTTATATTTTCCAGCTGCCCGTCAACTCTTGTTCACAAAAAATTCATCCTTTAGTGGAATTCTAAATTGGAAATACAATAAAATGGAAAAAATTAATTATAATGAAAAATTTTAGTATTCTAGTATTTAGGTATCATTACAAGACGAAAAACTTATATTTTCCAGCTGCCCGTCACCTCCTGTTCACAAAAAATTCATCCTTTAGTGGAATTCTAGATTGGAAATACAATAAAATGGAAAAAATTAACTAAAATAAAGAATGTTAGTATTCTAGTATTTAGGTATCATTACAAGACGAAAAACTTATTATTTCCAGCCCCGCATCACCTCCTGTTCTCAAAAAATTCATCCTTTAGTGGAATTCTAGATTGGAAATACAATAAAATAGAAAAAATTAATTAAAATTAAAAATGTTAGTATTCTAGTATTTAGGTATCATTACAAGACAAAAAACTTATATTTTCCACCTGCCCGTCACCTCTTGTTCACAAAAAATTCATCCTTTAGTGGAATTCTAAATTGGAAATACAATAAAATGGAAAAAATTAATTAAAATGAAATATGTTAGTATTCTAGTATTTAGGTATCATTACAAGACGAAAAACTTATTATTTCCAGCCGCCCATCACCTCCTGTTCTCACAAAATTCATCCTTTAGTGGAATTCTAGATTGGAAATACAATAAAATGGAAAAAATTAATTAAAATGAAAAATGTTAGTATTCTAGTATTTAGGTATGATTACTGGACGAAAAACTTATATTTTCTAGCTGCCCGTCACCTCCTGGTCTCTTGGAATACATCCTTTAGTGGAATTCTAAATTGGAAATACAATAAAATGGAAAAAATTAATTAAAATGAAAAATGTTAGTATTCTAGTATTTAGGTATCATTACAAGACGAAAAACTTATTATTTCCAGCCGCCCATCACCTCCTGTTCTCAAAAAATTCATCCTTTAGTGGAATTCTAGATTGGAAATACAATAAAATGGAAAAAATTAATTAAGATGAAAAATGTTAGTATTCTAGTATTTAGGTATCATTACAAGACGAAAAACTTATATTTTCCAGCTGCCCGTCAGCTCCTGTTCACAAAAAATTCATCCTTTAGTGGAATTCTAGATTGGAAATACAATAAAATGGAAAAAATTAACTAAAATAAAGAATGTTAGTATTCTAGTATTTAGGTATCATTACAAGACGAAGAACTTATTATTTCCAGCCGCCCGTCACCTCCTGGTCTCTTGGAATACATCCTTTAGTGGAATTCTAAATTGGAAATACAATAAAATGGAAAAAATTAATTAAAATGAAAAATGTTAGTATTCTAGTATTTAGGTATCATTACAAGACGAAAAACTTATTATTTCCAGCCGCCCATCACCTCCTGTTCTCAAAAAATTCATCCTTTAGTGGAATTCTAGATTGGAAATACAATAAAATGGAAAAAATTAATTAAAATGAAAAATGTTAGTATTCTAGTATTTAGGTATCATTACAAGACGAAGAACTTATATTTTCCAGCTGCCCGTCAGCTCCTGTTCACAAAAAATTCATCCTTTAGTGGAATTCTAGATTGGAAATACAATAAAATGGAAAAAATTAACTAAAATAAAGAATGTTAGTATTCTAGTAAATGGGTATCATTGCAGGACGAAAAACTTATATTTTCCAGCTGCGCGTCACCTCCTGTTCTCTTGGAATACATCCTTTAGTGGAATTCCAAATTGGAAATGCAATAAAATGGAAAAAATTAATTAAAATGAAAAATGTTAGTATTCTAGTATTTAGGTATCATTACAAGACGAAAAACTTATTATTTCCAGCCGCCCATCACCTCCTGTTCTCAAAAAATTCATCCTTTAGTGGAATTCTAGATTGGAAATACAATAAAATGGAAAAAATTAATTAAAATGAAAAATGTTAGTATTCTAGTAAATGGGTATCATTACAGGACGAAAAACTTATATTTTCCAGCTGCGCGTCACCTCCTGTTCTCTTGGAATACATCCTTTAGTGGAATTCCAAATTGGAAATACAATAAAATGGAAAAAATTAACTAAAATAAAGAATGTTCGTATTCTAGTATTTAGGTATCATTACAGGACGAAAAACTTATTATTTCCAGCCGCCCATTACCTCCTGTTCTCAAAAAATTCATCCTTTAGTGGAATTCTAGATTGGAAATACAATAAAATGGAAAAAATTAACTAAAATGGAAAATGTTAGTATTCTAGTGATTAGGTATCATTACTGGACAAAAAACTTATATTTTCCAGCTGCCCGTCACCTCCTGTTCTCAAAAAATTCATCCTTTAGTGGAATTCTAGATTGGAAATACAATAAAATGGAAAAAATTAATTAAAATGAAAAATGTTAGTATTCTAGTATTTAGGTATCATTACAAGACGAAAAACTTATATTTTCCAGCTGCCCGTCACCTCTTGTTCTCTTGGAATACATCCTTTAGTGGAATTCCAAATTGAAAATACAATAAAATGGAAAAAATTAATTAAAATGAAATATGTTAGTATTCTAGTATTTAGGTATCATTACAAGACGAAAAACTTATTATTTCCAGCCGCCCATCACCTCCTGTTCTCAAAAAATTCATCCTTTAGTGGAATTCTAGATTGGAAATACAATAAAATGGAAAAAATTAACTAAAATGGAAAATGTTAGTATTCTAGTGATTAGGTATCATTACTGGACGAAAAACTTATATTTTCCAGCTGCCCGTCACCTCCTGTTCTCTTGGAATACATCCTTTAGTGCAATTCAAAATTGGAAATACAATAAAATGGAGAAAATTAATTAAAATGAAAAATGTTAGTATTCTAGTATTTAGGTATCATTACAAGACGAAAAACTTATTATTTCCAGCTCCGCGTCACCTCCTGTTGTCTTGGAATACATCCTTTAGTGCAATTCAAAATTGGAAATACAATAAAATGGAAAAAATTAATTAAAATGAAAAATGTTAGTATTCTAGTATTTAGGTATCATTACAAGACGAAAATCTTATTATTTCCAGCCGCCCATCACCTCCTGTTCTCAAAAAATTCATCCTTTAGTGGAATTCTAGATTGGAAATACAATAAAATGGAAAAAATTAACTAAAATGGAAAATGTTAGTATTCTAGTAATTAGGTATCATTACAAGACGAAAAACTTATTATTTCCAGCCGCCCGTCACCTCCAGTTCTCACAAAATTCATCCTTTAGTGCAATTCTAAATTGGAAATACAATAAAATGGAAAAAATTAATTAAAATGAAAAATGTTAGTATTCTAGTAAATGGGTATCGTTACAGGACGAAAAACTTATATTTTCCAGCCGCCCATCACCTCCTGTTCTCAAAAAATTCATCCTTTAGTGGAATTCTAGATTGGAAATACAATAAAATGGAAAAAATTAATTAAAATGAAAAATGTTAGTATTCTAGTATTTAGGTATCATTACAAGACGAAAAACTTATATTTTTCAGCTGCCCGTCACCTCCTGTTCTCAAAAAATTCATCCTTTAGTGGAATTCTAGATTGGAAATACAATAAAATGAAAAAAATTAACTAAAATAAAGAATGTTCGTATTCTAGTATTTAGGTATCATTACAAGACGAAAAACTTATTATTTCCAGCTCCGCGTCACCTCCTGTTCTCTTGGAATACATCCTTTAGTGCAATTCAAAATTGGAAATACAATAAAATGGAAAAAATTAATTAAAATGAAAAATGTTAGTATTCTAGTATTTAGGTATCATTACAAGACGAAAAACTTATTATTTCCAGCCGCCCATCACCTCCTGTTATCAAAAAATTCATCCTTTAGTGGAATTCTAGATTGGAAATACAATAAAATGGAAAAAATAATTAAAATGAAAAATGTTAGTATTCTAGTATTTAGGTATCATTACAAGACGAAAAACTTATATTTTCCAGCTGCCCGTCACCTCCTGTTCACAAAAAATTCATCCTTTAGTGGAATTCTAGATTGGAAATACAATAAAATGGAAAAAATTAACTAAAATAAAGAATGTTAGTATTCTAGTATTTAGGTATCATTACAAGACGAAAAACTTATTATTTCCAGCCGCCCATCACCTCCTGTTATCAAAAAATTCATCCTTTAGTGGAATTCTAAATTGGAAATACAATAAAATGGAAAAAATTAATTAAAATGAAAAATGTTAGTATTCTAGTATTTAGGTATCATTACAAGACGAAAAACTTATTATTTCCAGCCGCCCATCACCTCCTGTTATCAAAAAATTCATCCTTTAGTGGAATTCTAGATTGGAAATACAATAAAATGGAAAAAATAATTAAAATGAAAAATGTTAGTATTCTAGTATTTAGGTATCATTACAAGACGAAAAACTTATATTTTCCAGCTGCCCGTCACCTCCTGTTCACAAATAATTCATCCTTTAGTGGAATTCTAGATTGGAAATACAATAAAATGGAAAAAATTAACTAAAATAAAGAATGTTAGTATTCTAGTATTTAGGTATCATTACAAGACGAAAAACTTATATTTTCCAGCTGCCCGTCACCTCTTGTTCTCTTGGAATACATCCTTTAGTGGAATTCCAAATTGAAAATACAATAAAATGGAAAAAATTAATTAAAATGAAATATGTTAGTATTCTAGTATTTAGGTATCATTACAAGACGAAAAACTTATTATTTCCAGCCGCCCATCACCTCCTGTTCTCAAAAAATTCATCCTTTAGTGGAATTCTAGATTGGAAATACAATAAAATGGAAAAAATTAACTAAAATGGAAAATGTTAGTATTCTAGTGATTAGGTATCATTACTGGACGAAAAACTTATATTTTCCAGCTGCCCGTCACCTCCTGTTCTCTTGGAATACATCCTTTAGTGCAATTCAAAATTGGAAATACAATAAAATGGAGAAAATTAATTAAAATGAAAAATGTTAGTATTCTAGTATTTAGGTATCATTACAAGACGAAAAACTTATTATTTCCAGCCGCCCATCACCTCCTGTTCTCAAAAAATTCATCCTTTAGTGCAATTCAAAATTGGAAATACAATAAAATGGAAAAAATTAATTAAAATGAAAAATGTTAGTATTCTAGTATTTAGGTATCATTACAAGACGAAAATCTTATTATTTCCAGCCGCCCATCACCTCCTGTTCTCAAAAAATTCATCCTTTAGTGGAATTCTAGATTGGAAATACAATAAAATGGAAAAAATTAACTAAAATGGAAAATGTTAGTATTCTAGTAATTAGGTATCATTACAAGACGAAAAACTTATTATTTCCAGCCGCCCGTCACCTCCAGTTCTCACAAAATTCATCCTTTAGTGCAATTCTAAATTGGAAATACAATAAAATGGAAAAAATTAATTAAAATGAAAAATGTTAGTATTCTAGTAAATGGGTATCGTTACAGGACGAAAAACTTATATTTTCCAGCCGCCCATCACCTCCTGTTCTCAAAAAATTCATCCTTTAGTGGAATTCTAGATTGGAAATACAATAAAATGGAAAAAATTAATTAAAATGAAAAATGTTAGTATTCTAGTATTTAGGTATCATTACAAGACGAAAAACTTATATTTTTCAGCTGCCCGTCACCTCCTGTTCTCAAAAAATTCATCCTTTAGTGGAATTCTAGATTGGAAATACAATAAAATGAAAAAAATTAACTAAAATAAAGAATGTTCGTATTCTAGTATTTAGGTATCATTACAAGACGAAAAACTTATTATTTCCAGCTCCGCGTCACCTCCTGTTCTCTTGGAATACATCCTTTAGTGCAATTCAAAATTGGAAATACAATAAAATGGAAAAAATTAATTAAAATGAAAAATGTTAGTATTCTAGTATTTAGGTATCATTACAAGACGAAAAACTTATTATTTCCAGCCGCCCATCACCTCCTGTTATCAAAAAATTCATCCTTTAGTGGAATTCTAGATTGGAAATACAATAAAATGGAAAAAATAATTAAAATGAAAAATGTTAGTATTCTAGTATTTAGGTATCATTACAAGACGAAAAACTTATATTTTCCAGCTGCCCGTCACCTCCTGTTCACAAAAAATTCATCCTTTAGTGGAATTCTAGATTGGAAATACAATAAAATGGAAAAAATTAACTAAAATAAAGAATGTTAGTATTCTAGTATTTAGGTATCATTACAAGACGAAAAACTTATTATTTCCAGCCGCCCATCACCTCCTGTTATCAAAAAATTCATCCTTTAGTGGAATTCTAAATTGGAAATACAATAAAATGGAAAAAATTAATTAAAATGAAAAATGTTAGTATTCTAGTATTTAGGTATCATTACAAGACGAAAAACTTATTATTTCCAGCCGCCCATCACCTCCTGTTATCAAAAAATTCATCCTTTAGTGGAATTCTAGATTGGAAATACAATAAAATGGAAAAAATAATTAAAATGAAAAATGTTAGTATTCTAGTATTTAGGTATCATTACAAGACGAAAAACTTATATTTTCCAGCTGCCCGTCACCTCCTGTTCACAAATAATTCATCCTTTAGTGGAATTCTAGATTGGAAATACAATAAAATGGAAAAAATTAACTAAAATAAAGAATGTTAGTATTCTAGTATTTAGGTATTATTACAAGACGAAAAACTTATATTTTCCAGCTGCCCGTCACCTCCTGTTCACAAAAAATTCATCCTTTAGTGGAATTCTAGATTGGAAATACAATAAAATGGAAAAAATAATTAAAATGAAAAATGTTAGTATTCTAGTATTTAGGTATCATTACAAGACGAAAAACTTATATTTTCCAGCTGCCCGTCACCTCCTGTTCACAAAAAATTCATCCTTTAGTGGAATTCTAGATTGGAAATACAATAAAATGGAAAAAATTAACTAAAATGGAAAATGTTAGTATTCTTGTGATTAGGTATCATTACTGGACGAAAAAGTTATATTTTCCAGCTGCCCGTCACCTCCTGTTCTCTTGGAATACATCCTTTAGTACAATTCAAAATTGGAAATACAATAAAATGGAAAAAATTAATTAAAATGAAAAATGTTAGTATTCTAGTATTTAGGTATCATTACAAGACGAAAAACTTATTATTTCCAGCCGCCCATCACCTCCTGTTCTCAAAAAATTCATCCTTTAGTGGAATTCTAGATTGGAAATACAATAAAATGGAAAAAATTAACTAAAATGGAAAATGTTAGTATTCTAGTAATTAGGTATCATTACAAGACGAAAAACTTATTATTTCCAGCCGCCCGTCACCTCCAGTTCTCACAAAATTCATCCTTTAGTGCAATACTAAATTGGAAATACAATAAAATGGAAAAAATTAATTAAAATGAAAAATGTTAGTATTCTAGTAAATGGGTATCGTTACAGGACGAAAAACTTATATTTTCCAGCCGCCCATCACCTCCTGTTCTCAAAAAATTCATCCTTTAGTGGAATTCTAGATTGGAAATACAATAAAATGAAAAAAATTAACTAAAATAAAGAATGTTAGTATTCTAGTATTTAGGTATCATTACAGGACGAAAAACTTATTATTTCCAGCCGCCCATCACCTCCTGTTCTCAAAAAATTCATCCTTTAGTGGAATTCTAGATTGGAAATACAATAAAATGGAAAAAATTAATTAAAATGAAAAATGTTAGTATTCTAGTAATTAGGTATCATTACAAGACGAAAAACTTATTATTTCCAGCCGCCCATCACCTCCTGTTATCAAAAAATTCATCCTTTAGTGGAATTCTAGATTGGAAATACAATAAAATGGAAAAAATAATTAAAATGAAAAATGTTAGTATTCTAGTATTTAGGTATCATTACAAGACGAAAAACTTATATTTTCCAGCTGCCCGTCACCTCCTGTTCACAAAAAATTCATCCTTTAGTGGAATTCTAGATTGGAAATACAATAAAATGGAAAAAATTAACTAAAATAAAGAATTTTAGTATTCTAGTATTTAGGTATCATTACAAGACGAAAAACTTATATTTTCCAGCTGCCCGTCACCTCCTGTTCACAAAAAATTCATCCTTTAGTGGAATTCTAGATTGGAAATACAATAAAATGGAAAAAATTAACTAAAATAAAGAATGTTAGTATTCTAGTATTTAGGTATCATTACAAGACGAAAAACTTATATTTTCCAGCTGCCCGTCACCTCCTGTTCACAAAAAATTCATCCTTTAGTGGAATTCTAGATTGGAAATACAATAAAATGGAAAAAATTAACTAAAATAAAGAATGTTAGTATTCTAGTATTTAGGTATCATTACAAGACGAAAAACTTATATTTTCCAGCTGCCCGTCACATCCTGTTCACAAAAAATTCATCCTTTAGTGGAATTCTAGATTGGAAATACAATAAAATGGAAAAAATTAACTAAAATAAAGAATGTTAGTATTCTAGTAAATGGGTATCATTACAGGACGAAAAACTTATTATTTCCAGCCGCCCATCACCTCCTGTTCTCAAAAAATTCATCCTTTAGTGGAATTCTAGATTGGAAATACAATAAAATGGGAAAAATTAATTAAAATGAAAAATGTTAGTATTCTAGTATTTAGGTATCATTACAAGACGAAAAACTTATATTTTCCAGCTGCCCGTCAACTCTTGTTCACAAAAAATTCATCCTTTAGTGGAATTCTAAATTGGAAATACAATAAAATGGAAAAAATTAATTATAATGAAAAATTTTAGTATTCTAGTATTTAGGTATCATTACAAGACGAAAAACTTATATTTTCCAGCTGCCCGTCACCTCCTGTTCACAAAAAATTCATCCTTTAGTGGAATTCTAGATTGGAAATACAATAAAATGGAAAAAATTAACTAAAATAAAGAATGTTAGTATTCTAGTATTTAGGTATCATTACAAGACGAAAAACTTATTATTTCCAGCCCCGCATCACCTCCTGTTCTCAAAAAATTCATCCTTTAGTGGAATTCTAGATTGGAAATACAATAAAATAGAAAAAATTAATTAAAATTAAAAATGTTAGTATTCTAGTATTTAGGTATCATTACAAGACGAAAAACTTATATTTTCCACCTGCCCGTCACCTCTTGTTCACAAAAAATTCATCCTTTAGTGGAATTCTAAATTGGAAATACAATAAAATGGAAAAAATTAATTAAAATGAAATATGTTAGTATTCTAGTATTTAGGTATCATTACAAGACGAAAAACTTATTATTTCCAGCCGCCCATCACCTCCTGTTCTCACAAAATTCATCCTTTAGTGGAATTCTAGATTGGAAATACAATAAAATGGAAAAAATTAATTAAAATGAAAAATGTTAGTATTCTAGTATTTAGGTATGATTACTGGACGAAAAACTTATATTTTCTAGCTGCCCGTCACCTCCTGGTCTCTTGGAATACATCCTTTAGTGGAATTCTAAATTGGAAATACAATAAAATGGAAAAAATTAATTAAAATGAAAAATGTTAGTATTCTAGTATTTAGGTATCATTACAAGACGAAAAACTTATTATTTCCAGCCGCCCATCACCTCCTGTTCTCAAAAAATTCATCCTTTAGTGGAATTCTAGATTGGAAATACAATAAAATGGAAAAAATTAATTAAGATGAAAAATGTTAGTATTCTAGTATTTAGGTATCATTACAAGACGAAAAACTTATATTTTCCAGCTGCCCGTCAGCTCCTGTTCACAAAAAATTCATCCTTTAGTGGAATTCTAGATTGGAAATACAATAAAATGGAAAAAATTAACTAAAATAAAGAATGTTAGTATTCTAGTATTTAGGTATCATTACAAGACGAAGAACTTATTATTTCCAGCCGCCCGTCACCTCCTGGTCTCTTGGAATACATCCTTTAGTGGAATTCTAAATTGGAAATACAATAAAATGGAAAAAATTAATTAAAATGAAAAATGTTAGTATTCTAGTATTTAGGTATCATTACAAGACGAAAAACTTATTATTTCCAGCCGCCCATCACCTCCTGTTCTCAAAAAATTCATCCTTTAGTGGAATTCTAGATTGGAAATACAATAAAATGGAAAAAATTAATTAAAATGAAAAATGTTAGTATTCTAGTATTTAGGTATCATTACAAGACGAAGAACTTATATTTTCCAGCTGCCCGTCAGCTCCTGTTCACAAAAAATTCATCCTTTAGTGGAATTCTAGATTGGAAATACAATAAAATGGAAAAAATTAACTAAAATAAAGAATGTTAGTATTCTAGTAAATGGGTATCATTGCAGGACGAAAAACTTATATTTTCCAGCTGCGCGTCACCTCCTGTTCTCTTGGAATACATCCTTTAGTGGAATTCCAAATTGGAAATGCAATAAAATGGAAAAAATTAATTAAAATGAAAAATGTTAGTATTCTAGTATTTAGGTATCATTACAAGACGAAAAACTTATTATTTCCAGCCGCCCATCACCTCCTGTTCTCAAAAAATTCATCCTTTAGTGGAATTCTAGATTGGAAATACAATAAAATGGAAAAAATTAATTAAAATGAAAAATGTTAGTATTCTAGTAAATGGGTATCATTACAGGACGAAAAACTTATATTTTCCAGCTGCGCGTCACCTCCTGTTCTCTTGGAATACATCCTTTAGTGGAATTCCAAATTGGAAATACAATAAAATGGAAAAAATTAACTAAAATAAAGAATGTTCGTATTCTAGTATTTAGGTATCATTACAGGACGAAAAACTTATTATTTCCAGCCGCCCATTACCTCCTGTTCTCAAAAAATTCATCCTTTAGTGGAATTCTAGATTGGAAATACAATAAAATGGAAAAAATTAACTAAAATGGAAAATGTTAGTATTCTAGTGATTAGGTATCATTACTGGACAAAAAACTTATATTTTCCAGCTGCCCGTCACCTCCTGTTCTCAAAAAATTCATCCTTTAGTGGAATTCTAGATTGGAAATACAATAAAATGGAAAAAATTAATTAAAATGAAAAATGTTAGTATTCTAGTATTTAGGTATCATTACAAGACGAAAAACTTATATTTTCCAGCTGCCCGTCACCTCTTGTTCTCTTGGAATACATCCTTTAGTGGAATTCCAAATTGAAAATACAATAAAATGGAAAAAATTAATTAAAATGAAATATGTTAGTATTCTAGTATTTAGGTATCATTACAAGACGAAAAACTTATTATTTCCAGCCGCCCATCACCTCCTGTTCTCAAAAAATTCATCCTTTAGTGGAATTCTAGATTGGAAATACAATAAAATGGAAAAAATTAACTAAAATGGAAAATGTTAGTATTCTAGTGATTAGGTATCATTACTGGACGAAAAACTTATATTTTCCAGCTGCCCGTCACCTCCTGTTCTCTTGGAATACATCCTTTAGTGCAATTCAAAATTGGAAATACAATAAAATGGAGAAAATTAATTAAAATGAAAAATGTTAGTATTCTAGTATTTAGGTATCATTACAAGACGAAAAACTTATTATTTCCAGCTCCGCGTCACCTCCTGTTGTCTTGGAATACATCCTTTAGTGCAATTCAAAATTGGAAATACAATAAAATGGAAAAAATTAATTAAAATGAAAAATGTTAGTATTCTAGTATTTAGGTATCATTACAAGACGAAAATCTTATTATTTCCAGCCGCCCATCACCTCCTGTTCTCAAAAAATTCATCCTTTAGTGGAATTCTAGATTGGAAATACAATAAAATGGAAAAAATTAACTAAAATGGAAAATGTTAGTATTCTAGTAATTAGGTATCATTACAAGACGAAAAACTTATTATTTCCAGCCGCCCGTCACCTCCAGTTCTCACAAAATTCATCCTTTAGTGCAATTCTAAATTGGAAATACAATAAAATGGAAAAAATTAATTAAAATGAAAAATGTTAGTATTCTAGTAAATGGGTATCGTTACAGGACGAAAAACTTATATTTTCCAGCCGCCCATCACCTCCTGTTCTCAAAAAATTCATCCTTTAGTGGAATTCTAGATTGGAAATACAATAAAATGGAAAAAATTAATTAAAATGAAAAATGTTAGTATTCTAGTATTTAGGTATCATTACAAGACGAAAAACTTATATTTTTCAGCTGCCCGTCACCTCCTGTTCTCAAAAAATTCATCCTTTAGTGGAATTCTAGATTGGAAATACAATAAAATGAAAAAAATTAACTAAAATAAAGAATGTTCGTATTCTAGTATTTAGGTATCATTACAAGACGAAAAACTTATTATTTCCAGCTCCGCGTCACCTCCTGTTCTCTTGGAATACATCCTTTAGTGCAATTCAAAATTGGAAATACAATAAAATGGAAAAAATTAATTAAAATGAAAAATGTTAGTATTCTAGTATTTAGGTATCATTACAAGACGAAAATCTTATTATTTCCAGCCGCCCATCACCTCCTGTTCTCAAAAAATTCATCCTTTAGTGGAATTCTAGATTGGAAATACAATAAAATGGAAAAAATTAACTAAAATGGAAAATGTTAGTATTCTAGTAATTAGGTATCATTACAAGACGAAAAACTTATTATTTCCAGCCGCCCATCACCTCCTGTTCTGAAAAAATTCATCCTTTAGTGGAATTCTAGATTGGAAATACAATAAAATGGAAAAAATTAACTAAAATGGAAAATGTTAGTATTCTAGTGATTAGGTATCATTACTGGACGAAAAACTTATATTTTCCAGCTGCCCGTCACCTCCTGTTCTCAAAAAATTCATCCTTTAGTGGAATTCTAGATTGGAAATACAATAAAATAGAAAAAATTAATTAAAATTAAAAATGTTAGTATTCTAGTATATAGGTATCATTACAAGACGAAAAACTTATATTTTCCACCTGCCCGTCACCTCCTGTTCTCACAAAATTCATCCTTTAGTGGAATTCTAGATTGGAAATACAATAAAATGGAAAAAATTAATTAAAATGAAAAATGTTAGTATTCTAGTATTTAGGTATGATTACTGGACGAAAAACTTATATTTTCTAGCTGCCCGTCACCTCCTGGTCTCTTGGAATACATCCTTTAGTGGAATTCTAAATTGGAAATACAATAAAATGGAAAAAATTAATTAAAATGAAAAATGTTAGTATTCTAGTATTTAGGTATCATTACAAGACGAAAAACTTATTATTTCCAGCCGCCCATCACCTCCTGTTCTCAAAAAATTCATCCTTTAGTGGAATTCTAGATTGGAAATACAATAAAATGGAAAAAATTAATTAAGATGAAAAATGTTAGTATTCTAGTATTTAGGTATCATTACAAGACGAAAAACTTATATTTTCCAGCTGCCCGTCAGCTCCTGTTCACAAAAAATTCATCCTTTAGTGGAATTCTAGATTGGAAATACAATAAAATGGAAAAAATTAACTAAAATAAAGAATGTTAGTATTCTAGTATTTAGGTATCATTACAAGACGAAGAACTTATTATTTCCAGCCGCCCGTCACCTCCTGGTCTCTTGGAATACATCCTTTAGTGGAATTCTAAATTGGAAATACAATAAAATGGAAAAAATTAATTAAAATGAAAAATGTTAGTATTCTAGTATTTAGGTATCATTACAAGACGAAAAACTTATTATTTCCAGCCGCCCATCACCTCCTGTTCTCAAAAAATTCATCCTTTAGTGGAATTCTAGATTGGAAATACAATAAAATGGAAAAAATTAATTAAAATGAAAAATGTTAGTATTCTAGTATTTAGGTATCATTACAAGACGAAGAACTTATATTTTCCAGCTGCCCGTCAGCTCCTGTTCACAAAAAATTCATCCTTTAGTGGAATTCTAGATTGGAAATACAATAAAATGGAAAAAATTAACTAAAATAAAGAATGTTAGTATTCTAGTAAATGGGTATCATTGCAGGACGAAAAACTTATATTTTCCAGCTGCGCGTCACCTCCTGTTCTCTTGGAATACATCCTTTAGTGGAATTCCAAATTGGAAATGCAATAAAATGGAAAAAATTAATTAAAATGAAAAATGTTAGTATTCTAGTATTTAGGTATCATTACAAGACGAAAAACTTATTATTTCCAGCCGCCCATCACCTCCTGTTCTCAAAAAATTCATCCTTTAGTGGAATTCTAGATTGGAAATACAATAAAATGGAAAAAATTAATTAAAATGAAAAATGTTAGTATTCTAGTAAATGGGTATCATTACAGGACGAAAAACTTATATTTTCCAGCTGCGCGTCACCTCCTGTTCTCTTGGAATACATCCTTTAGTGGAATTCCAAATTGGAAATACAATAAAATGGAAAAAATTAACTAAAATAAAGAATGTTCGTATTCTAGTATTTAGGTATCATTACAGGACGAAAAACTTATTATTTCCAGCCGCCCATTACCTCCTGTTCTCAAAAAATTCATCCTTTAGTGGAATTCTAGATTGGAAATACAATAAAATGGAAAAAATTAACTAAAATGGAAAATGTTAGTATTCTAGTGATTAGGTATCATTACTGGACAAAAAACTTATATTTTCCAGCTGCCCGTCACCTCCTGTTCTCAAAAAATTCATCCTTTAGTGGAATTCTAGATTGGAAATACAATAAAATGGAAAAAATTAATTAAAATGAAAAATGTTAGTATTCTAGTATTTAGGTATCATTACAAGACGAAAAACTTATATTTTCCAGCTGCCCGTCACCTCTTGTTCTCTTGGAATACATCCTTTAGTGGAATTCCAAATTGAAAATACAATAAAATGGAAAAAATTAATTAAAATGAAATATGTTAGTATTCTAGTATTTAGGTATCATTACAAGACGAAAAACTTATTATTTCCAGCCGCCCATCACCTCCTGTTCTCAAAAAATTCATCCTTTAGTGGAATTCTAGATTGGAAATACAATAAAATGGAAAAAATTAACTAAAATGGAAAATGTTAGTATTCTAGTGATTAGGTATCATTACTGGACGAAAAACTTATATTTTCCAGCTGCCCGTCACCTCCTGTTCTCTTGGAATACATCCTTTAGTGCAATTCAAAATTGGAAATACAATAAAATGGAGAAAATTAATTAAAATGAAAAATGTTAGTATTCTAGTATTTAGGTATCATTACAAGACGAAAAACTTATTATTTCCAGCTCCGCGTCACCTCCTGTTGTCTTGGAATACATCCTTTAGTGCAATTCAAAATTGGAAATACAATAAAATGGAAAAAATTAATTAAAATGAAAAATGTTAGTATTCTAGTATTTAGGTATCATTACAAGACGAAAATCTTATTATTTCCAGCCGCCCATCACCTCCTGTTCTCAAAAAATTCATCCTTTAGTGGAATTCTAGATTGGAAATACAATAAAATGGAAAAAATTAACTAAAATGGAAAATGTTAGTATTCTAGTAATTAGGTATCATTACAAGACGAAAAACTTATTATTTCCAGCCGCCCGTCACCTCCAGTTCTCACAAAATTCATCCTTTAGTGCAATTCTAAATTGGAAATACAATAAAATGGAAAAAATTAATTAAAATGAAAAATGTTAGTATTCTAGTAAATGGGTATCGTTACAGGACGAAAAACTTATATTTTCCAGCCGCCCATCACCTCCTGTTCTCAAAAAATTCACCCTTTAGTGGAATTCTAGATTGGAAATACAATAAAATGGAAAAAATTAATTAAAATGAAAAATGTTAGTATTCTAGTATTTAGGTATCATTACAAGACGAAAAACTTATATTTTTCAGCTGCCCGTCACCTCCTGTTCTCAAAAAATTCATCCTTTAGTGGAATTCTAGATTGGAAATACAATAAAATGAAAAAAATTAACTAAAATAAAGAATGTTCGTATTCTAGTATTTAGGTATCATTACAAGACGAAAAACTTATTATTTCCAGCTCCGCGTCACCTCCTGTTCTCTTGGAATACATCCTTTAGTGCAATTCAAAATTGGAAATACAATAAAATGGAAAAAATTAATTAAAATGAAAAATGTTAGTATTCTAGTATTTAGGTATCATTACAAGACGAAAATCTTATTATTTCCAGCCGCCCATCACCTCCTGTTCTCAAAAAATTCATCCTTTAGTGGAATTCTAGATTGGAAATACAATAAAATGGAAAAAATTAACTAAAATGGAAAATGTTAGTATTCTAGTAATTAGGTATCATTACAAGACGAAAAACTTATTATTTCCAGCCGCCCGTCACCTCCAGTTCTCACAAAATTCATCCTTTAGTGCAATTCTAAATTGGAAATACAATAAAATGGAAAAAATTAATTAAAATGAAAAATGTTAGTATTCTAGTAAATGGGTATCGTTACAGGACGAAAAACTTATATTTTCCAACCGCCCATCACCTCCTGTTCTCAAAAAATTCATCCTTTAGTGGAATTCTAGATTGGAAATACAATAAAATGGAAAAAATTAATTAAAATGAAAAATGTTAGTATTCTAGTATTTAGGTATCATTACAAGACGAAAAACTTATATTTTTCAGCTGCCCGTCACCTCCTGTTCTCAAAAAATTCATCCTTTAGTGGAATTCTAAATTGGAAATACAATAAAATGGAAAAAATTAATTAAAATGAAAAATGTTAGTATTCTAGTATTTAGGTATCATTACAAGACGAAAAACTTATAATTTTCAGCTGCCCGTCACCTCCTGTTCTCAAAAAATTCATCCTTTAGTGGAATTCTAAATTGGAAATACAATAAAATGGAAAAAATTAACTAAAATGGAAAATGTTAGTATTCTAGTAATTAGGTATCATTACAAGACCAAAAACTTATTATTTCCAGCCGCCCGTCACCTCCTGGTCTCTTGGAATACATCCTTTAGTGGAATTCTAAATTGGAAATACAATAAAATGGAAAAAATTAATTAAAATGAAAAATGTTAGTATTCTAGTATTTAGGTATCATTACAAGACGAAAAACTTATATTTTCCAGCTGCCCGTCACCTCCTGTTCACAAAAAATTCATCCTTTAGTGGAATTCTAGATTGGAAATACAATAAAATGGAAAAAATTAATTAAAATGAAAAATGTTAGTATTCTAGTATTTAGGTATCATTACAAGACGAAAAACTTATATTTTCCAGCTGCCCGTCGCCTCTTGTTCACAAAAAATTCATCCTTTAGTGGAATTCTAAATTGGAAATACAATAAAATGGAAAAAATTAATTAAAATGAAATATGTATGTATGTATAGTATTTAGGTATCATTACAAGACGAAAAACTTATTATTTCCAGCCGCCCATCACCTCCTGTTATCAAAAAATTCATCCTTTAGTGGAATTCTAGATTGGAAATACAATAAAATGGAAAAAATAATTAAAATGAAAAATGTTAGTATTCTAGTATTTAGGTATCATTACAAGACGAAAAACTTATATTTTCCAGCTGCCCGTCTCCTCCTGTTCACAAAAAATTCATCCTTTAGTGGAATTCTAGATTGGAAATACAATAAAATGGAAAAAATAATTAAAATGAAAAATGTTAGTATTCTAGTATTTAGGTATCATTACAAGACGAAAAACTTATATTTTCCAGCTGCCCGTCACCTCCTGTTCACAAAAAATTCATCCTTTAGTGGAATTCTAGATTGGAAATACAATAAAATGGAAAAAATTAACTAAAATAAAGAATGTTAGTATTCTAGTATTTAGGTATCATTACAAGACGAAAAACTTATATTTTCCAGCTGCCCGTCACCTCCTGTTCACAAAAAATTCATCCTTTAGTGGAATTCTAGATTGGAAATACAATAAAATGGAAAAAATTAACTAAAATAAAAAATGTTAGTATTTTAGTAAATGGGTATCATTACAGGACGAAAAACTTATTATTTCCAGCCGCCCATCACCTCCTGTTCTCAAAAAATTCATCCTTTAGTGGAATTCTAGATTGGAAATACAATAAAATGGAAAAAATTAATTAAAATGAAAAATGTTAGTATTCTAGTATTTAGGTATCATTACAAGACGAAAAACTTATATTTTCCAGCTGCCCGTCACCTCTTGTTCACAAAAAATTCATCCTTTAGTGGAATTCTAAATTGGAAATACAATAAAATGGAAAAAATTAATTATAATGAAAAATGTTAGTATTCTAGTATTTAGGTATCATTACAAGACGAAAAGCTTGTATTTTCCACCTGCCCGTCACCTCTTGTTCACAAAAAATTCATCCTTTAGTGGAATTCTAAATTGGAAATACAATAAAATGGATAAAATTATTTAAAATGAAATATGTTAGTATTCTAGTATTTAGGTATGATTACTGGACGAAAAACTTATATTTTCCAGCTGCCCGTCACCTCCTGGTCTCTTGGAATACATCCTTTAGTGGAATTCTAAATTGGAAATACAATAAAATGGAAAAAATTAATTAAAATGAAAAATGTTAGTATTCTAGTAAAATGAAAAATGTTAGTATTCTAGTATTTAGGTATCATTACAAGACGAAAAACTTATTATTTCCAGCCGCCCATCACCTCCTGTTCTCAAAAAATTCATCCTTTAGTGGAATTCTAGATTGGAAATACAATAAAATGGAAAAAATTAATTAAAATGAAAAATGTTAGTATTCTAGTATTTAGGTATCATTACAAGACGAAAAACTTATATTTTCCAGCTGCCCGTCAGCTCCTGTTCTCTTGGAATACATCCTTTAGTGGAATTCTAGATTGGAAATACAATAAAATGGAAAAAATTAACTAAAATAAAGAATGTTAGTATTCTAGTAAATGGGTATCATTGCAGGACGAAAAACTTATATTTTCCAGCTGCGCGTCACCTCCTGTTCTCTTGGAATACATCCTTTAGTGGAATTCCAAATTGGAAATACAATAAAATGGAAAAAATTAATTAAAATGAAAAATGTTAGTATTCTAGTATTTAGGTATCATTACAAGACGAAAAACTTATTATTTCCAGCCGCCCATCACCTCCTGTTCTCAAAAAATTCATCCTTTAGTGGAATTCTAGATTGGAAATACAATAAAATGGAAAAAATTAATTAAAATGAAAAATGTTAGTATTCTAGTAAATGGGTATCATTACAGGACGAAAAACTTATATTTTCCAGCTGCGCGTCACCTCCTGTTCTCTTGGAATACATCCTTTAGTGGAATTCCAAATTGGAAATACAATAAAATGGAAAAAATTAACTAAAATAAAGAATGTTCGTATTCTAGTATTTAGGTATCATTACAGGACGAAAAACTTATTATTTCCAGCCGCCCATCACATCCTGTTCTCAAAAAATTCATCCTTTAGTGGAATTCTAGATTGGAAATACAATAAAATGGAAAAAATTAACTAAAATGGAAAATGTTAGTATTCTAGTGATTAGGTATCATTACAAGACGAAAAACTTATTATTTCCAGCCGCCCGTCACCTCCTGGTCTCTTGGAATACATCCTTTAGTGGAATTCTAAATTGGAAATACAATAAAATGGAAAAAATTAATTAAAATGAAAAATGTTAGTATTCTAGTATTTAGGTATCATTACAAGACGAAAAACTTATTATTTCCAGCCGCCCATCACCTCCTGTTATCAAAAAATTCATCCTTTAGTGGAATTCTAGATTGGAAATACAATAAAATGGAAAAAATTAATTAAAATGAAAAATGTTAGTATTCTAGTATTTAGGTATCATTACAAGACGAAAAACTTATATTTTCCAGCTGCCCGTCGCCTCTTGTTCACAAAAAATTCATCCTTTAGTGGAATTCTAAATTGGAAATACAATAAAATGGAAAAAATTAATTAAAATGAAATATGTATGTATGTATAGTATTTAGGTATCATTACAAGACGAAAAACTTATTATTTCCAGCCGCCCATCACCTCCTGTTATCAAAAAATTCATCCTTTAGTGGAATTCTAGATTGGAAATACAATAAAATGGAAAAAATAATTAAAATGAAAAATGTTAGTATTCTAGTATTTAGGTATCATTACAAGACGAAAAACTTATATTTTCCAGCTGCCCGTCTCCTCCTGTTCACAAAAAATTCATCCTTTAGTGGAATTCTAGATTGGAAATACAATAAAATGGAAAAAATAATTAAAATGAAAAATGTTAGTATTCTAGTATTTAGGTATCATTACAAGACGAAAAACTTATATTTTCCAGCTGCCCGTCACCTCCTGTTCACAAAAAATTCATCCTTTAGTGGAATTCTAGATTGGAAATACAATAAAATGGAAAAAATTAACTAAAATAAAAAATGTTAGTATTTTAGTAAATGGGTATCATTACAGGACGAAAAACTTATTATTTCCAGCCGCCCATCACCTCCTGTTCTCAAAAAATTCATCCTTTAGTGGAATTCTAGATTGGAAATACAATAAAATGGAAAAAATTAATTAAAATGAAAAATGTTAGTATTCTAGTATTTAGGTATCATTACAAGACGAAAAACTTATATTTTCCAGCTGCCCGTCACCTCTTGTTCACAAAAAATTCATCCTTTAGTGGAATTCTAAATTGGAAATACAATAAAATGGAAAAAATTAATTATAATGAAAAATGTTAGTATTCTAGTATTTAGGTATCATTACAAGACGAAAAGCTTGTATTTTCCACCTGCCCGTCACCTCTTGTTCACAAAAAATTCATCCTTTAGTGGAATTCTAAATTGGAAATACAATAAAATGGATAAAATTATTTAAAATGAAATATGTTAGTATTCTAGTATTTAGGTATGATTACTGGACGAAAAACTTATATTTTCCAGCTGCCCGTCACCTCCTGGTCTCTTGGAATACATCCTTTAGTGGAATTCTAAATTGGAAATACAATAAAATGGAAAAAATTAATTAAAATGAAAAATGTTAGTATTCTAGTAAAATGAAAAATGTTAGTATTCTAGTATTTAGGTATCATTACAAGACGAAAAACTTATTATTTCCAGCCGCCCATCACCTCCTGTTCTCAAAAAATTCATCCTTTAGTGGAATTCTAGATTGGAAATACAATAAAATGGAAAAAATTAATTAAAATGAAAAATGTTAGTATTCTAGTATTTAGGTATCATTACAAGACGAAAAACTTATATTTTCCAGCTGCCCGTCAGCTCCTGTTCTCTTGGAATACATCCTTTAGTGGAATTCTAGATTGGAAATACAATAAAATGGAAAAAATTAACTAAAATAAAGAATGTTAGTATTCTAGTAAATGGGTATCATTGCAGGACGAAAAACTTATATTTTCCAGCTGCGCGTCACCTCCTGTTCTCTTGGAATACATCCTTTAGTGGAATTCCAAATTGGAAATACAATAAAATGGAAAAAATTAATTAAAATGAAAAATGTTAGTATTCTAGTATTTAGGTATCATTACAAGACGAAAAACTTATTATTTCCAGCCGCCCATCACCTCCTGTTCTCAAAAAATTCATCCTTTAGTGGAATTCTAGATTGGAAATACAATAAAATGGAAAAAATTAACTAAAATAAAGAATGTTAGTATTCTAGTAAATGGGTATCATTGCAGGACGAAAAACTTATATTTTCCAGCTGCGCGTCACCTCCTGTTCTCTTGGAATACATCCTTTAGTGGAATTCCAAATTGGAAATACAATAAAATGGAAAAAATTAATTAAAATGAAAAATGTTAGTATTCTAGTATTTAGGTATCATTACAAGACGAAAAACTTATTATTTCCAGCCGCCCATCACCTCCTGTTCTCAAAAAATTCATCCTTTAGTGGAATTCTAGATTGGAAATACAATAAAATGGAAAAAATTAATTAAAATGAAAAATGTTAGTATTCTAGTAAATGGGTATCATTACAGGACGAAAAACTTATATTTTCCAGCTGCGCGTCACCTCCTGTTCTCTTGGAATACATCCTTTAGTGGAATTCCAAATTGGAAATACAATAAAATGGAAAAAATTAACTAAAATAAAGAATGTTCGTATTCTAGTATTTAGGTATCATTACAGGACGAAAAACTTATTATTTCCAGCCGCCCATCACATCCTGTTCTCAAAAAATTCATCCTTTAGTGGAATTCTAGATTGGAAATACAATAAAATGGAAAAAATTAACTAAAATGGAAAATGTTAGTATTCTAGTGATTAGGTATCATTACAAGACGAAAAACTTATTATTTCCAGCCGCCCGTCACCTCCTGGTCTCTTGGAATACATCCTTTAGTGGAATTCTAAATTGGAAATACAATAAAATGGAAAAAATTAATTAAAATGAAAAATGTTAGTATTCTAGTATTTAGGTATCATTACAAGACGAAAAACTTATTATTTCCAGCCGCCCATCACCTCCTGTTATCAAAAAATTCATCCTTTAGTGGAATTCTAGATTGGAAATACAATAAAATGGAAAAAATTAATTAAAATGAAAAATGTTAGTATTCTAGTATTTAGGTATCATTACAAGACGAAAAACTTATATTTTCCAGCTGCCTGTCGCCTCTTGTTCACAAAAAATTCATCCTTTAGTGGAATTCTAAATTGGAAATACAATAAAATGGAAAAAATTAATTAAAATGAAATATGTATGTATGTATAGTATTTAGGTATCATTACAAGACGAAAAACTTATTATTTCCAGCCGCCCATCACCTCCTGTTATCAAAAAATTCATCCTTTAGTGGAATTCTAGATTGGAAATACAATAAAATGGAAAAAATAATTAAAATGAAAAATGTTAGTATTCTAGTATTTAGGTATCATTACAAGACGAAAAACTTATATTTTCCAGCTGCCCGTCTCCTCCTGTTCACAAAAAATTCATCCTTTAGTGGAATTCTAGATTGGAAATACAATAAAATGGAAAAAATAATTAAAATGAAAAATGTTAGTATTCTAGTATTTAGGTATCATTACAAGACGAAAAACTTATATTTTCCAGCTGCCCGTCACCTCCTGTTCACAAAAAATTCATCCTTTAGTGGAATTCTAGATTGGAAATACAATAAAATGGAAAAAATTAACTAAAATAAAGAATGTTAGTATTCTAGTATTTAGGTATCATTACAAGACGAAAAACTTATATTTTCCAGCTGCCCGTCACCTCCTGTTCACAAAAAATTCATCCTTTAGTGGAATTCTAGATTGGAAATACAATAAAATGGAAAAAATTAACTAAAATAAAAAATGTTAGTATTCTAGTAAATGGGTATCATTACAGGACGAAAAACTTATTATTTCCAGCCGCCCATCACCTCCTGTTCTCAAAAAATTCATCCTTTAGTGGAATTCTAGATTGGAAATACAATAAAATGGAAAAAATTAATTAAAATGAAAAATGTTAGTATTCTAGTATTTAGGTATCATTACAAGACGAAAAACTTATATTTTCCAGCTGCCCGTCACCTCTTGTTCACAAAAAATTCATCCTTTAGTGGAATTCTAAATTGGAAATACAATAAAATGGAAAAAATTAATTATAATGAAAAATGTTAGTATTCTAGTATTTAGGTATCATTACAAGACGAAAAACTTGTATTTTCCACCTGCCCGTCACCTCTTGTTCACAAAAAATTCATCCTTTAGTGGAATTCTAAATTGGAAATACAATAAAATGGATAAAATTATTTAAAATGAAATATGTTAGTATTCTAGTATTTAGGTATGATTACTGGACGAAAAACTTATATTTTCCAGCTGCCCGTCACCTCCTGGTCTCTTGGAATACATCCTTTAGTGGAATTCTAAATTGGAAATACAATAAAATGGAAAAAATTAATTAAAATGAAAAATGTTAGTATTCTAGTAAAATGAAAAATGTTAGTATTCTAGTATTTAGGTATCATTACAAGACGAAAAACTTATTATTTCCAGCCGCCCATCACCTCCTGTTCTCAAAAAATTCATCCTTTAGTGGAATTCTAGATTGGAAATACAATAAAATGGAAAAAATTAATTAAAATGAAAAATGTTAGTATTCTAGTATTTAGGTATCATTACAAGACGAAAAACTTATATTTTCCAGCTGCCCGTCAGCTCCTGTTCTCTTGGAATACATCCTTTAGTGGAATTCTAGATTGGAAATACAATAAAATGGAAAAAATTAACTAAAATAAAGAATGTTAGTATTCTAGTAAATGGGTATCATTGCAGGACGAAAAACTTATATTTTCCAGCTGCGCGTCACCTCCTGTTCTCTTGGAATACATCCTTTAGTGGAATTCCAAATTGGAAATACAATAAAATGGAAAAAATTAATTAAAATGAAAAATGTTAGTATTCTAGTATTTAGGTATCATTACAAGACGAAAAACTTATTATTTCCAGCCGCCCATCACCTCCTGTTCTCAAAAAATTCATCCTTTAGTGGAATTCTAGATTGGAAATACAATAAAATGGAAAAAATTAACTAAAATAAAGAATGTTAGTATTCTAGTAAATGGGTATCATTGCAGGACGAAAAACTTATATTTTCCAGCTGCGCGTCACCTCCTGTTCTCTTGGAATACATCCTTTAGTGGAATTCCAAATTGGAAATACAATAAAATGGAAAAAATTAATTAAAATGAAAAATGTTAGTATTCTAGTATTTAGGTATCATTACAAGACGAAAAACTTATTATTTCCAGCCGCCCATCACCTCCTGTTCTCAAAAAATTCATCCTTTAGTGGAATTCTAGATTGGAAATACAATAAAATGGAAAAAATTAATTAAAATGAAAAATGTTAGTATTCTAGTAAATGGGTATCATTACAGGACGAAAAACTTATATTTTCCAGCTGCGCGTCACCTCCTGTTCTCTTGGAATACATCGTTTAGTGGAATTCCAAATTGGAAATACAATAAAATGGAAAAAATTAACTAAAATAAAGAATGTTCGTATTCTAGTATTTAGGTATCATTACAGGACGAAAAACTTATTATTTCCAGCCGCCCATCACATCCTGTTCTCAAAAAATTCATCCTTTAGTGGAATTCTAGATTGGAAATACAATAAAATGGAAAAAATTAACTAAAATGGAAAATGTTAGTATTCTAGTGATTAGGTATCATTACAAGACGAAAAACTTATTATTTCCAGCCGCCCGTCACCTCCTGGTCTCTTGGAATACATCCTTTAGTGGAATTCTAAATTGGAAATACAATAAAATGGAAAAAATTAATTAAAATGAAAAATGTTAGTATTCTAGTATTTAGGTATCATTACAAGACGAAAAACTTATTATTTCCACCCGCCCATCACCTCCTGTTATCAAAAAATTCATCCTTTAGTGGAATTCTAGATTGGAAATACAATAAAATGGAAAAAATAATTAAAATGAAAAATGTTAGTATTCTAGTATTTAGGTATCATTACAAGACGAAAAACTTATATTTTCCAGCTGCTTATATTTTCCAGTTATTAATTAACTTTTTGAGAACAGGATGAATTTTTTGAGAACAGGAGGTGATGGGCGGCTGGAAATAATAAGTTTTTCGTCCTGTAATGATACCCATTTACTAGAATACTAACATTTTTTATTTTAGTTAATTTTTTCCATTTTATTGTATTTCCAATCTAGAATTCCACTAAAGGATGAATTTTTTGTGAACAGGAGGTGACGGGCAGCTGGAAAATATAAGTTTTTCGTCTTGTAATGATACCTAAATACTAGAATACTAACATTCTTTATTTTAGTTAATTTTTTCCATTTTATTGTATTTCCAATCTAGAATTCCACTAAAGGATGAATTTTTTGTGAACAGGAGGTGACGGGCAGCTGGAAAATATAAGTTTTTCGTCTTGTAATGATACCTAAATACTAGAATACTAACATTCTTTATTTTAGTTAATTTTTTCCATTTTATTGTATTTCCAATCTAGAATTCCACTAAAGGATGAATTTTTTGATAACAGGAGGTGATGGGCGGCTGGAAATAATAAGTTTTTCGTCTTGTAATGATACCTAAATACTAGAATACTAACATTTTTCATTTTAATTAATTTTTTCCATTTTATTGTATTTCCAATTTAGAATTCCACTAAAGGATGTATTCCAAGAGACCAGGAGGTGACGGGCGGCTGGAAATAATAAGTTTTTCGTCTTGTAATGATACCTAAATACTAGAATACTAACATTTTTCATTTTAATTAATTTTTTCCATTTTATTGTATTTCCAATTTAGAATTCCACTAAAGGATGTATTCCAAGAGACCAGGAGGTGACGGGCGGCTGGAAATAATAAGTTTTTCGTCTTGTAATGATACCTAATCTCCTGTTCACAAAAAATTCATCCTTTAGTGGAATTCTAGATTGGAAATACAATAAAATGGAAAAAATTAACTAAAATAAAGAATGTTAGTATTCTAGTATTTAGGTATCATTACAAGACGAAAAACTTATATTTTCCAGCTGCCCGTCACCTCCTGTTCACAAAAAATTCATCCTTTAGTGGAATTCTAGATTGGAAATACAATAAAATGGAAAAAATTAACTAAAATAAAGAATGTTAGTATTCTAGTATTTAGGTATCATTACAAGACGAAAAACTTATTATTTCCAGCCGCTCATCACCTCCTGTTCTCAAAAAATTCATCCTTTAGTGGAATTCTAGATTGGAAATACAATAAAATGGAAAAAATTAATTAAAATGAAAAATGTTAGTATTCTAGTATTTAGGTATCATTACAAGACGAAAAACTTATATTTTCCACCTGCCCGTCACCTCTTGTTCACAAAAAATTCATCCTTTAGTGGAATTCTAAATTGGAAATACAATAAAATGGAAAAAATTAATTAAAATGAAATATGTTAGTATTCTAGTATTTAGGTATGATTACTGGACGAAAAACTTATATTTTCCAGCTGCCCGTCACCTCCTGGTCTCTTGGAATACATCCTTTAGTGGAATTCTAAATTGGAAATACAATAAAATGGAAAAAATTAATTAAAATGAAAAATGTTAGTATTCTAGTAAATGGGTATCATTACAGGACGAAAAACTTACATTTTCCAGCTGCCCGTCAGCTCCTGTTCTCTTGGAATACATCCTTTAGTGGAATTCTAGATTGGAAATACAATAAAATGGAAAAAATTAACTAAAATAAAGAATGTTAGTATTCTAGTAAATGGGTATCATTGCAGGACGAAAAACTTATATTTTCCAGCTGCGCGTCACCTCCTGTTCTCTTGGAATACATCCTTTAGTGGAATTCCAAATTGGAAATACAATAAAATGGAAAAAATTAATTAAAATGAAAAATGTTAGTATTCTAGTATTTAGGTATCATTACAAGACGAAAAACTTATTATTTCCAGCCGCCCATCACCTCCTGTTCTCAAAAAATTCATCCTTTAGTGGAATTCTAGATTGGAAATACAATAAAATGGAAAAAATTAATTAAGATGAAAAATGTTAGTATTCTAGTATTTAGGTATCATTACAAGACGAAAAACTTATATTTTCCAGCTGCCCGTCAGCTCCTGTTCACAAAAAATTCATCCTTTAGTGGAATTCTAGATTGGAAATACAATAAAATGGAAAAAATTAACTAAAATAAAGAATGTTAGTATTCTAGTATTTAGGTATCATTACAAGACGAAGAACTTATTATTTCCAGCCGCCCGTCACCTCCTGGTCTCTTGGAATACATCCTTTAGTGGAATTCTAAATTGGAAATACAATAAAATGGAAAAAATTAATTAAAATGAAAAATGTTAGTATTCTAGTATTTAGGTATCATTACAAGACGAAAAACTTATTATTTCCAGCCGCCCATCACCTCCTGTTCTCAAAAAATTCATCCTTTAGTGGAATTCTAGATTGGAAATACAATAAAATGGAAAAAATTAATTAAAATGAAAAATGTTAGTATTCTAGTATTTAGGTATCATTACAAGACGAAGAACTTATATTTTCCAGCTGCCCGTCAGCTCCTGTTCACAAAAAATTCATCCTTTAGTGGAATTCTAGATTGGAAATACAATAAAATGGAAAAAATTAACTAAAATAAAGAATGTTAGTATTCTAGTATTTAGGTATCATTACAAGACGAAGAACTTATTATTTCCAGCCGCCCGTCACCTCCTGGTCTCTTGGAATACATCCTTTAGTGGAATTCTAAATTGGAAATACAATAAAATGGAAAAAATTAATTAAAATGAAAAATGTTAGTATTCTAGTATTTAGGTATGATTACTGGACGAAAAACTTATATTTTCTAGCTGCCCGTCACCTCCTGGTCTCTTGGAATACATCCTTTAGTGGAATTCTAAATTGGAAATACAATAAAATGGAAAAAATTAATTAAAATGAAAAATGTTAGTATTCTAGTATTTAGGTATCATTACAAGACGAAAAACTTATTATTTCCAGCCGCCCATCACCTCCTGTTCTCAAAAAATTCATCCTTTAGTGGAATTCTAGATTGGAAATACAATAAAATGGAAAAAATTAATTAAGATGAAAAATGTTAGTATTCTAGTATTTAGGTATCATTACAAGACGAAAAACTTATATTTTCCAGCTGCCCGTCAGCTCCTGTTCACAAAAAATTCATCCTTTAGTGGAATTCTAGATTGGAAATACAATAAAATGGAAAAAATTAACTAAAATAAAGAATGTTAGTATTCTAGTATTTAGGTATCATTACAAGACGAAGAACTTATTATTTCCAGCCGCCCGTCACCTCCTGGTCTCTTGGAATACATCCTTTAGTGGAATTCTAAATTGGAAATACAATAAAATGGAAAAAATTAATTAAAATGAAAAATGTTAGTATTCTAGTATTTAGGTATCATTACAAGACGAAAAACTTATTATTTCCAGCCGCCCATCACCTCCTGTTCTCAAAAAATTCATCCTTTAGTGGAATTCTAGATTGGAAATACAATAAAATGGAAAAAATTAATTAAAATGAAAAATGTTAGTATTCTAGTATTTAGGTATCATTACAAGACGAAGAACTTATATTTTCCAGCTGCCCGTCAGCTCCTGTTCACAAAAAATTCATCCTTTAGTGGAATTCTAGATTGGAAATACAATAAAATGGAAAAAATTAACTAAAATAAAGAATGTTAGTATTCTAGTAAATGGGTATCATTGCAGGACGAAAAACTTATATTTTCCAGCTGCGCGTCACCTCCTGTTCTCTTGGAATACATCCTTTAGTGGAATTCCAAATTGGAAATGCAATAAAATGGAAAAAATTAATTAAAATGAAAAATGTTAGTATTCTAGTATTTAGGTATCATTACAAGACGAAAAACTTATTATTTCCAGCCGCCCATCACCTCCTGTTCTCAAAAAATTCATCCTTTAGTGGAATTCTAGATTGGAAATACAATAAAATGGAAAAAATTAATTAAAATGAAAAATGTTAGTATTCTAGTAAATGGGTATCATTACAGGACGAAAAACTTATATTTTCCAGCTGCGCGTCACCTCCTTTTCTCTTGGAATACATCCTTTAGTGGAATTCCAAATTGGAAATACAATAAAATGGAAAAAATTAACTAAAATAAAGAATGTTCGTATTCTAGTATTTAGGTATCATTACAGGACGAAAAACTTATTATTTCCAGCCGCCCATTACCTCCTGTTCTCAAAAAATTCATCCTTTAGTGGAATTCTAGATTGGAAATACAATAAAATGGAAAAAATTAACTAAAATGGAAAATGTTAGTATTCTAGTGATTAGGTATCATTACTGGACAAAAAACTTATATTTTCCAGCTGCCCGTCACCTCCTGTTCTCAAAAAATTCATCCTTTAGTGGAATTCTAGATTGGAAATACAATAAAATGGAAAAAATTAATTAAAATGAAAAATGTTAGTATTCTAGTATTTAGGTATCATTACAAGACGAAAAACTTATATTTTCCAGCTGCCCGTCACCTCTTGTTCTCTTGGAATACATCCTTTAGTGGAATTCCAAATTGAAAATACAATAAAATGGAAAAAATTAATTAAAATGAAATATGTTAGTATTCTAGTATTTAGGTATCATTACAAGACGAAAAACTTATTATTTCCAGCCGCCCATCACCTCCTGTTCTCAAAAAATTCATCCTTTAGTGGAATTCTAGATTGGAAATACAATAAAATGGAAAAAATTAACTAAAATGGAAAATGTTAGTATTCTAGTGATTAGGTATCATTACTGGACGAAAAACTTATATTTTCCACCTGCCCGTCACCTCTTGTTCACAAAAAATTTATCCTTTAGTGGAATTCTAAATTGGAAATACAATAAAATGGAAAAAATTAATTAAAATGAAATATGTTAGTATTCTAGTATTTAGGTATCATTACAAGACGAAAAACTTATTATTTCCAGCCGCCCATCACCTCCTGTTCTCACAAAATTCATCCTTTAGTGGAATTCTAGATTGGAAATACAATAAAATGGAAAAAATTAATTAAAATGAAAAATGTTAGTATTCTAGTATTTAGGTATGATTACTGGACGAAAAACTTATATTTTCTAGCTGCCCGTCACCTCCTGGTCTCTTGGAATACATCCTTTAGTGGAATTCTAAATTGGAAATACAATAAAATGGAAAAAATTAATTAAAATGAAAAATGTTAGTATTCTAGTATTTAGGTATCATTACAAGACAAAAAACTTATTATTTCCAGCCGCCCATCACCTCCTGTTCTCAAAAAATTCATCCTTTAGTGGAATTCTAGATTGGAAATACAATAAAATGGAAAAAATTAATTAAGATGAAAAATGTTAGTATTCTAGTATTTAGGTATCATTACAAGACGAAAAACTTATATTTTCCAGCTGCCCGTCAGCTCCTGTTCACAAAAAATTCATCCTTTAGTGGAATTCTAGATTGGAAATACAATAAAATGGAAAAAATTAACTAAAATAAAGAATGTTAGTATTCTAGTATTTAGGTATCATTACAAGACGAAGAACTTATTATTTCCAGCCGCCCGTCACCTCCTGGTCTCTTGGAATACATCCTTTAGTGGAATTCTAAATTGGAAATACAATAAAATGGAAAAAATTAATTAAAATGAAAAATGTTAGTATTCTAGTATTTAGGTATCATTACAAGACGAAAAACTTATTATTTCCAGCCGCCCATCACCTCCTGTTCTCAAAAAATTCATCCTTTAGTGGAATTCTAGATTGGAAATACAATAAAATGGAAAAAATTAATTAAAATGAAAAATGTTAGTATTCTAGTATTTAGGTATCATTACAAGACGAAGAACTTATATTTTCCAGCTGCCCGTCAGCTCCTGTTCACAAAAAATTCATCCTTTAGTGGAATTCTAGATTGGAAATACAATAAAATGGAAAAAATTAACTAAAATAAAGAATGTTAGTATTCTAGTAAATGGGTATCATTGCAGGACGAAAAACTTATATTTTCCAGCTGCGCGTCACCTCCTGTTCTCTTGGAATACATCCTTTAGTGGAATTCCAAATTGGAAATGCAATAAAATGGAAAAAATTAATTAAAATGAAAAATGTTAGTATTCTAGTATTTAGGTATCATTACAAGACGAAAAACTTATTATTTCCAGCCGCCCATCACCTCCTGTTCTCAAAAAATTCATCCTTTAGTGGAATTCTAGATTGGAAATACAATAAAATGGAAAAAATTAATTAAAATGAAAAATGTTAGTATTCTAGTAAATGGGTATCATTACAGGACGAAAAACTTATATTTTCCAGCTGCGCGTCACCTCCTGTTCTCTTGGAATACATCCTTTAGTGGAATTCCAAATTGGAAATACAATAAAATGGAAAAAATTAACTAAAATAAAGAATGTTCGTATTCTAGTATTTAGGTATCATTACAGGACGAAAAACTTATTATTTCCAGCCGCCCATTACCTCCTGTTCTCAAAAAATTCATCCTTTAGTGGAATTCTAGATTGGAAATACAATAAAATGGAAAAAATTAACTAAAATGGAAAATGTTAGTATTCTAGTGATTAGGTATCATTACTGGACAAAAAACTTATATTTTCCAGCTGCCCGTCACCTCCTGTTCTCAAAAAATTCATCCTTTAGTGGAATTCTAGATTGGAAATACAATAAAATGGAAAAAATTAATTAAAATGAAAAATGTTAGTATTCTAGTATTTAGGTATCATTACAAGACGAAAAACTTATATTTTCCAGCTGCCCGTCACCTCTTGTTCTCTTGGAATACATCCTTTAGTGGAATTCCAAATTGAAAATACAATAAAATGGAAAAAATTAATTAAAATGAAATATGTTAGTATTCTAGTATTTAGGTATCATTACAAGACGAAAAACTTATTATTTCCAGCCGCCCATCACCTCCTGTTCTCAAAAAATTCATCCTTTAGTGGAATTCTAGATTGGAAATACAATAAAATGGAAAAAATTAACTAAAATGGAAAATGTTAGTATTCTAGTGATTAGGTATCATTACTGGACGAAAAACTTATATTTTCCAGCTGCCCGTCACCTCCTGTTCTCTTGGAATACATCCTTTAGTGCAATTCAAAATTGGAAATACAATAAAATGGAGAAAATTAATTAAAATGAAAAATGTTAGTATTCTAGTATTTAGGTATCATTACAAGACGAAAAACTTATTATTTCCAGCTCCGCGTCACCTCCTGTTGTCTTGGAATACATCCTTTAGTGCAATTCAAAATTGGAAATACAATAAAATGGAAAAAATTAATTAAAATGAAAAATGTTAGTATTCTAGTATTTAGGTATCATTACAAGACGAAAATCTTATTATTTCCAGCCGCCCATCACCTCCTGTTCTCAAAAAATTCATCCTTTAGTGGAATTCTAGATTGGAAATACAATAAAATGGAAAAAATTAACTAAAATGGAAAATGTTAGTATTCTAGTAATTAGGTATCATTACAAGACGAAAAACTTATTATTTCCAGCCGCCCGTCACCTCCAGTTCTCACAAAATTCATCCTTTAGTGCAATTCTAAATTGGAAATACAATAAAATGGAAAAAATTAATTAAAATGAAAAATGTTAGTATTCTAGTAAATGGGTATCGTTACAGGACGAAAAACTTATATTTTCCAGCCGCCCATCACCTCCTGTTCTCAAAAAATTCATCCTTTAGTGGAATTCTAGATTGGAAATACAATAAAATGGAAAAAATTAATTAAAATGAAAAATGTTAGTATTCTAGTATTTAGGTATCATTACAAGACGAAAAACTTATATTTTTCAGCTGCCCGTCACCTCCTGTTCTCAAAAAATTCATCCTTTAGTGGAATTCTAGATTGGAAATACAATAAAATGAAAAAAATTAACTAAAATAAAGAATGTTCGTATTCTAGTATTTAGGTATCATTACAAGACGAAAAACTTATTATTTCCAGCTCCGCGTCACCTCCTGTTCTCTTGGAATACATCCTTTAGTGCAATTCAAAATTGGAAATACAATAAAATGGAAAAAATTAATTAAAATGAAAAATGTTAGTATTCTAGTATTTAGGTATCATTACAAGACGAAAATCTTATTATTTCCAGCCGCCCATCACCTCCTGTTCTCAAAAAATTCATCCTTTAGTGGAATTCTAGATTGGAAATACAATAAAATGGAAAAAATTAACTAAAATGGAAAATGTTAGTATTCTAGTAATTAGGTATCATTACAAGACGAAAAACTTATTATTTCCAGCCGCCCGTCACCTCCAGTTCTCACAAAATTCATCCTTTAGTGCAATTCTAAATTGGAAATACAATAAAATGGAAAAAATTAATTAAAATGAAAAATGTTAGTATTCTAGTAAATGGGTATCGTTACAGGACGAAAAACTTATATTTTCCAACCGCCCATCACCTCCTGTTCTCAAAAAATTCATCCTTTAGTGGAATTCTAGATTGGAAATACAATAAAATGGAAAAAATTAATTAAAATGAAAAATGTTAGTATTCTAGTATTTAGGTATCATTACAAGACGAAAAACTTATATTTTTCAGCTGCCCGTCACCTCCTGTTCTCAAAAAATTCATCCTTTAGTGGAATTCTAAATTGGAAATACAATAAAATGGAAAAAATTAATTAAAATGAAAAATGTTAGTATTCTAGTATTTAGGTATCATTACAAGACGAAAAACTTATAATTTTCAGCTGCCCGTCACCTCCTGTTCTCAAAAAATTCATCCTTTAGTGGAATTCTAAATTGGAAATACAATAAAATGGAAAAAATTAACTAAAATGGAAAATGTTAGTATTCTAGTAATTAGGTATCATTACAAGACCAAAAACTTATTATTTCCAGCCGCCCGTCACCTCCTGGTCTCTTGGAATACATCCTTTAGTGGAATTCTAAATTGGAAATACAATAAAATGGAAAAAATTAATTAAAATGAAAAATGTTAGTATTCTAGTATTTAGGTATCATTACAAGACGAAAAACTTATATTTTCCAGCTGCCCGTCACCTCCTGTTCACAAAAAATTCATCCTTTAGTGGAATTCTAGATTGGAAATACAATAAAATGGAAAAAATTAATTAAAATGAAAAATGTTAGTATTCTAGTATTTAGGTATCATTACAAGACGAAAAACTTATATTTTCCAGCTGCCCGTCGCCTCTTGTTCACAAAAAATTCATCCTTTAGTGGAATTCTAAATTGGAAATACAATAAAATGGAAAAAATTAATTAAAATGAAATATGTATGTATGTATAGTATTTAGGTATCATTACAAGACGAAAAACTTATTATTTCCAGCCGCCCATCACCTCCTGTTATCAAAAAATTCATCCTTTAGTGGAATTCTAGATTGGAAATACAATAAAATGGAAAAAATAATTAAAATGAAAAATGTTAGTATTCTAGTATTTAGGTATCATTACAAGACGAAAAACTTATATTTTCCAGCTGCCCGTCTCCTCCTGTTCACAAAAAATTCATCCTTTAGTGGAATTCTAGATTGGAAATACAATAAAATGGAAAAAATAATTAAAATGAAAAATGTTAGTATTCTAGTATTTAGGTATCATTACAAGACGAAAAACTTATATTTTCCAGCTGCCCGTCACCTCCTGTTCACAAAAAATTCATCCTTTAGTGGAATTCTAGATTGGAAATACAATAAAATGGAAAAAATTAACTAAAATAAAGAATGTTAGTATTCTAGTATTTAGGTATCATTACAAGACGAAAAACTTATATTTTCCAGCTGCCCGTCACCTCCTGTTCACAAAAAATTCATCCTTTAGTGGAATTCTAGATTGGAAATACAATAAAATGGAAAAAATTAACTAAAATAAAAAATGTTAGTATTTTAGTAAATGGGTATCATTACAGGACGAAAAACTTATTATTTCCAGCCGCCCATCACCTCCTGTTCTCAAAAAATTCATCCTTTAGTGGAATTCTAGATTGGAAATACAATAAAATGGAAAAAATTAATTAAAATGAAAAATGTTAGTATTCTAGTATTTAGGTATCATTACAAGACGAAAAACTTATATTTTCCAGCTGCCCGTCACCTCTTGTTCACAAAAAATTCATCCTTTAGTGGAATTCTAAATTGGAAATACAATAAAATGGAAAAAATTAATTATAATGAAAAATGTTAGTATTCTAGTATTTAGGTATCATTACAAGACGAAAAGCTTGTATTTTCCACCTGCCCGTCACCTCTTGTTCACAAAAAATTCATCCTTTAGTGGAATTCTAAATTGGAAATACAATAAAATGGATAAAATTATTTAAAATGAAATATGTTAGTATTCTAGTATTTAGGTATGATTACTGGACGAAAAACTTATATTTTCCAGCTGCCCGTCACCTCCTGGTCTCTTGGAATACATCCTTTAGTGGAATTCTAAATTGGAAATACAATAAAATGGAAAAAATTAATTAAAATGAAAAATGTTAGTATTCTAGTAAAATGAAAAATGTTAGTATTCTAGTATTTAGGTATCATTACAAGACGAAAAACTTATTATTTCCAGCCGCCCATCACCTCCTGTTCTCAAAAAATTCATCCTTTAGTGGAATTCTAGATTGGAAATACAATAAAATGGAAAAAATTAATTAAAATGAAAAATGTTAGTATTCTAGTATTTAGGTATCATTACAAGACGAAAAACTTATATTTTCCAGCTGCCCGTCAGCTCCTGTTCTCTTGGAATACATCCTTTAGTGGAATTCTAGATTGGAAATACAATAAAATGGAAAAAATTAACTAAAATAAAGAATGTTAGTATTCTAGTAAATGGGTATCATTGCAGGACGAAAAACTTATATTTTCCAGCTGCGCGTCACCTCCTGTTCTCTTGGAATACATCCTTTAGTGGAATTCCAAATTGGAAATACAATAAAATGGAAAAAATTAATTAAAATGAAAAATGTTAGTATTCTAGTATTTAGGTATCATTACAAGACGAAAAACTTATTATTTCCAGCCGCCCATCACCTCCTGTTCTCAAAAAATTCATCCTTTAGTGGAATTCTAGATTGGAAATACAATAAAATGGAAAAAATTAACTAAAATAAAGAATGTTAGTATTCTAGTAAATGGGTATCATTGCAGGACGAAAAACTTATATTTTCCAGCTGCGCGTCACCTCCTGTTCTCTTGGAATACATCCTTTAGTGGAATTCCAAATTGGAAATACAATAAAATGGAAAAAATTAATTAAAATGAAAAATGTTAGTATTCTAGTATTTAGGTATCATTACAAGACGAAAAACTTATTATTTCCAGCCGCCCATCACCTCCTGTTCTCAAAAAATTCATCCTTTAGTGGAATTCTAGATTGGAAATACAATAAAATGGAAAAAATTAATTAAAATGAAAAATGTTAGTATTCTAGTAAATGGGTATCATTACAGGACGAAAAACTTATATTTTCCAGCTGCGCGTCACCTCCTGTTCTCTTGGAATACATCCTTTAGTGGAATTCCAAATTGGAAATACAATAAAATGGAAAAAATTAACTAAAATAAAGAATGTTCGTATTCTAGTATTTAGGTATCATTACAGGACGAAAAACTTATTATTTCCAGCCGCCCATCACATCCTGTTCTCAAAAAATTCATCCTTTAGTGGAATTCTAGATTGGAAATACAATAAAATGGAAAAAATTAACTAAAATGGAAAATGTTAGTATTCTAGTGATTAGGTATCATTACAAGACGAAAAACTTCTTATTTCCAGCCGCCCGTCACCTCCTGGTCTCTTGGAATACATCCTTTAGTGGAATTCTAAATTGGAAATACAATAAAATGGAAAAAATTAATTAAAATGAAAAATGTTAGTATTCTAGTATTTAGGTATCATTACAAGACGAAAAACTTATTATTTCCAGCCGCCCATCACCTCCTGTTATCAAAAAATTCATCCTTTAGTGGAATTCTAGATTGGAAATACAATAAAATGGAAAAAATTAATTAAAATGAAAAATGTTAGTATTCTAGTATTTAGGTATCATTACAAGACGAAAAACTTATATTTTCCAGCTGCCCGTCGCCTCTTGTTCACAAAAAATTCATCCTTTAGTGGAATTCTAAATTGGAAATACAATAAAATGGAAAAAATTAATTAAAATGAAATATGTATGTATGTATAGTATTTAGGTATCATTACAAGACGAAAAACTTATTATTTCCAGCCGCCCATCACCTCCTGTTATCAAAAAATTCATCCTTTAGTGGAATTCTAGATTGGAAATACAATAAAATGGAAAAAATAATTAAAATGAAAAATGTTAGTATTCTAGTATTTAGGTATCATTACAAGACGAAAAACTTATATTTTCCAGCTGCCCGTCTCCTCCTGTTCACAAAAAATTCATCCTTTAGTGGAATTCTAGATTGGAAATACAATAAAATGGAAAAAATAATTAAAATGAAAAATGTTAGTATTCTAGTATTTAGGTATCATTACAAGACGAAAAACTTATATTTTCCAGCTGCCCGTCACCTCCTGTTCACAAAAAATTCATCCTTTAGTGGAATTCTAGATTGGAAATACAATAAAATGGAAAAAATTAACTAAAATAAAGAATGTTAGTATTCTAGTATTTAGGTATCATTACAAGACGAAAAACTTATATTTTCCAGCTGCCCGTCACCTCCTGTTCACAAAAAATTCATCCTTTAGTGGAATTCTAGATTGGAAATACAATAAAATGGAAAAAATTAACTAAAATAAAAAATGTTAGTATTCTAGTAAATGGGTATCATTACAGGACGAAAAACTTATTATTTCCAGCCGCCCATCACCTCCTGTTCTCAAAAAATTCATCCTTTAGTGGAATTCTAGATTGGAAATACAATAAAATGGAAAAAATTAATTAAAATGAAAAATGTTAGTATTCTAGTATTTAGGTATCATTACAAGACGAAAAACTTATATTTTCCAGCTGCCCGTCACCTCTTGTTCACAAAAAATTCATCCTTTAGTGGAATTCTAAATTGGAAATACAATAAAATGGAAAAAATTAATTATAATGAAAAATGTTAGTATTCTAGTATTTAGGTATCATTACAAGACGAAAAACTTGTATTTTCCACCTGCCCGTCACCTCTTGTTCACAAAAAATTCATCCTTTAGTGGAATTCTAAATTGGAAATACAATAAAATGGATAAAATTATTTAAAATGAAATATGTTAGTATTCTAGTATTTAGGTATGATTACTGGACGAAAAACTTATATTTTCCAGCTGCCCGTCACCTCCTGGTCTCTTGGAATACATCCTTTAGTGGAATTCTAAATTGGAAATACAATAAAATGGAAAAAATTAATTAAAATGAAAAATGTTAGTATTCTAGTAAAATGAAAAATGTTAGTATTCTAGTATTTAGGTATCATTACAAGACGAAAAACTTATTATTTCCAGCCGCCCATCACCTCCTGTTCTCAAAAAATTCATCCTTTAGTGGAATTCTAGATTGGAAATACAATAAAATGGAAAAAATTAATTAAAATGAAAAATGTTAGTATTCTAGTATTTAGGTATCATTACAAGACGAAAAACTTATATTTTCCAGCTGCCCGTCAGCTCCTGTTCTCTTGGAATACATCCTTTAGTGGAATTCTAGATTGGAAATACAATAAAATGGAAAAAATTAACTAAAATAAAGAATGTTAGTATTCTAGTAAATGGGTATCATTGCAGGACGAAAAACTTATATTTTCCAGCTGCGCGTCACCTCCTGTTCTCTTGGAATACATCCTTTAGTGGAATTCCAAATTGGAAATACAATAAAATGGAAAAAATTAATTAAAATGAAAAATGTTAGTATTCTAGTATTTAGGTATCATTACAAGACGAAAAACTTATTATTTCCAGCCGCCCATCACCTCCTGTTCTCAAAAAATTCATCCTTTAGTGGAATTCTAGATTGGAAATACAATAAAATGGAAAAAATTAACTAAAATAAAGAATGTTAGTATTCTAGTAAATGGGTATCATTGCAGGACGAAAAACTTATATTTTCCAGCTGCGCGTCACCTCCTGTTCTCTTGGAATACATCCTTTAGTGGAATTCCAAATTGGAAATACAATAAAATGGAAAAAATTAATTAAAATGAAAAATGTTAGTATTCTAGTATTTAGGTATCATTACAAGACGAAAAACTTATTATTTCCAGCCGCCCATCACCTCCTGTTCTCAAAAAATTCATCCTTTAGTGGAATTCTAGATTGGAAATACAATAAAATGGAAAAAATTAATTAAAATGAAAAATGTTAGTATTCTAGTAAATGGGTATCATTACAGGACGAAAAACTTATATTTTCCAGCTGCGCGTCACCTCCTGTTCTCTTGGAATACATCGTTTAGTGGAATTCCAAATTGGAAATACAATAAAATGGAAAAAATTAACTAAAATAAAGAATGTTCGTATTCTAGTATTTAGGTATCATTACAGGACGAAAAACTTATTATTTCCAGCCGCCCATCACATCCTGTTCTCAAAAAATTCATCCTTTAGTGGAATTCTAGATTGGAAATACAATAAAATGGAAAAAATTAACTAAAATGGAAAATGTTAGTATTCTAGTGATTAGGTATCATTACAAGACGAAAAACTTATTATTTCCAGCCGCCCGTCACCTCCTGGTCTCTTGGAATACATCCTTTAGTGGAATTCTAAATTGGAAATACAATAAAATGGAAAAAATTAATTAAAATGAAAAATGTTAGTATTCTAGTATTTAGGTATCATTACAAGACGAAAAACTTATTATTTCCAGCCGCCCATCACCTCCTGTTATCAAAAAATTCATCCTTTAGTGGAATTCTAGATTGGAAATACAATAAAATGGAAAAAATAATTAAAATGAAAAATGTTAGTATTCTAGTATTTAGGTATCATTACAAGACGAAAAACTTATATTTTCCAGCTGCTTATATTTTCCAGTTATTAATTAACTTTTTGAGAACAGGATGAATTTTTTGAGAACAGGAGGTGATGGGCGGCTGGAAATAATAAGTTTTTCGTCCTGTAATGATACCCATTTACTAGAATACTAACATTTTTTATTTTAGTTAATTTTTTCCATTTTATTGTATTTCCAATCTAGAATTCCACTAAAGGATGAATTTTTTGTGAACAGGAGGTGACGGGCAGCTGGAAAATATAAGTTTTTCGTCTTGTAATGATACCTAAATACTAGAATACTAACATTCTTTATTTTAGTTAATTTTTTCCATTTTATTGTATTTCCAATCTAGAATTCCACTAAAGGATGAATTTTTTGTGATCAGGAGGTGACGGGCAGCTGGAAAATATAAGTTTTTCGTCTTGTAATGATACCTAAATACTAGAATACTAACATTCTTTATTTTAGTTAATTTTTTCCATTTTATTGTATTTCCAATCTAGAATTCCACTAAAGGATGAATTTTTTGATAACAGGAGGTGATGGGCGGCTGGAAATAATAAGTTTTTCGTCTTGTAATGATACCTAAATACTAGAATACTAACATTTTTCATTTTAATTAATTTTTTCCATTTTATTGTATTTCCAATTTAGAATTCCACTAAAGGATGTATTCCAAGAGACCAGGAGGTGACGGGCGGCTGGAAATAATAAGTTTTTCGTCTTGTAATGATACCTAAATACTAGAATACTAACATTTTTCATTTTAATTAATTTTTTCCATTTTATTGTATTTCCAATTTAGAATTCCACTAAAGGATGTATTCCAAGAGACCAGGAGGTGACGGGCGGCTGGAAATAATAAGTTTTTCGTCTTGTAATGATACCTAATCTCCTGTTCACAAAAAATTCATCCTTTAGTGGAATTCTAGATTGGAAATACAATAAAATGGAAAAAATTAACTAAAATAAAGAATGTTAGTATTCTAGTATTTAGGTATCATTACAAGACGAAAAACTTATATTTTCCAGCTGCCCGTCACCTCCTGTTCACAAAAAATTCATCCTTTAGTGGAATTCTAGATTGGAAATACAATAAAATGGAAAAAATTAACTAAAATAAAGAATGTTAGTATTCTAGTATTTAGGTATCATTACAAGACGAAAAACTTATTATTTCCAGCCGCTCATCACCTCCTGTTCTCAAAAAATTCATCCTTTAGTGGAATTCTAGATTGGAAATACAATAAAATGGAAAAAATTAATTAAAATGAAAAATGTTAGTATTCTAGTATTTAGGTATCATTACAAGACGAAAAACTTATATTTTCCACCTGCCCGTCACCTCTTGTTCACAAAAAATTCATCCTTTAGTGGAATTCTAAATTGGAAATACAATAAAATGGAAAAAATTAATTAAAATGAAATATGTTAGTATTCTAGTATTTAGGTATGATTACTGGACGAAAAACTTATATTTTCCAGCTGCCCGTCACCTCCTGGTCTCTTGGAATACATCCTTTAGTGGAATTCTAAATTGGAAATACAATAAAATGGAAAAAATTAATTAAAATGAAAAATGTTAGTATTCTAGTAAATGGGTATCATTACAGGACGAAAAACTTACATTTTCCAGCTGCCCGTCAGCTCCTGTTCTCTTGGAATACATCCTTTAGTGGAATTCTAGATTGGAAATACAATAAAATGGAAAAAATTAACTAAAATAAAGAATGTTAGTATTCTAGTAAATGGGTATCATTGCAGGACGAAAAACTTATATTTTCCAGCTGCGCGTCACCTCCTGTTCTCTTGGAATACATCCTTTAGTGGAATTCCAAATTGGAAATACAATAAAATGGAAAAAATTAATTAAAATGAAAAATGTTAGTATTCTAGTATTTAGGTATCATTACAAGACGAAAAACTTATTATTTCCAGCCGCCCATCACCTCCTGTTCTCAAAAAATTCATCCTTTAGTGGAATTCTAGATTGGAAATACAATAAAATGGAAAAAATTAATTAAAATGAAAAATGTTAGTATTCTAGTAAATGGGTATCATTACAGGAGGAAAAACTTATATTTTCCAGCTGCGCGTCACCTCCTGTTCTCTTGGAATACATCGTTTAGTGGAATTCCAAATTGGAAATACAATAAAATGGAAAAAATTAACTAAAATAAAGAATGTTCGTATTCTAGTATTTAGGTATCATTACAGGACGAAAAACTTATTATTTCCAGCAGCCCATCACCTCCTGTTCTCAAAAAATTCATCCTTTAGTGGAATTCTAGATTGGAAATACAATAAAATGGAAAAAATTAACTAAAATGGAAAATGTTAGTATTCTAGTGATTAGGTATCATTACAAGACGAAAAACTTATTATTTCCAGCCGCCCGTCACCTCCTGGTCTCTTGGAATACATCCTTTAGTGGAATTCTAAATTGGAAATACAATAAAATGGAAAAAATTAATTAAAATGAAAAATGTTAGTATTCTAGTATTTAGGTATCATTACAAGACGAAAAACTTATTATTTCCAGCCGCCCGTCACCTCCTGGTCTCTTGGAATACATCCTTTAGTGGAATTCTAAATTGGAAATACAATAAAATGGAAAAAATTAATTAAAATGAAAAATGTTAGTATTCTAGTATTTAGGTATCATTACAAGACGAAAAACTTATTATTTCCAGCCGCCCATCACCTCCTGTTATCAAAAAATTCATCCTTTAGTGGAATTCTAGATTGGAAATACAATAAAATGGAAAAAATTAACTAAAATAAAGAATGTTAGTATTCTAGTATTTAGGTATCATTACAAGACGAAAAACTTATATTTTCCAGCTGCCCGTCACCTACTGTTCACAAAAAATTCATCCTTTAGTGGAATTCTAGATTGGAAATACAATAAAATGGAAAAAATTAACTAAAATAAAGAATGTTAGTATTCTAGTAAATGGGTATCATTACAGGACGAAAAACTTATTATTTCCAGCCGCCCATCACCTCCTGTTCTCAAAAAATTCATCCTTTAGTGGAATTCTAGATTGGAAATACAATAAAATGGAAAAAATTAATTAAAATGAAAAATGTTAGTATTCTAGTATTTAGGTATCATTACAAGACGAAAAACTTATATTTTCCAGCTGCCCGTCACCTCTTGTTAACAAAAAATTTATCCTTTAGTGGAATTCTAAATTGGAAATACAATAAAATGGAAAAAATTAATTATAATGAAAAATGTTAGTATTCTAGTGATTAGGTATCATTACAAGACGAAAAACTTATTATTTCCAGCCGCCCGTCACCTCCTGGTCTCTTGGAATACATCCTTTAGTGGAATTCTAAATTGGAAATACAATAAAATGGAAAAAATTAATTAAAATGAAAAATGTTAGTATTCTAGTATTTAGGTATCATTACAAGACGAAAAACTTATTATTTCCAGCCGCCCGTCACCTCTTGTTAACAAAAAATTCATCCTTTAGTGGAATTCTAAATTGGAAATACAATAAAATGGAAAAAATTAATTATAATGAAAAATGTTAGTATTCTAGTGATTAGGTATCATTACAAGACGAAAAACTTATTATTTCCAGCCGCCCGTCACCTCCTGGTCTCTTGGAATACATCCTTTAGTGGAATTCTAAATTGGAAATACAATAAAATGGAAAAAATTAATTAAAATGAAAAATGTTAGTATTCTAGTATTTAGGTATCATTACAAGACGAAAAACTTATTATTTCCAGCCGCCCATCACCTCCTGTTATCAAAAAATTCATCCTTTAGTGGAATTCTAGATTGGAAATACAATAAAATGGAAAAAATTAACTAAAATAAAGAATGTTAGTATTCTAGTATTTAGGTATCATTACAAGACGAAAAACTTATATTTTCCAGCTGCCCGTCACCTCCTGTTCACAAAAAATTCATCCTTTAGTGGAATTCTAGATTGGAAATACAATAAAATGGAAAAAATTAACTAAAATAAAGAATGTTAGTATTCTAGTATTTAGGTATCATTACAAGACGAAAAACTTATATTTTCCAGCTGCCCGTCACCTCCTGTTCACAAAAAATTCATCCTTTAGTGGAATTCTACATTGGAAATACAATAAAATGGAAAAAATTAACTAAAATAAAAAATGTTAGTATTCTAGTAAATGGGTATCATTACAGGACGAAAAACTTATTATTTCCAGCCGCCCATCACCTCCTGTTCTCAAAAAATTCATCCTTTAGTGGAATTCTAGATTGGAAATACAATAAAATGGAAAAAATTAATTAAAATGAAAAATGTTAGTATTCTAGTATTTAGGTATCATTACAAGACGAAAAACTTATATTTTCCAGCTGCCCGTCACCTCTTGTTAACAAAAAATTCATCCTTTAGTGGAATTCTAAATTGGAAATACAATAAAATGGAAAAAATTAATTAAAATGAAAAATGTTAGTATTCTAGTATTTAGGTATCATTACAAGACGAAAAACTTATATTTTCCACCTGCCCGTCACCTCCTGTTCTCAAAAAATTCATCCTTTAGTGGAATTCTAGATTGGAAATACAATAAAATGGAAAAAATTAATTAAAATGAAATATGTTAGTATTCTAGTATTTAGGTATGATTACTGGACGAAAAACTTATATTTTCCAGCTGCCCGTCACCTCCTGGTCTCTTGGAATACATCCTTTAGTGGAATTCTAAATTGGAAATACAATAAAATGGAAAAAATTAATTAAAATGAAAAATGTTAGTACTCTAGTATTTAGGTATCATTACAAGACGAAAAACTTATTATTTCCAGCCGCCCATCACCTCCTGTTCTCAAAAAATTCATCCTTTAGTGGAATTCTAGATTGGAAATACAATAAAATGGAAAAAATTAACTAAAATAAAGAATGTTAGTATTCTAGTAAATGGGTATCATTGCAGGACGAAAAACTTATATTTTCCAGCTGCGCGTCACCTCCTGTTCTCTTGGAATACATCCTTTAGTGGAATTCCAAATTGGAAATACAATAAAATGGAAAAAATTAATTAAAATGAAAAATGTTAGTATTCTAGTATTTAGGTATCATTACAAGACGAAAAACTTATTATTTCCAGCCGCCCATCACCTCCTGTTCTCAAAAAATTCATCCTTTAGTGGAATTCTAGATTGGAAATACAATAAAATGGAAAAAATTAATTAAAATGAAAAATGTTAGTATTCTAGTAAATGGGTATCATTACAGGAGGAAAAACTTATATTTTCCAGCTGCGCGTCACCTCCTGTTCTCTTGGAATACATCGTTTAGTGGAATTCCAAATTGGAAATACAATAAAATGGAAAAAATTAACTAAAATAAAGAATGTTCGTATTCTAGTATTTAGGTATCATTACAGGACGAAAAACTTATTATTTCCAGCAGCCCATCACCTCCTGTTCTCAAAAAATTCATCCTTTAGTGGAATTCTAGATTGGAAATACAATAAAATGGAAAAAATTAACTAAAATGGAAAATGTTAGTATTCTAGTGATTAGGTATCATTACAAGACGAAAAACTTATTATTTCCAGCCGCCCGTCACCTCCTGGTCTCTTGGAATACATCCTTTAGTGGAATTCTAAATTGGAAATACAATAAAATGGAAAAAATTAATTAAAATGAAAAATGTTAGTATTCTAGTATTTAGGTATCATTACAAGACGAAAAACTTATTATTTCCAGCCGCCCGTCACCTCCTGGTCTCTTGGAATACATCCTTTAGTGGAATTCTAAATTGGAAATACAATAAAATGGAAAAAATTAATTAAAATGAAAAATGTTAGTATTCTAGTATTTAGGTATCATTACAAGACGAAAAACTTATTATTTCCAGCCGCCCATCACCTCCAGTTATCAAAAAATTCATCCTTTAGTGGAATTCTAGATTGGAAATACAATAAAATGGAAAAAATTAACTAAAATAAAGAATGTTAGTATTCTAGTATTTAGGTATCATTACAAGACGAAAAACTTATATTTTCCAGCTGCCCGTCACCTCCTGTTCACAAAAAATTCATCCTTTAGTGGAATTCTAGATTGGAAATACAATAAAATGGAAAAAATTAACTAAAATAAAGAATGTTAGTATTCTAGTATTTAGGTATCATTACAAGACGAAAAACTTATATTTTCCAGCTGCCCGTCACCTCCTGTTCACAAAAAATTCATCCTTTAGTGGAATTCTACATTGGAAATACAATAAAATGGAAAAAATTAACTAAAATAAAAAATGTTAGTATTCTAGTAAATGGGTATCATTACAGGACGAAAAACTTATTATTTCCAGCCGCCCATCACCTCCTGTTCTCAAAAAATTCATCCTTTAGTGGAATTCTAGATTGGAAATACAATAAAATGGAAAAAATTAATTAAAATGAAAAATGTTAGTATTCTAGTATTTAGGTATCATTACAAGACGAAAAACTTATATTTTCCAGCTGCCCGTCACCTCTTGTTAACAAAAAATTCATCCTTTAGTGGAATTCTAAATTGGAAATACAATAAAATGGAAAAAATTAATTATAATGAAAAATGTTAGTATTCTAGTGATTAGGTATCATTACAAGACGAAAAACTTATTATTTCCAGCCGCCCGTCACCTCCTGGTCTCTTGGAATACATCCTTTAGTGGAATTCTAAATTGGAAATACAATAAAATGGAAAAAATTAATTAAAATGAAAAATGTTAGTATTCTAGTATTTAGGTATCATTACAAGACGAAAAACTTATTATTTCCAGCCGCCCGTCACCTCTTGTTAACAAAAAATTCATCCTTTAGTGGAATTCTAAATTGGAAATACAATAAAATGGAAAAAATTAATTATAATGAAAAATGTTAGTATTCTAGTGATTAGGTATCATTACAAGACGAAAAACTTATTATTTCCAGCCGCCCGTCACCTCCTGGTCTCTTGGAATACATCCTTTAGTGGAATTCTAAATTGGAAATACAATAAAATGGAAAAAATTAATTAAAATGAAAAATGTTAGTATTCTAGTATTTAGGTATCATTACAAGACGAAAAACTTATTATTTCCAGCCGCCCATCACCTCCTGTTATCAAAAAATTCATCCTTTAGTGGAATTCTAGATTGGAAATACAATAAAAGGGAAAAAATTAACTAAAATAAAGAATGTTAGTATTCTAGTATTTAGGTATCATTACAAGACGAAAAACTTATATTTTCCAGCTGCCCGTCACCTCCTGTTCACAAAAAATTCATCCTTTAGTGGAATTCTAGATTGGAAATACAATAAAATGGAAAAAATTAATTATAATGAAAAATGTTAGTATTCTAGTATTTAGGTATCATTACAAGACGAAAAACTTATTATTTCCAGCCGCCCATCACCTCCTGTTCTCAAAAAATTCATCCTTTAGTGGAATTCTAGATTGGAAATACAATAAAATGGAAAAAATTAATTAAAATGAAAAATGTTAGTATTCTAGTATTTAGGTATCATTACAAGACGAAAAACTTATATTTTCCACCTGCCCGTCACCTCCTGTTCTCAAAAAATTCATCCTTTAGTGGAATTCTAGATTGGAAATACAATAAAATGGAAAAAATTAATTAAAATGAAATATGTTAGTATTCTAGTATTTAGGTATGATTACTGGACGAAAAACTTATATTTTCCAGCTGCCCGTCACCTCCTGGTCTCTTGGAATACATCCTTTAGTGGAATTCTAAATTGGAAATACAATAAAATGGAAAAAATTAATTAAAATGAAAAATGTTAGTATTCTAGTATTTAGGTATCATTACAAGACGAAAAACTTATTATTTCCAGCCGCCCATCACCTCCTGTTCTCAAAAAATTCATCCTTTAGTGGAATTCTAGATTGGAAATACAATAAAATGGAAAAAATTAACTAAAATAAAGAATGTTAGTATTCTAGTAAATGGGTATCATTGCAGGACGAAAAACTTATATTTTCCAGCTGCGCGTCACCTCCTGTTCTCTTGGAATACATCCTTTAGTGGAATTCCAAATTGGAAATACAATAAAATGGAAAAAATTAATTAAAATGAAAAATGTTAGTATTCTAGTATTTAGGTATCATTACAAGACGAAAAACTTATTATTTCCAGCCGCCCATCACCTCCTGTTCTCAAAAAATTCATCCTTTAGTGGAATTCTAGATTGGAAATACAATAAAATGGAAAAAATTAATTAAAATGAAAAATGTTAGTATTCTAGTAAATGGGTATCATTACAGGAGGAAAAACTTATATTTTCCAGCTGCGCGTCACCTCCTGTTCTCTTGGAATACATCGTTTAGTGGAATTCCAAATTGGAAATACAATAAAATGGAAAAAATTAACTAAAATAAAGAATGTTCGTATTCTAGTATTTAGGTATCATTACAGGACGAAAAACTTATTATTTCCAGCAGCCCATCACCTCCTGTTCTCAAAAAATTCATCCTTTAGTGGAATTCTAGATTGGAAATACAATAAAATGGAAAAAATTAACTAAAATGGAAAATGTTAGTATTCTAGTGATTAGGTATCATTACAAGACGAAAAACTTATTATTTCCAGCCGCCCGTCACCTCCTGGTCTCTTGGAATACATCCTTTAGTGGAATTCTAAATTGGAAATACAATAAAATGGAAAAAATTAATTAAAATGAAAAATGTTAGTATTCTAGTATTTAGGTATCATTACAAGACGAAAAACTTATTATTTCCAGCCGCCCGTCACCTCCTGGTCTCTTGGAATACATCCTTTAGTGGAATTCTAAATTGGAAATACAATAAAATGGAAAAAATTAATTAAAATGAAAAATGTTAGTATTCTAGTATTTAGGTATCATTACAAGACGAAAAACTTATTATTTCCAGCCGCCCATCACCTCCAGTTATCAAAAAATTCATCCTTTAGTGGAATTCTAGATTGGAAATACAATAAAATGGAAAAAATTAACTAAAATAAAGAATGTTAGTATTCTAGTATTTAGGTATCATTACAAGACGAAAAACTTATATTTTCCAGCTGCCCGTCACCTCCTGTTCACAAAAAATTCATCCTTTAGTGGAATTCTAGATTGGAAATACAATAAAATGGAAAAAATTAACTAAAATAAAGAATGTTAGTATTCTAGTATTTAGGTATCATTACAAGACGAAAAACTTATATTTTCCAGCTGCCCGTCACCTCCTGTTCACAAAAAATTCATCCTTTAGTGGAATTCTACATTGGAAATACAATAAAATGGAAAAAATTAACTAAAATAAAAAATGTTAGTATTCTAGTAAATGGGTATCATTACAGGACGAAAAACTTATTATTTCCAGCCGCCCATCACCTCCTGTTCTTAAAAAATTCATCCTTTAGTGGAATTCTAGATTGGAAATACAATAAAATGGAAAAAATTAATTAAAATGAAAAATGTTAGTATTCTAGTATTTAGGTATCATTACAAGACGAAAAACTTATATTTTCCAGCTGCCCGTCACCTCTTGTTCACAAAAAATTCATCCTTTAGTGGAATTCTAAATTGGAAATACAATAAAATGGAAAAAATTAATTATAATGAAAAATGTTAGTATTCTAGTATTTAGGTATCATTACAAGACGAAAAACTTATTATTTCCAGCCGCCCATCACCTCCTGTTCTCAAAAAATTCATCCTTTAGTGGAATTCTAGATTGGAAATACAATAAAATGGAAAAAATTAATTAAAATGAAAAATGTTAGTATTCTAGTATTTAGGTATCATTACAAGACGAAAAACTTATATTTTCCACCTGCCCGTCACCTCTTGTTCACAAAAAATTCATCCTTTAGTGGAATTCTAAATTGGAAATACAATAAAATGGAAAAAATTAATTAAAATGAAATATGTTAGTATTCTAGTATTTAGGTATGATTACTGGACGAAAAACTTATATTTTCCAGCTGCCCGTCACCTCCTGGTCTCTTGGAATACATCCTTTAGTGGAATTCTAAATTGGAAATACAATAAAATGGAAAAAATTAATTAAAATGAAAAATGTTAGTATTCTAGTATTTAGGTATCATTACAAGACGAAAAACTTATTATTTCCAGCCGCCCATCACCTCCTGTTCTCAAAAAATTCATCCTTTAGTGGAATTCTAGATTGGAAATACAATAAAATGGAAAAAATTAACTAAAATAAAGAATGTTAGTATTCTAGTATTTAGGTATCATTACAAGGCGAAAAACTTATATTTTCCAGCCGCCCATCACCTCCTGTTATCAAAAAATTCATCCTTTAGTGGAATTCTAGATTGGAAATACAATAAAATGGAAAAAATTAACTAAAATAAAGAATGTTAGTATTCTAGTATTTAGGTATCATTACAAGACGAAAAACTTATATTTTCCAGCTGCCCGTCACCTCCTGTTCACAAAAAATTCATCCTTTAGTGGAATTCTAGATTGGAAATACAATAAAATGGAAAAAATTAACTAAAATAAAGAATGTTAGTATTCTAGTATTTAGGTATCATTACAAGGCGAAAAACTTATATTTTCCAGCTGCCCGTCACCTCCTGTTCACAAAAAATTCATCCTTTAGTGGAATTCTAGATTGGAAATACAATAAAATGGAAAAAATTAACTAAAATAAAAAATGTTAGTATTCTAGTAAATGGGTATCATTACAGGACGAAAAACTTATTATTTCCAGCCGCCCATCACCTCCTGTTCTCAAAAAATTCATCCTTTAGTGGAATTCTAGATTGGAAATACAATAAAATGGAAAAAATTAATTAAAATGAAAAATGTTAGTATTCTAGTATTTAGGTATCATTACAAGACGAAAAACTTATATTTTCCAGCTGCCCGTCACCTCTTGTTCACAAAAAATTTATCCTTTAGTGGAATTCTAAATTGGAAATACAATAAAATGGAAAAAATTAATTATAATGAAAAATGTTAGTATTCTAGTATTTAGGTATCATTACAAGACGAAAAACTTATTATTTCCAGCCGCCCATCACCTCCTGTTCTCAAAAAATTCATCCTTTAGTGGAATTCTAGATTGGAAATACAATAAAATGGAAAAAATTAATTAAAATGAAAAATGTTAGTATTCTAGTATTTAGGTATCATTACAAGACGAAAAACTTATATTTTCCACCTGCCCGTCACCTCTTGTTCACAAAAAATTCATCCTTTAGTGGAATTCTAAATTGGAAATACAATAAAATGGAAAAAATTAATTAAAATGAAATATGTTAGTATTCTAGTATTTAGGTATGATTACTGGACGAAAAACTTATATTTTCCAGCTGCCCGTCACCTCCTGGTCTCTTGGAATACATCCTTTAGTGGAATTCTAAATTGGAAATACAATAAAATGGAAAAAATTAATTAAAATGAAAAATGTTAGTATTCTAGTATTTAGGTATCATTACAAGACGAAAAACTTATTATTTCCAGCCGCCCATCACCTCCTGTTCTCAAAAAATTCATCCTTTAGTGGAATTCTAGATTGGAAATACAATAAAATGGAAAAAATTAACTAAAATAAAGAATGTTAGTATTCTAGTAAATGGGTATCATTGCAGGACGAAAAACTTATATTTTCCAGCTGCGCGTCACCTCCTGTTCTCTTGGAATACATCCTTTAGTGGAATTCCAAATTGGAAATACAATAAAATGGAAAAAATTAATTAAAATGAAAAATGTTAGTATTCTAGTATTTAGGTATCATTACAAGACGAAAAACTTATTATTTCCAGCCGCCCATCACCTCCTGTTCTCAAAAAATTCATCCTTTAGTGGAATTCTAGATTGGAAATACAATAAAATGGAAAAAATTAATTAAAATGAAAAATGTTAGTATTCTAGTAAATGGGTATCATTACAGGACGAAAAACTTATATTTTCCAGCTGCGCGTCACCTCCTGTTCTCTTGGAATACATCGTTTAGTGGAATTCCAAATTGGAAATACAATAAAATGGAAAAAATTAACTAAAATAAAGAATGTTCGTATTCTAGTATTTAGGTATCATTACAGGACGAAAAACTTATTATTTCCAGCCGCCCATCACCTCCTGTTCTCAAAAAATTCATCCTTTAGTGGAATTCTAGATTGGAAATACAATAAAATGGAAAAAATTAACTAAAATGGAAAATGTTAGTATTCTAGTGATTAGGTATCATTACAAGACGAAAAACTTATTATTTCCAGCCGCCCGTCACCTCCTGGTCTCTTGGAATACATCCTTTAGTGGAATTCTAAATTGGAAATACAATAAAATGGAAAAAATTAATTAAAATGAAAAATGTTAGTATTCTAGTATTTAGGTATCATTACAAGACGAAAAACTTATTATTTCCAGCCGCCCATCACCTCCTGTTATCAAAAAATTCATCCTTTAGTGGAATTCTAGATTGGAAATACAATAAAATGGAAAAAATAATTAAAATGAAAAATGTTAGTATTCTAGTATTTAGGTATCATTACAAGACGAAAAACTTATATTTTCCAGCTGCCCGTCACCTCCTGTTCACAAAAAATTCATCCTTTAGTGGAATTCTAGATTGGAAATACAATAAAATGGAAAAAATTAACTAAAATAAAGAATGTTAGTATTCTAGTATTTAGGTATCATTACAAGACGAAAAACTTATATTTTCCAGCTGCCCGTCACCTCCTGTTCACAAAAAATTCATCCTTTAGTGGAATTCTAGATTGGAAATACAATAAAATGGAAAAAATTAACTAAAATAAAGAATGTTAGTATTCTAGTATTTAGGTATCATTACAAGACGAAAAACTTATTATTTCCAGCCGCCCATCACCTCCTGTTCTCAAAAAATTCATCCTTTAGTGGAATTCTAGATTGGAAATACAATAAAATGGAAAAAATTAATTAAAATGAAAAATGTTAGTATTCTAGTATTTAGGTATCATTACAAGACGAAAAACTTATATTTTTCAGCTGCCCGTCACCTCCTGTTCTCAAAAAATTCATCCTTTAGTGGAATTCTAAATTGGAAATACAATAAAATGGAAAAAATTAATTAAAATGAAATATGTTAGTATTCTAGTATTTAGGTATGATTGCTGGACGAACAACTTATATTTTCCAGCTGCCCGTCACCTCCTGGTCTCTTGGAATACATCCTTTAGTGGAATTCTAAATTGGAAATACAATAAAATGGAAAAAATTAATTAAAATGAAAAATGTTAGTATTCTAGTAAATGGGTATCATTACAGGACGAAAAACTTATATTTTCCAGCCGCCCATCACCTCCTGTTCTCAAAAAATTCATCCTTTAGTGGAATTCTAGATTGGAAATACAATAAAATGGAAAAAATTAATTAAAATGAAAAATGTTAGTATTCTAGTATTTAGGTATCATTACAAGACGAAAAACTTATATTTTTCAGCTGCCCGTCACCTCCTGTTCTCAAAAAATTCATCCTTTAGTGGAATTCTAGATTGGAAATACAATAAAATGGAAAAAATTAATTAAAATGAAAAATGTTAGTATTCTAGTAAATGGGTATCATTACAGGACGAAAAACTTATATTTTCCAGCTGCGCGTCACCTCCTGTTCTCTTGGAATACATCGTTTAGTGGAATTCCAAATTGGAAATACAATAAAATGGAAAAAATTAACTAAAATAAAGAATGTTCGTATTCTAGTATTTAGGTATCATTACAGGACGAAAAACTTATTATTTCCAGCCGCCCATCACCTCCTGTTCTCAAAAAATTCATCCTTTAGTGGAATTCTAGATTGGAAATACAATAAAATGGAAAAAATTAACTAAAATGGAAAATGTTAGTATTCTAGTGATTAGGTATCATTACAAGACGAAAAACTTATTATTTCCAGCCGCCCGTCACCTCCTGGTCTCTTGGAATACATCCTTTAGTGGAATTCTAAATTGGAAATACAATAAAATGGAAAAAATTAATTAAAATGAAAAATGTTAGTATTCTAGTATTTAGGTATCATTACAAGACGAAAAACTTATTATTTCCAGCCGCCCATCACCTCCTGTTATCAAAAAATTCATCCTTTAGTGGAATTCTAGATTGGAAATACAATAAAATGGAAAAAATAATTAAAATGAAAAATGTTAGTATTCTAGTATTTAGGTATCATTACAAGACGAAAAACTTATATTTTCCAGCTGCCCGTCACCTCCTGTTCACAAAAAATTTATCCTTTAGTGGAATTCTAGATTGGAAATACAATAAAATGGAAAAAATTAACTAAAATAAAGAATGTTAGTATTCTAGTATTTAGGTATCATTACAAGACGAAAAACTTATATTTTCCAGCTGCCCGTCACCTCCTGTTCACAAAAAATTCATCCTTTAGTGGAATTCTAGATTGGAAATACAATAAAATGGAAAAAATTAACTAAAATAAAGAATGTTAGTATTCTAGTATTTAGGTATCATTACAAGACGAAAAACTTATTATTTCCAGCCGCCCATCACCTCCTGTTCTCAAAAAATTCATCCTTTAGTGGAATTCTAGATTGGAAATACAATAAAATGGAAAAAATTAATTAAAATGAAAAATGTTAGTATTCTAGTATTTAGGTATCATTACAAGACGAAAAACTTATATTTTCCACCTGCCCGTCACCTCTTGTTCACAAAAAATTCATCCTTTAGTGGAATTCTAAATTGGAAATACAATAAAATGGAAAAAATTAATTAAAATGAAATATGTTAGTATTCTAGTATTTAGGTATGATTACTGGACGAAAAACTTATATTTTCCAGCTGCCCGTCACCTCCTGGTCTCTTGGAATACATCCTTTAGTGGAATTCTAAATTGGAAATACAATAAAATGGAAAAAATTAATTAAAATGAAAAATGTTAGTATTCTAGTAAATGGGTATCATTACAGGACGAAAAACTTATATTTTCCAGCCGCCCATCACCTCCTGTTCTCAAAAAATTCATCCTTTAGTGGAATTCTAGATTGGAAATACAATAAAATGGAAAAAATTAATTAAAATGAAAAATGTTAGTATTCTAGTATTTAGGTATCATTACAAGACGAAAAACTTATATTTTTCAGCTGCCCGTCACCTCCTGTTCTCAAAAAATTCATCCTTTAGTGGAATTCTAGATTGGAAATACAATAAAATGAAAAAAATTAACTAAAATAAAGAATGTTAGTATTCTAGTATTTAGGTATCATTACAGGACGAAAAACTTATTATTTCCAGCCGCCCATCACCTCCTGTTATCAAAAAATTCATCCTTTAGTGGAATTCTAGATTGGAAATACAATAAAATGGAAAAAATTAACTAAAATGGAAAATGTTAGTATTCTAGTAATTAGGTATCATTACAAGACGAAAAACTTATTATTTCCAGCCGCCCGTCACCTCCTGGTCTCTTGGAATACATCCTTTAGTGGAATTCTAAATTGGAAATACAATAAAATGGAAAAAATTAATTAAAATGAAAAATGTTAGTATTCTAGTATTTAGGTATCATTACAAGACGAAAAACTTATTATTTCCAGCCGCCCATCACCTCCTGTTATCAAAAAATTCATCCTTTAGTGGAATTCTAGATTGGAAATACAATAAAATGGAAAAAATAATTAAAATGAAAAATGTTAGTATTCTAGTATTTAGGTATCATTACAAGACGAAAAACTTATATTTTCCAGCTGCCCGTCACCTCCTGTTCACAAAAAATTCATCCTTTAGTGGAATTCTAGATTGGAAATACAATAAAATGGAAAAAATTAACTAAAATAAAGAATGTTAGTATTCTAGTATTTAGGTATCATTACAAGACGAAAAACTTATATTTTCCAGCTGCCCGTCACCTCCTGTTCACAAAAAATTCATCCTTTAGTGGAATTCTAGATTGGAAATACAATAAAATGGAAAAAATTAACTAAAATAAAGAATGTTAGTATTCTAGTATTTAGGTATCATTACAAGACGAAAAACTTATTATTTCCAGCCGCCCATCACCTCCTGTTCTCAAAAAATTCATCCTTTAGTGGAATTCTAGATTGGAAATACAATAAAATGGAAAAAATTAATTAAAATGAAAAATGTTAGTATTCTAGTAAATGGGTATCATTACAGGAGGAAAAACTTATATTTTCCAGCTGCGCGTCACCTCCTGTTCTCTTGGAATACATCGTTTAGTGGAATTCCAAATTGGAAATACAATAAAATGGAAAAAATTAACTAAAATAAAGAATGTTCGTATTCTAGTATTTAGGTATCATTACAGGACGAAAAACTTATTATTTCCAGCAGCCCATCACCTCCTGTTCTCAAAAAATTCATCCTTTAGTGGAATTCTAGATTGGAAATACAATAAAATGGAAAAAATTAACTAAAATGGAAAATGTTAGTATTCTAGTATTTAGGTATCATTACAAGACGAAAAACTTATTATTTCCAGCCGCCCGTCACCTCCTGGTCTCTTGGAATACATCCTTTAGTGGAATTCTAAATTGGAAATACAATAAAATGGAAAAAATTAACTAAAATAAAGAATGTTAGTATTCTAGTAAATGGGTATCATTGCAGGACGAAAAACTTATATTTTCCAGCTGCGCGTCACCTCCTGTTCACAAAAAATTCATCCTTTAGTGGAATTCTAGATTGGAAATACAATAAAATGGAAAAAATTAACTAAAATAAAGAATGTTAGTATTCTAGTATTTAGGTATCATTACAAGACGAAAAACTTATATTTTCCAGCCGCCCATCACCTCCTGTTATCAAAAAATTCATCCTTTAGTGGAATTCTAGATTGGAAATACAATAAAATGGAAAAAATTAACTAAAATAAAGAATGTTAGTATTCTAGTATTTAGGTATCATTACAAGACGAAAAACTTATATTTTCCAGCTGCCCGTCACCTCCTGTTCACAAAAAATTCATCCTTTAGTGGAATTCTAGATTGGAAATACAATAAAATGGAAAAAATTAACTAAAATAAAGAATGTTAGTATTCTAGTATTTAGGTATCATTACAAGGCGAAAAACTTATATTTTCCAGCTGCCCGTCAGCTCCTGTTCACAAAAAATTCATCCTTTAGTGGAATTCTAGATTGGAAATACAATAAAATGGAAAAAATTAACTAAAATAAAAAATGTTAGTATTCTAGTAAATGGGTATCATTACAGGACGAAAAACTTATTATTTCCAGCCGCCCATCACCTCCTGTTCTCAAAAAATTCATCCTTTAGTGGAATTCTAGATTGGAAATACAATAAAATGGAAAAAATTAATTAAAATGAAAAATGTTAGTATTCTAGTATTTAGGTATCATTACAAGACGAAAAACTTATATTTTCCAGCTGCCCGTCACCTCTTGTTCACAAAAAATTTATCCTTTAGTGGAATTCTAAATTGGAAATACAATAAAATGGAAAAAATTAATTATAATGAAAAATGTTAGTATTCTAGTATTTAGGTATCATTACAAGACGAAAAACTTATTATTTCCAGCCGCCCATCACCTCCTGTTCTCAAAAAATTCATCCTTTAGTGGAATTCTAGATTGGAAATACAATAAAATGGAAAAAATTAATTAAAATGAAAAATGTTAGTATTCTAGTATTTAGGTATCATTACAAGACGAAAAACTTATATTTTCCACCTGCCCGTCACCTCTTGTTCACAAAAAATTCATCCTTTAGTGGAATTCTAAATTGGAAATACAATAAAATGGAAAAAATTAATTAAAATGAAATATGTTAGTATTCTAGTATTTAGGTATGATTACTGGACGAAAAACTTATATTTTCCAGCTGCCCGTCACCTCCTGGTCTCTTGGAATACATCCTTTAGTGGAATTCTAAATTGGAAATACAATAAAATGGAAAAAATTAATTAAAATGAAAAATGTTAGTATTCTAGTATTTAGGTATCATTACAAGACGAAAAACTTATTATTTCCAGCCGCCCATCACCTCCTGTTCTCAAAAAATTCATCCTTTAGTGGAATTCTAGATTGGAAATACAATAAAATGGAAAAAATTAACTAAAATAAAGAATGTTAGTATTCTAGTAAATGGGTATCATTGCAGGACGAAAAACTTATATTTTCCAGCTGCGCGTCACCTCCTGTTCACAAAAAATTCATCCTTTAGTGGAATTCTAGATTGGAAATACAATAAAATGGAAAAAATTAACTAAAATAAAGAATGTTAGTATTCTAGTATTTAGGTATCATTACAAGACGAAAAACTTATATTTTCCAGCTGCCCGTCACCTCCTGTTCACAAAAAATTCATCCTTTAGTGGAATTCCAGATTGGAAATACAATAAAATGGAAAAAATTAACTAAAATAAAGAATGTTAGTATTCTAGTATTTAGGTATCATTACAAGACGAAAAACTTATTATTTCCAGCCGCCGGTCACCTCCAGTTCTCAAAAAATTCATCCTTTAGTGGAATTCTAGATTGGAAATACAATAAAATGGAAAAAATAATTAAAATGAAAAATGTTAGTATTCTAGTATTTAGGTATCATTACAATACGAAAAACTTATATTTTCCAGCTGCCCGTCACCTCCTGTTCACAAAAAATTCATCCTTTAGTGGAATTCTAGATTGGAAATACAATAAAATGGAAAAAATTAACTAAAATAAAGAATGTTAGTATTCTAGTATTTAGGTATCATTACAAGACGAAAAACTTATATTTTCCAGCTGCCCGTCACCTCCTGTTCACAAAAAATTCATCCTTTAGTGGAATTCTAGATTGGAAATACAATAAAATGGAAAAAATTAACTAAAATAAAGAATGTTAGTATTCTAGTAAATGGGTATCATTACAGGACGAAAAACTTATTATTTCCAGCCGCCCGTCACCTCCTGGTCTCTTGGAATACATCCTTTAGTGGAATTCTAAATTGGAAATACAATAAAATGGAAAAAATTAATTAAAATGAAAAATGTTAGTATTCTAGTATTTAGGTATCATTACAAGACGAAAAACTTATATTTTCCAGCTGCCCGTCACCTCCTGTTCACAAAAAATTCATCCTTTAGTGGAATTCTAGATTGGAAATACAATAAAATGGAAAAAATTAATTAAAATGAAATATGTTAGTATTCTAGTATTTAGGTATCATTACAAGACGAAAAACTTATTATTTCCAGCCGCCCATCACCTCCTGTTCTCACAAAATTCATCCTTTAGTGGAATTCTAGATTGGAAATAAAATAAAATGGAAAAAATTAATTAAAATGAAAAATGTTAGTATTCTAGTATTTAGGTATGATTACTGGACGAAAAACTTATATTTTCCAGCTGCCCGTCACCTCCTGGTCTCTTGGAATACATCCTTTAGTGGAATTCTAAATTGGAAATACAATAAAATGGAAAAAATTAATTAAAATGAAAAATGTTAGTATTCTAGTATTTAGGTATCATTACAAGACGAAAAACTTATATTTTCCAGCTGCCCGTCACCTCCTGTTCACAAAAAATTCATCCTTTAGTGGAATTCTAGATTGGAAATACAATAAAATGGAAAAAATTAACTAAAATAAAGAATGTTAGTATTCTAGTATTTAGGTATCATTACAAGACGAAAAACTTATTATTTCCAGCCGCCGGTCACCTCCAGTTCTCAAAAAATTCATCCTTTAGTGGAATTCTAGATTGGAAATACAATAAAATGGAAAAAATTAATTAAAATGAAAAATGTTAGTATTCTAGTATTTAGGTATCATTACAAGACGAAAAACATATTTTCCAGCTGCCCGTCGCCTCTTGTTCACAAAAAATTCATCCTTTAGTGGAATTCTAAATTGGAAATACAATAAAATGGAAAAAATTAACTAAAATGGAAAATGTTAGTTTTCTAGTGATTAGGTATCATTACTGGACGAAAAACTTATATTTTCCAGCTGCGCGTCACCTCCTGTTCTCTTGGAATACATCGTTTAGTAGAATTCCAAATTGGAAATACAATAAAATGGAAAAAATTAACTAAAATAAAGAATGTTCGTATTCTAGTATTTAGGTATCATTACAGGACGAAAAACTTATTATTTCCAGCCGCCCATCACCTCCTGTTCTCAAAAAATTCATCCTTTAGTGGAATTCTAGATTGGAAATACAATAAAATGGAAAAAATTAACTAAAATGGAAAATGTTAGTATTCTAGTGATTAGGTATCATTACAAGACGAAAAACTTATTATTTCCAGCCGCCCGTCACCTCCTGTTCACAAAAAATTCATCCTTTAGTGGAATTCTAAATTGGAAATACAATAAAATGGAAAAAATTAATTAAAATGAAATATGTTAGTATTCTAGTATTTAGGTATCATTACAAGACGAAAAACTTATTATTTCCAGCCGCACATCACCTCCTGTTCTCAAAAAATTCATCCTTTAGTGGAATTCTAGATTGGAAATACAATAAAATGGAAAAAATTAACTAAAATGGAAAATGTTAGTATTCTAGTGATTAGGTATCATTACTGGACGAAAAACTTATATTTTCCAGCTGCGCGTCACCTCCTGTTCTCTTGGAATACATCGTTTAGTGGAATTCCAAATTGGAAATACAATAAAATGGAAAAAATTAACTAAAATAAAGAATGTTCGTATTCTAGTATTTAGGTATCATTACAAGACGAAAAACTTATATTTTCCAGCTGCCCGTCGCCTCCTGTTCACAAAAAATTCATCCTTTAGTGGAATTCTAAATTGGAAATACAATAAAATGGAAAAAATTAATTAAAATGAAATATGTTAGTATTCTAGTATTTAGGTATCATTACAAGACGAAAAACTTATTATTTCCAGCCGCCCATCACCTCCTGTTCTCAAAAAATTCATCCTTTAGTGGAATTCTAGATTGGAAATACAATAAAATGGAAAAAATTAACTAAAATGGAAAATGTTAGTATTCTAGTGATTAGGTATCATTACTGGACGAAAAACTTATATTTTCCAGCTGCGCGTCACCTCCTGTTCTCTTGGAATACATCGTTTAGTGGAATTCCAAATTGGAAATACAATAAAATGGAAAAAATTAACTAAAATAAAGAATGTTCGTATTCTAGTATTTAGGTATCATTACAAGACGAAAAACTTATATTTTCCAGCTGCCCGTCGCCTCCTGTTCACAAAAAATTCATCCTTTAGTGGAATTCTAAATTGGAAATACAATAAAATGGAAAAAATTAATTAAAATGAAATATGTTAGTATTCTAGTATTTAGGTATCATTACAAGACGAAAAACTTATTATTTCCAGCCGCCCATCACCTCCTGTTCTCAAAAAATTCATCCTTTAGTGGAATTCTAGATTGGAAATACAATAAAATGGAAAAAATTAACTAAAATGGAAAATGTTAGTATTCTAGTGATTAGGTATCATTACTGGACGAAAAACTTATATTTTCCAGCTGCGCGTCACCTCCTGTTCTCTTGGAATACATCGTTTAGTGGAATTCCAAATTGGAAATACAATAAAATGGAAAAAATTAACTAAAATAAAGAATGTTCGTATTCTAGTATTTAGGTATCATTACAGGACGAAAAACTTATTATTTCCAGCCGCCCATCACCTCCTGTTCTCAAAAAATTCATCCTTTAGTGGAATTCTAGATTGGAAATACAATAAAATGGAAAAAATTAACTAAAATGGAAAATGTTAGTATTCTAGTGATTAGGTATCATTACAAGACGAAAAACTTATTATTTCCAGCCGCCCGTCACCTCCTGTTCACAAAAAATTCATCCTTTAGTGGAATTCTAAATTGGAAATACAATAAAATGGAAAAAATTAATTAAAATGAAATATGTTAGTATTCTAGTATTTAGGTATTATTACAAGACGAAAAACTTATTATTTCCAGCCGCCCATCACCTCCTGTTCTCAAAAAATTCATCCTTTAGTGGAATTCTAGATTGGAAATACAATAAAATGGAAAAAATTAACTAAAATGGAAAATGTTAGTATTCTAGTGATTAGGTATCATTACTGGACGAAAAACTTATATTTTCCAGCTGCGCGTCACCTCCTGTTCTCTTGGAATACATCGTTTAGTGGAATTCCAAATTGGAAATACAATAAAATGGAAAAAATTAACTAAAATAAAGAATGTTCGTATTCTAGTATTTAGGTATCATTACAGGACGAAAAACTTATTATTTCCAGCCGCCCATCACCTCCTGTTCTCAAAAAATTCATCCTTTAGTGGAATTCTAGATTGGAAATACAATAAAATGGAAAAAATTAACTAAAATGGAAAATGTTAGTATTCTAGTGATTAGGTATCATTACAAGACGAAAAACTTATTATTTCCAGCCGCCCGTCACCTCCTGTTCACAAAAAATTCATCCTTTAGTGGAATTCTAAATTGGAAATACAATAAAATGGAAAAAATTAATTAAAATGAAATATGTTAGTATTCTAGTATTTAGGTATCATTACAAGACGAAAAACTTATTATTTCCAGCCGCCCATCACCTCCTGTTCTCAAAAAATTCATCCTTTAGTGGAATTCTAGATTGGAAATACAATAAAATGGAAAAAATTAACTAAAATGGTAAATGTTAGTATTCTAGTGATTAGGTATCATTACTGGACGAAAAACTTATATTTTCCAGCTGCGCGTCACCTCCTGTTCTCTTGGAATACATCGTTTAGTGGAATTCCAAATTGGAAATACAATAAAATGGAAAAAATTAACTAAAATGAAATATGTTAGTATTCTAGTATTTAGGTATCATTACAAGACGAAAAACTTATTATTTCCAGCCGCCCATCACCTCCTGTTCTCAAAAAATTCATCCTTTAGTGGAATTCTAGATTGGAAATACAATAAAATGGAAAAAATTAACTAAAATGGAAAATGTTAGTATTTTAGTGATTAGGTATCACTACTGGACGAAAAACTTATATTTTCCAGCTGCGCGTCACCTCCTGTTCTCTTGGAATACATCGTTTAGTGGAATTCCAAGTTGGAAATACAATAAAATGGAAAAAATTAACTAAAATAAAGAATGTTCGTATTCTAGTATTTAGGTATCATTACAGGACGAAAAACTTATTATTTCCAGCCGCCCATCACCTCCTGTTCTCAAAAAATTCATCCTTTAGTGGAATTCTAGATTGGAAATACAATAAAATGGAAAAAATTAACTAAAATGGAAAATGTTAGTATTCTAGTGATTAGGTATCATTACAAGACGAAAAACTTATTATTTCCAGCCGCCCGTCACCTCCTGTTCACAAAAAATTCATCCTTTAGTGGAATTCTAAATTGGAAATACAATAAAATGGAAAAAATTAATTAAAATGAAATATGTTAGTATTCTAGTATTTAGGTATCATTACAAGACGAAAAACTTATTATTTCCAGCCGCCCATCACCTCCTGTTCTCAAAAAATTCATCCTTTAGTGGAATTCTAGATTGGAAATACAATAAAATGGAAAAAATTAACTAAAATGGAAAATGTTAGTATTCTAGTGATTAGGTATCATTACTGGACGAAAAACTTATATTTTCCAGCTGCGCGCCACCTCCTGTTCTCTTGGAATACATCGTTTAGTGGAATTCCAAATTGGAAATACAATAAAATGGAAAAAATTAACTAAAATAAAGAATGTTCGTATTCTAGTATTTAGGTATCATTACAGGACGAAAAACTTATTATTTCCAGCCGCCCATCACCTTATGTTCTCAAAAAATTCATCCTTTAGTGGAATTCTAGATTGGAAATACAATAAAATGGAAAAAATTAACTAAAATGGAAAATGTTAGTATTCTAGTGATTAGGTATCATTACAACACGAAAAACTTATTTATTCCAGCCGCCCGTCACCTCCTGGTCTCTTGGAATACATCCTTTAGTGGAATTCTAAATTGGAAATACAATAAAATGGAAAAAATTAATTAAAATAAAGAATGTTAGTATTCTAGTATTTAGGTATCATTACAAGACGAAAAACTTATTATTTCCAGCCGCCCGTCACCTCCAGTTCTCAAAAAATTCATCCTTTAGTGGAATTCTAGATTGGAAATACAATAAAATGGAAAAAATTAATTAAAATGAAAAATGTTAGTATTCTAGTATTTAGGTATCATTACAAGACGAAAAACTTATATTTTCCAGCTGCCCGTCGCCTCCTGTTCACAAAAAATTCATCCTTTAGTGGAATTCTAAATTGGAAATACAATAAAATGGAAAAAATTAATTAAAATGAAATATGTTAGTATTCTAGTATTTAGGTATCATTACAAGACGAAAAACTTATTATTTCCAGCCGCCCATCACCTCCTGTTCTCAAAAAATTCATCCTTTAGTGGAATTCTAGATTGGAAATACAATAAAATGGAAAAAATTAACTAAAATGGAAAATGTTAGTATTCTAGTGATTAGGTATCATTACTGGACGAAAAACTTATATTTTCCAGCTGCGCGTCACCTCCTGTTCTCTTGGAATACATCGTTTAGTGGAATTCCAAATTGGAAATACAATAAAATGGAAAAAATTAACTAAAATAAAGAATGTTCGTATTCTAGTATTTAGGTATCATTACAGGACGAAAAACTTATTATTTCCAGCCGCCCATCACCTCCTGTTCTCAAAAAATTCATCCTTTAGTGGAATTCTAGATTGGAAATACAATAAAATGGAAAAAATTAACTAAAATGGAAAATGTTAGTATTCTAGTGATTAGGTATCATTACAAGACGAAAAACTTATTATTTCCAGCCGCCCGTCACCTCCTGGTCTCTTGGAATACATCCTTTAGTGGAATTCTAGATTGGAAATACAATAAAATGGAAAAAATTAACTAAAATGGAAAATGTTAGTATTCTAGTATTTAGGTATCATTACAAGACGAAAAACTTATTATTTCCAGCCGCCCATCACCTCCTGTTATCAAAAAATTCATCCTTTAGTGGAATTCTAGATTGGAAATACAATAAAATGGAAAAAATAATTAAAATGAAAAATGTTAGTATTCTAGTATTTAGGTATCATTACAAGACGAAAAACTTATATTTTCCAGCTGCCCGTCACCTCCTGTTCACAAAAAATTCATCCTTTAGTGGAATTCTAGATTGGAAATACAATAAAATGGAAAAAATTAACTAAAATAAAGAATGTTAGTATTCTAGTATTTAGGTATCATTACAAGACGAAAAACTTATATTTTCCAGCTGCCCGTCACCTCCTGTTCACAAAAAATTCATCCTTTAGTGGAATTCTAGATTGGAAATACAATAAAATGGAAAAAATTAACTAAAATAAAGAATGTTAGTATTCTAGTAAATGGGTATCATTACAGGACGAAAAACTTATTATTTCCAGCCGCCCGTCACCTCCTGGTCTCTTGGAATACATCCTTTAGTGGAATTCTAAATTGGAAATACAATAAAATGGAAAAAATTAATTAAAATGAAAAATGTTAGTATTCTAGTATTTAGGTATCATTACAAGACGAAAAACTTATTATTTCCAGCCGCCCATCACCTCCTGTTCTCAAAAAATTCATCCTTTAGTGGAATTCTAGATTGGAAATACAATAAAATGGAAAAAATTAATTAAAATGAAAAATGTTAGTATTCTAGTATTTAGGTTTCATTACAAGACGAAAAACTTATATTTTCCAGCTGCCCGTCACCTCCTGGTCTCTTGGAATACATCCTTTAGTGGAATTCTAAATTGGAAATACAATAAAATGGAAAAAATTAATTAAAATGAAAAATGTTAGTATTCTAGTATTTAGGTTTCATTACAAGACGAAAAACTTATATTTTCCAGCTGCCCGTCACCCCTGTTCACAAAAAATTCATCCTTTAGTGGAATTCTAGATTGGAAATACAATAAAATGGAAAAAATTAACTAAAATAAAGAATGTTAGTATTCTAGTATTTAGGTATCATTACAAGACGAAAAACTTATTATTTCCAGCCGCCGGTCACCTCCAGTTCTCAAAAAATTCATCCTTTAGTGGAATTCTAGATTGGAAATACAATAAAATGGAAAAAATTAATTAAAATGAAAAATGTTAGTATTCTAGTATTTAGGTATCATTACAAGACGAAAAACTTATATTTTCCAGCTGCCCGTCGCCTCTTGTTCACAAAAAATTCATCCTTTAGTGGAATTCTAAATTGGAAATACAATAAAATGGAAAAAATTAATTAAAATGAAATATGTTAGTATTCTAGTATTTAAGTATCATTACAAGACGAAAAACTTATTATTTCCAGCCGCCCATCACCTCCTGTTCTCACAAAATTCATCCTTTAGTGGAATTCTAGATTGGAAATACAATAAAATGGAAAAAATTAATTAAAATGAAAAATGTTAGTATTCTAGTATTTAGGTATGATTACTGGACGAAAAACTTATATTTTCCAGCTGCCCGTCACCTCCTGGTCTCTTGGAATACATCCTTTAGTGGAATTCTAAATTGGAAATACAATAAAATGAAAAAAATTAACTAAAATAAAGAATGTTAGTATTCTAGTATTTAGGTATCATTACAGGACGAAAAACTTATTATTTCCAGCCGCCCATCACCTCCTGTTATCAAAAAATTCATCCTTTAGTGGAATTCTAGATTGGAAATACAATAAAATGGAAAAAATTAACTAAAATGGAAAATGTTAGTATTCTAGTAATTAGGTATCATTAAAAGACGAAAAACTTATTATTTCCAGCCGCCCGTCACCTCCAGTTCTCAAAAAATTCATCCTTTAGTGGAATTCTAGATTGGAAATACAATAAAATGGAAAAAATTAATTAAAATGAAAAATGTTAGTATTCTAGTATTTAGGTATCATTACAAGACGAAAAACTTATATTTTCCAGCTGCCCGTCGCCTCTTGTTCACAAAAAATTCATCCTTTAGTGGAATTCTAAATTGGAAATACAATAAAATGGAAAAAATTAATTAAAATGAAATATGTTAGTATTCTAGTATTTAGGTATCATTACAAGACGAAAAACTTATTATTTCCAGCCGCCCATCACCTCTTGTTCTCAAAAAATTCATCCTTTAGTGGAATTCTAGATTGGAAATACAATAAAATGGAAAAAATTAACTAAAATGGAAAATGTTAGTATTCTAGTGATTAGGTATCATTACTGGACGAAAAACTTATATTTTCCAGCTGCCCGTCACCTCCTGTTCTCTTGGAATACATCCTTTAGTGCAATTCAAAATTGGAAATACAATAAAATGGAGAAAATTAATTAAAATGACAAATGTTAGTATTCTAGTATTTAGGTATCATTACAAGACGAAAAACTTATTATTTCCAGCTCCGCGTCACCTCCTGTTCTCTTGGAATACATCCTTTAGTGCAATTCAAAATTGGAAATACAATAAAATGGAAAAAATTAATTAAAATGAAAAATGTTAGTATTCTAGTATTTAGGTATCATTACAAGACGAAAAACTTATATTTTTCACCTGCCCGTCACCTCCTGTTCTCAAAAAATTCATCCTTTAGTGGAATTCTAGATTGGAAATACAATAAAATGAAAAAAATTAACTAAAATAAAGAATGTTAGTATTCTAGTATTTAGGTATCATTACAGGACGAAATACTTATTATTTCCAGCCGCCCATCACCTCCTGTTATCAAAAAATTCATCCTTTAGTGGAATTCTAGATTGGAAATACAATAAAATGGAAAAAATTAACTAAAATGGAAAATGTTAGTATTCTAGTAATTAGGTATCATTACAAGACGAAAAACTTATTATTTCCAGCCGCCCGTCACCTCCTGGTCTCTTGGAATACATCCTTTAGTGGAATTCTAAATTGGAAATACAATAAAATGGAAAAAATTAATTAAAATGAAAAATGTTAGTATTCTAGTATTTAGGTATCATTACAAGACGAAAAACTTATTATTTCCAGCCGCCCATCACCTCCTGTTATCAAAAAATTCATCCTTTAGTGGAATTCTAGATTGGAAATACAATAAAATGGAAAAAATAATTAAAATGAAAAATGTTAGTATTCTAGTATTTAGGTATCATTACAAGACGAAAAACTTATATTTTCCAGCTGCCCGTCACCTCCTGTTCACAAAAAATTCATCCTTTAGTGGAATTCTAGATTGGAAATACAATAAAATGGAAAAAATTAACTAAAATAAAGAATGTTAGTATTCTAGTATTTAGGTATCATTACAAGACGAAAAACTTATATTTTCCAGCTGCCCGTCTCCTCCTGTTCACAAAAAATTCATCCTTTAGTGGAATTCTAGATTGGAAATACAATAAAATGGAAAAAATAATTAAAATGAAAAATGTTAGTATTCTAGTATTTAGGTATCATTACAAGACGAAAAACTTATATTTTCCAGCTGCCCGTCACCTCATGTTCACAAAAAATTCATCCTTTAGTGGAATTCTAGATTGGAAATACAATAAAATGGAAAAAATTAACTAAAATAAAGAATGTTAGTATTCTAGTAAATGGGTATCGTTACAGGACGAAAAACTTATATTTTCCAGCCGCCCATCACCTCCTGTTCTCAAAAAATTCATCCTTTAGTGGAATTCTAGATTGGAAATACAATAAAATGGAAAAAATTAATTAAAATGAAAAATGTTAGTATTCTAGTATTTAGGTATCATTACAAGACGAAAAACTTATATTTTCCAGCTGCCCGTCACCTCTTGTTCACAAAAAATTCATCCTTTAGTGGAATTCTAAATTGGAAATACAATAAAATGGAAAAAATTAATTATAATGAAAAATGTTAGTATTCTAGTATTTAGGTATCATTACAAGACGAAAAACTTATATTTTCCAGCTGCCCGTCACCTCCTGTTCACAAAAAATTCATCCTTTAGTGGAATTCTAGATTGGAAATACAATAAAATGGAAAAAATTAACTAAAATAAAGAATGTTAGTATTCTAGTATTTAGGTATCATTACAAGACGAAAAACTTATTATTTCCAGCCGCCCATCACCTCTTGTTCACAAAAAATTCATCCTTTAGTGGAATTCTAAATTGGAAATACAATAAAATGGAAAAAATTAATTAAAATGAAATATGTTAGTATTCTAGTATTTAGGTATCATTACAAGACGAAAAACTTATTATTTCCAGCCGCCCATCACCTCCTGTTCTCACAAAATTCATCCTTTAGTGGAATTCTAGATTGGAAATACAATAAAATGGAAAAAATTAATTAAAATGAAAAATGTTAGTATTCTAGTATTTAGGTATGATTACTGGACGAAAAACTTATATTTTCCAGCTGCCCGTTACCTCCTGGTCTCTTGGAATACATCCTTTAGTGGAATTCTAAATTGGAAATACAATAAAATGGAGAAAATTAATTAAAATGAAAAATGTTAGTATTCTAGTATTTAGGTATCATTACAAGACGAAAAACTTATTATTTCCAGCCGCCCGTCACCTCCAGTTCTCACAAAATTCATCCTTTAGTGCAATTCTAAATTGGAAATACAATAAAATGGAAAAAATTAATTAAAATGAAAAATGTTAGTATTCTAGTAAATGGGTATCGTTACAGGACGAAAAACTTATATTTTCCAGCCGCCCATCACCTCCTGTTCTCAAAAAATTCATCCTTTAGTGGAATTCTAGATTGGAAATACAATAAAATGGAAAAAATTAACTAAAATGGAAAATGTTAGTATTCTAGTGATTAGGTATCATTACAAGACGAAAAACTTATATTTTTCAGCTGCCCGTCACCTCCTGTTCTCAAAAAATTCATCCTTTAGTGGAATTCTAGATTGGAAATACAATAAAATGAAAAAAATTAACTAAAATAAAGAATGTTAGTATTCTAGTATTTAGGTATCATTACAGGACGAAAAACTTATTATTTCCAGCCGCCCATCACCTCCTGTTATCAAAAAATTCATCCTTTAGTGGAATTCTAGATTGGAAATACAATAAAATGGAAAAAATTAACTAAAATGGAAAATGTTAGTATTCTAGTAATTAGGTATCATTACAAGACGAAAAACTTATTATTTCCAGCCGCCCGTCACCTCCTGGTCTCTTGGAATACATCCTTTAGTGGAATTCTAAATTGGAAATACAATAAAATGGAAAAAATTAATTAAAATGAAAAATGTTAGTATTCTAGTATTTAGGTATCATTACAAGACGAAAAACTTATTATTTCCAGCCGCCCATCACCTCCTGTTATCAAAAAATTCATCCTTTAGTGGAATTCTAGATTGGAAATACAATAAAATGGAAAAAATAATTAAAATGAAAAATGTTAGTATTCTAGTATTTAGGTATCATTACAAGACGAAAAACTTATATTTTCCAGCTGCCCGTCACCTCCTGTTCACAAAAAATTCATCCTTTAGTGGAATTCTAGATTGGAAATACAATAAAATGGAAAAAATTAACTAAAATAAAGAATGTTAGTATTCTAGTATTTAGGTATCATTACAAGACGAAAAACTTATATTTTCCAGCTGCCCGTCACCTCCTGTTCACAAAAAATTCATCCTTTAGTGGAATTCTAGATTGGAAATACAATAAAATGGAAAAAATTAACTAAAATAAAGAATGTTAGTATTCTAGTATTTAGGTATCATTACAAGACGAAAAACTTATTATTTCCAGCCGCCCATCACCTCCTGTTCTCAAAAAATTCATCCTTTAGTGGAATTCTAGATTGGAAATACAATAAAATGGAAAAAATTAATTAAAATGAAAAATGTTAGTATTCTAGTATTTAGGTATCATTACAAGACGAAAAACTTATATTTTCCACCTGCCCGTCACCTCTTGTTCACAAAAAATTCATCCTTTAGTGGAATTCTAAATTGGAAATACAATAAAATGGAAAAAATTAATTAAAATGAAATATGTTAGTATTCTAGTATTTAGGTATGATTACTGGACGAAAAACTTATATTTTCCAGCTGCCCGTCACCTCCTGGTCTCTTGGAATACATCCTTTAGTGGAATTCTAAATTGGAAATACAATAAAATGGAAAAAATTAATTAAAATGAAAAATGTTAGTATTCTAGTAAATGGGTATCATTACAGGACGAAAAACTTATATTTTCCAGCCGCCCATCACCTCCTGTTCTCAAAAAATTCATCCTTTAGTGGAATTCTAGATTGGAAATACAATAAAATGGAAAAAATTAATTAAAATGAAAAATGTTAGTATTCTAGTATTTAGGTATCATTACAAGACGAAAAACTTATATTTTTCAGCTGCCCGTCACCTCCTGTTCTCAAAAAATTCATCCTTTAGTGGAATTCTAGATTGGAAATACAATAAAATGAAAAAAATTAACTAAAATAAAGAATGTTAGTATTCTAGTATTTAGGTATCATTACAGGACGAAAAACTTATTATTTCCAGCCGCCCATCACCTCCTGTTATCAAAAAATTCATCCTTTAGTGGAATTCTAGATTGGAAATACAATAAAATGGAAAAAATTAACTAAAATGGAAAATGTTAGTATTCTAGTAATTAGGTATCATTACAAGACGAAAAACTTATTATTTCCAGCCGCCCGTCACCTCCTGGTCTCTTGGAATACATCCTTTAGTGGAATTCTAAATTGGAAATACAATAAAATGGAAAAAATTAATTAAAATGAAAAATGTTAGTATTCTAGTATTTAGGTATCATTACAAGACGAAAAACTTATTATTTCCAGCCGCCCATCACCTCCTGTTATCAAAAAATTCATCCTTTAGTGGAATTCTAGATTGGAAATACAATAAAATGGAAAAAATAATTAAAATGAAAAATGTTAGTATTCTAGTATTTAGGTATCATTACAAGACGAAAAACTTATATTTTCCAGCTGCCCGTCACCTCCTGTTCACAAAAAATTCATCCTTTAGTGGAATTCTAGATTGGAAATACAATAAAATGGAAAAAATTAACTAAAATAAAAAATGTTAGTATTCTAGTAAAGGGGTATCATTACAGGACGAAAAACTTATTATTTCCAGCCGCCCATCACCTCCTGTTCTCAAAAAATTCATCCTTTAGTGGAATTCTAGATTGGAAATACAATAAAATGGAAAAAATTAATTAAAATGAAAAATGTTAGTATTCTAGTATTTAGGTATCATTACAAGACGAAAAACTTATATTTTCCAGCTGCCCGTCACCTCCTGTTCACAAAAAATTCATCCTTTAGTGGAATTCTAGATTGGAAATACAATAAAATGGAAAAAATTAACTAAAATAAAGAATGTTAGTATTCTAGTATTTAGGTATCATTACAAGACGAAAAACTTATATTTTCCAGCTGCCCGTCACCTCCTGTTCACAAAAAATTCATCCTTTAGTGGAATTCTAGATTGGAAATACAATAAAATGGAAAAAATTAATTAAAATGAAAAATGTTAGTATTCTAGTATTTAGGTATCATTACAAGACGAAAAACTTATTATTTCCAGCCGCCCATCACCTCCTGTTATCAAAAAATTCATCCTTTAGTGGAATTCTAGATTGGAAATACAATAAAATGGAAAAAATAATTAAAATGAAAAATGTTAGTATTCTAGTATTTAGGTATCATTACAAGACGAAAAACTTATATTTTCCAGCTGCCCGTCACCTCCTGGTCTCTTGGAATACATCCTTTAGTGGAATTCTAAATTGGAAATACAATAAAATGGAGAAAATTAATTAAAATGAAAAATGTTAGTATTCTAGTATTTAGGTATCATTACAAGACGAAAAACTTATTATTTCCAGCCGCCCGTCACCTCCAGTTCTCACAAAATTCATCCTTTAGTGCAATTCTAAATTGGAAATACAATAAAATGGAAAAAATTAATTAAAATGAAAAATGTTAGTATTCTAGTAAATGGGTATCGTTACAGGACGAAAAACTTATATTTTCCAGCCGCCCATCACCTCCTGTTCTCAAAAAATTCATCCTTTAGTGGAATTCTAGATTGGAAATACAATAAAATGGAAAAAATTAACTAAAATGGAAAATGTTAGTATTCTAGTGATTAGGTATCATTACAAGACGAAAAACTTATATTTTTCAGCTGCCCGTCACCTCCTGTTCTCAAAAAATTCATCCTTTAGTGGAATTCTAGATTGGAAATACAATAAAATGAAAAAAATTAACTAAAATAAAGAATGTTAGTATTCTAGTATTTAGGTATCATTACAGGACGAAAAACTTATTATTTCCAGCCGCCCATCACCTCCTGTTATCAAAAAATTCATCCTTTAGTGGAATTCTAGATTGGAAATACAATAAAATGGAAAAAATTAACTAAAATGGAAAATGTTAGTATTCTAGTAATTAGGTATCATTACAAGACGAAAAACTTATTATTTCCAGCCGCCCGTCACCTCCTGGTCTCTTGGAATACATCCTTTAGTGGAATTCTAAATTGGAAATACAATAAAATGGAAAAAATTAATTAAAATGAAAAATGTTAGTATTCTAGTATTTAGGTATCATTACAAGACGAAAAACTTATTATTTCCAGCCGCCCATCACCTCCTGTTATCAAAAAATTCATCCTTTAGTGGAATTCTAGATTGGAAATACAATAAAATGGAAAAAATAATTAAAATGAAAAATGTTAGTATTCTAGTATTTAGGTATCATTACAAGACGAAAAACTTATATTTTCCAGCTGCCCGTCACCTCCTGTTCACAAAAAATTCATCCTTTAGTGGAATTCTAGATTGGAAATACAATAAAATGGAAAAAATTAACTAAAATAAAGAATGTTAGTATTCTAGTATTTAGGTATCATTACAAGACGAAAAACTTATATTTTCCAGCTGCCCGTCACCTCCTGTTCACAAAAAATTCATCCTTTAGTGGAATTCTAGATTGGAAATACAATAAAATGGAAAAAATTAACTAAAATAAAGAATGTTAGTATTCTAGTATTTAGGTATCATTACAAGACGAAAAACTTATTATTTCCAGCCGCCCATCACCTCCTGTTCTCAAAAAATTCATCCTTTAGTGGAATTCTAGATTGGAAATACAATAAAATGGAAAAAATTAATTAAAATGAAAAATGTTAGTATTCTAGTATTTAGGTATCATTACAAGACGAAAAACTTATATTTTCCACCTGCCCGTCACCTCTTGTTCACAAAAAATTCATCCTTTAGTGGAATTCTAAATTGGAAATACAATAAAATGGAAAAAATTAATTAAAATGAAATATGTTAGTATTCTAGTATTTAGGTATGATTACTGGACGAAAAACTTATATTTTCCAGCTGCCCGTCACCTCCTGGTCTCTTGGAATACATCCTTTAGTGGAATTCTAAATTGGAAATACAATAAAATGGAAAAAATTAATTAAAATGAAAAATGTTAGTATTCTAGTAAATGGGTATCATTACAGGACGAAAAACTTATATTTTCCAGCCGCCCATCACCTCCTGTTCTCAAAAAATTCATCCTTTAGTGGAATTCTAGATTGGAAATACAATAAAATGGAAAAAATTAATTAAAATGAAAAATGTTAGTATTCTAGTATTTAGGTATCATTACAAGACGAAAAACTTATATTTTTCAGCTGCCCGTCACCTCCTGTTCTCAAAAAATTCATCCTTTAGTGGAATTCTAGATTGGAAATACAATAAAATGAAAAAAATTAACTAAAATAAAGAATGTTAGTATTCTAGTATTTAGGTATCATTACAGGACGAAAAACTTATTATTTCCAGCCGCCCATCACCTCCTGTTATCAAAAAATTCATCCTTTAGTGGAATTCTAGATTGGAAATACAATAAAATGGAAAAAATTAACTAAAATGGAAAATGTTAGTATTCTAGTAATTAGGTATCATTACAAGACGAAAAACTTATTATTTCCAGCCGCCCGTCACCTCCTGGTCTCTTGGAATACATCCTTTAGTGGAATTCTAAATTGGAAATACAATAAAATGGAAAAAATTAATTAAAATGAAAAATGTTAGTATTCTAGTATTTAGGTATCATTACAAGACGAAAAACTTATTATTTCCAGCCGCCCATCACCTCCTGTTATCAAAAAATTCATCCTTTAGTGGAATTCTAGATTGGAAATACAATAAAATGGAAAAAATAATTAAAATGAAAAATGTTAGTATTCTAGTATTTAGGTATCATTACAAGACGAAAAACTTATATTTTCCAGCTGCCCGTCACCTCCTGTTCACAAAAAATTCATCCTTTAGTGGAATTCTAGATTGGAAATACAATAAAATGGAAAAAATTAACTAAAATAAAAAATGTTAGTATTCTAGTAAAGGGGTATCATTACAGGACGAAAAACTTATTATTTCCAGCCGCCCATCACCTCCTGTTCTCAAAAAATTCATCCTTTAGTGGAATTCTAGATTGGAAATACAATAAAATGGAAAAAATTAATTAAAATGAAAAATGTTAGTATTCTAGTATTTAGGTATCATTACAAGACGAAAAACTTATATTTTCCAGCTGCCCGTCACCTCCTGTTCACAAAAAATTCATCCTTTAGTGGAATTCTAGATTGGAAATACAATAAAATGGAAAAAATTAACTAAAATAAAGAATGTTAGTATTCTAGTATTTAGGTATCATTACAAGACGAAAAACTTATATTTTCCAGCTGCCCGTCACCTCCTGTTCACAAAAAATTCATCCTTTAGTGGAATTCTAGATTGGAAATACAATAAAATGGAAAAAATTAACTAAAATAAAGAATGTTAGTATTCTAGTATTTAGGTATCATTACAAGACGAAAAACTTATATTTTCCAGCTGCCCGTCTCCTCCTGTTCACAAAAAATTCATCCTTTAGTGGAATTCTAGATTGGAAATACAATAAAATGGAAAAAATAATTAAAATGAAAAATGTTAGTATTCTAGTATTTAGGTATCATTACAAGACGAAAAACTTATATTTTCCAGCTGCCCGTCACCTCATGTTCACAAAAAATTCATCCTTTAGTGGAATTCTAGATTGGAAATACAATAAAATGGAAAAAATTAACTAAAATAAAGAATGTTAGTATTCTAGTAAATGGGTATCGTTACAGGACGAAAAACTTATATTTTCCAGCCGCCCATCACCTCCTGTTCTCAAAAAATTCATCCTTTAGTGGAATTCTAGATTGGAAATACAATAAAATGGAAAAAATTAATTAAAATGAAAAATGTTAGTATTCTAGTATTTAGGTATCATTACAAGACGAAAAACTTATATTTTCCAGCTGCCCGTCACCTCTTGTTCACAAAAAATTCATCCTTTAGTGGAATTCTAAATTGGAAATACAATAAAATGGAAAAAATTAATTATAATGAAAAATGTTAGTATTCTAGTATTTAGGTATCATTACAAGACGAAAAACTTATATTTTCCAGCTGCCCGTCACCTCCTGTTCACAAAAAATTCATCCTTTAGTGGAATTCTAGATTGGAAATACAATAAAATGGAAAAAATTAACTAAAATAAAGAATGTTAGTATTCTAGTATTTAGGTATCATTACAAGACGAAAAACTTATATTTTCCAGCTGCCCGTCTCCTCCTGTTCACAAAAAATTCATCCTTTAGTGGAATTCTAGATTGGAAATACAATAAAATGGAAAAAATAATTAAAATGAAAAATGTTAGTATTCTAGTATTTAGGTATCATTACAAGACGAAAAACTTATATTTTCCAGCTGCCCGTCACCTCATGTTCACAAAAAATTCATCCTTTAGTGGAATTCTAGATTGGAAATACAATAAAATGGAAAAAATTAACTAAAATAAAGAATGTTAGTATTCTAGTAAATGGGTATCGTTACAGGACGAAAAACTTATTATTTCCAGCCGCCCATCACCTCTTGTTCACAAAAAATTCATCCTTTAGTGGAATTCTAAATTGGAAATACAATAAAATGGAAAAAATTAATTAAAATGAAATATGTTAGTATTCTAGTATTTAGGTATCATTACAAGACGAAAAACTTATTATTTCCAGCCGCCCATCACCTCCTGTTCTCACAAAATTCATCCTTTAGTGGAATTCTAGATTGGAAATACAATAAAATGGAAAAAATTAATTAAAATGAAAAATGTTAGTATTCTAGTATTTAGGTATGATTACTGGACGAAAAACTTATATTTTCCAGCTGCCCGTTACCTCCTGGTCTCTTGGAATACATCCTTTAGTGGAATTCTAAATTGGAAATACAATAAAATGGAGAAAATTAATTAAAATGAAAAATGTTAGTATTCTAGTATTTAGGTATCATTACAAGACGAAAAACTTATTATTTCCAGCCGCCCGTCACCTCCAGTTCTCACAAAATTCATCCTTTAGTGCAATTCTAAATTGGAAATACAATAAAATGGAAAAAATTAATTAAAATGAAAAATGTTAGTATTCTAGTAAATGGGTATCGTTACAGGACGAAAAACTTATATTTTCCAGCCGCCCATCACCTCCTGTTCTCAAAAAATTCATCCTTTAGTGGAATTCTAGATTGGAAATACAATAAAATGGAAAAAATTAACTAAAATGGAAAATGTTAGTATTCTAGTGATTAGGTATCATTACAAGACGAAAAACTTATATTTTTCAGCTGCCCGTCACCTCCTGTTCTCAAAAAATTCATCCTTTAGTGGAATTCTAGATTGGAAATACAATAAAATGAAAAAAATTAACTAAAATAAAGAATGTTAGTATTCTAGTATTTAGGTATCATTACAGGACGAAAAACTTATTATTTCCAGCCGCCCATCACCTCCTGTTATCAAAAAATTCATCCTTTAGTGGAATTCTAGATTGGAAATACAATAAAATGGAAAAAATTAACTAAAATGGAAAATGTTAGTATTCTAGTAATTAGGTATCATTACAAGACGAAAAACTTATTATTTCCAGCCGCCCGTCACCTCCTGGTCTCTTGGAATACATCCTTTAGTGGAATTCTAAATTGGAAATACAATAAAATGGAAAAAATTAATTAAAATGAAAAATGTTAGTATTCTAGTATTTAGGTATCATTACAAGACGAAAAACTTATTATTTCCAGCCGCCCATCACCTCCTGTTATCAAAAAATTCATCCTTTAGTGGAATTCTAGATTGGAAATACAATAAAATGGAAAAAATAATTAAAATGAAAAATGTTAGTATTCTAGTATTTAGGTATCATTACAAGACGAAAAACTTATATTTTCCAGCTGCCCGTCACCTCCTGTTCACAAAAAATTCATCCTTTAGTGGAATTCTAGATTGGAAATACAATAAAATGGAAAAAATTAACTAAAATAAAGAATGTTAGTATTCTAGTATTTAGGTATCATTACAAGACGAAAAACTTATATTTTCCAGCTGCCCGTCACCTCCTGTTCACAAAAAATTCATCCTTTAGTGGAATTCTAGATTGGAAATACAATAAAATGGAAAAAATTAACTAAAATAAAGAATGTTAGTATTCTAGTATTTAGGTATCATTACAAGACGAAAAACTTATTATTTCCAGCCGCCCATCACCTCCTGTTCTCAAAAAATTCATCCTTTAGTGGAATTCTAGATTGGAAATACAATAAAATGGAAAAAATTAATTAAAATGAAAAATGTTAGTATTCTAGTATTTAGGTATCATTACAAGACGAAAAACTTATATTTTCCACCTGCCCGTCACCTCTTGTTCACAAAAAATTCATCCTTTAGTGGAATTCTAAATTGGAAATACAATAAAATGGAAAAAATTAATTAAAATGAAATATGTTAGTATTCTAGTATTTAGGTATGATTACTGGACGAAAAACTTATATTTTCCAGCTGCCCGTCACCTCCTGGTCTCTTGGAATACATCCTTTAGTGGAATTCTAAATTGGAAATACAATAAAATGGAAAAAATTAATTAAAATGAAAAATGTTAGTATTCTAGTAAATGGGTATCATTACAGGACGAAAAACTTATATTTTCCAGCCGCCCATCACCTCCTGTTCTCAAAAAATTCATCCTTTAGTGGAATTCTAGATTGGAAATACAATAAAATGGAAAAAATTAATTAAAATGAAAAATGTTAGTATTCTAGTATTTAGGTATCATTACAAGACGAAAAACTTATATTTTTCAGCTGCCCGTCACCTCCTGTTCTCAAAAAATTCATCCTTTAGTGGAATTCTAGATTGGAAATACAATAAAATGAAAAAAATTAACTAAAATAAAGAATGTTAGTATTCTAGTATTTAGGTATCATTACAGGACGAAAAACTTATTATTTCCAGCCGCCCATCACCTCCTGTTATCAAAAAATTCATCCTTTAGTGGAATTCTAGATTGGAAATACAATAAAATGGAAAAAATTAACTAAAATGGAAAATGTTAGTATTCTAGTAATTAGGTATCATTACAAGACGAAAAACTTATTATTTCCAGCCGCCCGTCACCTCCTGGTCTCTTGGAATACATCCTTTAGTGGAATTCTAAATTGGAAATACAATAAAATGGAAAAAATTAATTAAAATGAAAAATGTTAGTATTCTAGTATTTAGGTATCATTACAAGACGAAAAACTTATTATTTCCAGCCGCCCATCACCTCCTGTTATCAAAAAATTCATCCTTTAGTGGAATTCTAGATTGGAAATACAATAAAATGGAAAAAATAATTAAAATGAAAAATGTTAGTATTCTAGTATTTAGGTATCATTACAAGACGAAAAACTTATATTTTCCAGCTGCCCGTCACCTCCTGTTCACAAAAAATTCATCCTTTAGTGGAATTCTAGATTGGAAATACAATAAAATGGAAAAAATTAACTAAAATAAAAAATGTTAGTATTCTAGTAAAGGGGTATCATTACAGGACGAAAAACTTATTATTTCCAGCCGCCCATCACCTCCTGTTCTCAAAAAATTCATCCTTTAGTGGAATTCTAGATTGGAAATACAATAAAATGGAATAAATTAATTAAAATGAAAAATGTTAGTATTCTAGTATTTAGGTATCATTACAAGACGAAAAACTTATATTTTCCAGCTGCCCGTCACCTCTTGTTCACAAAAAATTCATCCTTTAGTGGAATTCTAAATTGGAAATACAATAAAATGGAAAAAATTAATTATAATGAAAAATGTTAGTATTCTAGTATTTAGGTATCATTACAAGAGGAAAAACTTATATTTTCCAGCTGCCCGTCACCTCCTGTTCACAAAAAATTCATCCTTTAGTGGAATTCTAGATTGGAAATACAATAAAATGGAAAAAATTAACTAAAATAAAGAATGTTAGTATTCTAGTATTTAGGTATCATTACAAGACGAAAAACTTATTATTTCCAGCCGCCCATCACCTCCTGTTCTCAAAAAATTCATCCTTTAGTGGAATTCTAGATTGGAAATACAATAAAATGGAAAAAATTAATTAAAATGAAAAATGTTAGTATTCTAGTATTTAGGTATCATTACAAGACGAAAAACTTGTATTTTCCTCCTGCCCGTCACCTCTTGTTCACAAAAAATTCATCCTTTAGTGGAATTCTAAATTGGAAATACAATAAAATGGAAAAAATTATTTAAAATGAAATATGTTAGTATTCTAGTATTTAGGTATGATTACTGGACGAAAAACTTATATTTTCCAGCTGCCCGTCACCTCCTGGTCTCTTGGAATACATCCTTTAGTGGAATTCTAAATTGGAAATACAATAAAATGGAAAAAATTAACTAAAATGAAAAATGTTAGTATTCTAGTATTTAGGTATCATTACAAGACGAAAAACTTATTATTTCCAGCCGCCCATCACCTCCTGTTCTCAAAAAATTCATCCTTTAGTGGAATTCTAGATTGGAAATACAATAAAATGGAAAAAATTAATTAAAATGAAAAATGTTAGTATTCTAGTATTTAGGTATCATTACAAGACGAAAAACTTATATTTTCCAGCTGCCCGTCAGCTCCTGTTCTCTTGGAATACATCCTTTAGTGGAATTCTAGATTGGAAATACAATAAAATGGAAAAAATTAATTAAAATGAAAAATGTTAGTATTCTAGTAAATGGGTATCATTACAGGAGGAAAAACTTATATTTTCCAGCTGCGCGTCACCTCCTGTTCTCTTGGAATACATCGTTTAGTGGAATTCCAAATTGGAAATACAATAAAATGGAAAAAATTAACTAAAATAAAGAATGTTCGTATTCTAGTATTTAGGTATCATTACAGGACGAAAAACTTATTATTTCCAGCCGCCCATCACCTCCTGTTCTCAAAAAATTCATCCTTTAGTGGAATTCTAGATTGGAAATACAATAAAATGGAAAAAATTAACTAAAATGGAAAATGTTAGTATTCTAGTGATTAGGTATCATTACAAGACGAAAAACTTATTATTTCCAGCCGCCCGTCACCTCCTGGTCTCTTGGAATACATCCTTTAGTGGAATTCTAAATTGGAAATACAATAAAATGGAAAAAATTAATTAAAATGAAAAATGTTAGTATTCTAGTATTTAGGTATCATTACAAGACGAAAAACTTATTATTTCCAGCCGCCCATCACCTCCTGTTATCAAAAAATTCATCCTTTAGTGGAATTCTAGATTGGAAATACAATAAAATGGAAAAAATTAACTAAAATAAAGAATGTTAGTATTCTAGTATTTAGGTATCATTACAAGACGAAAAACTTATATTTTCCAGCTGCCCGTCACCTCCTGTTCACAAAAAATTCATCCTTTAGTGGAATTCTAGATTGGAAATACAATAAAATGGAAAAAATTAACTAAAATAAAGAATGTTAGTATTCTAGTATTTAGGTATCATTACAAGACGAAAAACTTATATTTTCCAGCTGCCCGTCACCTCCTGTTCACAAAAAATTCATCCTTTAGTGGAATTCTAGATTGGAAATACAATAAAATGGAAAAAATTAACTAAAATAAAAAATGTTAGTATTCTAGTAAATGGGTATCATTACAGGACGAAAAACTTATTATTTCCAGCCGCCCATCACCTCCTGTTCTCAAAAAATTCATCCTTTAGTGGAATTCTAGATTGGAAATACAATAAAATGGAAAAAATTAATTAAAATGAAAAATGTTAGTATTCTAGTATTTAGGTATCATTACAAGACGAAAAACTTATATTTTCCAGCTGCCCGTCACCTCCTGTTCACAAAAAATTCATCCTTTAGTGGAATTCTAGATTGGAAATACAATAAAATGAAAAAAATTAACTAAAATAAAGAATGTTAGTATTCTAGTATTTAGGTATCATTACAAGACGAAAAACTTATTATTTCCAGCCGCCCATCACCTCCTGTTCTCAAAAAATTCATCCTTTAGTGGAATTCTAGATTGGAAATACAATAAAATGGAAAAAATTAATTAAAATGAAAAATGTTAGTATTCTAGTATTTAGGTATCATTACAAGACGAAAAACTTATTATTTCCAGCCGCCCATCACCTCCTGTTCTCAAAAAATTCATCCTTTAGTGGAATTCTAGATTGGAAATACAATAAAATGGAAAAAATTAATTAAAATGAAAAATGTTAGTATTCTAGTATTTAGGTATCATTACAAGACGAAAAACTTATATTTTCCACCTGCCCGTCACCTCTTGTTCACAAAAAATTCATCCTTTAGTGGAATTCTAAATTGGAAATACAATAAAATGGAAAAAATTAATTAAAATGAAATATGTTAGTATTCTAGTATTTAGGTATGATTACTGGACGAAAAACTTATATTTTCCAGCTGCCCGTCACCTCCTGGTCTCTTGGAATACATCCTTTAGTGGAATTCTAAATTGGAAATACAATAAAATGGAAAAAATTAATTAAAATGAAAAATGTTAGTATTCTAGTATTTAGGTATCATTACAAGACGAAAAACTTATTATTTCCAGCCGCCCATCACCTCCTGTTCTCAAAAAATTCATCCTTTAGTGGAATTCTAGATTGGAAATACAATAAAATGGAAAAAATTAACTAAAATAAAGAATGTTAGTATTTTAGTAAATGGGTATCATTGCAGGACGAAAAACTTATATTTTCCAGCTGCGCGTCACCTCCTGTTCTCTTGGAATACATCCTTTAGTGGAATTCCAAATTGGAAATACAATAAAATGGAAAAAATTAATTAAAATGAAAAATGTTAGTATTCTAGTATTTAGGTATCATTACAAGACGAAAAACTTATTATTTCCAGCCGCCCATCACCTCCTGTTCTCAAAAAATTCATCCTTTAGTGGAATTCTAGATTGGAAATACAATAAAATGGAAAAAATTAATTAAAATGAAAAATGTTAGTATTCTAGTAAATGGGTATCATTACAGGACGAAAAACTTATATTTTCCAGCTGCGCGTCACCTCCTGTTCTCTTGGAATACATCGTTTAGTGGAATTCCAAATTGGAAATACAATAAAATGGAAAAAATTAACTAAAATAAAGAATGTTCGTATTCTAGTATTTAGGTATCATTACAGGACGAAAAACTTATTATTTCCAGCCGCCCATCACCTCCTGTTCTCAAAAAATTCATCCTTTAGTGGAATTCTAGATTGGAAATACAATAAAATGGAAAAAATTAACTAAAATGGAAAATGTTAGTATTCTAGTGATTAGGTATCATTACAAGACGAAAAACTTATTATTTCCAGCCGCCCGTCACCTCCTGGTCTCTTGGAATACATCCTTTAGTGGAATTCTAAATTGGAAATACAATAAAATGGAAAAAATTAATTAAAATGAAAAATGTTAGTATTCTAGTATTTAGGTATCATTACAAGACGAAAAACTTATTATTTCCAGCCGCCCATCACCTCCTGTTATCAAAAAATTCATCCTTTAGTGGAATTCTAGATTGGAAATACAATAAAATGGAAAAAATAATTAAAATGAAAAATGTTAGTATTCTAGTATTTAGGTATCATTACAAGACGAAAAACTTATATTTTCCAGCTGCCCGTCACCTCCTGTTCACAAAAAATTCATCCTTTAGTGGAATTCTAGATTGGAAATACAATAAAATGGAAAAAATTAACTAAAATAAAGAATGTTAGTATTCTAGTAAATGGGTATCATTACAGGACGAAAAACTTATTATTTCCAGCCGCCCGTCACCTCCTGGTCTCTTGGAATACATCCTTTAGTGGAATTCTAAATTGGAAATACAATAAAATGGAAAAAATTAATTAAAATGAAAAATGTTAGTATTCTAGTATTTAGGTATCATTACAAGACGAAAAACTTATTATTTCCAGCCGCCCATCACCTCCTGTTCTCAAAAAATTCATCCTTTAGTGGAATTCTAGATTGGAAATACAATAAAATGGAAAAAATTAATTAAAATGAAAAATGTTAGTATTCTAGTATTTAGGTATCATTACAAGACAAAAAACTTATATTTTCCAGCTGCCCGTCACCTCTTGTTCACAAAAAATTCATCCTTTAGTGGAATTCTAAATTGGAAATACAATAAAATGGAAAAAATTAATTAAAATGAAATATGTTAGTATTCTAGTATTTAGGTATCATTACAAGACGAAAAACTTATTATTTCCAGCCGCCCATCACCTCCTGTTCTCACAAAATTCATCCTTTAGTGGAATTCTAGATTGGAAATACAATAAAATGGAAAAAATTAATTAAAATGAAAAATGTTAGTATTCTAGTTTTTAGGTATGATTACTGGACGAAAAACTTATATTTTCCAGCTGCCCGTCACCTCCTGGTCTCTTGGAATACATCCTTTAGTGGAATTCTAAATTGGAAATACAATAAAATGGAAAAAATTAATTAAAATGAAAAATGTTAGTATTCTAGTATTTAGGTATCATTACAAGACGAAAAACTTATATTTTCCAGCTGCCCGTCACCTCCTGTTCACAAAAAATTCATCCTTTAGTGGAATTCCAGATTGGAAATACAATAAAATGGAAAAAATTAACTAAAATAAAGAATGTTAGTATTCTAGTATTTAGGTATCATTACAAGACGAAAAACTTATTATTTCCAGCCGCCGGTCACCTCCAGTTCTCAAAAAATTCATCCTTTAGTGGAATTCTAGATTGGAAATACAATAAAATGGAAAAAATAATTAAAATGAAAAATGTTAGTATTCTAGTATTTAGGTATCATTACAATACGAAAAACTTATATTTTCCAGCTGCCCGTCACCTCCTGTTCACAAAAAATTCATCCTTTAGTGGAATTCTAGATTGGAAATACAATAAAATGGAAAAAATTAACTAAAATAAAGAATGTTAGTATTCTAGTATTTAGGTATCATTACAAGACGAAAAACTTATATTTTCCAGCTGCCCGTCACCTCCTGTTCACAAAAAATTCATCCTTTAGTGGAATTCTAGATTGGAAATACAATAAAATGGAAAAAATTAACTAAAATAAAGAATGTTAGTATTCTAGTAAATGGGTATCATTACAGGACGAAAAACTTATTATTTCCAGCCGCCCGTCACCTCCTGGTCTCTTGGAATACATCCTTTAGTGGAATTCTAAATTGGAAATACAATAAAATGGAAAAAATTAATTAAAATGAAAAATGTTAGTATTCTAGTATTTAGGTATCATTACAAGACGAAAAACTTATATTTTCCAGCTGCCCGTCACCTCCTGTTCACAAAAAATTCATCCTTTAGTGGAATTCTAGATTGGAAATACAATAAAATGGAAAAAATTAATTAAAATGAAATATGTTAGTATTCTAGTATTTAGGTATCATTACAAGACGAAAAACTTATTATTTCCAGCCGCCCATCACCTCCTGTTCTCACAAAATTCATCCTTTAGTGGAATTCTAGATTGGAAATAAAATAAAATGGAAAAAATTAATTAAAATGAAAAATGTTAGTATTCTAGTATTTAGGTATGATTACTGGACGAAAAACTTATATTTTCCAGCTGCCCGTCACCTCCTGGTCTCTTGGAATACATCCTTTAGTGGAATTCTAAATTGGAAATACAATAAAATGGAAAAAATTAATTAAAATGAAAAATGTTAGTATTCTAGTATTTAGGTATCATTACAAGACGAAAAACTTATATTTTCCAGCTGCCCGTCACCTCCTGTTCACAAAAAATTCATCCTTTAGTGGAATTCTAGATTGGAAATACAATAAAATGGAAAAAATTAACTAAAATAAAGAATGTTAGTATTCTAGTATTTAGGTATCATTACAAGACGAAAAACTTATTATTTCCAGCCGCCGGTCACCTCCAGTTCTCAAAAAATTCATCCTTTAGTGGAATTCTAGATTGGAAATACAATAAAATGGAAAAAATTAATTAAAATGAAAAATGTTAGTATTCTAGTATTTAGGTATCATTACAAGACGAAAAACATATTTTCCAGCTGCCCGTCGCCTCTTGTTCACAAAAAATTCATCCTTTAGTGGAATTCTAAATTGGAAATACAATAAAATGGAAAAAATTAACTAAAATGGAAAATGTTAGTATTCTAGTGATTAGGTATCATTACAAGACGAAAAACTTATTATTTCCAGCCGCCCGTCACCTCCTGTTCACAAAAAATTCATCCTTTAGTGGAATTCTAAATTGGAAATACAATAAAATGGAAAAAATTAATTAAAATGAAATAGTATTCTAGTATTTAGGTATCATTACAAGACGAAAAACTTATTATTTCCAGCCGCACATCACCTCCTGTTCTCAAAAAATTCATCCTTTAGTGGAATTCTAGATTGGAAATACAATAAAATGGAAAAAATTAACTAAAATGGAAAATGTTAGTATTCTAGTGATTAGGTATCATTACTGGACGAAAAACTTATATTTTCCAGCTGCGCGTCACCTCCTGTTCTCTTGGAATACATCGTTTAGTGGAATTCCAAATTGGAAATACAATAAAATGGAAAAAATTAACTAAAATAAAGAATGTTCGTATTCTAGTATTTAGGTATCATTACAAGACGAAAAACTTATATTTTCCAGCTGCCCGTCGCCTCCTGTTCACAAAAAATTCATCCTTTAGTGGAATTCTAAATTGGAAATACAATAAAATGGAAAAAATTAATTAAAATGAAATATGTTAGTATTCTAGTATTTAGGTATCATTACAAGACGAAAAACTTATTATTTCCAGCCGCCCATCACCTCCTGTTCTCAAAAAATTCATCCTTTAGTGGAATTCTAGATTGGAAATACAATAAAATGGAAAAAATTAACTAAAATGGAAAATGTTAGTATTCTAGTGATTAGGTATCATTACTGGACGAAAAACTTATATTTTCCAGCTGCGCGTCACCTCCTGTTCTCTTGGAATACATCGTTTAGTGGAATTCCAAATTGGAAATACAATAAAATGGAAAAAATTAACTAAAATAAAGAATGTTCGTATTCTAGTATTTAGGTATCATTACAAGACGAAAAACTTATATTTTCCAGCTGCCCGTCGCCTCCTGTTCACAAAAAATTCATCCTTTAGTGGAATTCTAAATTGGAAATACAATAAAATGGAAAAAATTAATTAAAATGAAATATGTTAGTATTCTAGTATTTAGGTATCATTACAAGACGAAAAACTTATTATTTCCAGCCGCCCATCACCTCCTGTTCTCAAAAAATTCATCCTTTAGTGGAATTCTAGATTGGAAATACAATAAAATGGAAAAAATTAACTAAAATGGAAAATGTTAGTATTCTAGTGATTAGGTATCATTACTGGACGAAAAACTTATATTTTCCAGCTGCGCGTCACCTCCTGTTCTCTTGGAATACATCGTTTAGTGGAATTCCAAATTGGAAATACAATAAAATGGAAAAAATTAACTAAAATAGAGAATGTTCGTATTCTAGTATTTAGGTATCATTACAGGACGAAAAACTTATTATTTCCAGCCGCCCATCACCTCCTGTTCTCAAAAAATTCATCCTTTAGTGGAATTCTAGATTGGAAATACAATAAAATGGAAAAAATTAACTAAAATGGAAAATGTTAGTATTCTAGTGATTAGGTATCATTACAAGACGAAAAACTTATTATTTCCAGCCGCCCGTCACCTCCTGTTCACAAAAAATTCATCCTTTAGTGGAATTCTAAATTGGAAATACAATAAAATGGAAAAAATTAATTAAAATGAAATATGTTAGTATTCTAGTATTTAGGTATTATTACAAGACGAAAAACTTATTATTTCCAGCCGCCCATCACCTCCTGTTCTCAAAAAATTCATCCTTTAGTGGAATTCTAGATTGGAAATACAATAAAATGGAAAAAATTAACTAAAATGGAAAATGTTAGTATTCTAGTGATTAGGTATCATTACTGGACGAAAAACTTATATTTTCCAGCTGCGCGTCACCTCCTGTTCTCTTGGAATACATCGTTTAGTGGAATTCCAAATTGGAAATACAATAAAATGGAAAAAATTAACTAAAATAAAGAATGTTCGTATTCTAGTATTTAGGTATCATTACAGGACGAAAAACTTATTATTTCCAGCCGCCCATCACCTCCTGTTCTCAAAAAATTCATCCTTTAGTGGAATTCTAGATTGGAAATACAATAAAATGGAAAAAATTAACTAAAATGGAAAATGTTAGTATTCTAGTGATTAGGTATCATTACAAGACGAAAAACTTATTATTTCCAGCCGCCCGTCACCTCCTGTTCACAAAAAATTCATCCTTTAGTGGAATTCTAAATTGGAAATACAATAAAATGGAAAAAATTAATTAAAATGAAATATGTTAGTATTCTAGTATTTAGGTATCATTACAAGACGAAAAACTTATTATTTCCAGCCGCCCATCACCTCCTGTTCTCAAAAAATTCATCCTTTAGTGGAATTCTAGATTGGAAATACAATAAAATGGAAAAAATTAACTAAAATGGTAAATGTTAGTATTCTAGTGATTAGGTATCATTACTGGACGAAAAACTTATATTTTCCAGCTGCGCGTCACCTCCTGTTCTCTTGGAATACATCGTTTAGTGGAATTCCAAATTGGAAATACAATAAAATGGAAAAAATTAACTAAAATGAAATATGTTAGTATTCTAGTATTTAGGTATCATTACAAGACGAAAAACTTATTATTTCCAGCCGCCCATCACCTCCTGCTCTCAAAAAATTCATCCTTTAGTGGAATTCTAGATTGGAAATACAATAAAATGGAAAAAATTAACTAAAATGGAAAATGTTAGTATTTTAGTGATTAGGTATCACTACTGGACGAAAAACTTATATTTTCCAGCTGCGCGTCACCTCCTGTTCTCTTGGAATACATCGTTTAGTGGAATTCCAAGTTGGAAATACAATAAAATGGAAAAAATTAACTGAAATAAAGAATGTTCGTATTCTAGTATTTAGGTATCATTACAGGACGAAAAACTTATTATTTCCAGCCGCCCATCACCTCCTGTTCTCAAAAAATTCATCCTTTAGTGGAATTCTAGATTGGAAATACAATAAAATGGAAAAAATTAACTAAAATGGAAAATGTTAGTATTCTAGTGATTAGGTATCATTACAAGACGAAAAACTTATTATTTCCAGCCGCCCGTCACCTCCTGTTCACAAAAAATTCATCCTTTAGTGGAATTCTAAATTGGAAATACAATAAAATGGAAAAAATTAATTAAAATGAAATATGTTAGTATTCTAGTATTTAGGTATCATTACAAGACGAAAAACTTATTATTTCCAGCCGCCCATCACCTCCTGTTCTCAAAAAATTCATCCTTTAGTGGAATTCTAGATTGGAAATACAATAAAATGGAAAAAATTAACTAAAATGGAAAATGTTAGTATTCTAGTGATTAGGTATCATTACTGGACGAAAAACTTATATTTTCCAGCTGCGCGCCACCTCCTGTTCTCTTGGAATACATCGTTTAGTGGAATTCCAAATTGGAAATACAATAAAATGGAAAAAATTAACTAAAATAAAGAATGTTCGTATTCTAGTATTTAGGTATCATTACAGGACGAAAAACTTATTATTTCCAGCCGCCCATCACCTTATGTTCTCAAAAAATTCATCCTTTAGTGGAATTCTAGATTGGAAATACAATAAAATGGAAAAAATTAACTAAAATGGAAAATGTTAGTATTCTAGTGATTAGGTATCATTACAACACGAAAAACTTATTTATTCCAGCCGCCCGTCACCTCCTGGTCTCTTGGAATACATCCTTTAGTGGAATTCTAAATTGGAAATACAATAAAATGGAAAAAATTAATTAAAATAAAGAATGTTAGTATTCTAGTATTTAGGTATCATTACAAGACGAAAAACTTATTATTTCCAGCCGCCCGTCACCTCCAGTTCTCAAAAAATTCATCCTTTAGTGGAATTCTAGATTGGAAATACAATAAAATGGAAAAAATTAATTAAAATGAAAAATGTTAGTATTCTAGTATTTAGGTATCATTACAAGACGAAAAACTTATATTTTCCAGCTGCCCGTCGCCTCCTGTTCACAAAAAATTCATCCTTTAGTGGAATTCTAAATTGGAAATACAATAAAATGGAAAAAATTAATTAAAATGAAATATGTTAGTATTCTAGTATTTAGGTATCATTACAAGACGAAAAACTTATTATTTCCAGCCGCCCATCACCTCCTGTTCTCAAAAAATTCATCCTTTAGTGGAATTCTAGATTGGAAATACAATAAAATGGAAAAAATTAACTAAAATGGAAAATGTTAGTATTCTAGTGATTAGGTATCATTACTGGACGAAAAACTTATATTTTCCAGCTGCGCGTCACCTCCTGTTCTCTTGGAATACATCGTTTAGTGGAATTCCAAATTGGAAATACAATAAAATGGAAAAAATTAACTAAAATAAAGAATGTTCGTATTCTAGTATTTAGGTATCATTACAGGACGAAAAACTTATTATTTCCAGCCGCCCATCACCTCCTGTTCTCAAAAAATTCATCCTTTAGTGGAATTCTAGATTGGAAATACAATAAAATGGAAAAAATTAACTAAAATGGAAAATGTTAGTATTCTAGTGATTAGGTATCATTACAAGACGAAAAACTTATTATTTCCAGCCGCCCGTCACCTCCTGGTCTCTTGGAATACATCCTTTAGTGGAATTCTAGATTGGAAATACAATAAAATGGAAAAAATTAACTAAAATGGAAAATGTTAGTATTCTAGTATTTAGGTATCATTACAAGACGAAAAACTTATTATTTCCAGCCGCCCATCACCTCCTGTTATCAAAAAATTCATCCTTTAGTGGAATTCTAGATTGGAAATACAATAAAATGGAAAAAATAATTAAAATGAAAAATGTTAGTATTCTAGTATTTAGGTATCATTACAAGACGAAAAACTTATATTTTCCAGCTGCCCGTCACCTCCTGTTCACAAAAAATTCATCCTTTAGTGGAATTCTAGATTGGAAATACAATAAAATGGAAAAAATTAACTAAAATAAAGAATGTTAGTATTCTAGTATTTAGGTATCATTACAAGACGAAAAACTTATATTTTCCAGCTGCCCGTCACCTCCTGTTCAAAAAAAATTCATCCTTTAGTGGAATTCTAGATTGGAAATACAATAAAATGGAAAAAATTAACTAAAATAAAGAATGTTAGTATTCTAGTAAATGGGTATCATTACAGGACGAAAAACTTATTATTTCCAGCCGCCCGTCACCTCCTGGTCTCTTGGAATACATCCTTTAGTGGAATTCTAAATTGGAAATACAATAAAATGGAAAAAATTAATTAAAATGAAAAATGTTAGTATTCTAGTATTTAGGTATCATTACAAGACGAAAAACTTATTATTTCCAGCCGCCCATCACCTCCTGTTCTCAAAAAATTCATCCTTTAGTGGAATTCTAGATTGGAAATACAATAAAATGGAAAAAATTAATTAAAATGAAAAATGTTAGTATTCTAGTATTTAGGTTTCATTACAAGACGAAAAACTTATATTTTCCAGCTGCCCGTCACCTCCTGGTCTCTTGGAATACATCCTTTAGTGGAATTCTAAATTGGAAATACAATAAAATGGAAAAAATTAATTAAAATGAAAAATGTTAGTATTCTAGTATTTAGGTTTCATTACAAGACGAAAAACTTATATTTTCCAGCTGCCCGTCACCCCTGTTCACAAAAAATTCATCCTTTAGTGGAATTCTAGATTGGAAATACAATAAAATGGAAAAAATTAACTAAAATAAAGAATGTTAGTATTCTAGAATTTAGGTATCATTACAAGACGAAAAACTTATTATTTCCAGCCGCCGGTCACCTCCAGTTCTCAAAAAATTCATCCTTTAGTGGAATTCTAGATTGGAAATACAATAAAATGGAAAAAATTAATTAAAATGAAAAATGTTAGTATTCTAGTATTTAGGTATCATTACAAGACGAAAAACTTATATTTTCCAGCTGCCCGTCGCCTCTTGTTCACAAAAAATTCATCCTTTAGTGGAATTCTAAATTGGAAATACAATAAAATGGAAAAAATTAATTAAAATGAAATATGTTAGTATTCTAGTATTTAAGTATCATTACAAGACGAAAAACTTATTATTTCCAGCCGCCCATCACCTCCTGTTCTCACAAAATTCATCCTTTAGTGGAATTCTAGATTGGAAATACAATAAAATGGAAAAAATTAATTAAAATGAAAAATGTTAGTATTCTAGTATTTAGGTATGATTACTGGACGAAAAACTTATATTTTCCAGCTGCCCGTCACCTCCTGGTCTCTTGGAATACATCCTTTAGTGGAATTCTAAATTGGAAATACAATAAAATGAAAAAAATTAACTAAAATAAAGAATGTTAGTATTCTAGTATTTAGGTATCATTACAGGACGAAAAACTTATTATTTCCAGCCGCCCATCACCTCCTGTTATCAAAAAATTCATCCTTTAGTGGAATTCTAGATTGGAAATACAATAAAATGGAAAAAATTAACTAAAATGGAAAATGTTAGTATTCTAGTAATTAGGTATCATTACAAGACGAAAAACTTATTATTTCCAGCCGCCCGTCACCTCCAGTTTTCAAAAAATTCATCCTTTAGTGGAATTCTAGATTGGAAATACAATAAAATGGAAAAAATTAATTAAAATGAAAAATGTTAGTATTCTAGTATTTAGATATCATTACAAGACGAAAAACTTATATTTTCCAGCTGCCCGTCGCCTCTTGTTCACAAAAAATTCATCCTTTAGTGGAATTCTAAATTGGAAATACAATAAAATGGAAAAAATTAATTAAAATGAAATATGTTAGTATTCTAGTATTTAGGTATCATTACAAGACGAAAAACTTATTATTTCCAGCCGCCCATCACCTCCTGTTCTCAAAAAATTCATCCTTTAGTGGAATTCTAGATTGGAAATACAATAAAATGGAAAAAATTAACTAAAATGGAAAATGTTAGTATTCTAGTGATTAGGTATCATTACTGGACGAAAAACTTATATTTTCCAGCTGCCCGTCACCTCCTGTTCTCTTGGAATACATCCTTTAGTGCAATTCAAAATTGGAAATACAATAAAATGGAGAAAAGTAATTAAAATGAAAAATGTTAGTATTCTAGTATTTAGGTATCATTACAAGACGAAAAACTTATTATTTCCAGCTCCGCGTCACCTCCTGTTCTCTTGGAATACATCCTTTAGTGCAATTCAAAATTGGAAATACAATAAAATGGAAAAAATTAATTAAAATGAAAAATGTTAGTATTCTAGTATTTAGGTATCATTACAAGACGAAAAACTTATATTTTTCAGCTGCCCGTCACCTCCTGTTCTCAAAAAATTCATCCTTTAGTGGAATTCTAGATTGGAAATACAATAAAATGAAAAAAATTAACTAAAATAAAGAATGTTAGTATTCTAGTATTTAGGTATCATTACAGGACGAAATACTTATTATTTCCAGCCGCCCATCACCTCCTGTTATCAAAAAATTCATCCTTTAGTGGAATTCTAGATTGGAAATACAATAAAATGGAAAAAATTAACTAAAATGGAAAATGTTAGTATTCTAGTAATTAGGTATCATTACAAGACGAAAAACTTATTATTTCCAGCCGCCCGTCACCTCCTGGTCTCTTGGAATACATCCTTTAGTGGAATTCTAAATTGGAAATACAATAAAATGGAAAAAATTAATTAAAATGAAAAATGTTAGTATTCTAGTATTTAGGTATCATTACAAGACGAAAAACTTATTATTTCCAGCCGCCCATCACCTCCTGTTATCAAAAAATTCATCCTTTGGTGGAATTCTAGATTGGAAATACAATAAAATGGAAAAAATAATTAAAATGAAAAATGTTAGTATTCTAGTATTTAGGTATCATTACAACACGAAAAACTTATATTTTCCAGCTGCCCGTCACCTCCTGTTCACAAAAAATTCATCCTTTAGTGGAATTCTAGATTGGAAATACAATAAAATGGAAAAAATTAACTAAAATAAAGAATGTTAGTATTCTAGTATTTAGGTATCATTACAAGACGAAAAACTTATATTTTCCAGCTGCCCGTCACCTCCTGTTCACAAAAAATTCATCCTTTAGTAGAATTCTAGATTGGAAATACAATAAAATGGAAAAAATTAACTAAAATAAAGAATGTTAGTATTCTAGTATTTAGGTATCATTACAAGACGAAAAACTTATATTTTCCAGCTGCCCGTCTCCTCCTGTTCACAAAAAATTCATCCTTTAGTGGAATTCTAGATTGGAAATACAATAAAATGGAAAAAATAATTAAAATGAAAAATGTTAGTATTCTAGTATTTAGGTATCATTACAAGACGAAAAACTTATATTTTCCAGCTGCCCGTCACCTCCTGTTCACAAAAAATTCATCCTTTAGTGGAATTCTAGATTGGAAATACAATAAAATGGAAAAAATTAACTAAAATAAAGAATGTTAGTATTCTAGTAAATGGGTATCGTTACAGGACGAAAAACTTATATTTTCCAGCCGCCCATCACCTCCTGTTCTCAAAAAATTCATCCTTTAGTGGAATTCTAGATTGGAAATACAATAAAATGGAAAAAATTAATTAAAATGAAAAATTTTAGTATTCTAGTATTTAGGTATCATTACAAGACGAAAAACTTATATTTTCCAGCTGCCCGTCACCTCTTGTTCACAAAAAATTCATCCTTTAGTGGAATTCTAAATTGGAAATACAATAAAATGGAAAAAATTAATTATAATGAAAAATGTTAGTATTCTAGTATTTAGGTATCATTACAAGACGAAAAACTTATATTTTCCAGCTGCCCGTCACCTCCTGTTCACAAAAAATTCATCCTTTAGTGGAATTCTAGATTGGAAATACAATAAAATGGAAAAAATTAACTAAAATAAAGAATGTTAGTATTCTAGTATTTAGGTATCATTACAAGACGAAAAACTTATTATTTCCAGCCGCCCATCACCTCTTGTTCACAAAAAATTCATCCTTTAGTGGAATTCTAAATTGGAAATACAATAAAATGGAAAAAATTAATTAAAATGAAATATGTTAGTATTCTAGTATTTAGGTATCATTACAAGACGAAAAACTTATTATTTCCAGCTGCCCGTCACCTCCTGTTCACAAAAAATTCATCCTTTAGTGGAATTCTAGATTGGAAATACAATAAAATGGAAAAAATTAACTAAAATAAAAAATGTTAGTATTCTAGTAAATGGGTATCATTACAGGACGAAAAACTTATTATTTCCAGCCGCCCATCACCTCCTGTTCTCAAAAAATTCATCCTTTAGTGGAATTCTAGATTGGAAATACAATAAAATGGAAAAAATTAATTAAAATGAAAAATGTTAGTATTCTAGTATTTAGGTATCATTACAAGACGAAAAACTTATATTTTCCAGCTGCCCGTCACCTCTTGTTCACAAAAAATTTATCCTTTAGTGGAATTCTAAATTGGAAATACAATAAAATGGAAAAAATTAATTATAATGAAAAATGTTAGTATTCTAGTATTTAGGTATCATTACAAGACGAAAAACTTATTATTTCCAGCCGCCCATCACCTCCTGTTCTCAAAAAATTCATCCTTTAGTGGAATTCTAGATTGGAAATACAATAAAATGGAAAAAATTAATTAAAATGAAAAATGTTAGTATTCTAGTATTTAGGTATCATTACAAGACGAAAAACTTATATTTTCCACCTGCCCGTCACCTCTTGTTCACAAAAAATTCATCCTTTAGTGGAATTCTAAATTGGAAATACAATAAAATGGAAAAAATTAATTAAAATGAAATATGTTAGTATTCTAGTATTTAGGTATGATTACTGGACGAAAAACTTATATTTTCCAGCTGCCCGTCACCTCCTGGTCTCTTGGAATACATCCTTTAGTGGAATTCTAAATTGGAAATACAATAAAATGGAAAAAATTAATTAAAATGAAAAATGTTAGTATTCTAGTATTTAGGTATCATTACAAGACGAAAAACTTATTATTTCCAGCCGCCCATCACCTCCTGTTCTCAAAAAATTCATCCTTTAGTGGAATTCTAGATTGGAAATACAATAAAATGGAAAAAATTAACTAAAATAAAGAATGTTCGTATTCTAGTATTTAGGTATCATTACAGGACGAAAAACTTATTATTTCCAGCAGCCCATCACCTCCTGTTCTCAAAAAATTCATCCTTTAGTGGAATTCTAGATTGGAAATACAATAAAATGGAAAAAATTAACTAAAATGGAAAATGTTAGTATTCTAGTATTTAGGTATCATTACAAGACGAAAAACTTATTATTTCCAGCCGCCCGTCACCTCCTGGTCTCTTGGAATACATCCTTTAGTGGAATTCTAAATTGGAAATACAATAAAATGGAAAAAATTAACTAAAATAAAGAATGTTAGTATTCTAGTAAATGGGTATCATTGCAGGACGAAAAACTTATATTTTCCAGCTGCGCGTCACCTCCTGTTCACAAAAAATTCATCCTTTAGTGGAATTCTAGATTGGAAATACAATAAAATGGAAAAAATTAACTAAAATAAAGAATGTTAGTATTCTAGTATTTAGGTATCATTACAAGACGAAAAACTTATATTTTCCAGCCGCCCATCACCTCCTGTTATCAAAAAATTCATCCTTTAGTGGAATTCTAGATTGGAAATACAATAAAATGGAAAAAATTAACTAAAATAAAGAATGTTAGTATTCTAGTATTTAGGTATCATTACAAGACGAAAAACTTATATTTTCCAGCTGCCCGTCACCTCCTGTTCACAAAAAATTCATCCTTTAGTGGAATTCTAGATTGGAAATACAATAAAATGGAAAAAATTAACTAAAATAAAGAATGTTAGTATTCTAGTATTTAGGTATCATTACAAGGCGAAAAACTTATATTTTCCAGCTGCCCGTCACCTCCTGTTCACAAAAAATTCATCCTTTAGTGGAATTCTAGATTGGAAATACAATAAAATGGAAAAAATTAACTAAAATAAAAAATGTTAGTATTCTAGTAAATGGGTATCATTACAGGACGAAAAACTTATTATTTCCAGCCGCCCATCACCTCCTGTTCTCAAAAAATTCATCCTTTAGTGGAATTCTAGATTGGAAATACAATAAAATGGAAAAAATTAATTAAAATGAAAAATGTTAGTATTCTAGTATTTAGGTATCATTACAAGACGAAAAACTTATATTTTCCAGCTGCCCGTCACCTCTTGTTCACAAAAAATTTATCCTTTAGTGGAATTCTAAATTGGAAATACAATAAAATGGAAAAAATTAATTATAATGAAAAATGTTAGTATTCTAGTATTTAGGTATCATTACAAGACGAAAAACTTATTATTTCCAGCCGCCCATCACCTCCTGTTCTCAAAAAATTCATCCTTTAGTGGAATTCTAGATTGGAAATACAATAAAATGGAAAAAATTAATTAAAATGAAAAATGTTAGTATTCTAGTATTTAGGTATCATTACAAGACGAAAAACTTATATTTTCCACCTGCCCGTCACCTCTTGTTCACAAAAAATTCATCCTTTAGTGGAATTCTAAATTGGAAATACAATAAAATGGAAAAAATTAATTAAAATGAAATATGTTAGTATTCTAGTATTTAGGTATGATTACTGGACGAAAAACTTATATTTTCCAGCTGCCCGTCACCTCCTGGTCTCTTGGAATACATCCTTTAGTGGAATTCTAAATTGGAAATACAATAAAATGGAAAAAATTAATTAAAATGAAAAATGTTAGTATTCTAGTATTTAGGTATCATTACAAGACGAAAAACTTATTATTTCCAGCCGCCCATCACCTCCTGTTCTCAAAAAATTCATCCTTTAGTGGAATTCTAGATTGGAAATACAATAAAATGGAAAAAATTAACTAAAATAAAGAATGTTAGTATTCTAGTAAATGGGTATCATTGCAGGACGAAAAACTTATATTTTCCAGCTGCGCGTCACCTCCTGTTCTCTTGGAATACATCCTTTAGTGGAATTCCAAATTGGAAATACAATAAAATGGAAAAAATTAATTAAAATGAAAAATGTTAGTATTCTAGTATTTAGGTATCATTACAAGACGAAAAACTTATTATTTCCAGCCGCCCATCACCTCCTGTTCTCAAAAAATTCATCCTTTAGTGGAATTCTAGATTGGAAATACAATAAAATGGAAAAAATTAATTAAAATGAAAAATGTTAGTATTCTAGTAAATGGGTATCATTACAGGACGAAAAACTTATATTTTCCAGCTGCGCGTCACCTCCTGTTCTCTTGGAATACATCGTTTAGTGGAATTCCAAATTGGAAATACAATAAAATGGAAAAAATTAACTAAAATAAAGAATGTTCGTATTCTAGTATTTAGGTATCATTACAGGACGAAAAACTTATTATTTCCAGCCGCCCATCACCTCCTGTTCTCAAAAAATTCATCCTTTAGTGGAATTCTAGATTGGAAATACAATAAAATGGAAAAAATTAACTAAAATGGAAAATGTTAGTATTCTAGTGATTAGGTATCATTACAAGACGAAAAACTTATTATTTCCAGCCGCCCGTCACCTCCTGGTCTCTTGGAATACATCCTTTAGTGGAATTCTAAATTGGAAATACAATAAAATGGAAAAAATTAATTAAAATGAAAAATGTTAGTATTCTAGTATTTAGGTATCATTACAAGACGAAAAACTTATTATTTCCAGCCGCCCATCACCTCCTGTTATCAAAAAATTCATCCTTTAGTGGAATTCTAGATTGGAAATACAATAAAATGGAAAAAATAATTAAAATGAAAAATGTTAGTATTCTAGTATTTAGGTATCATTACAAGACGAAAAACTTATATTTTCCAGCTGCCCGTCACCTCCTGTTCACAAAAAATTCATCCTTTAGTGGAATTCTAGATTGGAAATACAATAAAATGGAAAAAATTAACTAAAATAAAGAATGTTAGTATTCTAGTATTTAGGTATCATTACAAGACGAAAAACTTATATTTTCCAGCTGCCCGTCACCTCCTGTTCACAAAAAATTCATCCTTTAGTGGAATTCTAGATTGGAAATACAATAAAATGGAAAAAATTAACTAAAATAAAGAATGTTAGTATTCTAGTATTTAGGTATCATTACAAGACGAAAAACTTATTATTTCCAGCCGCCCATCACCTCCTGTTCTCAAAAAATTCATCCTTTAGTGGAATTCTAGATTGGAAATACAATAAAATGGAAAAAATTAATTAAAATGAAAAATGTTAGTATTCTAGTATTTAGGTATCATTACAAGACGAAAAACTTATATTTTTCAGCTGCCCGTCACCTCCTGTTCTCAAAAAATTCATCCTTTAGTGGAATTCTAAATTGGAAATACAATAAAATGGAAAAAATTAATTAAAATGAAATATGTTAGTATTCTAGTATTTAGGTATGATTGCTGGACGAACAACTTATATTTTCCAGCTGCCCGTCACCTCCTGGTCTCTTGGAATACATCCTTTAGTGGAATTCTAAATTGGAAATACAATAAAATGGAAAAAATTAATTAAAATGAAAAATGTTAGTATTCTAGTAAATGGGTATCATTACAGGACGAAAAACTTATATTTTCCAGCCGCCCATCACCTCCTGTTCTCAAAAAATTCATCCTTTAGTGGAATTCTAGATTGGAAATACAATAAAATGGAAAAAATTAATTAAAATGAAAAATGTTAGTATTCTAGTATTTAGGTATCATTACAAGACGAAAAACTTATATTTTTCAGCTGCCCGTCACCTCCTGTTCTCAAAAAATTCATCCTTTAGTGGAATTCTAGATTGGAAATACAATAAAATGGAAAAAATTAATTAAAATGAAAAATGTTAGTATTCTAGTAAATGGGTATCATTACAGGACGAAAAACTTATATTTTCCAGCTGCGCGTCACCTCCTGTTCTCTTGGAATACATCGTTTAGTGGAATTCCAAATTGGAAATACAATAAAATGGAAAAAATTAACTAAAATAAAGAATGTTCGTATTCTAGTATTTAGGTATCATTACAGGACGAAAAACTTATTATTTCCAGCCGCCCATCACCTCCTGTTCTCAAAAAATTCATCCTTTAGTGGAATTCTAGATTGGAAATACAATAAAATGGAAAAAATTAACTAAAATGGAAAATGTTAGTATTCTAGTGATTAGGTATCATTACAAGACGAAAAACTTATTATTTCCAGCCGCCCGTCACCTCCTGGTCTCTTGGAATACATCCTTTAGTGGAATTCTAAATTGGAAATACAATAAAATGGAAAAAATTAATTAAAATGAAAAATGTTAGTATTCTAGTATTTAGGTATCATTACAAGACGAAAAACTTATTATTTCCAGCCGCCCATCACCTCCTGTTATCAAAAAATTCATCCTTTAGTGGAATTCTAGATTGGAAATACAATAAAATGGAAAAAATAATTAAAATGAAAAATGTTAGTATTCTAGTATTTAGGTATCATTACAAGACGAAAAACTTATATTTTCCAGCTGCCCGTCACCTCCTGTTCACAAAAAATTTATCCTTTAGTGGAATTCTAGATTGGAAATACAATAAAATGGAAAAAATTAACTAAAATAAAGAATGTTAGTATTCTAGTATTTAGGTATCATTACAAGACGAAAAACTTATATTTTCCAGCTGCCCGTCACCTCCTGTTCACAAAAAATTCATCCTTTAGTGGAATTCTAGATTGGAAATACAATAAAATGGAAAAAATTAACTAAAATAAAGAATGTTAGTATTCTAGTATTTAGGTATCATTACAAGACGAAAAACTTATTATTTCCAGCCGCCCATCACCTCCTGTTCTCAAAAAATTCATCCTTTAGTGGAATTCTAGATTGGAAATACAATAAAATGGAAAAAATTAATTAAAATGAAAAATGTTAGTATTCTAGTATTTAGGTATCATTACAAGACGAAAAACTTATATTTTCCACCTGCCCGTCACCTCTTGTTCACAAAAAATTCATCCTTTAGTGGAATTCTAAATTGGAAATACAATAAAATGGAAAAAATTAATTAAAATGAAATATGTTAGTATTCTAGTATTTAGGTATGATTACTGGACGAAAAACTTATATTTTCCAGCTGCCCGTCACCTCCTGGTCTCTTGGAATACATCCTTTAGTGGAATTCTAAATTGGAAATACAATAAAATGGAAAAAATTAATTAAAATGAAAAATGTTAGTATTCTAGTAAATGGGTATCATTACAGGACGAAAAACTTATATTTTCCAGCCGCCCATCACCTCCTGTTCTCAAAAAATTCATCCTTTAGTGGAATTCTAGATTGGAAATACAATAAAATGGAAAAAATTAATTAAAATGAAAAATGTTAGTATTCTAGTATTTAGGTATCATTACAAGACGAAAAACTTATATTTTTCAGCTGCCCGTCACCTCCTGTTCTCAAAAAATTCATCCTTTAGTGGAATTCTAGATTGGAAATACAATAAAATGAAAAAAATTAACTAAAATAAAGAATGTTAGTATTCTAGTATTTAGGTATCATTACAGGACGAAAAACTTATTATTTCCAGCCGCCCATCACCTCCTGTTATCAAAAAATTCATCCTTTAGTGGAATTCTAGATTGGAAATACAATAAAATGGAAAAAATTAACTAAAATGGAAAATGTTAGTATTCTAGTAATTAGGTATCATTACAAGACGAAAAACTTATTATTTCCAGCCGCCCGTCACCTCCTGGTCTCTTGGAATACATCCTTTAGTGGAATTCTAAATTGGAAATACAATAAAATGGAAAAAATTAATTAAAATGAAAAATGTTAGTATTCTAGTATTTAGGTATCATTACAAGACGAAAAACTTATTATTTCCAGCCGCACATCACCTCCTGTTATCAAAAAATTCATCCTTTAGTGGAATTCTAGATTGGAAATACAATAAAATGGAAAAAATAATTAAAATGAAAAATGTTAGTATTCTAGTATTTAGGTATCATTACAAGACGAAAAACTTATATTTTCCAGCTGCCCGTCACCTCCTGTTCACAAAAAATTCATCCTTTAGTGGAATTCTAGATTGGAAATACAATAAAATGGAAAAAATTAACTAAAATAAAGAATGTTAGTATTCTAGTATTTAGGTATCATTACAAGACGAAAAACTTATATTTTCCAGCTGCCCGTCACCTCCTGTTCACAAAAAATTCATCCTTTAGTGGAATTCTAGATTGGAAATACAATAAAATGGAAAAAATTAACTAAAATAAAGAATGTTAGTATTCTAGTATTTAGGTATCATTACAAGACGAAAAACTTATTATTTCCAGCCGCCCATCACCTCCTGTTCTCAAAAAATTCATCCTTTAGTGGAATTCTAGATTGGAAATACAATAAAATGGAAAAAATTAATTAAAATGAAAAATGTTAGTATTCTAGTAAATGGGTATCATTACAGGAGGAAAAACTTATATTTTCCAGCTGCGCGTCACCTCCTGTTCTCTTGGAATACATCGTTTAGTGGAATTCCAAATTGGAAATACAATAAAATGGAAAAAATTAACTAAAATAAAGAATGTTCGTATTCTAGTATTTAGGTATCATTACAGGACGAAAAACTTATTATTTCCAGCAGCCCATCACCTCCTGTTCTCAAAAAATTCATCCTTTAGTGGAATTCTAGATTGGAAATACAATAAAATGGAAAAAATTAACTAAAATGGAAAATGTTAGTATTCTAGTATTTAGGTATCATTACAAGACGAAAAACTTATTATTTCCAGCCGCCCGTCACCTCCTGGTCTCTTGGAATACATCCTTTAGTGGAATTCTAAATTGGAAATACAATAAAATGGAAAAAATTAACTAAAATAAAGAATGTTAGTATTCTAGTAAATGGGTATCATTGCAGGACGAAAAACTTATATTTTCCAGCTGCGCGTCACCTCCTGTTCACAAAAAATTCATCCTTTAGTGGAATTCTAGATTGGAAATACAATAAAATGGAAAAAATTAACTAAAATAAAGAATGTTAGTATTCTAGTATTTAGGTATCATTACAAGACGAAAAACTTATATTTTCCAGCCGCCCATCACCTCCTGTTATCAAAAAATTCATCCTTTAGTGGAATTCTAGATTGGAAATACAATAAAATGGAAAAAATTAACTAAAATAAAGAATGTTAGTATTCTAGTATTTAGGTATCATTACAAGACGAAAAACTTATATTTTCCAGCTGCCCGTCACCTCCTGTTCACAAAAAATTCATCCTTTAGTGGAATTCTAGATTGGAAATACAATAAAATGGAAAAAATTAACTAAAATAAAGAATGTTAGTATTCTAGTATTTAGGTATCATTACAAGGCGAAAAACTTATATTTTCCAGCTGCCCGTCACCTCCTGTTCACAAAAAATTCATCCTTTAGTGGAATTCTAGATTGGAAATACAATAAAATGGAAAAAATTAACTAAAATAAAAAATGTTAGTATTCTAGTAAATGGGTATCATTACAGGACGAAAAACTTATTATTTCCAGCCGCCCATCACCTCCTGTTCTCAAAAAATTCATCCTTTAGTGGAATTCTAGATTGGAAATACAATAAAATGGAAAAAATTAATTAAAATGAAAAATGTTAGTATTCTAGTATTTAGGTATCATTACAAGACGAAAAACTTATATTTTCCAGCTGCCCGTCACCTCTTGTTCACAAAAAATTTATCCTTTAGTGGAATTCTAAATTGGAAATACAATAAAATGGAAAAAATTAATTATAATGAAAAATGTTAGTATTCTAGTATTTAGGTATCATTACAAGACGAAAAACTTATTATTTCCAGCCGCCCATCACCTCCTGTTCTCAAAAAATTCATCCTTTAGTGGAATTCTAGATTGGAAATACAATAAAATGGAAAAAATTAATTAAAATGAAAAATGTTAGTATTCTAGTATTTAGGTATCATTACAAGACGAAAAACTTATATTTTCCACCTGCCCGTCACCTCTTGTTCACAAAAAATTCATCCTTTAGTGGAATTCTAAATTGGAAATACAATAAAATGGAAAAAATTAATTAAAATGAAATATGTTAGTATTCTAGTATTTAGGTATGATTACTGGACGAAAAACTTATATTTTCCAGCTGCCCGTCACCTCCTGGTCTCTTGGAATACATCCTTTAGTGGAATTCTAAATTGGAAATACAATAAAATGGAAAAAATTAATTAAAATGAAAAATGTTAGTATTCTAGTATTTAGGTATCATTACAAGACGAAAAACTTATTATTTCCAGCCGCCCATCACCTCCTGTTCTCAAAAAATTCATCCTTTAGTGGAATTCTAGATTGGAAATACAATAAAATGGAAAAAATTAACTAAAATAAAGAATGTTAGTATTCTAGTAAATGGGTATCATTGCAGGACGAAAAACTTATATTTTCCAGCTGCGCGTCACCTCCTGTTCTCTTGGAATACATCCTTTAGTGGAATTCCAAATTGGAAATACAATAAAATGGAAAAAATTAATTAAAATGAAAAATGTTAGTATTCTAGTATTTAGGTATCATTACAAGACGAAAAACTTATTATTTCCAGCCGCCCATCACCTCCTGTTCTCAAAAAATTCATCCTTTAGTGGAATTCTAGATTGGAAATACAATAAAATGGAAAAAATTAATTAAAATGAAAAATGTTAGTATTCTAGTAAATGGGTATCATTGCAGGACGAAAAACTTATATTTTCCAGCTGCCCGTCACCTCCTGTTCACAAAAAATTCATCCTTTAGTGGAATTCTAGATTGGAAATACAATAAAATGGAAAAAATTAACTAAAATAAAGAATGTTAGTATTCTAGTATTTAGGTATCATTACAAGACGAAAAACTTATATTTTCCAGCTGCCCGTCACCTCCTGTTCACAAAAAATTCATCCTTTAGTGGAATTCTAGATTGGAAATACAATAAAATGGAAAAAATTAACTAAAATAAAGAATGTTAGTATTCTAGTATTTAGGTATCATTACAAGACGAAAAACTTATTATTTCCAGCCGCCCATCACCTCCTGTTCTCAAAAAATTCATCCTTTAGTGGAATTCTAGATTGGAAATACAATAAAATGGAAAAAATTAATTAAAATGAAAAATGTTAGTATTCTAGTATTTAGGTATCATTACAAGACGAAAAACTTATATTTTTCAGCTGCCCGTCACCTCCTGTTCTCAAAAAATTCATCCTTTAGTGGAATTCTAAATTGGAAATACAATAAAATGGAAAAAATTAATTAAAATGAAATATGTTAGTATTCTAGTATTTAGGTATGATTGCTGGACGAAAAACTTATATTTTCCAGCTGCCCGTCACCTCCTGGTCTCTTGGAATACATCCTTTAGTGGAATTCTAAATTGGAAATACAATAAAATGGAAAAAATTAATTAAAATGAAAAATGTTAGTATTCTAGTAAATGGGTATCATTACAGGACGAAAAACTTATATTTTCCAGCCGCCCATCACCTCCTGTTCTCAAAAAATTCATCCTTTAGTGGAATTCTAGATTGGAAATACAATAAAATGGAAAAAATTAATTAAAATGAAAAATGTTAGTATTCTAGTATTTAGGTATCATTACAAGACGAAAAACTTATATTTTTCAGCTGCCCGTCACCTCCTGTTCTCAAAAAATTCATCCTTTAGTGGAATTCTAGATTGGAAATACAATAAAATGGAAAAAATTAATTAAAATGAAAAATGTTAGTATTCTAGTAAATGGGTATCATTACAGGACGAAAAACTTATATTTTCCAGCTGCGCGTCACCTCCTGTTCTCTTGGAATACATCGTTTAGTGGAATTCCAAATTGGAAATACAATAAAATGGAAAAAATTAACTAAAATAAAGAATGTTCGTATTCTAGTATTTAGGTATCATTACAGGACGAAAAACTTATTATTTCCAGCCGCCCATCACCTCCTGTTCTCAAAAAATTCATCCTTTAGTGGAATTCTAGATTGGAAATACAATAAAATGGAAAAAATTAACTAAAATGGAAAATGTTAGTATTCTAGTGATTAGGTATCATTACAAGACGAAAAACTTATTATTTCCAGCCGCCCGTCACCTCCTGGTCTCTTGGAATACATCCTTTAGTGGAATTCTAAATTGGAAATACAATAAAATGGAAAAAATTAATTAAAATGAAAAATGTTAGTATTCTAGTATTTAGGTATCATTACAAGACGAAAAACTTATTATTTCCAGCCGCCCATCACCTCCTGTTATCAAAAAATTCATCCTTTAGTGGAATTCTAGATTGGAAATACAATAAAATGGAAAAAATAATTAAAATGAAAAATGTTAGTATTCTAGTATTTAGGTATCATTACAAGACGAAAAACTTATATTTTCCAGCTGCCCGTCACCTCCTGTTCACAAAAAATTTATCCTTTAGTGGAATTCTAGATTGGAAATACAATAAAATGGAAAAAATTAACTAAAATAAAGAATGTTAGTATTCTAGTATTTAGGTATCATTACAAGACGAAAAACTTATATTTTCCAGCTGCCCGTCACCTCCTGTTCACAAAAAATTCATCCTTTAGTGGAATTCTAGATTGGAAATACAATAAAATGGAAAAAATTAACTAAAATAAAGAATGTTAGTATTCTAGTATTTAGGTATCATTACAAGACGAAAAACTTATTATTTCCAGCCGCCCATCACCTCCTGTTCTCAAAAAATTCATCCTTTAGTGGAATTCTAGATTGGAAATACAATAAAATGGAAAAAATTAATTAAAATGAAAAATGTTAGTATTCTAGTATTTAGGTATCATTACAAGACGAAAAACTTATATTTTCCACCTGCCCGTCACCTCTTGTTCACAAAAAATTCATCCTTTAGTGGAATTCTAAATTGGAAATACAATAAAATGGAAAAAATTAATTAAAATGAAATATGTTAGTATTCTAGTATTTAGGTATGATTACTGGACGAAAAACTTATATTTTCCAGCTGCCCGTCACCTCCTGGTCTCTTGGAATACATCCTTTAGTGGAATTCTAAATTGGAAATACAATAAAATGGAAAAAATTAATTAAAATGAAAAATGTTAGTATTCTAGTAAATGGGTATCATTACAGGACGAAAAACTTATATTTTCCAGCCGCCCATCACCTCCTGTTCTCAAAAAATTCATCCTTTAGTGGAATTCTAGATTGGAAATACAATAAAATGGAAAAAATTAATTAAAATGAAAAATGTTAGTATTCTAGTATTTAGGTATCATTACAAGACGAAAAACTTATATTTTTCAGCTGCCCGTCACCTCCTGTTCTCAAAAAATTCATCCTTTAGTGGAATTCTAGATTGGAAATACAATAAAATGAAAAAAATTAACTAAAATAAAGAATGTTAGTATTCTAGTATTTAGGTATCATTACAGGACGAAAAACTTATTATTTCCAGCCGCCCATCACCTCCTGTTATCAAAAAATTCATCCTTTAGTGGAATTCTAGATTGGAAATACAATAAAATGGAAAAAATTAACTAAAATGGAAAATGTTAGTATTTTAGTAATTAGGTATCATTACAAGACGAAAAACTTATTATTTCCAGCCGCCCGTCACCTCCTGGTCTCTTGGAATACATCCTTTAGTGGAATTCTAAATTGGAAATACAATAAAATGGAAAAAATTAATTAAAATGAAAAATGTTAGTATTCTAGTATTTAGGTATCATTACAAGACGAAAAACTTATTATTTCCAGCCGCCCATCACCTCCTGTTATCAAAAAATTCATCCTTTAGTGGAATTCTAGATTGGAAATACAATAAAATGGAAAAAATAATTAAAATGAAAAATGTTAGTATTCTAGTATTTAGGTATCATTACAAGACGAAAAACTTATATTTTCCAGCTGCCCGTCACCTCCTGTTCACAAAAAATTCATCCTTTAGTGGAATTCTAGATTGGAAATACAATAAAATGGAAAAAATTAACTAAAATAAAGAATGTTAGTATTCTAGTATTTAGGTATCATTACAAGACGAAAAACTTATATTTTCCAGCTGCCCGTCACCTCCTGTTCACAAAAAATTCATCCTTTAGTGGAATTCTAGATTGGAAATACAATAAAATGGAAAAAATTAACTAAAATAAAGAATGTTAGTATTCTAGTATTTAGGTATCATTACAAGACGAAAAACTTATTATTTCCAGCCGCCCATCACCTCCTGTTCTCAAAAAATTCATCCTTTAGTGGAATTCTAGATTGGAAATACAATAAAATGGAAAAAATTAATTAAAATGAAAAATGTTAGTATTCTAGTATTTAGGTATCATTACAAGACGAAAAACTTATATTTTCCACCTGCCCGTCACCTCTTGTTCACAAAAAATTCATCCTTTAGTGGAATTCTAAATTGGAAATACAATAAAATGGAAAAAATTAATTAAAATGAAATATGTTAGTATTCTAGTATTTAGGTATGATTACTGGACGAAAAACTTATATTTTCCAGCTGCCCGTCACCTCCTGGTCTCTTGGAATACATCCTTTAGTGGAATTCTAAATTGGAAATACAATAAAATGGAAAAAATTAATTAAAATGAAAAATGTTAGTATTCTAGTAAATGGGTATCATTACAGGACGAAAAACTTATATTTTCCAGCCGCCCATCACCTCCTGTTCTCAAAAAATTCATCCTTTAGTGGAATTCTAGATTGGAAATACAATAAAATGGAAAAAATTAATTAAAATGAAAAATGTTAGTATTCTAGTATTTAGGTATCATTACAAGACGAAAAACTTATATTTTTCAGCTGCCCGTCAACTCCTGTTCTCAAAAAATTCATCCTTTAGTGGAATTCTAGATTGGAAATACAATAAAATGAAAAAAATTAACTAAAATAAAGAATGTTAGTATTCTAGTATTTAGGTATCATTACAGGACGAAAAACTTATTATTTCCAGCCGCCCATCACCTCCTGTTATCAAAAAATTCATCCTTTAGTGGAATTCTAGATTGGAAATACAATAAAATGGAAAAAATTAACTAAAATGGAAAATGTTAGTATTCTAGTAATTAGGTATCATTACAAGACGAAAAACTTATTATTTCCAGCCGCCCGTCACCTCCTGGTCTCTTGGAATACATCCTTTAGTGGAATTCTAAATTGGAAATACAATAAAATGGAAAAAATTAATTAAAATGAAAAATGTTAGTATTCTAGTATTTAGGTATCATTACAAGACGAAAAACTTATTATTTCCAGCCGCCCATCACCTCCTGTTATCAAAAAATTCATCCTTTAGTGGAATTCTAGATTGGAAATACAATAAAATGGAAAAAATAATTAAAATGAAAAATGTTAGTATTCTAGTATTTAGGTATCATTACAAGACGAAAAACTTATATTTTCCAGCTGCCCGTCACCTCCTGTTCACAAAAAATTCATCCTTTAGTGGAATTCTAGATTGGAAATACAATAAAATGGAAAAAATTAACTAAAATAAAGAATGTTAGTATTCTAGTATTTAGGTATCATTACAAGACGAAAAACTTATATTTTCCAGCTGCCCGTCACCTCCTGTTCACAAAAAATTCATCCTTTAGTGGAATTCTAGATTGGAAATACAATAAAATGGAAAAAATTAACTAAAATAAAAAATGTTAGTATTCTAGTAAAGGGGTATCATTACAGGACGAAAAACTTATTATTTCCAGCCGCCCATCACCTCCTGTTCTCAAAAAATTCATCCTTTAGTGGAATTCTAGATTGGAAATACAATAAAATGGAAAAAATTAATTAAAATGAAAAATGTTAGTATTCTAGTATTTAGGTATCATTACAAGACGAAAAACTTATATTTTCCAGCTGCCCGTCACCTCTTGTTCACAAAAAATTCATCCTTTAGTGGAATTCTAAATTGGAAATACAATAAAATGGAAAAAATTAACTAAATTAAAGAATGTTAGTATTCTAGTATTTAGGTATCATTACAAGACGAAAAACTTATATTTTCCAGCTGCCCGTCACCTCCTGTTCACAAAAAATTCATCCTTTAGTGGAATTCTAGATTGGAAATACAATAAAATGGAAAAAATTAACTAAAATAAAAAATGTTAGTATTCTAGTAAAGGGGTATCATTACAGGACGAAAAACTTATTATTTCCAGCCGCCCATCACCTCCTGTTCTCAAAAAATTCATCCTTTAGTGGAATTCTAGATTGGAAATACAATAAAATGGAAAAAATTAATTAAAATGAAAAATGTTAGTATTCTAGTAAATGGGTATCATTACAGGAGGAAAAACTTATATTTTCCAGCTGCGCGTCACCTCCTGTTCTCTTGGAATACATCGTTTAGTGGAATTCCAAATTGGAAATACAATAAAATGGAAAAAATTAACTAAAATAAAGAATGTTCGTATTCTAGTATTTAGGTATCATTACAGGACGAAAAACTTATTATTTCCAGCCGCCCATCACCTCCTGTTCTCAAAAAATTCATCCTTTAGTGGAATTCTAGATTGGAAATACAATAAAATGGAAAAAATTAACTAAAATGGAAAATGTTAGTATTCTAGTGATTAGGTATCATTACAAGACGAAAAACTTATTATTTCCAGCCGCCCGTCACCTCCTGGTCTCTTGGAATACATCCTTTAGTGGAATTCTAAATTGGAAATACAATAAAATGGAAAAAATTAATTAAAATGAAAAATGTTAGTATTCTAGTATTTAGGTATCATTACAAGACGAAAAACTTATTATTTCCAGCCGCCCATCACCTCCTGTTATCAAAAAATTCATCCTTTAGTGGAATTCTAGATTGGAAATACAATAAAATGGAAAAAATTAACTAAAATAAAGAATGTTAGTATTCTAGTATTTAGGTATCATTACAAGACGAAAAACTTATATTTTCCAGCTGCCCGTCACCTCCTGTTCACAAAAAATTCATCCTTTAGTGGAATTCTAGATTGGAAATACAATAAAATGGAAAAAATTAACTAAAATAAAGAATGTTAGTATTCTAGTATTTAGGTATCATTACAAGACAAAAAACTTATATTTTCCAGCTGCCCGTCACCTCCTGTTCACAAAAAATTCATCCTTTAGTGGAATTCTAGATTGGAAATACAATAAAATGGAAAAAATTAACTAAAATAAAAAATGTTAGTATTCTAGTAAATGGGTATCATTACAGGACGAAAAACTTATTATTTCCAGCCGCCCATCACCTCCTGTTCTCAAAAAATTCATCCTTTAGTGGAATTCTAGATTGGAAATACAATAAAATGGAAAAAATTAATTAAAATGAAAAATGTTAGTATTCTAGTATTTAGGTATCATTACAAGACGAAAAACTTATATTTTCCAGCTGCCCGTCACCTCCTGTTCACAAAAAATTCATCCTTTAGTGGAATTCTAGATTGGAAATACAATAAAATGAAAAAAATTAACTAAAATAAAGAATGTTAGTATTCTAGTATTTAGGTATCATTACAAGACGAAAAACTTATTATTTCCAGCCGCCCATCACCTCCTGTTCTCAAAAAATTCATCCTTTAGTGGAATTCTAGATTGGAAATACAATAAAATGGAAAAAATTAATTAAAATGAAAAATGTTAGTATTCTAGTATTTAGGTATCATTACAAGACGAAAAACTTATATTTTCCACCTGCCCGTCACCTCTTGTTCACAAAAAATTCATCCTTTAGTGGAATTCTAAATTGGAAATACAATAAAATGGAAAAAATTAATTAAAATGAAATATGTTATTATTCTAGTATTTAGGTATGATTACTGGACGAAAAACTTATATTTTCCAGCTGCCCGTCACCTCCTGGTCTCTTGGAATACATCCTTTAGTGGAATTCTAAATTGGAAATACAATAAAATGGAAAAAATTAATTAAAATGAAAAATGTTAGTATTCTAGTATTTAGGTATCATTACAAGACGAAAAACTTATTATTTCCAGCCGCCCATCACCTCCTGTTCTCAAAAAATTCATCCTTTAGTGGAATTCTAGATTGGAAATACAATAAAATGGAAAAAATTAACTAAAATAAAGAATGTTAGTATTCTAGTAAATGGGTATCATTGCAGGACGAAAAACTTATATTTTCCAGCTGCGCGTCACCTCCTGTTCTCTTGGAATACATCCTTTAGTGGAATTCCAAATTGGAAATACAATAAAATGGAAAAAATTAATTAAAATGAAAAATGTTAGTATTCTAGTATTTAGGTATCATTACAAGACGAAAAACTTATTATTTCCAGCCGCCCATCACCTCCTGTTCTCAAAAAATTCATCCTTTAGTGGAATTCTAGATTGGAAATACAATAAAATGGAAAAAATTAATTAAAATGAAAAATGTTAGTATTCTAGTAAATGGGTATCATTACAGGACGAAAAACTTATATTTTCCAGCTGCGCGTCACCTCCTGTTCTCTTGGAATACATCGTTTAGTGGAATTCCAAATTGGAAATACAATAAAATGGAAAAAATTAACTAAAATAAAGAATGTTCGTATTCTAGTATTTAGGTATCATTACAGGACGAAAAACTTATTATTTCCAGCCGCCCATCACCTCCTGTTCTCAAAAAATTCATCCTTTAGTGGAATTCTAGATTGGAAATACAATAAAATGGAAAAAATTAACTAAAATGGAAAATGTTAGTATTCTAGTGATTAGGTATCATTACAAGACGAAAAACTTATTATTTCCAGCCGCCCGTCACCTCCTGGTCTCTTGGAATACATCCTTTAGTGGAATTCTAAATTGGAAATACAATAAAATGGAAAAAATTAATTAAAATGAAAAATGTTAGTATTCTAGTATTTAGGTATCATTACAAGACGAAAAACTTATTATTTCCAGCCGCCCATCACCTCCTGTTATCAAAAAATTCATCCTTTAGTGGAATTCTAGATTGGAAATACAATAAAATGGAAAAAATAATTAAAATGAAAAATGTTAGTATTCTAGTATTTAGGTATCATTACAAGACGAAAAACTTATATTTTCCAGCTGCCCGTCACCTCCTGTTCACAAAAAATTCATCCTTTAGTGGAATTCTAGATTGGAAATACAATAAAATGGAAAAAATTAACTAAAATAAAGAATGTTAGTATTCTAGTAAATGGGTATCATTACAGGACGAAAAACTTATTATTTCCAGCCGCCCGTCACCTCCTGGTCTCTTGGAATACATCCTTTAGTGGAATTCTAAATTGGAAATACAATAAAATGGAAAAAATTAATTAAAATGAAAAATGTTAGTATTCTAGTATTTAGGTATCATTACAAGACGAAAAACTTATTATTTCCAGCCGCCCATCACCTCCTGTTCTCAAAAAATTCATCCTTTAGTGGAATTCTAGATTGGAAATACAATAAAATGGAAAAAATTAATTAAAATGAAAAATGTTAGTATTCTAGTATTTAGTTATCATTACAAGACAAAAAACTTATATTTTCCAGCTGCCCGTCACCTCTTGTTCACAAAAAATTCATCCTTTAGTGGAATTCTAAATTGGAAATACAATAAAATGGAAAAAATTAATTAAAATGAAATATGTTAGTATTCTAGTATTTAGGTATCATTACAAGACGAAAAACTTATTATTTCCAGCCGCCCATCACCTCCTGTTCTCACAAAATTCATCCTTTAGTGGAATTCTAGATTGGAAATACAATAAAATGGAAAAAATTAATTAAAATGAAAAATGTTAGTATTCTAGTTTTTAGGTATGATTACTGGACGAAAAACTTATATTTTCCAGCTGCCCGTCACCTCCTGGTCTCTTGGAATACATCCTTTAGTGGAATTCTAAATTGGAAATACAATAAAATGGAAAAAATTAATTAAAATGAAAAATGTTAGTATTCTAGTATTTAGGTATCATTACAAGACGAAAAACTTATATTTTCCAGCTGCCCGTCACCTCCTGTTCACAAAAAATTCATCCTTTAGTGGAATTCCAGATTGGAAATACAATAAAATGGAAAAAATTAACTAAAATAAAGAATGTTAGTATTCTAGTATTTAGGTATCATTACAAGACGAAAAACTTATTATTTCCAGCCGCCGGTCACCTCCAGTTCTCAAAAAATTCATCCTTTAGTGGAATTCTAGATTGGAAATACAATAAAATGGAAAAAATAATTAAAATGAAAAATGTTAGTATTCTAGTATTTAGGTATCATTACAATACGAAAAACTTATATTTTCCAGCTGCCCGTCACCTCCTGTTCACAAAAAATTCATCCTTTAGTGGAATTCTAGATTGGAAATACAATAAAATGGAAAAAATTAACTAAAATAAAGAATGTTAGTATTCTAGTATTTAGGTATCATTACAAGACGAAAAACTTATATTTTCCAGCTGCCCGTCACCTCCTGTTCACAAAAAATTCATCCTTTAGTGGAATTCTAGATTGGAAATACAATAAAATGGAAAAAATTAACTAAAATAAAGAATGTTAGTATTCTAGTAAATGGGTATCATTACAGGACGAAAAACTTATTATTTCCAGCCGCCCGTCACCTCCTGGTCTCTTGGAATACATCCTTTAGTGGAATTCTAAATTGGAAATACAATAAAATGGAAAAAATTAATTAAAATGAAAAATGTTAGTATTCTAGTATTTAGGTATCATTACAAGACGAAAAACTTATATTTTCCAGCTGCCCGTCACCTCCTGTTCACAAAAAATTCATCCTTTAGTGGAATTCTAGATTGGAAATACAATAAAATGGAAAAAATTAATTAAAATGAAATATGTTAGTATTCTAGTATTTAGGTATCATTACAAGACGAAAAACTTATTATTTCCAGCCGCCCATCACCTCCTGTTCTCACAAAATTCATCCTTTAGTGGAATTCTAGATTGGAAATAAAATAAAATGGAAAAAATTAATTAAAATGAAAAATGTTAGTATTCTAGTATTTAGGTATGATTACTGGACGAAAAACTTATATTTTCCAGCTGCCCGTCACCTCCTGGTCTCTTGGAATACATCCTTTAGTGGAATTCTAAATTGGAAATACAATAAAATGGAAAAAATTAATTAAAATGAAAAATGTTAGTATTCTAGTATTTAGGTATCATTACAAGACGAAAAACTTATATTTTCCAGCTGCCCGTCACCTCCAGTTCACAAAAAATTCATCCTTTAGTGGAATTCTAGATTGGAAATACAATAAAATGGAAAAAATTAACTAAAATAAAGAATGTTAGTATTCTAGTATTTAGGTATCATTACAAGACGAAAAACTTATTATTTCCAGCCGCCGGTCACCTCCAGTTCTCAAAAAATTCATCCTTTAGTGGAATTCTAGATTGGAAATACAATAAAATGGAAAAAATTAATTAAAATGAAAAATGTTAGTATTCTAGTATTTAGGTATCATTACAAGACGAAAAACATATTTTCCAGCTGCCCGTCGCCTCTTGTTCACAAAAAATTCATCCTTTAGTGGAATTCTAAATTGGAAATACAATAAAATGGAAAAAATTAACTAAAATGGAAAATGTTAGTTTTCTAGTGATTAGGTATCATTACTGGACGAAAAACTTATATTTTCCAGCTGCGCGTCACCTCCTGTTCTCTTGGAATACATCGTTTAGTAGAATTCCAAATTGGAAATACAATAAAATGGAAAAAATTAACTAAAATAAAGAATGTTCGTATTCTAGTATTTAGGTATCATTACAGGACGAAAAACTTATTATTTCCAGCCGCCCATCACCTCCTGTTCTCAAAAAATTCATCCTTTAGTGGAATTCTAGATTGGAAATACAATAAAATGGAAAAAATTAACTAAAATGGAAAATGTTAGTATTCTAGTGATTAGGTATCATTACAAGACGAAAAACTTATTATTTCCAGCCGCCCGTCACCTCCTGTTCACAAAAAATTCATCCTTTAGTGGAATTCTAAATTGGAAATACAATAAAATGGAAAAAATTAATTAAAATGAAATATGTTAGTATTCTAGTATTTAGGTATCATTACAAGACGAAAAACTTATTATTTCCAGCCGCACATCACCTCCTGTTCTCAAAAAATTCATCCTTTAGTGGAATTCTAGATTGGAAATACAATAAAATGGAAAAAATTAACTAAAATGGAAAATGTTAGTATTCTAGTGATTAGGTATCATTACTGGACGAAAAACTTATATTTTCCAGCTGCGCGTCACCTCCTGTTCTCTTGGAATACATCGTTTAGTGGAATTCCAAATTGGAAATACAATAAAATGGAAAAAATTAACTAAAATAAAGAATGTTCGTATTCTAGTATTTAGGTATCATTACAAGACGAAAAACTTATATTTTCCAGCTGCCCGTCGCCTCCTGTTCACAAAAAATTCATCCTTTAGTGGAATTCTAAATTGGAAATACAATAAAATGGAAAAAATTAATTAAAATGAAATATGTTAGTATTCTAGTATTTAGGTATCATTACAAGACGAAAAACTTATTATTTCCAGCCGCCCATCACCTCCTGTTCTCAAAAAATTCATCCTTTAGTGGAATTCTAGATTGGAAATACAATAAAATGGAAAAAATTAACTAAAATGGAAAATGTTAGTATTCTAGTGATTAGGTATCATTACTGGACGAAAAACTTATATTTTCCAGCTGCGCGTCACCTCCTGTTCTCTTGGAATACATCGTTTAGTGGAATTCCAAATTGGAAATACAATAAAATGGAAAAAATTAACTAAAATAAAGAATGTTCGTATTCTAGTATTTAGGTATCATTACAAGACGAAAAACTTATATTTTCCAGCTGCCCGTCGCCTCCTGTTCACAAAAAATTCATCCTTTAGTGGAATTCTAAATTGGAAATACAATAAAATGGAAAAAATTAATTAAAATGAAATATGTTAGTATTCTAGTATTTAGGTATCATTACAAGACGAAAAACTTATTATTTCCAGCCGCCCATCACCTCCTGTTCTCAAAAAATTCATCCTTTAGTGGAATTCTAGATTGGAAATACAATAAAATGGAAAAAATTAACTAAAATGGAAAATGTTAGTATTCTAGTGATTAGGTATCATTACTGGACGAAAAACTTATATTTTCCAGCTGCGCGTCACCTCCTGTTCTCTTGGAATACATCGTTTAGTGGAATTCCAAATTGGAAATACAATAAAATGGAAAAAATTAACTAAAATAAAGAATGTTCGTATTCTAGTATTTAGGTATCATTACAGGACGAAAAACTTATTATTTCCAGCCGCCCATCACCTCCTGTTCTCAAAAAATTCATCCTTTAGTGGAATTCTAGATTGGAAATACAATAAAATGGAAAAAATTAACTAAAATGGAAAATGTTAGTATTCTAGTGATTAGGTATCATTACAAGACGAAAAACTTATTATTTCCAGCCGCCCGTCACCTCCTGTTCACAAAAAATTCATCCTTTAGTGGAATTCTAAATTGGAAATACAATAAAATGGAAAAAATTAATTAAAATGAAATATGTTAGTATTCTAGTATTTAGGTATTATTACAAGACGAAAAACTTATTATTTCCAGCCGCCCATCACCTCCTGTTCTCAAAAAATTCATCCTTTAGTGGAATTCTAGATTGGAAATACAATAAAATGGAAAAAATTAACTAAAATGGAAAATGTTAGTATTCTAGTGATTAGGTATCATTACTGGACGAAAAACTTATATTTTCCAGCTGCGCGTCACCTCCTGTTCTCTTGGAATACATCGTTTAGTGGAATTCCAAATTGGAAATACAATAAAATGGAAAAAATTAACTAAAATAAAGAATGTTCGTATTCTAGTATTTAGGTATCATTACAGGACGAAAAACTTATTATTTCCAGCCGCCCATCACCTCCTGTTCTCAAAAAATTCATCCTTTAGTGGAATTCTAGATTGGAAATACAATAAAATGGAAAAAATTAACTAAAATGGAAAATGTTAGTATTCTAGTATTTAGGTATCATTACAAGACGAAAAACTTATATTTTCCAGCTGCCCGTCACCTCCTGTTCACAAAAAATTCATCCTTTAGTGGAATTCTAGATTGGAAATACAATAAAATGGAAAAAATTAACTAAAATAAAGAATGTTAGTATTCTAGTAAATGGGTATCATTACAGGACGAAAAACTTATTATTTCCAGCCGCCCGTCACCTCCTGGTCTCTTGGAATACATCCTTTAGTGGAATTCTAAATTGGAAATACAATAAAATGGAAAAAATTAATTAAAATGAAAAATGTTAGTATTCTAGTATTTAGGTATCATTACAAGACGAAAAACTTATATTTTCCAGCTGCCCGTCACCTCCTGTTCACAAAAAATTCATCCTTTAGTGGAATTCTAGATTGGAAATACAATAAAATGGAAAAAATTAATTAAAATGAAATATGTTAGTATTCTAGTATTTAGGTATCATTACAAGACGAAAAACTTATTATTTCCAGCCGCCCATCACCTCCTGTTCTCACAAAATTCATCCTTTAGTGGAATTCTAGATTGGAAATAAAATAAAATGGAAAAAATTAATTAAAATGAAAAATGTTAGTATTCTAGTATTTAGGTATGATTACTGGACGAAAAACTTATATTTTCCAGCTGCCCGTCACCTCCTGGTCTCTTGGAATACATCCTTTAGTGGAATTCTAAATTGGAAATACAATAAAATGGAAAAAATTAATTAAAATGAAAAATGTTAGTATTCTAGTATTTAGGTATCATTACAAGACGAAAAACTTATATTTTCCAGCTGCCCGTCACCTCCTGTTCACAAAAAATTCATCCTTTAGTGGAATTCTAGATTGGAAATACAATAAAATGGAAAAAATTAACTAAAATAAAGAATGTTAGTATTCTAGTATTTAGGTATCATTACAAGACGAAAAACTTATTATTTCCAGCCGCCGGTCACCTCCAGTTCTCAAAAAATTCATCCTTTAGTGGAATTCTAGATTGGAAATACAATAAAATGGAAAAAATTAATTAAAATGAAAAATGTTAGTATTCTAGTATTTAGGTATCATTACAAGACGAAAAACATATTTTCCAGCTGCCCGTCGCCTCTTGTTCACAAAAAATTCATCCTTTAGTGGAATTCTAAATTGGAAATACAATAAAATGGAAAAAATTAACTAAAATGGAAAATGTTAGTTTTCTAGTGATTAGGTATCATTACTGGACGAAAAACTTATATTTTCCAGCTGCGCGTCACCTCCTGTTCTCTTGGAATACATCGTTTAGTAGAATTCCAAATTGGAAATACAATAAAATGGAAAAAATTAACTAAAATAAAGAATGTTCGTATTCTAGTATTTAGGTATCATTACAGGACGAAAAACTTATTATTTCCAGCCGCCCATCACCTCCTGTTCTCAAAAAATTCATCCTTTAGTGGAATTCTAGATTGGAAATACAATAAAATGGAAAAAATTAACTAAAATGGAAAATGTTAGTATTCTAGTGATTAGGTATCATTACAAGACGAAAAACTTATTATTTCCAGCCGCCCGTCACCTCCTGTTCACAAAAAATTCATCCTTTAGTGGAATTCTAAATTGGAAATACAATAAAATGGAAAAAATTAATTAAAATGAAATATGTTAGTATTCTAGTATTTAGGTATCATTACAAGACGAAAAACTTATTATTTCCAGCCGCACATCACCTCCTGTTCTCAAAAAATTCATCCTTTAGTGGAATTCTAGATTGGAAATACAATAAAATGGAAAAAATTAACTAAAATGGAAAATGTTAGTATTCTAGTGATTAGGTATCATTACTGGACGAAAAACTTATATTTTCCAGCTGCGCGTCACCTCCTGTTCTCTTGGAATACATCGTTTAGTGGAATTCCAAATTGGAAATACAATAAAATGGAAAAAATTAACTAAAATAAAGAATGTTCGTATTCTAGTATTTAGGTATCATTACAAGACGAAAAACTTATATTTTCCAGCTGCCCGTCGCCTCCTGTTCACAAAAAATTCATCCTTTAGTGGAATTCTAAATTGGAAATACAATAAAATGGAAAAAATTAATTAAAATGAAATATGTTAGTATTCTAGTATTTAGGTATCATTACAAGACGAAAAACTTATTATTTCCAGCCGCCCATCACCTCCTGTTCTCAAAAAATTCATCCTTTAGTGGAATTCTAGATTGGAAATACAATAAAATGGAAAAAATTAACTAAAATGGAAAATGTTAGTATTCTAGTGATTAGGTATCATTACTGGACGAAAAACTTATATTTTCCAGCTGCGCGTCACCTCCTGTTCTCTTGGAATACATCGTTTAGTGGAATTCCAAATTGGAAATACAATAAAATGGAAAAAATTAACTAAAATAAAGAATGTTCGTATTCTAGTATTTAGGTATCATTACAAGACGAAAAACTTATATTTTCCAGCTGCCCGTCGCCTCCTGTTCACAAAAAATTCATCCTTTAGTGGAATTCTAAATTGGAAATACAATAAAATGGAAAAAATTAATTAAAATGAAATATGTTAGTATTCTAGTATTTAGGTATCATTACAAGACGAAAAACTTATTATTTCCAGCCGCCCATCACCTCCTGTTCTCAAAAAATTCATCCTTTAGTGGAATTCTAGATTGGAAATACAATAAAATGGAAAAAATTAACTAAAATGGAAAATGTTAGTATTCTAGTGATTAGGTATCATTACTGGACGAAAAACTTATATTTTCCAGCTGCGCGTCACCTCCTGTTCTCTTGGAATACATCGTTTAGTGGAATTCCAAATTGGAAATACAATAAAATGGAAAAAATTAACTAAAATAAAGAATGTTCGTATTCTAGTATTTAGGTATCATTACAGGACGAAAAACTTATTATTTCCAGCCGCCCATCACCTCCTGTTCTCAAAAAATTCATCCTTTAGTGGAATTCTAGATTGGAAATACAATAAAATGGAAAAAATTAACTAAAATGGAAAATGTTAGTATTCTAGTGATTAGGTATCATTACAAGACGAAAAACTTATTATTTCCAGCCGCCCGTCACCTCCTGTTCACAAAAAATTCATCCTTTAGTGGAATTCTAAATTGGAAATACAATAAAATGGAAAAAATTAATTAAAATGAAATATGTTAGTATTCTAGTATTTAGGTATTATTACAAGACGAAAAACTTATTATTTCCAGCCGCCCATCACCTCCTGTTCTCAAAAAATTCATCCTTTAGTGGAATTCTAGATTGGAAATACAATAAAATGGAAAAAATTAACTAAAATGGAAAATGTTAGTATTCTAGTGATTAGGTATCATTACTGGACGAAAAACTTATATTTTCCAGCTGCGCGTCACCTCCTGTTCTCTTGGAATACATCGTTTAGTGGAATTCCAAATTGGAAATACAATAAAATGGAAAAAATTAACTAAAATAAAGAATGTTCGTATTCTAGTATTTAGGTATCATTACAGGACGAAAAACTTATTATTTCCAGCCGCCCATCACCTCCTGTTCTCAAAAAATTCATCCTTTAGTGGAATTCTAGATTGGAAATACAATAAAATGGAAAAAATTAACTAAAATGGAAAATGTTAGTATTCTAGTGATTAGGTATCATTACAAGACGAAAAACTTATTATTTCCAGCCGCCCGTCACCTCCTGTTCACAAAAAATTCATCCTTTAGTGGAATTCTAAATTGGAAATACAATAAAATGGAAAAAATTAATTAAAATGAAATATGTTAGTATTCTAGTATTTAGGTATCATTACAAGACGAAAAACTTATTATTTCCAGCCGCCCATCACCTCCTGTTCTCAAAAAATTCATCCTTTAGTGGAATTCTAGATTGGAAATACAATAAAATGGAAAAAATTAACTAAAATGGTAAATGTTAGTATTCTAGTGATTAGGTATCATTACTGGACGAAAAACTTATATTTTCCAGCTGCGCGTCACCTCCTGTTCTCTTGGAATACATCGTTTAGTGGAATTCCAAATTGGAAATACAATAAAATGGAAAAAATTAACTAAAATGAAATATGTTAGTATTCTAGTATTTAGGTATCATTACAAGACGAAAAACTTATTATTTCCAGCCGCCCATCACCTCCTGTTCTCAAAAAATTCATCCTTTAGTGGAATTCTAGATTGGAAATACAATAAAATGGAAAAAATTAACTAAAATGGAAAATGTTAGTATTTTAGTGATTAGGTATCACTACTGGACGAAAAACTTATATTTTCCAGCTGCGCGTCACCTCCTGTTCTCTTGGAATACATCGTTTAGTGGAATTCCAAGTTGGAAATACAATAAAATGGAAAAAATTAACTAAAATAAAGAATGTTCGTATTCTAGTATTTAGGTATCATTACAGGACGAAAAACTTATTATTTCCAGCCGCCCATCACCTCCTGTTCTCAAAAAATTCATCCTTTAGTGGAATTCTAGATTGGAAATACAATAAAATGGAAAAAATTAACTAAAATGGAAAATGTTAGTATTCTAGTGATTAGGTATCATTACAAGACGAAAAACTTATTATTTCCAGCCGCCCGTCACCTCCTGTTCACAAAAAATTCATCCTTTAGTGGAATTCTAAATTGGAAATACAATAAAATGGAAAAAATTAATTAAAATGAAATATGTTAGTATTCTAGTATTTAGGTATCATTACAAGACGAAAAACTTATTATTTCCAGCCGCCCATCACCTCCTGTTCTCAAAAAATTCATCCTTTAGTGGAATTCTAGATTGGAAATGCAATAAAATGGAAAAAATTAACTAAAATGGAAAATGTTAGTATTCTAGTGATTAGGTATCATTACTGGACGAAAAACTTATATTTTCCAGCTGCGCGCCACCTCCTGTTCTCTTGGAATACATCGTTTAGTGGAATTCCAAATTGGAAATACAATAAAATGGAAAAAATTAACTAAAATAAAGAATGTTCGTATTCTAGTATTTAGGTATCATTACAGGACGAAAAACTTATTATTTCCAGCCGCCCATCACCTTATGTTCTCAAAAAATTCATCCTTTAGTGGAATTCTAGATTGGAAATACAATAAAATGGAAAAAATTAACTAAAATGGAAAATGTTAGTATTCTAGTGATTAGGTATCATTACAACACGAAAAACTTATTTATTCCAGCCGCCCGTCACCTCCTGGTCTCTTGGAATACATCCTTTAGTGGAATTCTAAATTGGAAATACAATAAAATGGAAAAAATTAATTAAAATAAAGAATGTTAGTATTCTAGTATTTAGGTATCATTACAAGACGAAAAACTTATTATTTCCAGCCGCCCGTCACCTCCAGTTCTCAAAAAATTCATCCTTTAGTGGAATTCTAGATTGGAAATACAATAAAATGGAAAAAATTAATTAAAATGAAAAATGTTAGTATTCTAGTATTTAGGTATCATTACAAGACGAAAAACTTATATTTTCCAGCTGCCCGTCGCCTCCTGTTCACAAAAAATTCATCCTTTAGTGGAATTCTAAATTGGAAATACAATAAAATGGAAAAAATTAATTAAAATGAAATATGTTAGTATTCTAGTATTTAGGTATCATTACAAGACGAAAAACTTATTATTTCCAGCCGCCCATCACCTCCTGTTCTCAAAAAATTCATCCTTTAGTGGAATTCTAGATTGGAAATACAATAAAATGGAAAAAATTAACTAAAATGGAAAATGTTAGTATTCTAGTGATTAGGTATCATTACTGGACGAAAAACTTATATTTTCCAGCTGCGCGTCACCTCCTGTTCTCTTGGAATACATCGTTTAGTGGAATTCCAAATTGGAAATACAATAAAATGGAAAAAATTAACTAAAATAAAGAATGTTCGTATTCTAGTATTTAGGTATCATTACAGGACGAAAAACTTATTATTTCCAGCCGCCCATCACCTCCTGTTCTCAAAAAATTCATCCTTTAGTGGAATTCTAGATTGGAAATACAATAAAATGGAAAAAATTAACTAAAATGGAAAATGTTAGTATTCTAGTGATTAGGTATCATTACAAGACGAAAAACTTATTATTTCCAGCCGCCCGTCACCTCCTGGTCTCTTGGAATACATCCTTTAGTGGAATTCTAGATTGGAAATACAATAAAATGGAAAAAATTAACTAAAATGGAAAATGTTAGTATTCTAGTATTTAGGTATCATTACAAGACGAAAAACTTATTATTTCCAGCCGCCCATCACCTCCTGTTATCAAAAAATTCATCCTTTAGTGGAATTCTAGATTGGAAATACAATAAAATGGAAAAAATAATTAAAATGAAAAATGTTAGTATTCTAGTATTTAGGTATCATTACAAGACGAAAAACTTATATTTTCCAGCTGCCCGTCACCTCCTGTTCACAAAAAATTCATCCTTTAGTGGAATTCTAGATTGGAAATACAATAAAATGGAAAAAATTAACTAAAATAAAGAATGTTAGTATTCTAGTATTTAGGTATCATTACAAGACGAAAAACTTATATTTTCCAGCTGCCCGTCACCTCCTGTTCACAAAAAATTCATCCTTTAGTGGAATTCTAGATTGGAAATACAATAAAATGGAAAAAATTAACTAAAATAAAGAATGTTAGTATTCTAGTAAATGGGTATCATTACAGGACGAAAAACTTATTATTTCCAGCCGCCCGTCACCTCCTGGTCTCTTGGAATACATCCTTTAGTGGAATTCTAAATTGGAAATACAATAAAATGGAAAAAATTAATTAAAATGAAAAATGTTAGTATTCTAGTATTTAGGTATCATTACAAGACGAAAAACTTATTATTTCCAGCCGCCCATCACCTCCTGTTCTCAAAAAATTCATCCTTTAGTGGAATTCTAGATTGGAAATACAATAAAATGGAAAAAATTAATTAAAATGAAAAATGTTAGTATTCTAGTATTTAGGTTTCATTACAAGACGAAAAACTTATATTTTCCAGCTGCCCGTCACCTCCTGGTCTCTTGGAATACATCCTTTAGTGGAATTCTAAATTGGAAATACAATAAAATGGAAAAAATTAATTAAAATGAAAAATGTTAGTATTCTAGTATTTAGGTTTCATTACAAGACGAAAAACTTATATTTTCCAGCTGCCCGTCACCCCTGTTCACAAAAAATTCATCCTTTAGTGGAATTCTAGATTGGAAATACAATAAAATGGAAAAAATTAACTAAAATAAAGAATGTTAGTATTCTAGTATTTAGGTATCATTACAAGACGAAAAACTTATTATTTCCAGCCGCCGGTCACCTCCAGTTCTCAAAAAATTCATCCTTTAGTGGAATTCTAGATTGGAAATACAATAAAATGGAAAAAATTAATTAAAATGAAAAATGTTAGTATTCTAGTATTTAGGTATCATTACAAGACGAAAAACTTATATTTTCCAGCTGCCCGTCGCCTCTTGTTCACAAAAAATTCATCCTTTAGTGGAATTCTAAATTGGAAATACAATAAAATGGAAAAAATTAATTAAAATGAAATATGTTAGTATTCTAGTATTTAAGTATCATTACAAGACGAAAAACTTATTATTTCCAGCCGCCCATCACCTCCTGTTCTCACAAAATTCATCCTTTAGTGGAATTCTAGATTGGAAATACAATAAAATGGAAAAAATTAATTAAAATGAAAAATGTTAGTATTCTAGTATTTAGGTATGATTACTGGACGAAAAACTTATATTTTCCAGCTGCCCGTCACCTCCTGGTCTCTTGGAATACATCCTTTAGTGGAATTCTAAATTGGAAATACAATAAAATGAAAAAAATTAACTAAAATAAAGAATGTTAGTATTCTAGTATTTAGGTATCATTACAGGACGAAAAACTTATTATTTCCAGCCGCCCATCACCTCCTGTTATCAAAAAATTCATCCTTTAGTGGAATTCTAGATTGGAAATACAATAAAATGGAAAAAATTAACTAAAATGGAAAATGTTAGTATTCTAGTAATTAGGTATCATTAAAAGACGAAAAACTTATTATTTCCAGCCGCCCGTCACCTCCAGTTCTCAAAAAATTCATCCTTTAGTGGAATTCTAGATTGGAAATACAATAAAATGGAAAAAATTAATTAAAATGAAAAATGTTAGTATTCTAGTATTTAGGTATCATTACAAGACGAAAAACTTATATTTTCCAGCTGCCCGTCGCCTCTTGTTCACAAAAAATTCATCCTTTAGTGGAATTCTAAATTGGAAATACAATAAAATGGAAAAAATTAATTAAAATGAAATATGTTAGTATTCTAGTATTTAGGTATCATTACAAGACGAAAAACTTATTATTTCCAGCCGCCCATCACCTCCTGTTCTCAAAAAATTTATCCTATAGTGGAATTCTAGATTGGAAATACAATAAAATGGAAAAAATTAACTAAAATGGAAAATGTTAGTATTCTAGTGATTAGGTATCATTACTGGACGAAAAACTTATATTTTCCAGCTGCCCGTCACCTCCTGTTCTCTTGGAATACATCCTTTAGTGCAATTCAAAATTGGAAATACAATAAAATGGAGAAAATTAATTAAAATGACAAATGTTAGTATTCTAGTATTTAGGTATCATTACAAGACGAAAAACTTATTATTTCCAGCTCCGCGTCACCTCCTGTTCTCTTGGAATACATCCTTTAGTGCAATTCAAAATTGGAAATACAATAAAATGGAAAAAATTAATTAAAATGAAAAATGTTAGTATTCTAGTATTTAGGTATCATTACAAGACGAAAAACTTATATTTTTCAGCTGCCCGTCACCTCCTGTTCTCAAAAAATTCATCCTTTAGTGGAATTCTAGATTGGAAATACAATAAAATGAAAAAAATTAACTAAAATAAAGAATGTTAGTATTCTAGTATTTAGGTATCATTACAGGACGAAATACTTATTATTTCCAGCCGCCCATCACCTCCTGTTATCAAAAAATTCATCCTTTAGTGGAATTCTAGATTGGAAATACAATAAAATGGAAAAAATTAACTAAAATGGAAAATGTTAGTATTCTAGTAATTAGGTATCATTACAAGACGAAAAACTTATTATTTCCAGCCGCCCGTCACCTCCTGGTCTCTTGGAATACATCCTTTAGTGGAATTCTAAATTGGAAATACAATAAAATGGAAAAAATTAATTAAAATGAAAAATGTTAGTATTCTAGTATTTAGGTATCATTACAAGACGAAAAACTTATTATTTCCAGCCGCCCATCACCTCCTGTTATCAAAAAATTCATCCTTTAGTGGAATTCTAGATTGGAAATACAATAAAATGGAAAAAATAATTAAAATGAAAAATGTTAGTATTCTAGTATTTAGGTATCATTACAAGACGAAAAACTTATATTTTCCAGCTGCCCGTCACCTCCTGTTCACAAAAAATTCATCCTTTAGTGGAATTCTAGATTGGAAATACAATAAAATGGAAAAAATTAACTAAAATAAAGAATGTTAGTATTCTAGTATTTAGGTATCATTACAAGACGAAAAACTTATATTTTCCAGCTGCCCGTCACCTCCTGTTCACAAAAAATTCATCCTTTAGTGGAATTCTAGATTGGAAATACAATAAAATGGAAAAAATTAACTAAAATAAAGAATGTTAGTATTCTAGTATTTAGGTATCATTACAAGACGAAAAACTTATATTTTCCAGCTGCCCGTCTCCTCCTGTTCACAAAAAATTCATCCTTTAGTGGAATTCTAGATTGGAAATACAATAAAATGGAAAAAATAATTAAAATGAAAAATGTTAGTATTCTAGTATTTAGGTATCATTACAAGACGAAAAACTTATATTTTCCAGCTGCCCGTCACCTCATGTTCACAAAAAATTCATCCTTTAGTGGAATTCTAGATTGGAAATACAATAAAATGGAAAAAATTAACTAAAATAAAGAATGTTAGTATTCTAGTAAATGGGTATCGTTACAGGACGAAAAACTTATATTTTCCAGCCGCCCATCACCTCCTGTTCTCAAAAAATTCATCCTTTAGTGGAATTCTAGATTGGAAATACAATAAAATGGAAAAAATTAATTAAAATGAAAAATGTTAGTATTCTAGTATTTAGGTATCATTACAAGACGAAAAACTTATATTTTCCAGCTGCCCGTCACCTCTTGTTCACAAAAAATTCATCCTTTAGTGGAATTCTAAATTGGAAATACAATAAAATGGAAAAAATTAATTATAATGAAAAATGTTAGTATTCTAGTATTTAGGTATCATTACAAGACGAAAAACTTATATTTTCCAGCTGCCCGTCACCTCCTGTTCACAAAAAATTCATCCTTTAGTGGAATTCTAGATTGGAAATACAATAAAATGGAAAAAATTAACTAAAATAAAGAATGTTAGTATTCTAGTATTTAGGTATCATTACAAGACGAAAAACTTATTATTTCCAGCCGCCCATCACCTCTTGTTCACAAAAAATTCATCCTTTAGTGGAATTCTAAATTGGAAATACAATAAAATGGAAAAAATTAATTAAAATGAAATATGTTAGTATTCTAGTATTTAGGTATCATTACAAGACGAAAAACTTATTATTTCCAGCCGCCCATCACCTCCTGTTCTCACAAAATTCATCCTTTAGTGGAATTCTAGATTGGAAATACAATAAAATGGAAAAAATTAATTAAAATGAAAAATGTTAGTATTCTAGTATTTAGGTATGATTACTGGACGAAAAACTTATATTTTCCAGCTGCCCGTTACCTCCTGGTCTCTTGGAATACATCCTTTAGTGGAATTCTAAATTGGAAATACAATAAAATGGAGAAAATTAATTAAAATGAAAAATGTTAGTATTCTAGTATTTAGGTATCATTACAAGACGAAAAACTTATTATTTCCAGCCGCCCATCACCTCCTGTTCTCAAAAAATTCATCCTTTAGTGGAATTCTAGATTGGAAATACAATAAAATGGAAAAAATTAATTAAAATGAAAAATGTTAATATTCTAGTATTTAGGTATCATTACAAGACGAAAAACTTATATTTTCCAGCTGCCCGTCACCTCCAGTTCTCACAAAATTCATCCTTTAGTGCAATTCTAAATTGGAAATACAATAAAATGGAAAAAATTAATTAAAATGAAAAATGTTAGTATTCTAGTAAATGGGTATCGTTACAGGACGAAAAACTTATATTTTCCAGCCGCCCATCACCTCCTGTTCTCAAAAAATTCATCCTTTAGTGGAATTCTAGATTGGAAATACAATAAAATGGAAAAAATTAACTAAAATGGAAAATGTTAGTATTCTAGTGATTAGGTATCATTACAAGACGAAAAACTTATATTTTTCAGCTGCCCGTCACCTCCTGTTCTCAAAAAATTCATCCTTTAGTGGAATTCTAGATTGGAAATACAATAAAATGAAAAAAATTAACTAAAATAAAGAATGTTAGTATTCTAGTATTTAGGTATCATTACAGGACGAAAAACTTATTATTTCCAGCCGCCCATCACCTCCTGTTATCAAAAAATTCATCCTTTAGTGGAATTCTAGATTGGAAATACAATAAAATGGAAAAAATTAACTAAAATGGAAAATGTTAGTATTCTAGTAATTAGGTATCATTACAAGACGAAAAACTTATTATTTCCAGCCGCCCGTCACCTCCTGGTCTCTTGGAATACATCCTTTAGTGGAATTCTAAATTGGAAATACAATAAAATGGAAAAAATTAATTAAAATGAAAAATGTTAGTATTCTAGTATTTAGGTATCATTACAAGACGAAAAACTTATTATTTCCAGCCGCCCATCACCTCCTGTTATCAAAAAATTCATCCTTTAGTGGAATTCTAGATTGGAAATACAATAAAATGGAAAAAATAATTAAAATGAAAAATGTTAGTATTCTAGTATTTAGGTATCATTACAAGACGAAAAACTTATATTTTCCAGCTGCCCGTCACCTCCTGTTCACAAAAAATTCATCCTTTAGTGGAATTCTAGATTGGAAATACAATAAAATGGAAAAAATTAACTAAAATAAAGAATGTTAGTATTCTAGTATTTAGGTATCATTACAAGACGAAAAACTTATATTTTCCAGCTGCCCGTCACCTCCTGTTCACAAAAAATTCATCCTTTAGTGGAATTCTAGATTGGAAATACAATAAAATGGAAAAAATTAACTAAAATAAAGAATGTTAGTATTCTAGTATTTAGGTATCATTACAAGACGAAAAACTTATTATTTCCAGCCGCCCATCACCTCCTGTTCTCAAAAAATTCATCCTTTAGTGGAATTCTAGATTGGAAATACAATAAAATGGAAAAAATTAATTAAAATGAAAAATGTTAGTATTCTAGTATTTAGGTATCATTACAAGACGAAAAACTTATATTTTCCACCTGCCCGTCACCTCTTGTTCACAAAAAATTCATCCTTTAGTGGAATTCTAAATTGGAAATACAATAAAATGGAAAAAATTAATTAAAATGAAATATGTTAGTATTCTAGTATTTAGGTATGATTACTGGACGAAAAACTTATATTTTCCAGCTGCCCGTCACCTCCTGGTCTCTTGGAATACATCCTTTAGTGGAATTCTAAATTGGAAATACAATAAAATGGAAAAAATTAATTAAAATGAAAAATGTTAGTATTCTAGTAAATGGGTATCATTACAGGACGAAAAACTTATATTTTCCAGCCGCCCATCACCTCCTGTTCTCAAAAAATTCATCCTTTAGTGGAATTCTAGATTGGAAATACAATAAAATGGAAAAAATTAATTAAAATGAAAAATGTTAGTATTCTAGTATTTAGGTATCATTACAAGACGAAAAACTTATATTTTTCAGCTGCCCGTCACCTCCTGTTCTCAAAAAATTCATCCTTTAGTGGAATTCTAGATTGGAAATACAATAAAATGAAAAAAATTAACTAAAATAAAGAATGTTAGTATTCTAGTATTTAGGTATCATTACAGGACGAAAAACTTATTATTTCCAGCCGCCCATCACCTCCTGTTATCAAAAAATTCATCCTTTAGTGGAATTCTAGATTGGAAATACAATAAAATGGAAAAAATTAACTAAAATAAAAAATGTTAGTATTCTAGTAAAGGGGTATCATTACAGGACGAAAAACTTATTATTTCCAGCCGCCCATCACCTCCTGTTCTCAAAAAATTCATCCTTTAGTGGAATTCTAGATTGGAAATACAATAAAATGGAAAAAATTAATTAAAATGAAAAATGTTAGTATTCTAGTATTTAGGTATCATTACAAGACGAAAAACTTATATTTTCCAGCTGCCCGTCACCTCTTGTTCACAAAAAATTCATCCTTTAGTGGAATTCTAAATTGGAAATACAATAAAATGGAAAAAATTAATTATAATGAAAAATGTTAGTATTCTAGTATTTAGGTATCATTACAAGAGGAAAAACTTATATTTTCCAGCTGCCCGTCACCTCCTGTTCACAAAAAATTCATCCTTTAGTGGAATTCTAGATTGGAAATACAATAAAATGGAAAAAATTAACTAAAATAAAGAATGTTAGTATTCTAGTATTTAGGTATCATTACAAGACGAAAAACTTATTATTTCCAGCCGCCCATCACCTCCTGTTCTCAAAAAATTCATCCTTTAGTGGAATTCTAGATTGGAAATACAATAAAATGGAAAAAATTAATTAAAATGAAAAATGTTAGTATTCTAGTATTTAGGTATCATTACAAGACGAAAAACTTGTATTTTCCTCCTGCCCGTCACCTCTTGTTCACAAAAAATTCATCCTTTAGTGGAATTCTAAATTGGAAATACAATAAAATGGAAAAAATTATTTAAAATGAAATATGTTAGTATTCTAGTATTTAGGTATGATTACTGGACGAAAAACTTATATTTTCCAGCTGCCCGTCACCTCCTGGTCTCTTGGAATACATCCTTTAGTGGAATTCTAAATTGGAAATACAATAAAATGGAAAAAATTAACTAAAATGAAAAATGTTAGTATTCTAGTATTTAGGTATCATTACAAGACGAAAAACTTATTATTTCCAGCCGCCCATCACCTCCTGTTCTCAAAAAATTCATCCTTTAGTGGAATTCTAGATTGGAAATACAATAAAATGGAAAAAATTAATTAAAATGAAAAATGTTAGTATTCTAGTATTTAGGTATCATTACAAGACGAAAAACTTATATTTTCCAGCTGCCCGTCAGCTCCTGTTCTCTTGGAATACATCCTTTAGTGGAATTCTAGATTGGAAATACAATAAAATGGAAAAAATTAATTAAAATGAAAAATGTTAGTATTCTAGTAAATGGGTATCATTACAGGAGGAAAAACTTATATTTTCCAGCTGCGCGTCACCTCCTGTTCTCTTGGAATACATCGTTTAGTGGAATTCCAAATTGGAAATACAATAAAATGGAAAAAATTAACTAAAATAAAGAATGTTCGTATTCTAGTATTTAGGTATCATTACAGGACGAAAAACTTATTATTTCCAGCCGCCCATCACCTCCTGTTCTCAAAAAATTCATCCTTTAGTGGAATTCTAGATTGGAAATACAATAAAATGGAAAAAATTAACTAAAATGGAAAATGTTAGTATTCTAGTGATTAGGTATCATTACAAGACGAAAAACTTATTATTTCCAGCCGCCCGTCACCTCCTGGTCTCTTGGAATACATCCTTTAGTGGAATTCTAAATTGGAAATACAATAAAATGGAAAAAATTAATTAAAATGAAAAATGTTAGTATTCTAGTATTTAGGTATCATTACAAGACGAAAAACTTATTATTTCCAGCCGCCCATCACCTCCTGTTATCAAAAAATTCATCCTTTAGTGGAATTCTAGATTGGAAATACAATAAAATGGAAAAAATTAACTAAAATAAAAAATGTTAGTATTCTAGTAAATGGGTATCATTACAGGACGAAAAACTTATTATTTCCAGCCGCCCATCACCTCCTGTTCTCAAAAAATTCATCCTTTAGTGGAATTCTAGATTGGAAATACAATAAAATGGAAAAAATTAATTAAAATGAAAAATGTTAGTATTCTAGTATTTAGGTATCATTACAAGACGAAAAACTTATATTTTCCAGCTGCCCGTCACCTCCTGTTCACAAAAAATTCATCCTTTAGTGGAATTCTAGATTGGAAATACAATAAAATGAAAAAAATTAACTAAAATAAAGAATGTTAGTATTCTAGTATTTAGGTATCATTACAAGACGAAAAACTTATTATTTCCAGCCGCCCATCACCTCCTGTTCTCAAAAAATTCATCCTTTAGTGGAATTCTAGATTGGAAATACAATAAAATGGAAAAAATTAATTAAAATGAAAAATGTTAGTATTCTAGTATTTAGGTATCATTACAAGACGAAAAACTTATATTTTCCACCTGCCCGTCACCTCTTGTTCACAAAAAATTCATCCTTTAGTGGAATTCTAGATTGGAAATACAATAAAATGGAAAAAATTAATTAAAATGAAAAATGTTAGTATTCTAGTATTTAGGTATCATTACAAGACGAAAAACTTATATTTTCCAGCTGCCCGTCACCTCCTGTTCACAAAAAATTCATCCTTTAGTGGAATTCTAAATTGGAAATACAATAAAATGGAAAAAATTAACTAAAATAAAGAATGTTAGTATTCTAGTAAATGGGTATCATTACAGGACGAAAAACTTATTATTTCCAGCCGCCCGTCACCTCCTGGTCTTTTGGAATACATCCTTTAGTGGAATTCTAAATTGGAAATACAATAAAATGGAAAAAATTAATTAAAATGAAAAATGTTAGTATTCTAGTATTTAGGTATCATTACAAGACGAAAAACTTATTATTTCCAGCCGCCCATCACCTCCTGTTCTCAAAAAATTCATCCTTTAGTGGAATTCTAGATTGGAAATACAATAAAATGGAAAAAATTAATAAAAATGAAAAATGTTAGTATTCTAGTATTTAGGTATCATTACAAGACGAAAAACTTATATTTTCCAGCTGCCCGTCACCTCCTTTTCACAAAAAATTCATCCTTTAGTGGAATTCTAAATTGGAAATACAATAAAATGGAAAAAATTAATTAAAATGAAAAATGTTAGTATTCTAGTATTTAGGTATGATTACTGGACGAAAAACTTATATTTTCCAGCTGCCTGTCACCTCCTGGTCTCTTGGAATGCATCCTTTAGTGGAATTCTAAATTGGAAATACAATAAAATGGAAAAAATTAATTAAAATGAAAAATGTTAGTATTCTAGTATTTAGGTATCATTACAAGACGAAAAACTTATTATTTCCAGCCGCCCATCACCTCCTGTTCTCAAAAAAATTCATCCTTTAGTGGAATTCTAGATTGGAAATACAATAAAATGGAAAAAATTAACTAAAATGAAAAATGTTAGTATTCTAGTATTTAGTTATCATTACAAGACGAAAAACTTATATTTTCCAGCTGCCCGTCACCTCCTGTTCACAAAAAATTCATCCTTTAGTGGAATTCTAGATTGGAAATACAATAAAATGGAAAAAATTAACTAAAATAAAGAATGTTAGTATTCTAGTAAATGGGTATCATTACAGGACGAAAAACTTATATTTTCCAGCTGCGCGTCACCTCCTGTTCTCTTGGAATACATCCTTTAGTGGAATTCCAAATTGGAAATACAATAAAATGGAAAAAATTAACTAAAATAAAGAATGTTCGTATTCTAGTATTTAGGTATCATTACAGGACGAAAAACTTATTATTTCCAGCCGCCCATCACCTCCTGATCTCAAAAAATTCATCCTTTAGTGGAATTCTAGATTGGAAATACAATAAAATGGAAAAAATTAACTAAAATGGAAAATGTTAGTATTCTAGTGATTAGGTATCATTACTGGACGAAAAACTTATATTTTCCAGCTGCCCGTCACCTCCTGTTCTCTTGGAATACATCCTTTAGTGCAATTCAAAATTGGAAATACAATAAAATGGAGAAAATTAATTAAAATGAAAAATGTTAGTATTCTAGTATTTAGGTATCATTACAAGACGAAAAACTTATTATTTCCAGCTCCGCGTCACCTCCTGTTCTCTTGGAATACATCCTTTAGTGCAATTCAAAATTGGAAATACAATAAAATGGAAAAAATTAATTAAAATGAAAAATGTTAGTATTCTAGTATTTAGGTATCATTACAAGACGAAAATCTTATTATTTCCAGCCGCCCATCACCTCCTGTTCTCAAAAAATTCATCCTTTAGTGGAATTCTAGATTGGAAATACAATAAAATAGAAAAAATTAACTAAAATGGAAAATGTTAGTATTCTAGTAATTAGGTATCATTACAAGACGAAAAACTTATTATTTCCAGCCGCCCGTCACCTCCAGTTCTCACAAAATTCATCCTTTAGTGCAATTCTAAATTGGAAATACAATAAAATGGAAAAAATTAATTAAAATGAAAAATGTTAGTATTCTAGTAAATGGGTATCGTTACAGGACGAAAAACTTATATTTTCCAGCCGCCCATCACCTCCTGTTCTCAAAAAATTCATCCTTTAGTGGAATTCTAAATTGGAAATACAATAAAATGGAAAAAATTAATTAAAATGAAATATGTTAGTATTCTAGTATTTAGGTATCATTACAAGACGAAAAACTTATTATTTCCAGCCGCCCATCACCTCCTGTTATCAAAAAATTCATCCTTTAGTGGAATTCTAGATTGGAAATACAATAAAATGGAAAAAATTAACTAAAATGGAAAATGTTAGTATTCTAGTAATTAGGTATCATTACAAGACCAAAAACTTATTATTTCCAGCCGCCCGTCACCTCCTGGTCTCTTGGAATACATCCTTTAGTGGAATTCTAAATTGGAAATACAATAAAATGGAAAAAATTAATTAAAATGAAAAATGTTAGTATTCTAGTATTTAGGTATCATTACAAGACGAAAAACTTATATTTTCCAGCTGCCCGTCACCTCCTGTTCACAAAAAATTCATCCTTTAGTGGAATTCTAGATTGGAAATACAATAAAATGGAAAAAATTAACTAAAATAAAGAATGTTAGTATTCTAGTATTTAGGTATCATTACAAGACGAAAAACTTATTATTTCCAGCCGCCCGTCACCTCCAGTTCTCAAAAAATTCATCCTTTAGTGGAATTCTAGATTGGAAATACAATAAAATGGAAAAAATTAATTAAAATGAAAAATGTTAGTATTCTAGTATTTAGGTATCATTACAAGACGAAAAACTTATATTTTCCAGCTGCCCGTCGCCTCTTGTTCACAAAAAATTCATCCTTTAGCGGAATTCTAAATTGGAAATACAATAAAATGGAAAAAATTAATTAAAATGAAATATGTATGTATGTATAGTATTTAGGTATCATTACAAGACGAAAAACTTATTATTTCCAGCCGCCCATCACCTCCTGTTATCAAAAAATTCATCCTTTAGTGGAATTCTAGATTGGAAATACAATAAAATGGAAAAAATAATTAAAATGAAAAATGTTAGTATTCTAGTATTTAGGTATCATTACAAGACGAAAAACTTATATTTTCCAGCTGCCCGTCTCCTCCTGTTCACAAAAAATTCATCCTTTAGTGGAATTCTAGATTGGAAATACAATAAAATGGAAAAAATAATTAAAATGAAAAATGTTAGTATTCTAGTATTTAGGTATCATTACAAGACGAAAAACTTATATTTTCCAGCTGCCCGTCACCTCCTGTTCACAAAAAATTCATCCTTTAGTGGAATTCTAGATTGGAAATACAATAAAATGGAAAAAATTAACTAAAATAAAGAATGTTAGTATTCTAGTATTTAGGTATCATTACAAGACGAAAAACTTATTATTTCCAGCCGCCCATCACCTCCTGTTCTCAAAAAATTCATCCTTTAGTGGAATTCTAGATTGGAAATACAATAAAATGGAAAAAATTAATTAAAATGAAAAATGTTAGTATTCTAGTATTTAGGTATCATTACAAGACGAAAAACTTATATTTTCCACCTGCCCGTCACCTCTTGTTCACAAAAAATTCATCCTTTAGTGGAATTCTAAATTGGAAATACAATAAAATGGAAAAAATTAATTAAAATGAAAAATGTTAGTATTCTAGTATTTAGGTATCATTACAAGACGAAAAACTTATTATTTCCAGCCGCCCATCACCTCCTGTTATCAAAAAATTCATCCTTTAGTGGAATTCTAGATTGGAAATACAATAAAATGAAAAAATAATTAAAATGAAAAATGTTAGTATTCTAGTATTTAGGTATGATTACTGGACGAAAAACTTATATTTTCCAGCTGCCCGTCACCTCCTGGTCTCTTGGAACACATCCTTTAGTGGAATTCTAAATTGGAAATACAATAAAATGGAAAAAATTAATTAAAATGAAAAATGTTAGTATTCTAGTATTTAGGTATCATTACAAGACGAAAAACTTATTATTTCCAGCCGCCCATCACCTCCTGTTCTCAAAAAATTCATCCTTTAGTGGAATTCTAGATTGGAAATACAATAAAATGGAAAAAATTAATTAAAATGAAAAATGTTAGTATTCTAGTATTTAGGTATCATTACAAGACGAAAAACTTATATTTTCCAGCTGCCCGTCAGCTCCTGTTCACAAAAAATTCATCCTTTAGTGGAATTCTAGATTGGAAATACAATAAAATGGAAAAAATTAACTAAAATAAAGAATGTTAGTATTCTAGTAAATGGGTATCATTGCAGGACGAAAAACTTATATTTTCCAGCTGCGCGTCACCTCCTGTTCTCTTGGAATACATCCTTTAGTGGAATTCCAAATTGGAAATACAATAAAATGGAAAAAATTAATTAAAATGAAAAATGTTAGTATTCTAGTATTTAGGTATCATTACAAGACGAAAAACTTATTATTTCCAGCCGCCCATCAGCTCCTGTTCTCAAAAAATTCATCCTTTAGTGGAATTCTAGATTGGAAATACAATAAAATGGAAAAAATTAATTAAAATGAAAAATGTTAGTATTCTAGTAAATGGGTATCATTACAGGACGAAAAACTTATATTTTCCAGCTGCGCGTCACCTCCCGTTCTCTTGGAATACATCGTTTAGTGGAATTCCAAATTGGAAATACAATAAAATGGAAAAAATTAACTAAAATAAAGAATGTTCGTATTCTAGTATTTAGGTATCATTACAGGACGAAAAACTTATTATTTCCAGCCGCCCATCACCTCCTGTTCTTAAAAAATTCATCCTTTAGTGGAATTCTAGATTGGAAATACAATAAAATGGAAAAAATTAACTAAAATGGAAAATGTTAGTATTCTAGTGATTAGGTATCATTACAAGACGAAAAACTTATTATTTCCAGCCGCCCGTCACCTCCTGGTCTCTTGGAATACATCCTTTAGTGGAATTCTAAATTGGAAATACAATAAAATGGAAAAAATTAATTAAAATGAAAAATGTTAGTATTCTAGTAATTAGGTATCATTACAAGACGAAAAACTTATTATTTCCAGCCGCCCATCACCTTCTGTTATCAAAAAATTCATCCTTTAGTAAAATTCTAGATTGGAAATACAATAAAGTGGAAAAAATAATTAAAATGAAAAATGTTAGTATTCTAGTATTTAGGTATCATTACAAGACGAAAAACTTATATTTTCCAGCTGCCCGTCACCTCCTGTTCACAAAAAATTCATCCTTTAGTGGAATTCTAGATTGGAAATACAATAAAATGGAAAAAATTAACTAAAATAAAGAATGTTAGTATTCTAGTATTTAGGTATCATTACAAGACGAAAAACTTATATTTTCCAGCTGCCCGTCACCTCCTGTTCACAAAAAATTCATCCTTTAGTGGAATTCTAGATTGGAGATACTATAAAATGGAAAAAATTAATTAAAATGAAAAATGTTAGTATTCTAGTATTTAGGTATCATTACAAGACGAAAAACTTATTATTTCCAGCCGCCCATCAGCTCCTGTTCTCAAAAAATTCATCCTTTAGTGGAATTCTAGATTGGAAATACAATAAAATGGAAAAAATTAATTAAAATGAAAAATGTTAGTATTCTAGTAAATGGGTATCATTACAGGACGAAAAACTTATATTTTCCAGCTGCGCGTCACCTCCCGTTCTCTTGGAATACATCGTTTAGTGGAATTCCAAATTGGAAATACAATAAAATGGAAAAAATTAACTAAAATAAAGAATGTTCGTATTCTAGTATTTAGGTATCATTACAGGACGAAAAACTTATTATTTCCAGCCGCCCATCACCTCCTGTTCTTAAAAAATTCATCCTTTAGTGGAATTCTAGATTGGAAATACAATAAAATGGAAAAAATTAACTAAAATGGAAAATGTTAGTATTCTAGTGATTAGGTATCATTACAAGACGAAAAACTTATTATTTCCAGCCGCCCGTCACCTCCTGGTCTCTTGGAATACATCCTTTAGTGGAATTCTAAATTGGAAATACAATAAAATGGAAAAAATTAATTAAAATGAAAAATGTTAGTATTCTAGTAATTAGGTATCATTACAAGACGAAAAACTTATATTTTCCAGCTGCCCGTCACCTCCTGTTCACAAAAAATTCATCCTTTAGTGGAATTCTAGATTGGAAATACAATAAAATGGAAAAAATTAACTAAAATAAAGAATGTTAGTATTCTAGTATTTAGGTATCATTACAAGACGAAAAACTTATATTTTCCAGCTGCCCGTCACCTCCTGTTCACAAAAAATTCATCCTTTAGTGGAATTCTAGATTGGAAATACAATAAAATGGAAAAAATAATTAAAATGAAAAATGTTAGTATTCTAGTATTTAGGTATCATTACAAGACGAAAAACTTATATTTTCCAGCTGCCCGTCACCTCCTGTTCACAAAAAATTCATCCTTTAGTGGAATTCTAGATTGGAAATACAATAAAATGGAAAAAATTAACTAAAATAAAGAATGTTAGTATTCTAGTAAATGGGTATCATTACAGGACGAAAAACTTATTATTTCCAGCCGCCCATCACCTCCTGTTCTCAAAAAATTCATCCTTTAGTGGAATTCTAGATTGGAAATACAATAAAATGGAAAAAATTAACTAAAATGGAAAATGTTAGTATTCTAGTAATTAGGTATCATTACAAGACGAAAAACGTATTATTTCCAGCCGCCCGTCACCTCCAGTTCTCACAAAATTCATCCTTTAGTGGAATTCTAGATTGGAAATACAATAAAATGGAAAAAATTAATTAAAATGAAAAATGTTAGTATTCTAGTATTTAGGTATCATTACAAGACGAAAAACTTATTATTTCCAGCCGCCCATCAACTCCTGTTATCAAAAAATTCATCCTTTAGTGGAATTCTAGATTGGAAATACAATAAAATGGAAAAAATAATTAAAATGAAAAATGTTAGTATTCTAGTATTTAGGTATCATTACAAGACGAAAAACTTATATTTTCCAGCTGCCCGTCACCTCCTGTTCACAAACAATTCATCCTTTAGTGGAATTCTAGATTGGAAATACAATAAAATGGAAAAAATTAACTAAAATAAAGAATGTTAGTATTCTAGTATTTAGGTATCATTACAAGACGAAAAACTTATTATTTCCAGCCGCCCATCACCTCCTGTTATCAAAAAATTCATCCTTTAGTGGAATTCTAAATTGGAAATACAATAAAATGGAAAAAATTAATTAAAATGAAAAATGTTAGTATTCTAGTATTTAGGTATCATTACAAGACGAAAAACTTATTATTTCCAGCCGCCCATCACCTCCTGTTATCAAAAAATTCATCCTTTAGTGGAATTCTAGATTGGAAATACAATAAAATGGAAAAAATAATTAAAATGAAAAATGTTAGTATTCTAGTATTTAGGTATCATTACAAGACGAAAAACTTATATTTTCCAGCTGCCCGTCACCTCCTGTTCACAAATAATTCATCCTTTAGTGGAATTCTAGATTGGAAATACAATAAAATGGAAAAAATTAACTAAAATAAAGAATGTTAGTATTCTAGTATTTAGGTATTATTACAAGACGAAAAACTTATATTTTCCAGCTGCCCGTCACCTCCTGTTCACAAAAAATTCATCCTTTAGTGGAATTCTAGATTGGAAATACAATAAAATGGAAAAAATAATTAAAATGAAAAATGTTAGTATTCTAGTATTTAGGTATCATTACAAGACAAAAAACTTATATTTTCCAGCTGCCCGTCACCTCCTGTTCACAAAAAATTCATCCTTTAGTGGAATTCTAGATTGGAAATACAATAAAATGGAAAAAATTAACTAAAATAAAGAATGTTAGTATTCTAGTATTTAGGTATCATTACAAGACGAAAAACTTATATTTTCCAGCTGCCCGTCACCTCCTGTTCACAAAAAATTCATCCTTTAGTGGAATTCTAGATTGGAAATACAATAAAATGGAAAAAATTAACTAAAATAAAGAATGTTAGTATTCTAGTATTTAGGTATCATTACAAGACGAAAAACTTATATTTTCCAGCTGCCCGTCACCTCCTGTTCACAAAAAATTCACCCTTTAGTGGAATTCTAGATTGGAAATACAATAAAATGGAAAAAATAATTAAAATGAAAAATGTTAGTATTCTAGTATTTAGGTATCATTACAAGACGAAAAACTTATATTTTCCAGCTGCCCGTCACATCCTGTTCACAAAAAATTCATCCTTTAGTGGAATTCTAGATTGGAAATACAATAAAATGGAAAAAATTAACTAAAATAAAGAATGTTAGTATTCTAGTAAATGGGTATCATTACAGGACGAAAAACTTATTATTTCCAGCCGCCCATCACCTCCTGTTCTCAAAAAATTCATCCTTTAGTGGAATTCTAGATTGGAAATACAATAAAATGGAAAAAATTAATTAAAATGAAAAATGTTAGTATTCTAGTATTTAGGTATCATTACAAGACGAAAAACTTATATTTTCCAGCTGCCCGTCACCTCTTGTTCACAAAAAATTCATCCTTTAGTGGAATTCTAGATTGGAAATACAATAAAATGGAAAAAATTAACTAAAATAAAGAATGTTAGTATTCTAGTATTTAGGTATCATTACAAGACGAAAAACTTATTATTTCCAGCCCCGCATCACCTCCTGTTCTCAAAAAATTCATCCTTTAGTGGAATTCTAGATTGGAAATACAATAAAATAGAAAAAATTAATTAAAATTAAAAATGTTAGTATTCTAGTATTTAGGTATCATTACAAGACAAAAAACTTATATTTTCCACCTGCCCGTCACCTCTTGTTCACAAAAAATTCATCCTTTAGTGGAATTCTAAATTGGAAATACAATAAAATGGGAAAAATTAATTAAAATGAAATATGTTAGTATTCTAGTATTTAGGTATCATTACAAGACGAAAAACTTATTATTTCCAGCCGCCCATCACCTCCTGTTCTCACAAAATTCATCCTTTAGTGGAATTCTAGATTGGAAATACAATAAAATGGAAAAAATTAATTAAAATGAAAAATGTTAGTATTCTAGTATTTAGGTATGATTACTGGACGAAAAACTTATATTTTCCAGCTGCCCGTCACCTCCTGGTCTCTTGGAATACATCCTTTAGTGGAATTCTAGATTGGAAATACAATAAAATGGAAAAAATTAATTAAAATGAAAAATGTTAGTATTCTAGTATTTAGGTATCATTACAAGACGAAAAACTTATATTTTCCAGCTGCCCGTCAGCTCCTGTTCACAAAAAATTCATCCTTTAGTGGAATTCTAGATTGGAAATACAATAAAATGGAAAAAATTAACTAAAATAAAGAATGTTAGTATTCTAGTATTTAGGTATCATTACAAGACGAAAAACTTATATTTTCCAGCTGCCCGTCACCTCCTGTTCACAAAAAATTCATCCTTTAGTGGAATTCTAGATTGGAAATACAATAAAATGGAAAAAATAATTAAAATGAAAAATGTTAGTATTCTAGTATTTAGGTATCATTACAAGACGAAAAACTTATATTTTCCAGCTGCCCGTCACATCCTGTTCACAAAAAATTCATCCTTTAGTGGAATTCTAGATTGGAAATACAATAAAATGAAAAAAATTAACTAAAATAAAGAATGTTCGTATTCTAGTATTTAGGTATCATTACAAGACGAAAAACTTATTATTTCCAGCTCCGCGTCACCTCCTGTTCTCTTGGAATACATCCTTTAGTGCAATTCAAAATTGGAAATACAATAAAATGGAAAAAATTAATTAAAATGAAAAATGTTAGTATTCTAGTATTTAGGTATCATTACAAGACGAAAATCTTATTATTTCCAGCCGCCCATCACCTCCTGTTCTCAAAAAATTCATCCTTTAGTGGAATTCTAGATTGGAAATACAATAAAATGGAAAAAATTAACTAAAATGGAAAATGTTAGTATTCTAGTAATTAGGTATCATTACAAGACGACAAACTTATTATTTCCAGCCGCCCGTCACCTCCTGTTCTCAAAAAATTCATCCTTTAGTGGAATTCTAAATTGGAAATACAATAAAATGGAAAAAATTAACTAAAATGGAAAATGTTAGTATTCTAGTATTTAGGTATCATTACAAGACGAAAAACTTATATTTTTCAGCTGCCCGTCACCTCGTGTTCTCAAAAAATTCATCCTTTAGTGGAATTCTAAATTGGAAATACAATAAAATGGAAAAAATTAATTAAAATGAAAAATGTTAGTATTCTAGTATTTAGGTATCATTACAAGACGAAAAACTTATATTTTTCAGCTGCCCGTCACCTCCTGTTCTCAAAAAATTCATCCTTTAGTGGAATTCTAAATTGGAAATACAATAAAATGGAAAAAATTAACTAAAATGGAAAATGTTAGTATTCTAGTAATTAGGTATCATTACAAGACCAAAAACTTATTATTTCCAGCCGCCCGTCACCTCCTGGTCTCTTGGAATACATCCTTTAGTGGAATTCTAAATTGGAAATACAATAAAATGGAAAAAATTAATTAAAATGAAAAATGTTAGTATTCTAGTATTTAGGTATCATTACAAGACGAAAAACTTATTATTTCCAGCCGCCCATCACCTCCTGTTATCAAAAAATTCATCCTTTAGTGGAATTCTAGATTGGAAATACAATAAAATGGAAAAAATAATTAAAATGAAAAATGTTAGTATTCTAGTATTTAGGTATCATTACAAGACGAAAAACTTATATTTTCCAGCTGCCCGTCACCTCCTGTTCACAAATAATTCATCCTTTAGTGGAATTCTAGATTGGAAATACAATAAAATGGAAAAAATTAACTAAAATAAAGAATGTTAGTATTCTAGTATTTAGGTATTATTACAAGACGAAAAACTTATATTTTCCAGCTGCCCGTCACCTCCTGTTCACAAAAAATTCATCCTTTAGTGGAATTCTAGATTGGAAATACAATAAAATGGAAAAAATAATTAAAATGAAAAATGTTAGTATTCTAGTATTTAGGTATCATTACAAGACGAAAAACTTATATTTTCCAGCTGCCCGTCACCTCCTGTTCACAAAAAATTCATCCTTTAGTGGAATTCTAGATTGGAAATACAATAAAATGGAAAAAATTAACTAAAATAAAGAATGTTAGTATTCTAGTATTTAGGTATCATTACAAGACGAAAAACTTATATTTTCCAGCTGCCCGTCACCTCCTGTTCACAAAAAATTCATCCTTTAGTGGAATTCTAGATTGGAAATACAATAAAATGGAAAAAATTAACTAAAATAAAGAATGTTAGTATTCTAGTATTTAGGTATCATTACAAGACGAAAAACTTATATTTTCCAGCTGCCCGTCACCTCCTGTTCACAAAAAATTCACCCTTTAGTGGAATTCTAGATTGGAAATACAATAAAATGGAAAAAATAATTAAAATGAAAAATGTTAGTATTCTAGTATTTAGGTATCATTACAAGACGAAAAACTTATATTTTCCAGCTGCCCGTCACATCCTGTTCACAAAAAATTCATCCTTTAGTGGAATTCTAGATTGGAAATACAATAAAATGGAAAAAATTAACTAAAATAAAGAATGTTAGTATTCTAGTAAATGGGTATCATTACAGGACGAAAAACTTATTATTTCCAGCCGCCCATCACCTCCTGTTCTCAAAAAATTCATCCTTTAGTGGAATTCTAGATTGGAAATACAATAAAATGGAAAAAATTAATTAAAATGAAAAATGTTAGTATTCTAGTATTTAGGTATCATTACAAGACGAAAAACTTATATTTTCCAGCTGCCCGTCACCTCTTGTTCACAAAAAATTCATCCTTTAGTGGAATTCTAGATTGGAAATACAATAAAATGGAAAAAATTAACTAAAATAAAGAATGTTAGTATTCTAGTATTTAGGTATCATTACAAGACGAAAAACTTATTATTTCCAGCCCCGCATCACCTCCTGTTCTCAAAAAATTCATCCTTTAGTGGAATTCTAGATTGGAAATACAATAAAATAGAAAAAATTAATTAAAATTAAAAATGTTAGTATTCTAGTATTTAGGTATCATTACAAGACGAAAAACTTATATTTCCCACCTGCCCGTCACCTCTTGTTCAAAAAAAATTCATCCTTTAGTGGAATTCTAAATTGGAAATACAATAAAATGGAAAAAATTAATTAAAATGAAATATGTTAGTATTCTAGTATTTAGGTATCATTACAAGACGAAAAACTTATTATTTCCAGCCGCCCATCACCTCCTGTTCTCACAAAATTCATCCTTTAGTGGAATTCTAGATTGGAAATACAATAAAATGGAAAAAATTAATTAAAATGAAAAATGTTAGTATTCTAGTATTTAGGTATGATTACTGGACGAAAAACTTATATTTTCCAGCTGCCCGTCACCTCCTGGTCTCTTGGAATACATCCTTTAGTGGAATTCTAAATTGGAAATACAATAAAATGGAAAAAATTAATTAAAATGAAAAATGTTAGTATTCTAGTATTTAGGTATCATTACAAGACGAAAAACTTATTATTTCCAGCCGCCCATCACCTCCTGTTCTCAAAAAATTCATCCTTTAGTGGAATTCTAGATTGGAAATACAATAAAATGGAAAAAATTAATTAAAATGAAAAATGTTAGTATTCTAGTATTTAGGTATCATTACAAGACGAAAAACTTATATTTTCCAGCTGCCCGTCAGCTCCTGTTCACAAAAAATTCATCCTTTAGTGGAATTCTAGATTGGAAATACAATAAAATGGAAAAAATTAATTAAAATGAAAAATGTTAGTATTCTAGTATTTAGGTATCATTACAAGACGAAAAACTTATATTTTCCAGCTGCCCGTCACCTCCTGTTCACAAAAAATTCATCCTTTAGTGGAATTCTAGATTGGAAATACAATAAAATGGAAAAAATTAACTAAAATAAAGAATGTTAGTATTCTAGTATTTAGGTATCATTACAAGACGAAAAACTTATATTTTCCAGCTGCCCGTCACCTCCTGTTCACAAAAAATTCATCCTTTAGTGGAATTCTAGATTGGAAATACAATAAAATGGAAAAAATTAACTAAAATAAAGAATGTTAGTATTCTAGTATTTAGGTATCATTACAAGACGAAAAACTTATATTTTCCAGCTGCCCGTCACCTCCTGTTCACAAAAAATTCACCCTTTAGTGGAATTCTAGATTGGAAATACAATAAAATGAAAAAAATAATTAAAATGAAAAATGTTAGTATTCTAGTATTTAGGTATCATTACAAGACGAAAAACTTATATTTTCCAGCTGCCCGTCACATCCTGTTCACAAAAAATTCATCCTTTAGTGGAATTCTAGATTGGAAATACAATAAAATGAAAAAAATTAACTAAAATAAAGAATGTTCGTATTCTAGTATTTAGGTATCATTACAAGACGAAAAACTTATTATTTCCAGCTCCGCGTCACCTCCTGTTCTCTTGGAATACATCCTTTAATGCAATTCAAAATTGGAAATACAATAAAATGGAAAAAATTAATTAAAATGAAAAATGTTAGTATTCTAGTATTTAGGTATCATTACAAGACGAAAATCTTATTATTTCCAGCCGCCCATCACCTCCTGTTCTCAAAAAATTCATCCTTTAGTGGAATTCTAGATTGGAAATACAATAAAATGGAAAAAATTAACTAAAATGGAAAATGTTAGTATTCTAGTAATTAGGTATCATTACAAGACGAAAAACTTATTATTTCCAGCCGCCCGTCACCTCCAGTTCTCACAAAATTCATCCTTTAGTGCAATTCTAAATTGGAAATACAATAAAATGGAAAAAATTAATTAAAATGAAAAATGTTAGTATTCTAGTAAATGGGTATCGTTACAGGACGAAAAACTTATATTTTCCAGCCGCCCATCACCTCCTGTTCTCAAAAAATTCATCCTTTAGTGGAATTCTAGATTGGAAATACAATAAAATGGAAAAAATTAATTAAAATGAAAAATGTTAGTATTCTAGTATTTAGGTATCATTACAAGACGAAAAACTTATATTTTTCAGCTGCCCGTCACCTCCTGTTCTCAAAAAATTCATCCTTTAGTGGAATTCTAAATTGGAAATACAATAAAATGGAAAAAATTAATTAAAATGAAAAATGTTAGTATTCTAGTATTTAGGTATCATTACAAGACGAAAAACTTATATTTTTCAGCTGCCCGTCACCTCCTGTTCTCAAAAAATTCATCCTTTAGTGGAATTCTAAATTGGAAATACAATAAAATGGAAAAAATTAACTAAAATGGAAAATGTTAGTATTCTAGTAATTAGGTATCATTACAAGACCAAAAACTTATTATTTCCAGCCGCCCGTCACCTCCTGGTCTCTTGGAATACATCCTTTAGTGGAATTCTAAATTGGAAATACAATAAAATGGAAAAAATTAATTAAAATGAAATATGTATGTATGTATAGTATTTAGGTATCATTACAAGACGAAAAACTTATTATTTCCAGCCGCCCATCACCTCCTGTTATCAAAAAATTCATCCTTTAGTGGAATTCTAGATTGGAAATACAATAAAATGGAAAAAATAATTAAAATGAAAAATGTTAGTATTCTAGTATTTAGGTATCATTACAAGACGAAAAACTTATATTTTCCAGCTGCCCGTCTCCTCCTGTTCACAAAAAATTCATCCTTTAGTGGAATTCTAGATTGGAAATACAATAAAATGGAAAAAATAATTAAAATGAAAAATGTTAGTATTCTAGTATTTAGGTATCATTACAAGACGAAAAACTTATATTTTCCAGCTGCCCGTCACCTCCTGTTCACAAAAAATTCATCCTTTAGTGGAATTCTAGATTGGAAATACTATAAAATGGAAAAAATTAACTAAAATAAAGAATGTTAGTATTCTAGTATTTAGGTATCATTACAAGACGAAAAACTTATTATTTCCAGCCGCCCATCACCTCCTGTTATCAAAAAATTCATCCTTTAGTGGAATTCTAGATTGGAAATACAATAAAATGGAAAAAATAATTAAAATGAAAAATGTTAGTATTCTAGTATTTAGGTATCATTACAAGACGAAAAACTTATATTTTCCAGCTGCCCGTCACCTCCTGTTCACAAAAAATTCATCCTTTAGTGGAATTCTAGATTGGAAATACAATAAAATGGAAAAAATTAACTAAAATAAAGAATGTTAGTATTCTAGTATTTAGGTATCATTACAAGACGAAAAACTTATATTTTCCAGCTGCCCGTCACCTCCTGTTCACAAAAAATTCATCCTTTAGTGGAATTCTAGATTGGAAATACAATAAAATGGAAAAAATTAACTAAAATAAAAAATGTTAGTATTCTAGTAAATGGGTATCATTACAGGACGAAAAACTTATTATTTCCAGCCGCCCATCACCTCCTGTTCTCAAAAAATTCATCCTTTAGTGGAATTCTAGATTGGAAATACAATAAAATGGAAAAAATTAATTAAAATGAAAAATGTTAGTATTCTAGTATTTAGGTATCATTACAAGACGAAAAACTTATATTTTCCAGCTGCCCGTCACCTCTTGTTCACAAAAAATTCATCCTTTAGTGGAATTCTAAATTGGAAATACAATAAAATGGAAAAAATTAATTATAATGAAAAATGTTAGTATTCTAGTATTTAGGTATCATTACAAGACGAAAAACTTGTATTTTCCACCTGCCCGTCACCTCTTGTTCACAAAAAATTCATCCTTTAGTGGAATTCTAAATTGGAAATACAATAAAATGGATAAAATTATTTAAAATGAAATATGTTAGTATTCTAGTATTTAGGTATGATTACTGGACGAAAAACTTATATTTTCCAGCTGCCCGTCACCTCCTGGTCTCTTGGAATACATCTTTTAGTGGAATTCTAAATTGGAAATACAATAAAATGGAAAAAATTAATTAAAATGAAAAATGTTAGTATTCTAGTAAAATGAAAAATGTTAGTATTCTAGTATTTAGGTATCATTACAAGACGAAAAACTTATTATTTCCAGCCGCCCATCACCTCCTGTTCTCAAAAAATTCATCCTTTAGTGGAATTCTAGATTGGAAATACAATAAAATGGAAAAAATTAATTAAAATGAAAAATGTTAGTATTCTAGTATTTAGGTATCATTACAAGACGAAAAACTTATTATTTCCAGCCGCCCATCACCTCCTGTTATCAAAAAATTCATCCTTTAGTGGAATTCTAGATTGGAAATACAATAAAATGGAAAAAATAATTAAAATGAAAAATGTTAGTATTCTAGTATTTAGGTATCATTACAAGACGAAAAACTTATATTTTCCAGCTGCCCGTCTCCTCCTGTTCACAAAAAATTCATCCTTTAGTGGAATTCTAGATTGGAAATACAATAAAATGGAAAAAATAATTAAAATGAAAAATGTTAGTATTCTAGTATTTAGGTATCATTACAAGACGAAAAACTTATATTTTCCAGCTGCCCGTCACCTCCTGTTCACAAAAAATTCATCCTTTAGTGGAATTCTAGATTGGAAATACTATAAAATGGAAAAAATTAACTAAAATAAAGAATGTTAGTATTCTAGTATTTAGGTATCATTACAAGACGAAAAACTTATTATTTCCAGCCGCCCATCACCTCCTGTTATCAAAAAATTCATCCTTTAGTGGAATTCTAGATTGGAAATACAATAAAATGGAAAAAATAATTAAAATGAAAAATGTTAGTATTCTAGTATTTAGGTATCATTACAAGACGAAAAACTTATATTTTCCAGCTGCCCGTCACCTCCTGTTCACAAAAAATTCATCCTTTAGTGGAATTCTAGATTGGAAATACAATAAAATGGAAAAAATTAACTAAAATAAAGAATGTTAGTATTCTAGTATTTAGGTATCATTACAAGACGAAAAACTTATATTTTCCAGCTGCCCGTCACCTCCTGTTCACAAAAAATTCATCCTTTAGTGGAATTCTAGATTGGAAATACAATAAAATGGAAAAAATTAACTAAAATAAAAAATGTTAGTATTCTAGTAAATGGGTATCATTACAGGACGAAAAACTTATTATTTCCAGCCGCCCATCACCTCCTGTTCTCAAAAAATTCATCCTTTAGTGGAATTCTAGATTGGAAATACAATAAAATGGAAAAAATTAATTAAAATGAAAAATGTTAGTATTCTAGTATTTAGGTATCATTACAAGACGAAAAACTTATATTTTCCAGCTGCCCGTCACCTCTTGTTCACAAAAAATTCATCCTTTAGTGGAATTCTAAATTGGAAATACAATAAAATGGAAAAAATTAATTATAATGAAAAATGTTAGTATTCTAGTATTTAGGTATCATTACAAGACGAAAAACTTGTATTTTCCACCTGCCCGTCACCTCTTGTTCACAAAAAATTCATCCTTTAGTGGAATTCTAAATTGGAAATACAATAAAATGGATAAAATTATTTAAAATGAAATATGTTAGTATTCTAGTATTTAGGTATGATTACTGGACGAAAAACTTATATTTTCCAGCTGCCCGTCACCTCCTGGTCTCTTGGAATACATCTTTTAGTGGAATTCTAAATTGGAAATACAATAAAATGGAAAAAATTAATTAAAATGAAAAATGTTAGTATTCTAGTAAAATGAAAAATGTTAGTATTCTAGTATTTAGGTATCATTACAAGACGAAAAACTTATTATTTCCAGCCGCCCATCACCTCCTGTTCTCAAAAAATTCATCCTTTAGTGGAATTCTAGATTGGAAATACAATAAAATGGAAAAAATTAATTAAAATGAAAAATGTTAGTATTCTAGTATTTAGGTATCATTACAAGACGAAAAACTTATATTTTCCAGCTGCCCGTCAGCTCCTGTTCTCTTGGAATACATCCTTTAGTGGAATTCTAGATTGGAAATACAATAAAATGGAAAAAATTAACTAAAATAAAGAATGTTAGTATTCTAGTAAATGGGTATCATTGCAGGACGAAAAACTTATATTTTCCAGCTGCGCGTCACCTCCTGTTCTCTTGGAATACATCCTTTAGTGGAATTCCAAATTGGAAATACAATAAAATGGAAAAAATTAATTAAAATGAAAAATGTTAGTATTCTAGTATTTAGGTATCATTACAAGACGAAAAACTTATTATTTCCAGCCGCCCATCACCTCCTGTTCTCAAAAAATTCATCCTTTAGTGGAATTCTAGATTGGAAATACAATAAAATGGAAAAAATTAACTAAAATAAAGAATGTTAGTATTCTAGTAAATGGGTATCATTGCAGGACGAAAAACTTATATTTTCCAGCTGCGCGTCACCTCCTGTTCTCTTGGAATACATCCTTTAGTGGAATTCCAAATTGGAAATACAATAAAATGGAAAAAATTAATTAAAATGAAAAATGTTAGTATTCTAGTATTTAGGTATCATTACAAGACGAAAAACTTATTATTTCCAGCCGCCCATCCTGTTCTCAAAAAATTCATCCTTTAGTGGAATTCTAGATTGGAAATACAATAAAATGGAAAAAATTAATTAAAATGAAAAATGTTAGTATTCTAGTAAATGGGTATCATTACAGGACGAAAAACTTATATTTTCCAGCTGCGCGTCACCTCCTGTTCTCTTGGAATACATCGTTTAGTGGAATTCCAAATTGGAAATACAATAAAATGGAAAAAATTAACTAAAATAAAGAATGTTCGTATTCTAGTATTTAGGTATCATTACAGGACGAAAAACTTATTATTTCCAGCCGCCCATCACATCCTGTTCTCAAAAAATTCATCCTTTAGTGGAATTCTAGATTGGAAATACAATAAAATGGAAAAAATTAACTAAAATGGAAAATGTTAGTATTCTAGTGATTAGGTATCATTACAAGACGAAAAACTTATTATTTCCAGCCGCCCGTCACCTCCTGGTCTCTTGGAATACATCCTTTAGTGGAATTCTAAATTGGAAATACAATAAAATGGAAAAAATTAATTAAAATGAAAAATGTTAGTATTCTAGTATTTAGGTATCATTACAAGACGAAAAACTTATTATTTCCAGCCGCCCATCACCTCCTGTTATCAAAAAATTCATCCTTTAGTGGAATTCTAGATTGGAAATACAATAAAATGGAAAAAATAATTAAAATGAAAAATGTTAGTATTCTAGTATTTAGGTATCATTACAAGACGAAAAACTTATATTTTCCAGCTGCTTATATTTTCCAGTTATTAATTAACTTTTTGAGAACAGGATGAATTTTTTGAGAACAGGAGGTGATGGGCGGCTGGAAATAATAAGTTTTTCGTCCTGTAATGATACCCATTTACTAGAATACTAACATTTTTTATTTTAGTTAATTTTTTCCATTTTATTGTATTTCCAATCTAGAATTCCACTAAAGGATGAATTTTTTGTGAACAGGAGGTGACGGGCAGCTGGAAAATATAAGTTTTTCGTCTTGTAATGATACCTAAATACTAGAATACTAACATTCTTTATTTTAGTTAATTTTTTCCATTTTATTGTATTTCCAATCTAGAATTCCACTAAAGGATGAATTTTTTGTGAACAGGAGGTGACGGGCAGCTGGAAAATATAAGTTTTTCGTCTTGTAATGATACCTAAATACTAGAATACTAACATTCTTTATTTTAGTTAATTTTTTCCATTTTATTGTATTTCCAATCTAGAATTCCACTAAAGGATGAATTTTTTGATAACAGGAGGTGATGGGCGGCTGGAAATAATAAGTTTTTCGTCTTGTAATGATACCTAAATACTAGAATACTAACATTTTTCATTTTAATTAATTTTTTCCATTTTATTGTATTTCCAATTTAGAATTCCACTAAAGGATGTATTCCAAGAGACCAGGAGGTGACGGGCGGCTGGAAATAATAAGTTTTTCGTCTTGTAATGATACCTAAATACTAGAATACTAACATTTTTCATTTTAATTAATTTTTTCCATTTTATTGTATTTCCAATTTAGAATTCCACTAAAGGATGTATTCCAAGAGACCAGGAGGTGACGGGCGGCTGGAAATAATAAGTTTTTCGTCTTGTAATGATACCTAATCTCCTGTTCACAAAAAATTCATCCTTTAGTGGAATTCTAGATTGGAAATACAATAAAATGGAAAAAATTAACTAAAATAAAGAATGTTAGTATTCTAGTATTTAGGTATCATTACAAGACGAAAAACTTATATTTTCCAGCTGCCCGTCACCTCCTGTTCACAAAAAATTCATCCTTTAGTGGAATTCTAGATTGGAAATACAATAAAATGGAAAAAATTAACTAAAATAAAGAATGTTAGTATTCTAGTATTTAGGTATCATTACAAGACGAAAAACTTATTATTTCCAGCCGCCCATCACCTCCTGTTCTCAAAAAATTCATCCTTTAGTGGAATTCTAGATTGGAAATACAATAAAATGGAAAAAATTAATTAAAATGAAAAATGTTAGTATTCTAGTATTTAGGTATCATTACAAGACGAAAAACTTATATTTTCCACCTGCCCGTCACCTCTTGTTCACAAAAAATTCATCCTTTAGTGGAATTCTAAATTGGAAATACAATAAAATGGAAAAAATTAATTAAAATGAAATATGTTAGTATTCTAGTATTTAGGTATGATTACTGGACGAAAAACTTATATTTTCCAGCTGCCCGTCACCTCCTGGTCTCTTGGAATACATCCTTTAGTGGAATTCTAAATTGGAAATACAATAAAATGGAAAAAATTAATTAAAATGAAAAATGTTAGTATTCTAGTAAATGGGTATCATTACAGGACGAAAAACTTATATTTTCCAGCTGCGCGTCACCTCCTGTTCTCTTGGAATACATCGTTTAGTGGAATTCCAAATTGGAAATACAATAAAATGGAAAAAATTAACTAAAATAAAGAATGTTCGTATTCTAGTATTTAGGTATCATTACAGGACGAAAAACTTATTATTTCCAGCCGCCCATCACATCCTGTTCTCAAAAAATTCATCCTTTAGTGGAATTCTAGATTGGAAATACAATAAAATGGAAAAAATTAACTAAAATGGAAAATGTTAGTATTCTAGTGATTAGGTATCATTACAAGACGAAAAACTTATTATTTCCAGCCGCCCGTCACCTCCTGGTCTCTTGGAATACATCCTTTAGTGGAATTCTAAATTGGAAATACAATAAAATGGAAAAAATTAATTAAAATGAAAAATGTTAGTATTCTAGTATTTAGGTATCATTACAAGACGAAAAACTTATTATTTCCAGCCGCCCATCACCTCCTGTTATCAAAAAATTCATCCTTTAGTGGAATTCTAGATTGGAAATACAATAAAATGGAAAAAATAATTAAAATGAAAAATGTTAGTATTCTAGTATTTAGGTATCATTACAAGACGAAAAACTTATATTTTCCAGCTGCTTATATTTTCCAGTTATTAATTAACTTTTTGAGAACAGGATGAATTTTTTGAGAACAGGAGGTGATGGGCGGCTGGAAATAATAAGTTTTTCGTCCTGTAATGATACCCATTTACTAGAATACTAACATTTTTTATTTTAGTTAATTTTTTCCATTTTATTGTATTTCCAATCTAGAATTCCACTAAAGGATGAATTTTTTGTGAACAGGAGGTGACGGGCAGCTGGAAAATATAAGTTTTTCGTCTTGTAATGATACCTAAATACTAGAATACTAACATTCTTTATTTTAGTTAATTTTTTCCATTTTATTGTATTTCCAATCTAGAATTCCACTAAAGGGTGAATTTTTTGTGAACAGGAGGTGACGGGCAGCTGGAAAATATAAGTTTTTCGTCTTGTAATGATACCTAAATACTAGAATACTAACATTCTTTATTTTAGTTAATTTTTTCCATTTTATTGTATTTCCAATCTAGAATTCCACTAAAGGATGAATTTTTTGATAACAGGAGGTGATGGGCGGCTGGAAATAATAAGTTTTTCGTCTTGTAATGATACCTAAATACTAGAATACTAACATTTTTCATTTTAATTAATTTTTTCCATTTTATTGTATTTCCAATTTAGAATTCCACTAAAGGATGTATTCCAAGAGACCAGGAGGTGACGGGCGGCTGGAAATAATAAGTTTTTCGTCTTGTAATGATACCTAAATACTAGAATACTAACATTTTTCATTTTAATTAATTTTTTCCATTTTATTGTATTTCCAATTTAGAATTCCACTAAAGGATGTATTCCAAGAGACCAGGAGGTGACGGGCGGCTGGAAATAATAAGTTTTTCGTCTTGTAATGATACCTAATCTCCTGTTCACAAAAAATTCATCCTTTAGTGGAATTCTAGATTGGAAATACAATAAAATGGAAAAAATAATTAAAATGAAAAATGTTAGTATTCTAGTATTTAGGTATCATTACAAGACGAAAAACTTATATTTTCCAGCTGCCCGTCACCTCCTGTTCACAAAAAATTCATCCTTTAGTGGAATTCTAGATTGGAAATACTATAAAATGGAAAAAATTAACTAAAATAAAGAATGTTAGTATTCTAGTATTTAGGTATCATTACAAGACGAAAAACTTATTATTTCCAGCCGCCCATCACCTCCTGTTCACAAAAAATTCATCCTTTAGTGGAATTCTAGATTGGAAATACAATAAAATGGAAAAAATTAACTAAAATAAAGAATGTTAGTATTCTAGTAAATGGGTATCATTACAGGACGAAAAACTTATTATTTCCAGCCGCCCATCACCTCCTGTTCTCAAAAAATTCATCCTTTAGTGGCATTCTAGATTGGAAATACAATAAAATGGAAAAAATTAATTAAAATGAAAAATGTTAGTATTCTAGTATTTAGGTATCATTACAAGACGAAAAACTTATATTTTCCAGCTGCCCGTCACCTCTTGTTCACAAAAAATTCATCCTTTAGTGGAATTCTAAATTGGAAATACAATAAAATGGAAAAAATTAATTATAATGAAAAATGTTAGTATTCTAGTATTTAGGTATCATTACAAGACGAAAAACTTGTATTTTCCACCTGCCCGTCACCTCTTGTTCACAAAAAATTCATCCTTTAGTGGAATTCTAAATTGGAAATACAATAAAATGGATAAAATTATTTAAAATGAAATATGTTAGTATTCTAGTATTTAGGTATGATTACTGGACGAAAAACTTATATTTTCCAGCTGCCCGTCACCTCCTGGTCTCTTGGAATACATCTTTTAGTGGAATTCTAAATTGGAAATACAATAAAATGGAAAAAATTAATTAAAATGAAAAATGTTAGTATTCTAGTAAAATGAAAAATGTTAGTATTCTAGTATTTAGGTATCATTACAAGACGAAAAACTTATTATTTCCAGCCGCCCATCACCTCCTGTTCTCAAAAAATTCATCCTTTAGTGGAATTCTAGATTGGAAATACAATAAAATGGAAAAAATTAATTAAAATGAAAAATGTTAGTATTCTAGTATTTAGGTATCATTACAAGACGAAAAACTTATATTTTCCAGCTGCCCGTCAGCTCCTGTTCTCTTGGAATACATCCTTTAGTGGAATTCTAGATTGGAAATACAATAAAATGGAAAAAATTAACTAAAATAAAGAATGTTAGTATTCTAGTAAATGGGTATCATTGCAGGACGAAAAACTTATATTTTCCAGCTGCGCGTCACCTCCTGTTCTCTTGGAATACATCCTTTAGTGGAATTCCAAATTGGAAATACAATAAAATGGAAAAAATTAATTAAAATGAAAAATGTTAGTATTCTAGTATTTAGGTATCATTACAAGACGAAAAACTTATTATTTCCAGCCGCCCATCACCTCCTGTTCTCAAAAAATTCATCCTTTAGTGGAATTCTAGATTGGAAATACAATAAAATGGAAAAAATTAACTAAAATAAAGAATGTTAGTATTCTAGTAAATGGGTATCATTGCAGGACGAAAAACTTATATTTTCCAGCTGCGCGTCACCTCCTGTTCTCTTGGAATACATCCTTTAGTGGAATTCCAAATTGGAAATACAATAAAATGGAAAAAATTAATTAAAATGAAAAATGTTAGTATTCTAGTATTTAGGTATCATTACAAGACGAAAAACTTATTATTTCCAGCCGCCCATCACCTCCTGTTCTCAAAAAATTCATCCTTTAGTGGAATTCTAGATTGGAAATACAATAAAATGGAAAAAATTAATTAAAATGAAAAATGTTAGTATTCTAGTAAATGGGTATCATTACAGGACGAAAAACTTATATTTTCCAGCTGCGCGTCACCTCCTGTTCTCTTGGAATACATCGTTTAGTGGAATTCCAAATTGGAAATACAATAAAATGGAAAAAATTAACTAAAATAAAGAATGTTCGTATTCTAGTATTTAGGTATCATTACAGGACGAAAAACTTATTATTTCCAGCCGCCCATCACATCCTGTTCTCAAAAAATTCATCCTTTAGTGGAATTCTAGATTGGAAATACAATAAAATGGAAAAAATTAACTAAAATGGAAAATGTTAGTATTCTAGTGATTAGGTATCATTACAAGACGAAAAACTTATTATTTCCAGCCGCCCGTCACCTCCTGGTCTCTTGGAATACATCCTTTAGTGGAATTCTAAATTGGAAATACAATAAAATGGAAAAAATTAATTAAAATGAAAAATGTTAGTATTCTAGTATTTAGGTATCATTACAAGACGAAAAACTTATTATTTCCAGCCGCCCATCACCTCCTGTTATCAAAAAATTCATCCTTTAGTGGAATTCTAGATTGGAAATACAATAAAATGGAAAAAATAATTAAAATGAAAAATGTTAGTATTCTAGTATTTAGGTATCATTACAAGACGAAAAACTTATATTTTCCAGCTGCTTATATTTTCCAGTTATTAATTAACTTTTTGAGAACAGGATGAATTTTTTGAGAACAGGAGGTGATGGGCGGCTGGAAATAATAAGTTTTTCGTCCTGTAATGATACCCATTTACTAGAATACTAACATTTTTTATTTTAGTTAATTTTTTCCATTTTATTGTATTTCCAATCTAGAATTCCACTAAAGGATGAATTTTTTGTGAACAGGAGGTGACGGGCAGCTGGAAAATATAAGTTTTTCGTCTTGTAATGATACCTAAATACTAGAATACTAACATTCTTTATTTTAGTTAATTTTTTCCATTTTATTGTATTTCCAATCTAGAATTCCACTAAAGGATGAATTTTTTGTGAACAGGAGGTGACGGGCAGCTGGAAAATATAAGTTTTTCGTCTTGTAATGATACCTAAATACTAGAATACTAACATTCTTTATTTTAGTTAATTTTTTCCATTTTATTGTATTTCCAATCTAGAATTCCACTAAAGGATGAATTTTTTGATAACAGGAGGTGATGGGCGGCTGGAAATAATAAGTTTTTCGTCTTGTAATGATACCTAAATACTAGAATACTAACATTTTTCATTTTAATTAATTTTTTCCATTTTATTGTATTTCCAATTTAGAATTCCACTAAAGGATGTATTCCAAGAGACCAGGAGGTGACGGGCGGCTGGAAATAATAAGTTTTTCGTCTTGTAATGATACCTAAATACTAGAATACTAACATTTTTCATTTTAATTAATTTTTTCCATTTTATTGTATTTCCAATTTAGAATTCCACTAAAGGATGTATTCCAAGAGACCAGGAGGTGACGGGCGGCTGGAAATAATAAGTTTTTCGTCTTGTAATGATACCTAATCTCCTGTTCACAAAAAATTCATCCTTTAGTGGAATTCTAGATTGGAAATACAATAAAATGGAAAAAATTAACTAAAATAAAGAATGTTAGTATTCTAGTATTTAGGTATCATTACAAGACGAAAAACTTATATTTTCCAGCTGCCCGTCACCTCCTGTTCACAAAAAATTCATCCTTTAGTGGAATTCTAGATTGGAAATACAATAAAATGGAAAAAATTAACTAAAATAAAGAATGTTAGTATTCTAGTATTTAGGTATCATTACAAGACGAAAAACTTATTATTTCCAGCCGCCCATCACCTCCTGTTATCAAAAAATTCATCCTTTAGTGGAATTCTAGATTGGAAATACAATAAAATGGAAAAAATTAACTAAAATAAAGAATGTTAGTATTCTAGTATTTAGGTATCATTACAAGACGAAAAACTTATATTTTCCAGCTGCCCGTCACCTCCTGTTCACAAAAAATTCATCCTTTAGTGGAATTCTAGATTGGAAATACAATAAAATGGAAAAAATTAACTAAAATAAAGAATGTTAGTATTCTAGTATTTAGGTATCATTACAAGACGAAAAACTTATATTTTCCAGCTGCCCGTCACCTCCTGGTCTCTTGGAATACATCCTTTAGTGGAATTCTAAATTGGAAATACAATAAAATGGAAAAAATTAATTAAAATGAAAAATGTTAGTATTCTAGTAAATGGGTATCATTACAGGACGAAAAACTTATATTTTCCAGCCGGCCATCACCTCCCGTTCTCAAAAAATTCATCCTTTAGTGGAATTCTAGATCGGAAATACAATAAAATGGAAAAAATTAATTAAAATGAAAAATGTTAGTATTCTAGTATTTAGGTATCATTACAAGACGAAAAACTTATATTTTTCAGCTGCCCGTCACCTCCTGTTCTCAAAAAATTCATCCTTTAGTGGAATTCTAGATAGGAAATACAATAAAATGAAAAAAATTAACTAAAATAAAGAATGTTAGTATTCTAGTATTTAGGTATCATTACAGGACGAAAAACTTATTATTTCCAGCCGCCCATCACCTCCTGTTATCAAAAAATTCATCCTTTAGTGGAATTCTAGATTGGAAATACAATAAAATGGAAAAAATTAACTAAAATGGAAAATGTTAGTATTCTAGTATTTAGGTATCATTACAAGACGAAAAACTTACATTTTCCAGCTGCCCGTCAGCTCCTGTTCTCTTGGAATACATCCTTTAGTGGAATTCTAGATTGGAAATACAATAAAATGGAAAAAATTAACTAAAATAAAGAATGTTAGTATTCTAGTAAATGGGTATCATTGCAGGACGAAAAACTTATATTTTCCAGCTGCGCGTCACCTCCTGTTCTCTTGGAATACATCCTTTAGTGGAATTCCAAATTGGAAATACAATAAAATGGAAAAAATTAATTAAAATGAAAAATGTTAGTATTCTAGTATTTAGGTATCATTACAAGACGAAAAACTTATTATTTCCAGCCGCCCATCACCTCCTGTTCTCAAAAAATTCATCCTTTAGTGGAATTCTAGATTGGAAATACAATAAAATGGAAAAAATTAATTAAAATGAAAAATGTTAGTATTCTAGTAAATGGGTATCATTACAGGAGGAAAACCTTATATTTTCCAGCTGCGCGTCACCTCCTGTTCTCTTGGAATACATCGTTTAGTGGAATTCCAAATTGGAAATACAATAAAATGGAAAAAATTAACTAAAATAAAGAATGTTCGTATTCTAGTATTTAGGTATCATTACAGGACGAAAAACTTATTATTTCCAGCAGCCCATCACCTCCTGTTCTCAAAAAATTCATCCTTTAGTGGAATTCTAGATTGGAAATACAATAAAATGGAAAAAATTAACTAAAATGGAAAATGTTAGTATTCTAGTGATTAGGTATCATTACAAGACGAAAAACTTATTATTTCCAGCCGCCCGTCACCTCCTGGTCTCTTGGAATACATCCTTTAGTGGAATTCTAAATTGGAAATACAATAAAATGGAAAAAATTAATTAAAATGAAAAATGTTAGTATTCTAATATTTAGGTATCATTACAAGACGAAAAACTTATTATTTCCAGCCGCCCGTCACCTCCTGGTCTCTTGGAATACATCCTTTAGTGGAATTCTAAATTGGAAATACAATAAAATGGAAAAAATTAATTAAAATGAAAAATGTTAGTATTCTAGTATTTAGGTATCATTACAAGACGAAAAACTTATTATTTCCAGCCGCCCATCACCTCCTGTTATCAAAAAATTCATCCTTTAGTGGAATTCTAGATTGGAAATACAATAAAATGGAAAAAATTAACTAAAATAAAGAATGTTAGTATTCTAGTATTTAGGTATCATTACAAGACGAAAAACTTATATTTTCCAGCTGCCCGTCACCTCCTGTTCACAAAAAATTCATCCTTTAGTGGAATTCTAGATTGGAAATACAATAAAATGGAAAAAATTAACTAAAATAAAGAATGTTAGTATTCTAGTATTTAGGTATCATTACAAGACGAAAAACTTATATTTTCCAGCTGCCCGTCACCTCCTGTTCACAAAAAATTCATCCTTTAGTGGAATTCTAGATTGGAAATACAATAAAATGGAAAAAATTAACTAAAATAAAAAATGTTAGTATTCTAGTAAATGGGTATCATTACAGGACGAAAAACTTATTATTTCCAGCCGCCCATCACCTCCTGTTCTCAAAAAATTCATCCTGTTCTCAAAAAGTTAATTAATAACTGGAAAATATAAGCAGCTGGAAAATATAAGTTTTTCGTCTTGTAATGATACCTAAATACTAGAATACTAACATTCTTTATTTTAGTTAATTTTTTCCATTTTATTGTATTTCCAATCTAGAATTCCACTAAAGGATGAATTTTTTGAGAACAGGATGTGATGGGCGGCTGGAAATAATAAGTTTTTCGTCCTGTAATGATACCTAAATACTAGAATACTAACATTTTTCATTTTAATTAATTTTTTCCATTTTATTGTATTTCCAATTTAGAATTCCACTAAAGGATGTATTCCAAGAGACCAGGAGGTGACGGGCAGCTGGAAAATATAAGTTTTTCGTCCAGTAATCATACCTAAATACTAGAATACTAACATATTTCATTTTAATTAATTTTTTCCATTTTATTGTATTTCCAATTTAGAATTCCACTAAAGGATGAATTTTTTGTGAACAAGAGGTGACGGGCAGGTGGAAAATATAAGTTTTTCGTCTTGTAATGATACCTAAATACTAGAATACTAACATTTTTCATTTTAATTAATTTTTTCCATTTTATTGTATTTCCAATCTAGAATTCCACTAAAGGATGAATTTTTTGAGAACAGGAGGTGATGGGCGGCTGGAAATAATAAGTTTTTCGTCTTGTAATGATACCTAAATACTAGAATACTAACATTCTTTATTTTAGTTAATTTTTTCCATTTTATTGTATTTCCAATCTAGAATTCCACTAAAGGATGAATTTTTTGTGAACAGGAGGTGACGGGCAGCTGGAAAATATAAGTTTTTCGTCTTGTAATGATACCTAAATACTAGAATACTAACATTCTTTATTTTAGTTAATTTTTTCCATTTTATTGTATTTCCAATCTAGAATTCCACTAAAGGATGAATTTTTTGTGAACAGGAGATTAGGTATCATTACAAGACGAAAAACTTATTATTTCCAGCCGCCCGTCACCTCCTGGTCTCTTGGAATACATCCTTTAGTGGAATTCTAAATTGGAAATACAATAAAATGGAAAAAATTAATTAAAATGAAAAATGTTAGTATTCTAGTATTTAGGTATCATTACAAGACGAAAACCTTATTATTTCCAGCCGCCCGTCACCTCCTGGTCTCTTGGAATACATCCTTTAGTGGAATTCTAAATTGGAAATACAATAAAATGGAAAAAATTAATTAAAATGAAAAATGTTAGTATTCTAGTATTTAGGTATCATTACAAGACGAAAAACTTATTATTTCCAGCCGCCCATCACCTCCTGTTATCAAAAAATTCATCCTTTAGTGGAATTCTAGATTGGAAATACAATAAAATGGAAAAAATTAACTAAAATAAAGAATGTTAGTATTCTAGTATTTAGGTATCATTACAAGACGAAAAACTTATATTTTCCAGCTGCCCGTCACCTCCTGTTCACAAAAAATTCATCCTTTAGTGGAATTCTAGATTGGAAATACAATAAAATGGAAAAAATTAACTAAAATAAAGAATGTTAGTATTCTAGTATTTAGGTATCATTACAAGACGAAAAACTTATATTTTCCAGCTGCCCGTCACCTCCTGTTCACAAAAAATTCATCCTTTAGTGGAATTCTAGATTGGAAATACAATAAAATGGAAAAAATTAACTAAAATAAAAAATGTTAGTATTCTAGTAAATGGGTATCATTACAGGACGAAAAACTTATTATTTCCAGCCGCCCATCACCTCCTGTTCTCAAAAAATTCATCCTGTTCTCAAAAAGTTAATTAATAACTGGAAAATATAAGCAGCTGGAAAATATAAGTTTTTCGTCTTGTAATGATACCTAAATACTAGAATACTAACATTTTTCATTTTAATTATTTTTTCCATTTTATTGTATTTCCAATCTAGAATTCCACTAAAGGATGAATTTTTTGATAACAGGAGGTGATGGGCGGCTGGAAATAATAAGTTTTTCGTCTTGTAATGATACCTAAATACTAGAATACTAACATTTTTCATTTTAATTAATTTTTTCCATTTTATTGTATTTCCAATTTAGAATTCCACTAAAGGATGTATTCCAAGAGACCAGGAGGTGACGGGCGGCTGGAAATAATAAGTTTTTCGTCTTGTAATGATACCTAATCACTAGAATACTAACATTTTCCATTTTAGTTAATTTTTTCCATTTTATTGTATTTCCAATCTAGAATTCCACTAAAGGATGAATTTTTTGAGAACAGGATGTGATGGGCGGCTGGAAATAATAAGTTTTTCGTCCTGTAATGATACCTAAATACTAGAATACGAACATTCTTTATTTTAGTTAATTTTTTCCATTTTATTGTATTTCCAATTTGGAATTCCACTAAACGATGTATTCCAAGAGAACAGGAGGTGACGCGCAGCTGGAAAATATAAGTTTTTCGTCCTGTAATGATACCCATTTACTAGAATACTAACATTTTTCATTTTAATTAATTTTTTCCATTTTATTGTATTTCCAATCTAGAATTCCACTAAAGGATGAATTTTTTGAGAACAGGATGGGCGGCTGGAAATAATAAGTTTTTCGTCTTGTAATGATACCTAAATACTAGAATACTAACATTTTTCATTTTAATTAATTTTTTCCATTTTATTGTATTTCCAATTTGGAATTCCACTAAAGGATGTATTCCAAGAGAACAGGAGGTGACGCGCAGCTGGAAAATATAAGTTTTTCGTCCTGCAATGATACCCATTTACTAGAATACTAACATTCTTTATTTTAGTTAATTTTTTCCATTTTATTGTATTTCCAATCTAGAATTCCACTAAAGGATGAATTTTTTGAGAACAGGAGGTGATGGGCGGCTGGAAATAATAAGTTTTTCGTCTTGTAATGATACCTAAATACTAGAATACTAACATTTTTCATTTTAATTAATTTTTTCCATTTTATTGTATTTCCAATTTGGAATTCCACTAAAGGATGTATTCCAAGAGAACAGGAGGTGACGCGCAGCTGGAAAATATAAGTTTTTCGTCCTGCAATGATACCCATTTACTAGAATACTAACATTCTTTATTTTAGTTAATTTTTTCCATTTTATTGTATTTCCAATCTAGAATTCCACTAAAGGATGTATTCCAAGAGAACAGGAGCTGACGGGCAGCTGGAAAATATAAGTTTTTCGTCTTGTAATGATACCTAAATACTAGAATACTAACATTTTTCATTTTAATTAATTTTTTCCATTTTATTGTATTTCCAATCTAGAATTCCACTAAAGGATGAATTTTTTGAGAACAGGAGGTGATGGGCGGCTGGAAATAATAAGTTTTTCGTCTTGTAATGATACCTAAATACTAGAATACTAACATTTTTCATTTTACTAGAATACTAACATTTTTCATTTTAATTAATTTTTTCCATTTTATTGTATTTCCAATTTAGAATTCCACTAAAAGATGTATTCCAAGAGACCAGGAGGTGACGGGCAGCTGGAAAATATAAGTTTTTCGTCCAGTAATGATACCTAATCACTAGAATACTAACATTTTTCATTTTAGTTAATTTTTTCCATTTTATTGTATTTCCAATCTAGAATTCCACTAAAGGATGAATTTTAGGAGAACAGGAGGTGACGGGCGGCTGGAAATAATAAGTTTTTCGTCTTGTAATGATACCTAAATACTAGAATACTAACATTTTTCATTTTAATTAATTTTTTCCATTTTATTGTATTTCCAATATGGAATTCTCATAAAGGATGAATTCCAGGAGAACAGGAGGTGATGGGCGGCTGGAAATAATAAGTTTTTCGTCTTGTAATGATACCTAAATACTAGAATACTAACATTTTTCATTTTAATTAATTTTTTCCATTTTATTGTATTTCCAATTTGGAATTCCACTAAAGGATGTATTCCAAGAGAACAGGAGGTGACGCGCAGCTGGAAAATATAAGTTTTTCGTCCTGCAATGATACCCATTTACTAGAATACTAACATTCTTTATTTTAGTTAATTTTTTCCATTTTATTGTATTTCCAATCTAGAATTCCACTAAAGGATGTATTCCAAGAGAACAGGAGCTGACGGGCAGCTGGAAAATATAAGTTTTTCGTCTTGTAATGATACCTAAATACTAGAATACTAACATTTTTCATTTTAATTAATTTTTTCCATTTTATTGTATTTCCAATCTAGAATTCCACTAAAGGATGAATTTTTTGAGAACAGGAGGTGATGGGCGGCTGGAAATAATAAGTTTTTCGTCTTGTAATGATACCTAAATACTAGAATACTAACATTTTTCATTTTACTAGAATACTAACATTTTTCATTTTAATTAATTTTTTCCATTTTATTGTATTTCCAATCTAGAATTCCACTAAAGGATGAATTTTTTGAGAACAGGAGGTAATGGGCGGCTGGAAATAATAAGTTTTTCGTCTTGTAATGATACCTAAATACTAGAATACTAACATTTTTCATGTTAATTAATTTTTTCCATTTTATTGTATTTCCAATCTAGAATTCCACTAAAGGATGAATTTTAGGAGAACAGGAGGTGATGGGCGGCTGGAAATAATAAGTTTTTCGTCTTGTAATGATACCCATTTACTAGAATACTAACATTTTTCATTTTAATTAATTTTTTCCATTTTATTGTATTTCAAATTTGGAATTCCACTAAAGGATGAATTTTTTGAGAACAGGAGGTGATGGGCGGCTGGAAAATATAAGTTTTTCGTCCAGTAATGATACCTAATCACTAGAATACTAACATTTTTCATTTTAATTAATTTTTTCCATTTTATTGTATTTCCAATCTAGAATTCCACTAAAGGATGAATTTTTTTAAAACAGGAGGTGATGGGCGGCTGGAAATAATAAGTTTTTTGTCCAGTAATGATACCTAATCACTAGAATACTAACATTTTCCATTTTAGTTAATTTTTTCCATTTTATTGTATTTCCAATCTAGAATTGCACTAAAGGATGAATTTTAGGAGAACAGGAGGTGACGGGCGGCTGGAAATAATAAGTTTTTCGTCCAGTAATGATACCTAATCACTAGAATACTAACATTTTCCATTTTAGTTAATTTTTTCCATTTTATTGTATTTCCAATCTAGAATTGCTTTAAAGGATGAATTTTTTGAGAACAGGAGGTGATGGGCGGCTGGAAATAATAAGTTTTTCGTCTTGTAATGATACCTAAATACTAGAATACTAACATTTTTCATTTTAATTAATTTTTTCCATTTTATTGTATTTCCAATTTGGAATTCCAATAAAGGATGTATTCCAAGAGAACAGGAGGTGACGGGCAGCTGGAAAATATAAGTTTTTCGTCCAGTAATGATACCTAATCACTAGAATACTAACATTTTTCATTTTAGTTAATTTTTTCCATTTTATTGTATTTCCAATCTAGAATTCCACTAAAGGATGAATTTTTTGAGAACAGGAGGTGATGGGCGGCTGGAAATAATAAGTTTTTCGTCTTGTAATCATACCTAAATACTAGAATACTAACATTTTTCATTTTAATTAATTTTTTCCATTTTATTGTATTTCCAATCTAGAATTCCACTAAAGGATGAATTTTTTGAGAACAGGAGGTGATGGGCGGCTGGAAATAATAAGTTTTTCGTCTTGTAATGATACCTAATTACTAGAATACTAACATTTTTCATTTTAATTAATTTTTTCCATTTTATTGTATTTCCAATCTAGAATTCCACTAAAGGATGAATTTTTTGAGAACAGGAGGTGATGGGCGGCTGGAAATAATAAGTTTTTCGTCTTGTAATGATACCTAAATACTAGAATACTAACATTTTTCATTTTAATTAATTTTTTCCATTTTATTGTATTTCCAATCTAGAATTCCACTAAAGGATGAATTTTTTTAAAACAGGAGGTGATGGGCGGCTGGAAATAATAAGTTTTTTGTCCAGTAATGATACCTAATCACTAGAATACTAACATTTTCCATTTTAGTTAATTTTTTCCATTTTATTGTATTTCCAATCTAGAATTGCACTAAAGGATGAATTTTAGGAGAACAGGAGGTGACGGGCGGCTGGAAATAATAAGTTTTTCGTCCAGTAATGATACCTAATCACTAGAATACTAACATTTTCCATTTTAGTTAATTTTTTCCATTTTATTGTATTTCCAATCTAGAATTGCTTTAAAGGATGAATTTTTTGAGAACAGGAGGTGATGGGCGGCTGGAAATAATAAGTTTTTCGTCTTGTAATGATACCTAAATACTAGAATACTAACATTTTTCATTTTAATTAATTTTTTCCATTTTATTGTATTTCCAATTTGGAATTCCAATAAAGGATGTATTCCAAGAGAACAGGAGGTGACGGGCAGCTGGAAAATATAAGTTTTTCGTCCAGTAATGATACCTAATCACTAGAATACTAACATTTTTCATTTTAGTTAATTTTTTCCATTTTATTGTATTTACAATTTAGAATTGCACTAAAGGATGAATTTTTTGAGAACAGGAGGTGATGGGCGGCTGGAAATAATAAGTTTTTCGTCTTGTAATGATACCTAAATACTAGAATACTAACATTTTTCATTTTAATTAATTTTTTCCATTTTATTGTATTTCCAATCTAGAATTCCACTAAAGGATGAATTTTTTGAGAACAGGAGGTAATGGGCGGCTGGAAATAATAAGTTTTTCGTCTTGTAATGATACCTAAATACTAGAATACTAACATTTTTCATGTTAATTAATTTTTTCCATTTTATTGTATTTCCAATCTAGAATTCCACTAAAGGATGAATTTTAGGAGAACAGGAGGTGATGGGCGGCTGGAAATAATAAGTTTTTCGTCTTGTAATGATACCCATTTACTAGAATACTAACATTTTTCATTTTAATTAATTTTTTCCATTTTATTGTATTTCAAATTTGGAATTCCACTAAAGGATGAATTTTTTGAGAACAGGAGGTGATGGGCGGCTGGAAAATATAAGTTTTTCGTCCAGTAATGATACCTAATCACTAGAATACTAACATTTTTCATTTTAATTAATTTTTTCCATTTTATTGTATTTCCAATCTAGAATTCCACTAAAGGATGAATTTTTTTAAAACAGGAGGTGATGGGCGGCTGGAAATAATAAGTTTTTTGTCCAGTAATGATACCTAATCACTAGAATACTAACATTTTCCATTTTAGTTAATTTTTTCCATTTTATTGTATTTCCAATCTAGAATTGCACTAAAGGATGAATTTTAGGAGAACAGGAGGTGACGGGCGGCTGGAAATAATAAGTTTTTCGTCCAGTAATGATACCTAATCACTAGAATACTAACATTTTCCATTTTAGTTAATTTTTTCCATTTTATTGTATTTCCAATCTAGAATTGCTTTAAAGGATGAATTTTTTGAGAACAGGAGGTGATGGGCGGCTGGAAATAATAAGTTTTTCGTCTTGTAATGATACCTAAATACTAGAATACTAACATTTTTCATTTTAATTAATTTTTTCCATTTTATTGTATTTCCAATTTGGAATTCCAATAAAGGATGTATTCCAAGAGAACAGGAGGTGACGGGCAGCTGGAAAATATAAGTTTTTCGTCCAGTAATGATACCTAATCACTAGAATACTAACATTTTCCATTTTAGTTAATTTTTTCCATTTTATTGTATTTCCAATCTAGAATTGCTTTAAAGGATGAATTTTTTGAGAACAGGAGGTGATGGGCGGCTGGAAATAATAAGTTTTTCGTCTTGTAATGATACCTAAATACTAGAATACTAACATTTTTCATTTTAATTAATTTTTTCCATTTTATTGTATTTCCAATCTAGAATTCCACTAAAGGATGAATTTTTTTAAAACAGGAGGTGATGGGCGGCTGGAAATAATAAGTTTTTTGTCCAGTAATGATACCTAATCACTAGAATACTAACATTTTCCATTTTAGTTAATTTTTTCCATTTTATTGTATTTCCAATCTAGAATTGCACTAAAGGATGAATTTTAGGAGAACAGGAGGTGACGGGCGGCTGGAAATAATAAGTTTTTCGTCCAGTAATGATACCTAATCACTAGAATACTAACATTTTCCATTTTAGTTAATTTTTTCCATTTTATTGTATTTCCAATCTAGAATTGCTTTAAAGGATGAATTTTTTGAGAACAGGAGGTGATGGGCGGCTGGAAATAATAAGTTTTTCGTCTTGTAATGATACCTAAATACTAGAATACTAACATTTTTCATTTTAATTAATTTTTTCCATTTTATTGTATTTCCAATTTGGAATTCCAATAAAGGATGTATTCCAAGAGAACAGGAGGTGACGGGCAGCTGGAAAATATAAGTTTTTCGTCCAGTAATGATACCTAATCACTAGAATACTAACATTTTTCATTTTAGTTAATTTTTTCCATTTTATTGTATTTACAATTTAGAATTGCACTAAAGGATGAATTTTTTGAGAACAGGAGGTGATGGGCGGCTGGAAATAATAAGTTTTTCGTCTTGTAATGATACCTAAATACTAGAATACTAACATTTTTCATTTTAATTAATTTTTTCCATTTTATTGTATTTCCAATCTAGAATTCCACTAAAGGATGAATTTTTTGAGAACAGGAGGTAATGGGCGGCTGGAAATAATAAGTTTTTCGTCTTGTAATGATACCTAAATACTAGAATACTAACATTTTTCATGTTAATTAATTTTTTCCATTTTATTGTATTTCCAATCTAGAATTCCACTAAAGGATGAATTTTAGGAGAACAGGAGGTGATGGGCGGCTGGAAATAATAAGTTTTTCGTCTTGTAATGATACCCATTTACTAGAATACTAACATTTTTCATTTTAATTAATTTTTTCCATTTTATTGTATTTCAAATTTGGAATTCCACTAAAGGATGAATTTTTTGAGAACAGGAGGTGATGGGCGGCTGGAAAATATAAGTTTTTCGTCCAGTAATGATACCTAATCACTAGAATACTAACATTTTTCATTTTAATTAATTTTTTCCATTTTATTGTATTTCCAATCTAGAATTCCACTAAAGGATGAATTTTTTTAAAACAGGAGGTGATGGGCGGCTGGAAATAATAAGTTTTTTGTCCAGTAATGATACCTAATCACTAGAATACTAACATTTTCCATTTTAGTTAATTTTTTCCATTTTATTGTATTTCCAATCTAGAATTGCACTAAAGGATGAATTTTAGGAGAACAGGAGGTGACGGGCGGCTGGAAATAATAAGTTTTTCGTCCAGTAATGATACCTAATCACTAGAATACTAACATTTTCCATTTTAGTTAATTTTTTCCATTTTATTGTATTTCCAATCTAGAATTGCTTTAAAGGATGAATTTTTTGAGAACAGGAGGTGATGGGCGGCTGGAAATAATAAGTTTTTCGTCTTGTAATGATACCTAAATACTAGAATACTAACATTCTTTATTTTAGTTAATTTTTTCCATTTTATAGTATTTCCAATCTAGAATTCCACTAAAGGATGAATTTTTTGTGAACAGGAGGTGACGGGCAGCTGGAAAATATAAGTTTTTCGTCTTGTAATGATACCTAAATACTGGAATACTAACATTTTTCATTTTAATTATTTTTTCCATTTTATTGTATTTCCAATCTAGAATTCCACTAAAGGATGAATTTTTTGTGAACAGGAGGAGACGGGCAGCTGGAAAATATAAGTTTTTCGTCTTGTAATGATACCTAAATACTAGAATACTAACATTTTTCATTTTAATTATTTTTTCCATTTTATTGTATTTCCAATCTAGAATTCCACTAAAGGATGAATTTTTTGATAACAGGAGGTGATGGGCGGCTGGAAATAATAAGTTTTTCGTCTTGTAATGATACCTAAATACTATACATACATACATATTTCATTTTAATTAATTTTTTCCATTTTATTGTATTTCCAATTTAGAATTCCACTAAAGGATGTATTCCAAGAGACCAGGAGGTGACGGGCGGCTGGAAATAATAAGTTTTTGGTCTTGTAATGATACCTAATTACTAGAATACTAACATTTTCCATTTTAGTTAATTTTTTCCATTTTATTGTATTTCCAATTTAGAATTCCACTAAAGGATGAATTTTTTGAGAACAGGAGGTGACGGGCAGCTGAAAAATATAAGTTTTTCGTCTTGTAATGATACCTAAATACTAGAATACTAACATTTTTCATTTTAATTAATTTTTTCCATTTTATTGTATTTCCAATTTAGAATTCCACTAAAGGATGAATTTTTTGAGAACAGGAGGTGACGGGCAGCTGAAAAATATAAGTTTTTCGTCTTGTAATGATACCTAAATACTAGAATACTAACATTTTTCATTTTAATTAATTTTTTCCATTTTATTGTATTTCCAATCTAGAATTCCACTAAAGGATGAATTTTTTGAGAACAGGAGGTGATGGGCGGCTGGAAAATATAAGTTTTTCGTCCTGTAACGATACCCATTTACTAGAATACTAACATTTTTCATTTTAATTAATTTTTTCCATTTTATTGTATTTCCAATTTAGAATTGCACTAAAGGATGAATTTTGTGAGAACTGGAGGTGACGGGCGGCTGGAAATAATAAGTTTTTCGTCTTGTAATGATACCTAATTACTAGAATACTAACATTTTCCATTTTAGTTAATTTTTTCCATTTTATTGTATTTCCAATCTAGAATTCCACTAAAGGATGAATTTTTTGAGAACAGGAGGTGATGGGCGGCTGGAAATAATAAGATTTTCGTCTTGTAATGATACCTAAATACTAGAATACTAACATTTTTCATTTTAATTAATTTTTTCCATTTTATTGTATTTCCAATTTTGAATTGCATTAAAGGATGTATTCCAAGAGAACAGGAGGTGACGCGGAGCTGGAAATAATAAGTTTTTCGTCTTGTAATGATACCTAAATACTAGAATACGAACATTCTTTATTTTAGTTAATTTTTTTCATTTTATTGTATTTCCAATCTAGAATTCCACTAAAGGATGAATTTTTTGTGAACAGGATGTGACGGGCAGCTGGAAAATATAAGTTTTTCGTCTTGTAATGATACCTAAATACTAGAATACTAACATTTTTCATTTTAATTATTTTTTTCATTTTATTGTATTTCCAATCTAGAATTCCACTAAAGGGTGAATTTTTTGTGAACAGGAGGTGACGGGCAGCTGGAAAATATAAGTTTTTCGTCTTGTAATGATACCTAAATACTAGAATACTAACATTCTTTATTTTAGTTAATTTTTTCCATTTTATTGTATTTCCAATCTAGAATTCCACTAAAGGATGAATTTTTTGTGAACAGGAGGTGACGGGCAGCTGGAAAATATAAGTTTTTCGTCTTGTAATGATACCTAAATACTAGAATACTAACATTCTTTATTTTAGTTAATTTTTTCCATTTTATTGTATTTCCAATCTAGAATTCCACTAAAGGATGAATTTTTTGTGAACAGGAGGTGACGGGCAGCTGGAAAATATAAGTTTTTCGTCTTGTAATGATACCTAAATACTAGAATACTAACATTTTTCATTTTAATTAATTTTTTCCATTTTATTGTATTTCCAATCTAGAATTCCACTAAAGGATGAATTTTTTGTGAACAGGAGCTGACGGGCAGCTGGAAAATATAAGTTTTTCGTCTTGTAATGATACCTAAATACTAGAATACTAACATTTTTCATTTTAATTAATTTTTTCCATTTTATTGTATTTCCAATCTAGAATTCCACTAAAGGATGAATTTTTTGTGAACAGGAGGTGACGGGCAGCTGGAAAATATAAGTTTTTCGTCTTGTAATGATACCTAAATACTAGAATACTAACATTCTTTATTTTAGTTAATTTTTTCCATTTTATTGTATTTCCAATCTAGAATTCCACTAAAGGATGAATTTTTTGATAACAGGAGGTGATGGGCGGCTGGAAATAATAAGTTTTTCGTCTTGTAATGATACCTAAATACTAGAATACTAACATTTTTCATTTTAATTAATTTTTTCCATTTTATTGTATTTCCAATTTAGAATTCCACTAAAGGATGTATTCCAAGAGACCAGGAGGTGACGGGCGGCTGGAAATAATAAGTTTTTCGTCTTGTAATGATACCTAATCTCCTGTTCACAAAAAATTCATCCTTTAGTGGAATTCTAGATTGGAAATACAATAAAATGGAAAAAATTAACTAAAATAAAGAATGTTAGTATTCTAGTATTTAGGTATCATTACAAGACGAAAAACTTATATTTTCCAGCTGCCCGTCACCTCCTGTTCACAAAAAATTCATCCTTTAGTGGAATTCTAGATTGGAAATACAATAAAATGGAAAAAATTAACTAAAATAAAGAATGTTAGTATTCTAGTATTTAGGTATCATTACAAGACGAAAAACTTATTATTTCCAGCCGCCCATCACCTCCTGTTATCAAAAAATTCATCCTTTAGTGGAATTCTAGATTGGAAATACAATAAAATGGAAAAAATTAACTAAAATAAAGAATGTTAGTATTCTAGTATTTAGGTATCATTACAAGACGAAAAACTTATATTTTCCAGCTGCCCGTCACCTCCTGTTCACAAAAAATTCATCCTTTAGTGGAATTCTAGATTGGAAATACAATAAAATGGAAAAAATTAACTAAAATAAAGAATGTTAGTATTCTAGTATTTAGGTATCATTACAAGACGAAAAACTTATATTTTCCAGCTGCCCGTCACCTCCTGGTCTCTTGGAATACATCCTTTAGTGGAATTCTAAATTGGAAATACAATAAAATGGAAAAAATTAATTAAAATGAAAAATGTTAGTATTCTAGTAAATGGGTATCATTACAGGACGAAAAACTTATATTTTCCAGCCGGCCATCACCTCCCGTTCTCAAAAAATTCATCCTTTAGTGGAATTCTAGATCGGAAATACAATAAAATGGAAAAAATTAATTAAAATGAAAAATGTTAGTATTCTAGTATTTAGGTATCATTACAAGACGAAAAACTTATATTTTTCAGCTGCCCGTCACCTCCTGTTCTCAAAAAATTCATCCTTTAGTGGAATTCTAGATAGGAAATACAATAAAATGAAAAAAATTAACTAAAATAAAGAATGTTAGTATTCTAGTATTTAGGTATCATTACAGGACGAAAAACTTATTATTTCCAGCCGCCCATCACCTCCTGTTATCAAAAAATTCATCCTTTAGTGGAATTCTAGATTGGAAATACAATAAAATGGAAAAAATTAACTAAAATGGAAAATGTTAGTATTCTAGTATTTAGGTATCATTACAAGACGAAAAACTTACATTTTCCAGCTGCCCGTCAGCTCCTGTTCTCTTGGAATACATCCTTTAGTGGAATTCTAGATTGGAAATACAATAAAATGGAAAAAATTAACTAAAATAAAGAATGTTAGTATTCTAGTAAATGGGTATCATTGCAGGACGAAAAACTTATATTTTCCAGCTGCGCGTCACCTCCTGTTCTCTTGGAATACATCCTTTAGTGGAATTCCAAATTGGAAATACAATAAAATGGAAAAAATTAATTAAAATGAAAAATGTTAGTATTCTAGTATTTAGGTATCATTACAAGACGAAAAACTTATTATTTCCAGCCGCCCATCACCTCCTGTTCTCAAAAAATTCATCCTTTAGTGGAATTCTAGATTGGAAATACAATAAAATGGAAAAAATTAATTAAAATGAAAAATGTTAGTATTCTAGTAAATGGGTATCATTACAGGAGGAAAACCTTATATTTTCCAGCTGCGCGTCACCTCCTGTTCTCTTGGAATACATCGTTTAGTGGAATTCCAAATTGGAAATACAATAAAATGGAAAAAATTAACTAAAATAAAGAATGTTCGTATTCTAGTATTTAGGTATCATTACAGGACGAAAAACTTATTATTTCCAGCAGCCCATCACCTCCTGTTCTCAAAAAATTCATCCTTTAGTGGAATTCTAGATTGGAAATACAATAAAATGGAAAAAATTAACTAAAATGGAAAATGTTAGTATTCTAGTGATTAGGTATCATTACAAGACGAAAAACTTATTATTTCCAGCCGCCCGTCACCTCCTGGTCTCTTGGAATACATCCTTTAGTGGAATTCTAAATTGGAAATACAATAAAATGGAAAAAATTAATTAAAATGAAAAATGTTAGTATTCTAATATTTAGGTATCATTACAAGACGAAAAACTTATTATTTCCAGCCGCCCGTCACCTCCTGGTCTCTTGGAATACATCCTTTAGTGGAATTCTAAATTGGAAATACAATAAAATGGAAAAAATTAATTAAAATGAAAAATGTTAGTATTCTAGTATTTAGGTATCATTACAAGACGAAAAACTTATTATTTCCAGCCGCCCATCACCTCCTGTTATCAAAAAATTCATCCTTTAGTGGAATTCTAGATTGGAAATACAATAAAATGGAAAAAATTAACTAAAATAAAGAATGTTAGTATTCTAGTATTTAGGTATCATTACAAGACGAAAAACTTATATTTTCCAGCTGCCCGTCACCTCCTGTTCACAAAAAATTCATCCTTTAGTGGAATTCTAGATTGGAAATACAATAAAATGGAAAAAATTAACTAAAATAAAGAATGTTAGTATTCTAGTATTTAGGTATCATTACAAGACGAAAAACTTATATTTTCCAGCTGCCCGTCACCTCCTGTTCACAAAAAATTCATCCTTTAGTGGAATTCTAGATTGGAAATACAATAAAATGGAAAAAATTAACTAAAATAAAAAATGTTAGTATTCTAGTAAATGGGTATCATTACAGGACGAAAAACTTATTATTTCCAGCCGCCCATCACCTCCTGTTCTCAAAAAATTCATCCTGTTCTCAAAAAGTTAATTAATAACTGGAAAATATAAGCAGCTGGAAAATATAAGTTTTTCGTCTTGTAATGATACCTAAATACTAGAATACTAACATTCTTTATTTTAGTTAATTTTTTCCATTTTATTGTATTTCCAATCTAGAATTCCACTAAAGGATGAATTTTTTGAGAACAGGATGTGATGGGCGGCTGGAAATAATAAGTTTTTCGTCCTGTAATGATACCTAAATACTAGAATACTAACATTTTTCATTTTAATTAATTTTTTCCATTTTATTGTATTTCCAATTTAGAATTCCACTAAAGGATGTATTCCAAGAGACCAGGAGGTGACGGGCAGCTGGAAAATATAAGTTTTTCGTCCAGTAATCATACCTAAATACTAGAATACTAACATATTTCATTTTAATTAATTTTTTCCATTTTATTGTATTTCCAATTTAGAATTCCACTAAAGGATGAATTTTTTGTGAACAAGAGGTGACGGGCAGGTGGAAAATATAAGTTTTTCGTCTTGTAATGATACCTAAATACTAGAATACTAACATTTTTCATTTTAATTAATTTTTTCCATTTTATTGTATTTCCAATCTAGAATTCCACTAAAGGATGAATTTTTTGAGAACAGGAGGTGATGGGCGGCTGGAAATAATAAGTTTTTCGTCTTGTAATGATACCTAAATACTAGAATACTAACATTCTTTATTTTAGTTAATTTTTTCCATTTTATTGTATTTCCAATCTAGAATTCCACTAAAGGATGAATTTTTTCTGAACAGGAGGTGACGGGCAGCTGGAAAATATAAGTTTTTCGTCTTGTAATGATACCTAAATACTAGAATACTAACATTCTTTATTTTAGTTAATTTTTTCCATTTTATTGTATTTCCAATCTAGAATTCCACTAAAGGATGAATTTTTTGTGAACAGGAGATTAGGTATCATTACAAGACGAAAAACTTATTATTTCCAGCCGCCCGTCACCTCCTGGTCTCTTGGAATACATCCTTTAGTGGAATTCTAAATTGGAAATACAATAAAATGGAAAAAATTAATTAAAATGAAAAATGTTAGTATTCTAGTATTTAGGTATCATTACAAGACGAAAAACTTATTATTTCCAGCCGCCCGTCACCTCCTGGTCTCTTGGAATACATCCTTTAGTGGAATTCTAAATTGGAAATACAATAAAATGGAAAAAATTAATTAAAATGAAAAATGTTAGTATTCTAGTATTTAGGTATCATTACAAGACGAAAAACTTATTATTTCCAGCCGCCCATCACCTCCTGTTATCAAAAAATTCATCCTTTAGTGGAATTCTAGATTGGAAATACAATAAAATGGAAAAAATTAACTAAAATAAAGAATGTTAGTATTCTAGTATTTAGGTATCATTACAAGACGAAAAACTTATATTTTCCAGCTGCCCGTCACCTCCTGTTCACAAAAAATTCATCCTTTAGTGGAATTCTAGATTGGAAATACAATAAAATGGAAAAAATTAACTAAAATAAAGAATGTTAGTATTCTAGTATTTAGGTATCATTACAAGACGAAAAACTTATATTTTCCAGCTGCCCGTCACCTCCTGTTCACAAAAAATTCATCCTTTAGTGGAATTCTAGATTGGAAATACAATAAAATGGAAAAAATTAACTAAAATAAAAAATGTTAGTATTCTAGTAAATGGGTATCATTACAGGACGAAAAACTTATTATTTCCAGCCGCCCATCACCTCCTGTTCTCAAAAAATTCATCCTGTTCTCAAAAAGTTAATTAATAACTGGAAAATATAAGCAGCTGGAAAATATAAGTTTTTCGTCTTGTAATGATACCTAAATACTAGAATACTAACATTTTTCATTTTAATTATTTTTTCCATTTTATTGTATTTCCAATCTAGAATTCCACTAAAGGATGAATTTTTTGATAACAGGAGGTGATGGGCGGCTGGAAATAATAAGTTTTTCGTCTTGTAATGATACCTAAATACTAGAATACTAACATTTTTCATTTTAATTAATTTTTTCCATTTTATTGTATTTCCAATTTAGAATTCCACTAAAGGATGTATTCCAAGAGACCAGGAGGTGACGGGCGGCTGGAAATAATAAGTTTTTCGTCTTGTAATGATACCTAATCACTAGAATACTAACATTTTCCATTTTAGTTAATTTTTTCCATTTTATTGTATTTCCAATCTAGAATTCCACTAAAGGATGAATTTTTTGAGAACAGGATGTGATGGGCGGCTGGAAATAATAAGTTTTTCGTCCTGTAATGATACCTAAATACTAGAATACGAACATTCTTTATTTTAGTTAATTTTTTCCATTTTATTGTATTTCCAATTTGGAATTCCACTAAACGATGTATTCCAAGAGAACAGGAGGTGACGCGCAGCTGGAAAATATAAGTTTTTCGTCCTGTAATGATACCCATTTACTAGAATACTAACATTTTTCATTTTAATTAATTTTTTCCATTTTATTGTATTTCCAATCTAGAATTCCACTAAAGGATGAATTTTTTGAGAACAGGATGGGCGGCTGGAAATAATAAGTTTTTCGTCTTGTAATGATACCTAAATACTAGAATACTAACATTTTTCATTTTAATTAATTTTTTCCATTTTATTGTATTTCCAATTTGGAATTCCACTAAAGGATGTATTCCAAGAGAACAGGAGGTGACGCGCAGCTGGAAAATATAAGTTTTTCGTCCTGCAATGATACCCATTTACTAGAATACTAACATTCTTTATTTTAGTTAATTTTTTCCATTTTATTGTATTTCCAATCTAGAATTCCACTAAAGGATGTATTCCAAGAGAACAGGAGCTGACGGGCAGCTGGAAAATATAAGTTTTTCGTCTTGTAATGATACCTAAATACTAGAATACTAACATTTTTCATTTTAATTAATTTTTTCCATTTTATTGTATTTCCAATCTAGAATTCCACTAAAGGATGAATTTTTTGAGAACAGGAGGTGATGGGCGGCTGGAAATAATAAGTTTTTCGTCTTGTAATGATACCTAAATACTAGAATACTAACATTTTTCATATTACTAGAATACTAACATTTTTCATTTTAATTAATTTTTTCCATTTTATTGTATTTCCAATTTAGAATTCCACTAAAAGATGTATTCCAAGAGACCAGGAGGTGACGGGCAGCTGGAAAATATAAGTTTTTCGTCCAGTAATCATACCTAAATACTAGAATACTAACATATTTCATTTTAAATAATTTTATCCATTTTATTGTATTTCCAATTTAGAATTCCACTAAAGGATGAATTTTTTGTGAACAAGAGGTGACGGGCAGGTGGAAAATACAAGTTTTTCGTCTTGTAATGATACCTAAATACTAGAATACTAACATTTTTCATTATAATTAATTTTTTCCATTTTATTGTATTTCCAATTTAGAATTCCACTAAAGGATGAATTTTTTGTGAACAAGAGGTGACGGGCAGCTGGAAAATATAAGTTTTTCGTCTTGTAATGATACCTAAATACTAGAATACTAACATTTTTCATTTTAATTAATTTTTTCCATTTTATTGTATTTCCAATCTAGAATTCCACTAAAGGATGAATTTTTTGAGAACAGGAGGTGATGGGCGGCTGGAAATAATAAGTTTTTCGTCCTGTAATGATACCCATTTACTAGAATACTAACATTTTTTATTTTAGTTAATTTTTTCCATTTTATTGTATTTCCAATCTAGAATTCCACTAAAGGATGAATTTTTTGTGAACAGGAGGTGACGGGCAGCTGGAAAATATAAGTTTTTCGTCTTGTAATGATACCTAAATACTAGAATACTAACATTCTTTATTTTAGTTAATTTTTTCCATTTTATTGTATTTCCAATCTAGAATTCCACTAAAGGATGAATTTTTTGTGAACAGGAGGTGACGGGCAGCTGGAAAATATAAGTTTTTCGTCTTGTAATGATACCTAAATACTAGAATACTAACATTTTTCATTTTAATTATTTTTTCCATTTTATTGTATTTCCAATCTAGAATTCCACTAAAGGATGAATTTTTTGATAACAGGAGGTGATGGGCGGCTGGAAATAATAAGTTTTTCGTCTTGTAATGATACCTAAATACTAGAATACTAACATTCTTTATTTTAGTTAATTTTTTCCATTTTATAGTATTTCCAATCTAGAATTCCACTAAAGGATGAATTTTTTGTGAACAGGAGGTGACGGGCAGCTGGAAAATATAAGTTTTTCGTCTTGTAATGATACCTAAATACTAGAATACTAACATTTTTCATTTTAATTATTTTTTCCATTTTATTGTATTTCCAATCTAGAATTCCACTAAAGGATGAATTTTTTGTGAACAGGAGGAGACGGGCAGCTGGAAAATATAAGTTTTTCGTCTTGTAATGATACCTAAATACTAGAATACTAACATTTTTCATTTTAATTATTTTTTCCATTTTATTGTATTTCCAATCTAGAATTCCACTAAAGGATGAATTTTTTGATAACAGGAGGTGATGGGCGGCTGGAAATAATAAGTTTTTCGTCTTGTAATGATACCTAAATACTAGAATACTAACATTTTTCATTTTAATTAATTTTTTCCATTTTATTGTATTTCCAATCTAGAATTCCACTAAAGGATGAATTTTTTGAGAACAGGAGGTGATGGGCGGCTGGAAATAATAAGTTTTTCGTCTTGTAATGATACCTAAATACTAGAATACTAACATTTTTCATTTTACTAGAATACTAACATTTTTCATTTTAATTAATTTTTTCCATTTTATTGTATTTCCAATTTAGAATTCCACTAAAAGATGTATTCCAAGAGACCAGGAGGTGACGGGCAGCTGGAAAATATAAGTTTTTCGTCCAGTAATCATACCTAAATACTAGAATACTAACATATTTCATTTTAAATAATTTTATCCATTTTATTGTATTTCCAATTTAGAATTCCACTAAAGGATGAATTTTTTGTGAACAAGAGGTGACGGGCAGGTGGAAAATACAAGTTTTTCGTCTTGTACTGATACCTAAATACTAGAATACTAACATTTTTCATTATAATTAATTTTTTCCATTTTATTGTATTTCCAATTTAGAATTCCACTAAAGGATGAATTTTTTGTGAACAAGAGGTGACGGGCAGCTGGAAAATATAAGTTTTTCGTCTTGTAATGATACCTAAATACTAGAATACTAACATTTTTCATTTTAATTAATTTTTTCCATTTTATTGTATTTCCAATCTAGAATTCCACTAAAGGATGAATTTTTTGAGAACAGGAGGTGATGGGCGGCTGGAAATAATAAGTTTTTCGTCCTGTAATGATACCCATTTACTAGAATACTAACATTTTTTATTTTAGTTAATTTTTTCCATTTTATTGTATTTCCAATCTAGAATTCCACTAAAGGATGAATTTTTTGTGAACAGGAGGTGACGGGCAGCTGGAAAATATAAGTTTTTCGTCTTGTAATGATACCTAAATACTAGAATACTAACATTCTTTATTTTAGTTAATTTTTTCCATTTTATTGTATTTCCAATCTAGAATTCCACTAAAGGATGAATTTTTTGTGAACAGGAGGTGACGGGCAGCTGGAAAATATAAGTTTTTCGTCTTGTAATGATACCTAAATACTAGAATACTAACATTTTTCATTTTAATTATTTTTTCCATTTTATTGTATTTCCAATCTAGAATTCCACTAAAGGATGAATTTTTTGATAACAGGAGGTGATGGGCGGCTGGAAATAATAAGTTTTTCGTCTTGTAATGATACCTAAATACTAGAATACTAACATTCTTTATTTTAGTTAATTTTTTCCATTTTATAGTATTTCCAATCTAGAATTCCACTAAAGGATGAATTTTTTGTGAACAGGAGGTGACGGGCAGCTGGAAAATATAAGTTTTTCGTCTTGTAATGATACCTAAATACTAGAATACTAACATTTTTCATTTTAATTATTTTTTCCATTTTATTGTATTTCCAATCTAGAATTCCACTAAAGGATGAATTTTTTGTGAACAGGAGGAGACGGGCAGCTGGAAAATATAAGTTTTTCGTCTTGTAATGATACCTAAATACTAGAATACTAACATTTTTCATTTTAATTATTTTTTCCATTTTATTGTATTTCCAATCTAGAATTCCACTAAAGGATGAATTTTTTGATAACAGGAGGTGATGGGCGGCTGGAAATAATAAGTTTTTCGTCTTGTAATGATACCTAAATACTATACATACATACATATTTCATTTTAATTAATTTTTTCCATTTTATTGTATTTCCAATTTAGAATTCCACTAAAGGATGTATTCCAAGAGACCAGGAGGTGACGGGCGGCTGGAAATAATAAGTTTTTGGTCTTGTAATGATACCTAATTACTAGAATACTAACATTTTCCATTTTAGTTAATTTTTTCCATTTTATTGTATTTCCAATTTAGAATTCCACTAAAGGATGAATTTTTTGAGAACAGGAGGTGACGGGCAGCTGAAAAATATAAGTTTTTCGTCTTGTAATGATACCTAAATACTAGAATACTAACATTTTTCATTTTAATTAATTTTTTCCATTTTATTGTATTTCCAATTTAGAATTCCACTAAAGGATGAATTTTTTGAGAACAGGAGGTGACGGGCAGCTGAAAAATATAAGTTTTTCGTCTTGTAATGATACCTAAATACTAGAATACTAACATTTTTCATTTTAATTAATTTTTTCCATTTTATTGTATTTCCAATCTAGAATTCCACTAAAGGATGAATTTTTTGAGAACAGGAGGTGATGGGCGGCTGGAAAATATAAGTTTTTCGTCCTGTAACGATACCCATTTACTAGAATACTAACATTTTTCATTTTAATTAATTTTTTCCATTTTATTGTATTTCCAATTTAGAATTGCACTAAAGGATGAATTTTGTGAGAACTGGAGGTGACGGGCGGCTGGAAATAATAAGATTTTCGTCTTGTAATGATACCTAAATACTAGAATACTAACATTTTTCATTTTAATTAATTTTTTCCATTTTATTGTATTTCCAATTTTGAATTGCATTAAAGGATGTATTCCAAGAGAACAGGAGGTGACGCGGAGCTGGAAATAATAAGTTTTTCGTCTTGTAATGATACCTAAATACTAGAATACGAACATTCTTTATTTTAGTTAATTTTTTCCATTTTATTGTATTTCCAATCTAGAATTCCACTAAAGGATGAATTTTGTGAGAACTGGAGGTGATGGGCGGCTGGAAATAATAAGATTTTCGTCTTGTAATGATACCTAAATACTAGAATACTAACATTTTTCATTTTAATTAATTTTTTCCATTTTATTGTATTTCCAATTTTGAATTGCATTAAAGGATGTATTCCAAGAGAACAGGAGGTGACGCGGAGCTGGAAATAATAAGTTTTTCGTCTTGTAATGATACCTAAATACTAGAATACGAACATTCTTTATTTTAGTTAATTTTTTTCATTTTATTGTATTTCCAATCTAGAATTCCACTAAAGGATGAATTTTTTGTGAACAGGATGTGACGGGCAGCTGGAAAATATAAGTTTTTCGTCTTGTAATGATACCTAAATACTAGAATACTAACATTTTTCATTTTAATTATTTTTTTCATTTTATTGTATTTCCAATCTAGAATTCCACTAAAGGGTGAATTTTTTGTGAACAGGAGGTAACGGGCAGCTGGAAAATATAAGTTTTTCGTCTTGTAATGATACCTAAATACTAGAATACTAACATTCTTTATTTTAGTTAATTTTTTCCATTTTATTGTATTTCCAATCTAGAATTCCACTAAAGGATGAATTTTTTGTGAACAGGAGGTGACGGGCAGCTGGAAAATATAAGTTTTTCGTCTTGTAATGATACCTAAATACTAGAATACTAACATTCTTTATTTTAGTTAATTTTTTCCATTTTATTGTATTTCCAATCTAGAATTCCACTAAAGGATGAATTTTTTGTGAACAGGAGGTGACGGGCAGCTGGAAAATATAAGTTTTTCGTCTTGTAATGATACCTAAATACTAGAATACTAACATTTTTCATTTTAATTAATTTTTTCCATTTTATTGTATTTCCAATCTAGAATTCCACTAAAGGATGAATTTTTTGTGAACAGGAGCTGACGGGCAGCTGGAAAATATAAGTTTTTCGTCTTGTAATGATACCTAAATACTAGAATACTAACATTTTTCATTTTAATTAATTTTTTCCATTTTATTGTATTTCCAATCTAGAATTCCACTAAAGGATGAATTTTTTGAGAACAGGAGGTGATGGGCGGCTGGAAATAATAAGTTTTTCGTCTTGTAATGATACCTAAATACTAGAATACTAACATTTTTCATTTTAATTAATTTTTTCCATTTTATTGTATTTCCAATTTAGAATTCCACTAAAGGATGTATTCCAAGAGACCAGGAGGTGACGGGCAGCTGGAAAATATAAGTTTTTCGTCCAGTAATCATACCTAAATACTAGAATACTAACATTTTTCATTTTAATTAATTTTTTCCATTTTATTGTATTTCCAATCTAGAATTCCACTAAAGGATGAATTTTGTGAGAACAGGAGGTGATGGGCGGCTGGAAATAATAAGTTTTTCGTCTTGTAATGATACCTAAATACTAGAATACTAACATATTTCATTTTAATTAATTTTTTCCATTTTATTGTATTTCCAATTTAGAATTCCACTAAAGGATGAATTTTTTTTGAACAAGAGGTGACGGGCAGGTGGAAAATATAAGTTTTTCGTCTTGTAATGATACCTAAATACTAGAATACTAACATTTTTAATTTTAATTAATTTTTTCTATTTTATTGTATTTCCAATCTAGAATTCCACTAAAGGATGAATTTTTTGAGAACAGGAGGTGATGCGGGGCTGGAAATAATAAGTTTTTCGTCTTGTAATGATACCTAAATACTAGAATACTAACATTCTTTATTTTAGTTAATTTTTTCCATTTTATTGTATTTCCAATCTAGAATTCCACTAAAGGATGAATTTTTTGTGAACAAGAGGTGACGGGCAGCTGGAAAATATAAGTTTTTCGTCTTGTAATGATACCTAAATACTAGAATACTGACATTTTTCATTTTAATTAATTTTTTCCATTTTATTGTATTTCCAATCTAGAATTCCACTAAAGGATGAATTTTTTGAGAACAGGAGGTGATGGGCGGCTGGAAATAATAAGTTTTTCGTCCTGTAATGATACCCATTTACTAGAATACTAACATTCTTTATTTTAGTTAATTTTTTCCATTTTATTGTATTTCCAATCTAGAATTCCACTAAAGGATGAATTTTTTGTGAACAGGATGTGACGGGCAGCTGGAAAATATAAGTTTTTCGTCTTGTAATGATACCTAAATACTAGAATACTAACATTTTTCATTTTAATTATTTTTTCCATTTTATTGTATTTCCAATCTAGAATTCCACTAAAGGGTGAATTTTTTGTGAACAGGAGGTGACGGGCAGCTGGAAAATATAAGTTTTTCGTCTTGTAATGATACCTAAATACTAGAATACTAACATTCTTTATTTTAGTTAATTTTTTCCATTTTATTGTATTTCCAATCTAGAATTCCACTAAAGGATGAATTTTTTGTGAACAGGAGGTGACGGGCAGCTGGAAAATATAAGTTTTTCGTCTTGTAATGATACCTAAATACTAGAATACTAACATTCTTTATTTTAGTTAATTTTTTCCATTTTATTGTATTTCCAATCTAGAATTCCACTAAAGGATGAATTTTTTGTGAACAGGAGGTGACGGGCAGCTGGAAAATATAAGTTTTTCGTCTTGTAATGATACCTAAATACTAGAATACTAACATTTTTCATTTTAATTATTTTTTCCATTTTATTGTATTTCCAATCTAGAATTCCACTAAAGGATGAATTTTTTGTGAACAGGAGGTGACGGGCAGCTGGAAAATATAAGTTTTTCGTCTTGTAATAATACCTAAATACTAGAATACTAACATTCTTTATTTTAGTTAATTTTTTCCATTTTATTGTATTTCCAATCTAGAATTCCACTAAAGGATGAATTATTTGTGAACAGGAGGTGACGGGCAGCTGGAAAATATAAGTTTTTCGTCTTGTAATGATACCTAAATACTAGAATACTAACATTTTTCATTTTAATTATTTTTTCCATTTTATTGTATTTCCAATCTAGAATTCCACTAAAGGATGAATTTTTTGATAACAGGAGGTGATGGGCGGCTGGAAATAATAAGTTTTTCGTCTTGTAATGATACCTAAATACTAGAATACTAACATTTTTCATTTTAATTAATTTTTTCCATTTTATTGTATTTCCAATTTAGAATTCCACTAAAGGATGTATTCCAAGAGACCAGGAGGTGACGGGCGGCTGGAAATAATAAGTTCTTGGTCTTGTAATGATACCTAATTACTAGAATACTAACATTTTCCATTTTAGTTAATTTTTTCCATTTTATTGTATTTCCAATTTAGAATTCCACTAAAGGATGAATTTTTTGAGAACAGGAGGTGACGGGCAGCTGAAAAATATAAGTTTTTCGTCTTGTAATGATACCTAAATACTAGAATACTAACATTTTTCATTTTAATTAATTTTTTCCATTTTATTGTATTTCCAATTTAGAATTCCACTAAAGGATGAATTTTTTGAGAACACGAGGTGACGGGCAGCTGAAAAATATAAGTTTTTCGTCTTGTAATGATACCTAAATACTAGAATACTAACATTTTCCATTTTAGTTAATTTTTTCCATTTTATTGTATTTCCAATTTAGAATTCCACTAAAGGATGAATTTTTTGAGAACAGGAGGTGACGGGCGGCTGGAAATAATAAGTTTTTCGTCTTGTAATGATACCTAATTACTAGAATACTAACATTTTCCATTTTAGTTAATTTTTTCCATTTTATTGTATTTCCAATCTAGAATTCCACTAAAGGATGAATTTTTTGAGAACAGGAGGTGATGGGCGGCTGGAAATAATAAGATTTTCGTCTTGTAATGATACCTAAATACTAGAATACTAACATTTTTCATTTTAATTAATTTTTTCCATTTTATTGTATTTCCAATTTTGAATTGCACTAAAGGATGTATTCCAAGAGAACAGGAGGTGACGCGGAGCTGGAAATAATAAGTTTTTCGTCTTGTAATGATACCTAAATACTAGAATACGAACATTCTTTATTTTAGTTAATTTTTTTCATTTTATTGTATTTCCAATCTAGAATTCCACTAAAGGATGAATTTTTTGTGAACAGGATGTGACGGGCAGCTGGAAAATATAAGTTTTTCGTCTTGTAATGATACCTAAATACTAGAATACTAACATTTTTCATTTTAATTATTTTTTCCATTTTATTGTATTTCCAATCTAGAATTCCACTAAAGGATGAATTTTTTGTGAACAGGAGGTGACGGGCAGCTGGAAAATATAAGTTTTTCGTCTTGTAATGATACCTAAATACTAGAATACTAACATTCTTTATTTTAGTTAATTTTTTCCATTTTATTGTATTTCCAATCTAGAATTCCACTAAAGGATGAATTTTTTGTGAACAGGAGCTGACGGGCAGCTGGAAAATATAAGTTTTTCGTCTTGTAATGATACCTAAATACTAGAATACTAACATTTTTCATTTTAATTAATTTTTTCCATTTTATTGTATTTCCAATCTAGAATTCCACTAAAGGATGTATTCCAAGAGACCAGGAGGTGACGGGCAGCTGGAAAATATAAGTTTTTCGTCCAGTAATCATACCTAAATACTAGAATACTAACATTTTTCATTTTAATTAATTTTTTCCATTTTATTGTATTTCCAATCTAGAATTCCACTAAAGGATGAATTTTGTGAGAACAGGAGGTGATGGGCGGCTGGAAATAATAAGTTTTTCGTCTTGTAATGATACCTAAATACTAGAATACTAACATATTTCATTTTAATTAATTTTTCCCATTTTATTGTATTTCCAATTTAGAATTCCACTAAAGGATGAATTTTTTGTGAACAAGAGGTGACGGGCAGGTGGAAAATATAAGTTTTTTGTCTTGTAATGATACCTAAATACTAGAATACTAACATTTTTAATTTTAATTAATTTTTTCTATTTTATTGTATTTCCAATCTAGAATTCCACTAAAGGATGAATTTTTTGAGAACAGGAGGTGATGCGGGGCTGGAAATAATAAGTTTTTCGTCTTGTAATGATACCTAAATACTAGAATACTAACATTCTTTATTTTAGTTAATTTTTTCCATTTTATTGTATTTCCAATCTAGAATTCCACTAAAGGATGAATTTTTTGTGAACAAGAGGTGACGGGCAGCTGGAAAATATAAGTTTTTCGTCTTGTAATGATACCTAAATACTAGAATACTAACATTTTTCATTTTAATTAATTTTTTCCATTTTATTGTATTTCCAATCTAGAATTCCACTAAAGGATGAATTTTTTGAGAACAGGAGGTGATGGGCGGCTGGAAATAATAAGTTTTTCGTCCTGTAATGATACCCATTTACTAGAATACTAACATTCTTTATTTTAGTTAATTTTTTCCATTTTATTGTATTTCCAATCTAGAATTCCACTAAAGGATGAATTTTTTGTGAACAGGATGTGACGGGCAGCTGGAAAATATAAGTTTTTCGTCTTGTAATGATACCTAAATACTAGAATACTAACATTTTTCATTTTAATTATTTTTTCCATTTTATTGTATTTCCAATCTAGAATTCCACTAAAGGGTGAATTTTTTGTGAACAGGAGGTGACGGGCAGCTGGAAAATATAAGTTTTTCGTCTTGTAATGATACCTAAATACTAGAATACTAACATTCTTTATTTTAGTTAATTTTTTCCATTTTATTGTATTTCCAATCTAGAATTCCACTAAAGGATGAATTTTTTGTGAACAGGAGGTGACGGGCAGCTGGAAAATATAAGTTTTTCGTCTTGTAATGATACCTAAATACTAGAATACTAACATTCTTTATTTTAGTTAATTTTTTCCATTTTATTGTATTTCCAATCTAGAATTCCACTAAAGGATGAATTATTTGTGAACAGGAGGTGACGGGCAGCTGGAAAATATAAGTTTTTCGTCTTGTAATGATACCTAAATACTAGAATACTAACATTTTTCATTTTAATTATTTTTTCCATTTTATTGTATTTCCAATCTAGAATTCCACTAAAGGATGAATTTTTTGATAACAGGAGGTGATGGGCGGCTGGAAATAATAAGTTTTTCGTCTTGTAATGATACCTAAATACTAGAATACTAACATTTTTCATTTTAATTAATTTTTTCCATTTTATTGTATTTCCAATTTAGAATTCCACTAAAGGATGAATTTTTTGATAACAGGAGGTGAGGGCGGCTGGAAATAATAAGTTTTTCGTCTTGTAATGATACCTAAATACTAGAATACTAACATTCTTTATTTTAGTTAATTTTTTCCATTTTATTGTATTTCCAATCTAGAATTCCACTAAAGGATGAATTGTTTGTGAACAGGAGGTGACGGGCAGCTGGAAAATATAAGTTTTTCGTCTTGTAATGATACCTAAATACTAGAATACTAACATTTTTCATTTTAATTATTTTTTCCATTTTATTGTATTTCCAATCTAGAATTCCACTAAAGGATGAATTTTTTGATAACAGGAGTTGATGGGCGGCTGGAAATAATAAGTTTTTCGTCTTGTAATGATACCTAAATACTAGAATACTAACATTTTTCATTTTAATTAATTTTTTCCATTTTATTGTATTTCCAATCTAGAATTCCACTAAAGGATGAATTTTGTGAGAACTGGAGGTGACGGGCGGCTGGAAATAATACGTTTTTCGTCTTGTAATGATACCTAATTACTAGAATACTAACATTTTCCATTTTAGTTAATTTTTTCCATTTTATTGTATTTCCAATCTAGAATTCCACTAAAGGATGAATTTTTTGAGAACAGGAGGTGATGGGCGGCTGGAAATAATAAGTTTTTCGTCCTGTAATGATACCCATTTACTAGAATACTAACATTCTTTATTTTAGTTAATTTTTTCCATTTTATTGTATTTCCAATCTAGAATTCCACTAAAGGATGAATTTTTTGTGAACAGGAGGTGACGGGCAGCTGGAAAATATAAGTTTTTCGTCTTGTAATGATACCTAAATACTAGAATACTAACATTTTTCATTTTAATTATTTTTTCCATTTTATTGTATTTCCAATCTAGAATTCCACTAAAGGATGAATTTTTTGTGAACAGGAGGTGACGGGCAGCTGGAAAATATAAGTTTTTCGTCTTGTAATGATACCTAAATACTAGAATACTAACATTCTTTATTTTAGTTAATTTTTTCCATTTTATTGTATTTCCAATCTAGAATTCCACTAAAGGATGAATTTTTTGTGAACAGGAGGTGACGGGCAGCTGGAAAATATAAGTTTTTCGTCTTGTAATGATACCTAATTACTAGAATACTAACATTTTTCATTTTAATTAATTTTTTCCATTTTATTGTATTTCCAATTTAGAATTCCACTAAAGGATGTATTCCAAGAGACCAGGAGGTGACGGGCGGCTGGAAATAATAAGTTTTTCGTCTTGTAATGATACCTAATCACTAGAATACTAACATTTTCCATTTTAGTTAATTTTTTCCATTTTATTGTATTTCCAATCTAGAATTCCACTAAAGGATGAATTTTTTAAGAACAGGAGGTGATGGGCGGCTGGAAATAATAAGTTTTTCGTCCTGTAATGATACCTAAATACTAGAATACGAACATTCTTTATTTTAGTTAATTTTTTCCATTTTATTGTATTTCCAATTTGGAATTCCACTAAACGATGTATTCCAAGAGAACGGGAGGTGACGCGCAGCTGGAAAATATAAGTTTTTCGTCCTGTAATGATACCCATTTACTAGAATACTAACATTTTTCATTTTAATTAATTTTTTCCATTTTATTGTATTTCCAATCTAGAATTCCACTAAAGGATGAATTTTTTGAGAACAGGAGCTGATGGGCGGCTGGAAATAATAAGTTTTTCGTCTTGTAATGATACCTAAATACTAGAATACTAACATTTTTCATTTTAATTAATTTTTTCCATTTTATAGTATCTCCAATCTAGAATTCCACTAAAGGATGAATTTTTTGTGAACAGGAGGTGACGGGCAGCTGGAAAATATAAGTTTTTCGTCTTGTAATGATACCTAAATACTAGAATACTAACATTCTTTATTTTAGTTAATTTTTTCCATTTTATTGTATTTCCAATCTAGAATTCCACTAAAGGATGAATTTTTTGTGAACAGGAGGTGACGGGCAGCTGGAAAATATAAGTTTTTCGTCTTGTAATGATACCTAAATACTAGAATACTAACATTTTTCATTTTAATTATTTTTTCCACTTTATTGTATTTCCAATCTAGAATTTTACTAAAGGATGAATTTTTTGATAACAGGAGGTGATGGGCGGCTGGAAATAATAAGTTTTTCGTCTTGTAATGATACCTAATTACTAGAATACTAACATTTTTCATTTTAATTAATTTTTTCCATTTTATTGTATTTCCAATTTAGAATTCCACTAAAGGATGTATTCCAAGAGACCAGGAGGTGACGGGCGGCTGGAAATAATAAGTTTTTCGTCTTGTAATGATACCTAATCACTAGAATACTAACATTTTCCATTTTAGTTAATTTTTTCCATTTTATTGTATTTCCAATCTAGAATTCCACTAAAGGATGAATTTTTTAAGAACAGGAGGTGATGGGCGGCTGGAAATAATAAGTTTTTCGTCCTGTAATGATACCTAAATACTAGAATACGAACATTCTTTATTTTAGTTAATTTTTTCCATTTTATTGTATTTCCAATTTGGAATTCCACTAAACGATGTATTCCAAGAGAACGGGAGGTGACGCGCAGCTGGAAAATATAAGTTTTTCGTCCTGTAATGATACCCATTTACTAGAATACTAACATTTTTCATTTTAATTAATTTTTTCCATTTTATTGTATTTCCAATCTAGAATTCCACTAAAGGATGAATTTTTTGAGAACAGGAGCTGATGGGCGGCTGGAAATAATAAGTTTTTCGTCTTGTAATGATACCTAAATACTAGAATACTAACATTTTTCATTTTAATTAATTTTTTCCATTTTATTGTATTTCCAATTTGGAATTCCACTAAAGGATGTATTCCAAGAGAACAGGAGGTGACGCGCAGCTGGAAAATATAAGTTTTTCGTCCTGCAATGATACCCATTTACTAGAATACTAACATTCTTTATTTTAGTTAATTTTTTCCATTTTATTGTATTTCCAATCTAGAATTCCACTAAAGGATGAATTTTTTGTGAACAGGAGCTGACGGGCAGCTGGAAAATATAAGTTTTTCGTCTTGTAATGATACCTAAATACTAGAATACTAACATTTTTCATTTTAATTAATTTTTTCCATTTTATTGTATTTCCAATCTAGAATTCCACTAAAGGATGAATTTTTTGAGAACAGGAGGTGATGGGCGGCTGGAAATAATAAGTTTTTCGTCTTGTAATGATACCTAAATACTAGAATACTAACATTTTTCATTTTAATTAATTTTTTCCATTTTATTGTATTTCCAATTTAGAATTCCACTAAAGGATGTGTTCCAAGAGACCAGGAGGTGACGGGCAGCTGGAAAATATAAGTTTTTCGTCCAGTAATCATACCTAAATACTAGAATACTAACATTTTTCATTTTAATTATTTTTTCATTTTATTGTATTTCCAATCTAGAATTCCACTAAAGGATGAATTTTTTGATAACAGGAGGTGATGGGCGGCTGGAAATAATAAGTTTTTCGTCTTGTAATGATACCTAAATACTAGAATACTAACATTTTTCATTTTAATTAATTTTTTCCATTTTATTGTATTTCCAATTTAGAATTCCACTAAAGGATGTATTCCAAGAGACCAGGAGGTGACGGGCGGCTGGAAATAATAAGTTTTTCGTCTTGTAATGATACCTAAATACTAGAATACTAACATTTTTCATTTTAATTAATTTTTTCCATTTTATTGTATTTCCAATTTAGAATTCCACTAAAGGATGTATTCCAAGAGACCAGGAGGTGACGGGCGGCTGGAAATAATAAGTTTTTCGTCTTGTAATGATACCTAATCTCCTGTTCACAAAAAATTCATCCTTTAGTGGAATTCTAGATTGGAAATACAATAAAATGGAAAAAATAATTAAAATGAAAAATGTTAGTATTCTAGTATTTAGGTATCATTACAAGACGAAAAACTTATTATTTCCAGCCGCCCGTCACCTCCTGGTCTCTTGGAATACATCCTTTAGTGGAATTCCAAATTGGAAATACAATAAAATGGAAAAAATTAACTAAAATAAAGAATGTTCGTATTCTAGTATTTAGGTATCATTACAGGACGAAAAACTTATTATTTCCAGCAGCCCATCACCTCCTGTTCTCAAAAAATTCATCCTTTAGTGGAATTCTAGATTGGAAATACAATAAAATGGAAAAAATTAACTAAAATGGAAAATGTTAGTATTCTAGTGATTAGGTATCATTACAAGACGAAAAACTTATTATTTCCAGCCGCCCGTCACCTCCTGGTCTCTTGGAATACATCCTTTAGTGGAATTCTAAATTGGAAATACAATAAAATGGAAAAAATTAATTAAAATGAAAAATGTTAGTATTCTAATATTTAGGTATCATTACAAGACGAAAAACTTATTATTTCCAGCCGCCCGTCACCTCCTGGTCTCTTGGAATACATCCTTTAGTGGAATTCTAAATTGGAAATACAATAAAATGGAAAAAATTAATTAAAATGAAAAATGTTAGTATTCTAGTATTTAGGTATCATTACAAGACGAAAAACTTATTATTTCCAGCCGCCCATCACCTCCTGTTATCAAAAAATTCATCCTTTAGTGGAATTCTAGATTGGAAATACAATAAAATGGAAAAAATTAACTAAAATAAAGAATGTTAGTATTCTAGTATTTAGGTATCATTACAAGACGAAAAACTTATATTTTCCAGCTGCCCGTCACCTCCTGTTCACAAAAAATTCATCCTTTAGTGGAATTCTAGATTGGAAATACAATAAAATGGAAAAAATTAACTAAAATAAAGAATGTTAGTATTCTAGTATTTAGGTATCATTACAAGACGAAAAACTTATATTTTCCAGCTGCCCGTCACCTCCTGTTCACAAAAAATTCATCCTTTAGTGGAATTCTAGATTGGAAATACAATAAAATGGAAAAAATTAACTAAAATAAAAAATGTTAGTATTCTAGTAAATGGGTATCATTACAAGACGAAAAACTTATTATTTCCAGCCGCCCGTCACCTCCTGGTCTCTTGGAATACATCCTTTAGTGGAATTCTAAATTGGAAATACAATAAAATGGAAAAAATTAATTAAAATGAAAAATGTTAGTATTCTAATATTTAGGTATCATTACAAGACGAAAAACTTATTATTTCCAGCCGCCCGTCACCTCCTGGTCTCTTGGAATACATCCTTTAGTGGAATTCTAAATTGGAAATACAATAAAATGGAAAAAATTAATTAAAATGAAAAATGTTAGTATTCTAGTATTTAGGTATCATTACAAGACGAAAAACTTATTATTTCCAGCCGCCCATCACCTCCTGTTATCAAAAAATTCATCCTTTAGTGGAATTCTAGATTGGAAATACAATAAAATGGAAAAAATTAACTAAAATAAAGAATGTTAGTATTCTTGTATTTAGGTATCATTACAAGACGAAAAACTTATATTTTCCAGCTGCCCGTCACCTCCTGTTCACAAAAAATTCATCCTTTAGTGGAATTCTAGATTGGAAATACAATAAAATGGAAAAAATTAACTAAAATAAAGAATGTTAGTATTCTAGTATTTAGGTATCATTACAAGACGAAAAACTTATATTTTCCAGCTGCCCGTCACCTACTGTTCACAAAAAATTCATCCTTTAGTGGAATTCTACATTGGAAATACAATAAAATGGAAAAAATTAACTAAAATAAAAAATGTTAGTATTCTAGTAAATGGGTATCATTATAGGACGAAAAACTTATTATTTCCAGCCGCCCATCACCTCCTGTTCTCAAAAAATTCATCCTTTAGTGGAATTCTAGATTGGAAATACAATAAAATGGAAAAAATTAATTAAAATGAAAAATGTTAGTATTCTAGTATTTAGGTATCATTACAAGACGAAAAACTTATATTTTCCAGCTGCCCGTCACCTCTTGTTAACAAAAAATTCATCCTTTAGTGGAATTCTAAATTGGAAATACAATAAAATGGAAAAAATTAATTATAATGAAAAATGTTAGTATTCTAGTATTTAGGTATCATTACAAGACGAAAAACTTATTATTTCCAGCCGCCCATCACCTCCTGTTCTCAAAAAATTCATCCTTTAGTGGAATTCTAGATTGGAAATACAATAAAATGGAAAAAATTAATTAAAATGAAAAATGTTAGTATTCTAGTATTTAGGTATCATTACAAGACGAAAAACTTATATTTTCCACCTGCCCGTCACCTCCTGTTCTCAAAAAATTCATCCTTTAGTGGAATTCTAGATTGGAAATACAATAAAATGGAAAAAATTAATTAAAATGAAATATGTTAGTATTCTAGTATTTAGGTATGATTACTGGACGAAAAACTTATATTTTCCAGCTGCCCGTCACCTCCTGGTCTCTTGGAATACATCCTTTAGTGGAATTCTAAATTGGAAATACAATAAAATGGAAAAAATTAATTAAAATGAAAAATGTTAGTATTCTAGTATTTAGGTATCATTACAAGACGAAAAACTTATTATTTCCAGCCGCCCATCACCTCCTGTTCTCAAAAAATTCATCCTTTAGTGGAATTCTAGATTGGAAATACAATAAAATGGAAAAAATTAACTAAAATAAAGAATGTTAGTATTCTAGTAAATGGGTATCATTGCAGGACGAAAAACTTATATTTTCCAGCTGCGCGTCACCTCCTGTTCTCTTGGAATACATCGTTTAGTGGAATTCCAAATTGGAAATACAATAAAATGGAAAAAATTAACTAAAATAAAGAATGTTCGTATTCTAGTATTTAGGTATCATTACAGGACGAAAAACTTATTATTTCCAGCAGCCCATCACCTCCTGTTCTCAAAAAATTCATCCTTTAGTGGAATTCTAGATTGGAAATACAATAAAATGGAAAAAATTAACTAAAATGGAAAATGTTAGTATTCTAGTGATTAGGTATCATTACAAGACGAAAAACTTATTATTTCCAGCCGCCCGTCACCTCCTGGTCTCTTGGAATACATCCTTTAGTGGAATTCTAAATTGGAAATACAATAAAATGGAAAAAATTAATTAAAATGAAAAATGTTAGTATTCTAATATTTAGGTATCATTACAAGACGAAAAACTTATTATTTCCAGCCGCCCGTCACCTCCTGGTCTCTTGGAATACATCCTTTAGTGGAATTCTAAATTGGAAATACAATAAAATGGAAAAAATTAATTAAAATGAAAAATGTTAGTATTCTAGTATTTAGGTATCATTACAAGACGAAAAACTTATTATTTCCAGCCGCCCATCACCTCCTGTTATCAAAAAATTCATCCTTTAGTGGAATTCTAGATTGGAAATACAATAAAATGGAAAAAATTAATTAAAATGAAAAATGTTAGTATTCTAGTATTTAGGTATCATTACAAGACGAAAAACTTATATTTTCCACCTGCCCGTCACCTCCTGTTCTCAAAAAATTCATCCTTTAGTGGAATTCTAGATTGGAAATACAATAAAATGGAAAAAATTAATTAAAATGAAATATGTTAGTATTCTAGTATTTAGGTATGATTACTGGACGAAAAACTTATATTTTCCAGCTGCCCGTCACCTCCTGGTCTCTTGGAATACATCCTTTAGTGGAATTCTAAATTGGAAATACAATAAAATGGAAAAAATTAATTAAAATGAAAAATGTTAGTATTCTAGTATTTAGGTATCATTACAAGACGAAAAACTTATTATTTCCAGCCGCCCATCACCTCCTGTTCTCAAAAAATTCATCCTTTAGTGGAATTCTAGATTGGAAATACAATAAAATGGAAAAAATTAACTAAAATAAAGAATGTTAGTATTCTAGTAAATGGGTATCATTGCAGGACGAAAAACTTATATTTTCCAGCTGCGCGTCACCTCCTGTTCTCTTGGAATACATCCTTTAGTGGAATTCCAAATTGGAAATACAATAAAATGGAAAAAATTAATTAAAATGAAAAATGTTAGTATTCTAGTATTTAGGTATCATTACAAGACGAAAAACTTATTATTTCCAGCCGCCCATCACCTCCTGTTCTCAAAAAATTCATCCTTTAGTGGAATTCTAGATTGGAAATACAATAAAATGGAAAAAATTAATTAAAATGAAAAATGTTAGTATTCTAGTAAATGGGTATCATTACAGGAGGAAAAACTTATATTTTCCAGCTGCGCGTCACCTCCTGTTCTCTTGGAATACATCGTTTAGTGGAATTCCAAATTGGAAATACAATAAAATGGAAAAAATTAACTAAAATAAAGAATGTTCGTATTCTAGTATTTAGGTATCATTACAGGACGAAAAACTTATTATTTCCAGCAGCCCATCACCTGCTGTTCTCAAAAAATTCATCCTTTAGTGGAATTCTAGATTGGAAATACAATAAAATGGAAAAAATTAACTAAAATGGAAAATGTTAGTATTCTAGTGATTAGGTATCATTACAAGACGAAAAACTTATTATTTCCAGCCGCCCGTCACCTCCTGGTCTCTTGGAATACATCCTTTAGTGGAATTCTAAATTGGAAATACAATAAAATGGAAAAAATTAATTAAAATGAAAAATGTTAGTATTCTAGTATTTAGGTATCATTACAAGACGAAAAACTTATTATTTCCAGCCGCCCGTCACCTCCTGGTCTCTTGGAATACATCCTTTAGTGGAATTCTAAATTGGAAATACAATAAAATGGAAAAAATTAATTAAAATGAAAAATGTTAGTATTCTAGTATTTAGGTATCATTACAAGACGAAAAACTTATTATTTCCAGCCGCCCATCACCTCCTGTTATCAAAAAATTCATCCTTTAGTGGAATTCTAGATTGGAAATACAATAAAATGGAAAAAATTAACTAAAATAAAGAATGTTAGTATTCTAGTATTTAGGTATCATTACAAGACGAAAAACTTATATTTTCCAGCTGCCCGTCACCTCCTGTTCACAAAAAATTCATCCTTTAGTGGAATTCTAGATTGGAAATACAATAAAATGGAAAAAATTAACTAAAATAAAGAATGTTAGTATTCTAGTATTTAGGTATCATTACAAGACGAAAAACTTATATTTTCCAGCTGCCCGTCACCTCCTGTTCACAAAAAATTCATCCTTTAGTGGAATTCTACATTGGAAATACAATAAAATGGAAAAAATTAACTAAAATAAAAAATGTTAGTATTCTAGTAAATGGGTATCATTACAGGACGAAAAACTTATTATTTCCAGCCGCCCATCACCTCCTGTTCTCAAAAAATTCATCCTTTAGTGGAATTCTAGATTGGAAATACAATAAAATGGAAAAAATTAATTAAAATGAAAAATGTTAGTATTCTAGTATTTAGGTATCATTACAAGACGAAAAACTTATATTTTCCATCTGCTCGTCACCTCTTGTTCACAAAAAATTCATCCTTTAGTGGAATTCTAAATTGGAAATACAATAAAATGGAAAAAATTAATTATAATGAAAAATGTTAGTATTCTAGTATTTAGGTATCATTACAAGACGAAAAACTTATTATTTCCAGCCGCCCATCACCTCCTGTTCTCAAAAAATTCATCCTTTAGTGGAATTCTAGATTGGAAATACAATAAAATGGAAAAAATTAATTAAAATGAAAAATGTTAGTATTCTAGTATTTAGGTATCATTACAAGACGAAAAACTTATATTTTCCACCTGCCCGTCACCTCTTGTTCACAAAAAATTCATCCTTTAGTGGAATTCTAAATTGGAAATACAATAAAATGGAAAAAATTAATTAAAATGAAATATGTTAGTATTCTAGTATTTAGGTATGATTACTGGACGAAAAACTTATATTTTCCAGCTGCCCGTCACCTCCTGGTCTCTTGGAATACATCCTTTAGTGGAATTCTAAATTGGAAATACAATAAAATGGAAAAAATTAATTAAAATGAAAAATGTTAGTATTCTAGTATTTAGGTATCATTACAAGACGAAAAACTTATTATTTCCAGCCGCCCATCACCTCCTGTTCTCAAAAAATTCATCCTTTAGTGGAATTCTAGATTGGAAATACAATAAAATGGAAAAAATTAACTAAAATAAAGAATGTTAGTATTCTAGTAAATGGGTATCATTGCAGGACGAAAAACTTATATTTTCCAGCTGCGCGTCACCTCCTGTTCTCTTGGAATACATCCTTTAGTGGAATTCCAAATTGGAAATACAATAAAATGGAAAAAATTAATTAAAATGAAAAATGTTAGTATTCTAGTATTTAGGTATCATTACAAGACGAAAAACTTATTATTTCCAGCCGCCCATCACCTCCTGTTCTCAAAAAATTCATCCTTTAGTGGAATTCTAGATTGGAAATACAATAAAATGGAAAAAATTAATTAAAATGAAAAATGTTAGTATTCTAGTAAATGGGTATCATTACAGGACGAAAAACTTATATTTTCCAGCTGCGCGTCACCTCCTGTTCTCTTGGAATACATCGTTTAGTGGAATTCCAAATTGGAAATACAATAAAATGGAAAAAATTAACTAAAATAAAGAATGTTCGTATTCTAGTATTTAGGTATCATTACAGGACGAAAAACTTATATTTTCCAGCTGCCCGTCACCTCCTGTTCACAAAAAATTCATCCTTTAGTGGAATTCTAGATTGGAAATACAATAAAATGGAAAAAATTAACTAAAATAAAGAATGTTAGTATTCTAGTATTTAGGTATCATTACAAGACGAAAAACTTATTATTTCCAGCCGCCCATCACCTCCTGTTCTCAAAAAATTCATCCTTTAGTGGAATTCTAGATTGGAAATACAATAAAATGGAAAAAATTAATTAAAATGAAAAATGTTAGTATTCTAGTATTTAGGTATTATTACAAGACGAAAAACTTATATTTTCCACCTGCCCGTCACCTCTTGTTCACAAAAAATTCATCCTTTAGTGGAATTCTAAATTGGAAATACGATAAAATGGAAAAAATTAATTAAAATGAAATATGTTAGTATTCTAGTATTTAGGTATGATTACTGGACGAAAAACTTATATTTTCCAGCTGCCCGTCACCTCCCGGTCTCTTGGAATACATCCTTTAGTGGAATTCTAAATTGGAAATACAATAAAATGGAAAAAATTAATTAAAATGAAAAATGTTAGTATTCTAGTAAATGGGTATCATTACAGGACGAAAAACTTATATTTTCCAGCCGCCCATCACCTCCTGTTCTCAAAAAATTCATCCTTTAGTGGAATTCTAGATTGGAAATACAATAAAATGGAAAAAATTAATTAAAATGAAAAATGTTAGTATTCTAGTATTTAGGTATCATTACAAGACGAAAAACTTATATTTTTCAGCTGCCCGTCACCTCCTGTTCTCAAAAAATTCATCCTTTAGTGGAATTCTAGATTGGAAATACAATAAAATGGAAAAAATTAATTAAAATGAAAAATGTTAGTATTCTAGTAAATGGGTATCATTACAGGACGAAAAACTTATATTTTCCAGCTGCGCGTCACCTCCTGTTCTCTTGGAATACATCGTTTAGTGGAATTCCAAATTGGAAATACAATAAAATGGAAAAAATTAACTAAAATAAAGAATGTTCGTATTCTAGTATTTAGGTATCATTACAGGACGAAAAACTTATTATTTCCAGCCGCCCATCACCTCCTGTTCTCAAAAAATTCATCCTTTAGTGGAATTCTAGATTGGAAATACAATAAAATGGAAAAAATTAACTAAAATGGAAAATGTTAGTATTCTAGTGATTAGGTATCATTACAAGACGAAAAACTTATTATTTCCAGCCGCCCGTCACCTCCTGGTCTCTTGGAATACATCCTTTAGTGGAATTCTAAATTGGAAATACAATAAAATGGAAAAAATTAATTAAAATGAAAAATGTTAGTATTCTAGTATTTAGGTATCATTACAAGACGAAAAACTTATTATTTCCAGCCGCCCATCACCTCCTGTTCTCAAAAAATTCATCCTTTAGTGGAATTCTAGATTGGAAATACAATAAAATGGAAAAAATTAACTAAAATGGAAAATGTTAGTATTCTAGTGATTAGGTATCATTACAAGACGAAAAACTTATTATTTCCAACCGCCCGTCACCTCCTGGTCTCTTGGAATACATCCTTTAGTGGAATTCTAAATTGGAAATACAATAAAATGGAAAAAATTAATTAAAATGAAAAATGTTAGTATTCTAGTATTTAGGTATCATTACAAGACGAAAAACTTATTATTTCCAGCCGCCCATCACCTCCTGTTATCAAAAAATTCATCCTTTAGTGGAATTCTAGATTGGAAATACAATAAAATGGAAAAAATAATTAAAATGAAAAATGTTAGTATTCTAGTATTTAGGTATCATTACAAGACGAAAAACTTATATTTTCCAGCTGCCCGTCACCTCCTGTTCACAAAAAATTCATCCTTTAGTGGAATTCTAGATTGGAAATACAATAAAATGGAAAAAATTAACTAAAATAAAGAATGTTAGTATTCTAGTATTTAGGTATCATTACAAGACGAAAAACTTATTATTTCCAGCCGCCCGTCACCTCCTGGTCTCTTGGAATACATCCTTTAGTGGAATTCTAAATTGGAAATACAATAAAATGGAAAAAATTAACTAAAATAAAGAATGTTAGTATTCTAGTAAATGGGTATCATTGCAGGACGAAAAACTTATATTTTCCAGCTGCGCGTCACCTCCTGTTCACAAAAAATTCATCCTTTAGTGGAATTCTAGATTGGAAATACAATAAAATGGAAAAAATTAACTAAAATAAAGAATGTTAGTTTTCTAGTATTTAGGTATCATTACAAGACGAAAAACTTATATTTTCCAGCTGCCCGTCACCTCCTGTTCACAAAAAATTCATCCTTTAGTGGAATTCTAGATTGGAAATACAATAAAATGGAAAAAATTAACTAAAATAAAAAATGTTAGTATTCTAGTAAATGGGTATCATTACAGGACGAAAAACTTATTATTTCCAGCCGCCCATCACCTCCTGTTATCAAAAAATTCATCCTTTAGTGGAATTCTAGATTGGAAATACAATAAAATGGAAAAAATAATTAAAATGAAAAATGTTAGTATTCTAGTATTTAGGTATCATTACAAGACGAAAAACTTACATTTTCCAGCTGCCCGTCAGCTCCTGTTCTCTTGGAATACATCCTTTAGTGGAATTCTAGATTGGAAATACAATAAAATGGAAAAAATTAACTAAAATAAAGAATGTTAGTATACTAGTAAATGGGTATCATTGCAGGACGAAAAACTTATATTTTCCAGCTGCGCGTCACCTCCTGTTCTCTTGGAATACATCCTTTAGTGGAATTCCAAATTGGAAATACAATAAAATGGAAAAAATTAATTAAAATGAAAAATGTTAGTATTCTAGTATTTAGGTATCATTACAAGACGAAAAACTTATTATTTCCAGCCGCCCATCACCTCCTGTTCTCAAAAAATTCATCCTTTAGTGGAATTCTAGATTGGAAATACAATAAAATGGAAAAAATTAATTAAAATGAAAAATGTTAGTATTCTAGTAAATGGGTATCATTACAGGAGGAAAAACTTATATTTTCCAGCTGCGCGTCACCTCCTGTTCTCTTGGAATACATCGTTTAGTGGAATTCCAAATTGGAAATACAATAAAATGGAAAAAATTAACTAAAATAAAGAATGTTCGTATTCTAGTATTTAGGTATCATTACAGGACGAAAAACTTATTATTTCCAGCAGCCCATCACCTCCTGTTCTCAAAAAATTCATCCTTTAGTGGAATTCTAGATTGGAAATACAATAAAATGGAAAAAATTAACTAAAATGGAAAATGTTAGTATTCTAGTATTTAGGTATCATTACAAGACGAAAAACTTATTATTTCCAGCCGCCCGTCACCTCCTGGTCTCTTGGAATACATCCTTTAGTGGAATTCTAAATTGGAAATACAATAAAATGGAAAAAATTAACTAAAATAAAGAATGTTAGTATTCTAGTAAATGGGTATCATTGCAGGACGAAAAACTTATATTTTCCAGCTGCGCGTCACCTCCTGTTCACAAAAAATTCATCCTTTAGTGGAATTCTAGATTGGAAATACAATAAAATGGAAAAAATTAACTAAAATAAAGAATGTTAGTATTCTAGTATTTAGGTATCATTACAAGACGAAAAACTTATTATTTCCAGCCGCCCGTCACCTCCTGGTCTCTTGGAATACATCCTTTAGTGGAATTCTAAATTGGAAATACAATAAAATGGAAAAAATTAACTAAAATAAAGAATGTTAGTATTCTAGTAAATGGGTATCATTGCAGGACGAAAAACTTATATTTTCCAGCTGCGCGTCACCTCCTGTTCACAAAAAATTCATCCTTTAGTGGAATTCTAGATTGGAAATACAATAAAATGGAAAAAATTAACTAAAATAAAGAATGTTAGTTTTCTAGTATTTAGGTATCATTACAAGACGAAAAACTTATATTTTCCAGCTGCCCGTCACCTCCTGTTCACAAAAAATTCATCCTTTAGTGGAATTCTAGATTGGAAATACAATAAAATGGAAAAAATTAACTAAAATAAAAAATGTTAGTATTCTAGTAAATGGGTATCATTACAGGACGAAAAACTTATTATTTCCAGCCGCCCATCACCTCCTGTTATCAAAAAATTCATCCTTTAGTGGAATTCTAGATTGGAAATACAATAAAATGGAAAAAATAATTAAAATGAAAAATGTTAGTATTCTAGTATTTAGGTATCATTACAAGACGAAAAACTTACATTTTCCAGCTGCCCGTCAGCTCCTGTTCTCTTGGAATACATCCTTTAGTGGAATTCTAGATTGGAAATACAATAAAATGGAAAAAATTAACTAAAATAAAGAATGTTAGTATTCTAGTAAATGGGTATCATTGCAGGACGAAAAACTTATATTTTCCAGCTGCGCGTCACCTCCTGTTCTCTTGGAATACATCCTTTAGTGGAATTCCAAATTGGAAATACAATAAAATGGAAAAAATTAATTAAAATGAAAAATGTTAGTATTCTAGTATTTAGGTATCATTACAAGACGAAAAACTTATTATTTCCAGCCGCCCATCACCTCCTGTTCTCAAAAAATTCATCCTTTAGTGGAATTCTAGATTGGAAATACAATAAAATGGAAAAAATTAATTAAAATGAAAAATGTTAGTATTCTAGTAAATGGGTATCATTACAGGAGGAAAAACTTATATTTTCCAGCTGCGCGTCACCTCCTGTTCTCTTGGAATACATCGTTTAGTGGAATTCCAAATTGGAAATACAATAAAATGGAAAAAATTAACTAAAATAAAGAATGTTCGTATTCTAGTATTTAGGTATCATTACAAGACGAAAAACTTATATTTTCCAGCTGCCCGTCACCTCCTGTTCACAAAAAATTCATCCTTTAGTGGAATTCTAGATTGGAAATACAATAAAATGGAAAAAATTAACTAAAATAAAGAATGTTAGTATTCTAGTATTTAGGTATCATTACAAGACGAAAAACTTATATTTTCCAGCTGCCCGTCACCTCCTGTTCACAAAAAATTCATCCTTTAGTGGAATTCTAGATTGGAAATACAATAAAATGGAAAAAATTAACTAAAATAAAAAATGTTAGTATTCTAGTAAATGGGTATCATTACAGGACGAAAATTTATTATTTCCAGCCGCCCATCACCTCCTGTTCTCAAAAAATTCATCCTTTAGTGGAATTCTAGATTGGAAATACAATAAAATGGAAAAAATTAATTAAAATGAAAAATGTTAGTATTCTAGTATTTAGGTATCATTACAAGACGAAAAACTTATATTTTCCAGCTGCCCGTCACGTCTTGTTCACAAAAAATTCATCCTTTAGTGGAATTCTAAATTGGAAATACAATAAAATGGAAAAAATTAATTATAATGAAAAATGTTAGTATTCTAGTATTTAGGTATCATTACAAGACGAAAAACTTATTATTTCCAGCCGCCCATCACCTCCTGTTCTCAAAAAATTCATCCTTTAGTGGAATTCTAGATTGGAAATACAATAAAATGGAAAAAATTAATTAAAATGAAAAATGTTAGTATTCTAGTATTTAGGTATCATTACAAGACGAAAAACTTATATTTTCCACCTGCCCGTCACCTCTTGTTCACAAAAAATTCATCCTTTAGTGGAATTCTAAATTGGAAATACAATAAAATGGAAAAAATTAATTAAAATGAAATATGTTAGTATTCTAGTATTTAGGTATGATTACTGGACGAAAAACTTATATTTTCCAGCTGTTCGTCACCTCCTGGTCTCTTGGAATACATCCTTTAGTGGAATTCTAAATTGGAAATACAATAAAATGGAAAAAATTAATTAAAATGAAAAATGTTAGTATTCTAGTATTTAGGTATCATTACAAGACGAAAAACTTATTATTTCCAGCCGCCCATCACCTCCTGTTCTCAAAAAATTCATCCTTTAGTGGAATTCTAGATTGGAAATACAATAAAATGGAAAAAATTAACTAAAATAAAGAATGTTAGTATTCTAGTAAATGGGTATCATTGCAGGACGAAAAACTTATATTTTCCAGCTGCGCGTCACCTCCTGTTCTCTTGGAATACATCCTTTAGTGGAATTCCAAATTGGAAATACAATAAAATGGAAAAAATTAATTAAAATGAAAAATGTTAGTATTCTAGTATTTAGGTATCATTACAAGACGAAAAACTTATTATTTCCAGCCGCCCATCACCTCCTGTTCTCAAAAAATTCATCCTTTAGTGGAATTCTAGATTGGAAATACAATAAAATGGAAAAAATTAATTAAAATGAAAAATGTTAGTATTCTAGTAAATGGGTATCATTACAGGACGAAAAACTTATATTTTCCAGCTGCGCGTCACCTCCTGTTCTCTTGGAATACATCGTTTAGTGGAACTCCAAATTGGAAATACAATAAAATGGAAAAAATTAACTAAAATAAAGAATGTTCGTATTCTAGTATTTAGGTATCATTACAGGACGAAAAACTTATTATTTCCAGCCGCCCATCACCTCCTGTTCTCAAAAAATTCATCCTTTAGTGGAATTCTAGATTGGAAATACAATAAAATGGAAAAAATTAACTAAAATGGAAAATGTTAGTATTCTAGTGATTAAGTATCATTACAAGACGAAAAACTTATTATTTCCAGCCGCCCGTCACCTCCTGGTCTCTTGGAATACATCCTTTAGTGGAATTCTAAATTGGAAATACAATAAAATGGAAAAAATTAATTAAAATGAAAAATGTTAGTATTCTAGTATTTAGGTATCATTACAAGACGAAAAACTTATTATTTCCAGCCGCCCATCACCTCCTGTTATCAAAAAATTCATCCTTTAGTGGAATTCTAGATTGGAAATACAATAAAATGGAAAAAATAATTAAAATGAAAAATGTTAGTATTCTAGTATTTAGGTATCATTACAAGACGAAAAACTTATATTTTCCAGCTGCCCGTCACCTCCTGTTCACAAAAAATTCATCCTTTAGTGGAATTCTAGATTGGAAATACAATAAAATGGAAAAAATTAACTAAAATAAAGAATGTTAGTATTCTAGTATTTAGGTATCATTACAAGACGAAAAACTTATATTTTCCAGCTGCCCGTCACCTCCTGTTCACAAAAAATTCATCCTTTAGTGGAATTCTAGATTGGAAATACAATAAAATGGAAAAAATTAACTAAAATAAAGAATGTTAGTATTCTAGTATTTAGGTATCATTACAAGACGAAAAACTTATTATTTCCAGCCGCCCATCACCTCCTGTTCTCAAAAAATTCATCCTTTAGTGGAATTCTAGATTGGAAATACAATAAAATGGAAAAAATTAATTAAAATGAAAAATGTTAGTATTCTAGTATTTAGGTATCATTACAAGACGAAAAACTTATATTTTCCACCTGCCCGTCACCTCTTGTTCACAAAAAATTCATCCTTTAGTGGAATTCTAAATTGGAAATACAATAAAATGGAAAAAATTAATTAAAATGAAATATGTTAGTATTCTAGTATTTAGGTATGATTACTGGACGAAAAACTTATATTTTCCAGCTGCCCGTCACCTCCTGGTCTCTTGGAATACATCCTTTAGTGGAATTCTAATTTGGAAATACAATAAAATGGAAAAAATTAATTAAAATGAAAAATGTTAGTATTCTAGTAAATGGGTATCATTACAGGACGAAAAACTTATATTTTCCAGCCGCCCATCACCTCCTGTTCTCAAAAAATTCATCCTTTAGTGGAATTCTAGATTGGAAATACAATAAAATGGAAAAAATTAATTAAAATGAAAAATGTTAGTATTCTAGTATTTAGGTATCATTACAAGACGAAAAACTTATATTTTTCAGCTGCCCGTCACCTCCTGTTCTCAAAAAATTCATCCTTTAGTGGAATTCTAGATTGGAAATACAATAAAATGAAAAAAATTAACTAAAACAAAGAATGTTAGTATTCTAGTATTTAGGTATCATTACAGGACGAAAAACTTATTATTTCCAGCCGCCCATCACCTCCTGTTATCAAAAAATTCATCCTTTAGTGGAATTCTAGATTGGAAATACAATAAAATGGAAAAAATTAACTAAAATGGAAAATGTTAGTATTCTAGTAATTAGGTATCATTACAAGACGAAAAACTTATTATTTCCAGCCGCCCGTCACCTCCTGGTCTCTTGGAATACATCCTTTAGTGGAATTCTAAATTGGAAATACAATAAAATGGAAAAAATTAATTAAAATGAAAAATGTTAGTATTCTAGTATTTAGGTATCATTACAAGACGAAAAACTTATTATTTCCAGCCGCCCATCACCTCCTGTTATCAAAAAATTCATCCTTTAGTGGAATTCTAGATTGGAAATACAATAAAATGGAAAAAATAATTAAAATGAAAAATGTTAGTATTCTAGTATTTAGGTATCATTACAAGACGAAAAACTTATATTTTCCAGCTGCCCGTCACCTCCTGTTCACAAAAAATTCATCCTTTAGTGGAATTCTAGATTGGAAATACAATAAAATGGAAAAAATTAACTAAAATAAAGAATGTTAGTATTCTAGTATTTAGGTATCATTACAAGACGAAAAACTTATATTTTCCAGCTGCCCGTCACCTCCTGTTCACAAAAAATTCATCCTTTAGTGGAATTCTAGATTGGAAATACAATAAAATGGAAAAAATTAACTAAAATAAAGAATGTTAGTATTCTAGTATTTAGGTATCATTACAAGACGAAAAACTTATTATTTCCAGCCGCCCATCACCTCCTGTTCTCAAAAAATTCATCCTTTAGTGGAATTCTAGATTGGAAATACAATAAAATGGAAAAAATTAATTAAAATGAAAAATGTTAGTATTCTAGTATTTAGGTATCATTACAAGACGAAAAACTTATATTTTCCACCTGCCCGTCACCCCTTGTTCACAAAAAATTCATCCTTTAGTGGAATTCTAAATTGGAAATACAATAAAATGGAAAAAATTAATTAAAATGAAATATGTTAGTATTCTAGTATTTAGGTATGATTACTGGACGAAAAACTTATATTTTCCAGCTGCCCGTCACCTCCTGGTCTCTTGGAATACATCCTTTAGTGGAATTCTAAATTGGAAATACAATAAAATGGAAAAAATTAATTAAAATGAAAAATGTTAGTATTCTAGTAAATGGGTATCATTACAGGACGAAAAACTTATATTTTCCAGCCGCCCATCACCTCCTGTTCTCAAAAAATTCATCCTTTAGTGGAATTCTAGATTGGAAATACAATAAAATGGAAAAAATTAATTAAAATGAAAAATGTTAGTATTCTAGTATTTAGGTATCATTACAAGACGAAAAACTTATATTTTTCAGCTGCCCGTCACCTCCTGTTCTCAAAAAATTCATCCTTTAGTGGAATTCTAGATTGGAAATACAATAAAATGAAAAAAATTAACTAAAATAAAGAATGTTAGTATTCTAGTATTTAGGTATCATTACAGGACGAAAAACTTATTATTTCCAGCCGCCCATCACCTCCTGTTATCAAAAAATTCATCCTTTAGTGGAATTCTAGATTGGAAATACAATAAAATGGAAAAAATTAACTAAAATGGAAAATGTTAGTATTCTAGTAATTAGGTATCATTACAAGACGAAAAACTTATTATTTCCAGCCGCCCGTCACCTCCTGGTCTCTTGGAATACATCCTTTAGTGGAATTCTAAATTGGAAATACAATAAAATGGAAAAAATTAATTAAAATGAAAAATGTTAGTATTCTAGTATTTAGGTATCATTACAAGACGAAAAACTTATTATTTCCAGCCGCCCATCACCTCCTGTTATCAAAAAATTCATCCTTTAGTGGAATTCTAGATTGGAAATACAATAAAATGGAAAAAATAATTAAAATGAAAAATGTTAGTATTCTAGTATTTAGGTATCATTACAAGACGAAAAACTTATATTTTCCAGCTGCCCGTCACCTCCTGTTCACAAAAAATTCATCCTTTAGTGGAATTCTAGATTGGAAATACAATAAAATGGAAAAAATTAACTAAAATAAAGAATGTTAGTATTCTAGTATTTGGTATCATTACAAGACGAAAAACTTATATTTTCCAGCTGCCCGTCACCTCCTGTTCACAAAAAATTCATCCTTTAGTGGAATTCTAGATTGGAAATACAATAAAATGGAAAAAATTAACTAAAATAAAGAATGTTAGTATTCTAGTATTTAGGTATCATTACAAGACGAAAAACTTATATTTTCCAGCTGCCCGTCACCTCCTGTTCACAAAAAATTCATCCTTTAGTGGAATTCTAGATTGGAAATACAATAAAATGGAAAAAATTAACTAAAATAAAGAATGTTAGTATTCTAGTATTTAGGTATCATTACAAGACGAAAAACTTATTATTTCCAGCCGCCCATCACCTCCTGTTCTCAAAAAATTCATCCTTTAGTGGAATTCTAGATTGGAAATACAATAAAATGGAAAAAATTAATTAAAATGAAAAATGTTAGTATTCTAGTATTTAGGTATCATTACAAGACGAAAAACTTATATTTTCCACCTGCCCGTCACCCCTTGTTCACAAAAAATTCATCCTTTAGTGGAATTCTAAATTGGAAATACAATAAAATGGAAAAAATTAATTAAAATGAAATATGTTAGTATTCTAGTATTTAGGTATGATTACTGGACGAAAAACTTATATTTTCCAGCTGCCCGTCACCTCCTGGTCTCTTGGAATACATCCTTTAGTGGAATTCTAAATTGGAAATACAATAAAATGGAAAAAATTAATTAAAATGAAAAATGTTAGTATTCTAGTAAATGGGTATCATTACAGGACGAAAAACTTATATTTTCCAGCCGCCCATCACCTCCTGTTCTCAAAAAATTCATCCTTTAGTGGAATTCTAGATTGGAAATACAATAAAATGGAAAAAATTAATTAAAATGAAAAATGTTAGTATTCTAGTATTTAGGTATCATTACAAGACGAAAAACTTATATTTTTCAGCTGCCCGTCACCTCCTGTTCTCAAAAAATTCATCCTTTAGTGGAATTCTAGATTGGAAATACAATAAAATGAAAAAAATTAACTAAAATAAAGAATGTTAGTATTCTAGTATTTAGGTATCATTACAGGACGAAAAACTTATTATTTCCAGCCGCCCATCACCTCCTGTTATCAAAAAATTCATCCTTTAGTGGAATTCTAGATTGGAAATACAATAAAATGGAAAAAATTAACTAAAATGGAAAATGTTAGTATTCTAGTAATTAGGTATCATTACAAGACGAAAAACTTATTATTTCCAGCCGCCCGTCACCTCCTGGTCTCTTGGAATACATCCTTTAGTGGAATTCTAAATTGGAAATACAATAAAATGGAAAAAATTAATTAAAATGAAAAATGTTAGTATTCTAGTATTTAGGTATCATTACAAGACGAAAAACTTATTATTTCCAGCCGCCCATCACCTCCTGTTATCAAAAAATTCATCCTTTAGTGGAATTCTAGATTGGAAATACAATAAAATGGAAAAAATAATTAAAATGAAAAATGTTAGTATTCTAGTATTTAGGTATCATTACAAGACGAAAAACTTATATTTTCCAGCTGCCCGTCACCTCCTGTTCACAAAAAATTCATCCTTTAGTGGAATTCTAGATTGGAAATACAATAAAATGGAAAAAATTAACTAAAATAAAGAATGTTAGTATTCTAGTATTTAGGTATCATTACAAGACGAAAAACTTATATTTTCCAGCTGCCCGTCACCTCCTGTTCACAAAAAATTCATCCTTTAGTGGAATTCTAGATTGGAAATACAATAAAATGGAAAAAATTAACTAAAATAAAAAATGTTAGTATTCTAGTAAATGGGTATCATTACAGGACGAAAAACTTATTATTTCCAGCCGCCCATCACCTCCTGTTCTCAAAAAATTCATCCTTTAGTGGAATTCTAGATTGGAAATACAATAAAATGGAAAAAATTAATTAAAATGAAAAATGTTAGTATTCTAGTATTTAGGTATCATTACAAGACGAAAAACTTATATTTTCCAGCTGCCCGTCACCTCTTGTTCACAAAAAATTCATCCTTTAGTGGAATTCTAAATTGGAAATACAATAAAATGGAAAAAATTAATTATAATGAAAAATGTTAGTATTCTAGTATTTAGGTATCATTACAAGACGAAAAACTTATATTTTCCAGCTGCCCGTCACCTCCTGTTCACAAAAAATTCATCCTTTAGTGGAATTCTAGATTGGAAATACAATAAAATGGAAAAAATTAACTAAAATAAAGAATGTTAGTATTCTAGTATTTAGGTATCATTACAAGACGAAAAACTTATTATTTCCAGCCGCCCATCACCTCCTGTTCTCAAAAAATTCATCCTTTAGTGGAATTCTAGATTGGAAATACAATAAAATGGAAAAAATTAATTAAAATGAAAAATGTTAGTATTCTAGTATTTAGGTATCATTACAAGACGAAAAACTTGTATTTTCCACCTGCCCGTCACCTCTTGTTCACAAAAAATTCATCCTTTAGTGGAATTCTAAATTGGAAATACAATAAAATGGAAAAAATTATTTAAAATGAAATATGTTAGTATTCTAGTATTTAGGTATGATTACTGGACGAAAAACTTATATTTTCCAGCTGCCCGTCACCTCCTGGTCTCTTGGAATACATCCTTTAGTGGAATTCTAAATTGGAAATACAATAAAATGGAAAAAATTAATTAAAATGAAAAATGTTAGTATTCTAGTATTTAGGTATCATTACAAGACGAAAAACTTATTATTTCCAGCCGCCCATCACCTCCTGTTCTCAAAAAATTCATCCTTTAGTGGAATTCTAGATTGGAAATACAATAAAATGGAAAAAATTAATTAAAATGAAAAATGTTAGTATTCTAGTATTTAGGTATCATTACAAGACGAAAAACTTATATTTTCCAGCTGCCCGTCAGCTCCTGTTCTCTTGGAATACATCCTTTAGTGGAATTCTAGATTGGAAATACAATAAAATGGAAAAAATTAACTAAAATAAAGAATGTTAGTATTCTAGTAAATGGGTATCATTGCAGGACGAAAAACTTATATTTTCCAGCTGCGCGTCACCTCCTGTTCTCTTGGAATACATCCTTTAGTGGAATTCCAAATTGGAAATACAATAAAATGGAAAAAATTAATTAAAATGAAAAATGTTAGTATTCTAGTATTTAGGTATCATTACAAGACGAAAAACTTATTATTTCCAGCCGCCCATCACCTCCTGTTCTCAAAAAATTCATCCTTTAGTGGAATTCTAGATTGGAAATACAATAAAATGGAAAAAATTAATTAAAATGAAAAATGTTAGTATTCTAGTAAATGGGTATCGTTACAGGAGGAAAAACTTATATTTTCCAGCTGCGCGTCACCTCCTGTTCTCTTGGAATACATCGTTTAGTGGAATTCCAAATTGGAAATACAATAAAATGGAAAAAATTAACTAAAATAAAGAATGTTCGTATTCTAGTATTTAGGTATCATTACAGGACGAAAAACTTATTATTTCCAGCCGCCCATCACCTCCTGTTCTCAAAAAATTCATCCTTTAGTGGAATTCTAGATTGGAAATACAATAAAATGGAAAAAATTAACTAAAATGGAAAATGTTAGTATTCTAGTGATTAGGTATCATTACAAGACGAAAAACTTATTATTTCCAGCCGCCCGTCATCTCCTGGTCTCTTGGAATACATCCTTTAGTGGAATTCTAAATTGGAAATACAATAAAATGGAAAAAATTAATTAAAATGAAAAATGTTAGTATTCTAGTATTTAGGTATCATTACAAGACGAAAAACTTATTATTTCCAGCCGCCCGTCACCTCCTGGTCTCTTGGAATACATCCTTTAGTGGAATTCTAGATTGGAAATACAATAAAATGGAAAAAATTAACTAAAATAAAAAATGTTAGTATTCTAGTAAATGGGTATCATTACAGGACGAAAAACTTATTATTTCCAGCCGCCCATCACCTCCTGTTCTCAAAAAATTCATCCTTTAGTGGAATTCTAGATTGGAAATACAATAAAATGGAAAAAATTAATTAAAATGAAAAATGTTAGTATTCTAGTATTTAGGTATCATTACAAGACGAAAAACTTATATTTTCCAGCTGCCCGTCACCTCTTGTTCACAAAAAATTCATCCTTTAGTGGAATTCTAAATTGGAAATACAATAAAATGGAAAAAATTAATTATAATGAAAAATGTTAGTATTCTAGTATTTAGGTATCATTACAAGACGAAAAACTTATATTTTCCAGCTGCCCGTCACCTCCTGTTCACAAAAAATTCATCCTTTAGTGGAATTCTAGATTGGAAATACAATAAAATGGAAAAAATTAACTAAAATAAAGAATGTTAGTATTCTAGTATTTAGGTATCATTACAAGACGAAAAACTTATTATTTCCAGCCGCCCATCACCTCCTGTTCTCAAAAAATTCATCCTTTAGTGGAATTCTAGATTGGAAATACAATAAAATGGAAAAAATTAATTAAAATGAAAAATGTTAGTATTCTAGTATTTAGGTATCATTACAAGACGAAAAACTTGTATTTTCCACCTGCCCGTCACCTCTTGTTCACAAAAAATTCATCCTTTAGTGGAATTCTAAATTGGAAATACAATAAAATGGAAAAAATTATTTAAAATGAAATATGTTAGTATTCTAGTATTTAGGTATGATTACTGGACGAAAAACTTATATTTTCCAGCTGCCCGTCACCTCCTGGTCTCTTGGAATACATCCTTTAGTGGAATTCTAAATTGGAAATACAATAAAATGGAAAAAATTAATTAAAATGAAAAATGTTAGTATTCTAGTATTTAGGTATCATTACAAGACGAAAAACTTATTATTTCCAGCCGCCCATCACCTCCTGTTCTCAAAAAATTCATCCTTTAGTGGAATTCTAGATTGGAAATACAATAAAATGGAAAAAATTAATTAAAATGAAAAATGTTAGTATTCTAGTATTTAGGTATCATTACAAGACGAAAAACTTATATTTTCCAGCTGCCCGTCAGCTCCTGTTCTCTTGGAATACATCCTTTAGTGGAATTCTAGATTGGAAATACAATAAAATGGAAAAAATTAACTAAAATAAAGAATGTTAGTATTCTAGTAAATGGGTATCATTGCAGGACGAAAAACTTATATTTTCCAGCTGCGCGTCACCTCCTGTTCTCTTGGAATACATCCTTTAGTGGAATTCCAAATTGGAAATACAATAAAATGGAAAAAATTAATTAAAATGAAAAATGTTAGTATTCTAGTATTTAGGTATCATTACAAGACGAAAAACTTATTATTTCCAGCCGCCCATCACCTCCTGTTCTCAAAAAATTCATCCTTTAGTGGAATTCTAGATTGGAAATACAATAAAATGGAAAAAATTAATTAAAATGAAAAATGTTAGTATTCTAGTAAATGGGTATCATTACAGGAGGAAAAACTTATTATTTCCAGCCGCCCATCACCTCCTGTTATCAAAAAATTCATCCTTTAGTGGAATTCTAGATTGGAAATACAATAAAATGGAAAAAATAATTAAAATGAAAAATGTTAGTATTCTAGTGATTAGGTATCATTACAAGACGAAAAACTTATTATTTCCAGCCGCCCGTCACCTCCTGGTCTCTTGGAATACATCGTTTAGTGGAATTCCAAATTGGAAATACAATAAAATGGAAAAAATTAACTAAAATAAAGAATGTTCGTATTCTAGTATTTAGGTATCATTACAGGACGAAAAACTTATTATTTCCAGCCGCCCATCACCTCCTGTTCTCAAAAAATTCATCCTTTAGTGGAATTCTAGATTGGAAATACAATAAAATGGAAAAAATTAACTAAAATGGAAAATGTTAGTATTCTAGTGATTAGGTATCATTACAAGACGAAAAACTTATTATTTCCAGCCGCCCGTCACCTCCTGGTCTCTTGGAATACATCCTTTAGTGGAATTCTAAATTGGAAATACAATAAAATGGAAAAAATTAATTAAAATGAAAAATGTTAGTATTCTAGTATTTAGGTATCATTACAAGACGAAAAACTTATTATTTCCAGCCGCCCATCACCTCCTGTTATCAAAAAATTCATCCTTTAGTGGAATTCTAGATTGGAAATACAATAAAATGGAAAAAATAATTAAAATGAAAAATGTTAGTATTCTAGTATTTAGGTATCATTACAAGACGAAAAACTTATATTTTCCAGCTGCCCGTCACCTCCTGTTCACAAAAAATTCATCCTTTAGTGGAATTCTAGATTGGAAATACAATAAAATGGAAAAAATTAACTAAAATAAAGAATGTTAGTATTCTAGTATTTAGGTATCATTACAAGACGAAAAACTTATATTTTCCAGCTGCCCGTCACCTGTTCACAAAAAATTCATCCTTTAGTGGAATTCTAGATTGGAAATACAATAAAATGGAAAAAATTAACTAAAATAAAAAATGTTAGTATTCTAGTAAAAGGGTATCATTACAGGACGAAAAACTTATTATTTCCAGCCGCCCATCACCTCCTGTTCTCAAAAAATTCATCCTTTAGTGGAATTCTAGATTGGAAATACAATAAAATGGAAAAAATTAATTAAAATGAAAAATGTTAGTATTCTAGTATTTAGGTATCATTACAAGACGAAAAACTTATATTTTCCAGCTGCCCGTCACCTCTTGTTCACAAAAAATTCATCCTTTAGTGGAATTCTAAATTGGAAATACAATAAAATGGAAAAAATTAATTATAATGAAAAATGTTAGTATTCTAGTATTTAGGTATCATTACAAGACGAAAAACTTATATTTTCCAGCTGCCCGTCACCTCCTGTTCACAAAAAATTCATCCTTTAGTGGAATTCTAGATTGGAAATACAATAAAATGGAAAAAATTAACTAAAATAAAGAATGTTAGTATTCTAGTATTTAGGTATCATTACAAGACGAAAAACTTATTATTTCCAGCCGCCCATCACCTCCTGTTCTCAAAAAATTCATCCTTTAGTGGAATTCTAGATTGGAAATACAATAAAATGGAAAAAATTAATTAAAATGAAAAATGTTAGTATTCTAGTATTTAGGTATCATTACAAGACGAAAAACTTGTATTTTCCACCTGCCCGTCACCTCTTGTTCACAAAAAATTCATCCTTTAGTGGAATTCTAAATTGGAAATACAATAAAATGGAAAAAATTATTTAAAATGAAATATGTTAGTATTCTAGTATTTAGGTATGATTACTGGACGAAAAACTTATATTTTCCAGCTGCCCGTCACCTCCTGGTCTCTTGGAATACATCCTTTAGTGGAATTCTAAATTGGAAATACAATAAAATGGAAAAAATTAATTAAAATGAAAAATGTTAGTATTCTAGTATTTAGGTATCATTACAAGACGAAAAACTTATTATTTCCAGCCGCCCATCACCTCCTGTTCTCAAAAAATTCATCCTTTAGTGGAATTCTAGATTGGAAATACAATAAAATGGAAAAAATTAATTAAAATGAAAAATGTTAGTATTCTAGTATTTAGGTATCATTACAAGACGAAAAACTTATATTTTCCAGCTGCCCGTCAGCTCCTGTTCTCTTGGAATACATCCTTTAGTGGAATTCTAGATTGGAAATACAATAAAATGGAAAAAATTAACTAAAATAAAGAATGTTAGTATTCTAGTAAATGGGTATCATTGCAGGACGAAAAACTTATATTTTCCAGCTGCGCGTCACCTCCTGTTCTCTTGGAATACATCCTTTAGTGGAATTCCAAATTGGAAATACAATAAAATGGAAAAAATTAATTAAAATGAAAAATGTTAGTATTCTAGTATTTAGGTATCATTACAAGACGAAAAACTTATTATTTCCAGCCGCCCATCACCTCCTGTTCTCAAAAAATTCATCCTTTAGTGGAATTCTAGATTGGAAATACAATAAAATGGAAAAAATTAATTAAAATGAAAAATGTTAGTATTCTAGTAAATGGGTATCATTACAGGAGGAAAAACTTATATTTTCCAGCTGCGCGTCACCTCCTGTTCTCTTGGAATACATCGTTTAGTGGAATTCCAAATTGGAAATACAATAAAATGGAAAAAATTAACTAAAATAAAGAATGTTCGTATTCTAGTATTTAGGTATCATTACAGGACGAAAAACTTATTATTTCCAGCCGCCCATCACCTCCTGTTCTCAAAAAATTCATCCTTTAGTGGAATTCTAGATTGGAAATACAATAAAATGGAAAAAATTAACTAAAATGGAAAATGTTAGTATTCTAGTGATTAGGTATCATTACAAGACGAAAAACTTATTATTTCCAGCCGCCCGTCACCTCCTGGTCTCTTGGAATACATCCTTTAGTGGAATTCTAAATTGGAAATACAATAAAATGGAAAAAATTAATTAAAATGAAAAATGTTAGTATTCTAGTATTTAGGTATCATTACAAGACGAAAAACTTATTATTTCCAGCCGCCCGTCACCTCCTGGTCTCTTGGAATACATCCTTTAGTGGAATTCTAGATTGGAAATACAATAAAATGGAAAAAATTAACTAAAATAAAAAATGTTAGTATTCTAGTAAATGGGTATCATTACAGGACGAAAAACTTATTATTTCCAGCCGCCCATCACCTCCTGTTCTCAAAAAATTCATCCTTTAGTGGAATTCTAGATTGGAAATACAATAAAATGGAAAAAATTAATTAAAATGAAAAATGTTAGTATTCTAGTATTTAGGTATCATTACAAGACGAAAAACTTATATTTTCCAGCTGCCCGTCACCTCCTGTTCACAAAAAATTCATCCTTTAGTGGAATTCTAGATTGGAAATACAATAAAATGAAAAAAATTAACTAAAATAAAGAATGTTAGTATCTAGTATTTAGGTATCATTACAAGACGAAAAACTTATTATTTCCAGCCGCCCATCACCTCCTGTTCTCAAAAAATTCATCCTTTAGTGGAATTCTAGATTGGAAATACAATAAAATGGAAAAAATTAATTAAAATGAAAAATGTTAGTATTCTAGTATTTAGGTATCATTACAAGACGAAAAACTTATATTTTCCACCTGCCCGTCACCTCTTGTTCACAAAAAATTCATCCTTTAGTGGAATTCTAAATTGGAAATACAATAAAATGGAAAAAATTAATTAAAATGAAATATGTTAGTATTCTAGTATTTAGGTATGATTACTGGACGAAAAACTTATATTTTCCAGCTGCCCGTCACCTCCTGGTCTCTTGGAATACATCCTTTAGTGGAATTCTAAATTGGAAATACAATAAAATGGAAAAAATTAATTAAAATGAAAAATGTTAGTATTCTAGTATTTAGGTATCATTACAAGACGAAAAACTTATTATTTCCAGCCGCCCATCACCTCCTGTTCTCAAAAAATTCATCCTTTAGTGGAATTCTAGATTGGAAATACAATAAAATGGAAAAAATTAACTAAAATAAAGAATGTTAGTATTCTAGTGATTAGGTATCATTACAAGACGAAAAACTTATTATTTCCAGCCGCCCGTCACCTCCTGGTCTCTTGGAATACATCCTTTAGTGGAATTCTAAATTGGAAATACAATAAAATGGAAAAAATTAATTAAAATGAAAAATGTTAGTATTCTAGTATTTAGGTATCATTACAAGACGAAAAACTTATTATTTCCAGCCGCCCATCACCTCCTGTTATCAAAAAATTCATCCTTTAGTGGAATTCTAGATTGGAAATACAATAAAATGGAAAAAATAATTAAAATGAAAAATGTTAGTATTCTAGTATTTAGGTATCATTACAAGACGAAAAACTTATATTTTCCAGCTGCCCGTCACCTCCTGTTCACAAAAAATTCATCCTTTAGTGGAATTCTAGATTGGAAATACAATAAAATGGAAAAAATTAACTAAAATAAAGAATGTTAGTATTCTAGTAAATGGGTATCATTACAGGACGAAAAACTTATTATTTCCAGCCGCCCGTCACCTCCTGGTCTCTTGGAATACATCCTTTAGTGGAATTCTAAATTGGAAATACAATAAAATGGAAAAAATTAATTAAAATGAAAAATGTTAGTATTCTAGTATTTAGGTATCATTACAAGACGAAAAACTTATTATTTCCAGCCGCCCATCACCTCCTGTTCTCAAAAAATTCATCCTTTAGTGGAATTCTAGATTGGAAATACAATAAAATGGAAAAAATTAATTAAAATGAAAAATGTTAGTATTCTAGTATTTAGGTATCATTACAAGACAAAAAACTTATATTTTCCAGCTGCCCGTCACCTCTTGTTCACAAAAAATTCATCCTTTAGTGGAATTCTAGATTGGAAATACAATAAAATGGAAAAAATTAATTAAAATGAAAAATGTTAGTATTCTAGTTTTTAGGTATGATTACTGGACGAAAAACTTATATTTTCCAGCTGCCCGTCACCTCCTGGTCTCTTGGAATACATCCTTTAGTGGAATTCTAAATTTGAAATACAATAAAATGGAAAAAATTAATTAAAATGAAAAATGTTAGTATTCTAGTATTTAGGTATCATTACAAGACGAAAAACTTATATTTTCCAGCTGCCCGTCACCTCCTGTTCACAAAAAATTCATCCTTTAGTGGAATTCCAGATTGGAAATACAATAAAATGGAAAAAATTAACTAAAATAAAGAATGTTAGTATTCTAGTATTTAGGTATCATTACAAGACGAAAAACTTATTATTTCCAGCCGCCGGTCACCTCCAGTTCTCAAAAAATTCATCCTTTAGTGGAATTCTAGATTGGAAATACAATAAAATGGAAAAAATAATTAAAATGAAAAATGTTAGTATTCTAGTATTTAGGTATCATTACAATACGAAAAACTTATATTTTCCAGCTGCCCGTCACCTCCTGTTCACAAAAAATTCATCCTTTAGTGGAATTCTAGATTGGAAATACAATAAAATGGAAAAAATTAACTAAAATAAAGAATGTTAGTATTCTAGTATTTAGGTATCATTACAAGACGAAAAACTTATATTTTCCAGCTGCCCGTCACCTCCTGTTCACAAAAAATTCATCCTTTAGTGGAATTCTAGATTGGAAATACAATAAAATGGAAAAAATTAACTAAAATAAAGAATGTTAGTATTCTAGTAAATGGGTATCATTACAGGACGAAAAACTTATTATTTCCAGCCGCCCGTCACCTCCTGGTCTCTTGGAATACATCCTTTAGTGGAATTCTAAATTGGAAATACAATAAAATGGAAAAAATTAATTAAAATGAAAAATGTTAGTATTCTAGTATTTAGGTATCATTACAAGACGAAAAACTTATATTTTCCAGCTGCCCGTCACCTCCTGTTCACAAAAAATTCATCCTTTAGTGGAATTCTAGATTGGAAATACAATAAAATGGAAAAAATTAATTAAAATGAAATATGTTAGTATTCTAGTATTTAGGTATCATTACAAGACGAAAAACTTATTATTTCCAGCCGCCCATCACCTCCTGTTCTCACAAAATTCATCCTTTAGTGGAATTCTAGATTGGAAATAAAATAAAATGGAAAAAATTAATTAAAATGAAAAATGTTAGTATTCTAGTATTTAGGTATGATTACTGGACGAAAAACTTATATTTTCCAGCCGCCCGTCACCTCCTGGTCTCTTGGAATACATCCTTTAGTGGAATTCTAAATTGGAAATACAATAAAATGGAAAAAATTAATTAAAATGAAAAATGTTAGTATTCTAGTATTTAGGTATCATTACAAGACGAAAAACTTATATTTTCCAGCTGCCCGTCACCTCCTGTTCACAAAAAATTCATCCTTTAGTGGAATTCCAGATTGGAAATACAATAAAATGGAAAAAATTAACTAAAATAAAGAATGTTAGTATTCTAGTATTTAGGTATCATTACAAGACGAAAAACTTATTATTTCCAGCCGCCGGTCACCTCCAGTTCTCAAAAAATTCATCCTTTAGTGGAATTCTAGATTGGAAATACAATAAAATGGAAAAAATTAATTAAAATGAAAAATGTTAGTATTCTAGTATTTAGGTATCATTACAAGACGAAAAACTTATATTTTCCAGCTGCCCGTCGCCTCTTGTTCACAAAAAATTCATCCTTTAGTGGAATTCTAAATTGGAAATACAATAAAATGGAAAAATTAATTAAAATGAAATATGTTAGTATTCTAGTATTTAGGTATCATTACAAGACGAAAAACTTATATTTTCCAGCTGCCCGTCGCCTCCTGTTCACAAAAAATTCATCCTTTAGTGGAATTCTAAATTGGAAATACAATAAAATGGAAAAAATTAATTAAAATGAAATATGTTAGTATTCTAGTATTTAGGTATCATTACAAGACGAAAAACTTATTATTTCCAGCCGCCCATCACCTCCTGTTCTCAAAAAATTCATCCTTTAGTGGAATTCTAGATTGGAAATACAATAAAATGGAAAAAATTAACTAAAATGGAAAATGTTAGTATTCTAGTGATTAGGTATCATTACTGGACGAAAAACTTATATTTTCCAGCTGCGCGTCACCTCCTGTTCTCTTGGAATACATCGTTTAGTGGAATTCCAAATTGGAAATACAATAAAATGGAAAAAATTAACTAAAATAAAGAATGTTCGTATTCTAGTATTTAGGTATCATTACAGGACGAAAAACTTATTATTTCCAGCCGCCCATCACCTCCTGTTCTCAAAAAATTCATCCTTTAGTGGAATTCTAGATTGGAAATACAATAAAATGGAAAAAATTAACTAAAATGGAAAATGTTAGTATTCTAGTGATTAGGTATCATTACAAGACGAAAAACTTATTATTTCCAGCCGCCCGTCACCTCCTGTTCACAAAAAATTCATCCTTTAGTGGAATTCTAAATTGGAAATACAATAAAATGGAAAAAATTAATTAAAATGAAATATGTTAGTATTCTAGTATTTAGGTATCATTACAAGACGAAAAACTTATTATTTCCAGCCGCCCATCACCTCCTGTTCTCAAAAAATTCATCCTTTAGTGGAATTCTAGATTGGAAATACAATAAAATGGAAAAAATTAACTAAAATGGAAAATGTTAGTATTCTAGTGATTAGGTATCATTACTGGACGAAAAACTTATATTTTCCAGCTGCGCGTCACCTCCTGTTCTCTTGGAATACATCGTTTAGTGGAATTCCAAATTGGAAATACAATAAAATGGAAAAAATTAACTAAAATAAAGAATGTTCGTATTCTAGTATTTAGGTATCATTACAAGACGAAAAACTTATTATTTCCAGCCGCCCATCACCTCCTGTTATCAAAAAATTCATCCTTTAGTGGAATTCTAAATTGGAAATACAATAAAATGGAAAAAATTAATTAAAATGAAATATGTTAGTATTCTAGTATTTAGGTATCATTACAAGACGAAAAACTTATTATTTCCAGCCGCCCATCACCTCCTGTTCTCAAAAAATTCATCCTTTAGTGGAATTCTAGATTGGAAATACAATAAAATGGAAAAAATTAACTAACATGGAAAATGTTAGTATTCTAGTGATTAGGTATCATTACAAGACGAAAAACTTATTATTTCCAGCCGCCCGTCACCTCCTGTTCACAAAAAATTCATCCTTTAGTGGAATTCTAAATTGGAAATACAATAAAATGGAAAAAATTAATTAAAATGAAATATGTTAGTATTCTAGTATTTAGGTATCATTACAAGACGAAAAACTTATTATTTCCAGCCGCCCATCACCTCCTGTTCTCAAAAAATTCATCCTTTAGTGGAATTCTAGATTGGAAATACAATAAAATGGAAAAAATTAACTAAAATGGAAAATGTTAGTATTCTAGTGATTAGGTATCATTACTGGACGAAAAACTTATATTTTCCAGCTGCGCGTCACCTCCTGTTCTCTTGGAATACATCGTTTAGTGGAATTCCAAATTGGAAATACAATAAAATGGAAAAAATTAACTAAAATAAAGAATGTTCGTATTCTAGTATTTAGGTATCATTACAGGACGAAAAACTTATTATTTCCAGCCGCCCATCACCTCCTGTTATCAAAAAATTCATCCTTTAGTGGAATTCTAGATTGGAAATACAATAAAATGGAAAAAATAATTAAAATGAAAAATGTTAGTATTCTAGTATTTAGGTATCATTACAAGACGAAAAACTTATATTTTCCAGCTGCCCGTCACCTCCTGTTCACAAAAAATTCATCCTTTAGTGGAATTCTAGATTGGAAATACAATAAAATGGAAAAAATTAACTAAAATAAAGAATGTTAGTATTCTAGTATTTAGGTATCATTACAAGACGAAAAACTTATATTTTCCAGCTGCCCGTCACCTCCTGTTCACAAAAAATTCATCCTTTAGTGGAATTCTAGATTGGAAATACAATAAAATGGAAAAAATTAACTAAAATAAAGAATGTTCGTATTCTAGTATTTAGGTATCATTACAGGACGAAAAACTTATTATTTCCAGCCGCCCATCACCTCCTGTTCTCAAAAAATTCATCCTTTAGTGGAATTCTAGATTGGAAATACAATAAAATGGAAAAAATTAACTAAAATGGAAAATGTTAGTATTCTAGTGATTAGGTATCATTACAAGACGAAAAACTTATTATTTCCAGCCGCCCGTCACCTCCTGGTCTCTTGGAATACATCCTTTAGTGGAATTCTAAATTGGAAATACAATAAAATGGAAAAAATTAATTAAAATGAAAAATGTTAGTATTCTAGTATTTAGGTATCATTACAAGACGAAAAACTTATTATTTCCAGCCGCCCATCACCTCCTGTTATCAAAAAATTCATCCTTTAGTGGAATTCTAGATTGGAAATACAATAAAATGGAAAAAATAATTAAAATGAAAAATGTTAGTATTCTAGTATTTAGGTATCATTACAAGACGAAAAACTTATATTTTCCAGCTGCCCGTCACCTCCTGTTCACAAAAAATTCATCCTTTAGTGGAATTCTAGATTGGAAATACAATAAAATGGAAAAAATTAACTAAAATAAAGAATGTTAGTATTCTAGTATTTAGGTATCATTACAAGACGAAAAACTTATATTTTCCAGCTGCCCGTCACCTCCTGTTCACAAAAAATTCATCCTTTAGTGGAATTCTAGATTGGAAATACAATAAAATGGAAAAAATTAACTAAAATAAAAAATGTTAGTATTCTAGTAAATGGGTATCATTACAGGACGAAAAACTTATTATTTCCAGCCGCCCATCACCTCCTGTTCTCAAAAAATTCATCCTTTAGTGGAATTCTAGATTGGAAATACAATAAAATGGAAAAAATTAATTAAAATGAAAAATGTTAGTATTCTAGTATTTAGGTATCATTACAAGACGAAAAACTTATATTTTCCAGCTGCCCGTCACCTCTTGTTCACAAAAAATTCATCCTTTAGTGGAATTCTAAATTGGAAATACAATAAAATGGAAAAAATTAATTATAATGAAAAATGTTAGTATTCTAGTATTTAGGTATCATTACAAGACGAAAAACTTATATTTTCCAGCTGCCCGTCACCTCCTGTTCACAAAAAATTCATCCTTTAGTGGAATTCTAGTTTGGAAATACAATAAAATGGAAAAAATTAACTAAAATAAAGAATGTTAGTATTCTAGTATTTAGGTATCATTACAAGACGAAAAACTTATTATTTCCAGCCGCCCATCACCTCCTGTTCTCAAAAAATTCATCCTTTAGTGGAATTCTAGATTGGAAATACAATAAAATGGAAAAAATTAATTAAAATGAAAAATGTTAGTATTCTAGTATTTAGGTATCATTACAAGACGAAAAACTTGTATTTTCCACCTGCCCGTCACCTCTTGTTCACAAAAAATTCATCCTTTAGTGGAATTCTAAATTGGAAATACAATAAAATGGAAAAAATTATTTAAAATGAAATATGTTAGTATTCTAGTATTTAGGTATGAAGACTGGACGAAAAACTTATATTTTCCAGCTGCCCGTCACCTCCTGGTCTCTTGGAATACATCCTTTAGTGGAATTCTAAATTGGAAATACAATAAAATGGAAAAAATTAATTAAAATGAAAAATGTTAGTATTCTAGTATTTAGGTATCATTACAAGACGAAAAACTTATTATTTCCAGCCGCCCATCACCTCCTGTTCTCAAAAAATTCATCCTTTAGTGGAATTCTAGATTGGAAATACAATAAAATGGAAAAAATTAATTAAAATGAAAAATGTTAGTATTCTAGTATTTAGGTATCATTACAAGACGAAAAACTTATATTTTCCAGCTGCCCGTCATCTCCTGTTCTCTTGGAATACATCCTTTAGTGGAATTCTAGATTGGAAATACAATAAAATGGAAAAAATTAACTAAAATAAAGAATGTTAGTATTCTAGTAAATGGGTATCATTGCAGGACGAAAAACTTATATTTTCCAGCTGCGCGTCACCTCCTGTTCTCTTGGAATACATCCTTTAGTGGAATTCCAAATTGGAAATACAATAAAATGGAAAAAATTAATTAAAATGAAAAATGTTAGTATTCTAGTATTTAGGTATCATTACAAGACGAAAAACTTATTATTTCCAGCCGCCCATCACCTCCTGTTCTCAAAAAATTCATCCTTTAGTGGAATTCTAGATTGGAAATACAATAAAATGGAAAAAATTAATTAAAATGAAAAATGTTAGTATTCTAGTAAATGGGTATCATTACAGGAGGAAAAACTTATATTTTCCAGCTGCGCGTCACCTCCTGTTCTCTTGGAATACATCGTTTAGTGGAATTCCAAATTGGAAATACAATAAAATGGAAAAAATTAACTAAAATAAAGAATGTTCGTATTCTAGTATTTAGGTATCATTACAGGACGAAAAACTTATTATTTCCAGCCGCCCATCACCTCCTGTTCTCAAAAAATTCATCCTTTAGTGGAATTCTAGATTGGAAATACAATAAAATGGAAAAAATTAACTAAAATGGAATATGTTAGTATTCTAGTGATTAGGTATCATTACAAGACGAAAAACTTATTATTTCCAGCCGCCCGTCACCTCCTGTTCACAAAAAATTCATCCTTTAGTGGAATTCTAAATTGGAAATACAATAAAATGGAAAAAATTAATTAAAATGAAATATGTTAGTATTCTAGTATTTAGGTATCATTACAAGACGAAAAACTTATTATTTCCAGCCGCCCATCACCTCCTGTTCTCAAAAAATTCATCCTTTAGTGGAATTCTAGATTGGAAATACAATAAAATGGAAAAAATTAACTAAAATGGAAAATGTTAGTATTCTAGTGATTAGGTATCATTACTGGACGAAAAACTTATATTTTCCAGCTGCGCGTCACCTCCTGTTCTCTTGGAATACATCGTTTAGTGGAATTCCAAATTGGAAATACAATAAAATGGAAAAAATTAACTAAAATAAAGAATGTTCGTATTCTAGTATTTAGGTATCATTACAGGACGAAAAACTTATTATTTCCAGCCGCCCATCACCTCCTGTTATCAAAAAATTCATCCTTTAGTGGAATTCTAGATTGGAAATACAATAAAATGGAAAAAATAATTAAAATGAAAAATGTTAGTATTCTAGTATTTAGGTATCATTACAAGACGAAAAACTTATATTTTCCAGCTGCCCGTCACCTCCTGTTCACAAAAAATTCATCCTTTAGTGGAATTCTAGATTGGAAATACAATAAAATGGAAAAAATTAACTAAAATAAAGAATGTTAGTATTCTAGTATTTAGGTATCATTACAAGACGAAAAACTTATATTTTCCAGCTGCCCGTCACCTCCTGTTCACAAAAAATTCATCCTTTAGTGGAATTCTAGATTGGAAATACAATAAAATGGAAAAAATTAACTAAAATAAAGAATGTTCGTATTCTAGTATTTAGGTATCATTACAGGACGAAAAACTTATTATTTCCAGCCGCCCATCACCTCCTGTTCTCAAAAAATTCATCCTTTAGTGGAATTCTAGATTGGAAATACAATAAAATGGAAAAAATTAACTAAAATGGAAAATGTTAGTATTCTAGTGATTAGGTATCATTACAAGACGAAAAACTTATTATTTCCAGCCGCCCGTCACCTCCTGGTCTCTTGGAATACATCCTTTAGTGGAATTCTAAATTGGAAATACAATAAAATGGAAAAAATTAATTAAAATGAAAAATGTTAGTATTCTAGTATTTAGGTATCATTACAAGACGAAAAACTTATTATTTCCAGCCGCCCATCACCTCCTGTTATCAAAAAATTCATCCTTTAGTGGAATTCTAGATTGGAAATACAATAAAATGGAAAAAATAATTAAAATGAAAAATGTTAGTATTCTAGTATTTAGGTATCATTACAAGACGAAAAACTTATATTTTCCAGCTGCCCGTCACCTCCTGTTCACAAAAAATTCATCCTTTAGTGGAATTCTAGATTGGAAATACAATAAAATGGAAAAAATTAACTAAAATAAAGAATGTTAGTATTCTAGTATTTAGGTATCATTACAAGACGAAAAACTTATATTTTCCAGCTGCCCGTCACCTCCTGTTCACAAAAAATTCATCCTTTAGTGGAATTCTAGATTGGAAATACAATAAAATGGAAAAAATTAACTAAAATAAAAAATGTTAGTATTCTAGTAAATGGGTATCATTACAGGACGAAAAACTTATTATTTCCAGCCGCCCATCACCTCCTGTTCTCAAAAAATTCATCCTTTAGTGGAATTCTAGATTGGAAATACAATAAAATGGAAAAAATTAATTAAAATGAAAAATGTTAGTATTCTAGTATTTAGGTATCATTACAAGACGAAAAACTTATATTTTCCAGCTGCCCGTCACCTCTTGTTCACAAAAAATTCATCCTTTAGTGGAATTCTAAATTGGAAATACAATAAAATGGAAAAAATTAATTATAATGAAAAATGTTAGTATTCTAGTATTTAGGTATCATTACAAGACGAAAAACTTATATTTTCCAGCTGCCCGTCACCTCCTGTTCACAAAAAATTCATCCTTTAGTGGAATTCTAGATTGGAAATACAATAAAATGGAAAAAATTAACTAAAATAAAGAATGTTAGTATTCTAGTATTTAGGTATCATTACAAGACGAAAAACTTATTATTTCCAGCCGCCCATCACCTCCTGTTCTCAAAAAATTCATCCTTTAGTGGAATTCTAGATTGGAAATACAATAAAATGGAAAAAATTAATTAAAATGAAAAATGTTAGTATTCTAGTATTTAGGTATCATTACAAGACGAAAAACTTGTATTTTCCACCTGCCCGTCACCTCTTGTTCACAAAAAATTCATCCTTTAGTGGAATTCTAAATTGGAAATACAATAAAATGGAAAAAATTATTTAAAATGAAATATGTTAGTATTCTAGTATTTAGGTATGATTACTGGACGAAAAACTTATATTTTCCAGCTGCCCGTCACCTCCTGGTCTCTTGGAATACATCCTTTAGTGGAATTCTAAATTGGAAATACAATAAAATGGAAAAAATTAATTAAAATGAAAAATGTTAGTATTCTAGTATTTAGGTATCATTACAAGACGAAAAACTTATTATTTCCAGCCGCCCATCACCTCCTGTTCTCAAAAAATTCATCCTTTAGTGGAATTCTAGATTGGAAATACAATAAAATGGAAAAAATTAATTAAAATGAAAAATGTTAGTATTCTAGTATTTAGGTATCATTACAAGACGAAAAACTTATATTTTCCAGCTGCCCGTCAGCTCCTGTTCTCTTGGAATACATCCTTTAGTGGAATTCTAGATTGGAAATACAATAAAATGGAAAAAATTAACTAAAATAAAGAATGTTAGTATTCTAGTAAATGGGTATCATTGCAGGACGAAAAACTTATATTTTCCAGCTGCGCGTCACCTCCTGTTCTCTTGGAATACATCCTTTAGTGGAATTCCAAATTGGAAATACAATAAAATGGAAAAAATTAATTAAAATGAAAAATGTTAGTATTCTAGTATTTAGGTATCATTACAAGACGAAAAACTTATTATTTCCAGCCGCCCATCACCTCCTGTTCTCAAAAAATTCATCCTTTAGTGGAATTCTAGATTGGAAATACAATAAAATGGAAAAAATTAATTAAAATGAAAAATGTTAGTATTCTAGTAAATGGGTATCATTACAGGAGGAAAAACTTATATTTTCCAGCTGCGCGTCACCTCCTGTTCTCTTGGAATACATCGTTTAGTGGAATTCCAAATTGGAAATACAATAAAATGGAAAAAATTAACTAAAATAAAGAATGTTCGTATTCTAGTATTTAGGTATCATTACAGGACGAAAAACTTATTATTTCCAGCCGCCCATCACCTCCTGTTCTCAAAAAATTCATCCTTTAGTGGAATTCTAGATTGGAAATACAATAAAATGGAAAAAATTAACTAAAATGGAAAATGTTAGTATTCTAGTGATTAGGTATCATTACAAGACGAAAAACTTATTATTTCCAGCCGCCCGTCACCTCCTGGTCTCTTGGAATACATCCTTTAGTGGAATTCTAAATTGGAAATACAATAAAATGGAAAAAATTAATTAAAATGAAAAATGTTAGTATTCTAGTATTTAGGTATCATTACAAGACGAAAAACTTATTATTTCCAGCCGCCCGTCACCTCCTGGTCTCTTGGAATACATCCTTTAGTGGAATTCTAAATTGGAAATACAATAAAATGGAAAAAATTAATTAAAATGAAAAATGTTAGTATTCTAGTATTTAGGTATCATTACAAGACGAAAAACTTATTATTTCCAGCCGCCCATCACCTCCTGTTATCAAAAAATTCATCCTTTAGTGGAATTCTAGATTGGAAATACAATAAAATGGAAAAAATTAACTAAAATAAAGAATGTTAGTATTCTAGTATTTAGGTATCATTACAAGACGAAAAACTTATATTTTCCAGCTGCCCGTCACCTCCTGTTCACAAAAAATTCATCCTTTAGTGGAATTCTAGATTGAAAATACAATAAAATGGAAAAAATTAACTAAAATAAAGAATGTTAGTATTCTAGTATTTAGGTATCATTACAAGACGAAAAACTTATATTTTCCAGCTGCCCGTCACCTCCTGTTCACAAAAAATTCATCCTTTAGTGGAATTCTAGATTGGAAATACAATAAAATGGAAAAAATTAACTAAAATAAAAAATGTTAGTATTCTAGTAAATGGGTATCATTACAGGACGAAAAACTTATTATTTCCAGCCGCCCATCACCTCCTGTTCTCAAAAAATTCATCCTTTAGTGGAATTCTAGATTGGAAATACAATAAAATGGAAAAAATTAATTAAAATGAAAAATGTTAGTATTCTAGTATTTAGGTATCATTACAAGACGAAAAACTTATATTTTCCAGCTGCCCGTCACCTCCTGTTCACAAAAAATTCATCCTTTAGTGGAATTCTAGATTGGAAATACAATAAAATGAAAAAAATTAACTAAAATAAAGAATGTTAGTATTCTAGTATTTAGGTATCATTACAAGACGAAAAACTTATTATTTCCAGCCGCCCATCACCTCCTGTTCTCAAAAAATTCATCCTTTAGTGGAATTCTAGATTGGAAATACAATAAAATGGAAAAAATTAATTAAAATGAAAAATGTTAGTATTCTAGTATTTAGGTATCATTACAAGACGAAAAACTTATATTTTCCACCTGCCCGTCACCTCTTGTTCACAAAAAATTCATCCTTTAGTGGAATTCTAAATTGGAAATACAATAAAATGGAAAAAATTAATTAAAATGAAATATGTTAGTATTCTAGTATTTAGGTATGATTACTGGACGAAAAACTTATATTTTCCAGCTGCCCGTCACCTCCTGGTCTCTTGGAATACATCCTTTAGTGGAATTCTAAATTGGAAATACAATAAAATGGAAAAAATTAATTAAAATGAAAAATGTTAGTATTCTAGTATTTAGGTATCATTACAAGACGAAAAACTTATTATTTCCAGCCGCCCATCACCTCCTGTTCTCAAAAAATTCATCCTTTAGTGGAATTCTAGATTGGAAATACAATAAAATGGAAAAAATTAACTAAAATAAAGAATGTTAGTATTCTAGTGATTAGGTATCATTACAAGACGAAAAACTTATTATTTCCAGCCGCCCGTCACCTCCTGGTCTCTTGGAATACATCCTTTAGTGGAATTCTAAATTGGAAATACAATAAAATGGAAAAAATTAATTAAAATGAAAAATGTTAGTATTCTAGTATTTAGGTATCATTACAAGACGAAAAACTTATTATTTCCAGCCGCCCATCACCTCCTGTTATCAAAAAATTCATCCTTTAGTGGAATTCTAGATTGGAAATACAATAAAATGGAAAAAATAATTAAAATGAAAAATGTTAGTATTCTAGTATTTAGGTATCATTACAAGACGAAAAACTTATATTTTCCAGCTGCCCGTCACCTCCTGTTCACAAAAAATTCATCCTTTAGTGGAATTCTAGATTGGAAATACAATAAAATGGAAAAAATTAACTAAAATAAAGAATGTTAGTATTCTAGTAAATGGGTATCATTACAGGACGAAAAACTTATTATTTCCAGCCGCCCGTCACCTCCTGGTCTCTTGGAATACATCCTTTAGTGGAATTCTAAATTGGAAATACAATAAAATGGAAAAAATTAATTAAAATGAAAAATGTTAGTATTCTAGTATTTAGGTATCATTACAAGACGAAAAACTTATTATTTCCAGCCGCCCATCACCTCCTGTTCTCAAAAAATTCATCCTTTAGTGGAATTCTAGATTGGAAATACAATAAAATGGAAAAAATTAATTAAAATGAAAAATGTTAGTATTCTAGTATTTAGGTATCATTACAAGACAAAAAACTTATATTTTCCAGCTGCCCGTCACCTCTTGTTCACAAAAAATTCATCCTTTAGTGGAATTCTAGATTGGAAATACAATAAAATGGAAAAAATTAATTAAAATGAAAAATGTTAGTATTCTAGTTTTTAGGTATGATTACTGGACGAAAAACTTATTATTTCCAGCCGCCCATCACCTCCTGTTCTCAAAAAATTCATCCTTTAGTGGAATTCTAGATTGGAAATACAATAAAATGGAAAAAATTAACTAAAATGGAAAATGTTAGTATTCTAGTGATTAGGTATCATTACTGGACGAAAAACTTATATTTTCCAGCTGCGCGTCACCTCCTGTTCTCTTGGAATACATCGTTTAGTGGAATTCCAAATTGGAAATACAATAAAATGGAAAAAATTAACTAAAATAAAGAATGTTCGTATTCTACTATTTAGGTATCATTACAGGACGAAAAACTTATTATTTCCAGCCGCCCATCACCTCCTGTTCTCAAAAAAATCATCCTTTAGTGGAATTCTAGATTGGAAATACAATAAAATGGAAAAAATTAACTAAAATGGAAAATGTTAGTATTCTAGTGATTAGGTATCATTACAAGACGAAAAACTTATTATTTCCAGCCGCCCGTCACCTCCTGTTCACAAAAAATTCATCCTTTAGTGGAATTCTAAATTGGAAATACAATAAAATGGAAAAAATTAATTAAAATGAAATATGTTAGTATTCTAGTATTTAGGTATCATTACAAGACGAAAAACTTATTATTTCCAGCCGCCCATCACCTCCTGTTCTCAAAAAATTCATCCTTTAGTGGAATTCTAGATTGGAAATACAATAAAATGGAAAAAATTAACTAAAATGGAAAATGTTAGTATTCTAGTGATTAGGTATCATTACTGGACGAAAAACTTATATTTTCCAGCTGCGCGTCACCTCCTGTTCTCTTGGAATACATCGTTTAGTGGAATTCCAAATTGGAAATACAATAAAATGGAAAAAATTAACTAAAATAAAGAATGTTCGTATTCTAGTATTTAGGTATCATTACAAGACGAAAAACTTATATTTTCCAGCTGCCCGTCGCCTCCTGTTCACAAAAAATTCATCCTTTAGTGGAATTCTAGATTGGAAATACAATAAAATGGAAAAAATTAATTAAAATGAAAAATGTTAGTATTCTAGTATTTAGGTATCATTACAAGACGAAAAACTTATTATTTCCAGCCGCCCATCACCTCCTGTTCTCAAAAAATTCATCCTTTAGTGGAATTCTAGATTGGAAATACAATAAAATGGAAAAAATTAATTAAAATGAAAAATGTTAGTATTCTAGTAAATGGGTATCATTACAGGAGGAAAAACTTATATTTTCCAGCTGCGCGTCACCTCCTGTTCTCTTGGAATACATCGTTTAGTGGAATTCCAAATTGGAAATACAATAAAATGGAAAAAATTAACTAAAATAAAGAATGTTCGTATTCTAGTATTTAGGTATCATTACAGGACGAAAAACTTATTATTTCCAGCCGCCCATCACCTCCTGTTCTCAAAAAATTCATCCTTTAGTGGAATTCTAGATTGGAAATACAATAAAATGGAAAAAATTAACTAAAATGGAAAATGTTAGTATTCTAGTGATTAGGTATCATTACAAGACGAAAAACTTATTATTTCCAGCCGCCCGTCACCTCCTGGTCTCTTGGAATACATCCTTTAGTGGAATTCTAAATTGGAAATACAATAAAATGGAAAAAATTAATTAAAATGAAAAATGTTAGTATTCTAGTATTTAGGTATCATTACAAGACGAAAAACTTATTATTTCCAGCCGCCCGTCACCTCCTGGTCTCTTGGAATACATCCTTTAGTGGAATTCTAAATTGGAAATACAATAAAATGGAAAAAATTAATTAAAATGAAAAATGTTAGTATTCTAGTATTTAGGTATCATTACAAAACGAAAAACTTATTATTTCCAGCCGCCCATCACCTCCAGTTCTCACAAAATTCATCCTTTAGTGCAATTCTAAATTGGAAATACAATAAAATGGAAAAAATTAATTAAAATGAAAAATGTTAGTATTCTAGTAATTAGGTATCATTACAGGACAAAAAACTTATTATTTCCAGCCGCCCATCACCTCCTGTTCTCCTGGAATTCATCCTTTATGAGAATTCCATATTGGAACTACAATAAAATGGAAAAAATTTACTAAAATGAAAAATGTTAGTATTCTAGTATTTAGGTATCATTACAAGACAAAAAACTTATTATTTCCAGCCGCCCATCACCTCCTGTTCTCACAAATTAAAATGAAAAATGTTAGTATTCTAGTAATTAGGTATCATTACGGGACAAAAAACTTATTATTTCCAGCCGCCCATCACCTCCAGTTCTCACAAAATTCATCCTTTAGTGCAATTCTAAATTGGAAATACAATAAAATGGAAAAAATTTACTAAAATGAAAAATGTTAGTATTCTAGTATTTAGGTATCATTACAAGACGAAAAACTTATTATTTCCAGCCGCCCATCACCTCCTGTTCTCACAAAATTCATCCTTTAGTGGAATTCTAGATTGGAAATACAATAAAATGGAAAAAATTAACCAAAATTGAAAATGTTAGTATTCTAGTGATTAGGTATCATTACAAGACGAAAAACTTATTATTTCCAGCCGCCCGTCACCTCCTGTTCTCCTAAAATTCATCCTTTAGTGCAATTCTAGATTGGAAAACAATAAAATGGAAAAAATTAATTAAAATGAAAAATGTTAGTATTCTAGTAATTAGGTATCATTACGGGACAAAAAACTTATTATTTCCAGCCGCCCATCACCTCCAGTTCTCACAAAATTCATCCTTTAGTGCAATTCTAAATTGGAAATACAATAAAATGGAAAAAATTAATTAAAATGAAAAATGTTAGTATTCTAGTATTTAGGTATCATTACAAGACGAAAAACTTATTATTTCCAGCCGCCCATCACCTCCTGTTCCCAAAAAAATTCATCCTTTAGTGGAATTCTAGATTGGAAATACAATAAAATGGAAAAAATTAAATAAAATGGAAAATGTTAGTCTTTTAGTGATTAGGTATCATTACTGGACGAAAAACTTATATTTTCCAGCTGCCCGTCACCTCCTGTTCTCTTGGAATACATCCTTTAGTGGAATTCCAAATTGGAAATACAATAAAATGGAAAAAATTAAATAAATGAAAAATGTTAGTAGTCTAGTATTTAGGTATCATTACAAGACGAAAAACTTATTATTTCCAGCCGCCCATCACCTCCTGTTCTCACAAAATTCATCCTTTAGTGCAATTCAAAATTGGAAATACAATAAAATGGAAAAAATTAATTAAAATGAAAAATGTTAGTATTCTAGTATTTAGGTATCATTACAAGACGAAAAACTTATTATTTCCAGCCGCCCATCACCTCCTGTTCTCTTGGAATACATCCTTTAGTGGAATTCCAAATTGGAAATACAATAAAATGGAAAAAATTAATTAAAATGAAAAATGTTAGTATTCTAGTATTTAGGTATCATTACAAGACGAAAAACTTATTATTTCCAGCCGCCCATCACCTCCTGTTCTCACAAAATTCATCCTTTAGTGGAATTCTAGATTGGAAATACAATAAAATGGAAAAAATTAAATAAAATGAAAAATGTTAGTATTCTAGTAAATGGGTATCATTACAGGACGAAAAACTTATATTTTCCAGCTGCCCGTCACCTCCTGTTCTCTTGGAATACATCCTTTAGTGGAATTCCAAATTGGAAATACAATAAAATGGAAAAAATTAATTAAGATGAAAAATGTTAGTATTCTAGTATTTAGGTATCATTACAAGACGAAAAACTTATTATTTCCAGCCGCTCATCACCTCCTGTTCTCACAAAATTTACCCTTTAGTGGAATTCTAGATTGGAAATACAATAAAATGGGAAAAATTAATTAAAAAAAGAATGTTAGTATTCTAGTATTTAGGTATCATTACAGGACGAAAAACTTATTATTTCCAGCCGCCCATCACCTACTGTTCTCAAAAAATTCATCCTTTAGTGGAATTCCATATTGGAACTACAATAAAATGGAAAAAATTAACTAAAATGGAAAATGTTAGTATTCTAGTGGTTAGGTATCATTACTGGACGAAAAACTTATATTTTCCAGCTGCTCGTCACCTCCTGTTCTCTTGGAATACATCCTTTAGTGCAATTCAAAATTGGAAATACAATAAAATGGAAAAAATTTACTAAAATGAAAAATGTTAGTATTCTAGTAATTAGGTATCATTACGGGACAAAAAACTTATTATTTCCAGCCGCCCATCACCTCCAGTTCTCACAAAATTCATCCTTTAGTGCAATTCTAAATTGGAAATACAATAAAATGGAAAAAATTAATTAAAATGAAAAATGTTAGTATTCTAGTATTTAGGTATCATTACAAGACGAAAAACTTATTATTTCCAGCCGCCCGTCACCTCCTGTTCTCCTAAAATTCATCCTTTAGTGCAATTCTAGATTGGAAATACAATAAAATGGAAAAAATTAATTAAAATGAAAAATGTTAGTATTCTAGTAATTAGGTATCATTACAGGACAAAAAACTTATTATTTCCAGCCGCCCATCACCTCCTGTTCTCCTGGAATTCATCCTTTATGAGAATTCCATATTGGAACTACAATAAAATGGAAAAAATTTACTAATATGAAAAATGTTAGTATTCTAGTATTTAGGTATCATTACAAGACAAAAAACTTATTATTTCCAGCCGCCCATCACCTCCTGTTCTCACAAATTAAAATGAAAAATGTTAGTATTCTAGTAATTAGGTATCATTACGGGACACAAAACTTATTATTTCCAGCCGCCCATCACCTCCAGTTCTCACAAAATTCATCCTTTAGTGCAATTCTAAATTGGAAATACAATAAAATGGAAAAAATTAATTAAAATGAAAAATGTTAGTATTCTAGTAATTAGGTATCATTACAGGACAAAAAACTTATTATTTCCAGCCGCCCATCACCTCCTGTTCTCCTGGAATTCATCCTTTATGAGAATTCCATATTGGAACTACAATAAAATGGAAAAAATTTACTAATATGAAAAATGTTAGTATTCTAGTATTTAGGTATCATTACAAGACAAAAAACTTATTATTTCCAGCCGCCCATCACCTCCTGTTCTCACAAATTAAAATGAAAAATGTTAGTATTCTAGTAATTAGGTATCATTACGGGACACAAAACTTATTATTTCCAGCCGCCCATCACCTCCAGTTCTCACAAAATTCATCCTTTAGTGCAATTCTAAATTGGAAATACAATAAAATGGAAAAAATTAATTAAAATGAAAAATGTTAGTATTCTAGTAATTAGGTATCATTACAGGACAAAAAACTTATTATTTCCAGCCGCCCATCACCTCCTGTTCTCCTGGAATTCATCCTTTATGAGAATTCCATATTGGAACTACAATAAAATGGAAAAAATTTACTAAAATGAAAAATGTTAGTATTCTAGTATTTAGGTATCATTACAAGACGAAAAACTTATTATTTCCAGCCGCCCATCACCTCCTGTTCTCACAAAATTCATCCTTTAGTGGAATTCTAGATTGGAAATACAATAAAATGGAAAAAATTAAATAAAATGAAAAATGTTAGTATTCTAGTAAATGGGTATCATTACAGGACGAAAAACTTATATTTTCCAGCTGCCCGTCACCTCCTGTTCTCTTGGAATACATCCTTTAGTGGAATTCCAAATTGGAAATACAATAAAATGGAAAAAATTAATTAAGATGAAAAATGTTAGTATTCTAGTATTTAGGTATCATTACAAGACGAAAAACTTATTATTTCCAGCCGCCCATCACCTCCTGTTCTCACAAAATTTATCCTTTAGTGGAATTCTAGATTGGAAATACAATAAAATGGGAAAAATTAATTAAAATAAAGAATGTTAGTATTCTAGTATTTAGGTATCATTACAGGACGAAAAACTTATTATTTCCAGCCGCCCATCACCTCCTGTTCTCAAAAAATTCATCCTTTAGTGGAATCCCATATTGGAACTACAATAAAATGGAAAAAATTAACTAAAATGGAAAATGTTAGTATTCTAGTGGTTAGGTATCATTACTGGACGAAAAACTTATATTTTCCAGCTGCCCGTCACCTCCTGTTCTCTTGGAATACATCCTTTAGTGCAATTCAAAATTGGAAATACAATAAAATGGAAAAAATTTACTAAAATGAAAAATGTTAGTATTCTAGTAATTAGGTATCATTACGGGACAAAAAACTTATTATTTCCAGCCGCCCATCACCTCCAGTTCTCACAAAATTCATCCTTTAGTGCAATTCTAAATTGGAAATACAATAAAATGGAAAAAATTAATTAAAATGAAAAATGTTAGTATTCTAGTATTTAGGTATCATTACAAGACGAAAAACTTATTATTTCCAGCCGCCCGTCACCTCCTGTTCTCCTAAAATTCATCCTTTAGTGCAATTCTAGATTGGAAATACAATAAAATGGAAAAAATTAATTAAAATGAAAAATGTTAGTATTCTAGTAATTAGACATCATTACAGGACAAAAAACTTATTATTTCCAGCCGCCCATCACCTCCTGTTCTCCTGGAATTCATCCTTTATGAGAATTCCATATTGGAACTACAATAAAATGGAAAAAATTTACTAATATGAAAAATGTTAGTATTCTAGTATTTAGGTATCATTACAAGACAAAAAACTTATTATTTCCAGCCGCCCATCACCTCCTGTTCTCACAAATTAAAATGAAAAATGTTAGTATTCTAGTAATTAGGTATCATTACGGGACACAAAACTTATTATTTCCAGCCGCCCATCACCTCCAGTTCTCACAAAATTCATCCTTTAGTGCAATTCTAAATTGGAAATACAATAAAATGGAAAAAATTAATTAAAATGAAAAATGTTAGTATTCTAGTAATTAGGTATCATTACAGGACAAAAAACTTATTATTTCCAGCCGCCCATCACCTCCTGTTCTCCTGGAATTCATCCTTTATGAGAATTCCATATTGGAACTACAATAAAATGGAAAAAATTTACTAAAATGAAAAATGTTAGTATTCTAGTATTTAGGTATCATTACAAGACGAAAAACTTATTATTTCCAGCCGCCCATCACCTCCTGTTCTCACAAAATTCATCCTTTAGTGGAATTCTAGATTGGAAATACAATAAAATGGAAAAAATTAAATAAAATGAAAAATGTTAGTATTCTAGTAAATGGGTATCATTACAGGACGAAAAACTTATATTTTCCAGCTGCCCGTCACCTCCTGTTCTCTTGGAATACATCCTTTAGTGGAATTCCAAATTGGAAATACAATAAAATGGAAAAAATTAATTAAGATGAAAAATGTTAGTATTCTAGTATTTAGGTATCATTACAAGACGAAAAACTTATTATTTCCAGCCGCCCATCACCTCCTGTTCTCACAAAATTTATCCTTTAGTGGAATTCTAGATTGGAAATACAATAAAATGGGAAAAATTAATTAAAATAAAGAATGTTAGTATTCTAGTATTTAGGTATCATTACAGGACGAAAAACTTATTATTTCCAGCCGCCCATCACCTCCTGTTCTCAAAAAATTCATCCTTTAGTGGAATTCCATATTGGAACTACAATAAAATGGAAAAAATTAACTAAAATGGAAAATGTTAGTATTCTAGTGGTTAGGTATCATTACTGGACGAAAAACTTATATTTTCCAGCTGCCCGTCACCTCCCGTTCTCTTGGAATACATCCTTTAGTGCAATTCAAAATTGGAAATACAATAAAATGGAAAAAATTTACTAAAATGAAAAATGTTAGTATTCTAGTAATTAGGTATCATTACGGGACAAAAAACTTATTATTTCCAGCCGCCCATCACCTCCAGTTCTCACAAAATTCATCCTTTAGTGCAATTCTAAATTGGAAATACAATAAAATGGAAAAAATTAATTAAAATGAAAAATGTTAGTATTCTAGTATTTAGGTATCATTACAAGACGAAAAACTTATTATTTCCAGCCGCCCGTCACCTCCTGTTCTCCTAAAATTCATCCTTTAGTGCAATTCTAGATTGGAAATACAATAAAATGGAAAAAATTAATTAAAATGAAAAATGTTAGTATTCTAGTAATTAGGTATCATTACAGGACAAAAAACTTTTTATTTCCAGCCGCCCATCACCTCCTGTTCTCCTGGAATTCATCCTTTATGAGAATTCCATATTGGAACTACAATAAAATGGAAAAAATTTACTAATATGAAAAATGTTAGTATTCTAGTATTTAGGTATCATTACAAGACAAAAAACTTATTATTTCCAGCCGCCCATCACCTCCTGTTCTCACAAATTAAAATGAAAAATGTTAGTATTCTAGTAATTAGGTATCATTACGGGACACAAAACTTATTATTTCCAGCCGCCCATCACCTCCAGTTCTCACAAAATTCATCCTTTAGTGCAATTCTAAATTGGAAATACAATAAAATGGAAAAAATTAATTAAAATGAAAAATGTTAGTATTCTAGTAATTAGGTATCATTACAGGACAAAAAACTTATTATTTCCAGCCGCCCATCACCTCCTGTTCTCCTGGAATTCATCCTTTATGAGAATTCCATATTGGAACTACAATAAAATGGAAAAAATTAAATAAAATGAAAAATGTTAGTATTCTAGTAAATGGGTATCATTACAGGACGAAAAACTTATATTTTCCAGCTGCCCGTCACCTCCTGTTCTCTTGGAATACATCCTTTAGTGGAATTCCAAATTGGAAATACAATAAAATGGAAAAAATTAATTAAGATGAAAAATGTTAGTATTCTAGTATTTAGGTATCATTACAAGACGAAAAACTTATTATTTCCAGCCGCCCATCACCTCCTGTTCTCACAAAATTTATCCTTTAGTGGAATTCTAGATTGGAAATACAATAAAATGGGAAAAATTAATTAAAATAAAGAATGTTAGTATTCTAGTATTTAGGTATCATTACAGGACGAAAAACTTATTATTTCCAGCCGCCCATCACCTCCTGTTCTCAAAAAATTCATCCTTTAGTGGAATTCCATATTGGAACTACAATAAAATGGAAAAAATTAACTAAAATGGAAAATGTTAGTATTCTAGTGGTTAGGTATCATTACTGGACGAAAAACTTATATTTTCCAGCTGCCCGTCACCTCCTGTTCTCTTGGAATACATCCTTTAGTGCAATTCAAAATTGGAAATACAATAAAATGGAAAAAATTTACTAAAATGAAAAATGTTAGTATTCTAGTAATTAGGTATCATTACGGGACAAAAAACTTATTATTTCCAGCCGCCCATCACCTCCAGTTCTCACAAAATTCATCCTTTAGTGCAATTCTAAATTGGAAATACAATAAAATGGAAAAAATTAATTAAAATGAAAAATGTTAGTATTCTAGTATTTAGGTATCATTACAAGACGAAAAACTTATTATTTCCAGCCGCCCGTCACCTCCTGTTCTCCTAAAATTCATCCTTTAGTGCAATTCTAGATTGGAAATACAATAAAATGGAAAAAATTAATTAAAATGAAAAATGTTAGTATTCTAGTAATTAGACATCATTACAGGACAAAAAACTTATTATTTCCAGCCGCCCATCACCTCCTGTTCTCCTGGAATTCATCCTTTATGAGAATTCCATATTGGAACTACAATAAAATGGAAAAAATTTACTAATATGAAAAATGTTAGTATTCTAGTATTTAGGTATCATTACAAGACAAAAAACTTATTATTTCCAGCCGCCCATCACCTCCTGTTCTCACAAATTAAAATGAAAAATGTTAGTATTCTAGTAATTAGGTATCATTACGGGACACAAAACTTATTATTTCCAGCCGCCCATCACCTCCAGTTCTCACAAAATTCATCCTTTAGTGCAATTCTAAATTGGAAATACAATAAAATGGAAAAAATTAATTAAAATGAAAAATGTTAGTATTCTAGTAATTAGGTATCATTACAGGACAAAAAACTTATTATTTCCAGCCGCCCATCACCTCCTGTTCTCCTGGAATTCATCCTTTATGAGAATTCCATATTGGAACTACAATAAAATGGAAAAAATTTACTAAAATGAAAAATGTTAGTATTCTAGTATTTAGGTATCATTACAAGACGAAAAACTTATTATTTCCAGCCGCCCATCACCTCCTGTTCTCACAAAATTCATCCTTTAGTGGAATTCTAGATTGGAAATACAATAAAATGGAAAAAATTAAATAAAATGAAAAATGTTAGTATTCTAGTAAATGGGTATCATTACAGGACGAAAAACTTATATTTTCCAGCTGCCCGTCACCTCCTGTTCTCTTGGAATACATCCTTTAGTGGAATTCCAAATTGGAAATACAATAAAATGGAAAAAATTAATTAAGATGAAAAATGTTAGTATTCTAGTATTTAGGTATCATTACAAGACGAAAAACTTATTATTTCCAGCCGCCCATCACCTCCTGTTCTCACAAAATTTATCCTTTAGTGGAATTCTAGATTGGAAATACAATAAAATGGGAAAAATTAATTAAAATAAAGAATGTTAGTATTCTAGTATTTAGGTATCATTACAGGACGAAAAACTTATTATTTCCAGCCGCCCATCACCTCCTGTTCTCAAAAAATTCATCCTTTAGTGGAATTCCATATTGGAACTACAATAAAATGGAAAAAATTAACTAAAATGGAAAATGTTAGTATTCTAGTGGTTAGGTATCATTACTGGACGAAAAACTTATATTTTCCAGCTGCCCGTCACCTCCCGTTCTCTTGGAATACATCCTTTAGTGCAATTCAAAATTGGAAATACAATAAAATGGAAAAAATTTACTAAAATGAAAAATGTTAGTATTCTAGTAATTAGGTATCATTACGGGACAAAAAACTTATTATTTCCAGCCGCCCATCACCTCCAGTTCTCACAAAATTCATCCTTTAGTGCAATTCTAAATTGGAAATACAATAAAATGGAAAAAATTAATTAAAATGAAAAATGTTAGTATTCTAGTATTTAGGTATCATTACAAGACGAAAAACTTATTATTTCCAGCCGCCCGTCACCTCCTGTTCTCCTAAAATTCATCCTTTAGTGCAATTCTAGATTGGAAATACAATAAAATGGAAAAAATTAATTAAAATGAAAAATGTTAGTATTCTAGTAATTAGGTATCATTACAGGACAAAAAACTTATTATTTCCAGCCGCCCATCACCTCCTGTTCTCCTGGAATTCATCCTTTATGAGAATTCCATATTGGAACTACAATAAAATGGAAAAAATTTACTAATATGAAAAATGTTAGTATTCTAGTATTTAGGTATCATTACAAGACAAAAAACTTATTATTTCCAGCCGCCCATCACCTCCTGTTCTCACAAATTAAAATGAAAAATGTTAGTATTCTAGTAATTAGGTATCATTACGGGACACAAAACTTATTATTTCCAGCCGCCCATCACCTCCAGTTCTCACAAAATTCATCCTTTAGTGCAATTCTAAATTGGAAATACAATAAAATGGAAAAAATTAATTAAAATGAAAAATGTTAGTATTCTAGTAATTAGGTATCATTACAGGACAAAAAACTTATTATTTCCAGCCGCCCATCACCTCCTGTTCTCCTGGAATTCATCCTTTATGAGAATTCCATATTGGAACTACAATAAAATGGAAAAAATTTACTAATATGAAAAATGTTAGTATTCTAGTATTTAGGTATCATTACAAGACAAAAAACTTATTATTTCCAGCCGCCCATCACCTCCTGTTCTCACAAATTAAAATGAAAAATGTTAGTATTCTAGTAATTAGGTATCATTACGGGACACAAAACTTATTATTTCCAGCCGCCCATCACCTCCAGTTCTCACAAAATTCATCCTTTAGTGCAATTCTAAATTGGAAATACAATAAAATGGAAAAAATTAATTAAAATGAAAAATGTTAGTATTCTAGTAATTAGGTATCATTACAGGACAAAAAACTTATTATTTCCAGCCGCCCATCACCTCCTGTTCTCCTGGAATTCATCCTTTATGAGAATTCCATATTGGAACTACAATAAAATGGAAAAAATTTACTAAAATGAAAAATGTTAGTATTCTAGTATTTAGGTATCATTACAAGACAAAAAACTTATTATTTCCAGCCGCCCATCACCTCCTGTTCTCACAAATTAAAATGAAAAATGTTAGTATTCTAGTAATTAGGTATCATTACGGGACAAAAAACTTATTATTTCCAGCCGCCCATCACCTCCAGTTCTCACAAAATTCATCCTTTAGTGCAATTCTAAATTGGAAATACAATAAAATGGAAAAAATTTACTAAAATGAAAAATGTTAGTATTCTAGTATTTAGGTATCATTACAAGACGAAAAACTTATTATTTCCAGCCGCCCATCACCTCCTGTTCTCACAAAATTCATCCTTTAGTGGAATTCTAGATTGGAAATACAATAAAATGGAAAAAATTAACCAAAATTGAAAATGTTAGTATTCTAGTGATTAGGTATCATTACAAGACGAAAAACTTATTATTTCCAGCCGCCCGTCACCTCCTGTTCTCCTAAAATTCATCCTTTAGTGCAATTCTAGATTGGAAATACAATAAAATGGAAAAAATTAATTAAAATGAAAAATGTTAGTATTCTAGTAATTAGGTATCATTACGGGACAAAAAACTTATTATTTCCAGCCGCCCATCACCTTCAGTTCTCACAAAATTCATCCTTTAGTGCAATTCTAAATTGGAAATACAATAAAATGGAAAAAATTAATTAAAATGAAAAATGTTAGTATTCTAGGATTTAGGTATCATTACAAGACGAAAAACTTATTATTTCCAGCCGCCCATCACCTCCTGTTCCCAAAAAAATTCATCCTTTAGTGGAATTCTAGATTGGAAATACAATAAAATGGAAAAAATTAAATAAAATGGAAAATGTTAGTCTTCTAGTGATAAGGTATCATTACTGGACGAAAAACTTATATTTTCCAGCTGCCCGTCACCTCCTGTTCTCTTGGAATACATCCTTTAGTGGAATTCCAAATTGGAAATACAATAAAATGGAAAAAATTAATTAAAATGAAAAATGTTAGTAGTCTAGTATTTAGGTATCATTACAAGACGAAAAACTTATTATTTCCAGCCGCCCATCACCTCCTGTTCTCACAAAATTCATCCTTTAGTGCAATTCAAAATTGGAAATACAATAAAATGGAAAAAATTAATTAAAATGAAAAATGTTAGTATTCTAGTATTTAGGTATCATTACAAGACGAAAAACTTATTATTTCCAGCCGCCCATCACCTCCTGTTCTCTTGGAATACATCCTTTAGTGGAATTCCAAATTGGAAATACAATAAAATGGAAAAAATTAATTAAAATGAAAAATGTTAGTATTCTAGTATTTAGGTATCATTACAAGACGAAAAACTTATTATTTCCAGCCGCCCATCACCTCCTGTTCTCACAAAATTCATCCTTTAGTGGAATTCTAGATTGGAAATACAATAAAATGGAAAAAATTAAATAAAATGAAAAATGTTAGTATTCTAGTAAATGGGTATCATTACAGGACGAAAAACTTATATTTTCCAGCTGCCCGTCACCTCCTGTTCTCTTGGAATACATCCTTTAGTGGAATTCCAAATTGGAAATACAATAAAATGGAAAAAATTAATTAAAATGAAAAATGTTAGTATTCTAGTATTTAGGTATCATTACAAGACGAAAAACTTATTATTTCCAGCCGCCCATCACCTCCTGTTCTCACAAAATTTATCCTTTAGTGGAATTCTAGATTGGAAATACAATAAAATGGCAAAAATTAATTAAAATAAAGAATGTTAGTATTCTAGTATTTAGGTATCATTACAGGACGAAAAACTTATTATTTCCAGCCGCCCATCACCTCCTGTTCTCAAAAAATTCATCCTTTAGTGGAATTCCATATTGGAACTACAATAAAATGGAAAAAATTAACTAAAATGGAAAATGTTAGTATTCTAGTGGTTAGGTATCATTACTGGACGAAAAACTTATATTTTCCAGCTGCCCGTCACCTCCTGTTCTCTTGGAATACATCCTTTAGTGCAATTCAAAATTGGAAATACAATAAAATGGAAAAAATTAATTAAAATTAAAAATGTTAGTATTCTAGTATTTAGGTATCATTACAAGACGAGAAACTTATTATTTCCAGCCGCCCATCACCTCCTGTTCTCAAAAAATTCATCCTTTAGTGGAATTCTAGATTGGAAATACAATAAAATGGAAAAAATTAACTAAAATGGAAAATGTTAGTATTCTAGTAATTAGGTATCATTACAAGACGAAAAACTTATTATTTCCAGCCGCCCGTCACCTCCTGTTCTCCTGGAATTCATCCTTTATGAGAATTCCATATTGGAACTACAATAAAATGGAAAAAATTTACTAAAATGAAAAATGTTAGTATTCTAGTATTTAGGTATCATTACAAGACAAAAAACTTATTATTTCCAGCCGCCCATCACCTCCTGTTCTCACAAAATTCATCTTTTAGTGCAATTGTAAATTGGAAATACAATAAAATGGAAAAAATTAATTAAAATGAAAAGTGTTAGTATTCTAGTATTTAGGTATCATTACAAGACGAAAAACTTATTATTTCCAGACGCCCATCACCTCCTGTTCTCAAAAAATTTATCCTTTAGTGGAATTCTAGATTGGAAATACAATAAAATGGAAAAAATTAATTAAAATGAAAAATGTTAGTATTCTAGTATTTAGGTATCATTACAAGACGAAAAACTTATTATTTCCAGCCGCCCATCACCTCCTGTTCTCCTGGAATTCATCCTTTATGAGAATTCCATATTGGAACTACAATAAAATGGAAAAAATTTACTAAAATGAAAAATGTTAGTATTCTAGTATTTAGGTATCATTACAAGACAAAAAACTTATTATTTCCAGCCGCCCATCACCTCCTGTTCTCAAAAAATTCATCCTTTAGTGGAATTCTAGATTGGAAATACAATAAAACGGAAAAAATTAACTAAAATGGAAAATGTTAGTATTCTAGTGATTAAGTATCATTACTGGACGAAAAACTTATATTTTCCAGCTGCGCGTCACCTCCTGTTCTCTTGGAATACATCCTTTAGTGGAATTCCAAATTGGAAATACAATAAAATGGAAAAAATTAACTAAAATAAAGAATGTTAGTATTCTAGTATTTAGGTATCATTACAGAACGAAAAACTTATATTTTCCAGCTGCCCGTCACCTCCTGTTCTCTTGGAATATATCCTTTAGTGGAATTCCAAATTGGAAATACAATAAAATGGAAAAAATTAATTAAAATGAAAAATGTTAGTATTCTAGTGATTAGGTATCATTACTGGACGAAAAACTTATATTTTCCAGCTGCCCGTCACCTCCTGTTCTCTTGGAATACATCCTTTAGTGGAATTCCAAATTGGAAATACAATAAAATGGAAAAAATTAATTAAAATGAAAAATGTTAGTATTCTAGTATTTAGGTATCATTACAAGACGAAAAACTTATTATTTCCAGCCGCCCATCACCTCCTGTTCTCACAAAATTCATCCTTTAGTGGAATTCTAGATTGGAAATACAATAAAATGGAGAAAATTAATTAAAATGAAAAATGTTAGTATTCTAGTATTTAGGTATCATTACAAGACGAAAAACTTATTATTTCCAGCCGCCCATCACCTCCTGTTCTCACAAAATTCATCCTTTAGTGGAATTCTAGATTGGAAATACAATAAAATGGAAAAAATTAATTAAAATGAAAAATGTTAGTATTCTAGTATTTAGGTATCATTACAAGACGAAAAACTTATTATTTCTAGCCGCCCATCACCTCCTGTTCTCAAAAAATTCATCCTTTAGTGCAATTCTAGATTGGAAATACAATAAAATGGAAAAAATTAACTAAAATGGAAAATGTTAGTATTCTAGTGATTAGGTATCATTACTGGACGAAAAACTTATATTTTCCAGCTGCCCGTCACCTCCTGTTCTCTTGGAATACATCCTTTAGTGGAATTCCAAATTGGAAATACAATAAAATGGAAAAAATTAATTAAAATGAAAAATGTTAGTATTCTAGTATTTAGGTATCATTACAAGACGAAAAACTTATTATTTCCAGCCGCCCATCACCTCCTGTTCTCACAAAATTCATCCTTTAGTGGAATTCTAGATTGGAAATACAATAAAATGGAAAAAATTAATTAAAATGAAAAATGTTAGTATTCTAGTATTTAGGTATCATTACAAGACGAAAAACTTATTATTTCTAGCCGCCCATCACCTCCTGTTCTCAAAAAATTCATCCTTTAGTGCAATTCTAGATTGGAAATACAATAAAATGGAAAAAATTAACTAAAATGGAAAATGTTAGTATTCTAGTGATTAGGTATCATTACTGGACGAAAAACTTATATTTTCCAGCTGCCCGTCACCTCCTGTTCTCTTGGAATACATCCTTTAGTGGAATTCCAAATTGGAAATACAATAAAATGGAAAAAATTAATTAAAATGAAAAATGTTAGTATTCTAGTATTTAGGTATCATTACAAGACGAAAAACTTATTATTTCCAGCCGCCCATCACCTCCTGTTCTCACAAAATTCATCCTTTAGTGGAATTCTAGATTGGAAATACAATAAAATGGAAAAAATTAATTAAAATGAAAAATGTTAGTATTCTAGTATTTAGGTATCATTACAAGACGAAAAACTTATTATTTCCAGCCGCCCATCACCTCCTGTTCTCACAAAATTCATCCTTTAGTGGAATTCTAGATTGGAAATACAATAAAATGGAAAAAATTAATTAAAATGAAAAATGTTAGTATTCTAGTATTTAGGTATCATTACAAGACGAAAAACTTATTATTTCCAGCCGCCCATCACCTCCTGTTCTCTTGGAATACATCCTTTAGTGCAATTCAAAATTGGAAATACAATAAAATGGAAAAAATTAATTAAAATGAAAAATGTTAGTATTCTAGTATTTAGGTATCATTACAAGACGAAAAACTTATTATTTCCAGCCGCCCATCACCTCCTGTTCTCTTGGAATACATCCTTTAGTGGAATTCCAAATTGGAAATACAATAAAATGGAAAAAATTAATTAAAATGAAAAATGTTAGTATTCTAGTATTTAGGTATCATTACAAGACGAAAAACTTATTATTTCCAGCCGCCCATCACCTCCTGTTCTCACAAAATTCATCCTTTAGTGGAATTCTAGATTGGAAATACAATAAAATGGAAAAAATTAAATAAAATGAAAAATGTTAGTATTCTAGTAAATGGGTATCATTACAGGCCGAAAAACTTATATTTTCCAGCTGCCCGTCACCTCCTGTTCTCTTGGAATACATCCTTTAGTGGAATTCCAAATTGGAAATACAATAAAATGGAAAAAATTAATTAAAATGAAAAATGTTAGTATTCTAGTATTTAGGTATCATTACAAGACGAAAAACTTATTATTTCCAGCCGCCCATCACCTCCTGTTCTCACAAAATTTATCCTTTAGTGGAATTCTAGATTGGAAATACAATAAAATGGGAAAAATTAATTAAAATAAAGAATGTTAGTATTCTAGTATTTAGGTATCATTACAGGACGAAAAACTTATTATTTCCAGCCGCCCATCACCTCCTGTTCTCAAAAAATTCATCCTTTTGTGGAATTCCATATTGGAACTACAATAAAATGGAAAAAATTAACTAAAATGGAAAATGTTAGTATTCTAGTGGTTAGGTATCATTACTGGACGAAAAACTTATATTTTCCAGCTGCCCGTCACCTCCTGTTCTCTTGGAATACATCCTTTAGTGCAATTCAAAATTGGAAATACAATAAAATGGAAAAAATTAATTAAAATTAAAAATGTTAGTATTCTAGTATTTAGGTATCATTACAAGACGAGAAACTTATTATTTCCAGCCGCCCATCACCTCCTGTTCTCAAAAAATTCATCCTTTAGTGGAATTCTAGATTGGAAATACAATAAAATGGAAAAAATTAACTAAAATGGAAAATGTTAGTATTCTAGTAATTAGGTATCATTACAAGACGAAAAACTTATTATTTCCAGCCGCCCGTCACCTCCTGTTCTCCTGGAATTCATCCTTTATGAGAATTCCATATTGGAACTACAATAAAATGGAAAAAATTTACTAAAATGAAAAATGTTAGTATTCTAGTATTTAGGTATCATTACAAGACGAGAAACTTATTATTTCCAGCCGCCCATCACCTCCTGTTCTCAAAAAATTCATCCTTTAGTGGAATTCTAGATTGGAAATACAATAAAATGGAAAAAATTAACTAAAATGGAAAATGTTAGTAGTCTAGTATTTAGGTATCATTACAAGACGAAAAACTTATTATTTCCAGCCGCCCATCACCTCCTGTTCTCACAAAATTCATCCTTTAGTGCAATTCAAAATTGGAAATACAATAAAATGGAAAAAATTAATTAAAATGAAAAATGTTAGTATTCTAGTATTTAGGTATCATTACAAGACGAAAAACTTATTATTTCCAGCCGCCCATCACCTCCTGTTCTCTTGGAATACATCCTTTAGTGGAATTCCAAATTGGAAATACAATAAAATGGAAAAAATTAATTAAAATGAAAAATGTTAGTATTCTAGTATTTAGGTATCATTACAAGACGAAAAACTTATTATTTCCAGCCGCCCATCACCTCCTGTTCTCACAAAATTCATCCTTTAGTGGAATTCTAAATTGGAAATACAATAAAATGGAAAAAATTAAATAAAATAAAGAATGTTAGTATTCTAGTATTTAGGTATCATTACAGGACGAAAAACTTATTATTTCCAGCCGCCCATCACCTCCTGTTCTCAAAAAATTCATCCTTTAGTGGAATTCCATATTGGAACTACAATAAAATGGAAAAAATTAACTAAAATGGAAAATGTTAGTATTCTAGTGGTTAGGTATCATTACTGGACGAAAAACTTATATTTTCCAGCTGCCCGTCACCTCCTGTTCTCTTGGAATACATCCTTTAGTGCAATTCAAAATTGGAAATACAATAAAATGGAAAAAATTAATTAAAATTAAAAATGTTAGTATTCTAGTATTTAGGTATCATTACAAGACGAGAAACTTATTATTTCCAGCCGCCCATCACCTCCTGTTCTCAAAAAATTCATCCTTTAGTGGAATTCTAGATTGGAAATACAATAAAATGGAAAAAATTAACTAAAATGGAAAATGTTAGTATTCTAGTAATTAGGTATCATTACAAGACGAAAAACTTATTATTTCCAGCCGCCCGTCACCTCCTGTTCTCCTGGAATTCATCCTTTATGAGAATTCCATATTGGAACTACAATAAAATGGAAAAAATTTACTAAAATGAAAAATGTTAGTATTCTAGTATTTAGGTATCATTACAAGACAAAAAACTTATTATTTCCAGCCGCCCATCACCTCCTGTTCTCACAAAATTCATCTTTTAGTGCAATTGTAAATTGGAAATACAATAAAATGGAAAAAATTAATTAAAATGAAAAGTGTTAGTATTCTAGTATTTAGGTATCATTACAAGACGAAAAACTTATTATTTCCAGACGCCCATCACCTCCTGTTCTCAAAAAATTTATCCTTTAGTGGAATTCTAGATTGGAAATACAATAAAATGGAAAAAATTAATTAAAATGAAAAATGTTAGTATTCTAGTATTTAGGTATCATTACAAGACGAAAAACTTATTATTTCCAGCCGCCCATCACCTCCTGTTCTCCTGGAATTCATCCTTTATGAGAATTCCATATTGGAACTACAATAAAATGGAAAAAATTTACTAAAATGAAAAATGTTAGTATTCTAGTATTTAGGTATCATTACAAGACAAAAAACTTATTATTTCCAGCCGCCCATCACCTCCTGTTCTCAAAAAATTCATCCTTTAGTGGAATTCTAGATTGGAAATACAATAAAACGGAAAAAATTAACTAAAATGGAAAATGTTAGTATTCTAGTGATTAGGTATCATTACTGGACGAAAAACTTATATTTTCCAGCTGCGCGTCACCTCCTGTTCTCTTGGAATACATCCTTTAGTGGAATTCCAAATTGGAAATACAATAAAATGGAAAAAATTAACTAAAATAAAGAATGTTAGTATTCTAGTATTTAGGTATCATTACAGGACGAAAAACTTATATTTTCCAGCTGCCCGTCACCTCCTGTTCTCTTGGAATATATCCTTTAGTGGAATTCCAAATTGGAAATACAATAAAATGGAAAAAATTAATTAAAATGAAAAATGTTAGTATTCTAGTGATTAGGTATCATTACTGGACGAAAAACTTATATTTTCCAGCTGCCCGTCACCTCCTGTTCTCTTGGAATACATCCTTTAGTGGAATTCCAAATTGGAAATACAATAAAATGGAAAAAATTAATTAAAATGAAAAATGTTAGTATTCTAGTATTTAGGTATCATTACAAGACGAAAAACTTATTATTTCCAGCCGCCCATCACCTCCTGTTCTCACAAAATTCATCCTTTAGTGGAATTCTAGATTGGAAATACAATAAAATGGAGAAAATTAATTAAAATGAAAAATGTTAGTATTCTAGTATTTAGGTATCATTACAAGACGAAAAACTTATTATTTCCAGCCGCCCATCACCTCCTGTTCTCACAAAATTCATCCTTTAGTGGAATTCTAGATTGGAAATACAATAAAATGGAAAAAATTAATTAAAATGAAAAATGTTAGTATTCTAGTATTTAGGTATCATTACAAGACGAAAAACTTATTATTTCTAGCCGCCCATCACCTCCTGTTCTCAAAAAATTCATCCTTTAGTGCAATTCTAGATTGGAAATACAATAAAATGGAAAAAATTAACTAAAATGGAAAATGTTAGTATTCTAGTGATTAGGTATCATTACTGGACGAAAAACTTATATTTTCCAGCTGCCCGTCACCTCCTGTTCTCTTGGAATACATCCTTTAGTGGAATTCCAAATTGGAAATACAATAAAATGGAAAAAATTAATTAAAATGAAAAATGTTAGTATTCTAGTATTTAGGTATCATTACAAGACGAAAAACTTATTATTTCCAGCCGCCCATCACCTCCTGTTCTCACAAAATTCATCCTTTAGTGGAATTCTAGATTGGAAATACAATAAAATGGAAAAAATTAATTAAAATGAAAAATGTTAGTATTCTAGTATTTAGGTATCATTACAAGACGAAAAACTTATTATTTCCAGCCGCCCATCACCTCCTGTTCTCACAAAATTCATCCTTTAGTGGAATTCTAGATTGGAAATACAATAAAATGGAAAAAATTAATTAAAATGAAAAATGTTAGTATTCTAGTATTTAGGTATCATTACAAGACGAAAAACTTATTATTTCCAGCCGCCCATCACCTCCTGTTCTCTTGGAATACATCCTTTAGTGCAATTCAAAATTGGAAATACAATAAAATGGAAAAAATTAATTAAAATGAAAAATGTTAGTATTCTAGTATTTAGGTATCATTACAAGACGAAAAACTTATTATTTCCAGCCGCCCATCACCTCCTGTTCTCTTGGAATACATCCTTTAGTGGAATTCCAAATTGGAAATACAATAAAATGGAAAAAATTAATTAAAATGAAAAATGTTAGTATTCTAGTATTTAGGTATCATTACAAGACGAAAAACTTATTATTTCCAGCCGCCCATCACCTCCTGTTCTCACAAAATTCATCCTTTAGTGGAATTCTAGATTGGAAATACAATAAAATGGAAAAAATTAAATAAAATGAAAAATGTTAGTATTCTAGTAAATGGGTATCATTACAGGACGAAAAACTTATATTTTCCAGCTGCCCGTCACCTCCTGTTCTCTTGGAATACATCCTTTAGTGGAATTCCAAATTGGAAATACAATAAAATGGAAAAAATTAATTAAAATGAAAAATGTTAGTATTCTAGTATTTAGGTATCATTACAAGACGAAAAACTTATTATTTCCAGCCGCCCATCACCTCCTGTTCTCACAAAATTTATCCTTTAGTGGAATTCTAGATTGGAAATACAATAAAATGGGAAAAATTAATTAAAATAAAGAATGTTAGTATTCTAGTATTTAGGTATCATTACAGGACGAAAAACTTATTATTTCCAGCCGCCCATCACCTCCTGTTCTCAAAAAATTCATCCTTTAGTGGAATTCCATATTGGAACTACAATAAAATGGAAAAAATTAACTAAAATGGAAAATGTTAGTATTCTAGTGGTTAGGTATCATTACTGGACGAAAAACTTATATTTTCCAGCTGCCCGTCACCTCCTGTTCTCTTGGAATACATCCTTTAGTGCAATTCAAAATTGGAAATACAATAAAATGGAAAAAATTAATTAAAATTAAAAATGTTAGTATTCTAGTATTTAGGTATCATTACAAGACGAGAAACTTATTATTTCCAGCCGCCCATCACCTCCTGTTCTCAAAAAATTCATCCTTTAGTGGAATTCTAGATTGGAAATACAATAAAATGGAAAAAATTAACTAAAATGGAAAATGTTAGTATTCTAGTAATTAGGTATCATTACAAGACGAAAAACTTATTATTTCCAGCCGCCCGTCACCTCCTGTTCTCCTGGAATTCATCCTTTATGAGAATTCCATATTGGAACTACAATAAAATGGAAAAAATTTACTAAAATGAAAAATGTTAGTATTCTAGTATTTAGGTATCATTACAAGACAAAAAACTTATTATTTCCAGCCGCCCATCACCTCCTGTTCTCACAAAATTCATCTTTTAGTGCAATTGTAAATTGGAAATACAATAAAATGGAAAAAATTAATTAAAATGAAAAGTGTTAGTATTCTAGTATTTAGGTATCATTACAAGACGAAAAACTTATTATTTCCAGACGCCCATCACCTCCTGTTCTCAAAAAATTTATCCTTTAGTGGAATTCTAGATTGGAAATACAATAAAATGGAAAAAATTAATTAAAATGAAAAATGTTAGTATTCTAGTATTTAGGTATCATTACAAGACGAAAACTTATTATTTCCAGCCGCCCATCACCTCCTGTTCTCCTGGAATTCATCCTTTATGAGAATTCCATATTGGAACTACAATAAAATGGAAAAAATTTACTAAAATGAAAAATGTTAGTATTCTAGTATTTAGGTATCATTACAAGACAAAAAACTTATTATTTCCAGCCGCCCATCACCTCCTGTTCTCACAAAATTCATCTTTTAGTGCAATTGTAAATTGGAAATACAATAAAATGGAAAAAATTAATTAAAATGAAAAGTGTTAGTATTCTAGTATTTAGGTATCATTACAAGACGAAAAACTTATTATTTCCAGACGCCCATCACCTCCTGTTCTCAAAAAATTTATCCTTTAGTGGAATTCTAGATTGGAAATACAATAAAATGGAAAAAATTAATTAAAATGAAAAATGTTAGTATTCTAGTATTTAGGTATCATTACAAGACGAAAACTTATTATTTCCAGCCGCCCATCACCTCCTGTTCTCAAAAAATTCATCCTTTAGTGGAATTCTAGATTGGAAATACAATAAAACGGAAAAAATTAACTAAAATGGAAAATGTTAGTATTCTAGTGATTAGGTATCATTACTGGACGAAAAACTTATATTTTCCAGCTGCGCGTCACCTCCTGTTCTCTTGGAATACATCCTTTAGTGGAATTCCAAATTGGAAATACAATAAAATGGAAAAAATTAACTAAAATAAAGAATGTTAGTATTCTAGTATTTAGGTATCATTACAGGACGAAAAACTTATATTTTCCAGCTGCCCGTCACCTCCTGTTCTCTTGGAATATATCCTTTAGTGGAATTCCAAATTGGAAATACAATAAAATGGAAAAAATTAATTAAAATGAAAAATGTTAGTATTCTAGTATTTAGGTATCATTACAAGACGAAAAACTTATTATTTCCAGCCGCCCATCACCTCCTGTTCTCAAAAAATTCATCCTTTAGTGGAATTCTAGATTGGAAATACAATAAAATGGAAAAAATTAATTAAAATGAAAAATGTTAGTATTCTAGTATTTAGGTATCATTACAAGACGAAAAACTTATTATTTCCAGCCGCCCATCACCTCCTGTTGTCCTGGAATTCATCCTTTATGAGAATTCCATATTGGAACTACAATAAAATGGAAAAAATTTACTAAAATGAAAAATGTTAGTATTCTAGTGATTAGGTATCATTACTGGACGAAAAACTTATATTTTCCAGCTGCGCGTCACCTCCTGTTCTCTTGGAATACATCCTTTAGTGGAATTCCAAATTGGAAATACAATAAAATGGAAAAAATTAACTAAAATAAAGAATGTTAGTATTCTAGTATTTAGGTATCATTACAGGACGAAAAACTTATATTTTCCAGCTGCCCGTCACCTCCTGTTCTCTTGGAATATATCCTTTAGTGGAATTCCAAATTGGAAATTGATAAAATGGAAAAAATTAATTAAAATGAAAAATGTTAGTATTCTAGTATTTAGGTATCATTAAAAGACGAAAAACTTATTATTTCCAGCCGCCCATCACCTCCTGTTCTCAAAAAATTCATCCTTTAGTGGAATTCTAGATTGGAAATACAATAAAATGGAAAAAATTAATTAAAATGAAAAATGTTAGTATTCTAGTATTTAGGTATCATTACAAGACGAAAAACTTATATTTTCCAGCTGCCCGTCACCTCCTGTTCTCTTGGAATACATCCTTTAGTGCAATTCAAAATTGGAAATACAATAAAATGGAAAAAATTAATTAAAATGAAAAATGTTAGTATTCTAGTGATTAGGTATCATTACTGGACGAAAAACTTATATTTTCCAGCTGCCCGTCACCTCCTGTTCTCTTGGAATACATCCTTTAGTGGAATTCCAAATTGGAAATACAATAAAATGGAAAAAATTAATTAAAATGAAAAATGTTAGTATTCTAGTATTTAGGTATCATTACAAGACGAAAAACTTATTATTTCCAGCCGCCCATCACCTCCTGTTCTCACAAAATTCATCCTTTAGTGGAATTCTAGATTGGAAATACAATAAAATGGAAAAAATTAATTAAAATGAAAAATGTTAGTATTCTAGTATTTAGGTATCATTACAAGACGAAAAACTTATTATTTCCAGCCGCCCATCACCTCCTGTTCTCACAAAATTCATCCTTTAGTGGAATTCTAGATTGGAAATACAATAAAATGGAAAAAATTAATTAAAATGAAAAATGTTAGTATTCTAGTATTTAGGTATCATTACAAGACGAAAAACTTATTATTTCCAGCCGCCCATCACCTCCTGTTCCCAAAAAATTCATCCTTTAGTGCAATTCTAGATTGGAAATACAATAAAATGGAAAAAATTAACTAAAATGGAAAATGTTAGTATTCTAGTGATTAGGTATCATTACTGGACGAAAAACTTATATTTTCCAGCTGCCCGTCACCTCCTGTTCTCTTGGAATACATCCTTTAGTGGAATTCCAAATTGGAAATACAATAAAATGGAAAAAATTAATTAAAATGAAAAATGTTAGCATTCTAGTATTTAGGTATCATTACAAGACGAAAAACTTATTATTTCCAGCCGCCCATCACCTCCTGTTCTCACAAAATTCATCCTTTAGTGGAATTCTAGATTGGAAATACAATAAAATGGAAAAAATTAATTAAAATGAAAAATGTTAGTATTCTAGTATTTAGGTATCATTACAAGACGAAAAACTTATTATTTCCAGCCGCCCATCACCTCCTGTTCTCACAAAATTCATCCTTTAGTGGAATTCTAGATTGGAAATACAATAAAATGGAAAAAATTAATTAAAATGAAAAATGTTAGTATTCTAGTATTTAGGTATCATTACAAGACGAAAAACTTATTATTTCCAGCCGCCCATCACCTCCTGTTCTCTTGGAATACATCCTTTAGTGCAATTCAAAATTGGAAATACAATAAAATGGAAAAAATTAATTAAAATGAAAAATGTTAGTATTCTAGTATTTAGGTATCATTACAAGACGAAAAACTTATTATTTCCAGCCGCCCATCACCTCCTGTTCTCTTGGAATACATCCTTTAGTGGAATTCCAAATTGGAAATACAATAAAATGGAAAAAATTAATTAAAATGAAAAATGTTAGTATTCTAGTATTTAGGTATCATTACAAGACGAAAAACTTATTATTTCCAGCCGCCCATCACCTCCTGTTCTCACAAAATTCATCCTTTAGTGGAATTCTAGATTGGAAATACAATAAAATGGAAAAAATTAAATAAAATGAAAAATGTTAGTATTCTAGTAAATGGGTATCATTACAGGACGAAAAACTTATATTTTCCAGCTGCCCGTCACCTCCTGTTCTCTTGGAATACATCCTTTAGTGGAATTCCAAATTGGAAATACAATAAAATGGAAAAAATTAATTAAAATGAAAAATGTTAGTATTCTAGTATTTAGGTATCATTACAAGACGAAAAACTTATTATTTCCAGCCGCCCATCACCTCCTGTTCTCACAAAATTTATCCTTTAGTGGAATTCTAGATTGGAAATACAATAAAATGGGAAAAATTAATTAAAATAAAGAATGTTAGTATTCTAGTATTTAGGTATCATTACAGGACGAAAAACTTATTATTTCCAGCCGCCCATCACCTCCTGTTCTCAAAAAATTCATCCTTTAGTGGAATTCCATATTGGAACTACAATAAAATGGAAAAAATTAACTAAAATGGAAAATGTTAGTATTCTAGTGGTTAGGTATCATTACTGGACGAAAAACTTATATTTTCCAGCTGCCCGTCACCTCCTGTTCTCTTGGAATACATCCTTTAGTGCAATTCAAAATTGGAAATACAATAAAATGGAAAAAATTAATTAAAATGAAAAATGTTAGTATTCTAGTATTTAGGTATCATTACAAGACGAAAAACTTATTATTTCCAGCCGCCCATCACCTCCTGTTCTCTTGGAATACATCCTTTAGTGGAATTCCAAATTGGAAATACAATAAAATGGAAAAAATTAATTAAAATGAAAAATGTTAGTATTCTAGTATTTAGGTATCATTACAAGACGAAAAACTTATTATTTCCAGCCGCCCATCACCTCCTGTTCTCCTGGAATTCATCCTTTACGAGAATTCCATATTGGAACTACAATAAAATGGAAAAAATTTACTAAAATGAAAAATGTTAGTATTCTAGTATTTAGGTATCATTACAAGACAAAAAACTTATTATTTCCAGCCGCCCATCACCTCCTGTTCTCAAAAAATTCATCCTTTAGTGGAATTCTAGATTGGAAATACAATAAAACGGAAAAAATTAACTAAAATGGAAAATGTTAGTATTCTAGTATTTAGGTATCATTACAGGACGAAAAACTTATATTTTCCAGCTGCCCGTCACCTCCTGTTCTCTTGGAATACATCCTTTAGTGGAATTCCAAATTGGAAATACAATAAAATGGAAAAAATTAATTAAAATGAAAAATGTTAGTATTCTAGTATTTAGGTATCATTACAAGACGAAAAACTTATATTTTCCAGCTGCCCGTCACCTCCTGTTCTCTTGGAATATATCCTTTAGTGGAATTCCAAATTGGAAATACAATAAAATGGAAAAAATTAATTAAAATGAAAAATGTTAGTATTCTAGTGATTAGGTATCATTACTGGACGAAAAACTTATTATTTCCAGCCGCCCATCACCTCCTGTTCTCAAAAAATTCATCCTTTAGTGGAATTCCATATTGGAACTACAATAAAATGGAAAAAATTAACTAAAATGGAAAATGTTAGTATTCTAGTGGTTAGGTATCATTACTGGACGAAAAACTTATATTTTCCAGCTGCCCGTCACCTCCTGTTCTCTTGGAATACATCCTTTAGTGCAATTCAAAATTGGAAATACAATAAAATGGAAAAAATTAATTAAAATTAAAAATGTTAGTATTCTAGTATTTAGGTATCATTACAAGACGAGAAACTTATTATTTCCAGCCGCCCATCACCTCCTGTTCTCAAAAAATTCATCCTTTAGTGGAATTCTAGATTGGAAATACAATAAAATGGAAAAAATTAACTAAAATGGAAAATGTTAGTATTCTAGTAATTAGGTATCATTACAAGACGAAAAACTTATTATTTCCAGCCGCCCGTCACCTCCTGTTCTCCTGGAATTCATCCTTTATGAGAATTCCATATTGGAACTACAATAAAATGGAAAAAATTTACTAAAATGAAAAATGTTAGTATTCTAGTATTTAGGTATCATTACAGGACGAAAAACTTATATTTTCCAGCTGCCCGTCACCTCCTGTTCTCTTGGAATATATCCTTTAGTGGAATTCCAAATTGGAAATTGATAAAATGGAAAAAATTAATTAAAATGAAAAATGTTAGTATTCTAGTATTTAGGTATCATTAAAAGACGAAAAACTTATTATTTCCAGCCGCCCATCACCTCCTGTTCTCAAAAAATTCATCCTTTAGTGGAATTCTAGATTGGAAATACAATAAAATGGAAAAAATTAATTAAAATGAAAAATGTTAGTATTCTAGTATTTAGGTATCATTACAAGACGAAAAACTTATATTTTCCAGCTGCCCGTCACCTCCTGTTCTCTTGGAATACATCCTTTAGTGCAATTCAAAATTGGAAATACAATAAAATGGAAAAAATTAATTAAAATGAAAAATGTTAGTATTCTAGTGATTAGGTATCATTACTGGACGAAAAACTTATATTTTCCAGCTGCCCGTCACCTCCTGTTCTCTTGGAATACATCCTTTAGTGGAATTCCAAATTGGAAATACAATAAAATGGAAAAAATTAATTAAAATGAAAAATGTTAGTATTCTAGTATTTAGGTATCATTACAAGACGAAAAACTTATTATTTCCAGCCGCCCATCACCTCCTGTTCTCACAAAATTCATCCTTTAGTGGAATTCTAGATTGGAAATACAATAAAATGGAAAAAATTAATTAAAATGAAAAATGTTAGTATTCTAGTATTTAGGTATCATTACAAGACGAAAAACTTATTATTTCCAGCCGCCCATCACCTCCTGTTCTCACAAAATTCATCCTTTAGTGGAATTCTAGATTGGAAATACAATAAAATGGAAAAAATTAATTAAAATGAAAAATGTTAGTATTCTAGTATTTAGGTATCATTACAAGACGAAAAACTTATTATTTCCAGCCGCCCATCACCTCCTGTTCCCAAAAAATTCATCCTTTAGTGCAATTCTAGATTGGAAATACAATAAAATGGAAAAAATTAACTAAAATGGAAAATGTTAGTATTCTAGTGATTAGGTATCATTACTGGACGAAAAACTTATATTTTCCAGCTGCCCGTCACCTCCTGTTCTCTTGGAATACATCCTTTAGTGGAATTCCAAATTGGAAATACAATAAAATGGAAAAAATTAATTAAAATGAAAAATGTTAGCATTCTAGTATTTAGGTATCATTACAAGACGAAAAACTTATTATTTCCAGCCGCCCATCACCTCCTGTTCTCACAAAATTCATCCTTTAGTGGAATTCTAGATTGGAAATACAATAAAATGGAAAAAATTAATTAAAATGAAAAATGTTAGTATTCTAGTATTTAGGTATCATTACAAGACGAAAAACTTATTATTTCCAGCCGCCCATCACCTCCTGTTCTCACAAAATTCATCCTTTAGTGGAATTCTAGATTGGAAATACAATAAAATGGAAAAAATTAATTAAAATGAAAAATGTTAGTATTCTAGTATTTAGGTATCATTACAAGACGAAAAACTTATTATTTCCAGCCGCCCATCACCTCCTGTTCTCTTGGAATACATCCTTTAGTGCAATTCAAAATTGGAAATACAATAAAATGGAAAAAATTAATTAAAATGAAAAATGTTAGTATTCTAGTATTTAGGTATCATTACAAGACGAAAAACTTATTATTTCCAGCCGCCCATCACCTCCTGTTCTCTTGGAATACATCCTTTAGTGGAATTCCAAATTGGAAATACAATAAAATGGAAAAAATTAATTAAAATGAAAAATGTTAGTATTCTAGTATTTAGGTATCATTACAAGACGAAAAACTTATTATTTCCAGCCGCCCATCACCTCCTGTTCTCACAAAATTCATCCTTTAGTGGAATTCTAGATTGGAAATACAATAAAATGGAAAAAATTAAATAAAATGAAAAATGTTAGTATTCTAGTAAATGGGTATCATTACAGGACGAAAAACTTATATTTTCCAGCTGCCCGTCACCTCCTGTTCTCTTGGAATACATCCTTTAGTGGAATTCCAAATTGGAAATACAATAAAATGGAAAAAATTAATTAAAATGAAAAATGTTAGTATTCTAGTATTTAGGTATCATTACAAGACGAAAAACTTATTATTTCCAGCCGCCCATCACCTCCTGTTCTCACAAAATTTATCCTTTAGTGGAATTCTAGATTGGAAATACAATAAAATGGGAAAAATTAATTAAAATAAAGAATGTTAGTATTCTAGTATTTAGGTATCATTACAGGACGAAAAACTTATTATTTCCAGCCGCCCATCACCTCCTGTTCTCAAAAAATTCATCCTTTAGTGGAATTCCATATTGGAACTACAATAAAATGGAAAAAATTAACTAAAATGGAAAATGTTAGTATTCTAGTGGTTAGGTATCATTACTGGACGAAAAACTTATATTTTCCAGCTGCCCGTCACCTCCTGTTCTCTTGGAATACATCCTTTAGTGCAATTCAAAATTGGAAATACAATAAAATGGAAAAAATTAATTAAAATGAAAAATGTTAGTATTCTAGTATTTAGGTATCATTACAAGACGAAAAACTTATTATTTCCAGCCGCCCATCACCTCCTGTTCTCTTGGAATACATCCTTTAGTGGAATTCCAAATTGGAAATACAATAAAATGGAAAAAATTAATTAAAATGAAAAATGTTAGTATTCTAGTATTTAGGTATCATTACAAGACGAAAAACTTATTATTTCCAGCCGCCCATCACCTCCTGTTCTCCTGGAATTCATCCTTTACGAGAATTCCATATTGGAACTACAATAAAATGGAAAAAATTTACTAAAATGAAAAATGTTAGTATTCTAGTATTTAGGTATCATTACAAGACAAAAAACTTATTATTTCCAGCCGCCCATCACCTCCTGTTCTCAAAAAATTCATCCTTTAGTGGAATTCTAGATTGGAAATACAATAAAACGGAAAAAATTAACTAAAATGGAAAATGTTAGTATTCTAGTATTTAGGTATCATTACAGGACGAAAAACTTATATTTTCCAGCTGCCCGTCACCTCCTGTTCTCTTGGAATACATCCTTTAGTGGAATTCCAAATTGGAAATACAATAAAATGGAAAAAATTAATTAAAATGAAAAATGTTAGTATTCTAGTATTTAGGTATCATTACAAGACGAAAAACTTATATTTTCCAGCTGCCCGTCACCTCCTGTTCTCTTGGAATATATCCTTTAGTGGAATTCCAAATTGGAAATACAATAAAATGGAAAAAATTAATTAAAATGAAAAATGTTAGTATTCTAGTGATTAGGTATCATTACTGGACGAAAAACTTATTATTTCCAGCCGCCCATCACCTCCTGTTCTCAAAAAATTCATCCTTTAGTGGAATTCCATATTGGAACTACAATAAAATGGAAAAAATTAACTAAAATGGAAAATGTTAGTATTCTAGTGGTTAGGTATCATTACTGGACGAAAAACTTATATTTTCCAGCTGCCCGTCACCTCCTGTTCTCTTGGAATACATCCTTTAGTGCAATTCAAAATTGGAAATACAATAAAATGGAAAAAATTAATTAAAATTAAAAATGTTAGTATTCTAGTATTTAGGTATCATTACAAGACGAGAAACTTATTATTTCCAGCCGCCCATCACCTCCTGTTCTCAAAAAATTCATCCTTTAGTGGAATTCTAGATTGGAAATACAATAAAATGGAAAAAATTAACTAAAATGGAAAATGTTAGTATTCTAGTAATTAGGTATCATTACAAGACGAAAAACTTATTATTTCCAGCCGCCCGTCACCTCCTGTTCTCCTGGAATTCATCCTTTATGAGAATTCCATATTGGAACTACAATAAAATGGAAAAAATTTACTAAAATGAAAAATGTTAGTATTCTAGTATTTAGGTATCATTACAAGACAAAAAACTTATTATTTCCAGCCGCCCATCACCTCCTGTTCTCACAAAATTCATCTTTTAGTGCAATTGTAAATTGGAAATACAATAAAATGGAAAAAATTAATTAAAATGAAAAGTGTTAGTATTCTAGTATTTAGGTATCATTACAAGACGAAAAACTTATTATTTCCAGACGCCCATCACCTCCTGTTCTCAAAAAATTTATCCTTTAGTGGAATTCTAGATTGGAAATACAATAAAATGGAAAAAATTAATTAAAATGAAAAATGTTAGTATTCTAGTATTTAGGTATCATTACAAGACGAAAACTTATTATTTCCAGCCGCCCATCACCTCCTGTTCTCCTGGAATTCATCCTTTATGAGAATTCCATATTGGAACTACAATAAAATGGAAAAAATTTACTAAAATGAAAAATGTTAGTATTCTAGTATTTAGGTATCATTACAAGACAAAAAACTTATTATTTCCAGCCGCCCATCACCTCCTGTTCTCAAAAAATTCATCCTTTAGTGGAATTCTAGATTGGAAATACAATAAAACGGAAAAAATTAACTAAAATGGAAAATGTTAGTATTCTAGTGATTAGGTATCATTACTGGACGAAAAACTTATATTTTCCAGCTGCGCGTCACCTCCTGTTCTCTTGGAATACATCCTTTAGTGGAATTCCAAATTGGAAATACAATAAAATGGAAAAAATTAACTAAAATAAAGAATGTTAGTATTCTAGTATTTAGGTATCATTACAGGACGAAAAACTTATATTTTCCAGCTGCCCGTCACCTCCTGTTCTCTTGGAATATATCCTTTAGTGGAATTCCAAATTGGAAATACAATAAAATGGAAAAAATTAATTAAAATGAAAAATGTTAGTATTCTAGTATTTAGGTATCATTACAAGACGAAAAACTTATTATTTCCAGCCGCCCATCACCTCCTGTTCTCAAAAAATTCATCCTTTAGTGGAATTCTAGATTGGAAATACAATAAAATGGAAAAAATTAATTAAAATGAAATATGATAGTATTCTAGTAAATGGGTATCATTACAAGACGAAAAACTTATTATTTCCAGCCGCCCATCACCTCCTGTTGTCCTGGAATTCATCCTTTATGAGAATTCCATATTGGAACTACAATAAAATGGAAAAAATTTACTAAAATGAAAAATGTTAGTATTCTAGTGATTAGGTATCATTACTGGACGAAAAACTTATATTTTCCAGCTGCGCGTCACCTCCTGTTCTCTTGGAATACATCCTTTAGTGGAATTCCAAATTGGAAATACAATAAAATGGAAAAAATTAACTAAAATAAAGAATGTTAGTATTCTAGTATTTAGGTATCATTACAGGACGAAAAACTTATATTTTCCAGCTGCCCGTCACCTCCTGTTCTCTTGGAATATATCCTTTAGTGGAATTCCAAATTGGAAATTGATAAAATGGAAAAAATTAATTAAAATGAAAAATGTTAGTATTCTAGTATTTAGGTATCATTAAAAGACGAAAAACTTATTATTTCCAGCCGCCCATCACCTCCTGTTCTCAAAAAATTCATCCTTTAGTGGAATTCTAGATTGGAAATACAATAAAATGGAAAAAATTAATTAAAATGAAAAATGTTAGTATTCTAGTATTTAGGTATCATTACAAGACGAAAAACTTATATTTTCCAGCTGCCCGTCACCTCCTGTTCTCTTGGAATACATCCTTTAGTGCAATTCAAAATTGGAAATACAATAAAATGGAAAAAATTAATTAAAATGAAAAATGTTAGTATTCTAGTGATTAGGTATCATTACTGGACGAAAAACTTATATTTTCCAGCTGCCCGTCACCTCCTGTTCTCTTGGAATACATCCTTTAGTGGAATTCCAAATTGGAAATACAATAAAATGGAAAAAATTAATTAAAATGAAAAATGTTAGTATTCTAGTATTTAGGTATCATTACAAGACGAAAAACTTATTATTTCCAGCCGCCCATCACCTCCTGTTCTCACAAAATTCATCCTTTAGTGGAATTCTAGATTGGAAATACAATAAAATGGAAAAAATTAATTAAAATGAAAAATGTTAGTATTCTAGTATTTAGGTATCATTACAAGACGAAAAACTTATTATTTCCAGCCGCCCATCACCTCCTGTTCTCACAAAATTCATCCTTTAGTGGAATTCTAGATTGGAAATACAATAAAATGGAAAAAATTAATTAAAATGAAAAATGTTAGTATTCTAGTATTTAGGTATCATTACAAGACGAAAAACTTATTATTTCCAGCCGCCCATCACCTCCTGTTCCCAAAAAATTCATCCTTTAGTGCAATTCTAGATTGGAAATACAATAAAATGGAAAAAATTAACTAAAATGGAAAATGTTAGTATTCTAGTGATTAGGTATCATTACTGGACGAAAAACTTATATTTTCCAGCTGCCCGTCACCTCCTGTTCTCTTGGAATACATCCTTTAGTGGAATTCCAAATTGGAAATACAATAAAATGGAAAAAATTAATTAAAATGAAAAATGTTAGCATTCTAGTATTTAGGTATCATTACAAGACGAAAAACTTATTATTTCCAGCCGCCCATCACCTCCTGTTCTCACAAAATTCATCCTTTAGTGGAATTCTAGATTGGAAATACAATAAAATGGAAAAAATTAATTAAAATGAAAAATGTTAGTATTCTAGTATTTAGGTATCATTACAAGACGAAAAACTTATTATTTCCAGCCGCCCATCACCTCCTGTTCTCACAAAATTCATCCTTTAGTGGAATTCTAGATTGGAAATACAATAAAATGGAAAAAATTAATTAAAATGAAAAATGTTAGTATTCTAGTATTTAGGTATCATTACAAGACGAAAAACTTATTATTTCCAGCCGCCCATCACCTCCTGTTCTCTTGGAATACATCCTTTAGTGCAATTCAAAATTGGAAATACAATAAAATGGAAAAAATTAATTAAAATGAAAAATGTTAGTATTCTAGTATTTAGGTATCATTACAAGACGAAAAACTTATTATTTCCAGCCGCCCATCACCTCCTGTTCTCTTGGAATACATCCTTTAGTGGAATTCCAAATTGGAAATACAATAAAATGGAAAAAATTAATTAAAATGAAAAATGTTAGTATTCTAGTATTTAGGTATCATTACAAGACGAAAAACTTATTATTTCCAGCCGCCCATCACCTCCTGTTCTCACAAAATTCATCCTTTAGTGGAATTCTAGATTGGAAATACAATAAAATGGAAAAAATTAAATAAAATGAAAAATGTTAGTATTCTAGTAAATGGGTATCATTACAGGACGAAAAACTTATATTTTCCAGCTGCCCGTCACCTCCTGTTCTCTTGGAATACATCCTTTAGTGGAATTCCAAATTGGAAATACAATAAAATGGAAAAAATTAATTAAAATGAAAAATGTTAGTATTCTAGTATTTAGGTATCATTACAAGACGAAAAACTTATTATTTCCAGCCGCCCATCACCTCCTGTTCTCACAAAATTTATCCTTTAGTGGAATTCTAGATTGGAAATACAATAAAATGGGAAAAATTAATTAAAATAAAGAATGTTAGTATTCTAGTATTTAGGTATCATTACAGGACGAAAAACTTATTATTTCCAGCCGCCCATCACCTCCTGTTCTCAAAAAATTCATCCTTTAGTGGAATTCCATATTGGAACTACAATAAAATGGAAAAAATTAACTAAAATGGAAAATGTTAGTATTCTAGTGGTTAGGTATCATTACTGGACGAAAAACTTATATTTTCCAGCTGCCCGTCACCTCCTGTTCTCTTGGAATACATCCTTTAGTGCAATTCAAAATTGGAAATACAATAAAATGGAAAAAATTAATTAAAATGAAAAATGTTAGTATTCTAGTATTTAGGTATCATTACAAGACGAAAAACTTATTATTTCCAGCCGCCCATCACCTCCTGTTCTCTTGGAATACATCCTTTAGTGGAATTCCAAATTGGAAATACAATAAAATGGAAAAAATTAATTAAAATGAAAAATGTTAGTATTCTAGTATTTAGGTATCATTACAAGACGAAAAACTTATTATTTCCAGCCGCCCATCACCTCCTGTTCTCCTGGAATTCATCCTTTACGAGAATTCCATATTGGAACTACAATAAAATGGAAAAAATTTACTAAAATGAAAAATGTTAGTATTCTAGTATTTAGGTATCATTACAAGACAAAAAACTTATTATTTCCAGCCGCCCATCACCTCCTGTTCTCAAAAAATTCATCCTTTAGTGGAATTCTAGATTGGAAATACAATAAAACGGAAAAAATTAACTAAAATGGAAAATGTTAGTATTCTAGTGATTAGGTATCATTACTGGACGAAAAACTTATATTTTCCAGCTGCCCGTCACCTCCTGTTCTCTTGGAATACATCCTTTAGTGGAATTCCAAATTGGAAATACAATAAAATGGAAAAAATTAATTAAAATGAAAAATGTTAGTATTCTAGTATTTAGGTATCATTACAAGACGAAAAACTTATATTTTCCAGCTGCCCGTCACCTCCTGTTCTCTTGGAATATATCCTTTAGTGGAATTCCAAATTGGAAATACAATAAAATGGAAAAAATTAATTAAAATGAAAAATGTTAGTATTCTAGTGATTAGGTATCATTACTGGACGAAAAACTTATATTTTCCAGCTGCCCGTCACCTCCTGTTCTCTTGGAATATATCCTTTAGTGGAATTCCAAATTGGAAATACAATAAAATGGAAAAAATTAATTAAAATGAAAAATGTTAGTATTCTAGTATTTAGGTATCATTACAAGACGAAAAACTTATTATTTCCAGCCGCCCATCACCTCCTGTTCTCAAAAAATTCATCCTTTAGTGGAATTCTAGATTGGAAATACAATAAAATGGAAAAAATTAATTAAAATGAAAAATGTTAGTATTCTAGTATTTAGGTATCATTACAAGACGAAAAACTTATATTTTCCAGCTGCCCGTCACCTCCTGTTCTCTTGGAATACATCCTTTAGTGCAATTCAAAATTGGAAATACAATAAAATGGAAAAAATTAATTAAAATGAAAAATGTTAGTATTCTAGTGATTAGGTATCATTACTGGACGAAAAACTTATATTTTCCAGCTGCCCGTCACCTCCTGTTCTCTTGGAATACATCCTTTAGTGCAATTCAAAATTGGAAATACAATAAAATGGAAAAAATTAATTAAAATTAAAAATGTTAGTATTCTAGTATTTAGGTATCATTACAAGACGAGAAACTTATTATTTCCAGCCGCCCATCACCTCCTGTTCTCAAAAAATTCATCCTTTAGTGGAATTCTAGATTGGAAATACAATAAAATGGAAAAAATTAACTAAAATGGAAAATGTTAGTATTCTAGTAATTAGGTATCATTACAAGACGAAAAACTTATTATTTCCAGCCGCCCGTCACCTCCTGTTCTCCTGGAATTCATCCTTTATGAGAATTCCATATTGGAACTACAATAAAATGGAAAAAATTTACTAAAATGAAAAATGTTAGTATTCTAGTATTTAGGTATCATTACAAGACAAAAAACTTATTATTTCCAGCCGCCCATCACCTCCTGTTCTCCCAAATTCATCTTTTAGTGCAATTGTAAATTGGAAATACAATAAAATGGAAAAAATTAATTAAAATGAAAAGTGTTAGTATTCTAGTATTTAGGTATCATTACAAGACGAAAAACTTATTATTTCCAGACGCCCATCACCTCCTGTTCTCAAAAAATTTATCCTTTAGTGGAATTCTAGATTGGAAATACAATAAAATGGAAAAAATTAATTAAAATGAAAAATGTTAGTATTCTAGTATTTAGGTATCATTACAAGACGAAAAACTTATTATTTCCAGCCGCCCATCACCTCCTGTTCTCCTGGAATTCATCCTTTACGAGAATTCCATATTGGAACTACAATAAAATGGAAAAAATTTACTAAAATGAAAAATGTTAGTATTCTAGTATTTAGGTATCATTACAAGACAAAAAACTTATTATTTCCAGCCGCCCATCACCTCCTGTTCTCAAAAAATTCATCCTTTAGTGGAATTCTAGATTGGAAATACAATAAAACGGAAAAAATTAACTAAAATGGAAAATGTTAGTATTCTAGTAATTAGGTATCATTACTGGACGAAAAACTTATATTTTCCAGCTGCCCGTCACCTCCTGTTCTCTTGGAATACATCCTTTAGTGGAATTCCAAATTGGAAATACAATAAAATGGAAAAAATTAATTAAAATGAAAAATGTTAGTATTCTAGTATTTAGGTATCATTACAAGACGAAAAACTTATATTTTCCAGCTGCCCGTCACCTCCTGTTCTCTTGGAATATATCCTTTAGTGGAATTCCAAATTGGAAATACAATAAAATGGAAAAAATTAATTAAAATGAAAAATGTTAGTATTCTAGTGATTAGGTATCATTACTGGACGAAAAACTTATATTTTCCAGCTGCCCGTCACCTCCTGTTCTCTTGGAATATATCCTTTAGTGGAATTCCAAATTGGAAATACAATAAAATGGAAAAAATTAATTAAAATGAAAAATGTTAGTATTCTAGTATTTAGGTATCATTACAAGACGAAAAACTTATTATTTCCAGCCGCCCATCACCTCCTGTTCTCAAAAAATTCATCCTTTAGTGGAATTCTAGATTGGAAATACAATAAAATGGAAAAAATTAATTAAAATGAAAAATGTTAGTATTCTAGTATTTAGGTATCATTACAAGACGAAAAACTTATATTTTCCAGCTGCCCGTCACCTCCTGTTCTCTTGGAATACATCCTTTAGTGCAATTCAAAATTGGAAATACAATAAAATGGAAAAAATTAATTAAAATGAAAAATGTTAGTATTCTAGTGATTAGGTATCATTACTGGACGAAAAACTTATATTTTCCAGCTGCCCGTCACCTCCTGTTCTCTTGGAATACATCCTTTAGTGGAATTCCAAATTGGAAATACAATAAAATGGAAAAAATTAATTAAAATGAAAAATGTTAGTGTTCTAGTATTTAGGTATCATTACAAGACGAAAAACTTATTATTTCCAGCCGCCCATCACCTCCTGTTCTCACAAAATTCATCCTTTAGTGGAATTCTAGATTGGAAATACAATAAAATGGAAAAAATTAATTAAAATGAAAAATGTTAGTATTCTAGTATTTAGGTATCATTACAAGACGAAAAACTTATTATTTCCAGCCGCCCATCACCTCCTGTTCTCACAAAATTCATCCTTTAGTGGAATTCTAGATTGGAAATACAATAAAATGGAAAAAATTAATTAAAATGAAAAATGTTAGTATTCTAGTATTTAGGTATCATTACAAGACGAAAAACTTATTATTTCCAGCCGCCCATCACCTCCTGTTCTCAAAAAATTCATCCTTTAGTGCAATTCTAGATTGGAAATACAATAAAATGGAAAAAATTAACTAAAATGGAAAATGTTAGTATTCTAGTGATTAGGTATCATTACTGGACGAAAAACTTATATTTTCCAGCTGCCCGTCACCTCCTGTTCTCTTGGAATACATCCTTTAGTGGAATTCCAAATTGGAAATACAATAAAATGGAAAAAATTAATTAAAATGAAAAATGTTAGTATTCTAGTATTTAGGTATCATTACAAGACGAAAAACTTATTATTTCCAGGCGCCCATCACCTCCTGTTCTCACAAAATTCATCCTTTAGTGCAATTCTAGATTGGAAATACAATAAAATGGAAAAAATTAACTAAAATGGAAAATGTTAGTATTCTAGTGATTAGGTATCATTACTGGACGAAAAACTTATATTTTCCAGCTGCCCGTCACCTCCTGTTCTCTTGGAATACATCCTTTAGTGGAATTCCAAATTGGAAATACAATAAAATGGAAAAAATTAATTAAAATGAAAAATGTTAGTATTCTAGTATTTAGGTATCATTACAAGACGAAAAACTTATTATTTCCAGCCGCCCATCACCTCCTGTTCTCACAAAATTCATCCTTTAGTGGAATTCTAGATTGGAAATACAATAAAATGGAAAAAATTAATTAAAATGAAAAATGTTAGTATTCTAGTATTTAGGTATCATTACAAGACGAAAAACTTATTATTTCCAGCCGCCCATCACCTCCTGTTCTCTTGGAATACATCCTTTAGTGGAATTCCAAATTGGAAATACAATAAAATGGAAAAAATTAATTAAAATGAAAAATGTTAGTATTCTAGTATTTAGGTATCATTACAAGACGAAAAACTTATTATTTCCAGCCGCCCATCACCTCCTGTTCTCTTGGAATACATCCTTTAGTGGAATTCTAGATTGGAAATACAATAAAATGGAAAAAATTAATTAAAATGAAAAATGTTAGTATTCTAGTATTTAGGTATCATTACAGGACAAAAAACTTATTATTTCCAGCCGCCCATCACCTCCTGTTCTCAAAAAATTCATCCTTTATGAGAATTCCATATTGGAACTACAATAAAATGGAAAAAATTTACTAAAATGAAAAATGTTAGTATTCTAGTATTTAGGTATCATTACAGGACGAAAAACTTATTATTTCCAGCCACCCATCACCTCCTGTTCTCCTGGAATTCATCCTTTATGAGAATTCCATATTGGAACTACAATAAAATGGAAAAAATTTACTAAAATGAAAAATGTTAGTATTCTTGTAATTAGGTATCATTACAAGACGAAAAACTTATTATTTCCAGCCGCCCATCACCTCCTGTTCTCAAAAAATTCATCCTTTAGAGGAATTCTAGATTGGAAATACAATAAAATGGAAAAAATTAATTAAAATGAAAAATGTTAGTATTCTAGTATTTAGGTATCATTACAAGACGAAAAACTTATATTTTCCAGCTGCCCGTCACCTCCTGTTCTCTTGGAATACATCCTTTAGTGCAATTCAAAATTGGAAATACAATAAAATGGAAAAAATTAATTAAAATGAAAAATGTTAGTATTCTAGTATTTAGGTATCATTACAAGACGAAAAACTTATTATTTCCAGCCGCCCATCACCTCCTGTTCTCAAAAAATTCATCCTTTAGTGGAATTCTAGATTGGAAATACAATAAAATGGAAAAAATTAATTAAAATGAAAAATGTTAGTATTCTAGTATTTAGGTATCATTACAGGACGAAAAACTTATATTTTCCAGCTGCCCGTCACCTCCTGGTTTCTTGGAATACATCCTTTAGTGGAATTCCAAATTGGAAATACAATAAAATGGAAAAAATTAACTAAAATGAAGAATGTTAGTATTCTAGTATTTAGGTATCATTACAGGACGAAAAACTTATTATTTCCAGCCGCCCATCACCTCCTGTTCTCAAAAAATTCATCCTTTAGTGGAATTCTAGATTGGAATTACAATAAAATGGAAAAAATTAATTAAAATGAAAAATGTTAGTATTCTAGCATTTAGGTATCATTACAAGACGAAAAACTTATTATTTCCAGCCGCCCATCACCTCCTGTTCTCACAAAATTCATCCTTTAGTGGAATTCTAGATTGGAAATACAATAAAATGGAAAAAATTAATTAAAATGAAAAATGTTAGTATTCTAGTATTTAGGTATCATTACAAGACGAAAAACTTATTATTTCCAGCCGCCCATCACCTCCTGTTCTCTTGGAATACATCCTTTAGTGGAATTCCAAATTGGAAATACAATAAAATGGAAAAAATTAATTAAAATGAAAAATGTTAGTATTCTAGTATTTAGGTATCATTACAAGACGAAAAACTTATTATTTCCAGCCGCCCATCACCTCCTGTTCTCTTGGAATACATCCTTTAGTGGAATTCTAGATTGGAAATACAATAAAATGGAAAAAATTAATTAAAATGAAAAATGTTAGTATTCTAGTATTTAGGTATCATTACAGGACAAAAAACTTATTATTTCCAGCCGCCCATCACCTCCTGTTCTCAAAAAATTCATCCTTTATGAGAATTCCATATTGGAACTACAATAAAATGGAAAAAATTTACTAAAATGAAAAATGTTAGTATTCTAGTATTTAGGTATCATTACAGGACGAAAAACTTATTATTTCCAGCCACCCATCACCTCCTGTTCTCCTGGAATTCATCCTTTATGAGAATTCCATATTGGAACTACAATAAAATGGAAAAAATTTACTAAAATGAAAAATGTTAGTATTCTTGTAATTAGGTATCATTACAAGACGAAAAACTTATTATTTCCAGCCGCCCATCACCTCCTGTTCTCAAAAAATTCATCCTTTAGAGGAATTCTAGATTGGAAATACAATAAAATGGAAAAAATTAATTAAAATGAAAAATGTTAGTATTCTAGTATTTAGGTATCATTACAAGACGAAAAACTTATATTTTCCAGCTGCCCGTCACCTCCTGTTCTCTTGGAATACATCCTTTAGTGCAATTCAAAATTGGAAATACAATAAAATGGAAAAAATTAATTAAAATGAAAAATGTTAGTATTCTAGTATTTAGGTATCATTACAAGACGAAAAACTTATTATTTCCAGCCGCCCATCACCTCCTGTTCTCAAAAAATTCATCCTTTAGTGGAATTCTAGATTGGAAATACAATAAAATGGAAAAAATTAATTAAAATGAAAAATGTTAGTATTCTAGTATTTAGGTATCATTACTGGACGAAAAACTTATATTTTCCAGCTGCCCGTCACCTCCTGGTTTCTTGGAATACATCCTTTAGTGGAATTCCAAATTGGAAATACAATAAAATGGAAAAAATTAACTAAAATGAAGAATGTTAGTATTCTAGTATTTAGGTATCATTACAGGACGAAAAACTTATTATTTCCAGCCGCCCATCACCTCCTGTTCTCAAAAAATTCATCCTTTAGTGGAATTCTAGATTGGAATTACAATAAAATGGAAAAAATTAATTAAAATGAAAAATGTTAGTATTCTAGCATTTAGGTATCATTACAAGACGAAAAACTTATTATTTCCAGCCGCCCATCACCTCCTGTTCTCACAAAATTCATCCTTTAGTGCAATTCAAAATTGGAAATACAATAAAATGGAAAAAATTAATTAAAATGAAATATGATAGTATTCTAGTAAATGGGTATCATTACAGGACGAAAAACTTATATTTTCCAGCCGTCCATCACCTCCTGTTCTCAAAAAATTCATCCTTTAGTGGAATTCTAGATTGGAAATACAATAAAATGGAAAAAATTAATTAAAATGAAAAATGTTAGTATTCTAGTAATTAGGTATCATTACAGGACAAAAAACTTATTATTTCCAGCCGCCCATCACCTCCTGTTCTCCTGGAATTCATCCTTTATGAGAATTCCATATTGGAAATACAATAAAATGAAAAAAATTAATTAAAATGAAAAATGTTAGTATTCTAGTATTTAGGTATCATTACAAGACGAAAAACATATTATTTCCAGCCGCCCATCACCTCCTGTTCTCAAAAAATTCATCCTTTAGTGGAATTCTAGATTGGAAATACAATAAAATGGAAAAAATTAATTAAAATGAAAAATGTTAGTATTCTAGTATTTAGGTATCATTACAAGACGAAAAACTTATTATTTCCAGCCGCCCGTCACCTCCTGTTCTCCTAAAATTCATCCTTTAGTGCAATTCTAGATTGGAAATACAATAAAATGGAAAAAATTAATTAAAATGAAAAATGTTAGTATTCTAGTAAATGGGTATCATTACAGGACGAAAAACTTATATTTTCCAGCTGCCCGTCACCTCCTGGTCTCTTGGAATTCATCCTTTATGAGAATTCCATATTGGAACTACAATAAAATGGAAAAAATTTACTAAAATGAAAAATGTTAGTATTCTAGTATTTAGGTATCATTACAAGACAAAAAACTTATTATTTCCAGCCGCCCATCACCTCCTGTTCTCACAAATTAAAATGAAAAATGTTAGTATTCTAGTAATTAGGTATCATTACAAGACAAAAAACTTATTATTTCCAGCCGCCCATCACCTCCTGTTCTCACAAAATTCATCTTTTAGTGCAATTGTAAATTGGAAATACAATAAAATGGAAAAAATTAATTAAAATGAAAAGTGTTAGTATTCTAGTATTTAGGTATCATTACAAGACGAAAAACTTATTATTTCCAGACGCCCATCACCTCCTGTTCTCAAAAAATTTATCCTTTAGTGGAATTCTAGATTGGAAATACAATAAAATGGAAAAAATTAATTAAAATGAAAAATGTTAGTATTCTAGTATTTAGGTATCATTACAAGACGAAAAACTTATTATTTCCAGCCGCCCATCACCTCCTGTTCTCCTGGAATTCATCCTTTATGAGAATTCCATATTGGAACTACAATAAAATGGAAAAAATTTACTAAAATGAAAAATGTTAGTATTCTAGTATTTAGGTATCATTACAAGACAAAAAACTTATTATTTCCAGCCGCCCATCACCTCCTGTTCTCAAAAAATTCATCCTTTAGTGGAATTCTAGATTGGAAATACAATAAAACGGAAAAAATTAACTAAAATGGAAAATGTTAGTATTCTAGTGATTAGGTATCATTACAGGACGAAAAACTTATATTTTCCAGCTGCCCGTCACCTCCTGTTCTCTTGGAATATATCCTTTAGTGGAATTCCAAATTGGAAATACAATAAAATGGAAAAAATTAATTAAAATGAAAAATGTTAGTATTCTAGTATTTAGGTATCATTACAAGACGAAAAACTTATTATTTCCAGCCGCCCATCACCTCCTGTTCTCAAAAAATTCATCCTTTAGTGGAATTCTAGATTGGAAATACAATAAAATGGAAAAAATTAATTAAAATGAAAAATGTTAGTATTCTAGTATTTAGGTATCATTACAAGACGAAAAACTTATATTTTCCAGCTGCCCGTCACCTCCTGTTCTCTTGGAATACATCCTTTAGTGCAATTCAAAATTGGAAATACAATAAAATGGAAAAAATTAATTAAAATGAAAAATGTTAGTATTCTAGTGATTAGGTATCATTACTGGACGAAAAACTTATATTTTCCAGCTGCCCGTCACCTCCTGTTCTCTTGGAATACATCCTTTAGTGGAATTCCAAATTGGAAATACAATAAAATGGAAAAAATTAATTAAAATGAAAAATGTTAGTATTCTAGTATTTAGGTATCATTACAAGACGAAAAACTTATTATTTCCAGCCGCCCATCACCTCCTGTTCTCACAAAATTCATCCTTTAGTGGAATTCTAGATTGGAAATACAATAAAATGGAAAAAATTAATTAAAATGAAAAATGTTAGTATTCTAGTATTTAGGTATCATTACAAGACGAAAAACTTATTATTTCCAGCCGCCCATCACCTCCTGTTCTCACAAAATTCATCCTTTAGTGGAATTCTAGATTGGAAATACAATAAAATGGAAAAAATTAATTAAAATGAAAAATGTTAGTATTCTAGTATTTAGGTATCATTACAAGACGAAAAACTTATTATTTCCAGCCGCCCATCACCTCCTGTTCTCAAAAAATTCATCCTTTAGTGCAATTCTAGATTGGAAATACAATAAAATGGAAAAAATTAACTAAAATGGAAAATGTTAGTATTCTAGTGATTAGGTATCATTACTGGACGAAAAACTTATATTTTCCAGCTGCCCGTCACCTCCTGTTCTCTTGGAATACATCCTTTAGTGGAATTCAAAATTGGAAATACAATAAAATGGAAAAAATTAATTAAAATGAAAAATGTTAGTATTCTAGTATTTAGGTATCATTACAAGACGAAAAACTTATTATTTCCAGCCGCCCATCACCTCCTGTTCTCACAAAATTCATCCTTTAGTGGAATTCTAGATTGGAAATACAATAAAATGGAAAAAATTAATTAAAATGAAAAATGTTAGTATTCTAGTATTTAGGTATCATTACAAGACGAAAAACTTATTATTTCCAGCCGCCCATCACCTCCTGTTCTCTTGGAATACATCCTTTAGTGGAATTCTAGATTGGAAATACAATAAAATGGAAAAAATTAATTAAAATGAAAAATGTTAGTATTCTAGTATTTAGGTATCATTACAGGACAAAAAACTTATTATTTCCAGCCGCCCATCACCTCCTGTTCTCAAAAAATTCATCCTTTATGAGAATTCCATATTGGAACTACAATAAAATGGAAAAAATTTACTAAAATGAAAAATGTTAGTATTCTAGTATTTAGGTATCATTACAGGACGAAAAATTTATTATTTCCAGCCACCCATCACCTCCTGTTCTCCTGGAATTCATCCTTTATGAGAATTCCATATTGGAACTACAATAAAATGGAAAAAATTTACTAAAATGAAAAATGTTAGTATTCTAGTAATTAGGTATCATTACAAGACGAAAAACTTATTATTTCCAGCCGCCCATCACCTCCTGTTCTCAAAAAATTCATCCTTTAGAGGAATTCTAGATTGGAAATACAATAAAATGGAAAAAATTAATTAAAATGAAAAATGTTAGTATTCTAGTATTTAGGTATCATTACAAGACGAAAAACTTATATTTTCCAGCTGCCCGTCACCTCCTGTTCTCTTGGAATACATCCTTTAGTGCAATTCAAAATTGGAAATACAATAAAATGGAAAAAATTAATTAAAATGAAAAATGTTAGTATTCTAGTATTTAGGTATCATTACAAGACGAAAAACTTATTATTTCCAGCCGCCCATCACCTCCTGTTCTCAAAAAATTCATCCTTTAGTGGAATTCTAGATTGGAAATACAATAAAATGGAAAAAATTAATTAAAATGAAAAATGTTAGTATTCTAGTATTTAGGTATCATTACAGGACGAAAAACTTATATTTTCCAGCTGCCCGTCACCTCCTGGTTTCTTGGAATACATCCTTTAGTGGAATTCCAAATTGGAAATACAATAAAATGGAAAAAATTAACTAAAATGAAGAATGTTAGTATTCTAGTATTTAGGTATCATTACAGGACGAAAAACTTATTATTTCCAGCCGCCCATCACCTCCTGTTCTCAAAAAATTCATCCTTTAGTGGAATTCTAGATTGGAATTACAATAAAATGGAAAAAATTAATTAAAATGAAAAATGTTAGTATTCTAGCATTTAGGTATCATTACAAGACGAAAAACTTATTATTTCCAGCCGCCCATCACCTCCTGTTCTCACAAAATTCATCCTTTAGTGCAATTCAAAATTGGAAATACAATAAAATGGAAAAAATTAATTAAAATGAAATATGATAGTATTCTAGTAAATGGGTATCATTATAGGACGAAAAACTTATATTTTCCAGCTGCCCGTCACCTCCTGTTCTCTTGGAATACATCCTTTAGTGGAATTCCAAATTGGAAATACAATAAAATGGAAAAAATTAATTAAAATGAAAAATGTTAGTATTCTAGTAATTAGGTATCATTACAGGACAAAAAACTTATTATTTCCAGCCGCCCATCACCTCCTGTTCTCCTGGAATTCATCCTTTATGAGAATTCCATATTGGAAATACAATAAAATGAAAAAAATTAATTAAAATGAAAAATGTTAGTATTCTAGTATTTAGGTATCATTACAAGACGAAAAACTTATTATTTCCAGCCGCCCATCACCTCCTGTTCTCAAAAAATTCATCCTTTAGTGGAATTCTAGATTGGAAATACAATAAAATGGAAAAAATTAATTAAAATGAAAAATGTTAGTATTCTAGTATTTAGGTATCATTACAAGACGAAAAACTTATTATTTCCAGCCGCCCGTCACCTCCTGTTCTCCTAAAATTCATCCTTTAGTGCAATTCTAGATTGGAAATACAATAAAATGGAAAAAATTAATTAAAATGAAAAATGTTAGTATTCTAGTAAATGGGTATCATTACAGGACGAAAAACTTATATTTTCCAGCTGCCCGTCACCTCCTGGTCTCTTGGAATTCATCCTTTATGAGAATTCCATATTGGAACTACAATAAAATGGAAAAAATTTACTAAAATGAAAAATGTTAGTATTCTAGTATTTAGGTATCATTACAAGACAAAAAACTTATTATTTCCAGCCGCCCATCACCTCCTGTTCTCACAAATTAAAATGAAAAATGTTAGTATTCTAGTAATTAGGTATCATTACGGGACAAAAAACTTATTATTTCCAGCCGCCCATCACCTCCTGTTCTCCTGGAATTCATCCTTTATGAGAATTCCATATTGGAAATACAATTAAATGAAAAAAATTAATTAAAATGAAAAATGTTAGTATTCTAGTATTTAGGTATCATTACAAGACGAAAAACTTATATTTTCCAGCTGCCCGTCACCTCCTGTTCTCTTGGAATACATCCTTTATGAGAATTCCATATTGGAACTACAATAAAATGGAAAAAATTAATTAAAATGAAAAATGTTAGTATTCTAGTATTTAGGTATCATTACAAGACGAAAAACTTATTATTTCCAGCCGCCCATCACCTCCTGTTCTCAAAAAATTCATCCTTTAGTGGAATTCTAGATTGGAAATACAATAAAATGGAAAAAATTAATTAAAATGAAATATGATAGTATTCTAGTAAATGGGTATCATTACAGGACGAAAAACTTATATTTTCCAGCCGTCCATCACCCCCTGTTCTCAAAAAATTCATCCTTTAGTGGAATTCTAGATTGGAAATACAATAAAATGGAAAAAATTAATTAAAATGAAAAATGTTAGTATTCTAGTAATTAGGTATCATTACAAGACGAAAAACTTATTATTTCCAGCCGCCCATCACCTCCTGTTCTCCTGGAATTCATCCTTTATGAGATTTCCATATTGGAAATACAATAAAATGAAAAAAATTAATTAAAATGAAAAATGTTAGTATTCTAGTATTTAGGTATCATTACAAGACGAAAAACTTATTATTTCCAGCCGCCCATCACCTCCTGTTCTCAAAAAATTCATCCTTTAGTGGAATTCTAGATTGGAAATACAATAAAATGGAAAAAATTAATTAAAATGAAAAATGTTAGTATTCTAGTATTTAGGTATCATTACAAGACGAAAAACTTATTATTTCCAGCCGCCCGTCACCTCCTGTTCTCCTAAAATTCATCCTTTAGTGCAATTCTAGATTGGAAATACAATAAAATGGAAAAAATTAATTAAAATGAAAAATGTTAGTATTCTAGTAATTAGGTATCATTACAGGACGAAAAACTTATATTTTCCAGCTGCCCGTCACCTCCTGGTCTCTTGGAATTCATCCTTTATGAGAATTCCATATTGGAAATACAATTAAATGAAAAAAATTAATTAAAATGAAAAATGTTAGTATTCTAGTATTTAGGTATCATTACAAGACGAAAAACTTATATTTTCCAGCTGCCCGTCACCTCCTGTTCTCTTGGAATACATCCTTTATGAGAATTCCATATTGGAACTACAATAAAATGGAAAAAATTAATTAAAATGAAAAATGTTAGTATTCTAGTATTTAGGTATCATTACAAGACGAAAAACTTATTATTTCCAGCCGCCCATCACCTCCTGTTCTCAAAAAATTCATCCTTTAGTGGAATTCTAGATTGGAAATACAATAAAATGGAAAAAATTAATTAAAATGAAATATGATAGTATTCTAGTAAATGGGTATCATTACAGGACGAAAAACTTATATTTTCCAGCCGTCCATCACCCCCTGTTCTCAAAAAATTCATCCTTTAGTGGAATTCTAGATTGGAAATACAATAAAATGGAAAAAATTTACTAAAATGAAAAATGTTAGTATTCTAGTATTTAGGTATCATTACAGGACGAAAAATTTATTATTTCCAGCCACCCATCACCTCCTGTTCTCCTGGAATTCATCCTTTATGAGAATTCCATATTGGAACTACAATAAAATGGAAAAAATTTACTAAAATGAAAAATGTTAGTATTCTAGTAATTAGGTATCATTACAAGACGAAAAACTTATTATTTCCAGCCGCCCATCACCTCCTGTTCTCAAAAAATTCATCCTTTAGAGGAATTCTAGATTGGAAATACAATAAAATGGAAAAAATTAATTAAAATGAAAAATGTTAGTATTCTAGTATTTAGGTATCATTACAAGACGAAAAACTTATATTTTCCAGCTGCCCGTCACCTCCTGTTCTCTTGGAATACATCCTTTAGTGCAATTCAAAATTGGAAATACAATAAAATGGAAAAAATTAATTAAAATGAAAAATGTTAGTATTCTAGTATTTAGGTATCATTACAAGACGAAAAACTTATTATTTCCAGCCGCCCATCACCTCCTGTTCTCAAAAAATTCATCCTTTAGTGGAATTCTAGATTGGAAATACAATAAAATGGAAAAAATTAATTAAAATGAAAAATGTTAGTATTCTAGTATTTAGGTATCATTACAGGACGAAAAACTTATATTTTCCAGCTGCCCGTCACCTCCTGGTTTCTTGGAATACATCCTTTAGTGGAATTCCAAATTGGAAATACAATAAAATGGAAAAAATTAACTAAAATGAAGAATGTTAGTATTCTAGTATTTAGGTATCATTACAGGACGAAAAACTTATTATTTCCAGCCGCCCATCACCTCCTGTTCTCAAAAAATTCATCCTTTAGTGGAATTCTAGATTGGAATTACAATAAAATGGAAAAAATTAATTAAAATGAAAAATGTTAGTATTCTAGCATTTAGGTATCATTACAAGACGAAAAACTTATTATTTCCAGCCGCCCATCACCTCCTGTTCTCACAAAATTCATCCTTTAGTGCAATTCAAAATTGGAAATACAATAAAATGGAAAAAATTAATTAAAATGAAATATGATAGTATTCTAGTAAATGGGTATCATTACAGGACGAAAAACTTATATTTTCCAGCTGCCCGTCACCTCCTGTTCTCTTGGAATACATCCTTTAGTGGAATTCCAAATTGGAAATACAATAAAATGGAAAAAATTAATTAAAATGAAAAATGTTAGTATTCTAGTAATTAGGTATCATTACAGGACAAAAAACTTATTATTTCCAGCCGCCCATCACCTCCTGTTCTCCTGGAATTCATCCTTTATGAGAATTCCATATTGGAAATACAATAAAATGAAAAAAATTAATTAAAATGAAAAATGTTAGTATTCTAGTATTTAGGTATCATTACAAGACGAAAAACTTATTATTTCCAGCCGCCCATCACCTCCTGTTCTCAAAAAATTCATCCTTTAGTGGAATTCTAGATTGGAAATACAATAAAATGGAAAAAATTAATTAAAATGAAAAATGTTAGTATTCTAGTATTTAGGTATCATTACAAGACGAAAAACTTATTATTTCCAGCCGCCCGTCACCTCCTGTTCTCCTAAAATTCATCCTTTAGTGCAATTCTAGATTGGAAATACAATAAAATGGAAAAAATTAATTAAAATGAAAAATGTTAGTATTCTAGTAAATGGGTATCATTACAGGACGAAAAACTTATATTTTCCAGCTGCCCGTCACCTCCTGGTCTCTTGGAATTCATCCTTTATGAGAATTCCATATTGGAACTACAATAAAATGGAAAAAATTTACTAAAATGAAAAATGTTAGTATTCTAGTATTTAGGTATCATTACAAGACAAAAAACTTATTATTTCCAGCCGCCCATCACCTCCTGTTCTCACAAATTAAAATGAAAAATGTTAGTATTCTAGTAATTAGGTATCATTACGGGACAAAAAACTTATTATTTCCAGCCGCCCATCACCTCCAGTTCTCACAAAATTCATCCTTTAGTGCAATTCTAAATTGGAAATACAATAAAATGGAAAAAATTAATTAAAATGAAAAATTATAGTATTCTAGTAAATGGGTATCATTACAGGACGAAAAACTTATATTTTCCAGCCGTCCATCACCTCCTGTTCTCAAAAAATTCATCCTATAGTGGAATTCTAGATTGGAAATACAATAAAATGGAAAAAATTAATTAAAATGAAAAATGTTAGTATTCTAGTAATTAGGTATCATTACAGGACAAAAAACTTATTATTTCCAGCCGCCCATCACCTCCTGTTCTCCTGGAATTCATCCTTTATGAGAATTCCATATTGGAAATACAATTAAATGAAAAAAATTAATTAAAATGAAAAATGTTAGTATTCTAGTATTTAGGTATCATTACAAGACGAAAAACTTATATTTTCCAGCTGCCCGTCACCTCCTGTTCTCTTGGAATACATCCTTTATGAGAATTCCATATTGGAACTACAATAAAATGGAAAAAATTAATTAAAATGAAAAATGTTAGTATTCTAGTATTTAGGTATCATTACAAGACGAAAAACTTATTATTTCCAGCCGCCCATCACCTCCTGTTCTCAAAAAATTCATCCTTTAGTGGAATTCTAGATTGGAAATACAATAAAATGGAAAAAATTAATTAAAATGAAATATGATAGTATTCTAGTAAATGGGTATCATTACAGGACGAAAAACTTATATTTTCCAGCCGTCCATCACCCCCTGTTCTCAAAAAATTCATCCTTTAGTGGAATTCTAGATTGGAAATACAATAAAATGGAAAAAATTAATTAAAATGAAAAATGTTAGTATTCTAGTAATTAGGTATCATTACAAGACGAAAAACTTATTATTTCCAGCCGCCCATCACCTCCTGTTCTCCTGGAATTCATCCTTTATGAGATTTCCATATTGGAAATACAATAAAATGAAAAAAATTAATTAAAATGAAAAATGTTAGTATTCTAGTATTTAGGTATCATTACAAGACGAAAAACTTATTATTTCCAGCCGCCCATCACCTCCTGTTCTCAAAAAATTCATCCTTTAGTGGAATTCTAGATTGGAAATACAATAAAATGGAAAAAATTAATTAAAATGAAAAATGTTAGTATTCTAGTATTTAGGTATCATTACAAGACGAAAAACTTATTATTTCCAGCCGCCCGTCACCTCCTGTTCTCCTAAAATTCATCCTTTAGTGCAATTCTAGATTGGAAATACAATAAAATGGAAAAAATTAATTAAAATGAAAAATGTTAGTATTCTAGTAAATGGGTATCATTACAGGACGAAAAACTTATATTTTCCAGCTGCCCGTCACCTCCTGGTCTCTTGGAATTCATCCTTTATGAGAATTCCATATTGGAACTACAATAAAATGGAAAAAATTTACTAAAATGAAAAATGTTAGTATTCTAGTATTTAGGTATCATTACAAGACAAAAAACTTATTATTTCCAGCCGCCCATCACCTCCTGTTCTCACAAAATTCATCCTTTAGTGGAATTCTAGATTGGAAATACAATAAAATGGAAAAAATTAATTAAAATGAAAAATGTTAGTATTCTAGTATTTAGGTATCATTACAAGACGAAAAACTTATTATTTCCAGCCGCCCATCACCTCCTGTTCTCACAAAATTCATCCTTTAGTGGAATTCTAGATTGGAAATACAATAAAATGGAAAAAATTAATTAAAATGAAAAATGTTAGTATTCTAGTATTTAGGTATCATTACAAGACGAAAAACTTATTATTTCCAGCCGCCCATCACCTCCTGTTCTCTTGGAATACATCCTTTAGTGGAATTCTAGATTGGAAATACAATAAAATGGAAAAAATTAATTAAAATGAAAAATGTTAGTATTCTAGTATTTAGGTATCATTACAGGACAAAAAACTTATTATTTCCAGCCGCCCATCACCTCCTGTTCTCCTGGAATTCATCCTTTATGAGAATTCCATATTGGAACTACAATAAAATGGAAAAAATTTACTAAAATGAAAAATGTTAGTATTCTAGTATTTAGGTATCATTACAGGACGAAAAACTTATTATTTCCAGCCACCCATCACCTCCTGTTCTCCTGGAATTCATCCTTTATGAGAATTCCATATTGGAACTACAATAAAATGGAAAAAATTTACTAAAATGAAAAATGTTAGTATTCTAGTAATTAGGTATCATTACAAGACGAAAAACTTATTATTTCCAGCCGCCCATCACCTCCTGTTCTCTTGGAATACATCCTTTATGAGAATTCCATATTGGAAATACAATAAAATGGAAAAAATTAATTAAAATGAAAAATGTTAGTATTCTAGTATTTAGGTATCATTACAAGACGAAAAACTTATTATTTCCAGCCGCCCATCACCTCCTGTTCTCAAAAAATTCATCCTTTAGTGGAATTCTAGATTGGAAATACAATAAAATGGAAAAAATTAATTAAAATGAAAAATGTTAGTATTCTAGTATTTAGGTATCATTACAAGACGAAAAACTTATATTTTCCAGCTGCCCGTCACCTCCTGTTCTCTTGGAATACATCCTTTAGTGCAATTCAAAATTGGAAATACAATAAAATGGAAAAAATTAATTAAAATGAAAAATGTTAGTATTCTAGTGATTAGGTATCATTACTGGACGAAAAACTTATATTTTCCAGCTGCCCGTCACCTCCTGTTCTCTTGGAATACATCCTTTAGTGGAATTCCAAATTGGAAATACAATAAAATGGAAAAAATTAATTAAAATGAAAAATGTTAGTATTCTAGTATTTAGGTATCATTACAAGACGAAAAACTTATTATTTCCAGCCGCCCATCACCTCCTGTTCTCACAAAATTCATCCTTTAGTGGAATTCTAGATTGGAAATACAATAAAATGGAAAAAATTAATTAAAATGAAAAATGTTAGTATTCTAGTATTTAGGTATCATTACAAGACGAAAAACTTATTATTTCCAGCCGCCCATCACCTCCTGTTCTCACAAAATTCATCCTTTAGTGGAATTCTAGATTGGAAATACAATAAAATGGAAAAAATTAATTAAAATGAAAAATGTTAGTATTCTAGTATTTAGGTATCATTACAAGACGAAAAACTTATTATTTCCAGCCGCCCATCACCTCCTGTTCTCACAAAATTCATCCTTTAGTGGAATTCTAGATTGGAAATACAATAAAATGGAAAAAATTAATTAAAATGAAAAATGTTAGTATTCTAGTAAATGGGTATCATTACAGGACGAAAAACTTATATTTTCCAGCTGCCCGTCACATCCTGTTCTCTTGGAATACATCCTTTAGTGGAATTCCAAACTGGAAATACAATAAAATGGAAAAAATTAATTAAAATGAAAAATGTTAGTATTCTAGTATTTAGGTATCATTACAAGACGAAAAACTTATTATTTCCAGCCGCCCATCACCTCCTGTTCTCAAAAAATTCATCCTTTAGTGGAATTCTAGATTGGAAATACAATAAAATGGAAAAAATTAATTAAAATGAAAAATGTTAGTATTCTAGTAAATGGGTATCATTACAGGACAAAAAACTTATTATTTCCAGCCGCCCATCACCTCCTGTTCTCACAAAATTCATCCTTTAGTGCAATTCAAAATTGGAAATACAATAAAATGGAAAAAATTAATTAAAATGAAAATTCTAGTATTTAGGTATCATTACAAGACGAAAAACTTATTATTTCCAGCCGCCCATCACCTCCTGTTCTCAAAAAATTCATCCTTTAGTGGAATTCTAGATTGGAAATACAATAAAATGGAAAAAATTAATTAAAATGAAAAATGTTAGTATTCTAGTAAATGGGTATCATTACAGGACAAAAAACTTATTATTTCCAGCCGCCCATCACCTCCTGTTCTCACAAAATTCATCCTTTAGTGCAATTCAAAATTGGAAATACAATAAAATGGAAAAAATTAATTAAAATGAAAAATGTTAGTATTCTAGTATTTAGGTATCATTATAGGACAAAAAACTTATTATTTCCAGCCGCCCATCACCTCCTGTTCTCAAAAAATTCATCCTTTAGTGGAATTCTAGATTGGAAATACAATAAAATGGAAAAAATTAACTAAAATGGAAAATGTTAGTATTCTAGTAAATGGGTATCATTACAGGACGAAAAACTTATATTTTCCAGCTGCCCGTCACCTCCTGTTCTCTTGGAATACATCCTTTAGTGGAATTCCAAATTGGAAATACAATAAAATGGAAAAAATTAATTAAAATGAAAAATGTTAGTATTCTAGTATTTAGGTATCATTACAAGACGAAAAACTTATTATTTCCAGCCGCCCATCACCTCCTGTTCTCTTGGAATACATCCTTTAGTGGAATTCCAAATTGGAAATACAATAAAATGGAAAAAATTAATTAAAATGAAAAATGTTAGTATTCTAGTATTTAGTTATCATTACAAGACGAAAAACTTATTATTTCCAGCCACCCATCACCTCCTGTTCTCAAAAAATTCATCCTTTAGTGGAATTCTAGATTGGAAATACAATAAAATGGAAAAAATTAACTAAAATGGAAAATGTTAGTATTCTAGTGATTAGGTATCATTACTGGACGAAAAACTTATTATTTCCAGCCGCCCATCACCTCCTGTTCTCAAAAAATTCATCCTTTAGTGGAATTCTAGATTGGAAATACAATAAAATGGAAAAAATTAACTAAAATGAAAAATGTTAGTATTCTAGTATTTAGGTATCATTACAAGACGAAAAACTTATATTTTCCAGCTGCCCGTCACCTCCTGTTCTCTTGGAATACATCCTTTAGTGGAATTCCAAATTGGAAATACAATAAAATGGAAAAAATTAATTAAAATGAAAAATGTTAGTATTCTAGTATTTAGGTATCATTACAAGACGAAAAACTTATTATTTCCAGCCGCCCATCACCTCCTGTTCTCACAAAATTCATCCTTTAGTGGAATTCTAGATTGGAAATACAATAAAATGGAAAAAATTAATTAAAATGAAAAATGTTAGTATTCTAGTATTTAGGTATCATTACAAGACGAAAAACTTATTATTTCCAGCCGCCCATCACCTCCTGTTCTCACAAAATTCATCCTTTAGTGGAATTCTAGATTGGAAATACAATAAAATGGAAAAAATTAATTAAAATGAAAAATGTTAGTATTCTAGTATTTAGGTATCATTACAAGACGAAAAACTTATTATTTCCAGCCGCCCATCACCTCCTGTTCTCACAAAATTCATCCTTTAGTGGAATTCTAGATTGGAAATACAATAAAATGGAAAAAATTAATTAAAATGAAAAATGTTAGTATTCTAGTAAATGGGTATCATTACAGGACGAAAAACTTATATTTTCCAGCTGCCCGTCACATCCTGTTCTCTTGGAATACATCCTTTAGTGGAATTCCAAACTGGAAATACAATAAAATGGAAAAAATTAATTAAAATGAAAAATGTTAGTATTCTAGTATTTAGGTATCATTACAAGACGAAAAACTTATTATTTCCAGCCGCCCATCACCTCCTGTTCTCAAAAAATTCATCCTTTAGTGGAATTCTAGATTGGAAATACAATAAAATGGAAAAAATTAATTAAAATGAAAAATGTTAGTATTCTAGTAAATGGGTATCATTACAGGACAAAAAACTTATTATTTCCAGCCGCCCATCACCTCCTGTTCTCACAAAATTCATCCTTTAGTGCAATTCAAAATTGGAAATACAATAAAATGGAAAAAATTAATTAAAATGAAAATTCTAGTATTTAGGTATCATTACAAGACGAAAAACTTATTATTTCCAGCCGCCCATCACCTCCTGTTCTCAAAAAATTCATCCTTTAGTGGAATTCTAGATTGGAAATACAATAAAATGGAAAAAATTAACTAAAATGAAAAATGTTAGTATTCTAGTATTTAGGTATCATTACAAGACGAAAAACTTATATTTTCCAGCTGCCCGTCACCTCCTGTTCTCTTGGAATACATCCTTTAGTGGAATTCCAAATTGGAAATACAATAAAATGGAAAAAATTAATTAAAATGAAAAATGTTAGTATTCTAGTATTTAGGTATCATTACAAGACGAAAAACTTATTATTTCCAGCCGCCCATCACCTCCTGTTCTCAAAAAATTCATCCTTTAGTGGAATTCTAGATTGGAAATACAATAAAATGGAAAAAATTAATTAAAATGAAAAATGTTAGTATTCTAGTATTTAGGTATCATTACAAGACGAAAAACTTATTATTTCCAGCCGCCCATCACCTCCTGTTCTCACAAAATTCATCCTTTAGTGCAATTCAAAATTGGAAATACAATAAAATGGAAAAAATTAACTAAAATGGAAAATGTTAGTCTTCTAGTGATTAGGTATCATTACTGGACGAAAAACTTATATTTTCCAGCTGCCCGTCACCTCCTGTTCACTTGGAATACATCCTTTAGTGGAATTCCAAATTGGAAATACAATAAAATGGAAAAAATTAATTAAAATGAAAAATGTTAGTATTCTAGAATTTAGATATCATTACTGGACGAAAAACTTATATTTTCCAGCTGCCCGTCACCTCCTGGTCTCTTGGAATACATCCTTTAGTGGAATTCGAAATTGGAAATACAATAAAATGGAAAAAATTAACTAAAATGGAAAATGTTAGTATTCTAGTGATTAGGTATCATTACTGGACGAAAAACTTATTATTTCCAGCCGCCCATCACCTCCTGTTCTCACAAAATTCATCCTTTAGTGGAATTCTAGATTGGAAATACAATAAAATGGAAAAAATTAATTAAAATGAAAAATGTTAGTATTCTAGTAAATGGGTATCATTACAGGACGAAAAACTTATATTTTCCAGCTGCCCGTCACATCCTGTTCTCTTGGAATACATCCTTTAGTGGAATTCCAAACTGGAAATACAATAAAATGGAAAAAATTAATTAAAATGAAAAATGTTAGTATTCTAGTATTTAGGTATCATTACAAGACGAAAAACTTATTATTTCCAGCCGCCCATCACCTCCTGTTCTCAAAAAATTCATCCTTTAGTGGAATTCTAGATTGGAAATACAATAAAATGGAAAAAATTAATTAAAATGAAAAATGTTAGTATTCTAGTAAATGGGTATCATTACAGGACAAAAAACTTATTATTTCCAGCCGCCCATCACCTCCTGTTCTCACAAAATTCATCCTTTAGTGCAATTCAAAATTGGAAATACAATAAAATGGAAAAAATTAATTAAAATGAAAATTCTAGTATTTAGGTATCATTACAAGACGAAAAACTTATTATTTCCAGCCGCCCATCACCTCCTGTTCTCAAAAAATTCATCCTTTAGTGGAATTCTAGATTGGAAATACAATAAAATGGAAAAAATTAATTAAAATGAAAAATGTTAGTATTCTAGTAAATGGGTATCATTACAGGACAAAAAACTTATTATTTCCAGCCGCCCATCACCTCCTGTTCTCACAAAATTCATCCTTTAGTGCAATTCAAAATTGGAAATACAATAAAATGGAAAAAATTAATTAAAATGAAAAATGTTAGTATTCTAGTATTTAGGTATCATTATAGGACAAAAAACTTATTATTTCCAGCCGCCCATCACCTCCTGTTCTCAAAAAATTCATCCTTTAGTGGAATTCTAGATTGGAAATACAATAAAATGGAAAAAATTAACTAAAATGGAAAATGTTAGTATTCTAGTAAATGGGTATCATTACAGGACGAAAAACTTATATTTTCCAGCTGCCCGTCACCTCCTGTTCTCTTGGAATACATCCTTTAGTGGAATTCCAAATTGGAAATACAATAAAATGGAAAAAATTAATTAAAATGAAAAATGTTAGTATTCTAGTATTTAGGTATCATTACAAGACGAAAAACTTATTATTTCCAGCCGCCCATCACCTCCTGTTCTCTTGGAATACATCCTTTAGTGGAATTCCAAATTGGAAATACAATAAAATGGAAAAAATTAATTAAAATGAAAAATGTTAGTATTCTAGTATTTAGTTATCATTACAAGACGAAAAACTTATTATTTCCAGCCACCCATCACCTCCTGTTCTCAAAAAATTCATCCTTTAGTGGAATTCTAGATTGGAAATACAATAAAATGGAAAAAATTAACTAAAATGGAAAATGTTAGTATTCTAGTGATTAGGTATCATTACTGGACGAAAAACTTATTATTTCCAGCCGCCCATCACCTCCTGTTCTCAAAAAATTCATCCTTTAGTGGAATTCTAGATTGGAAATACAATAAAATGGAAAAAATTAACTAAAATGAAAAATGTTAGTATTCTAGTATTTAGGTATCATTACAAGACGAAAAACTTATATTTTCCAGCTGCCCGTCACCTCCTGTTCTCTTGGAATACATCCTTTAGTGGAATTCCAAATTGGAAATACAATAAAATGGAAAAAATTAATTAAAATGAAAAATGTTAGTATTCTAGTATTTAGGTATCATTACAAGACGAAAAACTTATTATTTCCAGCCGCCCATCACCTCCTGTTCTCAAAAAATTCATCCTTTAGTGGAATTCTAGATTGGAAATACAATAAAATGGAAAAAATTAATTAAAATGAAAAATGTTAGTATTCTAGTATTTAGGTATCATTACAAGACGAAAAACTTATTATTTCCAGCCGCCCATCACCTCCTGTTCTCACAAAATTCATCCTTTAGTGCAATTCAAAATTGGAAATACAATAAAATGGAAAAAATTAACTAAAATGGAAAATGTTAGTCTTCTAGTGATTAGGTATCATTACTGGACGAAAAACTTATATTTTCCAGCTGCCCGTCACCTCCTGTTCACTTGGAATACATCCTTTAGTGGAATTCCAAATTGGAAATACAATAAAATGGAAAAAATTAATTAAAATGAAAAATGTTAGTATTCTAGAATTTAGATATCATTACTGGACGAAAAACTTATATTTTCCAGCTGCCCGTCACCTCCTGGTCTCTTGGAATACATCCTTTAGTGGAATTCGAAATTGGAAATACAATAAAATGGAAAAAATTAATTAAAATGAAAAATGTTAGTATTCTAGTATTTAGGTATCATTACAAGACGAAAAACTTATTATTTCCAGCCGCCCATCACCTCCTGTTCTCCTAAAATTCATCCTTTAGTGCAATTCTAGATTGGAAATACAATAAAATGGAAAAAATTAATTAAAATGAAAAATGTTAGTATTCTAGTAAATGGGTATCATTACAGGACGAAAATCTTATATTTTCCAGCTGCCCGTCACCTCCTGGTCTCTTGGAATACATCCTTTAGTGGAATTCCAAATTGGAAATACAATAAAATGGAAAAAATTAATTAAAATGAAAAATGTTAGTATTCTAGTATTTAGGTATCATTACAAGACGAAAAACTTATTATTTCCAGCCGCCCATCACCTCCTGTTCTCACAAAATTCATCCTTTAGTGGAATTCTAGATTGGAAATACAATAAAATGGAAAAAATTAATTAAAATGAAAAATGTTAGTATTCTAGTAAATGGGTATCATTACAGGACGAAAAACTTTTATTTTCCAGCTGCCCGTCACCTCCTGGTCTCTTGGAATACATCCTTTAGTGGAATTCCAAATTGTAAATACAATAAAATGGAAAAAATTAATTAAAATGAAAAATGTTAGTATTCTAGTATTTAGGTATCATTACAAGACGAAAAACTTATTATTTCCAGCCGCCCATCACCTCCTGTTCTCAAAAAATTCATCCTTTAGTGGAATTCTAGATTGGAAATACAATAAAATGGAAAAAATTTATTAAAATGAAAAATGTTAGTATTCTAGTATTTAGGTATCATTACAAGACGAAAAACTTATTATTTCCAGCCGCCCATCACCTGCTGTTCTCACAAAATTCATCCTTTAGTGCAATTCAAAATTGGAAATACAATAAAATGGAAAAAATTAATTAAAATGAAAAATGTTAGTATTCTAGTATTTAGGTATCATTACAAGACGAAAAACTTATTATTTCCAGCCGCCCATCACCTCCTGTTCTCACAAAATTCATCCTTTAGTAGAATTCTAGATTGGAAATACAATAAAATGGAAAAAATTAATTAAAATGAAAAATGTTAGTATTCTAGTATTTAGGTATCATTACAAGACGAAAAACTTATTATTTCCAGCCGCCCATCACCTCCTGCTCTCACAAAATTCATCCTTTAGTAGAATTCTAGATTGGAAATACAATAAAATGGAAAAAATTAATTAAAATGAAAAATGTTAGTATTCTAGTAAATGGGTATCATTACAGGACGAAAAACTTATATTTTCCAGCTGCGCGTCACCTCCTGTTCTCTTGGAATACATCCTTTAGTGGAATTCCAAATTGGAAATACAATAAAATGGAAAAAATTAACTAAAATAAAGAATGTTAGTATTCTAGTATTTAGGTATCATTACAGGACGAAAAACTTATTATTTCCAGCCGCCCATCACCTCCTGTTCTCAAAAAATTCATCCTTTAGTGGAATTCTAGATTGGAAATACAATAAAATGGAAAAAATTAACTAAAATGGAAAATGTTAGTATTCTAGTGATTAGGTATCATTACTGGACGAAAAACTTATATTTTCCAGCTACCCGTCACCTCCTGTTCTCTTGGAATACATCCTTTAGTGCAATTCAAAATTGGAAATACAATAAAATGGAAAAAATTAATTAAAATGAAAAATGTTAGTATTCTAGTATTTAGGTATCATTACAAGACGAAAAACTTATTATTTCCAGCCGCCCATCACCTCCTGTTCTCAAAAAATTCATCTTTTAGTGGAATTCTAGATTGGAAATACAATAAAATGGAAAAAATTAACTAAAATGGAAAATGTTAGTATTCTAGTAATTAGGTATCATTACAAGACGAAAAACTTATTATTTCCAGCCGCCCGTCACCTCCAGTTCTCACAAAATTCATCCTTTAGTGCAATTCTAAATTGGAAATACAATAAAATGGAAAAAATTAATTAAAATGAAAAATGTTAGTATTCTAGTATTTAGGTATCATTACAAGACGAAAAACTTATTATTTCCAGCCGCCCATCACCTCCTGTTCTCACAAAATTCATCCTTTAGTGGAATTCTAGATTGGAAATACAATAAAATGGAAAAAATTAATTAAAATGAAAAATGTTAGTATTCTAGTAAATGGGTATCATTACAGGACGAAAAACTTATATTTTCCAGCTGCCCGTCACCTCCTGGTCTCTTGGAATACATCCTTTAGTGGAATTCCAAATTGGAAATACAATAAAATAGAAAAAATTAATTAAAATGAAAAATGTTAGTATTCTAGTATTTAGGTATCATTACAAGACGAAAAACTTATTATTTCCAGCCGCCCATCACCTCCTGTTCTCAAAAAATTCATCCTTTAGTGGAATTCTAAATTGGAAATACAATAAAATGGAAAAAATTAATTAAAATGAAAAATGTTAGTATTCTAGTATTTAGGTATAATTACAAGACGAAAAACTTATTATTTCCAGCCGCCCATCACCTCCTGTTCTCACAAAATTCATCCTTTAGTGCAATTCAAAATTGGAAATACAATAAAATGGAAAAAATTAATTAAAATGAAAAATGTTAGTATTCTAGTATTTAGGTATCATTACAAGACGAAAAACTTATTATTTCCAGCCGCCCATCACCTCCTGTTCTCAAAAAATTCATCCTTTAGTGGAATTCTAGATTGGAAATACAATAAAATGGAAAAAATTAATTAAAATGAAAAATGTTAGTATTCTAGTATTTAGGTATCATTACAAGACAAAAAACTTATTATTTCCAGCCGCCCATCACCTCCTGTTCTCACAAAATTCATCCTTTAGTGGAATTCTAGATTGGAAATACAATAAAATGGAAAAAATTAATTAAAATGAAAAATGTTAGTATTCTAGTAAATGAGTATCATTACAGGACGAAAAACTTATATTTTCCAGCTGCCCGTCACCTCCTGGTCTCTTGGAATACATCCTTTAGTGGAATTCCAAATTGGAAATACAATAAAATAGAAAAAATTAATTAAAATGAAAAATGTTAGTATTCTAGTATTTAGGTATCATTACAGGACGAAAAACTTATTATTTCCAGCCGCCCATCACCTACTGTTCTCAAAAAATTCATCCTTTAGTGGAATTCTAGATTGGAAATACAATAAAATGGAAAAAATTAATTAAAATGAAAAATGTTAGTGTTCTAGTAAATGGGTATCATTACAGGACAAAAAACTTATTATTTCCAGCCGCCCATCACCTCCTGTTCTCACAAAATTCATCCTTTAGTGGAATTCTAGATTGGAAATACAATAAAATGGAAAAAATTAATTAAAATGAAAAATGTTAGTATTCTAGTATTTAGGTATCATTACAAGACGAAAAACTTATATTTTCCAGCTGCCCGTCACCTCCTGTTCTCTTGGAATACATCCTTTAGTGGAATTCCAAATTGGAAATACAATAAAATGGAAAAAATTAATTAAAATGAAAAATGTTAGTATTCTAGTATTTAGGTATCATTACAAGACGAAAAACTTATTATTTCCAGCCGCCCATCACCTCCTGTTCTCAAAAAATTCATCCTTTAGTGGAATTCTAGATTGGAAATACAATAAAATGGAAAAAATTAATTAAAATGAAAAATGTTAGTATTCTAGTAATTAGGTATCATTACAGGACAAAAAACTTATTATTTCCAGCCGCGCATCACCTCCTGTTCTCCTGGAATTCATCCTTTATGAGAATTCCATATTGGAACTACAATAAAATGGAAAAAATTTACTAAAATGAAAAATGTTAGTATTCTAGTATTTAGGTATCATTACAAGACAAAAAACTTATTATTTCCAGCCGCCCATCACCTCCTGTTCTCCTGGAATTCATCCTTTATGAGAATTCCATATTGGAACTACAATAAAATGGAAAAAATTAACCAAAATGGAAAATGTTAGTATTCTAGTGATTAGGTATCATTACTGGACGAAAAACTTATTATTTCCAGCCGCCCGTCACCTCCTGTTCTCCTAAAATTCATCCGTTAGTGGAATTCTAGATTGGAAATACAATAAAATGGAAAAAATTAATTAAAATGAAAAATGTTAGTATTCTAGTATTTAGGTATCATTACAGGACAAAAAACTTATTATTTCCAGCCACCCATCACCTCCTGTTCTCACAAAATTCATCCTTTAGTGGAATTCTAGATTGGAAATACAATAAAATGGAAAAAATGAATTAAAATGAAAAATGTTAGTATTCTAGTAATTAGGTATCATTACAGGACAAAAAACTTATTATTTCCAGCCGCCCATCACCTCCTGTTCTCCTGGAATTCATCCTTTATGAGAATTCCATATTGGAACTACAATAAAATGGAAAAAATTTACTAAAATGAAAAATGTTAGTATTCTAGTATTTAGGTATCATTACAAGATAAAAAACTTATTATTTCCAGCCGCCCATCACCTCCTGTTCTCCTGGAATTCATCCTTTATGAGAATTCCATATTGGAACTACAATAAAATGGAAAAAATTAATTAAAATGAAAAATGTTAGTATTCTAGTAAATGGGTATCATTACAGGACGAAAAACTTATTATTTCCAGCCGCCCGTCACCTCCTGTTCTCCTAAAATTCATCCTTTAGTGCAATTCTAGATTGGAAATACAATAAAATGGAAAAAATTAATTAAAATGAAAAATGTTAGTATTCTAGTAAATGGGTATCATTACAGGACGAAAAACTTATATTTTCCAGCTGCCCGTCACCTCCTGGTCTCTTGGAATACATCCTTTAGTGGAATTCCAAATTGGAAATACAATAAAATGGAAAAAATTAATTAAAATGAAAAATGTTAGTATTCTAGTATTTAGGTATCATTACAAGACGAAAAACTTATTATTTCCAGCTGCCCATCACCTCCTGTTCTCACAAAATTCATCCTTTAGTGGTATTCTAGATTGGAAATACAATAAAATGGAAAAAATTAATTAAAATGAAAAATGTTAGTATTCTAGTAAATGGGTATCATTACAGGACGAAAAACTTATATTTTCCAGCTGCCCGTCACCTCCTGTTCTCTTGGAATACATCCTTTAGTGGAATTCCAAATTGGAAATACAATAAAATGGAAAAAATTAATTAAAATGAAAAATGTTAGTATTCTAGTATTTAGGTATCATTACAAGACGAAAAACTTATTATTTCCAGCCGCCCATCACTTCCTGTTCTCAAAAATTCATCCTTTAGTGGAATTCTAGATTGGAAATACAATAAAATGGAAAAAATTAATTAAAATGAAAAATGTTAGTATTCTAGTATTTAGGTATCATTACAAGACGAAAAACTTATATTTTCCAGCTGCCCGTCACCCCCTGTTCTCTTGGAATACATCCTTTAGTGGAATTCCAAATTGGAAATACAATAAAATGGAAAAAATTAATTAAAATGAAAAATGTTAGTATTCTAGTATTTAGGTATCATTACAAGACGAAAAACTTATTATTTCCAGCCGCCCATCACCTCCTGTTCTCAAAAAATTCATCCTTTAGTGGAATTCTAGATTGGAAATACAATAAAATGGAAAAAATTAACTAAAATGGAAAATGTTAGTATTCTAGTGATTAGGTATCATTACTGGACGAAAAACTTATTATTTCCAGCCGCCCGTCACCTCCTGTTCTCCTGGAATTCATCCTTTATGAGAATTCCATATTGGAACTACAATAAAATGGAAAAAATTTACTAAAATGAAAAATGTTAGTATTCTAGTATTTAGGTATCATTACAAGACAAAAAACTTATTATTTCCAGCCGCCCATCACCTCCTGTTCTCCTGGAATTCATCCTTGATGAGAATTCCATATTGGAACTACAATAAAATGGAAAAAATTAACCCAAATGGAAAATGTTAGTATTCTAGTGATTAGGTATCAATACTGGACGAAAAACTTATTATTTCCAGCCGCCCGTCACCTCCTGTTCTCCTAAAATTCATCCTTTAGTGGAATTCTAGATTGGAAATACAATAAAATGGAAAAAATTAATTAAAATGAAAAATGTTAGTATTCTAGTATTTAGGTATCATTACAAGACGAAAAACTTATTATTTCCAGCCGCCCATCACCTCCTGTTCTCAAAAAATTCATCCTTTAGTGGAATTCTAGATTGGAAATACAATAAAATGGAAAAAATTAACTAAAATGGAAAATGTTAGTCTTCTATTGATTAGGTATCATTACTGGACGAAAAACTTATATTTTCCAGCTGCCCGTCACCTCCTGTTCTCTTGGAATAAATCCTTTAGTGCAATTCAAAATTGGAAATACAATAAAATGGAAAAAATTAATTAAAATGAAAAATGTTAGTATTCTAGTATTTAGGTATCATTACAAGACGAAAAACTTATTATTTCCAGCCGCCCATCACCTCCTGTTCTCACAAAATTTATCCTTTAGTGGAATTCTAGATTGGAAATACAATAAAATGGAAAAAATTAATTAAAATGAAAAATGTTAGTGTTCTAGTAAATGGGTATCATTACAGGACAAAAAACTTATTATTTCCAGCCGCCCATCACCTCCTGTTCTCACAAAATTCATCCTTTAGTGGAATTCTAGATTGGAAATACAATAAAATGGAAAAAATTAATTAAAATGAAAAATGTTAGTATTCTAGTATTTAGGTATCATTACAAGACGAAAAACTTATATTTTCCAGCTGCCCGTCACCTCCTGTTCTCTTGGAATACATCCTTTAGTGGAATTCCAAATTGGAAATACAATAAAATGGAAAAAATTAATTAAAATGAAAAATGTTAGTATTCTAGTATTTAGGTATCATTACAAGACGAAAAACTTATTATTTCCAGCCGCCCATCACCTCCTGTTCTCAAAAAATTCATCCTTTAGTGGAATTCTAGATTGGAAATACAATAAAATGGAAAAAATTAATTAAAATGAAAAATGTTAGTATTCTAGTAATTAGGTATCATTACATTACAAAAAACTTATTATTTCCAGCCGCGCATCACCTCCTGTTCTCCTGGAATTCATCCTTTATGAGAATTCCATATTGGAACTACAATAAAATGGAAAAAATTTACTAAAATGAAAAATGTTAGTATTCTAGTATTTAGGTATCATTACAAGACAAAAAACTTATTATTTCCAGCCGCCCATCACCTCCTGTTCTCCTGGAATTCATCCTTTATGAGAATTCCATATTGGAACTACAATAAAATGGAAAAAATTAACCCAAATGGAAAATGTTAGTATTCTAGTGATTAGGTATCAATACTGGACGAAAAACTTATTATTTCCAGCCGCCCGTCACCTCCTGTTCTCCTAAAATTCCTCCGTTAGTGGAATTCTAGATTGGAAATACAATAAAATGGAAAAAATTAATTAAAATGAAAAATGTTAGTATTCTAGTATTTAGGTATCATTACAGGACAAAAAACTTATTATTTCCAGCCACCCATCACCTCCTGTTCTCACAAAATTCATCCTTTAGTGGAATTCTAGATTGGAAATACAATAAAATGGAAAAAATGAATTAAAATGAAAAATGTTAGTATTCTAGTAATTAGGTATCATTACAGGACAAAAAACTTATTATTTCCAGCCGCCCATCACCTCCTGTTCTCCTGGAATTCATCCTTTATGAGAATTCCATATTGGAACTACAATAAAATGGAAAAAATTTACTAAAATGAAAAATGTTAGTATTCTAGTATTTAGGTATCATTACAAGACAAGAAACTTATTATTTCCAGCCGCCCATCACCTCCTGTTCTCCTGGAATTCATCCTTTATGAGAATTCCATATTGGAACTACAATAAAATGGAAAAAATTAACCAAAATGGAAAATGTTAGTATTCTAGTGATTAGGTATCATTACTGGACGAAAAACTTATTATTTCCAGCCGCCCGTCACCTCCTGTTCTCCTAAAATTCATCCTTTAGTGCAATTCTAGATTGGAAATACAATAAAATGGAAAAAATTAATTAAAATGAAAAATGTTAGTATTCTAGTATTTAGGTATCATTACAAGACGAAAAACTTATATTTTCCAGCTGCCCGTCACCTCCTGTTCTCTTGGAATACATCCTTTAGTGGAATTCCAAATTGGAAATACAATAACATGGAAAAAATTAATTAAAATGAAAAATGTTAGTATTCTAGTATTTAGGTATCATTACAAGACGAAAAACTTATTATTTCCAGCCGCCCATCACCTCCTGTTCTCAAAAAATTCATCCTTTAGTGGAATTCTAGATTGGAAATACAATAAAATGGAAAAAATTAATTAAAATGAAAAATGTTAGTATTCTAGTAAATGGGTATCATTACAGGACGAAAAACTTATATTTTCCAGCTGCACGTCACCTCCTGTTCTCTTGGAATACATCCTTTAGTGGAATTCCAAATTGGAAATACAATAAAATGGAAAAAATTAATTAAAATGAAAAATATTAGTATTCTAGTATTTAGGTATCATTACAAGACGAAAAACTTATTACTTCCAGCCGCCCATCACCTCCTGTTCTCACAAAATTCATCCTTCAGTGGAATTCTAGATTGGAAATACAATAAAATGGAAAAAATTAATTAAAATGAAAAATGTTAGTATTCTAGTAAATGGGTATCATTACAGGACGAAAAACTTATATTTTCCAGCTGCCCGTCACCTCCTGTTCTCTTGGAATACATCCTTTAGTGGAATTCCAAATTGGAAATACAATAAAATGGAAAAAATTAATTAAAATGAAAAATGTTAGTATTCTAGTATTTAGGTATCATTACAAGTCGAAAAACTTATTATTTCCAGCCGCCCATCACCTCCTGTTCTCAAAAAATTCATCCTTTAGTGGAATTCTAGATTGGAAATACAATAAAATGGAAAAAATTAACTAAAATGGAAAATGTTAGTATTATAGTGATTAGGTATCATTACAAGACGAAAAACTTATATTTTCCAGCTGCCCGTCACCTCCTGTTCTCTTGGAATACATCCTTTAGTGGAATTCCAAATTGGAAATACAATAAAATGGAAAAAATTAATTAAAATGAAAAATGTTAGTATTCTAGTATTTAGGTATCATTACAAGACGAAAAACTTATTATTTCCAGCCGCCCATCACCTCCTGTTCTCAAAAATTCATCCTTTAGTGGAATTCTAGATTGGAAATACAATAAAATGGAAAAAATTAATTAAAATGAAAAATGTTAGTATTCTAGTATTTAGGTATCATTACAAGACGAAAAACTTATATTTTCCAGCTGCCCGTCACCTCCTGTTCTCTTGGAATACATCCTTTAGTGGAATTCCAAATTGGAAATACAATAAAATGGAAAAAATTAATTAAAATGAAAAATGTTAGTATTCTAGTATTTAGGTATCATTACAAGACGAAAAACTTATTATTTCCAGCCGCCCATCACCTCCTGTTCTCAAAAAATTCATCCTTTAGTGGAATTCTAGATTGGAAATACAATAAAATGGAAAAAATTAACTAAAATGGAAAATGTTAGTATTCTAGTGATTAGGTATCATTACTGGACGAAAAACTTATTATTTCCAGCCGCCCGTCACCTCCTGTTCTCAAAAAATTCATCCTTTATGAGAATTCCATATTGGAACTACAATAAAATGGAAAAAATTTACTAAAATGAAAAATGTTAGTATTCTAGTATTTAGGTATCATTACAAGACGAAAAACTTATATTTTCCAGCTGCCCGTCACCTCCTGTTCTCTTGGAATACATCCTTTAGTGGAATTCCAAATTGGAAATACAATAAAATGGAAAAAATTAATTAAAATGAAAAATGTTAGTATTCTAGTATTTAGGTATCATTACAAGACGAAAAACTTATTATTTCCAGCCGCTAACCTCCTGTTCTCAAAAAATTCATCCTTTAGTGGAATTCTAGATTGGAAATACAATAAAATGGAAAAAATTAATTAAAATGAAAAATGTTAGTATTCTAGTATTTAGGTATCATTACAAGACGAAAAACTTATTATTTCCAGCCGCCCATCACCTCCTGTTCTCACAAAATTCATCCTTTAGTGCAATTCGATATTGGAACTACAATAAAATGGAAAAAATTTACTAAAATGAAAAATGTTAGTATTCTAGTATTTAGGTATCATTACAAGACAAAAAACTTATTATTTCCAGCCGCCCATCACCTCCTGTTCTCCTGGAATTCATCCTTTATGAGAATTCCATATTGGAACTACAATAAAATGGAAAAAATTAATTAAAATGAAAAATGTTAGTATTCTAGTATTTAGGTATCATTACAAGACGAAAAACTTATTATTTCCAGCCGCCCATCACCTCCTGTTCTCAAAAATTCGTCCTTTAGTGGAATTCTAGATTGGAAATACAATAAAATGGAAAAAATTAACTAAAATGAAAAATGTTAGTATTCTAGTATTTAGTTATCATTACAAGACGAAAAACTTATTATTTCCAGCCGCCCATCACCTCCTGTTCTCAAAAAATTCATCCTTTAGTGGAATTCTAGATTGGAAATACAATAAAATGGAAAAAATTAATTAAAATGAAAAATGTTAGTATTCTAGTATTTAGGTATCATTACAAGACGAAAAACTTATTATTTCCAGCCGCCCATCACCTCCTGTTCTCAAAAAATTCATCCTTTAGTGGAATTCTAGATTGGAAATACAATAAAATGGAAAAAATTAACTAAAATGGAAAATGTTAGTCTTCTATTGATTAGGTATCATTACTGGACGAAAAACTTATATTTTCCAGCTGCCCGTCACCTCCTGTTCTCTTGGAATACATCCTTTAGTGCAATTCAAAATTGGAAATACAATAAAATGGAAAAAATTAATTAAAATGAAAAATGTTAGTATTCTAGTATTTAGGTATCATTACAAGACGAAAAACTTATTATTTCCAGCCGCCCATCACCTCCTGTTCTCACAAAATTTATCCTTTAGTGGAATTCTAGATTAGAAATACAATAAAATGGAAAAAATTAATTAAAATGAAAAATGTTAGTATTCTAGTAAATGGGTATCATTACAGGACGAAAAACTTATATTTTCCAGCTGCCCGTCACCTCCTGTTCTCTTGGAATACATCCTTTAGTGGAATTCCAAATTGGAAATACAATAAAATGGAAAAAATTAATTAAAATGAAAAATGTTAGTATTCTAGTATTTAGGTATCATTACAAGACGAAAAACATATTATTTCCAGCCGCCCATCAACTCCTGTTCTCAAAAAATTCATCCTTTAGTGGAATTCTAGATTGGAAATACAATAAAATGGAAAAAATTAATTAAAATGAAAAATGTTAGTATTCTAGTATTTAGGTATCATTACAAGACGAAAAACTTATATTTTCCAGCTGCCCGTCACCTCCTGTTCTCTTGGAATACATCCTTTAGTGGAATTCCAAATTGGAAATACAATATAATGAAAAAAATTAATTAAAATGAAAAATGTTAGTATTCTAGTATTTAGGTATCATTACAAGACGAAAAACTTATTACTTCCAGCCGCCCATCACCTCCTGTTCTCAAAAATTCATCCTTTAGTGGAATTCTAGATTGGAAATACAATAAAATGGAAAAAATTAATTAAAATGAAAAATGTTAGTATTCTTGTATTTAGGTATCATTACAAGACGAAAAACTTATTATTTCCAGCCGCCCATCACCTCCTGTTCTCAAAAAATTCATCCTTTAGTGGAATTCTAGATTGGAAATACAATAAAATGGAAAAAATTAACTAAAATGGAAAATGTTAGTATTCTAGTATTTAGGTATCATTACTGGACGAAAAACTTATATTTTCCAGCTGCCCGTCACCTCCTGGTCTCTTGGAATACATCCTTTAGAGGAATTCCAAATTGGAAATACAATAAAATGGAAAACATTAATTAAAATGAAAAATGTTAGTATTGTAGTATTTAGGTATCATTACAAGACGAAAAACTTATTATTTCCAGCCGCCCATCACCTCCTGTTCTCACAAAATTCATCCTTTAGTGGAATTCTAGATTGGAAATACAATAAAATGGAAAAAATTAATTAAAATGAAAAATGTTAGTATTCTAGTAAATGGGTATCATTACAGGACGAAAAACTTATATTTTCCAGCTGCCCGTCACCTCCTGTTCTCTTGGAATACATCCTTTAGTGGAATTTCAAATTGGAAATACAATAAAATGGAAAAAATTAATTAAAATGAAAAATGTTAGTATTCTAGTATTTAGGTATCATTACAAGACGAAAAACTTATTATTTCCAGCCGCCCATCACCTCCTGTTCTCACAAAATTCATCCTTTAGTGCAATTCAAAATTGGAAATACAATAAAATGGAAAAAATTAATTAAAATGAAAAATGTTAGTATTCTAGTATTTAGGTATCATTACAAGACGAAAAACTTATTATTTCCAGCCGCCCATCAACTCCTGTTCTCAAAAATTCATCCTTTAGTGGAATTCTAGATTGGAAATACAATAAAATGGAAAAAATTAATTAAAATGAAAAATGTTAGTATTCTAGTATTTAGGTATCATTACTGGACGAAAAACTTATATTTTCCAGCTGCCCGTCACCTCCTGGTCTCTTGGAATACATCCTTTAGTGGAATTCCAAATTGGAAATACAATAAAATGGAAAAAATTAATTAAAATGAAAAATGTTAGTATTCTAGTATTTAGGTATCATTACAAGACGAAAAATTTATTATTTCCAGCCGCCCATCACCTCCCGTTCTCTTGGAATTCGTGCTTTAGTAGAATTTCAAAAATTACACTAAATTTCAAAAAAAATAAAAATTCAATAAAAAGGAAAAAAATTAATAAAAATGGTAAATGTTAGATATTCTATTGATTAGGTATCATTACAGTACGTAACAGTTATTATTTAAAAAAATTTCCACCCGCCCATCACTTCACCAAACTTGAATTCCAAATTTGAAAATTCAATAAAATGAAAAAAAATTAACGAAAATGGTAAATGTTAGAAATTCTGCTAATTAGGTATAATTACAGGACGTAACACTTATTATTTCAAAAAATTTCCACCCGCCCATCACCTCCCATTCTTTTAGAATTCATCCTTTAGTAGAATTTGAAAAATTCCACTAAATTTTAAACATATTAAAAATTTAATAGAATGAAAAAAAATTAATAAAAATGGTAAATGTTATTTGTTTTGGTAATTAGGTATCATTACAGGACGTAACACTTATTATTTCAAAAAATTTCCAGCCGCCCATCACTTCTCTTTCTCCTGGAATTCATCTTTTAGTGGAATGCAAAATTTAAATATGCAATAAAATGCAAAAAATTAACGAAAATGGGAAATGTTATTTTTTCTGGAAATTAGATATTACATTACAGGACATAAAAGTTATTATTTCAAAAAATTTCCAGCCACCCATCACCTTCCATTCTTCTAGAATTCATCCTTTAGTAGAATTTCAAAAATTACACTAAATTACAAAAAGATTAAAAATTCAATAAAAAGGAAAAAAATTAATAAAAATGGTAAATATTATTTATTCTGGTAATTATATATCATTACAGCACATTACAGTTATTATTTCAAAAATTGTCCAGCCACCCATCAACTTTCATTCTTCTAGAATTCATCCTATAGTAGAATTTCAAAATATCCACTAAATTTAAAAAAAAATTAAAAATTTAATAAAAAGGAAAAAAATTAATAAAAATGGGAAATGTTATTTATTCTGGTAATTAGGTATTATTACAGGACGTAACACTTATTATTTCAAAAAATTTCCAGCCGCCCATCACCTCCCGTGCTGCTGGAATTCATGCTTTAGTGGAATTCCAAATTTGAAAATGCAATGAAACTGAAAAAATATAACGAAAACGGTAAATTTTAGATACTCTGGTGATTAGGTATCATTACAGTACGTAACACTTATTATTTCCAAAAATTTCCAGCCACACATCACCACCCGTTCTTCTGGAATGCATCCTTAAGTGGAATTCCAAACTTGAAAATTCAATAAAATGAAAAAAATTAAAAAAAATGGTAAATGTTATTTATTCTGGTAATTAGATATCATTACAGGACATAAAATTTATTATTTCAAAAAATTTCCAGCCACCCATCACCTTCCATTCTTCTAGAATTCATCCTTTAGTAGAATTTCAAAAATTACACTAAATTTCAAAAAAATTAAAAATTCAATAAAAAGGAAAAAAATTAATAACAATGGTAAATGTTATTTGTTTTGGTAATTAGGTATCATTACAGTACGTAACACTTATTATTTCACAAAAATTTCCAGCCGCCCATTAACACCCGTTCTTCTGGAATGCATCCTTTGGTGCAATGAAACTGAAAAAAATTAACGAAAAGGGTAAATGTTAGATATTCTGGTGATTAGGTATCATTACAGTACGTAACACTTATTATTTCAAAAAATTTCCAGCCGCCCATCACCTCCCATTCTTCTAGAATTCATCCTTTAGTAGAATTTGAAAAATTCCACTACATTTCAAACATATTAAAAATTTAAAGAATGAAATAAAATTAATAAAAATGGTAAATGTTATTGGTTTTGGTAATTAGGTATAATTACAGGACGTAACACTTATTATTTCAAAAAATTTCCAGCCGCCCATCACTTCTCTTTCTCCTGGAATTCATCCTTTAGTGGAATTCCAAATTTGGAAATTCAATAAAATCTCAAAAAAATTAAATAAAATGGAGCATGTATTTTGGTAATTAGGTACCAATTACAGGACGTAAAACTTAATTTTTTCAAAAATTTCCAGCCGCCCATCACCTCTCGTGCTCCGGAATTCATATTTTAGTGGAATGCAAAATTTAAATATGCAATAAAATGAAAAAAATTAACGATAATAGGAAATGTTACTTATTCTGGAAATTAGATATCATTACAGGACATAAAAGTTTTTATTTCAAAAAATTTCCAGCCGCCCATCACCTCCCATTCTTCTAGAATTCATCCTACAGTAGTATTTCAAAAATTCCACTAAATTTAAAAAAAAAAATTCAATAAAATGGCATAAAATTAACTACAATGGTAAATATTAGTATTCTAGTAATTAGGTAGCTTTACAGGACGTAACACTTATTATTTCCAAAAAATTCCTGCCGCCCATCACCTCCCGTGCTCCTGGAATTCATCCTTTAGTGGAATTCCAAACTTGAAAATTTAATAAAATAGCAAAAAATTAACATATATGCAAATGTTAGATATTCTGGTGATTAGGTATCATTACAGTACGTAACAGTTATTATTTCCAAAAATTTCCAGCTACACATCACCACACGTTCTTCTGGAATGCATCCTTAAGTGGAATTTCAAACTTGAAAATTCAATAAAATGAAAAAATTAAAAAAACTGGTAAATGTTATTTATTCTTGTAATTATATATCATTACAGGACATTATAGATATTATTTCAAAAATTTTCCAGCCACCCATCAACTTTCATTCTTCTAGAATTCATCCTTTAGTAGAATTTCAAAAATTCCACTAAATTTAAAAAAAATTAAAAATTTAATAAAAAGGAAAAAAATTAATAAAATGGTAAGTGTTATTTATTCTGGTCATTACGTATTATTACAGGATGTAAAAGTTATAATTTCAAAAAATTTCCAGCCACCCTTTACATCCCATTTTTCTAGAATTCATCCTATAGTAGAATTTCAAAAATTACACTAAATTTCAAAAAAATTAAAAATTCAATAAAAAGGAAAACAATTAATAAAAGTGGTAAATGTTATTTATCCTGGTCATTACGTATTATTACAGGATGTAAAAGTTATTATTTCAAAAAATTTCCAGCCACCCTTTACCTCCCCTTTTCCTAGAATTCATCCTATAGTAGAATTTCAAAAATTCCACCAAATTTCAAAAAAATTAAAAATTCAATAAAAAGGATAAAAATTAATAAAAATGGTAAATGTTATTTATTCTCGTAATTAGGTATCATTACAGGTCGTAGCACTTATTATTTCAAAAAATTTCCAGCCGCCCATTACCACCCGTTCTTCCGGAATGCATCCTTTAGTGCAATGAAACTGAAAAAAATTAACGAAAAGGGTAAATGTTAGATGTTTTGGTGATTAGGTATCATTACAGTACGTAACACTTATTATTTCAAAAAATTTCCAGCCGCCCTTCACCACCCGTTCTTTTGGAATGCCTCCTTTAGTGGAATTCCAAACTTGAAAATTCAATAAAATGAAAAAAATTAATAAAAATGGTAAATGTAATTTATTCTGGTAATTAGATATCATTACAGGACATAAAATTTATTATTTCAAAAAATTTCCAGCCACCTATCACCTTCCATTCTTCTAGAACTCATCCTTTAGTAGAATTTCAAAAATTACACTAAATTTCAAAAAAATTAAAAATTCAATAAAAAGGAAAAAAATTAATAAAAATGGTAAATGTTATTTGTTTTGGTAATTAGGTATCATTACAGTATGTAACACTTATTATTTCAAAAAATTTCCAGCCGCCAATTACCACCCGTTCTTCTGGAATGCATCCTTTAGTGCAATGAAACTGAAAAAAATTAACGAAAAGGGTAAATGTTAGATATTCTGGTGATTAGGTATCATTGCAGTACGTAACACTTATTATTTCAAAAAATTTCCAGCCGCCCATCACCACCCGTTCTTCTAGAATGCATCCTTTAGTGGAATTAAAAAAATTCCACTAAATTTAAAAAAAATTAAAAATTTAATAAAAAGGAAAGAAATTAATAAAAATGGTAAATGTTATTTATTCTGGTCATTACGTATCATTACAGGACATAAAATTTATTATTTCAAAAAATTTCCAGCCACCCATCACCTTCCATTCTTCTAGAATTCATCCCTAGTAGAATTTGAAAAATTCCACTACATTTCAAACATATTAAAAATTTAATAGAATGAAAAAAAATTAATAAAAATGGTAAATGTTATTTGTTTTGGTAATTAGGTATCATTACAGTACGTAACACTTATTATTTCAAAAAATTTTCAGCCACACATCACCACCCGTTCTTCTGGAATGCATCCTTAAGTGGAATTCCAAACTTGAAAATTCAATAAAATGAAAAAAATTAATAAAATGGTAAATGTTATTTATTCTGGTAATTAGGTATCATTACAGGACGTAACACTTATAATTTCAAAAAATTTCCAGCCGCCCATCACTTCACCAAACTTGAATTCCAAATTTGAAAATTCAATTAAATGAAAAAAAATTAACGAAAATGGTAAATGTTAGTATTTTGGTAATTAGGTATCATTACAGGACGTAACACTTATTATTTCGAAAAATTTCCAGCCGCCCATCACCTCCCATTCTTCTAGAATTCATGCTATAGTAGAATTGCAAAAATTCCACTAAATTTAAAAAAAATTAAAAATTCAATAAAAAGGAAAAAAATTAATAAAAAATGGTAAATGTTATTTATTCTGGTAATTATATAAAATTACAGGACATTATAGATATTATTTCAAAAATTTTCTAGCCACCCATCAACTTTCATTCTTCTAGAATTCATCCTTTAGTAGAATTTCAAAAATTCCACTAAATTTCAAAAAAATTAAAAATTCAATAAAAAGGAAAAAAATTAATAAAAAATGGTAAATGTTATTTATTCTGGTAATTATATAAAATTACAGGACATTATAGATATTATTTCAAAAATTTTCCAGCCACCCATCAACTTTCATTCTTCTAGAATTCATCCTTTAGTAGAATTTCAAAAATTCCACTAAATTTCAAAAAAATTAAAAATTCAATAAAAAGGAAAAAAATTAATAAAAAATGGTAAATGTTATTTATTCTGGTAATTATATAAAATTACAGGACATTATAGATATTATTTCAAAAATTTTCCAGCCACCCATCAACTTTCATTCTTCTAGAATTCATCCTTTAGTAGAATTTCAAAAATTCCACTAAATTTAAAAAAAATTAAAAATTTAATAAAAAGGAAAGAAATTAATAAAAATGGTAAATGTTATTTATTCTGGTCATTACGTATTATTACAGGATGTAAAAGTTATTATTCCAAAAATTTCCAGCCACCCTTTACCACCCATTTTTCTAGAATTCATCCTATAGTAGAATTTCAAAAATTCCACTAAATTTCAAAAAAATTAAAAATTTAATAAAAAGGAAAATAATTAATAAAAATGGTAAATGTTATTTATTCTGGTAATTAGGCATCATTACCGGACGTAACACTTATTATTTCAAAAAATTTTCCAGCCGCCCATCGCCTCCCCTTCCTCTAGAATTCATGCTATAGTAGGATTGCAAAAATTCCACTAAATTTCAAAAAAATTAAAAATTCAATAAAAAGAAAAAAAATTAATAAAAAAATAGTAAATGTTAATTATTCTGGTAATTAGGTATCATTACAGGACGTAACACTTATTATTTCAAAAAATTTCCAGCCGCCCATCACTTCCCGTGTTCCTGGAATTCATCCTTTAGTGGAATTCCAAACTTGAAAATTCAATAAAATAGCAAAAAATTAACATATATGGCAAATGTTATATATTCTGGTGATTGGGTATCATTACAGTACGTAACAGTTATTATTACCAAAAATTTCCAGCCACACATCACCACCCGGTCTTCTGGAATACATCCTTAAGTGGAATTGCAAACTTGAAAATTCAATAAAATGAAAAAAATTAATAAAAATTTTAAATGTTATTTATTCTGGTAATTATATATCATTACAGGATATTATAGATATTATTTCGAAAATTTTCCAGCTACCCATCAACTTTCATTCTTCTAGAATTCATCCTTTAGTAGAATTTCAAATATTGCACTAAATTTCAAAAAAATTAAAAATTTAATAAGAAGGATAAAAATTAATAAAAATGGTAAATGTTATTTATTCTGGTAATTATGTATCATTACAGGACGTAACACTTATTATTTCAAAAAATTTCCTGCCGCCCATCACCTCCCGTTCTCTTGGAATTCATGCTTTAGTGGAATTCCAAATTTGAAAATGCAATGAAACTGAAAAAAATTAACGAAAAGGGTAAATGTTAGATATTCTGGTAATTAGGTATCATTACAGGACGTAACACTTATTATTTCGAAAAATTTCCAGCCGCCCATCACCTCCCATTCTTCTGGAATTCATTATTTAGTAGAATTTCAAAAATTCCACTAAATTTCAAAAAAATTAAAAATTCAATATAAAGGAAAAAAATTTATAAAAATGGTACATGTTATTTATTCTGGTCATTATGTGTTATGACAGGATGTAAAAGTTATTATTTCAAAAAATTTCCAGCCACCCTCTACCTCCCATTTTACTAGAATTCATCCTATAGTAGAATTTCAAAAATTCCACTAAATTTCAAAAAAATTAAAAATTTAATAAAAAGGAAAAAAATTAATAAAAATGGTAAATGTTATTTATTCTGGTAATTAGATATCATTACAGGACATAAAATTTATTATTTCAAAAAATTTCCATCACCTTCCATTCTTCTAGAATTCATCCTTTAGTAGAATTTCAAAAATTACACTAAATTTCAAAAAAATTAAAAACTTAATAAAAAGGAAAAAAATTAATAAAAATGGTAAATGTTATTTATTCTGGTAATTAGGTATCATTACAGGACGTAACACTTATTATTTCAAAAAATTTCCAGCCGCCCATCACCTCCCATTCTTCTAGAATTCATCCTATAGTAGAATTTCAAAAATTCCACTAAATTTAAAAAAAAAATTCATTAAAATGGCAAAAAATTAACTACAATGGTAAATGTTAGTATTCTAGTAATTAGGTATAATTACAGGACGTAAAACTTATTATTTCCAAAAATTTCAAGCCGCCCATCACCTCCCTTGCTCCTGGAATTCATCCTTTAGTGGAATTCCAAATTTGAAAATGAAATAAAATGAAAAAAATTAACGAAAATGGGAAATGTTAGTATTTTGGTAATTAGGTACCATTACAGGATGTAAAAGTTATTATTTCAAAAAATTTCCATCACCTTCCATTCTTCTAGAATTCATGCTATAGTAGGATTGCAAAAATTCCACTAAATTTCAAAAAAATTAAAAATTCAATAAAAAGAAAAAAAATTAATAAAAAAATAGTAAATGTTATTTATTCTGGTAATTAGGTATCATTACAGGACGTAACACTTATTATTTCAAAACATTTCCAGCCGCCCATCACCTCCCATTCTTCTTGAATTCATGCTTTAGTAGAATTTCAAAAATTCCACTAAATTTCAAAAAAATTAAAAATTCAATAAAAAGGAAAAAAATTAATAAAAAAATGGTAAATGTTATTTATTCTGGTATTTATATATAATTATAGGACATTATAGATATTATTTCAAAAATTTTCCAGCCACGCATCGACTTTCATTCTTCTAGAATTCATCCTTTAGTAGAATTTCAAAAATTCCACTAAATTTCAAAAAAATTAAAAATTCAATAAAAAGGAAAAAAATTAATAAAAAATGGTAAATGTTATTTATTCTGGTAATTATATAAAATTACAGGACATTATAGATATTATTTCAAAAATTTTCCAGCCACCCATCAACTTTCATTCTTCTAGAATTCATCCTTTAGTAGAATTTCAAAAATTCCACTAAATTTAAAAAAAATTAAAAATTTAATAAAAAGGAAAGAAATTAATAAAAATGGTAAATGTTATTTATTCTGGTCATTACGTATTATTACAGGATGTAAAAGTTATTATTCCAAAAATTTCCAGCCACCCTTTACCTTCCATTTTTCTAGAATTCATCCTATAGTAGAATTTCAAAAATTCCACTAAATTTCAAAAAAATTAAAAATTTAATAAAAAGGAAAAAAATTAATAAAAATGGTAAATGTTATTTATTCTGGTAATTAGGCATCATTACAGGACGTAACACTTATTATTTCAAAAAATTTTCCAGCCGCCCATCGCCACCCATTCTTCTTGAATTCATGCTTTAGTAGAATTTCAAAAATTCCACTAAATTTCAAAAAAATTAAAAATTTAATAAAAAGGAAAAAAATTAATAAAAAAATGGTACATGTTATTTATTCTGGTATTTATATATAATTACAGGACATTATAGATATTATTTCAAAAATTTTCCAGCCACCCATCAACTTTCATTCTTCTAGAATTCATCCTTTAGTAGAATTTCAAAAATTCCACTAAATTTCAAAAAAATTAAAAATTCAATAAAAAGGAAAAAAATTAATAAAAATGGTAAATGTTATTTATTCTGGTAATTAGGTATCATTACAGGACGTAACACTTATTATTTCAAAAAATTTCCAGCCGCCCATCACTTCCCGTGTTCCTGGAATTCATCCTTTAGTGGAATTCCGAACTTGAAAATTCAATAAAATAGCAAAAAATTAACATATATGGCAAATGTTATATATTCTGGTGATTGGGTATCATTACAGTACGTAACAGTTATTATTACCAAAAATTTCCAGCCACACATCACCACCCGGTCTTCTGGAATACATCCTTAAGTGGAATTCCAAACTTGAAAATTCAATAAAATGAAAAAAATTAATAAAAATTGTAAATGTTATTTATTCTGGTAATTATATATCATTACAGGACATTATAGATATTATTTCGAAAATTTTCCAGCTACCCATCAACTTTCATTCTTCTAGAATTCATCCTTTAGTAGAATTTCAAATATTGCACTAAATTTCAAAAAAATTAAAAATTTAATAAGAAGGATAAAAATTAATAAAAATGGTAAATGTTAGATATTCTGGTAATTAGGTATTATTACAGGACGTAACAGTTATTATTCCAAAAATTTCCAGCCACCCTTTACCTCCCATTTTTCTAGAATTCATCCTATAGTAGAATTTCAAAAATTCCACTAAATTTCAAAAAAATTAGAAATTTAATAGAAAGGAAAAAAATTAATAAAAATGGTAAATGTTATTTATTCTGGTAATTAGGCATCATTACAGGATGTAACACTTATTATTTCAAAAAATTTTCCAGCCGCCCATCGCCTCCCATTCCTCTAGAATTCATGCTATAGTAGGATTGCAAAAATTCCACTAAATTTCAAAAAAATTAAAAATTCAATAAAAAGAAAAAAAATTAATAAAAAAATAGTAAATGTTATTTATTCTGGTAATTAGGTATCATTACAGGACGTAACACTTATTATTTCAAAACATTTCCAGCCGCCCATCACCTCCCATTCTTCTTGAATTCATGCTTTAGTAGAATTTCAAAAATTCCACTAAATTTCAAAAAAATTAAAAATTCAATAAAAAGGAAAAAAATTAATAAAAAAATGGTAAATGTTATTTATTCTGGTATTTATATATAATTACAGGACATTATAGATATTATTTCAAAAATTTTCCAGCCACCCATCAACTTTCATTCTTCTAGAATTCATCCTTTAGTAGAATTTCAAAAATTCCACTAAATTTCAAAAAAATTAAAAATTCAATAAAAAGGAAAAAAATTAATAAAAATGGTAAATGTTATTTATTCTGGTAATTAGTTATCATTACAGGACGTAACACTTATTATTTCAAAAAATTTCCAGCCGCCCATCACTTCCCGTGTTCCTGGAATTCATCCTTTAGTGGAATTCCAAACTTGAAAATTCAATAAAATAGCAAAAAATTAACATATATGGCAAATGTTATATATTCTGGTGATTGGGTATCATTACAGTACGTAACAGTTATTATTACCAAAAATTTCCAGCCACACATCACCACCCGGTCTTCTGGAATACATCCTTAAGTGGAATTGCAAACTTGAAAATTCAATAAAATGAAAAAAATTAATAAAAATTGTAAATGTTATTTATTCTGGTAATTATATATCATTACAGGATATTATAGATATTATTTCGAAAATTTTCCAGCTACCCATCAACTTTCATTCTTCTAGAATTCATCCTTTAGTAGAATTTCAAATATTGCACTAAATTTCAAAAAAATTAAAAATTTTATAAGAAGGATAAAAATTAATAAAAATGGTAAATGTTATTTATTCTGGTAATTATGTATCATTACAGGACGTAACACTTATTATTTCAAAAAATTTCCAGCCGCCCATCACCTTCCGTTCTCTTGGAATTCATGCTTTAGTGGAATTCCAAATTTGAAAATGCAATGAAACTGAAAAAAATTAACGAAAAGGGTAAATGTTAGATATTCTGGTAATTAGGTATCATTACAGGACGTAACAGTTATTATTTCGAAAAATTTCCAGCCGCCCATCACCTCCCATTCTTCTGGAATTCATTATTTAGTAGAATTTCAAAAATTCCACTAAATTTAAAAAAAAAAAATTCAATAAAATGGCAAAAAATTAACTACAATGGTAAATGTTAGTATTTTGGTAATTAGGCATCATTACATGACGTAACACTTATAATTTCCAAAAATTTCTAGCCGCCCATCACCTCCCGTTCTCTTGGAATTCATGCTTTAGTGGAATTCCAAATTTGAAAATGCAATGAAACTGAAAAAAATTAACGAAAAGGGTAAATGTTAGATATTCTGGTAATTAGGTATCATTACAGGACGTAACAGTTATTATTTCGAAAAATTTCCAGCCGCCCATCACCTCCCATTCTTCTGGAATTCATTATTTAGTAGAATTTCAAAAATTCCACTAAATTTCAAAAAAATTAAAAATTCAATAAAGAGGAAAAAAATTTATAAAAATGGTAAATGTTATTTATTCTGGTCATTATGTGTTATGACAGGATGTAAAAGTTATTATTTCAAAAAATTTCCAGCCACCCTCTACCTCCCATTTTACGAGAATTCATCCTATAGTAGAATTTCAAAAATTCCACTAAATTTCAAAAAAATTAAAAATTTAATAAAAAGGAAAAAAATTAATAAAAATGGTAAATGTTATTTATTCTGGTAATTAGATATCATTACAGGACATAAAATTTATTATTTCAAAAAATTTCCATCACCTTCCATTCTTCTAGAATTCATCCTTTAGTAGAATTTCAAAAATTACACTAAATTTCAAAAAAATTAAACACTTAATAAAAAGGAAAAAAATTAATAAAAATGGTAAATGTTATTTATTCTGGTAATTAGGTATCATTACAGGACGTAACACTTATTATTTCAAAAAATTTCCAGCCGCCCATCACCTCCCATTCTTCTAGAATTCATCCTATAGTAGAATTTCAAAAATTCCACTAAATTTAAAAAAAAAATTCACTAAAATGGCAAAAAATTAACTACAATGGTAAATGTTAGTATTCTAGTAATTAGGTATAATTACAGGACGTAAAACTTATTATTTCCAAAAATTTCAAGCCGCCCATCACCTCCCTTGCTCCTGGAATTCATCCTTTAGTGGAATTCCAAATTTGAAAATGAAATAAAATGAAAAAAATTAACGAAAATGGGAAATGTTAGTATTTTGGTAATTAGGTACCATTACAGGATGTAAAAGTTATTATTTCAAAAAATTTCCATCACCTTCCATTCTTCTAGAATTCATGCTATAGTAGGATTGCAAAAATTCCACTAAATTTCAAAAAAATTAAAAATTCAATAAAAAGAAAAAAAATTAATAAAAAAATAGTAAATGTTATTTATTCTGGTAATTAGGTATCATTACAGGACGTAACACTTATTATTTCAAAACATTTCCAGCCGCCCATCACCTCCCATTCTTCTTGAATTCATGCTTTAGTAGAATTTCAAAAATTCCACTAAATTTCAAAAAAATTAAAAATTCAATAAAAAGGAAAAAAATTAATAAAAAAATGGTAAATGTTATTTATTCTGGTATTTATATATAATTATAGGACATTATAGATATTATTTCAAAAATTTTCCAGCCACCCATCAACTTTCATTCTTCTAGAATTCATCCTTTAGTAGAATTTCAAAAATTCCACTAAATTTCAAAAAAATTAAAAATTTAATAAAAAGGAAAAAAATTAATAAAAATGGTAAATGTTATTTATTCTGGTAATTAGGCATCATTACAGTACGTAACAGTTATTATTACCAAAAATTTCCAGCCACACATCACCACCCGGTCTTCTGGAATACATCCTTAAGTGGAATTCCAAACGAAAATTCAATAAAATGAAAAAAATTAATAAAAATTGTAAATGTTATTTATTCTGGTAATTATATAAAATTACAGGACATTATAGATATTATTTCAAAAATTTTCTAGCCACCCATCAACTTTCATTCTTCTAGAATTCATCCTTTAGTAGAATTTCAAAAATTCCACTAAATTTCAAAAAAATAAAAATTCAATAAAAAGGAAAAAAATTAATAAAAAATGGTAAATGTTATTTATTCTGGTAATTATATAAAATTACAGAACATTATAGATATTATTTCAAAAATTTTCCAGCCACCCATCAACTTTCATTCTTCTAGAATTCATCCTTTAGTAGAATTTCAAAAATTCCACTAAATTTCAAAAAAATTAAAAATTCAATAAAAAGGAAAAAAATTAATAAAAAATGGTAAATGTTATTTATTCTGGTAATTATATAAAATTACAGGACATTATAGATATTATTTCAAAAATTTTCCAGCCACCCATCAACTTTCATTCTTCTAGAATTCATCCTTTAGTAGAATTTCAAAAATTCCACTAAATTTAAAAAAAATTAAAAATTTAATAAAAAGGAAAGAAATTAATAAAAATGGTAAATGTTATTTATTCTGGTAATTATGTATCATTACAGGACGTAACACTTATTATTTCAAAAAATTTCCAGCCGCCCATCACCTTCCGTTCTCTTGGAATTCATGCTTTAGTGGAATTCCAAATTTGAAAATGCAATGAAACTGAAAAAAATTAACGAAAAGGGTAAATGTTAGATATTCTGGTAATTAGGTATCATTACAGGACGTAACAGTTATTATTTCGAAAAATTTCCAGCCGCCCATCACCTCCCATTCTTCTGGAATTCATTATTTAGTAGAATTTCAAAAATTCCACTAAATTTAAAAAAAAAAAATTCAATAAAATGGCAAAAAATTAACTACAATGGTAAATGTTAGTATTTTGGTAATTAGGCATCATTACATGACGTAACACTTATAATTTCCAAAAATTTCTAGCCGCCCATCACCTCCCGTTCTCTTGGAATTCATGCTTTAGTGGAATTCCAAATTTGAAAATGCAATGAAACTGAAAAAAATTAACGAAAAGGGTAAATGTTAGATATTCTGGTAATTAGGTATCATTACAGGACGTAACAGTTATTATTTCGAAAAATTTCCAGCCGCCCATCACCTCCCATTCTTCTGGAATTCATTATTTAGTAGAATTTCAAAAATTCCACTAAATTTCAAAAAAATTAAAAATTCAATAAAGAGGAAAAAAATTTATAAAAATGGTAAATGTTATTTATTCTGGTCATTATGTGTTATGACAGGATGTAAAAGTTATTATTTCAAAAAATTTCCAGCCACCCTCTACCTCCCATTTTACGAGAATTCATCCTATAGTAGAATTTCAAAAATTCCACTAAATTTCAAAAAAATTAAAAATTTAATAAAAAGGAAAAAAATTAATAAAAATGGTAAATGTTATTTATTCTGGTAATTAGATATCATTACAGGACATAAAATTTATTATTTCAAAAAATTTCCATCACCTTCCATTCTTCTAGAATTCATCCTTTAGTAGAATTTCAAAAATTACACTAAATTTCAAAAAAATTAAACACTTAATAAAAAGGAAAAAAATTAATAAAAATGGTAAATGTTATTTATTCTGGTAATTAGGTATCATTACAGGACGTAACACTTATTATTTCAAAAAATTTCCAGCCGCCCATCACCTCCCATTCTTCTAGAATTCATCCTATAGTAGAATTTCAAAAATTCCACTAAATTTAAAAAAAAAATTCACTAAAATGGCAAAAAATTAACTACAATGGTAAATGTTAGTATTCTAGTAATTAGGTATAATTACAGGACGTAAAACTTATTATTTCCAAAAATTTCAAGCCGCCCATCACCTCCCTTGCTCCTGGAATTCATCCTTTAGTGGAATTCCAAATTTGAAAATGAAATAAAATGAAAAAAATTAACGAAAATGGGAAATGTTAGTATTTTGGTAATTAGGTACCATTACAGGATGTAAAAGTTATTATTTCAAAAAATTTCCATCACCTTCCATTCTTCTAGAATTCATGCTATAGTAGGATTGCAAAAATTCCACTAAATTTCAAAAAAATTAAAAATTCAATAAAAAGAAAAAAAATTAATAAAAAAATAGTAAATGTTATTTATTCTGGTAATTAGGTATCATTACAGGACGTAACACTTATTATTTCAAAACATTTCCAGCCGCCCATCACCTCCCATTCTTCTTGAATTCATGCTTTAGTAGAATTTCAAAAATTCCACTAAATTTCAAAAAAATTAAAAATTCAATAAAAAGGAAAAAAATTAATAAAAAAATGGTAAATGTTATTTATTCTGGTATTTATATATAATTATAGGACATTATAGATATTATTTCAAAAATTTTCCAGCCACCCATCAACTTTCATTCTTCTAGAATTCATCCTTTAGTAGAATTTCAAAAATTCCACTAAATTTCAAAAAAATTAAAAATTCAATAAAAAGGAAAAAAATTAATAAAAATGGTAAATGTTATTTATTCTGGTAATTAGGTATCATTACAGGACGTAACACTTATTATTTCAAAATATTTCCAGCCGCCCATCACTTCCCGTGTTCCTGGAATTCATCCTTTAGTGGAATTCCAAACTTGAAAATTCAATAAAATAGCAAAAAATTAACATATATAGCAAATGTTATATATTCTGGTGATTGGGTATCATTACAGTACGTAACAGTTATTATTACCAAAAATTTCCAGCCACACATCACCACCCGGTCTTCTGGAATACATCCTTAAGTGGAATTCCAAACTTGAAAATTCAATAAAATGAAAAAAATTAATAAAAATTGTAAATGTTATTTATTCTGGTAATTATATAAAATTACAGGACATTATAGATATTATTTCAAAAATTTTCTAGCCACCCATCAACTTTCATTCTTCTAGAATTCATCCTTTAGTAGAATTTCAAAAATTCCACTAAATTTCAAAAAAATTAAAAATTCAATAAAAAGGAAAAAAATTAATAAAAAATGGTAAATGTTATTTATTCTGGTAATTATATAAAATTACAGAACATTATAGATATTATTTCAAAAATTTTCCAGCCACCCATCAACTTTCATTCTTCTAGAATTCATCCTTTAGTAGAATTTCAAAAATTCCACTAAATTTCAAAAAAATTAAAAATTCAATAAAAAGGAAAAAAATTAATAAAAAATGGTAAATGTTATTTATTCTGGTAATTATATAAAATTACAGGACATTATAGATATTATTTCAAAAATTTTCCAGCCACCCATCAACTTTCATTCTTCTAGAATTCATCCTTTAGTAGAATTTCAAAAATTCCACTAAATTTAAAAAAAATTAAAAATTTAATAAAAAGGAAAGAAATTAATAAAAATGGTAAATGTTATTTATTCTGGTCATTACGTATTATTACAGGATGTAAAAGTTATTATTCCAAAAATTTCCAGCCACCCTTTACCTCCCATTTTTCTAGAATTCATCCTATAGTAGAATTTCAAAAATTCCACTAAATTTCAAAAAAATTAAAAATTTAATAAAAAGGAAAAAAATTAATAAAAATGGTAAATGTTATTTATTCTGGTAATTAGGCATCATTACAGTACGTAACAGTTATTATTACCAAAAATTTCCAGCCACACATCACCACCCGGTCTTCTGGAATACATCCTTAAGTGGAATTCCAAACGAAAATTCAATAAAATGAAAAAAATTAATAAAAATTGTAAATGTTATTTATTCTGGTAATTATATATCATTACAGGACATTATAGATATTATTTCGAAAATTTTCCAGCTACCCATCAACTTTCATTCTTCTAGAATTCATCCTTTAGTAGAATTTCAAATATTGCACTAAATTTCAAAAAAATTAAAAATTTAATAAGAAGGATAAAAATTAATAAAAATGGTAAATGTTATTTATTCTGGTAATTATGTATTATTACAGGACGTAACACTTATTATTTCAAAAAATTTCCAGCCGCCCATCACTTCCCGTGTTCCTGGAATTCATCCTTTAGTGGAATTCCAAACTTGAAAATTCAATAAAATAGCAAAAAATTAACATATATGGCAAATGTTATATATTCTGGTGATTGGGTATCATTACAGTACGTAACAGTTATTATTACCAAAAATTTCCAGCCACACATCACCACCCGGTCTTCTGGAATACATCCTTAAGTGGAATTCCAAACTTGAAAATTCAATAAAATGAAAAAAATTAATAAAAATTGTAAATGTTATTTATTCTGGTAATTATATATCATTACAGGATATTATAGATATTATTTCGAAAATTTTCCAGCTACCCATCAACTTTCATTCTTCTAGAATTCATCCTTTAGTAGAATTTCAAATATTGCACTAAATTTCAAAAAAATTAAAAATTTAATAAGAAGGATAAAAATTAATAAAAATGGTAAATGTTATTTATTCTGGTAATTATGTATCATTACAGGACGTAACACTTATTATTTCAAAAAATTTCCAGCCGCCCATCACCTCCCATTCTTCTAGAATTAATCCTATAGTAGAATTTCAAAAATTCCACTAAATTTAAAAAAAAAAAATTCAATAAAATGGCAAAAAATTAACTACAATGGTAAATGTTAGTATTTTGGTAATTAGGCATCATTACATGACGTAACACTTATAATTTCCAAAAATTTCTAGCCGCCCATCACCTCCCGTTCTCTTGGAATTCATGCTTTAGTGGAATTCCAAATTTGAAAATGCAATGAAACTGAAAAAAATTAACGAAAAGGGTAAATGTTAGATATTCTGGTAATTAGGTATCATTACAGGACGTAACAGTTATTATTTCGAAAAATTTGCAGCCGCCCATCACCTCCCATTCTTCTGGAATTCATTATTTAGTAGAATTTCAAAAATTCCACTAAATTTCAAAAAAATTAAAAATTCAATAAAGAGGAAAAAAATTTATAAAAATGGTAAATGTTATTTATTCTGGTCATTATGTGTTATGACAGGATGTAAAAGTTATTATTTCAAAAAATTTCCAGCCACCCTCTACCTCCCATTTTACTAGAATTCATCCTATAGTAGAATTTCAAAAATTCCACTAAATTTCAAAAAAATTAAAAATTTAATAAAAAGGAAAAAAATTAATAAAAATGGTAAATGTTATTTATTCTGGTAATTAGATATCATTACAGGACGTAAAATTTATTATTTCAAAAAATTTCCATCACCTTCCATTCTTCTAGAATTCATCCTTTAGTAGAATTTCAAAAATTACACTAAATTTCAAAAAAATTAAAAACTTAATAAAAAGGAAAAAAATTAATAAAAATGGTAAATGTTATTTATTCTGGTAATTATGTATTATTACAGGACGTAACACTTATTATTTCAAAAAATTTCCAGCCGCCCATCACCTCCCATTCTTCTAGAATTCATCCTATAGTAGAATTTCAAAAATTCCACTAAATTTAAAAAAAAAATTCATTAAAATGGCAAAAAATTAACTACAATGGTAAATGTTAGTATTCTAGTAATTAGGTATAATTACAGGACGTAAAACTTATTATTTCCAAAAATTTCAAGCCGCCCATCACCTCCCTTGCTCCTGGAATTCATCCTTTAGTGGAATTCCAAATTTGAAAATGAAATAAAATGAAAAAAATTAACGAAAATGGGAAATGTTAGTATTTTGGTAATTAGGTACCATTACAGGATGTAAAAGTTATTATTTCAAAAAATTTCCATCACCTTCCATTCTTCTAGAATTCATGCTATAGTAGGATTGCAAAAATTCCACTAAATTTCAAAAAAATTAAAAATTCAATAAAAAGAAAAAAAATTAATAAAAAAATAGTAAATGTTATTTATTCTGGTAATTAGGTATCATTACAGGACGTAACACTTATTATTTCAAAACATTTCCAGCCGCCCATCACCTCCCATTCTTCTTGAATTCATGCTTTAGTAGAATTTCAAAAATTCCACTAAATTTCAAAAAAATTAAAAATTCAATAAAAAGGAAAAAAATTAATAAAAAAATGGTAAATGTTATTTATTCTGGTATTTATATATAATTATAGGACATTATAGATATTATTTCAAAAATTTTCCAGCCACCCATCAACTTTCATTCTTCTAGAATTCATCCTTTAGTAGAATTTCAAAAATTCCACTAAATTTCAAAAAAATTAAAAATTCAATAAAAAGGAAAAAAATTAATAAAAAAATGGTAAATGTTATTTATTCTGGTATTTATATATAATTACAGGACATTATAGATATTATTTCAAAAATTTTCCAGCCACCCATCAACATTCATTCTTCTAGAATTCATCCTTTAGTAGAATTTCAAAAATTCCACTAAATTTCAAAAAAATTAAAAATTCAATAAAAAGAAAAAAAATTAATAAAAAAATAGTAAATGTTATTTATTCTGGTAATTAGGTATCATTACAGGACGTAACACTTATTATTTCAAAACATTTCCAGCCGCCCATCATTTCCCGTGTTCCTGGAATTCATCCTTTAGTGGAATTCCAAACTTGAAAATTCAATAAAATAGCAAAAAATTAACATATATGGCAAATGTTATATATTCTGGTGATTGGGTATCATTACAGTACGTAACAGTTATTATTACCAAAAATTTCCAGCCACACATCACCACCCGGTCTTCTGGAATACATCCTTAAGTGGAATTCCAAACTTGAAAATTCAATAAAATGAAAAAAATTAATAAAAATTGTAAATGTTATATATTCTGGTAATTATATATCATTACAGGACATTATAGATATTATTTCGAAAATTTTCCAGCTACCCATCAACTTTCATTCTTCTAGAATTCATCCTTTAGTAGAATTTCAAATATTGCACTAAATTTCAAAAAAATTAAAAATTTAATAAGAAGGATAAAAATTAATAAAAATGGTAAATGTTATTTATTCTGGTAATTATGTATCATTACAGGACGTAACACTTATTATTTAAAAAAAAAAATTCAATAAAATGGCAAAAAATTAACTACAATGGTAAATGTTAGTATTTTGGTAATTAGGCATCATTACATGACGTAACACTTATAATTTCCAAAAATTTCTAGCCGCCCATCACCTCCCGTTCTCTTGGAATTCATGCTTTAGTGGAATTCCAAATTTGAAAATGCAATGAAACTGAAAAAAATTAACGAAAAGGGTAAATGTTAGATATTCTGGTAATTAGGTATCATTACAGGACGTAACAGTTATTATTTCGAAAAATTTGCAACCGCCCATCACCTCCCATTCTTCTGAAATTCATTATTTAGTAGAATTTCAAAAATCCCACTAAATTTCAAAAAAATTAAAAATTCAATAAAAAGGAAAAAAATTTATAAAAATGGTAAATGTTATTTATTCTGGTCATTATGTATTATGACAGGATGTAAAAGTTATTATTTCAAAAAATTTCCAGCCACCCTCTACCTCCCACTTTCCTAGAATTCATCCTATAGTAGAATTTCAAAAATTCCACTAAATTTCAAAAAAATTAAAAATTTAATAGAAAGGAAAAAAATTAATAAAAATGGTAAATGTTATTTATTCTGGTAATTAGATATCATTACAGGACATAAAATTTATTATTTCAAAAAATTTCCATCACCTTCCATTCTTCTAGAATTCATCCTTTAGTAGAATTTCAAAAATTACACTAAATTTCAAAAAAATTAAAAACTTAATAAAAAGGAAAAAAATTAATAAAAATGGTAAATGTTATTTATTCTGGTAATTAGGTATCATTACAGGACGTAAAACTTATTATTTCCAAAAATTTCAAGCCTCCCATCACCTCCCTTGCTCCTGGAATTCATCCTTTAGTGGAATTCCAAATTTGAAAATAAAATAAAATGAAAAAAATTAACGAAAATGGGAAATGTTAGTATTTTGGTAATTAGGTACCATTACAGGATGTAAAAGTTATTATTTCAAAAAATTTCCATCACCTTCCATTCTTCTAGAATTCATGCTATAGTAGGATTGCAAAAATTCCACTAAATTTCAAAAAAATTAAAAATTCAATAAAAAGAAAAAAAATTAATAAAAAAATAGTAAATGTTATTTATTCTGGTAATTAGGTACCATTACAGGACGTAACACTTATTATTTCAAAACATTTCCAGCCGTCCATCACCTCCCATTCTTCTTGAATTCATGCTTTAGTAGAATTTCAAAAATTCCACTAAATTTCAAAAAAAATTAAAAATTCAATAAAAAGGAAAAAAATTAATAAAAAAATGGTAAATGTTATTTATTCTGGTATTTATATATAATTATAGGACATTATAGATATTATTTCAAAAATTTTCCAGCCACCCATCAACTTTCATTCTTCTAGAATTCATCCTTTAGTAGAATTTCAAAAATTCCACTAAATTTCAAAAAAATTAAAAATTCAATAAAAAGGAAAAAAATTAATAAAAATGGTAAATGTTAGATATTCTGGTAATTAGGTATCATTACAGGACGTAACACTTACTATTTCAAAAAATATGTATCCGCCCGTCACCCCCCATTCTTCTAAAATTGATTCTTTAGTAGAATTTCAAAAATTCCATACAATTTCAAAAAAATTGAAAATGCAATAAAATGAAAAAAATAACCTAAAATGCTCAATGTTAGTATGCTGGTGATTAGGTATCATTACAGGACATAAAAGTTATTATTTCAAAAAATTTCCAGCCGCTCATCACCTCCCATTCTTCTAGAATTCATCCTATAGTAGAATTTCAAAAATTCCACTACATTTAAAAAAAAAAATTCAATAAAATGGCAAAAAATTAACTACAATGGTAAATGTTAGTATTTTGGTAATTAGGTATCATTACAGGACGTAACACTTATTATTACAAAAAATTTCCAGCCGCCCATCACTTCCCGTGTTCCTGGAATTCATCCTTTAGGGGAATTCCAAACTTGAAAATTCAATAAAATAGCAAAAAATTAACATATATGGCAAATGTTATATATTCTGGTGATTGGGTATCATTACAGTACGTAACAGTTATTATTACCAAAAATTTCCAGCCACACATCACCACCCGGTCTTCTGAAATACATCCTTAAGTGGAATTCCAAACTTGAAAATTCAATAAAATGAAAAAAATTAATTAAAAATTGTAAACGTTATTTATTCTGGTAATTATATATCATTACAGGACATTATAGATATTATTTCGAAAATTTTCCAGCTACCCATCAACTTTCATTCTTCTAGAATTCATCCTTTAGTAGAATTTCAAAAATTGCACTAAATTTCAAAAAAATTAAAAATTTAATAAGAAGGATAAAAATTAATAAAAATGGTAAATGTTATTTATTCTGGTAATTATGTATCATTACAGGACGTAACACTTATTATTTCAAAAAATTTCCAGCCGCCCATCACCTCCCATTCTTCTAGAATTAATCCTATAGTAGAATTTCAAAAATTCCACTAAATTTAAAAAAAAAATTCAATAAAATGGCAAAAAATTAACTACAATGGTAAATGTTAGTATTTTGGTAATTAGGCATCATTACAGGACGTGACACTTATTATTTCCAAAAATTTCAAGCCGCCCATCACCTCCCGTGCTCCTGGAATTCATCCTTTAGTGGAATTCCAAATTTGAAAATGAAATAAAATGAAAAAAATTAACGAAAATGGAAAATGTTAGTATTTTGGTAATTAGGTATCATTACAGGACGTAACGCTTATTATTTCCAAAAATTTCCAGCCGCCCATTACCTCCCGTTCTCTTGGAATTCATGCATTAGTGGAATTCCTAACTTGAAAATTCAATAAATTGAAAAAAATTAACGAAAATGGTAGATGTTAGATATTCTGGTGATTAGGTATCATTACAGGACATAAAAGTTATTATTTCAAAAAATTTCCAGCCACCTATCACTTCTCGTTCTTCTGGAATGCATCCTTTACTGGAATTACAAACTTGATAATTCAATAAAATGAAAAAAATTAACGAAAATGGTAAATGTTAGATATTCTGGTAATTAGGTATCATTACAAGACGTAACACTTACTATTTCAAAAAATTTCCACCCGCCTATCACATCCCATTCTTTTAGAATTCATCCTTTAGTAGAATTTGCAAAATTCCATTAAATTTCAAACATATTAAAAATTTAATATAATAAAAAAAAATTAATAAAAATGGTAAATGTTATTTATTCTGGTAATTAGGTATCATTACAGAATGTAACACTTATTATTTAAAAAAATTTCCAGCCACCTATCACTTCTCTTTCTCCTGGAATTTATCCTTTAGTGGAATTTCAAATTTGGAAATTCAATAAAATTCCAAAAAATTAACTAAAATGGTAAATTTTATTTATTCTGGTAATTATATATCATTATCGCACATTAAAGTTATTATTTCAAAAATTTTCCAGTCACCCATCAACTTCCATTCCTCTAGAATTCATCGTTTAGTAGAATTTCAAAAATTCCACTAAATTTCCAAAAAATTAAATATTTAATAAAAAGGAAAAAAACTACTAAAAATGGTAAATGTTATTTATTCTGGTAATTAGGTATCATTAAAGGACGTAACACTTATTATTTCAAAAAATTTCCAGCCGCCCATCACCTCCCATTCTTCTAGAATTCATGCTATAGTAGAATTTCAAAAATTCCACATAATTTCAAAAAAATTGAAAATGCAATAAAATGAAAAAAATTACCTAAAATGCTAAATGTTAGTATCTGGTGATTATGTATCATTTCAGGATGTAACACTTATTATTTCAAAAAATGTCCAGCCGCCCATCACTTCCCTTTCTCCTGGAATTCATCCTTTAGTGGAATTTCAAATTTGGAAATTCTATAAAATTCAAAAAAATTAACTAAAAGGGAAAATGTTAGTATTTTGGTAATTAGGTATCATTACAGGACATAAAAGTTATTATTTCAAAAAATTTCCAGGCTCCCATCACTTCCCGTTCTTCTGGAATGCATCCTTTAGTGGAATTCCAAACTTGAAAATTCAATAAAATTAACGAAAATGGTAAATGTTAGATATTCTGGTAATTAGGTATCATTACAGGACGTAACACTTACTATTTCAAAAAATTTCCTCCCATTCTTCTAAAATTCATTCTTTAGTAGAATTTCAAAAATTCCACACAATTTCAAAAAAATTAAATATGCAATAAAATGAAAGAAATTACCTTAAATGGTAAATGTTAGTATTCTAGTAATTAGATATCATTACAGGACGTAACACTTATTATTTCAAAACATTTCCAGCCGCCCATCACTTCCCTTTCTCCTGGAATTCATCCTTTAGTGGAAGTCCAAATTTAAGAATTCAATAAAAAGGAAAAAAATTACCTAAAGTGGTAAATGTTAGTATTCTGGTAATGAAGTATCATTATACGACGTAACACTTATTGTTTCAAAAAATTTCCAGCCGCCCGTCCCCTTTTATTCTTCTGGAATTCATTCTTCACACTTTTTCCCGTGTGGCTAAATTTTATTAAACACCGTGACAACATGGCCATAAAGGAAAAAAAGAAAATTTTAAATTTGAAAATTTTGTTACCCACCACCTATGGTGAGTATGCAAATAGTTTAAAATTCTCTGAAATCTTTCGAATTTTCTCTTTCCGGCAAGGTATGAGTCATGGATATACTACTTCCGGTTTGGCTAAATATTATTAAAAATGACAACGTAGGCATAAAAAAAATTGAAAAATAAAAATTTCTAAATTTGAAAATTTTGTTACTCACCACCTGTGGTGACTATAGTAATAATTTAAAATTCTCTGAAATCTTGAGAATTTCCTCTTTCCGGCAAGGTATGATTCATGGACACACTACTTCCGGTTTGGCTAAATTATATTCAAATCGGCGACAATAGGGCCATAAAGGAAAAAAAGAAAATTTCAAGTTTGAAAATTTTGTTACTCTCCAGCTGTGCTGAGCATGGTTATTATTTTAAAATCTCTGAAAAATTGAGAATATCCTCTTTTCGGCTAGGTATGATACATGGACACACTACCTCCAGTTTGGCCAAATTTTATTAAAAACAAAAACGTGGCCATAAATAAATTCATAAATAAAAATTTTTAATTTGATAATTTTTCTACTCACCACTTATGTTGAGTCTGCTAATAGTTAAAAATTCTCTGAAAACTTGAGAATTTCTTCTTTCAGGTAAGGTATGTTGCATGAACACACTTCTTCCGGTTTGGCTAAATACTATTAAAAACGGCGACAAGATGGCCATAACAAAAAAAAAAAATGAATTTTTTTTCTTGGGCAGACTTGGCTAAATTTTAATAAAAATGGCGACAATACGGCGTAAAAAAAAAATTTATATTTGAAAATCTTGTTACTCACCAACTGGTGTGAGTATGCTACAACATGGCCATTAAGGAAAAAGAGAAAATTTTAAATTTGAAAACCTTGCTACTCACCACTTACGGTGAGTGTGGCAGTAATTTAAAATTCACTAAAAATCTGAGAATGTCTTTTTCCCGGCAAGTTATGGCCCATGGACACACAACCTCTGGTTCGGCAAAATTTTATTAAAACAGACGGCTACATGGCCTTAAAAAAACAAAAAAATTATTTAATTTTTAAATTTTATTACTCACCAGCTATGGTGAGTATGGCAATAGTTTAAAATTCTCTCAAAACCTTAGATTTTCATCTTTCCGGCAAGGTGTGTCTAATGGATACACTACCTCCGGTTTGGCTAAGTTTGATTAAAAATAAAAGCCATGTGGCCATAACAAAAAATTTTTAAATTTTATTACTCACCACCTATAGTGAGTGTGGTAATAATTTAAAATTCTCTAAAAACCTGAAAATTTCATCTTTCCATCTAGGTATGGTTTATGGGTACGTTTCTTCCGGCTTAGCAAAATTTTATTAAAAATAACGGCCACATGGCCACAAAAAAAAATTAAATTTTAAAATATTATTACTCGCCAACTATCGTGAGTACGACAATAATTTAAATTTCACATAAAACCTTGGAATTTCATCTTTCCAGCAGGGTGGGTTTTCATGTATACACTACTTCCGGTTTGGCTAAATTTTATCAATAATATCGGTAACATGGATACAAGAAAATTTTAACTTTTAAAATTTTATTACTCAACATCCATGCTGATGTGATGAGTATGATGAGTATGGTAATAATTTAAAACTCCCTAAAAACATGAGAATTTCATATTTCTTACAAGGGATGATTCAAGGATACACTGCTTGCGGTTTGGGTAAATTTTATTAAAAATGGGGGCCACATGCCAAAAAATATTTGAATTTTATTACTCACCACTTATGATGAGTATGGCAATAATTTAAAATTCACTAAAAGTCTGAGAATGTCTTCTTCCCGGCAAGTTATGGCCCATGGACTCACCACTTCCGATTCGGCAAAATTTTATTAAAACAGACGGCTACATGGCCTTAAAAAAACAAAAAAAATTATTTAATTTTTAAATTCTATTACTCACCAGCTATGGTGAGTATGGTAATAATTTAAAATTCGCTGAAAACTTGCGAATTTCCTTTTTCCGGCAGGGCATGGTTCATGGACACACCACTTCCGGTTTGGCTAAATTTTGTTAGCAATCGCGGCCACATGGCCATAAAAAAAATATAACTTTTAAAATTTTAGTACTCACCAGGTACGGTGAGTATGGTAATAATTTAAAATTCCCTAAAAACCTGAGAATTTCATATTTCATACAAGGTATGATTCATGAATACACTACTTCTAATAATTTAAAATTCCCTAAAAACCTAAGAATTTCACATTTCCTACAAGGGCTGATTCATGGATACACTGCTTCCGGTTTGGCTAAATTTTATTAAAAATGGGGGCCAAGTGGCAAAAGAAAATTAAAACTTTATTACTCACCACCTATGGTGATTATGGCAACAATTTAAAATGCACTAAAGATCTGATATTGTCTTCTTCCCGGCAAGTTATGGCCCATGGACACACCACTTCAGCTTTGACTAAATTTTATTAAAACAGACGGCTGCATGGCCTTAAGAAAAACAAAAAAAAAAATTATTTTATATTTAAATTTTATTACTCACCACCTATGCTGAGTATGGCAACAGTTTATAATTCCCTTAAAAGCTTAAAATTTCGTCTTTCCGGCAAGGTATGATTCAGGGATACACTACTTTCGGTTAGGCTAAATTTTATTAAAAATTAAGGAAATATGGCAATAAAAAAAATTTTCTATTTTAAAATTTTATTACTCACCACCTATAGTGAGTATGATAATAATTTAATATTTTCTTAAAACTTGCGAATTTCCTCTTTCCGCCAAGGTATGGTTCATGGATACACTACTTTCGGTTTGGCTAAATTTTGTTAGCAATCGCGTCCACATGGCCATAAAAAAAATTTAATTTTAAAATTTTTTTATTCAACATTCATGGTGAGTTTGGTAATAATTTAAAATTCCCTAAAGACCTGAGAATGTCAAATTTTTTGCAAGGGATGATTCAAGGATACACTGTTTCCGGTTTGGCTAATTTGATTAAAAAGGGGGCCACATGGCAAAAAAAAATTCAAATTTTATTACTCACCATCTATGGTGAGTATGGCAATAATTTAAAATTCACTAAAAATCTGAGAATGGATCTTTCCCGGCAAGTTATGGCCCATGGACATACCACTTCCGGTTTGGCTAAATTTTATTAAAGATGGGGGCCAAATGGCAAAAAAATAAAATTTTACTACTCACCACCTATGGGGAGTATGGCAATAATTTAAAATTCACTAAAATGCTGAGAATGTCTTCTTCCCGGCAATTTATGGCCGATCTACACACCACTTCCGGTTCGGCAAAATTTTATTAAAACAGACGGCTACATGGCCTTAAAAAAACAAAAAAAAATTTAATTTTTAAATTTTATTACTCACCAGCTATGGTGAGTATGGTAATAATTTAAAATTCGCTGAAAACTTGCGAATTTCCTCTTTCCGGCAGGGCATGGTTCATGGACACACCTCTTCCGGTTTGGCTAAATTTTGTTAGCAATCGCGACCACATGGCCATAAAAAAATTTAACTTTTTAAATTTTAGTACTCACCACATATGGTGAGTATTGCAATAGTTTACAATTCCCTCAAAACCTTAGAATTTCGTCTTTCGGGAGAGGTATAATTCTGGTTAAACCACTTTCGGTTTGGCTAAATTTTATTAAAAATGGCATCCACATGGCAAAAAAAAATCATTTTAAAATTTTATTACTCACCACCTATGCTGAGTATGGCAATAATTGAAAATTCTCTGAAAACATTAAAATTTCATCTTTGCGTCAAGTTATGATTCATGGATACACTTCTTCTGGTTTGCCTGAATTTTGTTAAAACTGACAGCCACAAGGCAAAAAAAAAATTTTAACCTTTAAATTTTTTTCCTCACCACCTATGGTGAGTATGGCAATAGTTTAAAATTCTCTCAAAACCTTAGATTTTCATCTTTCCGGCAAGGTGTGTCTAATGGATACACTACCTCCGGTTTGGCTAAATTTGATTAAAAATAAAAGCCATGTGGCCATAACAAAAAATTTTTAAATTTTATAATTTTATTACTCACCATCTATAGTGAGTGTGGTAATAATTTAAAATTCTCTAAAAACCTGAAAATTTCATCTTTCCATCAAGGTATGGTTTATGGGTACGTTTCTTCCGGCTTAGAAAAATTTTATTAAAAATAACGGCCACATGGCCACAAAAAAAAAATTAAATTTTAAAATATTATTACTCGCCAACTATCGTGAGTACGACAATAATTTAAATTTCACATAAAACCTTGGAATTTCATCTTTCCGGCAGGGTGGGTTTTCATGTATACACTACTTCCGGTTTGGCTAAATTTTATCAATAATATCGGTAACATGGATACAAGAAAATTTTAACTTTTAAAATTTTATTACTCAACATCCATGCTGATGTGATGAGTATGATGAGTATGGTAATAATTAAAAACTCCCTAAAAACCCGAGAATTTCATATTTCTTACAAGGGATGATTCAAGGATACACTGCTTGTGGTTTGGGTAAATTTTATTAAAAATGGGGGCCACATGGAAAAAAAAAATTAAAATTTTATTACTCACCACCTATGGTGAGTATGGCAATAATTTAAAATTCACTAAAAGTCTGAGAATGTCTTCTTCCCGGCAAGTTATGGCCCATGGACACACCACTTCCGATTCGGCAAAATTTTATTAAAACAGACGGCTACATGGCCTTAAAAAAACAAAAAAAATTATTTAATTTTTAAATTCTATTACTCACCAGCTATGGTGAGTATGGTAATAATTTAAAATTCGCTGAAAACTTGCGAATTTCCTTTTTCCGGCAGGGCATGGTTCATGGACACACCACTTCCGGTTTGGCTAAATTTTGTTAGCAATCGCGGCCACGTGGCCATAAAAAAAATATAACTTTTAAAATTTTAGTACTCACCAGGTACGGTGAGTATGGTAATAATTAAAAATTCCCTAAAAACCTGAGAATTTCATATTTCATACAAGGTATGATTCATGGATACACTGCTTCCGGTTTGGCTAAATTTTATTAAAAATGGGGGCCAAGTGGCAAAAGAAAATTAAAACTTTATTACTCACCACCTATGGTGATTATGGCAACAATTTAAAATGCACTAAAGATCTGATAATGTCTTCTTCCCGGCAAGTTATGGCCCATGGACACACCACTTCAGCTTTGACTAAATTTTATTAAAACAGACGGCTGCATGGCCTTAAGAAAAACAAAAAAAAAATTATTTTATATTTAAATTTTATTAGTTACCACCTATGCTGAGTATGGCAACAGTTTATAATTCCCTTAAAAGCTTACATACCTTCCCTTTCCGGCAAGGTATGATTCAGGGATACACTACTTTCGGTTAGGCTAAATTTTATTAAAAATTAAGGAAATATGGCAATAAAAAAAAAATTTTCTATTTTAAAATTTTATTACTCACCACCTATAGTGAGTATGATAATAATTTAATATTTTCTTAAAACTTGCGAATTTCCTCTTTCCGCAAAGGTATGGTTCATGGATACACTACTTTCGGTTTGGCTAAATTTTGTTAGCAATCGCGTCCACATGGCCATAAAAAAAATTAAATTTTAAAATTTTATTATTCAACATTCATGGTGAGTTTGGTAATAATTTAAAATTCCCTAAAGACCTGAGAATGTCAAATTTTTTGCAAGGGATGATTCAAGGATACACTGTTTCCGGTTTGGCTAATTTGATTAAAAAGGGGGCCACATGGCAAAAAAAAAATTAAAATTTTATTACTCACCACCTATGGTGAGTATGGCAATAATTTAAAATTCACTAAAAATCTGAGAATGTCTTCCTCCCGGCAAGTTATGGCACATAGACACACCACTTCCGGTTTGGAAAGCTACATGGCCTTAAAAAACAAAAAAAAATTATTTAATTTTTAAATTTTATTACTCACTAGCTATGGTAAATATGGTAATAATTTAAAATTAGCTGAAAACTTGCGAATTTCCTCGTTCCGGCAGGGTATGGTTCATGGATACACTACTTTCGGTTTGGCTAAATTTTGTTAGCAATCGCGACCACATGGCCATAAAAAAAATTTAACTTTTAAAATTTTAGTACTCACCAGGTGCGGTGAGTATGATAATAATTTAAAATTCCCTAAAAACCTGAGAATTTTATATTTCATACAAGGTATGATTCATGGATACACTACTCTCGGTTTGGCTAAACTTTATTAGTAATGGCGGCCACACGGCCATAAAAATAAAATTTAAGCATTAAATTTTTTTCCTCACCACCTATGGAGAGTATGGCAATAGTTTAAAATTCTCTCAAAACCTTAGAATTTCGTCTTTCGGGAGAGGTATGATTCTGGTTAAACCACTTTCGGTTTGGCTAAATTTTATTACAAATAGCAGCCACATGGCAAGAAAAAAATTTAATTTTAAAATTTTATTACTCACCCCTTATGCTGAGTATGGCAATAAGTGAAAATTCTCTGAAAACATTAGAATTTTGTCCTTGCGACAAGTTGTGATTCATGGATACACTTCTTCTGGTTTTCCTGAATTTTGTTAAAACTGACAGCCACAAGGCAAAAAAAAAATTTTAACCTTTAAATTTTTTTCCTCACCACCTATGGTGAGTATGGCAATAGTTTAAAGTTCTCTCAAAACCTTATGGCGTTTTCTTTTCTACAAAAAAAGGCAACACTACCCGCAGGGAGGGCAATTTTGAGTTCTTTTCTCGAAAATGCATTGCCCTGTGAAAGGGTTGCGTGTTCTTTTCTAAAAAATGTTGCCCTTTCGCAGTGCAAAAGGCATTGCACTTTTGCCCTGAACAAATCAACAGGGCTGAAATTGCCTTGTAAAACAAATGGTTTTTATTCTTGCACAGCGTTACCAGAAAATGTTCAAAAAAAGTCTTTTGAGTTGAAAGTGTCACAAAATTAGATTTTAATAATTATTTTTATATTTTGTATCATATAAAACAAACAAAAGAACACTATGCGGCCGCTTATTTGTATGAGATATTAAAAAAAAAATATTTGTTTTCTCAAGCAGATGAATTAGAAATCTGGCAACTGATCATTTTTGTATACACATTTCATAAAATATACAGAAAATGTTTGTTTTTCAGCTGTAAAAAAAAGGCATTGCACTTTTTTCTAATTTGTGTTCTTTTCTCGTTGTATAAAAAATTGCACTTTCACAGGGCGGGCAATGCATTTTAAAAAGGCACCTTTTCACAGGGCGACATTTTTAATGTAGAAAAGAAAACGCCATTAGATTTTCATCTTTCCGGCAAGGTGTGTCTAATGGATACACTACCTCCGGTTTGGCTAAGTTTGATTAAAAATAAAAGCCATGTGGCCATAACAAAAAATTTTTAAATTTTATAATTTTATTACTCACCACCTATAGTGAGTGTGGTAATAATTTAAAATTCTCTAAAAACCTGAAAATTTCGTCTTTCCATTAAGGTATAGTTTGTGGATACGTTTCTTCCTGTTTGGCAAAATTTTATTAAAAATACCGGCCACATGGCCACAAAAAGAAATTAAATTTTAAAATATTATTACTCACCACCTATCGTGAGTAAAACAATAATTTAAATTCAACTTAAAACTTTGGAATTTCATCTTTCCGGCAGGGTGGGTTTTCATGTATACACTACTTCCGGTTTGGCTAAATTTTGTCAATAATATCGGCAACAAGGCCGCAAAAAAATTTTGACTTTTAAAATTTTATTACTCAACATCCATGGTTAGTATGGTAATAATTTAAAATTCCCTAAAGACCTGAGAATGTCATATTTCTTACAAGGGATGATTCAAGGATACACTGTTTCCGGTTTGGGTAAATTTTATTAAAAATGGGGGCCACATGGTAAAAAAATTAAAATTTTATTACTCACCACCTATGGTGAGTATGGCAATAATTTAAAATTCACTAAAAGTCTGAGAATGTCTTCTTCCCGGCAAGTTATGGCCCATGGACACACCACTTCCGATTCGGCAAAATTTTATTAAAACAGACGGCTACATGGCCTTAAAAAAAGAAAAAAAATTATTTAATTTTTAAATTCTATTACTCACCAGCAATGGTGAGTATGGTAATAATTTAAAATTCGCTGAAAACTTGCGAATTTCCTTTTTCCGGCAGGGCATGGTTCATGGACACACCACTTCCGGTTTGGCTAAATTTTGTTAGCAATCGCGGCCACGTGGCCATAAAAAAAATATAACTTTTAAAATTTTAGTACTCACCAGGTACGGTGAGTATGGTAATAATTAAAAATTCCCTAAAAACCTGAGAATTTCATATTTCATACAAGGTATGATTCATGGATACACTACTTCTAATAATTTAAAATTCCCTAAAAACCTAAGAATTTCACATTTCCTACAAGGGCTGATTCATGGATACACTGCTTCCGGTTTGGCTAAATTTTATTAAAAATGGGGGCCAAGTGGCAAAAGAAAATTAAAACTTTATTACTCACCACCTATGGTGATTATGGCAACAATTTAAAATGCACTAAAGATCTGATAATGTCTTCTTCCCGGCAAGTTATGGCCCATGGACACACCACTTCAGCTTTGACTAAATTTTATTAAAACAGACGGCTGCATGGCCTTAAGAAAAACAAAAAAAAATTATTTTATATTTAAATTTTATTACTCACCACCTATGCTGAGTATGGCAACAGTTTATAATTCCCTTAAAAGCTTACATACCTTCCCTTTCCGGCAAGGTATGATTCAGGTATACACTACTTTCGGTTAGGCTAAATTTTATTAAAAATTAAGGAAATATGGCAATAAAAAAAAATTTTCTATTTTAAAATTTTATTACTCACCACCTATAGTGAGTATGATAATAATTTAATATTTTCTTAAAACTTGCGAATTTCCTCTTTCCGCAAAGGTATGGTTCATGGATACACTACTTTCGGTTTGGTTAAATTTTGTTAGCAATCGCGTCCACATGGCCATAAAAAAAATTAAATTTTAAAATTTTATTATTCAACATTCATGGTGAGTTTGGTAATAATTTAAAATTCCCTAAAGACCTGAGAATGTCAAATTTTTTGCAAGGGATGATTCAAGGATACACTGTTTCCGGTTTGGCTAATTTGATTAAAAAGGGGGCCACATGGCAAAAAAAAAATTAAAATTTTATTACTCACCACCTATGGTGAGTATGGCAATAATTTAAAATTCACTAAAAATCTGAGAATGTCTTCCTCCCGGCAAGTTATGGCACATAGACACACCACTTCCGGTTTGGAAAGCTACATGGCCTTAAAAAACAAAAAAAAATTATTTAATTTTTAAATTTTATTACTCACTAGCTATGGTAAATATGGTAATAATTTAAAATTAGCTGAAAACTTGCGAATTTCCTCGTTCCGGCAGGGTATGGTTCATGGATACACTACTTTCGGTTTGGCTAAATTTTGTTAGCAATCGCGACCACATGGCCATAAAAAAAATTTAACTTTTAAAATTTTAGTACTCACCAGGTGCGGTGAGTATGATAATAATTTAAAATTCCCTAAAAACCTGAGAATTTTATATTTCATACAAGGTATGATTCATGGATACACTACTCTCGGTTTGGCTAAACTTTATTAGTAATGGCGGCCACACGGCCATAAAAATAAAATTTAAGCATTAAATTTTTTTCCTCACCACCTATGGAGAGTATGGCAATAGTTTAAAATTCTCTCAAAACCTTAGAATTTCGTCTTTCGGGAGAGGTATGATTCTGGTTAAACCACTTTCGGTTTGGCTAAATTTTATTACAAATAGCAGCCACATGGCAAGAAAAAAATTTAATTTTAAAATTTTATTACTCACCCCTTATGCTGAGTATGGCAATAAGTGAAAATTCTCTGAAAAGATTAGAATTTTGTCCTTGCGACAAGTTGTGATTCATGGATACACTTCTTCTGGTTTTCCTGAATTTTGTTAAAACTGACAGCCACAAGGCAAAAAAAAAATGTTAACCTTTAAATTTTTTTTCCTCACCACCTATGGTGAGTATGGCAATAGTTTAAAGTTCTATCAAAACCTTATGGCGTTTTCTTTTCTACAAAAAAAGGCAACACTACCCGCAGGGAGGGCAATTTTGTGTTCTTTTCTCGAAAATGCATTGCCCTGTGAAAGGGTTGCGTGTTCTTTTCTAAAAAATGTTGCCCTTTCGCAGTGCAAAAGGCATTGCACTTTTGCCCTGAACAAATCAACAGGGCTGAAATTGCCTTGTAAAACAAATGGTTTTTATTCTTGCACAGCGTTACCAGAAAATGTTCAAAAAAAGTCTTTTGAGTTGAAAGTGTCACAAAATTAGATTTTAATAATTATTTTTATATTTTGTATCATATAAAACAAACAAAAGAACACTATGCGGCCGCTTATTTGTATGAGATATTAAAAAAAAAAATATTTGTTTTCTCAAGCAGATGAATTAGCAATCTGGCAACTGATCATTTTTGTATACACATTTCATAAAATATACAGAAAATGTTTGTTTTTCAGCTGTAAAAAAAAGGCATTGCACTTTTTTTTAATTTGTGTTCTTTTCTCGTTGTATAAAAAATTGCACTTTCACAGGGCGGGCAATGCATTTTAAAAAGGCACCTTTTCACAGGGCGACATTTTTAATGTAGAAAAGAAAACGCCATTAGATTTTCATCTTTTCGGCAAGGTGTGTCTAATGGATACACTACCTCCGGTTTGGCTAAGTTTGATTAAAAATAAAAGCCATGTGGCCATAACAAAAAATTTTTAAATTTTATAATTTTATTACTCACCACCTATAGTGAGTGTGGTAATAATTTAAAATTCTCTAAAAACCTGAAAATTTCGTCTTTCCATTAAGGTATAGTTTGTGGATACGTTTCTTCCTGTTTGGCAAAATTTTATTAAAAATACCGGCCACATGGCCACAAAAAGAAATTAAATTTTAAAATATTATTACTCACCACCTATCGTGAGTAAAACAATAATTTAAATTCAACTTAAAACTTTGGAATTTCATCTTTCCGGCAGGGTGGGTTTTCATGTATACACTACTTCCGGTTTGGCTAAATTTTGTCAATAATATCGGCAACAAGGCCGCAAAAAAATTTTGACTTTTAAAATTTTATTACTCAACATCCATGGTTAGTATGGTAATAATTTAAAATTCCCTAAAGACCTGAGAATGTCATATTTCTTACAAGGGATGATTCAAGGATACACTGTTTCCGGTTTGGGTAAATTTTATTAAAAATGGGGGCCACATGGTAAAAAAATTAAAATTTTATTACTCACCACCTATGGTGAGTATGGCAATAATTTAAAATTCACTAAAAGTCTGAGAATGTCTTCTTCCCGGCAAGTTATGGCCCATGGACACACCACTTCCGATTCGGCAAAATTTTATTAAAACAGACGGCTACATGGCCTTAAAAAAAGAAAAAAAATTATTTAATTTTTAAATTCTATTACTCACCAGCAATGGTGAGTATGGTAATAATTTAAAATTCGCTGAAAACTTGCGAATTTCCTTTTTCCGGCAGGGCATGGTTCATGGACACACCACTTCCGGTTTGGCTAAATTTTGTTAGCAATCGCGGCCACGTGGCCATAAAAAAAATATAACTTTTAAAATTTTAGTACTCACCAGGTACGGTGAGTATGGTAATAATTAAAAATTCCCTAAAAACCTGAGAATTTCATATTTCATACAAGGTATGATTCATGGATACACTACTTCTAATAATTTAAAATTCCCTAAAAACCTAAGAATTTCACATTTCCTACAAGGGCTGATTCATGGATACACTGCTTCCGGTTTGGCTAAATTTTATTAAAAATGGGGGCCAAGTGGCAAAAGAAAATTAAAACTTTATTACTCACCACCTATGGTGATTATGGCAACAATTTAAAATGCACTAAAGATCTGATAATGTCTTCTTCCCGGCAAGTTATGGCCCATGGACACACCACTTCAGCTTTGACTAAATTTTATTAAAACAGACGGCTGCATGGCCTTAAGAAAAACAAAAAAAAATTATTTTATATTTAAATTTTATTACTCACCACCTATGCTGAGTATGGCAACAGTTTATAATTCCCTTAAAAGCTTACATACCTTCCCTTTCCGGCAAGGTATGATTCAGGTATACACTACTTTCGGTTAGGCTAAATTTTATTAAAAATTAAGGAAATATGGCAATAAAAAAAAATTTTCTATTTTAAAATTTTATTACTCACCACCTATAGTGAGTATGATAATAATTTAATATTTTCTTAAAACTTGCGAATTTCCTCTTTCCGCAAAGGTATGGTTCATGGATACACTACTTTCGGTTTGGTTAAATTTTGTTAGCAATCGCGTCCACATGGCCATAAAAAAAATTAAATTTTAAAATTTTATTATTCAACATTCATGGTGAGTTTGGTAATAATTTAAAATTCCCTAAAGACCTGAGAATGTCAAATTTTTTGCAAGGGATGATTCAAGGATACACTGTTTCCGGTTTGGCTAATTTGATTAAAAAGGGGGCCACATGGCAAAAAAAAAATTAAAATTTTATTACTCACCACCTATGGTGAGTATGGCAATAATTTAAAATTCACTAAAAATCTGAGAATGTCTTCCTCCCGGCAAGTTATGGCACATAGACACACCACTTCCGGTTTGGAAAGCTACATGGCCTTAAAAAACAAAAAAAAATTATTTAATTTTTAAATTTTATTACTCACTAGCTATGGTAAATATGGTAATAATTTAAAATTAGCTGAAAACTTGCGAATTTCCTCGTTCCGGCAGGGTATGGTTCATGGATACACTACTTTCGGTTTGGCTAAATTTTGTTAGCAATCGCGACCACATGGCCATAAAAAAAATTTAACTTTTAAAATTTTAGTACTCACCAGGTGCGGTGAGTATGATAATAATTTAAAATTCCCTAAAAACCTGAGAATTTTATATTTCATACAAGGTATGATTCATGGATACACTACTCTCGGTTTGGCTAAACTTTATTAGTAATGGCGGCCACACGGCCATAAAAATAAAATTTAAGCATTAAATTTTTTTCCTCACCACCTATGGAGAGTATGGCAATAGTTTAAAATTCTCTCAAAACCTTAGAATTTCGTCTTTCGGGAGAGGTATGATTCTGGTTAAACCACTTTCGGTTTGGCTAAATTTTATTACAAATAGCAGCCACATGGCAAGAAAAAAATTTAATTTTAAAATTTTATTACTCACCCCTTATGCTGAGTATGGCAATAAGTGAAAATTCTCTGAAAAGATTAGAATTTTGTCCTTGCGACAAGTTGTGATTCATGGATACACTTCTTCTGGTTTTCCTGAATTTTGTTAAAACTGACAGCCACAAGGCAAAAAAAAAATGTTAACCTTTAAATTTTTTTTCCTCACCACCTATGGTGAGTATGGCAATAGTTTAAAGTTCTATCAAAACCTTATGGCGTTTTCTTTTCTACAAAAAAAGGCAACACTACCCGCAGGGAGGGCAATTTTGTGTTCTTTTCTCGAAAATGCATTGCCCTGTGAAAGGGTTGCGTGTTCTTTTCTAAAAAATGTTGCCCTTTCGCAGTGCAAAAGGCATTGCACTTTTGCCCTGAACAAATCAACAGGGCTGAAATTGCCTTGTAAAACAAATGGTTTTTATTCTTGCACAGCGTTACCAGAAAATGTTCAAAAAAAGTCTTTTGAGTTGAAAGTGTCACAAAATTAGATTTTAATAATTATTTTTATATTTTGTATCATATAAAACAAACAAAAGAACACTATGCGGCCGCTTATTTGTATGAGATATTAAAAAAAAAAATATTTGTTTTCTCAAGCAGATGAATTAGCAATCTGGCAACTGATCATTTTTGTATACACATTTCATAAAATATACAGAAAATGTTTGTTTTTCAGCTGTAAAAAAAAGGCATTGCACTTTTTTTTAATTTGTGTTCTTTTCTCGTTGTATAAAAAATTGCACTTTCACAGGGCGGGCAATGCATTTTAAAAAGGCACCTTTTCACAGGGCGACATTTTTAATGTAGAAAAGAAAACGCCATTAGATTTTCATCTTTTCGGCAAGGTGTGTCTAATGGATACACTACCTCCGGTTTGGCTAAGTTTGATTAAAAATAAAAGCCATGTGGCCATAACAAAAAATTTTTAAATTTTATAATTTTATTACTCACCACCTATAGTGAGTGTGGTAATAATTTAAAATTCTCTAAAAACCTGAAAATTTCGTCTTTCCATTAAGGTATAGTTTGTGGATACGTTTCTTCCTGTTTGGCAAAATTTTATTAAAAATACCGGCCACATGGCCACAAAAAGAAATTAAATTTTAAAATATTATTACTCACCACCTATCGTGAGTAAAACAATAATTTAAATTCCACTTAAAACTTTGGAATTTCATCTTTCCGGCAGGGTGGGTTTTCATGTATACACTACTTCCGGTTTGGCTAAATTTTGTCAATAATATCGGCAACAAGGCCGCAAAAAAATTTTGACTTTTAAAATTTTATTACTCAACATCCATGGTTAGTATGGTAATAATTTAAAATTCCCTAAAGACCTGAGAATGTCATATTTCTTACAAGGGATGATTCAAGGATACACTGTTTCCGGTTTGGCTAAATTTTATTAAAAATGGGGGCCACATGGCAAAAAAATTAAAATGTTATTACTCACCACCTATGGTGAGTATGGCAATAATTTAAAATTCACTAAAAATCTGAGAATGGATTTTTCCCGGCAAGTTATGGCACATGGACACACCACTTCCGGTTTGGCTAAATTTTATTAAAGATGGGGGGCCACATGGCAAAAAAATAAAATTTTACTACTCACCACCTATGGAGAGTATGGCAATAATTTAAAATTCACTAAAATGCTGAGAATGTCTTCTTCCCGGCAATTTATGGCCCATCTACACACCACTTCCGGTTCGGCAAAATTTTATTAAAACAGACGGCTACATGGCCTTAAAAAAACAAAAAAAAATATTTAATATTTAAATTTTATTACTCACCAGCTATGCTGAGTATGGTAATAATTTAAAATTCGCTGAAAACTTGCGAATTTCCTCTTTCCGGCAGGGCATGGTTCATGGACACACCTCTTCCGGTTTGGCTAAATTTTGTTAACAATCGCGACCACATGGCCATAAAAAAATTTAACTTTTTAAATTTTAGTACTTACCACATATGGAGAGTATGGCAATAGTTTAAAATTCTCTCAAAACCTTAGAATTTCGTCTTTCGGGAGAGGTATGATTCTGGTTAAACCACTTTCGGTTTGGCTAAATTTTATTACAAATAGCAGCCACATGGCAAGAAAAAAATTTAATTTTAAAATTTTATTACTCACCACCTATGGTGAGTATGGCAATAATTTAAAATTCACTAAAAATCTGAGAATGTCTTCCTCCCGGCAAGTTATGGCACATAGACACACCACTTCCGGTTTGGAAAGCTACATGGCCTTAAAAAACAAAAAAAAATTATTTAATTTTTAAATTTTATTACTCACTAGCTATGGTAAATATGGTAATAATTTAAAATTAGCTGAAAACTTGCGAATTTCCTCGTTCCGGCAGGGTATGGTTCATGGATACACTACTTTCGGTTTGGCTAAATTTTGTTAGCAATCGCGACCACATGGCCATAAAAAAAATTTAACTTTTAAAATTTTAGTACTCACCAGGTGCGGTGAGTATGATAATAATTTAAAATTCCCTAAAAACCTGAGAATTTTATATTTCATACAAGGTATGATTCATGGATACACTACTCTCGGTTTGGCTAAACTTTATTAGTAATGGCGGCCACACGGCCATAAAAATAAAATTTAAGCATTAAATTTTTTTCCTCACCACCTATGGAGAGTATGGCAATAGTTTAAAATTCTCTCAAAACCTTAGAATTTCGTCTTTCGGGAGAGGTATGATTCTGGTTAAACCACTTTCGGTTTGGCTAAATTTTATTACAAATAGCAGCCACATGGCAAGAAAAAAATTTAATTTTAAAATTTTATTACTCACCCCTTATGCTGAGTATGGCAATAAGTGAAAATTCTCTGAAAAGATTAGAATTTTGTCCTTGCGACAAGTTGTGATTCATGGATACACTTCTTCTGGTTTTCCTGAATTTTGTTAAAACTGACAGCCACAAGGCAAAAAAAAAATTTTAACCTTTAAATTTTTTTTCCTCACCACCTATGGTGAGTATGGCAATAGTTTAAAGTTCTCTCAAAACCTTATGGCGTTTTCTTTTCTACAAAAAAAGGCAACACTACCCGCAGGGAGGGCAATTTTGTGTTCTTTTCTCGAAAATGCATTGCCCTGTGAAAGGGTTGCGTGTTCTTTTCTAAAAAATGTTGCCCTTTCGCAGTGCAAAAGGCATTGCACTTTTGCCCTGAACAAATCAACAGGGCTGAAATTGCCTTGTAAAACAAATGGTTTTTATTCTTGCACAGCGTTACCAGAAAATGTTCAAAAAAAGTCTTTTGAGTTGAAAGTGTCACAAAATTAGATTTTAATAATTATTTTTATATTTTGTATCATATAAAACAAACAAAAGAACACTATGCGGCCGCTTATTTGTATGAGATATTAAAAAAAAAAATATTTGTTTTCTCAAGCAGATGAATTAGCAATCTGGCAACTGATCATTTTTGTATACACATTTCATAAAATATACAGAAAATGTTTGTTTTTCAGCTGTAAAAAAAAGGCATTGCACTTTTTTTTAATTTGTGTTCTTTTCTCGTTGTATAAAAAATTGCACTTTCACAGGGCGGGCAATGCATTTTAAAAAGGCACCTTTTCACAGGGCGACATTTTTAATGTAGAAAAGAAAACGCCATTAGATTTTCATCTTTCCGGCAAGGTGTGTCTAATGGATACACTACCTCCGGTTTGGCTAAGTTTGATTAAAAATAAAAGCCATGTGGCCATAACAAAAAATTTTTAAATTTTATAATTTTATTACTCACCACCTATAGTGAGTGTGGTAATAATTTAAAATTCTCTAAAAACCTGAAAATTTCGTCTTTCCATTAAGGTATAGTTTGTGGATACGTTTCTTCCTGTTTGGCAAAATTTTATTAAAAATACCGGCCACATGGCCACAAAAAGAAATTAAATTTTAAAATATTATTACTCACCACCTATCGTGAGTAAAACAATAATTTAAATTCCACTTAAAACTTTGGAATTTCATCTTTCCGGCAGGGTGGGTTTTCATGTATACACTACTTCCGGTTTGGCTAAATTTTGTCAATAATATCGGCAACAAGGCCGCAAAAAAATTTTGACTTTTAAAATTTTATTACTCAACATCCATGGTTAGTATGGTAATAATTTAAAATTCCCTAAAGACCTGAGAATGTCATATTTCTTACAAGGGATGATTCAAGGATACACTGTTTCCGGTTTGGCTAAATTTTATTAAAAATGGGGGCCACATGGCAAAAAAATTAAAATGTTATTACTCACCACCTATGGTGAGTATGGCAATAATTTAAAATTCACTAAAAATCTGAGAATGGATTTTTCCCGGCAAGTTATGGCACATGGACACACCACTTCCGGTTTGGCTAAATTTTATTAAAGATGGGGGGCCACATGGCAAAAAAATAAAATTTTACTACTCACCACTTATGGAGAGTATGGCAATAATTTAAAATTCACTAAAATGCTGAGAATGTCTTCTTCCCGGCAATTTATGGCCCATCTACACACCACTTCCGGTTCGGCAAAATTTTATTAAAACAGACGGCTACATGGCCTTAAAAAAACAAAAAAAAATATTTAATATTTAAATTTTATTACTCACCAGCTATGCTGAGTATGGTAATAATTTAAAATTCGCTGAAAACTTGCGAATTTCCTCTTTCCGGCAGGGCATGGTTCATGGACACACCTCTTCCGGTTTGGCTAAATTTTGTTAACAATCGCGACCACATGGCCATAAAAAAATTTAACTTTTTAAATTTTAGTACTCACAACATATGGAGAGTATGGCAATAGTTTAAAATTCTCTCAAAACCTTAGAATTTCGTCTTTCGGGAGAGGTATGATTCTGGTTAAACCACTTTCGGTTTGGCTAAATTTTATTACAAATAGCAGCCACATGGCAAGAAAAAAATTTAATTTTAAAATTTTATTACTCACCCCTTATGCTGAGTATGGCAATAAGTGAAAATTCTCTGAAAACATTAGAGTTTCGTCTTTGCGACAAGTTGTGATTCATGGATACACTTCTTCTGGTTTGCCAAAATTTTGTTAAAACTGACAGCCACAAGGCAAAAAAAAATGTAAACTTTTATATAATTAATGGATATAATTTATGGATACGTTTCTTCCGGTTTGGCAAAATTTTATTAAAAATAACGGCCACATGGCCACAAAAAAAATAAATTTTAAAATATTATTACTCACCACCTATCGTGAGTTCGACAATAATTTAAATTTCATTTAAAACCTTGGAATTTCATCTTTCCGGCAGGGTATGGTTCATGGATACACTACTTCCGGTTTGGCTAAATTTTGCAAATAATATCGGCAACAAGGCCACAAAAAAATTTTGACTTTTAAAATTTTATTACTCAACATCCATTAGTATGGTAATAATTTAAAATTCCCTAAAAACCTGAGAATTTCATATTTCCTAGAAGGCCTGATTCATGTATACACTACTTCCGGTTTGGCTAAATCTTATTAATATTGGCGTCCACATGGCCATAAAAAAATTTTAAATTTTATAATTTTATTGCTCACCACCTATAGTGAGTATGGTAATACAGCCCAATTATGAAAAATAATTCCCCGGGAAAAATTTCCCTTTTCCCATTCCTCCTATTATGAATTTAAATTTCCCTCGAGTTTTTTCCCTTTTGTCTCTCCTCCTATTCTAAACACAATTTGAGAAAGGGAGATATTTCCCTGGGAAAAAAGTAGGTATTATGAATATAGAAAAAGGGAGAAAACAGTTAACAGTTTTTGGGAGTTTTTTCCTCAAATATTTTGCAGGGAGATAACGTAAAAATGTAAGTTTTAAATTAAAAAATTATAAAATAGTAATTTTAAAGTAATTTTTTTAGGTCAAAAAGTATAAATAAGACGCAATTGCAACACTTGATCTCCCTTATGGAGCAGAATGCTGAAATTGCTCGCGGTTTTTTTAAGGGAGATAAGCAGGATATAACGGTTCTAGCAAAGCGCTGAAGAGGAACTTAATTCGCTAGGTCCACCAAATAAGAATGTTACTGAGTGGAAAAAGGTAAATTTCTGATCCAAAAAAATTCTGTAACACTTTTTACATAAAAAAAAAACTAAAAAAAATAAATAAACCAAGATTTTTTTAATAAAGACGACAAGGGTAAAAAAAATGTACTCTAAATTCTTAAGGTCATTGTTAACAGAATCCAATTATTAACTTCATTATTTAGCTTATTAGAAATACCATCACATAATTATCAATTACTGTTTTACAAGAGTTTGTAATATTTGTGAAGTGAACCGTCATACATACATATTTATAATGAGCTTAGCAACAAGTAAAAAGAAATAAATTGAAATACAATTTATAAATGCTGAAACGCCCACCGTTGGAAGGTCCATACTTTCAACTTGGTTTCCATCGATGGGTAAAACAGCTATACGTTTCACAGCTCTTCTTAATAGTTTATTTAAATGTTTATTAAAATGTTTGTGTAAGGGGTTATATACATATGTGTATCCTTGCTATTGTTGATAGTGTAGAACGCTTCGAGATAGTACTGCTACTTCACGATAAGTGCAATGAAAAAATTAAATTTAAAATAAAATAAATAAAATAAAATTTTCTATTTCCCAAAAATTTTTGATAAGATTGGCCACTTTAATAAAATAATTAAATTTTAAGGTATGGACTGACCAAAAAAAATATGTGCTGCAGACAATTAAAAAATTGCATATTTACAAAATTTAGTATTACATATGTATGTATGTGGCAGTTTATTTTTGTTTTTTTTTTATAGTCACCTAAGAATATAATAAAATAAATGAATTGTTAAAATATTAAAACAATTATTTTCTTATAGCGTACTTCCAATATTTGCTCTTATTGATTGAGCTGTGGTCAAGTATTGCTCTGAAGTTGATGAACTTGTATCATCTTCCGATGTATCTCCAGCAGTGAATAAATCGTACTGTTCTTCTCTACTTTATAGTGCAAACATATGTTGTGAAGAGCACAGCATACATTTGTAATTTTGGCAGCTTTTTCCGGGCAGTAATGAAGCTCTCTAGCTCCAAGAAGGCATCTCCATCTGTTCTTCAATACGCCATTGGTTCGCTCAATAATGTTGCGGCTCTTTGAGTGTACCTCATTGAACCGCATCTCTGTGGAATCATCCTCCGGAACCCGATGAGGCGTCAAAAGCCATGGCTCCAAAGGGTAACCAGCGTCACCTAATACAATAAATACAATGTTTTTAAGTTAATTCGATCTTAAGATAAAATTTTACCTAAAAGCCAAAAGTTGTGTGCGCCTTGTAGGTATTTCCCTTCCATTATATTATTGAGCCCTTATATTACTGGTGTTCCATATAAAGGAGTCATGGCAAGAACCAGGATGAGTTGCATCAACGTATCTGATTTTATGCTCGTGATCACAAATCTGAAAAGATAGGATATGCATACATAAATTTGTTTACAGAATTACAAACTTTAAAACCCTTACCAGCATAGCATTCAAACTATAATTTCCCTTCCTATTGTAAAATAGATGTTTGTTTGCGGATGGAGCAATAATCTGTATATGCGTTCCATCAACGCAACTAATAATTGCCGGAATTTTGTATTTTTTGTAGAAAGCTAGTGCAATTCTACGCTTTTCCTCAGCTGTTGTTGGCATTTTTATCCAAACCGGGCAAAGCTGTGCTTCAAATATGCGAACAACTTCTGTAAGGACTTTACTAAAAGTAGACTGAGCCAAAGCAACGTCAATATCCTTCCCAACACCAGTCTGGTGTCCCCCTTCTGCAAAGAAGCGCAAACAGGCACTTAGCTTCAAAACAGGGATAATAGCAGATATATTTCTGGACGGGTGTGAATGCAATGTCAGCACTTCTATTAAATAGCGGAAAGCTGGTTTATTAACCCGGTAATACTTTTCGAATCTAAATCAAAAACATTGTTAGTGCTCTAAAATAAACCAGCTTAAATTGTACTTACAAAGACTGTGGTAAATCCAATGGATTAGAAGCATCGCGTATCTTTCTCCTTTCAACCCTTTGGCTGACTGGGATTTCTTGCTCCTCATCATGAATGGCTTCAACAAGCATGCGAAAAGCTACACTAAACATCTTTTTTAATAACTAATTTTTAAAATTTAATAATTTTGTTTAAATTGAAATAAATTTATTTTAGTTTATTATTTTTTAAATAAAAACAAACAATTTTTTTATTTGTAAATTAGCGTTTGCACAAAATAAAATGTCAAAACCAAAACAGCTGATGCTGATTTTCCCGTCCCTTTTTTCTTGTTTCCGGGGAGATTAGAATGAGGGAATTTCTTTCCCGGGAATAAGTGATAGGGAAGGGAAAAAATTCCCGGGAAAAAATTAGAATTGGGCTGATAATTTAAAATTCTCTAAAAACCTGTGAATTGCGTCTTTCCATCAAGGTATGTTTTATGGATACGGTACTTCCGGTGTGGCAAAACTTTATTAAAAATAGCGGCCACATACCCATAAAAAAAATTGTAATTTTAAAATATTACTACTCACCATCTATCGTGAGTATGACAATAATTTAAATTTCTCTCAAAACCTTGGAATTTCATCTTTCCGGCGGGGCATGGTTCATGTATATACTACTTCCGGTTTGGCAAAATTTTGTTAGCAATCGCGGCCACATGGCCATAAAAAAAAATTTAACTTTAAAAATTTTAGTACTCACCACATATGGTGAGTATGGCAATAGTTTACAATTCTCTCACAACCTTAGAATTTCGTCTTTCGGGAGAGGTATGATTCTGGTTAAACCACTTTCGGTTTGGCTAAATTTTATTAAAAATGGCATCCACATGGCAAGAAAAAAATTAAATTTTAAAATTTTATTAGTCACCACTTATGCTGAGTATGGGAATAAGTGAAAATTCTCTGAAAATATTACAATTTCGTCTTTGCGACAAGTTGTGATTCATGGATACACTTCTTCCGGTTTGCCTGAATTTTGTTAAAACTGACAGCCACAAGGCAAAAAAAAATGTTAACCTTTAAATTTTTTTCCTCACCACCTATGGTGAGTATGGCAATAGTTTAAAATTCTCTCAAAACCTTAGAATTTCGTCTTTCGGGGGAGGTATGATTCTAGTTAAATCACTTCCGGTTTGGCTAAATTTTATTGAAAATAGCACATGGGAAGAAAAAAATTAAATTTTAAAATTTTATTACTCACCACCTATGCTGAGTATGTCAATAGTTTATAATTTCCTTAAAAGCTTAGAATTTCGTCTTTCCGGCAAGGTATGATTCAGGGATGCACTACTTTCGGTTAGGCCAAATTTTATTTAAAATAACGGCTATATGACCATAAAAAAAATGTTCTATTTTAAAATTTTATTTCTCACCACCTATAGTGAGTATTAAAATAATATAATATTTTCTTAAAACGTTAGATTTTCATCTTTCCGGCAAGGTGTGGTTCATGGATACACTACTTCCGGTTTGGCTAAATTTTATTAATAATGTCGGCCACATGGCCACAAAAAAATTTTAACTTTTAAAATTTTATTACTCAACATCCATGGTGAGTATGGTAATAATTTAAAATTCTCTAAAAACCTGTGAATTGCGTCTTTCCATCAAGGTATGTTTTATGGATACGGTACTTCCGGTTTGGCAAAACTTTATTAAAAATAGCGGCCACATACCCATAAAAAAAATTTTAATTTTAAAATATTATTACTCACCACCTATCGTGAGTTTGACAATAATTTAAATTTCACTTAAAACCTTGGAATTTCATCTTTCCGGCAGGGTGTGCTTCATGGATACACTACTTCCGGTTTAGCTAAATTTTGTCAAAAATATCGGCAATATGGTCAGAAAAAAATTTTAACTTTTAAAATTTTATTACTCACCATCTATGGTGATTATGGCAACAATTTAAAATGCACTAAAGATCTGATAATGTCTTCTTCCCGGCAGGTTATGGCCCATGGACATACCACTTCAGCTTTGGCTAAATTTTATCAAAACAGATGGCCGCATGGCCTTAAAAAAAAAAAAAAAATTATTTTATATTTAAATTTTATTACTCACCAGTTATGCTGAGTATGGCAATAGTTTATAATTCCCTTAAAAGCTTAGAATTTCGTCTTTCCGGCAAGGTATGGCCCATGGACCCACCACTTCCGGTTTGGCTAAATTTTATTGAAAATGAGGACCACATGCCAAAAAAAAAATTAAAATTTTATTACTCACCAGCTATGGTGAGTATGGTAATAATTTAAAATTCTCTGAAAACTTGCGAATTTCCTCTTTCCGGCAGGGAATGGTCATGGATACACTACTTCCGGTTTGGCTAAATTTTGTTAGCAATCGCGTCCACATGGCCATAAAAAAAATTTAACTTTTAAATTTTATTATTCAACATTCATGGTGAGTTTGGTAATAATTTAAAATTCCCCAAAATCTGAGAATGTCATATTTCTTACAAGGGATGATTCAAGGATACACTGTTTCCGGTTTGGCTGAATTTTATTAAAAATGGGGGCATGGCAAAAAAATTAAAATTTTATTACTTACCACATATGGTGAGTATGGCAATAACTTAAAATTCACTAAAAATCTGAGAATGTCTTTTTCCCGGCAAGTTATGGCCCATGGACACAACACTTCCGGTTTGGCTAAATTTTATTAAAAATGGCGGCCCACATGGCAAAAAAAATTAAAATGATATTGCTCACCATTTATGGTGAGTATGGCAATAATTTAAAATTCACTAAAAATCTGAGAATGTCTTCTTCCCGGCAAGTTATGGCCCATGGACACGCCACTTCCGGTTTGGCTAAATTTTGTTAGCAATCGCGTCCACATGGCCATAAAAAAAAATTAACTTTTAAAATTTTATTATTCAACATTCATGGTGAGTATAGTAATAATTTAAAATTCCCCAAAAACCTGAGAATTTTATATTTCTTACAAGAGATGATTCAAGGATACACAGTTTCCAGTTTGGGTAAATTTTATTAAAAATGGGGGCCACATGCCAAAAAATATTTGAATTTTATTACTCACCACACTTTAATTAATTACACTTTAATATAATTAATGGATATAATTTATGGATACGTTTCTTCCGGTTTGGCAAAATTTTATTAAAAATAACGGCCACATGGCCACAAAAAGAATAAATTTTAAAATATTATTACTCACCACCTATCGTGAGTTCGACAATAATTTAAATTTCACTTAAAACCTTGGAATTTCATCTTTCCGGCAGGGTGTGGTTCATGGGTACACTACTTACGGTTTGGCTAAATCTTATTAATAATGGCGGCCACATGGCCATAAAAAAAATTTTTAATTTTATAATTTTATAGCTCACCACCTATAGTGAGTATGGTAATAATTTAAAATTCTCTAAAAACCTGTGAATTGCGTCTTTCCATCAAGGTATGTTTTATGGATACGGTACTTCCGGTTTGGCAAAACTTTATTAAAAATAGCGGCCACATACCCATAAAAAAAATTTTAATTTTAAAATATTATTACTCACCACCTATCGTGAGTATGACAATAATTTAAATTTCACTTAAAACCTTGGAATTTCATCTTTCTGGCAGGGTGTGGTTCATGGACACACCACCTCCGGTTTGGCTAAATTTTGTTAGGAATCGCGGCCACATGGGAAGAAAAAAATTAAACTTTAAAATTTTATTACTCACCACCTATGCTGAGTATGGCAATAATTGAAAATTCTCTGAAAACATTAGAATTACATCTTTGCGACAAGTTATGACTCATGGATACACTTCTTCTGGTTTGCCTGAATTTTGTTAAAACTGACAGCCACAAGGCAAAAAAAAAATTTTAAATTTAAAATTTTTTTCCCCACCACCTTTGGTTACTATGGAAATAACTTAAAATTCTCTCAAAACCTTAGAATTTCGTCTTTCGGGGGAGGTATGATTCTGGTTAAATCACTTCCGGTTTGGCTAAATTTTATTGAAAATAGCACATGGGAAGAAAAAAATTAAATTTTAAAATTTTATTACTCACCACCTATGCTGAGCATGTAAATAGTTTATAATTTCCTTAAAAGCTTAGAATTTCGTCTTTCCGGCAAGGTATGATTCAGGGATGCACTACTTTCGGTTAGGCCAAATTTTATTTAAAATAACGGCTATATGACCATAAAAAAAATGTTCTATTTTAAAATTTTATTTCTCACCACCTATAGTGAGTATTAAAATAATATAATATTTTCTTAAAACGTTAGATTTTCATCTTTCCGGCAAGGTGTGGTTCATGGATACACTACTTCCGGTTTGCCTAAATTTTATTAATAATGTCGGCCACATGGCCACAAAAAAATTTTAACTTTTAAAATTTTATTACTCAACATCCATGGTGAGTATGGTATTAATTTAAAATTCTCTAAAAACCTGAGAATGTCATATTTCTTACAAGGGATGATTCAAGGATACACTGTTGCCGGTTTGGCTAAATTTTATTAAAAATGGGGGCCACATGGCAAAAAAAAATTAAAATTTTATTACTCACCAGCTATGGTGAGTATGGTAATAATTTAAAATTCTCTGAAAACTTGCGAATTTCCTCTTTCCGGCAGGGAATGGTCATGGATACACTACTTCCGGTTTGGCTAAATTTTGTTAGCAATCACGTCCACATGGCCATAAAAAAAATTTAACTTTTAAAATTTTATTATTCAACATTCATAGTGAGTTTGGTAATAATTTAAAATTCCCTAAAAACCTGAGAATGTCATATTTCTTACAAGGTATGATTCAAGGATACGCTGTTTCCGGTTTGGCTAAATTTTATTAAAAATTTGGGCATGGCAAAAAAATTAAAATTTTATTACTCACCACATATGGTGAGTATGGCAATAGTTTACAATTCTCTCAAAACCTTAGAATTTCGGCTTTCGGGAGAGGTATTATTCTGGTTAAACCACTTTCGGTTTGGCTAAATTTTATTAAAAATGGCATCCACATGGCAATAAAAAAATTAAATTTTAAAATTTTGTTAGTCACCACTTATGCTGAGTATGGCAATAAGTGAAAATTCTCTGAAAACATTACAATTTCGTCTTTGCGACAAGTTGTGATTCATGGATACACTTCTTCTGGTTTGCCAAAATTTTGTTAAAACTGGCAGCCACAAGGCAAAAAAAAATAAACTTTAATATAATTAATGGATATAATTTATGGATACGTTTCTTCCGGTTTGGCAAAATTTTATTAAAAATAACGGCCACATGGCCACAAAAAAAAAATTTTAAAATATTATTACTCACCACCTATCGTGAGTTCGACAATAATTTAAATTTCACTTAAAACCTTGGAATTTCATCTTTCCGGCAGGGTGTGGTTCATGGGTACACTACTTACGGTTTGGCTAAATTTTGTCAATAATATCGGCAACAAGGCCGCAAAAAAATTTTGACTTTTAAAATTTTATTACTCAACATCCATGGTTAGTATGGTAATAATTTAAAATTCCCTAAAGACCTGAGAATGTCATATTTCTTACAAGGGATGATTCAAGGATACACAGTTTCCGGTTTGGCTGAATTTTATTAAAAATGGGGGCATGGCAAAAAAATTAAAATTTTATTACTTACCACATATGGTGAGTATGGCAATAACTTAAAATTCACTAAAAATCTGAGAATGTCTTTTTCCCGGCAAGTTATGGCCCATGGACACAACACTTCCGGTTTGGCTAAATTTTATTAAAAATGGCGGCCCACATGGCAAAAAAAATTAAAATGATATTGCTCACCATTTATGGTGAGTATGGCAATAATTTAAAATTCACTAAAAATCTGAGAATGTCTTCTTCCCGGCAAGTTATGGCCCATGGACACGCCACTTCCGGTTTGGCTAAATTTTGTTAGCAATCGCGTCCACATGGCCATAAAAAAAAATTAACTTTTAAAATTTTATTATTCAACATTCATGGTGAGTATAGTAATAATTTAAAATTCCCCAAAAACCTGAGAATTTTATATTTCTTACAAGAGATGATTCAAGGATACACAGTTTCCAGTTTGGGTAAATTTTATTAAAAATGGGGGCCACATGCCAAAAAATATTTGAATTTTATTACTCACCACTTATGATGAGTATGGTAATAATTTAAAATTCTCTGAAAACTTGCGAATTTCCTCTTTCCGGCAGGGAATGGTCATGGATACACTACTTCCGGTTTGGCTAAATTTTGTTAGCAATCGCGTCCACATGGCCATAAAAAAAATTTAACTTTTAAAATTTTATTATTCAACATTCATGGTGAGTTTGGTAATAATTTAAAATTCCCTAAAAACCTGAGAATATCATATTTCTTACAAGGGATAATTCAAGGATACACTGTTGCCGGTTTGGCTAAATTTTATTAAAAATGGGGGCCACATGGCCACAAAAAGAATAAATTTTAAAATATTATTACTCACCACCTATCGTGAGTTCGACAATAATTTAAATTTCACTTAAAACCTTGGAATTTTATCTTTCCGGCAGGGTGTGGTTCATGGGTACACTACTTACGGTTTGGCTAAATCTTATTAATAATGGCGGCCACATGGCCATAAAAAAAATTTTTAATTTTATAATTTTATAGCTCACCACCTATAGTGAGTATGGTAATAATTTAAAATTCTCTAAAAACCTGTGAATTGCGTCTTTCCATCAAGGTATGTTTTATGGATACGGTACTTCCGGTTTGGCAAAACTTTATTAAAAATAGCGGCCACATACCCATAAAAAAAATTTTAATTTTAAAATATTATTACTCACCACCTATCGTGAGTATGACAATAATTTAAATTTCACTTAAAACCTTGGAATTTCATCTTTCTGGCAGGGTGTGGTTCATGGATACACCACCTCCGGTTTGGCTAAATTTTGTTAGGAATCGCGGCCACATGGGAAGAAAAAAATTAAACTTTAAAATTTTATTACTCACCACCTATGCTGAGTATGGCAATAATTGAAAATTCTCTGAAAACATTAGAATTACATCTTTGCGACAAGTTATGACTCATGGATACACTTCTTCTGGTTTGCCTGAATTTTGTTAAAACTGACAGCCACAAGGCAAAAAAAAAATTTTAAATTTAAAATTTTTTTCCCCACCACCTTTGGTTACTATGGAAATAACTTAAAATTCTCTCAAAACCTTAGAATTTCGTCTTTCGGGGGAGGTATGATTCTGGTTAAATCACTTCCGGTTTGGCTAAATTTTATTGAAAATAGCACATGGGAAGAAAAAAATTAAATTTTAAAATTTTATTACTCACCACCTATGCTGAGCATGTAAATAGTTTATAATTTCCTTAAAAGCTTAGAATTTCGTCTTTCCGGCAAGGTATGATTCAGGGATGCACTACTTTCGGTTAGGCCAAATTTTATTTAAAATAACGGCTATATGACCATAAAAAAAATGTTCTATTTTAAAATTTTATTTCTCACCACCTATAGTGAGTATTAAAATAATATAATATTTTCTTAAAACGTTAGATTTTCATCTTTCCGGCAAGGTGTGGTTCATGGATACACTACTTCCGGTTTGCCTAAATTTTATTAATAATGTCGGCCACATGGCCACAAAAAAATTTTAACTTTTAAAATTTTATTACTCAACATCCATGGTGAGTATGGTATTAATTTAAAATTGTCTAAAAACCTGAGAATGTCATATTTCTTACAAGGGATGATTCAAGGATACACTGTTGCCGGTTTGGCTAAATTTTATTAAAAATTTGGGCATGGCAAAAAAATTAAAATTTTATTACTCACCACATATGGTGAGTATGGCAATAGTTTACAATTCTCTCAAAACCTTAGAATTTCGGCTTTCGGGAGAGGTATGATTCTGGTTAAACCACTTTCGGTTTGGCTAAATTTTATTAAAAATGGCATCCACATGGCAATAAAAAAATTAAATTTTAAAATTTTGTTAGTCACCACTTATGCTGAGTATGGCAATAAGTGAAAATTCTCTGAAAACATTACAATTTCGTCTTTGCGACAAGTTGTGATTCATGGATACACTTCTTCTGGTTTGCCAAAATTTTGTTAAAACTGGCAGCCACAAGGCAAAAAAAAATAAACTTTAATATAATTAATGGATATAATTTATGGATACTTTTCTTCCGGTTTGGCAAAATTTTATTAAAAATAACGGCCACATGGCCACAAAAAAAAAATTTTTAAATATTATTACTCACCACCTATCGTGAGTTCGACAATAATTTAAATTTCACTTAAAACCTTGGAATTTCATCTTTCCGGCAGGGTGTGGTTCATGGATACACTACTTCCGGTTTGGCTAAATTTTGTTAGCAATCGCGTCCACATGGCCATAAAAAAAATTTAACTTTTAAAATTTTATTATTCAACATTCATGGTGAGTTTGGTAATAATTTAAAATTCCCTAAAAACCTGAGAATATCATATTTCTTACAAGGGATAATTCAACGATACACTGTTGCCGGTTTGGCTAAATTTTATTAGAAATGGGGGCCACATGGCAAAAAAAAATTAAAATTTTATTACTCACCAGCTATGGTGAGTATTGTAATAATTTAAAATTCTCTGAAAACTTGCGAATTTCCTCTTTCCGGCGGGGCATGGTTCATGTATATACTACTTCCGGTTTGGCAAAATTTTGTTAGCAATCGCGGCCACATGGCCATAAAAAAAAATTTAACTTTTAAAATTTTAGTACTCACCACATATGGTGAGTATGGCAATATTCTCTCAAAACCTTAGAATTTCGTCTTTCGGGAGAGGTATGATTCTGGTTAAACCACTTTCGGTTTGGCTAAATTTTATTAAAAATGGCATCCACATGGCAAGAAAAAAATTAAATTTTAAAATTTTGTTAGTCACCACTTATGCTGAGTATGGCAATAAGTGAAAATTCTCTGAAAGCATTAGAGTTTCGTCTTTGCGACAAGTTGTGATTCATGGATACACTTCTTCTGGTTTGCCAAAATTTTGTTAAAACTGGCAGCCACAAGGCAAAAAAAAATTACACTTTAATATAATTAATGGATATAATTTATGGATACGTTTCTTCCGGTTTGGCAAAATTTTATTAAAAATAACGGCCACATGGCCACAAAAAGAATAAATTTTAAAATATTATTACTCACCACCTATCTTGAGTTCGACAATAATTTAAATTTCACTTAAAACCTTGGAATTTCATCTTTCCGGCAGGGTGTGGTTCATGGGTACACTACTTACGGTTTGGCTAAATCTTATTAATAATGGCGGCCACATGGCCATAAAAAAAATTTTTAATTTTATAATTTTATAGCTCACCACCTATAGTGAGTATGGTAATAATTTAAAATTCTCTAAAAACCTGTGAATTGCGTCTTTCCATCAAGGTATGTTTTATGGATACGGTACTTCCGGTTTGGCAAAACTTTATTAAAAATAGCGGCCACATACCCATAAAAAAAATTTTAATTTTAAAATATTATTACTCACCACCTATCGTGAGTATGACAATAATTTAAATTTCACTTAAAACCTTGGAATTTCATCTTTCTGGCAGGGTGTGGTTCATGGATACACCACCTCCGGTTTGGCTAAATTTTGTTAGGAATCGCGGCCACATGGGAAGAAAAAAATTAAACTTTAAAATTTTATTACTCACCACCTATGCTGAGTATGGCAATAATTGAAAATTCTCTGAAAACATTAGAATTACATCTTTGCGACAAGTTATGACTCATGGATACACTTCTTCTGGTTTGCCTGAATTTTGTTAAAACTGACAGCCACAAGGCAAAAAAAAAATTTTAAATTTAAAATTTTTTTCCCCACCACCTTTGGTTACTATGGAAATAACTTAAAATTCTCTCAAAACCTTAGAATTTCGTCTTTCGGGGGAGGTATGATTCTGGTTAAATCACTTCCGGTTTGGCTAAATTTTATTGAAAATAGCACATGGGAAGAAAAAAATTAAATTTTAAAATTTTATTACTCACCACCTATGCTGAGTATGTAAATAGTTTATAATTTCCTTAAAAGCTTAGAATTTCGTCTTTCCGGCAAGGTATGATTCAGGGATGCACTACTTTCGGTTAGGCCAAATTTTATTTAAAATAACGGCTATATGACCATAAAAAAAATGTTCTATTTTAAAATTTTATTTCTCACCACCTATAGTGAGTATTAAAATAATATAATATTTTCTTAAAACGTTAGATTTTCATCTTTCCGGCAAGGTGTGGTTCATGGATACACTACTTCCGGTTTGGCTAAATTTTATTAATAATGTCGGCCACATGGCCACAAAAAAATTTTAACTTTTAAAATTTTATTACTCAACATCCATGGTGAGTATGGTAATAATTTAAAATTCTCTAAAAACCTGTGAATTGCGTCTTTCCATCAAGGTATGTTTTATGGATACGGTACTTCCGGTTTGGCAAAACTTTATTAAAAATAGCGGCCACATACCCATAAAAAAAATTTTAATTTTAAAATATTATTACTCACCACCTATCGTGAGTTTGACAATAATTTAAATTTCACTTAAAACCTTGGAATTTCATCTTTCCGGCAGGGTGTGCTTCATGGATACACTACTTCCGGTTTAGCTAAATTTTGTCAAAAATATCGGCAATATGGTCAGAAAAAAATTTTAACTTTTAAAATTTTATTACTCACCATCTATGGTGATTATGGCAACAATTTAAAATGCACTAAAGATCTGATAATGTCTTCTTCCCGGCAGGTTATGGCCCATGGACATACCACTTCAGCTTTGGCTAAATTTTATCAAAACAGATGGCCGCATGGCCTTAAAAAAAAAATGATTTTATATTTAAATTTTATTATTCACCAGTTATGCTGAGTATGGCAATAGTTTATAATTCCCTTAAAAGCTTAGAATTTCGTCTTTCCGGCAAGGTATGGCCCATGGACCCACCACTTCCGGTTTGGCTAAATTTTATTGAAAATGAGGACCACATGCCAAAAAAAAATTAAAATTTTATTACTCACCAGCTATGGTGAGTATGGTAATAATTTAAAATTCTCTGAAAACTTGCGAATTTCCTCTTTCCGGCAGGGAATGGTCATGGATACACTACTTCCGGTTTGTCTAAATTTTGTTAGCAATCGCGTCCACATGGCCATAAAAAAAATTTAACTTTTAAAATTTTATTATTCAACATTCATGGTGAGTTTGGTAATAATTTAAAATTCCCTAAAAATCTGAGAATGTCATATTTCTTACAAGGGATGATTCAAGGATACACTGTTGCCGGTTTGGCTAAATTTTATTAAAAATGGGGGCCACAAGGCAAAAAAAATTAAAATTTTATTATTCACCAGCTATGGTGAGTATGGTAATAATTTAAAATTCTCTGAAAACTTGCGAATTTCCTCTTTCCGGCAGGGAATGGTCATGGATACACTACTTCCGGTTTGGCTAAATTTTGTTAGCAATCGCGTCCACATGGCCATAAAAAAAATTTAACTTTTAAATTTTATTATTCAACATTCATGGTGAGTTTGGTAATAATTTAAAATTCCCTAAAATCCGAGAATGTCATATTTCTTACAAGGGATGATTCAAGGATACACTGTTTCCGGTTTGGCTAAATTTTATTAAAAATGGGGGCATGGCAAAAAAATTAAAATTTTATTAATTACCACATATGGTGAGTATGGCAATAACTTAAAATTCACTAAAAATCTGAGAATGTCTTTTTCCCGGCAAGTTATGGCCCATGGACACAACACTTCCGGTTTGGCTAAATTTTATTAAAAATGGCGGCCCACATGGCAAAAAAAATTAAAATGATATTGCTCACCATTTATGGTGAGTATGGCAATAATTTAAAATTCACTAAAAATCTGAGAATGTCTTCTTCCCGGCAAGTTATGGCCCATGGACACGCCACTTCCGGTTTGGCTAAATTTTGTTAGCAATCGCGTCCACATGGCCATAAAAAAAAATTAACTTTTAAAATTTTATTATTCAACATTCATGGTGAGTATAGTAATAATTTAAAATTCCCCAAAAACCTGAGAATTTTATATTTCTTACAAGAGATGATTCAAGGATACACAGTTTCCAGTTTGGGTAAATTTTATTAAAAATGGGGGCCACATGCCAAAAAATATTTGAATTTTATTACTCACCACTTATGATGAGTATGGTAATAATTTAAAATTCTCTGAAAACTTGCGAATTTCCTCTTTCCGGCAGGGAATGGTCATGGATACACTACTTCCGGTTTGGCTAAATTTTGTTAGCAATCGCGGCCACATGGCCACAAAATTTTTAACTTTGAATTTTTTTCCTCACCACATATGGCGAGTATGGCAATAGTTTACAATTCTCTCAAAACCTTAGAATTTCGTCTTTCGGGAGAGGTATGATTCTAGTTAAACCACTTTCGGTTTGGCTAAATTTTATTAAAAATGGCATCCACATGGCAAGAAAAAAATTAAATTTTAAAATTTTGTTAGTCACCACTTATGCTGAGTATGGCAATAAGTGAAAATTCTCTGAAAACATTACAATTTCGTCTTTGCGACAAGTTGTGATTCATGGATACACTTCTTCTGGTTTGCCAAAATTTTGTTAAAACTGGCAGCCACAAGGCAAAAAAAAATTACACTTTAATATAATTAATGGATATAATTTATGGATACGTTTCTTCCGGTTTGGCAAAATTTTATTAAAAATAACGGCCACATGGCCACAAAAAGAATAAATTTTAAAATATTATTACTCACCACCTATCGTGAGTTCGACAATAATTTAAATTTCACTTAAAACCTTGGAATTTCATCTTTCCGGCAGGGTGTGGTTCATGGGTACACTACTTCCGGTTTGGCTAAATTTTGCAAATAATATCGGCAACGAGGCCGCAAAAAAATTTTGACTTTTAAAATTTTATTACTCAACATCTATGGTTAGTATGGTAATAATTTAAAATTCCCTAAAAACCTGAGAATTTCATATTTCCTAGAAGGGCTGATTCATGTATACACTACTTACGGTTTGGCTAAATCTTATTAATAATGGCGGCCACATGGCCATAAAAAAAATTTTTAATTTTATAATTTTATAGCTCACCACCTATAGTGAGTATGGTAATAATTTAAAATTCTCTAAAAACCTGTGAATTGCGTCTTTCCATCAAGGTATGTTTTATGGATACGGTACTTCCGGTTTGGCAAAACTTTATTTATTGTGAGTATGACAATAATTTAAATTTCACTTAAAACCTTGGAATTTCATCTTTCTGGCAGGGTGTGGTTCATGGATACACCACCTCCGGTTTGGCTAAATTTTGTTAGGAATCGCGGCCACATGGGAAGAAAAAAATTAAACTTTAAAATTTTATTACTCACCACCTATGCTGAGTATGGCAATAATTGAAAATTCTCTGAAAACATTAGAATTACATCTTTGCGAAAAGTTATGATTCATGGATACACTTCTTCTGGTTTGCCTGAATTTTGTTAAAACTGACAGCCACAAGGCAAAAAAAAAATTTTAAATTTAAAATTTTTTTCCCCACCACCTTTGGTTACTATGGAAATAACTTAAAATTCTCTCAAAACCTTAGAATTTCGTCTTTCGGGGGAGGTATGATTCTGGTTAAATCACTTCCGGTTTGGCTAAATTTTATTGAAAATAGCACATGGGAAGAAAAAAATTAAATTTTAAAATTTTATTACTCACCACCTATGCTGAGTATGTCAATAGTTTATAATTTCCTTAAAAGCTTAGAATTTCGTCTTTCCGGCAAGGTATGATTCAGGGATGCACTACTTTCGGTTAGGCTAAATTTTATTTAAAATAACGGCTATATGACCATCAAAAAAATGTTCTATATTAAAATTTTATTTCTCACCACCTATAGTGAGTATTAAAATAATATAATATTTTCTTAAAACGTTAGATTTTCATCTTTCCGGCAAGGTGTGGTTCATGGATACACTACTTCCGGTTTGGCTAAATTTTATTAATAATGTCGGCCACATGGCCACAAAAAAATTTTAACTTTTAAAATTTTATTACTCAACATCCATGGTGAGTATGGTATTAATTTAAAATTCTCTAAAAACCTGAGAATGTCATATTTCTTACAAGGGATGATTCAAGGATACACTGTTGCCGGTTTGGCTAAATTTTATTAAAAATGGGGGCCACATGGCAAAAAAAAATAAAATTTTATTACTCACCAGCTATGGTGAGTATGGTAATAATTTAAAATTCTCTGAAAACTTGCGAATTTCCTCTTTCCGGCAGGGAATGGTCATGGATACACTACTTCCGATTTGGCTAAATTTTGTTAGCAATCACGTCCACATGGCCATAAAAAAAATTTAACTTTTAAAATTTTATTATTCAACATTCATAGTGAGTTTGGTAATAATTTAAAATTCCCTAAAAACCTGAGAATGTCATATTTCTTACAAGGTATGATTCAAGGATACGCTGTTTCCGGTTTGGCTAAATTTTATTAAAAATTTGGGCATGGCAAAAAAATTAAAATTTTATTACTCACCACATATGGTGAGTATGGCAATAGTTTACAATTCTCTCAAAACCTTAGAATTTCGGCTTTCGGGAGAGGTATGATTCTGGTTAAACCACTTTCGGTTTGGCTAAATTTTATTAAAAATGGCATCCACATGGCAATAAAAAAATTAAATTTTAAAATTTTGTTAGTCACCACTTATGCTGAGTATGGCAATAAGTGAAAATTCTCTGAAAACATTACAATTTCGTCTTTGCGACAAGTTGTGATTCATGGATACACTTCTTCTGGTTTGCCAAAATTTTGTTAAAACTGGCAGCCACAAGGCAAAAAAAAATAAACTTTAATATAATTAATGGATATAATTTATGGATACGTTTCTTCCGGTTTGGCAAAATTTTATTAAAAATAACGGCCACATGGCCACAAAAAAAAAATTTTAAAATATTATTACTCACCACCTATCGTGAGTTCGACAATAATTTAAATTTCACTTAAAACCTTGGAATTTCATCTTTCCGGCAGGGTGTGGTTCATGGATACACTACTTCCGGTTTGGCTAAATTTTGCAAATAATATCGGCAACGAGGCCGCAAAAAAATTTTGACTTTTAAAATTTTATTACTCAACATCCATGGCAGGGAATGGTCATGGATACACTACTTCCGGTTTGGCTAAATTTTGTTAGCAATCGCGTCCACATGGCCATAAAAAAAATTTAACTTTTAAAATTTTATTATTCAACATTCATGGTGAGTTTGGTAATAATTTAAAATTCCCTAAAAACCTGAGAATGTCATATTTCTTACAGGGGATGATTCAAGGATATACTGTTGCCGGTTTGGCTAAATTTTATTAAAAATGGGGGCCACAAGGCAAAAAAAATTAAAATTTTATTATTCACCAACTATGGTGAGTATGGTAATAATTTAAAATTCTCTGAAAACTTGCGAATTTCCTCTTTCCGGCAGGGAATGGTCATGGATACACTACTTCCGGTTTGGCAAAATTTTGTTAGCAATCGCGTCCACATGGCCAAAAAAAAAATTTAACTTTTAAATTTTATTATTCAACATTCATGGTGAGTTTGGAAATAATTTAATACTCCCTAAAAACCTGAGAATGTCATATTTCTTACAAGGGATGATTCAAGGATACACTGTTTCCGGTTTGGCTAAATTTTATTAAAAATGGGGGCATGGAAAAAAAATTAAAATTTTATTACTTACCACATATGGTGAGTATGGCAATAACTTAAAATTCACTAAAAATCTAAGAATGTCTTTTTCCCGGCAAGTTATGGCCCATGGACACAACACTTCCGGTTTGGCTAAATTTTATTAAAAATGGGGGCCCACATGGCAAAAAAAATTAAAATGTTATTACTCACCATTTATGGTGAGTATGGCAATAATTTAAAATTCACTAAAAATCTGAGAATGTCTTCTTCCCGGCAAGTTATGGCCCATGGACACACCACTTCCGGTTCGGCAAAATTTTATTAAAACAGACGGCTACATGGCCTTAAAAAAACAAAAAAAATTATTTAAATTTTAAATTTTATTACTCACCAGCTATGGTGAGTAAAAAAAATTTAACTTTTAAAATTTTATTATTCAACATTCATGGTGAGTATAGTAATAATTTAAAATTCCCTAAAAACCTGAGAATTTCATATTCATACAAGGTATGAGTCATGGATACACTACTTCTAATTATTTAGAATTCCCTAAAAACCTAAGAATTTCATATTTCCTACAAGGGTTGATTCATGGATACACTACTCTCGGTTTGGCTAAACTATATTAGTATAGGCGGCCACACGGCCATAAAAAAAAAAATTTTTAACTTTAAATTTTTTTCCTCACCACGTATGATGGGTATGGCAATAGTTTACAATTCTCTCAAAACCTTAGAATTTCGTCTTTCGGGAGAGATATGATTCTGGTTAAACCACTTTCGGTTTGGCTAAATTTTATTAAAAATGGCATCCACATGGCTAGAAAAAAATTAAATTTTAAAATTTTATTAGTCACCACTTATGCTGAATATGGCAATAAGTGCAAATTCTCTGAAAGCATTAGAGTTTCGTCTTTGCGACAAGTTGTGATTCATGGATACACTTCTTCTGGTTTGCCAAAATTTTGTTAAAACTGACAACCACAAGGCAAAAAAAAATGTAAACTTTTATATAATTAATGGATATAATTTATGGATACGTTTCTTCCGGTTTGGCAAAATTTTATATAAAATAACGGCCACATGGCAAAAAAAAATTAAAATTTTATTACTCACCAGCTATGGTGAGTATGGTAATAATTTAAAATTCTCTGAAAACTGGCGAATTTCCTCTTTCCGGCAGGGAATGGTCATGGATACACTACTTCCGGTTTGGCTAAATTTTGTTAGCAATCGCGTCCACATGGCCATAAAAAAAATTTAACTTTTAAAATTTTATTATTCAACATTCATAGTGAGTTTGGTAATAATTTAAAATTCCCTAAAAACCTGAGAATGTCATATTTCTTACAAGGTATGATTCAAGGATACACTGTTTCCGGTTTGGCTAAATTTTATTAAAAATTTGGGCATGGCAAAAAAATTAAAATTTTATTACTCACCACTTATGATGAGTATGGTAATAATTTAAAATTCTCTGAAAACTTGCGAATTTCCTCTTTCCGGCAGGGAATCGTCATGGATACACTACTTCCGGTTTGGCTAAATTTTGTTAGCAATCGCGTCCACATGGCCATAAAAAAAATTTAACTTTTAAAATTTTATTATTCACCAGCTATGGTGAGTATGGTTATAATTTAAAATTCTCTGAAAACTTGCAAATTTCCTCTTTCCGGCAGGGAATGGTCATGGATACACTACTTCCGGTTTGGCAAAATTTTGTTAGCAATCGCGTCCACATGGCCATAAAAAAAATTTAACTTTTAAATTTTATTATTCAACATTCATGGTGAGTTTGGAAATAATTTAAAACTCCCTAAAAACCTGAGAATGTCATATTTCTTACAAGGGATGATTCAAGGATACACTGTTTCCGGTTTGGCTAAATTTTATTAAAAATGGGGGCATGGAAAAAAAATTAAAATTTTATTACTTACCACATATGGTGAGTATGGCAATATTTTAAAATTCACTAAAAATCTGAGAATGTCTTTTTCCCGGCAAGTTATGGTCCATGGACACAAAACTTCCGGTTTGGCTAAATTTTATTAAAAATGGGGGCCCACATGGCAAAAAAAATTAAAATGTTATTACTCACCATTTATGGTGAGTATGGCAATAATTTAAAATTCACTAAAAATCTGAGAATGTCTTCTTCCCGGCAAGTTATGGCCCATGGACACACCACTTCCGGTTCGGCAAAATTTTATTAAAACAGACGGCTACATAGCCTTAAAAAAACAAAAAAAATTATTTAAATTTTAAATTTTATTACTCACCAGCTATGGTGAGTATGGTAATAATTTAAAATTCTCTGAAAACTTGCGAATTTCCTCTTTCCGGCAGGGAATGGTCATGGATACACTACTTCCGGTTTGGCTAAATTTTGTTAGCAATCGCGTCCACATGGCCATAAAAAAAATTTAACTTTTAAAATTTTATTATTCAACATTCATGGTGAGTATAGTAATAATTTAATATTCCCTAAAAACCTGAGAATTTCATATTCATACAAGGTATGAGTCATGGATACACTACTTCTAATTATTTAAAATTCCCTAAAAACCTAAGAATTTCATATTTCCTATAAGGGTTGATTCATGGATACACTACTCTCGGTTTGGCTAAACTTTATTAGTATAGGCGGCCACACGGCCATAAAAAAAAAAATTTTAACTTTAAATTTTTTTCCTCACCACATATGATGAGTATGGCAATAGTTTACAATTCTCTCAAAACCTTAGAATTTCGTCTTTCGGGAGAGATATGATTCTGGTTAAACCACTTTCGGTTTGGCTAAATTTTATTAAAAATGGCATCCACATGGCTAGAAAAAAATTAAATTTTAAAATTTTATTAGTCACCACTTATGCTGAATATGGCAATAAGTGAAAATTCTCTGAAAGCATTAGAGTTTCGTCTTTGCGACAAGTTGTGATTCATGGATACACTTCTTCTGGTTTGCCAAAATTTTGTTAAAACTGACAACCACAAGGCAAAAAAAAATGTAAACTTTTATATAATTAATGGATATAATTTATGGATACGTTTCTTCCGGTTTGGCAAAATTTTATTAAAAATAACGGCCACATGGCCACAAAAAAATAAATTTTAAAATATTATTACTCACCACCTATCGTGAGTTCAACAATAATTTAAATTTCACTTAAAACCTTGGAATTTCATCTTTCCGGCAGGGTGTGGTTCATGGATACACTACTTTCGGTTTGGCTAAATTTTACAAATAATATCGGCAACAAGGCCACAAAAAAATTTTGACTTTTAAAATTTTATTACTCAACATCCATGGTTAGTATGGTAATAATTTAAAATTCCCTAAAAACCTGAGAATTTCATATTTCCTAGAAGGCCTGATTCATGTATACACTACTTCCGGTTTGGCTAAATCTTATTAATATTGGCGTCCACATGGCCATAAAAAAATTTTAAATTTTATAATTTTATTGCTCACCTCCTATAGTGAGTATGGTAATACAGCCCAATTATGAAAAATAATTCCCCGGGAAAAATTTCCCTTTTCCCATTCCTCCTATTATGAATTTAAATTTCCCTCGAGTTTTTTCCCTTTTGTCTCTCCTCCTATTCTAAACACAATTTGAGAAAGGGAGATATTTCCCTGGGAAAAAAGTAGGTATTATGAATATAGAAAAAGGGAGAAAACAGTTAACAGTTTTTGGGAGTTTTTTCCTCAAATATTTTGCAGGGAGATAACGTAAAAATGTAAGTTTTAAATTAAAAAATTATAAAATAGTAATTTTAAAGTAATTTTTTTAGGTCAAAAAGTATAAATAAGACGCAATTGCAACACTTGATCTCCCTTATGGAGCAGAATGCTGAAATTGCTCGCTGTTTTTTTAAGGGAGATAAGCAGGATATAACGGTTCTAGCAAAGCGCTGAAGAGGAACTTAATTCGCTAGGTCCACCAAATAAGAATGTTACTGAGTGGAAATAGGTAAATTTCTGATCCAAAAAAATTCTGTAACACTTTTTACATAAAAAAAAAAACTAAAAAAAATAAATAAACCAAGATTTTTTTAATAAAGACGACAAGGGTAAAAAAAATGTACTCTAAATTCTTAAGGTCATTGTTAACAGAATCCAATTATTAACTTCATTATTTAGCTTATTAGAAATACCGTCACATAATTATCAATTACTGTTTTACAAGAGTTTGTAATATTTGTGAAGTGAACCGTCATACATACATATTTATAATGAGCTTAGCAACAAGTAAAAAGAAATAAATTGAAATACAATTTATAAATGCTGAAACGCCCACCGTTGGAAGGTCCATACTTTCAACTTGGTTTCCATCGATGGGTAAAACAGCTATACGTTTCACAGCTCTTCTTAATAGTTTATTTAAATGTTTATTAAAATGTTTGTGTAAGGGGTTATATACATATGTGTATCCTTGCTATTGTTGATAGTGTAGAACGCTTCGAGATAGTACTGCTACTTCACGATAAGTGCAATGAAAAAATTAAATTTAAAATAAAATAAATAAAATAAAATTTTCTATTTCCCAAAAATTTTTGATAAGATTGGCCACTTTAATAAAATAATTAAATTTTAAGGTATGGACTGACCAAAAAAAATATGTGCGGCAGACAATTAAAAAATTGCATATTTACAAAATTTAGTATTACATATGTATGTATGTGGCAGTTTATTTTTGTTTTTTTTTTATAGTCACCTAAGAATATAATAAAATAAATGAATTGTTAAAATATTAAAACAATTATTTTCTTATAGCGTACTTCCAATATTTGCTCTTATTGATTGAGCTGTGGTCAAGTATTGCTCTGAAGTTGATGAACTTGTATCCTCTTCCGATGTATCTCCAGCAGTGAATAAATCGTACTGTTCTTCTCTACTTTATAGTGCAAACATATGTTGTGAAGAGCACAGCATACATTTGTAATTTTGGCAGCTTTTTCCGGGCAGTAATGAAGCTCTCTAGCTCCAAGAAGGCATCTCCATCTGTTCTTCAATACGCCATTGGTTCGCTCAATAATGTTGCGGCTCTTTGAGTGTACCTCATTGAACCGCATCTCTGTGGAACCATCCTCCGGAACCCGATGAGGCGTCAAAAGCCATGGCTCCAAAGGGTAACCAGCGTCACCTAATACAATAAATACAATGTTTTTAAGTTAATTCGATCTTAAGATAAAATTTTACCTAAAAGCCAAAAGTTGTGTGCGCCTTGTAGGTATTTCCCTTCCATTATATTATTGAGCCCTTATATTACTGGTGTTCCATATAAAGGAGTCATGGCAAGAACCAGGATGAGTTGCATTAACGTATCTGATTTTATGCTCGTGATCACAAATCTGAAAAGATAGGATATGCATACATAAATTTGTTTACAGAATTACAAACTTTAAAACCCTTACCAGCATAGCATTCAAACTATAATTTCCCTTCCTATTGTAAAATAGATGTTTGTTTGCGGATGGAGCAATAATCTGTATATGCGTTCCATCAACGCAACCAATAATTGCCGGAATTTTGTATTTTTTGTAGAAAGCTAGTGCAATTCTACGCTTTTCCTCAGCTGTTGTTGGCATTTTTATCCAAACCGGGCAAAGCTGTGCTTCAAATATGCGAACAACTTCTGTAAGGACTTTACTAAAAGTAGACTGAGCCAAAGCAACGTCAATATCCTTCCCAACACCAGTCTGGTATCCCCCTTCTGCAAAGAAGCGCAAACAGGCACTTAGCTTCAAAACAGGGATAATAGCAGATATATTTCTGGACGGGTGTGAATGCAATGTCAGCACTTCTATTAAATAGCGGAAAGCTGGTTTATTAACCCGGTAATACTTTTCGAATCTAAATCAAAAACATTGTTAGTGCTCTAAAATAAACCAGCTTAAATTGTACTTACAAAGACTGTGGTAAATCCAATGGATTAGAAGCATCGCGTATCTTTCTCCTTTCAACCCTTTGGCTGACTGGGATTTCTTGCTCCTCATCATGAATGGCTTCAACAAGCATGCGAAAAGCTACACTAAACATCTTTTTTAATAACTAATTTTTAAAATTTAATAATTTTGTTTAAATTGAAATAAATTTATTTTAGTTTATTATTTTTTAAATAAAAACAAACAATTTTTTTATTTGTAAATTAGCGTTTGCACAAAATAAAATGTCAAAACCAAAACAGCTGATGCTGATTTTCCCGTCCCTTTTTTCTTGTTCCCGGGGAGATTAGAATGAGGGAATTTCTTTCCCGGGAATAAGTGATAGGGAAGGGAAAAAATTCCCGGGAAAAAATTAGAATTGGGCTGATAATTTAAAATTCTCTAAAAACCTGTGAATTGCGTCTTTCCATCAAGGTATGGTTTATGGATACGGTACTTCCGGTGTGGCAAAACTTTATTAAAAATAGCGGCCACATACCCATAAAAAAAATTGTAATTTTAAAATATTACTACTCACCATCTATCGTGAGTATGACAATAATTTAAATTTCACTCAAAACCTTGGAATTTCATCTTTCCGGCGGGGCATAGTTCATGTATATATTACTTCCGGTTTGGCAAAATTTTGTTAGCAATCGCGGCCACATGGCCATAAAAAAAAATTTTTAACTTTAAATTTTTTTCCTCACCACATATGGCGAGTATGGCAATAGTTTACAATTCTCTCAAAACCTTAGAATTTCGTCTTTCGGGAGAGGTATGATTCTGGTTAAACCACTTTCGGTTTGGCTGAATTTTATTAAAAATGGCATCCACATGGCAAGAAAAAAATTAAATTTTAAAATTTTATTAGTCACCACTTATGCTGAGTATGGCAATAAGTGAAAATTCTCTGAAAACATTACAATTTCGTCTTTGCGACAAGTTGTGATTCATGGATACACTTCTTCTGGTTTGCCAAAATTTTGTTAAAACTGGCAGCCACAAGGCAAAAAAAAATTAAACTTTAATATAATTAATGGATATAATTTATGGATACGTTTCTTCCGGTTTGGCAAAATTTTATTAAAAATAACGGCCACATGGCCACAAAAAAAAAAAATTTTAAAATATTATTACTCACCACCTATCGTGAGTTCGACAATAATTTAAATTTCACTTAAAACCTTGGAATTTCATCTTTCCGGCAGGGTGTGGTTCATGGATACACTACTTCCGGTTTGGTTAAATTTTGCAAATAATATCGGCAACGAGGCCGCAAAAAAATTTTGACTTTTAAAATTTTATTACTCAACATCCATGGTTAGTATGGTAATAATTTAAAATTCCCTAAAAACCTGAGAATTTCATATTTCCTAGAAGGGCTGATTCATGTATACACTACTTACGGTTTGGCTAAATCTTATTAATATTGGCGTCCACATGGCCATAAAAAAATTTTAAATTTTATAATTTTATTGCTCACCTCCTATAGTGAGTATGGTAATACAGCCCAATTATGAAAAATAATTCCCCGGGAAAAATTTCCCTTTTCCCATTCCTCCTATTATGAATTTAAATTTCCCTCGAGTTTTTTCCCTTTTGTCTCTCCTCCTATTCTAAACACAATTTGAGAAAGGGAGATATTTCCCTGGGAAAAAAGTAGGTATTATGAATATAGAAAAAGGGAGAAAACAGTTAACAGTTTTTGGGAGTTTTTTCCTCAAATATTTTGCAGGGAGATAACGTAAAAATGTAAGTTTTAAATTAAAAAATTATAAAATAGTAATTTTAAAGTAATTTTTTTAGGTCAAAAAGTATAAATAAGACGCAATTGCAACACTTGATCTCCCTTATGGAGCAGAATGCTGAAATTGCTCGCGGTTTTTTTAAGGGAGATAAGCAGGATATAACGGTTCTAGCAAAGCGCTGAAGAGGAACTTAATTCGCTAGGTCCACCAAATAAGAATGTTACTGAGTGGAAAAAGGTAAATTTCTGATCCAAAAAAATTCTGTAACACTTTTTACATAAAAAAAAAAAACTAAAAAAAATAAATAAACCAAGATTTTTTTAATAAAGACGACAAGGGTAAAAAAAATGTACTCTAAATTCTTAAGGTCATTGTTAACAGAATCCAATTATTAACTTCATTATTTAGCTTATTAGAAATACCGTCACATAATTATCAATTACTGTTTTACAAGAGTTTGTAATATTTGTGAAGTGAACCGTCATACATACATATTTATAATGAGCTTAGCAACAAGTAAAAAGAAATAAATTGAAATACAATTTATAAATGCTGAAACGCCCACCGTTGGAAGGTCCATACTTTCAACTTGGTTTCCATCGATGGGTAAAACAGCTATACGTTTCACAGCTCTTCTTAATAGTTTATTTAAATGTTTATTAAAATGTTTGTGTAAGGGGTTATATACATATGTGTATCCTTGCTATTGTTGATAGTGTAGAACGCTTCGAGATAGTACTGCTACTTCACGATAAGTGCAATGAAAAAATTAAATTTAAAATAAAATAAATAAAATAAAATTTTCTATTTCCCAAAAATTTTTGATAAGATTGGCCACTTTAATAAAATAATTAAATTTTAAGGTATGGACTGACCAAAAAAAATATGTGCGGCAGACAATTAAAAAATTGCATATTTACAAAATTTAGTATTACATATGTATGTATGTGGCAGTTTATTTTTGTTTTTTTTTTATAGTCACCTAAGAATATAATAAAATAAATGAATTGTTAAAATATTAAAACAATTATTTTCTTATAGCGTACTTCCAATATTTGCTCTTATTGATTGAGCTGTGGTCAAGTATTGCTCTGAAGTTGATGAACTTGTATCCTCTTCCGATGTATCTCCAGCAGTGAATAAATCGTACTGTTCTTCTCTACTTTATAGTGCAAACATATGTTGTGAAGAGCACAGCATACATTTGTAATTTTGGCAGCTTTTTCCGGGCAGTAATGAAGCTCTCTAGCTCCAAGAAGGCATCTCCATCTGTTCTTCAATACGCCATTGGTTCGCTCAATAATGTTGCGGCTCTTTGAGTGTACCTCATTGAACCGCATCTCTGTGGAACCATCCTCCGGAACCCGATGAGGCGTCAAAAGCCATGGCTCCAAAGGGTAACCAGCGTCACCTAATACAATAAATACAATGTTTTTAAGTTAATTCGATCTTAAGATAAAATTTTACCTAAAAGCCAAAAGTTGTGTGCGCCTTGTAGGTATTTCCCTTCCATTATATTATTGAGCCCTTATATTACTGGTGTTCCATATAAAGGAGTCATGGCAAGAACCAGGATGAGTTGCATCAACGTATCTGATTTTATGCTCGTGATCACAAATCTGAAAAGATAGGATATGCATACATAAATTTGTTTACAGAATTACAAACTTTAAAACCCTTACCAGCATAGCATTCAAACTATAATTTCCCTTCCTATTGTAAAATAGATGTTTGTTTGCGGGTGGAGCAATAATCTGTATATGCGTTCCATCAACGCAACCAATAATTGCCGGAATTTTGTATTTTTTGTAGAAAGCTAGTGCAATTCTACGCTTTTCCTCAGCTGTTGTTGGCATTTTTATCCAAACCGGGCAAAGCTGTGCTTCAAATATGCGAACAACTTCTGTAAGGACTTTACTAAAAGTAGACTGAGCCAAAGCAACGTCAATATCCTTCCCAACACCAGTCTGGTATCCCCCTTCTGCAAAGAAGCGCAAACAGGCACTTAGCTTCAAAACAGGGATAATAGCAGATATATTTCTGGACGGGTGTGAATGCAATGTCAGCACTTCTATTAAATAGCGGAAAGCTGGTTTATTAACCCGGTAATACTTTTCGAATCTAAATCAAAAACATTGTTAGTGCTCTAAAATAAACCAGCTTAAATTGTACTTACAAAGACTGTGGTAAATCCAATGGATTAGAAGCATCGCGTATCTTTCTCCTTTCAACCCTTTGGCTGACTGGGATTTCTTGCTCCTCATCATGAATGGCTTCAACAAGCATGCGAAAAGCTACACTAAACATCTTTTTTAATAACTAATTTTTAAAATTTAATAATTTTGTTTAAATTGAAATAAATTTATTTTAGTTTATTATTTTTTAAATAAAAACAAACAATTTTTTTATTTGTAAATTAGCGTTTGCACAAAATAAAATGTCAAAACCAAAACAGCTGATGCTGATTTTCCCGTCCCTTTTTTCTTGTTCCCGGGGAGATTAGAATGAGGGAATTTCTTTCCCGGGAATAAGTGATAGGGAAGGGAAAAAATTCCCGGGAAAAAATTAGAATTCGGCTGATAATTTAAAATTCTCTAAAAACCTGTGAATTGCGTCTTTCCATCAAGGTATGTTTTATGGATACGGTACTTCCGGTGTGGCAAAACTTTATTAAAAATAGCGGCCACATACCCATAAAAAAAATTGTAATTTTAAAATATTACTACTCTCCACCTATCGTGAGTATGACAATAATTTAAATTTCACTTAAAACCTTGGAATTTCATCTTTCTGGCAGGGTGTGGTTCATGGATACACCACCTCCGGTTTGGCTAAATTTTGTTAGGAATCGCGGCCACATGGGAAGAAAAAAATTAAACTTTAAAATTTTATTACTCACCACCTATGCTGAGTATGGCAATAATTGAAAATTCTCTGAAAACATTAGAATTACATCTTTGCGACAAGTTATGATTCATGGATACACTTCTTCTGGTTTGCCTGAATTTTGTTAAAACTGACAGCCACAAGGCAAAAAAAAAATTTTAAATTTAAAATTTTTTTCCCCACCACCTTTGGTTACTATGGAAATAACTTAAAATTCTCTCAAAACCTTAGAATTTCGTCTTTCGGGGGAGGTATGATTCTGGTTAAATCACTTCCGGTTTGGCTAAATTTTATTGAAAATAGCACATGGGAAGAAAAAAATTAAATTTTAAAATTTTATTACTCACCACCTATGCTGAGTATGTCAATAGTTTATAATTTCCTTAAAAGCTTAGAATTTCGTCTTTCCGGCAAGGTATGATTCAGGGATGCACTACTTTCGGTTAGGCCAAATTTTATTTAAAATAACGGCTATATGACTATAAAAAAAATGTTCTATTTTACAATTTTATTTCTCACCACCTATAGTGAGTATTAAAATAATATAATATTTTCTTAAAACGTTAGATTTTCATCTTTCCGGCAAGGTGTGGGTTCATGGATACACTACTTCCGGTTTGGCTAAATTTTATTAATAATGTCGGCCACATGGCCACAAAAAAATTTTAACTTTTAAAATTTTATTACTCAACATCCATGGTGAGTATGGTATTAATTTAAAATTCTCTAAAAACCTGAGAATGTCATATTTCTTACAAGGGATGATTCAAGGATACACTGTTGCCGGTTTGGCTAAATTTTATTAAAAATGGGGGCCACATGGCAAAAAAAAATTAAAATTTTATTACTCACCAGCTATGGTGAGTATGGTAATAATTTAAAATTCTCTGAAAACTTGCGAATTTCCTCTTTCCGTCAGGGAATGGTCATGGATACACTACTTCCGGTTTGGCTAAATTTTGTTAGCAATCACGTCCACATGGCCATAAAAAAAATTTAACTTTTAAAATTTTATTATTCAACATTCATAGTGGGTTTGGTAATAATTTAAAATTCCCTAAAAACCTGAGAATGTCATATTTCTTACAAGGTATGATTCAAGGATACGCTGTTTCCGGTTTGGCTAAATTTTATTAAAAATTTGGGCATGGCAAAAAAATTAAAATTTTATTACTCACCACATATGGTGAGTATGGTAATAATTTAAAATTCTCTGAAAACTTGCGAATTTCCTCTTTCCGGCAGGGAATGGTCATGGATACAATACTTCCGGTTTGGTTTAAATTTTGTTAGCAATCGCGTCCACATGGCCATAAAAAAAATTTAACTTTTAAAATTTTATTATTCAACATTCATGGTGAGTTTGGTAATAATTTAAAATTCCCTAAAAACCTGAGAATGTCATATTTCTTACAAGGGATGATTCGAGGATATACTGTTGCCGGTTTGGCTAAATTTTATTAAAAATGGGGGCCACAAGGCAAAACAAATTAAACTTTTATTATTCACCAGCTATGGTGAGTATGGTAATAATTTAAAATTCTCTGAAAACTTGCGAATTTCCTCTTTCCGGCAGGGAATGGTCATGGATACTACTTCCGGTTTGGCAAAATTTTGTTAGCAATCGCGTCCACATGGCCATAAAAAAAATTTAACTTTTAAATTTTATTTTTCAACATTCATGGTGAGTTTGGAAATAATTTAAAACTCCCTAAAAACCTGAGAATGTCATATTTCTTACAAGGGATGATTCAAGGATACACTGTTTCCGGTTTGGCTAAATTTTATTAAAAATGGGGGCATGGAAAAAAAATTAAAATTTTATTACTTACCACATATGGTGAGTATGGCAATAACTTAAAATTCACTAAAAATCTGAGAATGTCTTTTTCCCGACAAGTTATGGCCCATGGACACAACACTTCCGGTTTGGCTAAATTTTATTAAAAATGGGGGCCCACATGGCAAAAAAAATTAAAATGTTATTACTCACCATTTATGGTGAGTATGGCAATAATTTAAAATTCACTAAAAATCTGAGAATGTCTTCTTCCCGGCAAGTTATGGCCCATGGACACACCACTTCCGGTTCGGCAAAATTTTATTAAAACAGACGGCTACATGGCCTTAAAAAAACAAAAAAAATTATTTAAATTTTAAATTTTATTACTCACCAGCAATGTTGAGTATGGTAATAATTTAAAATTCTCTGAAAACTTGCGAATTTCCTCTTTCCGGCAGGGAATGGTCATGGATACACTACTTCCGGTTTGGCTAAATTTTGTTAGCAATCGCGTCCACATGGCCATAAAAAAAATTTAACTTTTAAAATTTTATTATTCAACATTCATGGTGAGTATAGTAATAATTTAAAATTCCCTAAAAACCTGAGAATTTCATATTCATACAAGGTATGAGTCATGGATACACTACTTCTAATTATTTAAAATTCCCTAAAAACCTAAGAATTTCATATTTCCTACAAAGGTTGATTCATGGATACACTACTCTCGGTTTGGCTAAACTTTATTAGTATAGGCGGCCACACGGCCATAAAAAAAAAATTTTTAACTTTAAATTTTTTTCCTCACCACATATGATGAGTATGGCAATAGTTTACAATTCTCTCAAAACCTTAGAATTTCGTCTTTCGGGAGAGATATGATTCTGGTTAAACCACTTTCGGTTTGGCTAAATTTTATTAAAAATGGCATCCACATGGCTAGAAAAAAATTAAATTTTAAAATTTTATTAGTCACCACTTATGCTGAATATGGCAATAAGTGCAAATTCTCTGAAAGCATTAGAGTTTCGTCTTTGCGACAAGTTGTGATTCATGGATACACTTCTTCTGGTTTGCCAAAATTTTGTTAAAACTGACAACCACAAGGCAAAAAAAAATGTAAACTTTTATATAATTAATGGATATAATTTATGGATACGTTTCTTCCGGTTTGGCAAAATTTTATATAAAATAACGGCCACATGGCAAAAAAAAATTAAAATTTTATTACTCACCAGCTATGGTGAGTATGGTAATAATTTAAAATTCTCTGAAAACTTGCGAATTTCCTCTTTCCGGCAGGGAATGGTCATGGATACACTACTTCCGGTTTGGCTAAATTTTGTTAGCAATCGCGTCGTCATGGCCATAAAAAAAAATTAACTTTTAAAATTTTATTATTCAACATTCATAGTGAGTTTGGTAATAATTTAAAATTCCCTAAAAACCTGAGAATGTCATATTTCTTACAAGGTATGATTCAAGGATACGTTGTTTCCGGTTTGGCTAAATTTTATTAAAAATTTGGGCATGGCAGAAAAATTAAAATTTTATTACCCACCACTTATGATGAGTATGGTAATAATTTAAAATTCTCTGAAAACTTGCGAATTTCCTCTTTCCGGCAGGGAATGGTCATGGATACACTACTTCCGGTTTGGCTAAATTTTGTTAGCAATCGCGTCCACATGGCCATAAAAAAAATTTAACTTTTAAAATTTTATTATTCACCAGCTATGGTGAGTATGGTAATAATTTAAAATTCTCTGAAAACTTGCGAATTTCCTCTTTCCGGCAGGGAATGGTCATGGATACACTACTTCCGGTTTGGCAAAATTTTGGTAACAATCGCGTCCACATGGCCATAAAAAAAATTTAACTTTTAAATTTTATTATTCAACATTCATGGTGAGTTTGGAAATAATTTAAAACTCCCTAAAAACCTGAGAATGTCATATTTCTTACAAGGGATGATTCAAGGATACACTGTTTCCGGTTTGGCTAAATTTTATTAAAAATGGGGGCATGGAAAAAAAATTAAAATTTTATTACTTACCACATATGGTGAGTATGGCAATAACTTAAAATTCACTAAAAATCTGAGAATGTCTTTTTCCCGGCAAGTTATGGCCCATGGACACAACACTTCCGGTTTGGCTAAATTTTATTAAAAATGGGGGCCCACATGGCAAAAAAAATTAAAATGTTATTACTCACCATTTATGGTGAGTATGGCAATAATTTAAAATTCACTAAAAATCTGAGACTGTCTTCTTCCCGGCAAGTTATGGCCCATGGACACACCACTTCCGGTTCGGCAAAATTTTATTAAAACAGACGGCTACATAGCCTTAAAAAAACAAAAAAAATTATTTAAATTTTAAATTTTATTACTCACCAGCTATGGTGAGTATGGTAATAATTTAAAATTCTCTGAAAACTTGCGAATTTCCTCTTTCCGGCAGGGAATGGTCATGGATACACTACTTCCGGTTTGGCTAAATTTTGTTAGCAATCGCGTCCACATGGCCATAAAAAAAATTTAACTTTTAAAATTTTATTATTCAACATTCATGGTGAGTATAGTAATAATTTAATATTCCCTAAAAACCTGAGAATTTCATATTCATACAAGGTATGAGTCATGGATACACTACTTCTAATTATTTAAAATTCCCTAAAAACCTAAGAATTTCATATTTCCTATAAGGGTTGATTCATGGATACACTACTCTCGGTTTGGCTAAACTTTATTAGTATAGGCGGCCACACGGCCATAAAAAAAAAATTTTTAAGTTTAAATTTTTTTCCTCACCACATATGATGAGTATGGCAATAGTTTACAATTCTCTCAAAACCTTAGAATTTCGTCTTTCGGGAGAGATATGATTCTGGTTAAACCACTTTCGGTTTGGCTAAATTTTATTAAAAATGGCATCCACATGGCTAGAAAAAAATTAAATTTTAAAATTTTATTAGTCACCACTTATGCTGAATATGGCAATAAGTGAAAATTCTCTGAAAGCATTAGAGTTTCGTCTTTGCGACAAGTTGTGATTCATGGATACACTTCTTCTGGTTTGCCAAAATTTTGTTAAAACTGACAACCACAAGGCAAAAAAAAATGTAAACTTTTATATAATTAATGGATATAATTTATGGATACGTTTCTTCCGGTTTGGCAAAATTTTATATAAAATAACGGCCACATGGCAAAAAAAAATTAAAATTTTATTACTCACCAGCTATGGTGAGTATGGTAATAATTTAAAATTCTCTGAAAACTTGCGAATTTCCTCTTTCCGGCAGGGAATGGTCATGGATACACTACTTCCGGTTTGGCTAAATTTTGTTACCAATCGCGTCCACATGGCCATAAAAAAAATTTAACTTTTAAAATTTTATTATTCAACATTCATAGTGAGTTTGGTAATAATTTAAAATTCCCTAAAAACCTGAGAATGTCATATTTCTTACAAGGTATGATTCAAGGATACGCTGTTTCCGGTTTGGCTAAATTTTATTAAAAATTTGGGCATGGCAAAAAAATTAAAATTTTATTACTCACCACTTATGATGAGTATGGTAATAATTTAAAATTCTCTGAAAACTTGCGAATTTCCTCTTTCCGGCAGGGAATGGTCATGGATACACTACTTCCGGTTTGGCTAAATTTTGTTAGCAATCGCGTCCACATGGCCATTAAAAAAATTTAACTTTTAAATTTTATTATTCAACATTCATGGTGAGTTTGGAAATAATTTAAAACTCCCTAAAAACCTGAGAATGTCATATTTCTTACAAGGGATGATTCAAGGATACACTGTTTCCGGTTTGGCTAAATTTTATTAAAAATGGGGGCATGGAAAAAAAAATTAAAATGTTATTACTCACCATTTATGGTGAGTATGGCAATAATTTAAAATTCACTAAAAATCTGAGAATGTCTTCTTCCCGGCAAGTTATGGCCCATTGACACACCACTTCCGGTTCGGCAAAATTTTATTAAAACAGACGGCTACATAGCCTTAAAAAAACAAAAAAAATTATTTAAATTTTAAATTTTATTACTCACCAGCTATGGTGAGTATGGTAATAATTTAAAATTCTCTGAAAACTTGCGAATTTCCTCTTTCCGGCAGGGAATGTTCATGGATACACTACTTCCGGTTTGGCTAAATTTTGTTAGCAATCGCGTCCACATGGCCATAAAAAAAATTTAACTTTTAAAATTTTATTATTCAACATTCATGGTGAGTATAGTAATAATTTAAAATTCCCTAAAAACCTGAGAATTTCATATTCATACAAGGTATGAGTCATGGATACACTACTTCTAATTATTTAAAATTCCCTAAAAACCTAAGAATTTCATATTTCCTACAAGGGTTGATTCATGGATACACTACTCTCGGTTTGGCTAAACTTTATTAGTATAGGCGGCCACACGGCCATAAAAAAAAAATTTTTAAGTTTAAATTTTTTTCCTCACCACATATGATGAGTATGGCAATAGTTTACAATTCTCTCAAAACCTTAGAATTTCGTCTTTCGGGAGAGATATGATTCTGGTTAAACCACTTTCGGTTTGGCTAAATTTTATTAAAAATGGCATCCACATGGCTAGAAAAAAATTAAATTTTAAAATTTTATTAGTCACCACTTATGCTGAATATGGCAATAAGTGAAAATTCTCTGAAAGCATTAGAGTTTCGTCTTTGCGACAAGTTGTGATTCATGGATACACTTCTTCTGGTTTGCCAAAATTTTGTTAAAACTGACAACCACAAGGCAAAATAAAATGTAAACTTTTATATAATTAATGGATATAATTTATGGATACGTTTCTTCCGGTTTGGCAAAATTTTATTAAAAATAACGGCCACATGGCCACAAAAAAAAAAAATTTTAAAATATTATTACTCACCACCTATCGTGAGTTCGACAATAATTTAAATTTCACTTAAAACCTTGGAATTTCATCTTTCCGGCAGGGTGTGGTTCATGGATACACTACTTCCGGTTTGGTTAAATTTTGCAAATAATATCGGCAACGAGGCCGCAAAAAAATTTTGACTTTTAAAATTTTATTACTCAACATCCATGGTTAGTATGGTAATAATTTAAAATTCCCTAAAAACCTGAGAATTTCATATTTCCTAGAAGGGCTGATTCATGTATACACTACTTCCGGTTTGGCTAAATCTTATTAATATTGGCGTCCACATGGCCATAAAAAAAATTTTAAATTTTATAATTTTATTGCTCACCACCTATAGTGAGTATGGTAATACAGCCCAATTATGAACAATAATTCCCCGGGAAAAATTTCCCTTTTCCCATTCCTCCTAATATGAATTTAAATTTCCCTCGAGTTTTTTCCCTTTTGTCTCTCCTTCTATTCTAAACACAATTTGAGAAAGGGAGATATTTCCCTGGGAAAAAAGTAGGTATTATGAATATAGAAAAAGGGAGAAAACAGTTAACAGTTTTTGGGAGTTTTTTCCTCAAATATTTTGCAGGGAGATAACGTAAAAATGTAAGTTTTAAATTAAAAAATTATAAAATAGTAATTTTAAAGTAATTTTTTTAGGTCAAAAAGTATAAATAAGACGCAATTGCAACACTTAATCTCCCTTATGGAGCAGAATGCTGAAATTGCTCGCGGTTTTTTTAAGGGAGATAAGCAGGATATAACGGTTCTAGCAAAGCGCTGAAGAGGAACTTAATTCGCTAGGTCCACCAAATAAGAATGTTACTGAGTGGAAAAAGGTAAATTTCTGATCCAAAAAAATTCTGTAACACTTTTTACATAAAAAAAAAAACTAAAAAAAATAAATAAACCAAGATTTTTTTAATAAAGACGACAAGGGTAAAAAAAATGTACTCTAAATTCTTAAGGTCATTGTTAACAGAATCCAATTATTAACTTCATTATTTAGCTTATTAGAAATACCGTCACATAATTATCAATTACTGTTTTACAAGAGTTTGTAATATTTGTGAAGTGAACCGTCATACATACATATTTATAATGAGCTTAGCAACAAGTAAAAAGAAATAAATTGAAATACAATTTATAAATGCTGAAACGCCCACCGTTGGAAGGTCCATACTTTCAACTTGGTTTCCATCGATGGGTAAAACAGCTATACGTTTCACAGCTCTTCTTAATAGTTTATTTAAATGTTTATTAAAATGTTTGTGTAAGGGGTTATATACATATGTGTATCCTTGCTATTGTTGATAGTGTAGAACGCTTCGAGATAGTACTGCTACTTCACGATAAGTGCAATGAAAAAATTAAATTTAAAATAAAATAAATAAAATAAAATTTTCTATTTCCCAAAAATTTTTGATAAGATTGGCCACTTTAATAAAATAATTAAATTTTAAGGTATGGACTGACCAAAAAAAATATGTGCGGCAGACAATTAAAAAATTGCATATTTACAAAATTTAGTATTACATATGTATGTATGTGGCAGTTTATTTTTGTTTTTTTTTTATATTCACCTAAGAATATAATAAAATAAATGAATTGTTAAAATATTAAAACAATTATTTTCTTATAGCGTACTTCCAATATTTGCTCTTATTGATTGAGCTGTGGTCAAGTATTGCTCTGAAGTTGATGAACTTGTATCCTCTTCCGATGTATCTCCAGCAGTGAATAAATCGTACTGTTCTTCTCTACTTTATAGTGCAAACATATGTTGTGAAGAGCACAGTATACATTTGTAATTTTGGCAGCTTTTTCCGGGCAGTAATGAAGCTCTCTAGCTCCAAGAAGGCATCTCCATCTGTTCTTCAATACGCCATTGGTTCGCTCAATAATGTTGCGGCTCTTTGAGTGTACCTCATTGAACCGCATTTCTGTGGAACCATCCTCCGGAACCCGATGAGGCGTCAAAAGCCATGGCTCCAAAGGGTAACCAGCGTCACCTAATACAATAAATACAATGTTATTAAGTTAATTCGATCTTAAGATAAAATTTTACCTAAAAGCCAAAAGTTGTGTGCGCCTTGTAGGTATTTCCCTTCCATTATATTACTGAGCCCTTATATTACTGGTGTTCCATATAAAGGAGTCATGGCAAGAACCAGGATGAGTTGCATTAACGTATCTGATTTTATGCTCGTGATCACAAATCTGAAAAGATAGGATATGCATACATAAATTTGTTTACAGAATTACAAACTTTAAAACCCTTACCAGCATAGCATTCAAACTATAATTTCCCTTCCTATTGTAAAATAGATGTTTGTTTGCGGATGGAGCAATAATCTGTATATGCGTTCCATCAACGCAACCAATAATTGCCGGAATTTTGTATTTTTTGTAGAAAGCTAGTGCAATTCTACGCTTTTCCTCAGCTGTTGTTGGCATTTTTATCCAAACCGGGCAAAGCTGTGCTTCAAATATGCGAACAACTTCTGTAAGGACTTTACTAAAAGTAGACTGAGCCAAAGCAACGTCAATATCCTTCCCAACACCAGTCTGGTATCCCCCTTCTGCAAAGAAGCGCAAACAGGCACTTAGCTTCAAAACAGGGATAATAGCAGATATATTTCTGGACGGGTGTGAATGCAATGTCAGCACTTCTATTAAATAGCGGAAAGCTGGTTTATTAACCCGGTAATACTTTTCGAATCGAAATCAAAAACATTGTTAGTGCTCTAAAATAAACCAGCTTAAATTGTACTTACAAAGACTGTGGTAAATCCAATGGATTAGAAGCATCGCGTATCTTTCTCCTTTCAACCCTTTGGCTGACTGGGATTTCTTGCTCCTCATCATGAATGGCTTCAACAAGCATGCGAAAAGCTACACTAAGCATCTTTTTTAATAACTAATTTTTAAAATTTAATAATTTTATTTAAATTGAAATAAATTTATTTTAGTTTATTATTTTTTAAATAAAAACAAACAATTTTTTTATTTGTAAATTATCATTTGCACAAAATAAAATGTCAAAACCAAAACAGCTGATGCTGATTTTTCCGTCCCTTTTTCCTTGTTCCCGGGGAGATTAGAATGAGGGAATTTCTTTCCCGGGAATAAGTGATAGGGAAGGGAAAAAATTCCCGGGAAAAAATTAGAATTGGGCTGATAATTTAAAATTCTCTAAAAACCTGTGAATTGCGTCTTTCCATTAAGGTATGGTTTATGGATACGGTACTTCCGGTGTGGCAAAACTTTTTTTAAAAATAGCGGCCACATACCCATAAAAAAATTGTAATTTTAAAATATTACTACTCACCATCTATCGTGAGTATGACAATAATTTAAATTTCACTCAAAACCTTGGAATTTCATCTTTCCGGCGGGGCATGGTTCATGTATATACTACTTCCGGTTTGGCAAAATTTTGTTAGCAATCGCGGCCACATGGCCATAAAAAAAAATTTAACTTTAAAAATTTTAGTACTCACCACATATGGTGAGTATGGCAATAGTTTACAATTCTCTCAAAACCTTAGAATTTCGTCTTTCGGGAGAGGTATGATTCTGGTTAAACCACTTTCGGTTTGGCTAAATTTTATTAAAAATGGCATCCACATGGCAAGAAAAAAATTAAATTTTAAAATTTTATTAGTCACCACTTATGCTGAGTATGGGAATAAGTGAAAATTCTCTGAAAACATTACAATTTCGTCTTTGCGACAAGTTGTGATTCATGGATACACTTCTTCCGGTTTGCTTGAATTTTGTTAAAACTGACAGTCACAAGGCAAAACAAAATGTTAACCTTTAAATTTTTTTCCTCACCACCTATGGTGAGTATGGCAATAGTTTAAAATTCTCTCAAAACCTTAGATTTTCATCTTTCCGGCAAGGTGTGTCTAATGGATACACTACCTCCGGTTTGGCTAAGTTTGATTAAAATAAAAGCCATGTGGCCATAACAAAAAATTTTAAAATGTTATAATTAAATGTTATAGTATAAATTTAAAATTCTCTAAAAACCTGAAAATTACGTCGTACCATCAAGGTATAATTTATGGATACGTTACTTCCGGTTTGGCAAAATTTTATTAAAAATAACGGCCACATGGCCACAAAAAAAAATAAATTTTAAAATATTATTACTCACCACCTATCGTGAGTTTGACAATAATTTAAATTTCACTTAAAACCTTGGAATTTCATCTTTCCAGCAGGGTGTGGTTCATGGATACACTACTTCCGGTTTAGCTAAATTTTGTCAAAAATATCGGCAATATGGTCAGAAAAAAATTGTAACTTTTAAAATTTTATTACTCACCATCTATGGTGATTATGGCAACAATTTAAAATGCACTAAAGATCTGATAATGTCTTCTTCCCGGCAGGTTATGGCCCATGGACATACCACTTCAGCTTTGGCTAAATTTTATCAAAACAGATGGCCGCATGGCCTTAAAAAAAAAAATGATTTTATATTTAAATTTTATTACTCACTAGTTATGCTGAGTATGGCAATAGTTTATAATTCCCTTAAAAGCTTAGAATTTCGTCTTTCCGGCAAGGTATGGCCCATGGACCCACCACTTCCGGTTTGGCTAAATTTTATTGAAAATGAGGACCACATGCCAAAAAAAAAAATTAAAATTTTATTACTCACCAGCTATGGTGAGTATGGTAATAATTTAAAATTCTCTGAAAACTTGCGAATTTCCTCTTTCCGGCAGGGAATGGTCATGGATACACTACTTCCGGTTTGGCTAAATTTTGTTAGCAATCGCGTCCACATGGCCATAAAAAAAATTTAACTTTTAAAATGTTATTATTCAACATTCATGGTGAGTATAGTAATAATTTAAAATTCCCCAAAAACCTGAGAATTTTATATTTCTTACAAGAGATGATTCAAGGATACACAGTTTCCGGTTTGGCTAAATTTTATTAAAAAGGGGGGCATGGCAAAAAAATTAAAATTTTATTACTTACCACATATGCTGAGTACGGCAATAACTTAAAATTCACTAAAAATCTGAGAATGTCTTTTTCCCGGCAAGTTATGGCCCATGGACACAACACTTCCGGTTTGGCTAAATTTTATTAAAAATGGGGGCCCACATGGCAAAAAAAATTAAAATGTTATTACTCACCATTTATGGTGAGTATGGCAATAATTTAAAATTCACTAAAAATCTGAGAATGTCTTCTTCCCGGCAAGTTATGGCCCATGGACACACCACTTCCGGTTTGGCTAAATTTTGTTAGCAATCGCGTCCACATGGCCATAAAAAAAAATTAACTTTTAAAATTTTATTATTCAACATTCATGGTGAGTATAGTAATAATTTAAAATTCCCCAAAAACCTGAGAATTTTATATTTCTTACAAGAGATGATTCAAGGATACACAGTTTCCGGTTTGGGTAAATTTTATTAAAAATGGGGGCCACATGCCAAAAAATATTTGAGTTTTATTACTCACCACTTATGATGAGTATGGTAATAATTTAAAATTCTCTGAAAACTTGCGAATTTCCTCTTTCCGGCAGGGAATGGTCATGGATACACTACTTCCGGTTTGGCTAAATTTTGTTAGCAATCGCGTCCACATGGCCATAAAAAAAATTTAACTTTTAAAATTTTATTATTCAACATTCATGGTGAGTTTGGTAATAATTTAAAATTCCCTAAAAACCTGAGAATATCATATTTCTTACAAGGGATGATTCAAGGATACACTGTTGCCGGTTTGGCTAAATTTTATTAAAAATGGGGGCCACATGGCAAAAAAAATTAAAATTTTATTACTCACCAGCTATGGTGAGTATTGTAATAATTTAAAATTCTCTGAAAACTTGCGAATTTCCTCTTTACGGCGGTGCATGGTTCATGTATATACTACTTCCGGTTTGGCAAAATTTTGTTAGCAATCGCGGCCACGTGGCCATAAAAAAAATTTAACTTTTAAAATTTTAGTACTCACCACATATGGTGAGTATGGCAATAGTTTACAATTCTCTCAAAACCTTAGAATTTCGTCTTTCGGGAGAGGTATGATTCTGGTTAAACCACTTTCGGTTTGGCTAAATTTTATTAAAAATGGCATCCACATGGCAAGAAAAAAATTAAATTTTAAAATTTTATTAGTCACCACTTATGCTGAGTATGGCAATAAGTGAAAATTCTCTGAAAACATTACAATTTCGTCTTTGCGACAAGTTGTGAATCATGGATACACTTCTTCTGGTTTGCCAAAATTTTGTTAAAACTGGCAGCCACAAGGCAAAAAAAAATTAAACTTTAATATAATTAATGGATATAATTTATGGATACGTTTCTTCCGGTTTGGCAAAATTTTATTAAAAATAACGGCCACATGGCCACAAAAAAAAAATTTTAAAATATTATTACTCACCACCTATCGTGAGTTCGACAATAATTTAAATTTCACTTAAAACCTTGGAATTTCATCTTTCCGGCAGGGTGTGGTTCATGGATACACTACTTCCGGTTTGGCTAAATTTTGCAAATAATATCGGCAACGAGGCCGCAAAAAAATTTTGACTTTTAAAATTTTATTACTCAACATCCATGGTTAGTATGGTAATAATTTAAAATTCCCTAAAAACCTGAGAATTTCATATTTCCTAGAAGGGCTGATTCATGTATACACTACTTACGGTTTGGCTAAATCTTATTAATAATGGCGGCCACATGGCCATAAAAAAAATTTTTAATTTTATAATTTTATAGCTCACCACCTATAGTGAGTATGGTAATAATTTAAAATTCTCTAAAAACCTGTGAATTGCGTCTTTCCATCAAGGTATGTTTTATGGATACGGTACTTCCGGTTTGGCAAAACTTTATTTATTGTGAGTATGACAATAATTTAAATTTCACTTAAAACCTTGGAATTTCATCTTTCTGGCAGGGTGTGGTTCATGGATACACCACCTCCGGTTTGGCTAAATTTTGTTAGGAATCGCGGCCACATGGGAAGAAAAAAATTAAACTTTAAAATTTTATTACTCACCACCTATGCTGAGTATGGCAATAATTGAAAATTCTCTGAAAACATTAGAATTACATCTTTGCGACAAGTTATGATTCATGGATACACTTCTTCTGGTTTGCCTGAATTGTGTTAAAACTGACAGCCACAAGGCAAAAAAAAAATTTTAAATTTAAAATTTTTTTCCCCACCACCTATGGTTACTATGGAAATAACTTAAAATTCTCTTAAAACCTTAGAATTTCGTCTTTCGGCGGAGGTATGATTCTGGTTAAATCACTTCCGGTTTGGCTAAATTTTATTGAAAATAGCACATGGGAAGAAAAAAATTAAATTTTAAAATTTTATTACTCACCACCTATGCTGAGTATGTCAATAGTTTATAATTTCCTTAAAAGCTTAGAATTTCGTCTTTCCGGCAAGGTATGATTCAGGGATGCACTACTTTCGGTTAGGCCAAATTTTATTTAAAATAACGGCTATATGACCATAAAAAAAATGTTCTATTTTAAAATTTTATTTCTCACCACCTATAGTGAGTATTAAAATAATATAATATTTTTTTAAAACGTTAGATTTTCATCTTTCCGGCAAGGTGTGGTTCATGGATACACTACTTCCGGTTTGGCTAAATTTTATTAATAATATCGGCCACATGGCCACAAAAAAATTTTAACTTTTAAAATTTTATTGCTCAACATCCATGATGAGTATGGTATCAATTTAAAATTCTCTAAAAACCTGAGAATGTCATATTTCTTACAAGGGATGATTCAAGGATACACTGTTGCCGGTTTGGCTAAATTTTATTAAAAATGGGGGCCACATGGCAAAAAAAAATTAAAATTTTATTACTCACCAGCTATGGTGAGTATGGTAATAATTTAAAATTCTCTGAAAACTTGCGAATTTCCTCTTTCCGGCAGGGAATGGTCATGGGTACACTACTTCCGGTTTGGCTAAATTTTGTTAGCAATCACGTCCACATGGCCATAAAAAAAATTTAATTTTTAAAATTTTATTATTCAACATTCATAGTGAGTTTGGTAATAATTTAAAATTCCCTAAAAACCTGAGAATGTCATATTTCTTACAAGGTATGATTCAAGGATACGCTGTTTCCGGTTTGGCTAAATTTTATTAAAAATTTGGGCATGGAAAAAATTAAAATTTTATTACTCACCACCTGTATTGAGTATGGTAATAATTTAATATTTTCTTAAAACTTGCGAATTTTTTCTTTTTCTTTACACTACTTTCGGTTTGGCTAAATTTTGTTAGCAATCGCGTCCACGTGGTCATAAAAAAAATTTTACGTTTAAAATTTTATTATTCAACATTCATGGTGAGTATAGTAATAATTTAAAATTCCCTAAAAACCTGAGAATTTCATATTTCTTACAAGAGATGATTCAAGGATACACAGTTTCCGGTTTGGCTAAATTTTATTAAAAATGGGGGCCACATGCCAAAAAAATATTTAAATTTTATTATTCACCAACTATGGTGAGTATGGCAATAATTTAAAATTCACTAAAAGTCTGAGAATGTCTTCTTCCCGGCAAGTTATTGCCCATGGACACACCACTTCCGGTTTGGCTAAATTTTATTAAAAATGGGGCCCACATGCCAAAAAAAATTAAAATTTTATTACTCACCAACTATGGTGAGTATGGCAATAATTTAAAATTCACTAAAAATCTGAGAATGTCTTTTTCCCGGCAAGTTATGGCCCATGGACCCACCACTTCCGGTTTGGCTAAATTTTATTGAAAATGAGGACCACATGCCAAAAAAAAATTAAAATTTTATTACTCACCAACTATGGTGAGTATGGCAATAATTTAAAATTCCCTGAAATCTTGAGAATTTCCTCTTTCCGGCAAGGTACGATTCATGGATACACTACTTACCGTTTGGCTAAATTTTATTAATAATGACGGCTACATGGCCGTAAAAAAAAAAATTTTTAATTTTATTATTCACCAGCTATGGTGAGTATGCTAATAATTTAAAATTCCCTAGAAACCTGAGAATTTCATTTTATTAAAAATGAAAAGTAATCTACAAAGTGTTGAGAAGCTTTCATTAAATTGCAATTATCGAATTATTTTCCATAGGTGAAACAATAACCTCAAGGGTGTGGCCATTTAAAGTAGAAAAAAGTGAATTGCAAATATGCCCTTGTTGAAGCTTGTGGTAAAAATAGCCACAAACATAAACAAAAGCATTTTCTTCTAATACAGATATTTTTTCCGCGTTAGGCAATCTTTTGAAAATTATTTCACTCAAAGAAAGCTGGGGCTTGGCATAGAATGAAAGCCATCCCACATAATATTTTTTCTATCGAAATTATATTTTTAAAAATTAAAAAATAATATACCTTAGTGTATTGCAAAACTAAACGAAATTACAAAGGTTTTTAAAATTGTGGTGGTCTTATTAATTTTTAAGTTGTAAGAAAAAATTATTATGTATAAGTGCTACCAAAGACCTCCAAAGCATCTAAGTATCTATCAATCGCTTGGGCAAAGCTTCATCTCTATATAGAATATAAAAACAAAATCAATTAGTTTAGTCCATAAAGAATATTGTTAGGGTAATATTTGTAAAATATATTCAGCCCAATTCATATTTTTTCCCGGGAATTTTTTCCCTTTCCTATTACTTATTCCCGGGAAATAAATTCCCTCATTCTATTCTCCCCGGGAACAAGAAAAAAGGGAGGGAAAAATCAGCATCAGCTGTTTTGGTTTTGACATTTTATTTTGTGCAAACGCTAGTTTACAAATAAAAAAGAGGATACAAGTTCATCAACTTCAGAGCAATACTTGACCACAGCTCAATCAATAAGAGCAAATATTGAAAGTACGCTATAAGAAAATAATTATTTTAATATTTTAACAATTCATTTATTTTATAGAAATAACAAAATACCACTTCTTGGGTGAATATAAAAAAAAACAAAAATAAACTGCCACATACATACATATGTAATACTAAATTTTGTAAATATGCAATTTTTTAATTGTCTGCCGCACATATTTTTTTTGGTCAGTCCATACCTTAAAATTTAATTATTTTATTAAAGTGGCCAATCTTATCAAAAATTTTTGGGAAATAGAAAATTTTATTTTATTTATTTTATTTTAAATTTAATTTTTTCATTGCACTTATCGTGAAGTAGCAGTACTATCTCGAAGCGTTCTACACTATCAACAATAGCAAGGATACACATATGTATATAACCCCTTACACAAACATTTTAATAAACATTTAAATAAACTATTAAGAAGAGCTGTGAAACGTATAGCTGTTTTACCCATCGATGGAAACCAAGTTGAAAGTATGGACCTTCCAACGGTGGGCGTTTCAGCATTTATAAATTGTATTTCAATTTATTTCTTTTTACTTGTTGCTAAGCTCATTATAAATATGTATGTATGACGGTTCACTTCACAAATATTACAAACTCTTGTAAAACAGTGATTGATAATTATGTGACGGTATTTCTAATAAGCTAAATAATGAAGTTAATAATTGGATTCTGTTAACAATGACCTTAAGAATTTAGAGTACATTTTTTTTACCCTTGTCGTCTTTATTAAAAAAATCTTGGTTTATTTATTTTTTTTAGTTTTTTTTTTATGTAAAAAGTGTTACAGAATTTTTATGGATCAGAAATTTACCTTTTTCCACTCAGTAACATTCTTATTTGGTGGACCTAGCGAATTAAGTTCCTCTTCAGCGCTTTGCTAGAACCGTTATATCCTGCTTATCTCCCTTAAAAAAACCGCGAGCAATTTCAGCATTCTGCTCCATAAGGGAGATCAAGTGTTGCAATTGCGTCTTATTTATACTTTTTGACCTAAAAAAATTACTTTAAAATTACTATTTTATAATTTTTTAATTTAAAACTTATATTTTTACGTTATCTGCTGCATCGATATGTACAACATGTCTCTAAAAACCACTGTTAATAAATTACTAACCTTGTCGCATGTTGTGTTTTTATTTAATCTATATATATAAAATAAAATTGTAAAAAGTGTATATAACCGATGTTAGCCTTAATGCGTTGGCCGATTTTAGATTTATTTTTTTTTGTTTTGTTTGAAAAGATGCATCAATGCGTTTGTTCTTATATATATGTGACATCTGTATCTCTTTTGGTTTGTTAGTTTTGTGCGTTTGAATGAGCGTACCTGCTTATGTGCGTATACGTGTATACGTATGCATAAATTTAGACAGCCAAAGTTTACTTTGCAAAATCTTGAAAATGTTGGTGTGAGAGGAAAAGAGTATTGCGGTGGTACACAATGTGGTACACACTTGCCTGCCATTCAGATAATTCAGAGTTATTTGGCGGCGCATTCATTCTATTGCATGGTTATTTTCGTCAAACATTGCCTGCCATTCCAAAGTCAATACCTGCTGATGAAATTAATGCTTACTTAAAATCATCATATTTATGGAGACACGTTGAAACAATGAAGTTAACAACCAACGTTCGCTTTCAGTTGCAGAATGATTAATCTCCTGATACATTTTCCAAGCAATTGTTGAAAATTGGAAATGGTGCTATGCCAGTCGTTGAAAATAGATTGATGACTTTCCCTAATGATTTTTATCGTTTTGCTAAAACCAAGGAGCAATTGATTGAAAGTGAAAATATACAGTCTAAGACTCTTGGCAAATTGGTTACGTACAAGTCATTGGATGCGGTTGATGAGGAAGAAAATATGGTTCACTATCCAACTGAATTCTTGAATTCTTTGGAATTGCCTGGATTACCACCAAATAATATATAATTGAAAGTTGTTGTGACCATTATTATGTTGCGTAATATCAACCAGCCGCGTTTATGTATTTTAATTTTATTTGGAAAATAAAATCTTCAACAATCAGCAAAATCCATTTTAATAATTGTATATTTATATATTTATTTATTAAAATATATCAATTACATATAAATGTTTACATTGAGTAATAAAAAAATAACTATTTTCACTCAGCTATGAGAAAAAAACAAACAAAATTCAAAAATAAAAAATTAATAACAAACAAAAAACCATTTTTTTATTTTTGGTCTGCTGATGTGACCAACACCTTCTTCTTTTTCCTTCTTGTTTATACTCCGACGGTCGAGAAAAAACAAAATCAGCTCTCAAAAACAGAAAATTTTATCCGGTGTTTTTAACTTTGTGCATATTTTTGTTGTGCGGAGCAGTTCCCGTCCACAATTGCAATTTTGTTGCATGCAATTTTTTGAAATTATGCTTTGAAATTGCAATAGTGTCCACATTAGTATTGCAATTTTTGTATTTCTTATGCCTTTTTTTCTCTTGTTCTTAGTGAGAATTGCAAAGCAAAACAAAATTTCAGAGTACATGAAACTCTGTATCCCTCAACAAACTTCTTACCTCTCTCAACTAAAACAACCAAAAATTGCTGCAACAAAATTGCACTTATGCCGTTTTGTGTCTGGTCAAAAAATTGTGAACACCTAAAACTACCCTCCTCACCGAATTTGTCTACAAACTACCTTTTTGTGCATGCACAACTAATTCTGTCCGTGGAAGCTCAATTGATATATTCCTGCTGTATTTACATACGAGTAGCTTCTGAATGTGGATGTTACGCTTAATCCCTTGTTTCCGGACGCGGCTCAATTAAGTAACGCCTTTTTTAGCAGTTTATCAATCTATATTTACAATTATATCAAAATACAGTGGTGGCTTTAAAAAATTTTTAGTGGTAATACGAGCTCAAACTTTTTGTCGTCTCAAGAGTTTCAAGCAGCATTTTTCGTGCGGTATACATATATATCCAACATTTGTCATTCAAAGAAGAGATTGAGTTACTTAGCAAAGGTAACTCAATTCATTCTTTAAAATCTAGCACTGTTTTTGACGCAATTCAGTGCGGCAATTTCACCCTAACAATTGTTCGCGTGGACGGTCGGCTAGCAAATGCTCCATTACCTTATGAAACCGAATTTCCTGTGCTGCTTCCTAAGAATCATTTATTTACAACACTTTTTGTTGACTATCTTCACCGAAACATTTGCATGCTGGCGCTAAGGCTCTCCTTAAACTTAATGTTTTCTCAATGAAGTCAATATTAAGGAGATCAAGCTCTACAGTACATCGACAGGCTTTGCGTTTTCCATTCTCGTCAATTGGTGGCCTTGCGAGGCTGCTGTTAAGTCAGCAAAAATCTAAGATCTAAGCTTCAAGATCCGAATGATATTGAATCCCTTACCACTCCGCAGTTGTTAATTGGTTCACCTTTAAAGGGGCTCTCAGACGAAAACTTTGACAGCTATAAAAACATTAACTAACTTCAGGGGTTTCAACTTTTTATTTATCCTAAGAAACAGTTTTGGGTACATTGAGTTCGTGATTACAACAGAGATGTATATGGCTTAAGAAAGTATTCAAGAAGGCACTTTAGTTCACGATGACCATATTCCGCGTCAGCATTGGCTCTTAGCTTGCGTAAGCAAGGCAATATCTTGTAAAGTATGAGCTGTCGATCTCAAAACAAAAACGGGGTTTCTTTGTAGACCCATTTACAAATTGGCACCGTTACCAATTGAAGATTATTGAAACTATCTTGCAATGGGGCAGTATGTTGGGTCAAAAATTTTACGTATTTATTTAAGCATTGTCCTATTTTAAATATTTTTGTCTTTTTATGAGTTAATCATTTTAAAGACCTATGTGCTCTGAATTTGTTTTGCTTAAGTTAATTTTGTATTTTTTTTCCTTTGCCTTTACTTAGTTTAAGTTTAGAAATGTGAATCAGTATAAAATAGAAGTCGAGTCAATAAAGAACAAAAAAAATTTTCAAATTAAAAGAAATCTTATGCTTCGACAATATCGAATAACTCTGCGGGTAAGTTGTTTCAAGATTGTAAAAGTAATTTCTTTTACCTGTTGTATTTATTATTAGGTGCATTTTGATGAGGATGAGAAAGACAAATCTATATGGTTTTTGGATCATGACTATTTGGAAAATATTTACGGCATGTTTAAAAAAGTCAATGCCAAAGAACATGTTGTTGGTTAGTACTACACTAGACCTGTCGTAACAACTTTAAATGTAGTGTAATTAGCAATATGCAATCTAAAAATATTTCGACATTGCGGAAAATAAAAATTTCAAAATTAATGCATTTCAAAATATCTTTCGACATCTCGGTCAAAACATTTGAACACGTACCCAGTTAAATTGTTGCCGAAGAACATGGCAACATTCTCTCTTGCGATGAGAAAGCATTTGCGATGTGTGAGTGAGATGCGTTAATAAGCTAATTTGGTACTCTATAACATTAACGCAAGTCTTTGCGCATATCATATTGAAAAAGTGGCAAAACGGACATCATAAAATTAAAAATGATTGTGCAGTGCTTTATCAAATGCCAAAATGCATATAAGAAAGCAGGCAAAAACTTTTGCCAGTAGCTTACATTAATGATTTTAGCAATGATCAAACAACTATACGGAGGCAAAAAAGAAATTAAAAAAAAAATATTTTGTTTTTGATATCATAAAATCATGTTAGCATTTTTAATAGTTAAAAAAATATTGCTTTATAAAAATATAAAAATAAATTTTTTTTTCAATTCATCGGCATAACAAAACTTAAGCTTAATAAAAAAAATACGCTTAATACGATAAAAATATACATAAATTTTTTAAATATACTTATTGTTAAAAGTAAGGAAGTTTATTATTAGCTTATAGTCTATGTTTTGTATAAAAGAAATAAATAAAAGTAACGTATAACTTATAGGATTTGCATGTTTTCCTTCAGTTGCGTTAAGTAAATAGCTTGTGGAAAATATGTGTTTAATATTATAGTTTTATCAATCATTTTCGCAAGCCAAAGTACAGTGATACCAAACATGGGTAGATGAGATACGTTAACACAGGCGCAAAGCCAAACCAGATTACGGTGATACCAGATTTGCGTAGATGAGATGCGCTACCACATGCGTAAACGCAAACAAGAGTACTAAATGTGTTATTTTGCGAGCATTTTATATCGCATCGCAAACAAGAGTAACCCCCAGAACTTCTGATAACGGCATTTCGTAACAAGTAATATGCATTATAAATTAGCTTGCTTGTAATTATGGTTGATATTAAAATAATAATGTATACATAAACTTCTTGGATTATTCAATCGAAAATTCATTTTGCTCTTAAATGGCAGGCAATTATCTTGCTACTAAAAGTAATCCGCTGTCGGATACCTCTAATCAAATCCATTAGGATGGATATGTCCTATTTCGGTAATTGCCCAAAAAAAAATGTATACTTTTAGTGACGCCAACCTTTACAGGAAAATAAAAGTTGTTTCGTTAAAGCGCGGAACTATTCCACGACTAGAAGTGAATGCTGCAACGCTTATGACAAAATTAGTCCCTAAAATAAAATTAACTTGTACTTCAATATTCGAACGTTATTCTACTAGACAGACTAAGAAAACGGTAAAGAGTTGAATAGAGAAATGCATATTAGGCATAATAGAATTCGTAAACCGTTACTGACTTCGAGTACATAGCAATAATAAAGAGACAAAAAAAGAAAGACAAACAAACAAGAACGTAATTTTAAGAAACAAACAGAAAACAAAGTAAAGATATAGAAATAAACACGAACGTAATTTTAAGAAACAAACATGAAACAAAGTATTGGAGCGTTATTTGGCTTTGCCCACACATACAAACTATTCGAAAAGAAACACAAAACGTCTGCTCTATTCAATAGTTAGTAAAAAGTAAAATATAAAAGTTTGACAAGAATTTCAGGGTAAAAATAAGGCAAAAACAGTTACAAATATGTGCATTGTAAACAAGGTTGTATATATTTAAATATCAATTTCTTCCAATACTCCTCCTCAATGCATATATTTAAAATTAATTACTATACTAAGCCCAATAATTCAGAAAAGTTAATATGACTTCTCTTCGCATTCAGATTATCTCCTTGGATTTCTATAACATCAACGTAATTCAGTTGTAATTCATTAAACAATTTCTTTAAATATATAGCTTCCTTTGCACCCGATGACAAGGCCATATATTCTGCTTCAGTACCTGACAACGCGATTGCTTGCTTTCCCACGAAAAAGCAGCTCCAGCCAAGATGAAGATATAACCCGTGTATGATTTAAGATTTGTTGCATCTCCACCCCAGTCGGTATCCATAAAACATCTCATTGGTTCACCTGTCATACGATATCTTAATTGCATATTCATTGTATTGTTCAAATATTTCAATATTCGCTTAGCTGCCGTAAAATGTTCAAGATGAGGATCGCGGTTCTTCTGTGCTAATTTAGAAATAGAATGCACAATATCAGGTCTTGTGCAAATAGCGATATACATCAAAGAGCCAATTAAGGATTGATATTGCACCTTATCAACTCTCTTGCAATGTTCATTACTGCATAAAAATTGGGTTCAAGCGGTGTTGACACCCCTCGACAATTCTCCATTCCATATTGCTTAACTAGTTTTCTTATTTGAAACTTTTGACTAATTCCAATGGAGCCAGTTGGTTCATTGCTTTCTATCTCCATGCTCAGAAAATAGTTTACAGGTCCTATATCAACTACTTCAACGTTCCTTGAAATACCTGATTTCATATTCTGCATATGTATTAAATCGGAACTAGCTATTAACAACACATCAACATACACTACTACTATATTGAACTTATTCTTCTTCCTATCTATGTAATTACATAGTTCACTTCGGCAAGAAATGAAACCAAATTCCTTAAGAGTTGAATCCAATTTATGATTCCACTGACGACCCGATTGTTTAAGTTCGTATAATGCCTTTTTTAGCCTTAAAACATGATGTGGATAATTCTCATTTAAAAATTCCTCTGGTTGGTTCATGGTTCTTGTAATTCACCATTAAGATATGCAGTTGACACATCCATTTGGAGAAAATGTAAACCATATTCAGCTGCTGAAGCAAAAACCATTCGCAAAGATGCGCATCGAACAACGGATGTAAAAGTTTCACTATAATTGACTCCATAGGTCTGCGAGTAGCCCTTCGCTACGAGGTGTGCTTTAATTCTTTCAATTTGCCCTTCTTTATCAAGCTTTAGATTAAATACCCATCTACATCCAACCACGTTTTGCCCCTCAGGAAGTTCAACTAATTCCCAAGTATCATTACTCATGAGGGCCTGATACTCACTTTCCATTGTGTTCAAACATAAATGACTATACTCACTCGACAAATCATCGTTCACTGAATTTGGTATCATCACATTGTCAGATCACATAAAATTAATGGTGTTAAAGTCCTTCGTTGGCCGTCCATGTTCACCGGTTCTACAAATTCTTGGCCTTCCTGGTCCTCTTCTTGGATGTACTTCTTTAAATTCATTATTCTCGTTTGCAGACTCGTTATCATTTTCTTGTTGTTTTAACTCTAACCTTATTGCATTATCTTCTTTCTGTAGCAACTCAAAATCTATTCTTTCTGCTTTATTCATTTCAACGAAATAAACGTCTCTGCTCACAATGACATTTGCCCCTTTTTTATTATAAAGCCTGTATGCCTTGGCAGTATCAGGATATCCGATCATGATGTACTTTTGACCCTTTGGTTCACATTGATTATTCTGACTCTTATCTAAAGCTATAGCAACTGGCCCAAAAGTTCTGAAATGTTTAACAGACGGTTTCTTGTTAAACCAAACTTCAAACGGGGTAGTGTTATTCAATGCCTTTGTAGGTGCTTTGTTCCTTAAGTAAACAGCAGTATGGACTGCCTCACCCCAAAAATACTCAGGTAACCCTTTGCCAATCAACATGCATAGTGCATAAATACAAAAAATAATTAAACTGTTCGTAAAATCAAAATAAGTAAGAATTTGCAAAATACACTTTATTATATACATACACACAACACACATCTTCCGTATATGATAAGAATGTTTCTCCTGACGCAAAAAAAAGGAAAACATATGAGAAAAATAAATCAAAATTAAAACTAAAAACAGCGACAATGGGAAATCCAGAGCTAATAGAATTGCAACAAGTCATCCTAAAACAAGAGGAATTAATTAATTAGCTACAACAACAGGATTTGCAGCAAGAACAGCAACATCAACAAGAGGCAGTGCAGCAACAAAATAATTTGGGAAATCGCCGAAAGACGTCACAAACGAATTTAGGAATATACAACCACTCTCGGAATTGAGTAACCTAGTTCCCTTTATAAAGTCGGTAGAACAAGTGATACATCTGTGCGAAACCAACGAAAAACTCATGGCAAAAGCTCAGGGCAAAAGGCATTGCACTTTTGCCCTGAGCAAATCAGCAGGCCAGAAATATTGGCAGCTAAGCGAATATTGAAATATTTGAACAATACAATGAATATGCAATTAAGATATCGTATGACAGGTGAACTAATGAGATGTTTTATGGATACCGACTGGGGTGGAGATGCAACAAATCTTAAATCATACACGGGTTATATCTTCATCTTGGCTGGAGCTGCTTTTTCGTGGAAAAGCAAGCAATCGCGTTGTCAGGTACTGAAGCAGAATATATGGCCTTGTCATCGGGTGCAAAGGAAGCTATATATTTAAAGAAATTGTTTAATGAATTACAACTGAATTACGTTGATGTTATAGAAATCCAAGGAGATAATCTGAATGCGAAGAGAAGTCATATTAACTTTTCTGAATTATTGGGCTTTGTATAGTAATTAATTTTAAATATATGCATTGAGGAGGAGTATTGGAAGAAATTGATATTTAAATATATACAACCTTGTTTACAATGCACATATTTGTAACTGTTTTTGCCTTATTTTCACCCTGAAATTCTTGTCAAACTTTTATATTTTACTTTTTACTAACTATTGAATAGAGCAGACGTTTTGTATTTCTTTCGAATAGTTTGTATGTGTGGGGAAAGCAAAATAACGCTCCAATACTTTGTTTCATGTTTGTTTCTTAAAATTACGTTCGTGTTTATTTCTATATCTTTACTTTGTTTCCTGTTTGTTTACATAAATTTGTAAATTAAATTTATTAGATAACATAAGGGTAATTGATTTCGAGCACAGGAAACTTAGGCCAGAAAGACAAAATAGAAATAGCGAAAGATTAGACACTGGCAGACAAAACTTCTCAAGCAATTATAATATAAATTCGGTAAGAGCCAATATTAACGAATTGAATAGCAGTCGATACTTTAACAGTTGCATAAATAACAAGCAAAACTCAAACACTAATGCAAGTAATATCCCAAATGTAACATATTCTCATTTAAAAACATTCCCATTTAATCCAATCCCTATAATCTAAAATAACAATCCGGCCACTCTCATACTTATTTATCCTTACCCTTTTGTGACAACCTTGTAAATAATAGATATAAGAAAACATAAATAAAAGTAAGTCGATTATAGACCGTCAACCAGAGTGTTCCACGAATTATTCAAAGGCAACTTAATACTGTGCGTGCAGGCTAACAATTGACGACGAGGTCAAAAAAAAAAAAAAAAAAAAAAAAAAAAAAATTTGTAAAAATACATAAAACAATGGCAAGCGATCTCAAAGGCTTTGAATTGCTTTTGCAGCAGCAGCAAGAATTTACAAAAAACTTGCTTATTCAGCAGCAACAGTGGATGCAATCTATCATGGCATCAAAGACAGAAGCTTCTAACGAATCTAAGTTGGAACGGTTGATGGTACCAGCCTTCCATAAATTTAATAAGGAACAGCAGCAATGGGACTCATATTTACAGCAACTGCATCAACATTTTTGTGCATATTCCGTGACGTCGGAAGAAAAACAAAAATCGTTTTTTTTTATCATGGTGTGGAGTGGAATTGTTTGATTTACTCAAAAATCTTTTCGGGGTCACAAGCCTCGAAAATCAAACATTCAAACAACTGCATGAAAAACTAACGGAACATTTTGCAATAACTCAGCACGTAGTTGCAGCCCGTTACGAATTTTTCAAAAGGCAAATGAAGAGCACACAGCCATATAAAGAATGGGTCGCTGACCTTCGGGGTTTGGCTCGATCATGTCAGTTCGTTTGCAACTCAAACAGTTGTGCAACCAGCTACGTTGATGATATGATTCGGGATCATAGCATCGTTAACACACCACACGACCCTGTCCGCACTGCTGCCCTGCAAAAGCAGCAACCAACTCTTGCCGATGTATTGTGTATTGCTGAATCGTTTGAAACTACAACAAAAACTGTAGCAGCAATAAAAGAAACTGCAAGTGAAAAGACAATCGATGTAAATGCAGTGAATAAAAGAACATCGTCGTTTGTTAAAAAAGCGAATAAAGACCAAAAATTTAAATCGTGTTCGGGATGTTTTACTGCACATAAAAGAGAGGATTGTAAATTCAAGAACGCGACGTGTAACAAGTGCGGGAGAAAGGGCCATATAGCGGCCGTGTGTTTAACAAAGTACATCAACGATAAGAAACAAAGCGAACAACATCAAAGAAATAAGCAAAAGAATAGCATTGACGTAATTGAGACAATTTATGACATTACGGGTGAAGTGAAACCAAAAAATTCAAAAAGTTCTATTGATGTGCAAATAAACCAGAAGATTATAAGTTTTCAAATGGATTCTGGCGCATCAATTTCGATAGTTAATTTGCAAACATATAAATATTTGGGCAAACCAAAATTAATAAAATCAAATAGAATTTTGTACGGCTTCGGTAAAAAAGAAATACCTATTCTGGGTGAGCTGCATACAAAAGTGAAATGTGGAAATCATGAAAAAGAAGTGGTTTTAATTGTCGTTAATACTGAATCGGGCGAAAATTTATTTGGCTATGATTTGTTTAAAGCATTTAGGTTCGAGATCAAACAAATAAATAACATTTCTGAAAAAGACACGGATAAAGTTAATGAACTTTGTGAAAAATATAGTGAAGTATTTTCGCCAGCTCTCGGAACAGTGAAAAATTTCAAAGCAGTCATACGTCTTAAATCAGATGCTCAGCCCAAGTTTTTTAGAAGTCGTCCTATACCGTTTGCACAAATGCCACAATTTAAATCTGAAATAGGAAGATTAGTTGAACAGAAAATATTAAAACCGGTTAAATTCAGTGACTGGGCCTCACCCATAGTTTTAGCAAAAAAACCGAATAATACAATTCGTATATGCGGTGATTTTAAAGTAGCTGTCAATGTGCAAATTGACATAGAGCAATACCCGCTTCCTACCCGAGAAACTGTATTTCATACGATTCGCGACGGGAATTATTTTTCGAAAATCGATATGAAAGATGCATATCTTCAGATGGAGTTGGACGATGCATCAAAAGAAATAATGGTTGTAAACACACCAGTTTGACTTTTTCAATATCAACGCTTACCTTACGGCATTGCTAGCGCCCCAGCTATCTTCCAACAATATATTGAACAGCTTCTACATGGCATTGAAGGCTGTGCCAACTATCTTGATGACATCATAATATCAGCACCAACTTTACCAGAACATTTGCAGCGGCTTGAAAAGGTACTTAGAATATTACAAGAAAATGATATCAGGTGTAAGAGGGAAAAATGTGCTTTTCTACAAAAGCAAATAACATATCTTGGGCGTCGTATCAGCTCTGAAGGTATTTTACCGGATGAATCAGGGGTGATTGCTGTGAAAAATTTGAAGCCGCCCAAAGACATTAAGGAGTTAGAAGCTTTTATGGGCAAGGTTAACTACTACCATAACTTTGTTCCCAATTTTTCAAACGTCGCAGCTCCAATAAATATGCTGCGAAGAAAAAATATTCCATTTCGGTGGAGCAAGAGTCAGCAAGAGTCATTTGAAGAGCTTAAATCGCGAGTAGTTAACGCAACACAACTTGCACATTTTCAAGAAAACTTGCCACTTGTTTTAGCTACCGATGCATCAGCCTTTGGAATAGGGGCCGTAATTTCGCATCTGTACTCAGACGGTACTGAAAGGCCTATCGCATTTGCTTCGAAAACATTAGACAAGCATCAGGTGAAATACAGCCAGATTGAAAAAGAGGGCCTTGCAATAGTTTTTGGAGTAAAGCGTTTTCACCAATTCCTGTATGGCCATAAGTTTATCCTGATAACGGACCATAAGCCACTAGTTAGCCTCTTTAATCCCAACAAACATCTACCAGCTACTACTGCGCAACGAATTCAGCGATGGGCTATAACCCTCATGGCGTATCAATTTGAAATTAAATATAGAAAAACATCGGACCATGGAAATGCAGATGCTTTGTCATGGTTACCGCTTGGACCGGACCATGAGTTCGATAAGGAGGAAGAGTCCTGTTTCGAAGTATCCTTTGACGATTTTCCTATAAGCACTGCCCTTATCCAAAAACACGCCAAAACTGATAAAATATTGCGCCAAGTTTATTGTTTTGTTCAAAATGGTTGGCCAAAGCAATTGCTTGAGGAACAGGCTCAACTTAGACCTTTTTTCAATCACAGAAGCAATATTGCAATTTATAACGATTTACTCTGTCTTCAAACGGATTTTGTTCGCGTCATCATTCCAGATGCGTTGAAAGGACAATTGCTAAAACTTTTGCATGACGGTCATTGGGGCGTTGTCAAAATGAAGCAAATTGCAAGACGATATATATGGTGGAACTGTATCGATGCAGACATTACAAAAATAGCTTCTGGCTGCGAAATATGTAAAGTTCAGAATCAATCTCCGTCAAGGCAGTACGAAAGCTGGCCGAAATCAACAAAGCCTTGGGAGCGAGTTCACATCGATTTTGCTGGGCCCATATTTAATTCCATGTGGCTCATATGTGTCGATTCGTATTCACAGTTCCCGTATGTTTCTTCCATGGCCGCTACAACAACTGAAGACACAATTTCGGCCCTATCTGCTATTTTTTCTATTGAGGGCATACCAAACACCATCGTAAGTGATAATGGACCACAGCTGACATCTGACAAATTCGAAAAATTTTGCACTAGTCTCGGAGTTACACACATAACAACTACACCATTTCATCCAGCATCAAACGGATTAGCAGAACGGTTCGTAAGAACTTTTAAAACATCAGTACGGAAAAACATCGATGACGAGATGTCCGTCAAAAATGCCGTCCATAAATTTCTATCGACTTACCGATTTATACCTAAAGCAGAAGGTAAATCACCTGCAGAATTAATGCGGGGACGACCAGTACGATCAAATTGGTCACAGCTTTTGGAACCTTCAAAAAACATCTACCAAAAATCATCGAAGTCTACAAAATATCAAATGAACGACTATGTCTACGCCAGGAATTATGGTCAGGGGAAGAAATGGATTCCTGGTGTTATTCAAGCAAAAGTGGGCAACGTAATTTTCATCATAAACACCGAAAAAGGGGTTTGCAGACGCCATGTAAACCAGATGAAGCCTCGAAATTCTCCTATAATTTCCCCAGACAATAAAGACAATAAAGACGCTAATTCTTATATGCCATCACTTGGGGATAACACACCTTCAACATCTCAAACATCAACTAGACATTCCGACGCTGAAGCAGCATCCACAAGCAACCAAAGAAATGAAGCAGACTCGGATGACAGTCAACAAGATCCTCAACTTCGCAGAACAACAAGAGTACGCCGAGAAATATCGCGGTACGAGCCAGCTGATTTCCGGCGACGATAAGTTAAACAAAATTACTATATTTGTAACCTAATTTGATACTTCAATAATACATTAATTCTTCATATTCATTAACAATTCATAATCATTTGATACTTTAATAATTCATTATTTTTCAGACTTCTAATTTTCAAATAATTTCGCAATTAATTTTCAAATATTCAATACCCATATTATACAGTTAATTTTGTCGATAACATGAAAATTTAGGGAGGAGAAATGTAACATATTCTCATCTAAAAACATTCCCATTTAATCCAATCCCTATAATCTAAAATAACAATCTGGCCACTCTTATACTTATTTATCCTTACCCTTTTGTGACAACCTTGTAAATACTAGATATAAGAAAACATAAATAAAAGTAAGTCGATTATAGACCGTCAACCAGAGTGTTCCACGAATTATTCAAAGGCAACTTAATACTGTGCGTGCAGGCTAACAATTGGCGACGAGGTCAAAAAAAAAAAAAAAAAAAAAAAAAAAAAAAAAAAATTTGTAAAAATACATAAAACAATGGCAAGCGATCTCAAAGGCTTTGAATTGCTTTTGCAGCAGCAGCAAGAATTTACAAAAAACTTGCTTATTCAGCAGCAACAGTGGATGCAATCTATCATGGCATCAAAGACAGAAGCTTCTAACGAATCTAAGTTGAAACGGTTGATGGTACCAGCCTTCCATAAATTTAATAAGGAACAGCAGCAATGGGACTCATATTTACAGCAACTGCATCAACATTTTTGTGCATATTCCGTGACGTCGGAAGAAAAACAAAAATCGTTTTTTTTTATCATGGCGTGGAGTGGAATTGTTTGATTTACTCAAAAATCTTTTCGGGGTCACAAGCCTCGAAAATCAAACATTCAAACAACTGCATGAAAAACTAACGGAACATTTTGCAATAACTCAGCACGTAGTTGCAGCCCGTTACGAATTTTTCAAAAGGCAAATGAAGAGCACACAGCCATATAAAGAATGGGTCGCTGACCTTCGGGGTTTGGCTCGATCATGTCAGTTCGTTTGCAACTCAAACAGTTGTGCAACCAGCTACGTTGATGATATGATTCGGGATCATAGCATCGTTAACACACCACACGACCCTGTCCGCACTGCTGCCCTGCAAAAGCAGCAACCAACTCTTGCCGATGTATTGTGTATTGCTGAATCGTTTGAAACTACAACAAAAACTGTAGCAGCAATAAAAGAAACTGCAAGTGAAAAGACAATCGATGTAAATGCAGTGAATAAAAGAACATCGTCGTTTGTTAAAAAAGCGAATAAAGACCAAAAATTTAAATCGTGTTCGGGATGTTTTACCGCACATAAAAGAGAGGATTGTAAATTCAAGAACGCGACGTGTAACAAGTGCGGGAGAAAGGGCCATATAGCGGCCGTGTGTTTAACAAAGTACATCAACGATAAGAAACAAAGCGAACAACATCAAAGAAATAAGCAAAAGAATAGCATTGACGTAATTGAGACAATTTATGACATTACGGGTGAAGTGAAACCAAAAAATTCAAAAAGTTCTATTGATGTGCAAATAAACCAGAAGATTATAAGTTTTCAAATGAATTCTGGCGCATCAATTTCGATAGTTAATTTGCAAACATATAAATATTTGGGCAAACCAAAATTAATAAAATCAAATAGAATTTTGTACGGCTTCGGTAAAAAAGAAATACCTATTCTGGGTGAGCTGCATACAAAAGTGAAATGTGGAAATCATGAAAAAGAAGTGGTTTTAATTGTCGTTAATACTGAATCGGGCGAAAATTTATTTGGCTATGATTTGTTTAAAGCATTTAGGTTCGAGATCAAACAAATAAATAACATTTCTGAAAAAGACACGGATAAAGTTAATGAACTTTGTGAAAAATATAGTGAAGTATTTTCGCCAGCTCTCGGAACAGTGAAAAATTTCAAAGCAGTCATACGCCTTAAATCAGATGCTCAGCCCAAGTTTTTTAGAAGTCGTCCTATACCGTTTGCACAAATGCCACAATTTAAATCTGAAATAGGAAGATTAGTTGAACAGAAAATATTAAAACCGGTTAAATTCAGTGACTGGGCCTCACCCATAGTTTTAGCAAAAAAACCGAATAATACAATTCGTATATGCGGTGATTTTAAAGTAGCTGTCAATGTGCAAATTGACATAGAGCAATACCCGCTTCCTACCCGAGAAACTGTATTTCATACGATTCGCGACGGGAATTATTTTTCGAAAATCGATATGAAAGATGCATATCTTCAGATGGAGTTGGACGATGCATCAAAAGAAATAATGGTTGTAAACACACCAGTTTGACTTTTTCAATATCAACGCTTACCTTACGGCATTGCTAGCGCCCCAGCTATCTTCCAACAATATATTGAACAGCTTCTACATGGCATTGAAGGCTGTGCCAACTATCTTGATGACATCATAATATCAGCACCAACTTTACCAGAACATTTGCAGCGGCTTGAAAAGGTACTTAGAATATTACAAGAAAATGATATCAGGTGTAAGAGGGAAAAATGTGCTTTTCTACAAAAGCAAATAACATATCTTGGGCGTCGTATCAGCTCTGAAGGTATTTTACCGGATGAATCAGGGGTGATTGCTGTGAAAAATTTGAAGCCGCCCAAAGACATTAAGGAGTTAGAAGCTTTTATGGGCAAGGTTAACTACTACCATAACTTTGTTCCCAATTTTTCAAACGTCGCAGCTCCAATAAATATGCTGCGAAGAAAAAATATTCCATTTCGGTGGAGCAAGAGTCAGCAAGAGTCATTTGAAGAGCTTAAATCGCGAGTAGTTAACGCAACACAACTTGCACATTTTCAAGAAAACTTGCCACTTGTTTTAGCTACCGATGCATCAGCTTTTGGAATAGGGGCCGTAATTTCGCATCTGTACTCAGACGGTACTGAAAGGCCTATCGCATTTGCTTCGAAAACATTAGACAAGCATCAGGTGAAATACAGCCAGATTGAAAAAGAGGGCCTTGCAATAGTTTTTGGAGTAAAGCGTTTTCACCAATTCCTGTATGGCCATAAGTTTATCCTGATAACGGACCATAAGCCACTAGTTAGCCTCTTTAATCCCAACAAACATCTACCAGCTACTACTGCGCAACGAATTCAGCGATGGGCTATAACCCTCATGGCGTATCAATTTGAAATTAAATATAGAAAAACATCGGACCATGGAAATGCAGATGCTTTGTCATGGTTACCGCTTGGACCGGACCATGAGTTCGATAAGGAGGAAGAGTCCTGTTTCGAAGTATCCTTTGACGATTTTCCTATAAGCACTGCCCTTATCCAAAAACACGCCAAAACTGATAAAATATTGCGCCAAGTTTATTGTTTTGTTCAAAATGGTTGGCCAAAGCAATTGCTTGAGGAACAGGCTCAACTTAGACCTTTTTTCAATCACAGAAGCAATATTGCAATTTATAACGATTTACTCTGTCTTCAAACGGATTTTGTTCGCGTCATCATTCCAGATGCGTTGAAAGGACAATTGCTAAAACTTTTGCATGACGGTCATTGGGGCGTTGTCAAAATGAAGCAAATTGCAAGACGATATATATGGTGGAACTGTATCGATGCAGACATTACAAAAATAGCTTCTGGCTGCGAAATATGTAAAGTTCAGAATCAATCTCCGTCAAGGCAGTACGAAAGCTGGCCGAAATCAACAAAGCCTTGGGAGCGAGTTCACATCGATTTTGCTGGGCCCATATTTAATTCCATGTGGCTCATATGTGTGGATTCGTATTCACAGTTCCCGTATGTTTCTTCCATGGCAGCTACAACAACTGAAGACACAATTTCGGCCCTATCTGCTATTTTTTCTATTGAGGGCATACCAAACACCATCGTAAGTGATAATGGACCACAGCTGACATCTGACAAATTCGAAAAATTTTGCACTAGTCTCGGAGTTACACACATAACAAATACACCATTTCATCCAGCATCAAACGGATTAGCAGAACGGTTCGTAAGAACTTTTAAAACATCAGTACGGAAAAACATCGATGACGAGATGTCCGTCAAAAATGCCGTCCATAAATTTCTATCGACTTACCGATTTATACCTAAAGCAGAAGGTAAATCACCTGCAGAATTAATGCGGGGACGACCAGTACGATCAAATTGGTCACAGCTTTTGGAACCTTCAAAAAACATCTACCAAAAATCATCGAAGTCTACAAAATATCAAATGAACGACTATGTCTACGCCAGGAATTATGGTCAGGGGAAGAAATGGATTCCTGGTGTTATTCAAGCAAAAGTGGGCAACGTAATTTTCATCATAAACACCGAAAAAGGGGTTTGCAGACGCCATGTAAACCAGATGAAGCCTCGAAATTCTCCTATAATTTCCCCAGACAATAAAGACAATAAAGACGCTAATTCTTATATGCCATCACTTGGGGATAACACACCTTCAACATCTCAAACATCAACTAGACATTCCGACGCTGAAGCAGCATCCACAAGCAACCAAAGAAATGAAGCAGACTCGGATGACAGTCAACAAGATCCTCAACTTCGCAGAACAACAAGAGTACGCCGAGAAATATCGCGGTACGAGCCAGCTGATTTCCGGCGACGATAAGTTAAACAAAATTACTATATTTGTAACCTAATTTGATACTTCAATAATACATTAATTCTTCATATTCATTAACAATTCATAATCATTTGATACTTTAATAATTCATTATTTTTCAGACTTCTAATTTTCAAATAATTTCGCAATTAATTTTCAAATATTCAATACCCATATTATACAGTTAATTTTGTCGATAACATGAAAATTTAGGGAGGAGAAATGTAACATATTCTCATCTAAAAACATTCCCATTTAATCCAATCCCTATAATCTAAAATAACAATCTGGCCACTCTTATACTTATTTATCCTTACCCTTTTGTGACAACCTTGTAAATACTAGATATAAGAAAACATAAATAAAAATAAGTCGATTATAGACCGTCAACCAGAGTGTTCCACGAATTATTCAAAGGCAACTTAATACTGTGCGTGCAGACTAACACCAAACACTTATAACAATATACAGTATAACCGACAAAACTAGAATAATTACCAAGATCTTAATACTAATTCAAATAATAGGTAAAACCCGAACACTTATGCAGACAATAGGCAATACCAAAATAACCACATTTATACACAAACTCGAAATCATAGTTCAAACCGGTCAAGACGAACGCATATGAGCGTAGATCAGTCACAATGAACGAGACAAACACAGTACATGCAAATTGACCACATTCAACAACACGATGAAATCCCAAAGTAAATCCCGAAGATGTAAATTTTTTTTACAACTACAAAAGATCAAAACTACCAATAGTATTGGTTGAAATAAACAAACAAGTCCTAAGATGCTTGGTGGACACATGTTCGGACACCACTATCATGAAACCTACAGCCCTTAAAAGTTTCAAAATGTAAACCTTAAACAAAGAACTATATTGCAGCACCATCAATGATTTCAGTACAGTTACGTAACACCAAAAGAATTCGGTGTTACTGGAACAGTTTCATAAAAAGTGAAAAACTTCCCAAACAGGAAATATGAAGATATTATAACAAGACTTTTTAACCCCTCTTAAGGCAATAATAATCTGTGAAGATCGATATATTGAGGTATTCGGATATCGAATATTATTGAATATGGAATATTGTCATTCAGTTCCCTATGAACAAATAAATATTTTAGAAGCTTCAAAGAAAAATAATTTGGGAAATTTGATCAACCTCGACCATTTAAATAATAATGAAAATCTTAACGAAGACAAAAATGAACAAAGTTCAATGCTTGTCGAAACGATCCATTCTCAAGAAGAGGAGTCGAATAATCTTAGATACAGTTGCCAACAGATTTAGGCAACAGATCGTGTTGCAAAAGAAAAAACTTAAACAATATGAGGTTATCTTCAGCAACACAAGAATTTATATTGATGAAGATGATTGCTTGCATAATGCAGCCGCAAGCCTTATTTCATAGTCTTTCACAAAAGGAAAAATAGCTATATACTCGGAAGTAAATCATCACGATTACAATCGCTTGCAACAAATAACACTATCAAATTTTCAAAACACTCGCAATAAATTTGTAAAGTGCTTATATTTGGCAACATACGTCATTAATGAAGATAAAATGCTAAAGCAGACAGCAGTTTTTCATAAAAATGAAACTGGAATACTAGCATAGTAACAACACATCAAAAAATCAAACACAAAATATACAAACCCCTGCTAAGAGAAGGTGTACACAAAATTATAGACAATTGCGATATTTATAGTGGAGGAAAATATGATAGAAAACCAATTTATTATTTATACCAACCCTTTATTATTTTTATCGACAAATTCTCAAAACACGCAATTCGCTTCCCACTAGCAGACAGAAACAGTCGAACATTGGTGGTAAAAATCCAGGAATTTCTTTCAATTAAAGGAAAATTAAAAAAATTCATCTTCCACAATGAATTCAATAATGCCAACGTCAAAGAATTTCTTGTCAAAGAAGGCTTCGAATTCCATTTCACCAAATCAAATAGCCATACAGGAAATTATGACACTGAAAGATTAAACAACACAATACCAAAAAAATGCGAACACTTAACTTCCTGTCCACTTGCAATTTTGTTACAGCAATTTTTGGTTCTTTTTTGGTGAGAAGGGTGAGAAGCTTGAGGAGGGGTACAGAGTATCGTACCCCTCTCACCTAAAACAACCAAAAATTGCTGCAACAAAATTGTAAGTGTGGACAGGGAGTAACATATATGAAAAATTACCAATCGTTGAACAAATTAGTAAAATCATATATCACTACAACAATACTTACCATATCGCAATCAATTGCATATGAGGTACAACATAATAAGGTAGATCATAACACAATATACCGAACACCCAGCCAATACAAAGAAAACAGAATTGCAAAAGCAAATAAAAACAGAGAAAACTACAAAGAAAACAGAGAACTGGGCTACATTAAAAACTATAAAAATGTTAAGCATAAGGAACAGCCAAAATTTATATGAAGATCCCTAAGAAATATTCATGACAGTAACATTAAAAGACTATCCAAATACCAATCAATTACGGATAATTTCAATAATCATTGCCCTATTGACAATGTACCAGCCTGCAGCAACACAAATCCAAATCTCACCCATCAGTAGCGCCCAGGGATTCACAGTATTCGCCTTGCCAAAGGAAAAAATGGTCAGCAATACAAATATCATTCTTCACATCATTTACCACAACGACATAAAATACGCCATCGACATAGTTGAAAAAAAAAACATTAATCTTTTAAACATACAGACCAAATCTTAACAGACAGATAGATATTAACAATCAGTTCGACAAAACAATAAGGGCATTAAGACAAACAGTGATCAACGATAGAATCAATATACAAACCATTCTCAGTACTGTACACAAGAGCAATAACGAAATACTACAAAAACTTTTGGAACATGACCAAATACAAACAATTAGGCATATCAAATATAAAACGTATACAAGAAAACATAGAATTTGCTAAGTATAATATATTACAAAAGAAAATAAAGTAAAAATTTTATAGGTATAAATAAGCACAAAGTTTGTTATTACAAGATAGTCTTAAGATAACCACAAGGAAATAAAGTAACTTTATTCTAATCTAAATCTTGTTTTACTTTTCTGAAGAAAATTTAAAACATAACAAAAATAAATACTAAATACTAAAATACTTAAGTTGCGTGCTTAAAAAGAATCATTACGGTGGAAGTTAACATAGGTAACAGATTTAAACAAATTCGGCGATTAACAAATCTACATTACTGGTGGTACATTCATTCAAGAGATAATGCAGCCTATTGTGCAAGCATAGGATTACTACACTGCATGACCAATTCTTGAATCATAACTCGTGGCGGAATCCCTACTTTTCCTAATATTCCGACTAACGGTGAAAAGTGAAACAACAGAATCTTCAAAAATACCGGAATTAAAAGAATTATAAAAATTGCTGAGATTGTCCTCCTTCTTCATGAAAGAAGCGTTAATGGCCATTTTCCAAAATTTAAACTTTTCATCATTTGTCTGATGGACTGGTTTGAGTTGTCAAACTTTTCGTTAATGTCATATACATAAAGCGTCCAATTTCTAAAATATGCCTTTTACTTACTAACCATCCCTACAACCACCCTGCAATTAAGTCTACATGATTAGAAAAACTTTGGTTTGGGATTTTTACCAAAAAAAAAAAAAGTAAAGAATTTGCATGGCGAACTCTAATTGAAAGAATTTGTGTACTGCTAAATAAATTATTTCAAGAGCGGAACTTGTGCTATGAAAATCTTCTACATTGCGTTTTATCAATATAAACTTTTTACAGATTCGAGAGAACAGTTGAGTACAGCCACCTGAACAATAAATTTTTGGTATTATTGGGCTCGAATATTGATTCCGTTCCGCGATAGCGGATAAAATTTAAATATAAATTAAAAAAAATGAAAAATAAAATAAAATTGCAAATACTTGCAATTATTCATTCCGCCGTTGTGGATGCTTCCGTTGTTGCGGTATCTTTTCTGCAGCTGCGCTATTACCATATTAATAATTCCGCACTATAGATATTTTCCTCCATTTTGCTTACGCTCAATTTTTATGGCGGAAAGTTAACGGAAAGATCCAAAATGTAAGGAAATGGTTATAATTTTTTATTTTTTTATTTTTATTTACATATAAATTTTAGCCAAATAAAATTGAATTACAAATTAAAAATTGTGTAGTATTTGGTTCCTTATTTAAGTTTTTCCCCCACTAAAATTATCTTCAACAGGATCGTTTATTGGATCTTCTTATTTAGGTAATTAAAAATCAAGTTCCTCGCCTGAAGTATTAGGTCTGTCTGCGTACATTTCCAGTAGCAAATACTCAGTAACGTTTTTTAGGAAAGTAAGAACAACTTTACTCTCTCGGTTCAAAATATCTCAAAAAGTACGCAGAGAGCATCTAGTAAAAACTTCCAATAAAACAGTTGATCGGTGTGTAAGCAATGCGAAATTAAAAATCAAAAGAATTTCAGGTTATCCGTTCGTAAAAGTGAATTGCCGCGGAAATAAACAAATTATTAAAGCCTAAAAGCCTAAAAAGTGTTATAAATTAAAAAACTTATTTATTACACTAATATTAATTTGGTAAGTTCAATTTCTTCTTAGTTTTTAGTTTTATTTGTCGGGCTTTTCATAAAACTTCTTTTGCTTACATTGCCCAACATAGTACCAGATTAAAAATGGAAGAAAAGGATTTAGAAATGTTCTCCAAAAGATTGACGAGGGACAAAAATAGTTTGGAAGTGAGATGCTCGCCAGGAACATTTAAAAGAGTTCAAGATGGTAAGTGTAATGAAATTACAACTTAAGTATTTGAAAACCTATTTTATACTTACAGATGAAGAATATAGACAAGCTTTGGCAGCCGAAATGGCGGGCATGGAAGAGTATAATGAAGTTATATTCTCACCAAACAAGAACAGCGTAATGGACACTCAAAAAACAATTTGGCTGGATGCATCCACCAAATTGTTATGCAAGTATTGCCCTTACGTAAATAAATATTAGTAAATATTTGACTGTGTTAGTTATTTTGTTTGCATTTTTGTAGTGAATTGGATGACCTGTTTCAGATAAAAAAAACCGCTGAATCCAGAATTCTGTTTGTGTAGTGAAACGGAGGTCAACTTAGGTAACTCCGGCGTATCTGAACGTAATATTATTTCATTATTTATTTTTCATTTACTTATGTATGTATAATTTACATTTGCATTTACAGAAAATCTGAAAATATGACGTCTTCATGCTCTAAGAGTAGGAAAACGGCTTTACAAGAGTACGTGGAGAAGAAGGAAGCCAATGAAGAGAAGCTCTATAAGCTATTAGAATGCAATATAGAGGAGCAGAGAAAGGAGGGCAGAAAGGAAAAAATTGGCAGGGAGAAAGGAAGCTAATGATCCTAGAAAAATGATGATGCTAGCATTATTGGAATCATTGGTTCTGCTTTTAAAAAAAGAGTGAGTACTTTTGTTGTTTCTGTTTAATGATTTTAAGTGAATTATATTATTTCTTTTCTTTACAGTGACAAATAAACTAAAAAGTTTACATTAACATGTAAAGTTCCTAGTAATCAACCATAATTTTATATTAATAAATATAAAAAATTTTAAATATTCTTTAAAAATAATGAAATTCATTTTTAATTATTATTAATTATCATTATCCGTCACGATTAGAATATTCTTCATCATCCTCTGGTGATATCTCGGTTGTAAAGTTTACGTCATCTTCATATACAATATGGTGTAAAACACAACACGCTCTAATAAAGTGGCATCATTTTTTCATACATCGTAATTTGCAGTAGTACAACTGCCTAAACCTCTGTTTTAAAATACCGAACGTATGTTCGATACGGACGCGACCAGAGCTTAATTTTATATTAAACTCTATCTGAGCTCTTGTAAGATGTCCGTTATCTTTGCATGGAGCTATCAAATATTTATTGCATGGATAGCAGAATCCCCCAGTAAATAATAATCTGAAAGCATAAAAAAGTTAATATAATATTGCTTAAACTTTTATTGTCACTATTACCCCATAATAAGTGACTGTTTCCACGAAAAATGTACTGTTTCTTTGGAGAATTCTAGCATCGAAAATAAAGTACTATTTACTAATATTTAAAAGTAATTTAAGAATTAAATTTGATATTTTTATATAAAAATACTGCCAATAAGATCGGATTTGAGGAAAAACTGTTGCAACAAGTAAAATTGCTATGTTCGACTTTGTCCAATTTTATATAACTTTTTCCAAGAATATAACAAAGATAGTATTGACAGTGATTCTTGGGATATGCGATGGGAAAGAAAAGTTTTACGCTATAAATATGGAGATGTGCTGCAACGATACAGAGGAACTTGAAATAAACAAATGTGAACCGCCCTACTGGTAAATGAAAGCTATGCTTAGTTTTCCATAGTTTTGGGTAATGGCGTTTTTTTTTTCTACAAAAAAAGGCAACACTACTCGCAGGGAGGGCAATTTTGTGTTCTTTTCTCGAAAATGCGTTGCCCTGTGAAAGGGTTGCGTGTTCTTTTCTAAAAAAATGTTGCCCTTTCGCAGTGCAAGGCATTTTGCCCTGAACAAATCAACAGGGCAGAAATTGCCTTGTAAAACACATGGTTTTTATTCTTGCACAGCGTTACCAGAAAATGTTCAAAAAAAGTCTTTTGAATTGAAAGAGTCAGAAAATTATGGCGTTTTCTTTTCTACATTAAAAATGTCGCCCTGTGAAAAGGTGCCTTTTTAAAATGCATTGCCCGCCCTGTGAAAGTGCAATTTTTTATACAACGAGAAAAGAACACAAATTAGAAAAAAGTGCAATGCCTTTTTTTTACAGCTGAAAAACATACATTTTCTGTATATTTTATGAAATGTGTATACAAAAATGATCAGTTGCCAGATTGCTAATTCATCTGCTTGAGAAAACAAATATTTTTTTTTTTAATATCTCATACAAATAAGCAGCCGCATAGTGTTCTTTTGTTTGTTTTATATGATACAAAATATAAAAATAATTATTAAAATCTAATTTTGTGACACTTTCAACTCAAAAGACTTTTTTTGAACATTTTCTGGTAACGCTGTGCAAGAATAAAAACCATTTGTTTTACAAGGCAATTTCTGCCCTGTTGATTTGTTCAGGGCAAAAGTGCAATGCCTTTTGCACTGCGAAAGGGCAACATTTTTTAGAAAAGAACACGCAACCCTTTCACAGGGCAATGCATTTTCGAGAAAAGAACACAAAATTGCCCTCCCTGCGGGTAGTGTTGCCTTTTTTTGTAGAAAAGAAAACGCCATTAGATTTTAATAACTATTTTTATATTTTGTATCATATAAAACAAACAAAAGAACACTATGCGGCTACTTATTTGTATGAGATATTAAAAAAATATATATATTTGTTTTCTCAAGCAGATGAATTAGCAATCTGGCAACTGATCATTTTTGTATACACATTTCATAAAATATACAGAAAATGTTTGTTTATCAGCTGTAAAAAAAAGGCATTGCACTTTTTTCTAATTTGTGTTCTTTTCTCGTTGTATAAAAAATTGCACTTTCACAGGGCGGGCAATGCATTTTAAAAAGGCACCTTTTCACAAGGCGACATTTTTAATGTAGAAAAGAAAACACCATAAGTAAATTAAAAAATTCTCAGTAACAAAGTTGTGTAAGCAAATTTGAAAAATTGTTACAGATGACCAGTGGTATCCTTTACAACCATGCCCACTAATACCTTTTAGAGAGCCAGTTAAGTCTCCCTACAAAATTAGATTTATTACCGCACATTCTAAAGGCAGAATTATAGTAGAAAGAACTATGGGGTGCTCACATCTGTTTTTAAATGCCTTAACAATGAACGGGGCTTCTATTGTGATCCATGCAAGTCTGCAAAGATCATAAATATCTGATTTGCACTTCACAACATTAGACTTCATTTCAATAGGTCTGTCTGCGTACACATATTTTGCATCATTTTGTGGAAAATGTTGTAAAATCTTGAAAAATGTCTGCATATTCCAAATCTCTTGCAACGAGAGAGCGAAAAAGAGACTTGGCGACTTGTATGGATCACAATAGAAACCCCGTTCATTGTTAAGGCATTTAAAAACAGATGTGAGGACCCCATAGTTCTTTCTACTATAATTCTGCCTCTAGAGTGTGCGGTAATAAATCTTATTTTATAAGGAGACTTAACTGGCTCTCTAAAAGGTATTAGTGGGCATGGTTGTAAAGGATATCACTGGTCATCTGTAACAATTTTTCAAACTCGGTTGTTGTGTATTGTCTTTTTCTGTACGTTATATATACATTATGTACAGTAGTTTAACCATATGTCACTTTTGCTATATTTTTACATCACTGTAGGATACAAATAATATTGAAAAATGTTTTCAAATTGCAACAGTGCCAAACGCTTCGTATTCTCACTATCTACATGATCTTAGTTTTTATAACCTCTGAAAACTGGATGTGTTGGAAAGAGTGCACACGGGAACAATTTATAAATATATTTGACATATTTTCTAAGCAATTTATCATTATCTTTCATAAGAAGATAATACGTTTAAATTTAAAGCTTTTCTTTCGTAGTTTTATGCTGATAATAGCATACGTGAACGGAACAATCAAGTTTTAAGATTTTTCAAGTTAGCAAAATATCAAATACGGGTTAATTGTATCGTTAATAGACAATACCTAACAGAAAAGAACTATCGCAATTTTTTTAATTTATTAATTTTTTGCTCAGTATAATAATAGTAAAAATAGGAATGAGACAGTATAGTATGTAATGTATTTTTAGATTTAAAATATTTATTGCTTACATTTTCCTAACAAATTGTATTGTTTAAATATTCATAACAAATTAAATCATTATTGTCTCTTTGGAGGAAAGAAGTTAGTACTTCTTTGCGAGCAGTTATAAAATTGCCAACCCAATGTGCGGTTAGATCTAAATACTTGTTTTTTGTACCAGGACTGTAATCTAGGAAGCCAGCTTTAGGAATAACTTCTTCAATTTGGCTTCCGTGTGTCCAGCTATTGTAACTGGCAATGTTAATGAAACCCACATGGTTTGAAATAGCAGTGCGCCAGGCTACGCCATAATACTTTAAAATATATGAATTACAAATTAAACTATAAATCATTGTGTAATTTCTCACCCTTCCATTACTACGATTTCTTTGACGTGAATATTTGTTACGTTCTGCAAAACCTGGGCCAACGGTTGGTATAAACAACATTTTATACGTTAATGCAAATAGTTTTAGATATGACCAATTTTTCCATGTACTGGCAAACGTGACTCCGTTACTGGGTAATTTGCTATAAAATCCATCTAAACAAAGCCGCCTCATGTAATCCGCATGACTTTTTAATCTAAAAAATTAATTTAAGTAATTGAGGCTTTGTATTTAAATGTGTGTAATGTAAATAATATTATCCAGAAAAAAGTACATACTATTAGTTATTTTTATAAATTTTTTCACAATAAAATAAAAATTTTAAATTTAGTGATTCTATTTCATCTCAAAAATTCAAAAGTGTATTGATACGCATAATAATAAAATACACTCTTAACCTCATATTTTTAAGCTCTAAAATAATTGTATTAATCACCTTTAATTGTATTTATTCACCGTTTTTTACCTTTCATGGCAAACCCATATTCTAGGTACCAATATTCCCACTTAAATAAAATGTAATAAATTTAAATTTATGTTTGATATTCTATAAGTAAAATTCCCATTGAGGTTGTATCTGGTTGCCTTTGATTGTGTCATCATAGTTTTTGATATTCTATGGCGCTGCTTTGTAATGCGCTTTAAGCAATCGCATCGGTATAGAGTCATCAAAAAAGGATCTAGCGGATCCAAAAATTAAAGTTAAATTATTTTCGGCTTATCGTATATTCAAAATACGTTTTGCATGACTCAGATTGTAAACTAACGCAACATGTCTCTGGACGTCCACAAACCCAATCGCATTTTGTAATCGCAAAAGTCTTTTAGAACAAAAAAAAAATTCCAACTTAATCTCATGGCGTTTAAGCTCTTCTTGCTGTTCTTTTTTTGGGACTAAGTTTTGATGTGAGTTCCACACCATAATACAATACAATATACAATAACGAATTGGTATACATGTCCAACTGTGCTCTGCATTTTGTCTTTTACAGATAGATACTCTTTATTTTATCTCTGGCATATTAATTACCCACTTAGAAAGTTTTATAATATTCAATGTTTTTCCGCATTCAGCTACATCCATTGAGGACAAACTTCCCTCTCCATGACCACTGCAATCTCAGAAGAAATTTTGGGTATGGCCGGCTATTACATATACTCCAAAAACATTTCAAGCGATATCCAGGAATTAATTGTATTAGCATACAATACTTCCTCTCACTACTTCTCACATATACGAAAAATTCATCACCTTTGTATTATTTAGCATTCATAATTTGCAGGTTATGCATACCGCATTAAGGTCATAAGTTTCAAAATTCTTTAATGTAAAACTGAAATATAACTAATTTACTTTAAAAACATATTTTTAAAAATTCAATGGCAATATCACACTTACCTTACGTTGGTTCTAAAGCAACCCATACACGATACGACCGTTGGCAAAACTTCGGCAGCTCGTAAGCAAGGTCGTAACGTTAGTGGGCCTGTCGTATGAAGTTGTGTCTCGGTCGTATGAAAAATCAAAATTTTTTGATTTTTTGGCAGGTCGTGCCAACGCGTCGTATAGTATGTGGGTCAGTCGTGCGAATTCGTACCTCATTCTCATTTTAAATTTTGAGGGAGAGAGGCGTGTCGTCGGTTAATTTGGTTTTTGAGCGAAGAAAATAAAAGAAGTGTAAAAGAAAATAATAAAAAAAGTAATTCAAAATCGAAGACACAGCTCAAATGAAACTAGAGCACAGTTCTACAATGAATTATTTAATGATAGCCAATATTAGTAAATTATATAAGTTTTATTTTATTTTTTATATTTTTTATTTTTGAAAAATCTTTTAGATTAAAAAAAATGTGAATGTCAATAAATATTTAATTTATTTAAAGACCTTTCAATTGTTTTATTGCTTCACAAAATTTAAGCCTAATTTGTTTTGCTTCATGCCATGCGTGTTTATTATTTGTTGTTTCCAGCTGTAAATTTTTTACAAAATGAAGTCGTAAGAAGAGGTCTTATCGTATGTGGGCACAACACACGACTTGATTACTAAACGTGTTTTGCCGACGGTCGTATTGTGTATGGGTAGCATAATGGAGAAGTCGTATCTAGTGCTGTAATTTTTAAACATGAACGATTTTAGATTTTTGATGTGTCATCTTTGTCAAGTGACATACGATAAGATAAACTAAGTATTTATTTTTTATAGTGGAAATACTGAAGAAATGTAAAAGAGATTTTAAAATAATTTTTAAAATTAACATCCAGATGACTACCTATGTTTTAAGTTTGTACAATATTTTACATTCTTTTTTTTTCTTTTTGTAAATTGAAAAAAACCCAAAGAATCGAAAAATGAGGACTTTCTATACTAGTATATGGACATAAATCACACCTAAGCTCAACTGAGAACAAATATCCGATTTTGCGTTCACACTGAAAATTTCATTCAATTAGTTTTTAACGTATACTTATTTTAAAAATATGTGAAAACTAATATATTAATTTCTCACAAAAACAACTGTCATACTTTTATGTGACACTACGGGACAGATATTTTTATTTATAAACAGCCCAATTATGAAAAATAATTCCCCGGGAAAAATTTCCCTTTCCCTATTCATCCTATTACGAATTTAAATTTCCCCCGAGTTTTTTCCTTTTTGTCTCTCCTCCTATTCTAAACACAATTTGAGAACGGGAGAAATTTCCCTGTGAAAAAAGTAGGTATTATGAATATTGAAAAAAGGGGAAACAGTTAAAAGTTTTTGGGAGTTTTTTCCTCAAATATTTTGAAGGGAGCTAACGTAAAAATGTAAGTTTTAAATTAAAAAATTATAAAATAGTAATTTTGAAGTAATTTTTTAGGTAAAAAAGTATAAATAAAACCCAATTGCAACACTTGATCTCCATAATGGAGCAGAATCCTGAAATAACTCGCGGTTTTTTTAAGGGAGATAACGGTTCTGGCAAAGCGAACTAAACTGAAACTGAAGAGGAACTAAATTCGCTAGGTCCACCAAATAAGAATATTACTGAATGGGAAAAGGTAAATTTCTAATCCAAAAAAAATTATTCTGTAACACTTTTTACAGAATTTTGTCGTAAAAGTAAAATGATTTTTTTATTTTCTGCCGAATTTATTATTCCAAAGAATTTATACGAATAAAACCAAATCTAAATCCATGTTGTATTTTAATAAAGACGAAAAGGATAAAAAAGAAATGTACTCTAAATTCTTAAGGTCATTGTTAACAGAATCCAATTATTAACTTCATTATCAAGCTTATTAAAAATACCGTTATATAATTATCAATTACTGTTTGACAAGAGTTTGTAATATTTGTGAAGTGAACCGTTCATACATACATATTTATAATGAGCTTAGCAACAAATAAAAAGAAATAAATTGAAATACAATTTATAAACGCTGAAACGCCCACCGTTGGAATGTCCATACTTTCAACTTGATTTGCATCGATGGGCTTCAACAAGCATGCGAAAAGCTACACTAAACATTTTTTTAACACAAGCAGTGAAACACAACTTCAAAGCAGTTATTTTTAATAAAAACAAATATTTTTTTTATCTGTAAACCAGCGTTTGCACAAAATAAAATGTCAAAACAAAAACAGCTAATGCTGATTTTCCCCCTCCCTTTTTTCTTGTTCCCGGGGAACAAACGATAGGGAAGGAAAAAATTCCCGTGAAATATTTAGAATTGGGATGAATATAACAAATATTCAGTACTAATTGATCTCTTTGTTCACTTTTTTTCTATCTTCAGTTTAGCGATCCATAAATCACACTTTGTTATATGGATTATAAATATATTCATATATATTTACTTCTTTTCGGCGCATCAACTGCAGTCAAATATATTCCCATAAATTTCTCATTCTAGATGTTATCCTTTTTATTGTTTTCATTATCCTTTATTTTCTTAAAATAACTTGACTTGTGCATATATACATATATAGTATACAAGCTATACAAAATTTATTGCTATTTTGAAGTGATTTTTTAAAATAGTATGCAATCACATCAGATTTTTCTCGTAAATACATCAAAGGACTGTACCAATCTCTCGTGCAATGCTTTAATATAACACGTTTTAAATAGATACGCCTTTATTATTTAAGTCATAGCCCACATAAGGTATTTAAGGATATAAATTTATTAATTTTACAACACTTTTTTATTTAATTTTGCCTCTATTTAATAAAGTCTTATTTGTGTATAATTCGGAGTTAAAAATTTTATCATGTAGACAAATTAACATAACTTAAATTAATATTTGTATGATTTTATCAATAATATAATAATATGATAATATAAAATCATTAATATGCTCCTTAATTAACGAACAAACAAATTAATTAATAATTTCAATAAATAACTGATAATAATACAGTAAAAATTTAAAACGATGTTTTTAATATTGTAGTAACCCAGTAAACTTACATACAATTCTAAACGGCGTAACACTGCTTTTAAAATTGTCATGTTAGTGGCAAGTGAGTGTCAAATTTTCACTGGTAATCAAATGAAAGGCCCCGTTTCACTATCCTACACAGTTATATGATAGGCCAAATATGGCATTTGTGCTGATAAAATGAAAATATGCGATTTAAACGAAAATCTTTATAAAGTGTGGCACCAGCAATACAATTATGATTCGCTTTTATAAAATATGAAGGTATTACTATAACATTTACGAGTGAATGAATCGTAGGACTGTGTAGGATAGTAAAACGAGGCCTTTAATAACATAAAAACTGCCGAAATGTTTATTAACAACTTTAAACTATGAGTACTAACAATTAAGAAACCTATTATTTAATTTAAAAAAATTATATTGTAGTACCGCCGCTATGCAGTGCAAACTGATTGTAGGAACATCATTGTAGTCTACTCAATAAATACTGACATAAAGTAAGTAAGTATGTGTATCCACAGATTTCTTGTAATCTTAACTCTGATTTCATTTTAAGTTTTATTAACTTCTATTTTTAATTTCAATGGTTTTTTTATTTTTTTCAAAATATACATATATAAATGTATTAATGGATTTGTGTATATTTGTTCAAAGTATAGTTAATCGCCCTTATTGTCTTTGGCGTTTTCGCGGCGAAAGTTTGGGGTTTTTTTAAAATGCTACCGTGGTTGGCGAAAAACGCCAATAAATACGACAATTTTCAAATCTATTACAAAAACCATACCGTGTTTGGCGTATTCGCCTGTCAAATATACAAAATTTTGTCATTAAAAAAATTGATCACGACGTTATTAAATTTAATTTAAATGGAGTCTAGCAAAATGTAAGTATGCAAAAAATTAAACATTATTGACATGTAAATTACTTTTACATAGAATAAAGATTACGACTGCCGCACAATTTGCAATATTACGTATATTCATTGAGTGTTTGTGTGTGTAGAAAAAAGGAAAGAAATAGAGATAATTACAGCGCCAGCTATCCAGAAAAGCCTAATACTTATATGTGGATATGAGAGTACAAATTAAAGTGCAAATGTGTTAATAATTAACCAATTCAATGTTGATATATATATATATATATATATATATGTTCATGAATACGTATGTACTTAATAAAATTAAATTACAGAACTGTCTGAGACACTATCCATTTTTTTTATTTCCGTTTATTTTCCTCTCCTTATAAGTTTTGATCTGAGTTAAATTAAAAATTCAGTTTTGATTAAATAATATTAAGTGTTAAATTTTTATACAAATATTAAATTATATCAGTTAGATTTAATTGTTTGTTATGAAACAAACTAGACCGCAGCAACTATACTTAAATTGTTTACATTGCGCGTTCTTTAAATGGGATTGTGTGTGAGTCTAGTGTACGAGTATTTTTGCAAAATAATAAAGGCAAAATAATAAGGTAAGTTAAGTTCACTTTTTTATTCAAAAAAACCTTTTATACGACTACTTACATATGCGGCGAGTTAACGTCACACAAACACATATATTATATACATACTTTTATAATCTCTTTACTTAGTTAAGAGATGGTAAAACCTTAAGGTAAAATATAAATTGTTAACCAATAAACATTAAGAGTACTGACGAAAATCCTAGACATGATTGTTATAACTAAATAACCCATAAAGACATATATTACAATTAAGCAATGCTAGACATTATTATTGTAACTAAGTAAATCCTAGACATGTATTATAATTAAGAATTTCTAGACATAGGTATATTAACGAACTCATGTCTGTATGATAACTACAAGCTATGTAATGTAAAGACGAGTATAAATAAGAGCAAACTCTTAGACTCGACCTCTTTTCCTTCCCAGACTTAGTTCTATCAACACGCAGTTGTACGACTGCATGAAACTCAAATATAAGTAAGTTAGTTTTAAGAAAGAAAAATATATATTAAATAAAGAGAAGACGCATCGCGTCGAAAAAATAAATATATTTTTTCTATTAATTCAAACGTTTTATATTAATTGGCGCCGTTACTAATGTTGGTGTTTTTGAATTTTTTTTGGTTCGAAGCTGCTAAGGCGATTAATAGTGTTTTTGTTATGGAATTTCTCTGTTTTGAAACTATGAAAAACAATCTCCACATACTTTTGACTGTCTAGCAAGCGTGCATACGTACAAGACAATTTTCTTAATTAACTCTTTTTCAATATTTTAATGAAAGATCAGCAACTTGTAAAATATATTTTTATTTTTTTGACATATCTTTACACAGGATGTTTCAAAGAAAATTAAAATATCGTATTCTTTTAGATTGCTAATCTTTTGCAAAATTTTGCTCGTCGAAAATTTTAGACGATAACATAAAATTGAAAATACGACAGCAAAAACGACAGCTGTCGTTTTACGACTACGCCAAAGACAATAAGGGTGAATAAGTTTGAACCATTGTTTAGTTTTTGTAATAAACCAATTAAAATGAAAAATATTTAATACTGATTTCTACAATGACACGGCCATTTTGACGATTTCTTGAACAGAATTCCTGATGATTCTACCCCTACAAGTTCTAGCAGCAGTGGATGCATCTTAAATGCCATACCTAAACAAAACCGGCAAGCATGTTTAAGCTGTCAAAAGTTCTCATGACCATACATTTTGTATGAAGCATTTTGGAAACGCTTTGCAATTGGAAAATCCGATTTGACGTAGTTTTTTATTGCCTAGATCTAGAAGAAAACAGTTCAAAACAAAAAAATAATAGACAACAAAAAATATATTTGAAATTAGAAAATGGATTTACCGTTACAATAAAAGAATAGGAATGTAACGCAGCCAAAAAAGAAAACTTTTCCTCTTCATTTTATTTTAATTCTCATCATTTCTAAAAAATAGTATGTAGTAAACATGTTTGTGAAGAAATTCGAATTTTAATCGGCGAAAAATTAAAATCGGGAACGACAAATATGATTAAACTAAATCGTCGAAGCACTATTTGAGATATAGTCTTAAAGTGGTCTGAAGTAATTGGAAAGCTAGTAAAACGTGAGTGGAACCGACTGCAAATAAAAAGCTAGGTTATAATTTTTATAAAGTAAGTTAAAAATTAACCCGGATTTTCGAAATCAACCTGATAATTTATATAATTTTTTTTGGCTAAGGGAAAGCCATTTTTTTTCGCTCTGCAAATAAAAAAACCTCTATTACGGACTAAAGAGACGATCTAGAGTACAGCGGCAATGAGACAGCATTATCTCTAAAGCGTGGAGTCAAGTTTTCAGACAGGGTTATGCTAGGGATGTATGTCCTCAAAAGCTGTCGGTCAGCTCCATTTCATAGATAGAATCGTAAGCGCGGACAAATATATAAAAATCATGCAGGAAATCTGATTCCATCGTTATCAAAATTAACAGACTGCACGAAAAACATATTGCAACAGGATGGCGCTTCTTCCCATACTGCTAAAAAACCAAAAAGTAGGTTGAACAAAATAGAATCTAGGTCCTCGATTGGCCATCTTCTAGTCCAGATCTTAATCCGATAGAAAATTTGTGGGATATTACAGAAATAAAACTTCGAAAAACTATTCAGTACCATGGCAAGTCGTGACGAGACCATTTTAAAAACCACAGGTGGCGTAACACAATTCTAACTTCGAATATTGGCGACCGTACGAATAATTAGTGAACACAATATTTTTATTTAAAATAATAGGCTTTCGTTTTTGTTTGTTTTAATATACTTTTTTAATGTATGCATGTATGTGTGAAGAGAATGAAATGAACTTTAAAAAAAGTATACATGTTTTTCTGCATTCATAAAAAATACTTTGTGTACGAATTAATAGTGGTTAGAGGTCGTATATGTTGTTTTATTTTTTCTTCTTAATTTAGAACATAAACGAACAAATTATAGAGCTAGTTCATCAGAATCCATGCTTGTACAACACAAATCTGAGGAAATTCTGAAGCACTACAGACGCTAAAAAAAATTAATTTGTATCTCATTTTCTTCATATAAAGGTATTAAAGAACAGTTACAGCTCTATTGTACATTTTTAAATAATCAGGGGCGCTATAGTCATTTGTTTGATAACCCTGTTTTCATCCTTTTGGCATAACGTTGCCGCTTTTCTTAAGGTATGGCACTTCAGCGGTAATGCTCAGCGGAAAAAGTTTTTCGGTTTAAGCTTTTGTTTAGGGAAGGAAGTAAGGCAGCTTAACTTAATAGATCAGCACCTAAACCATGAATAATCTCTATATACATATGTATACAAAAATTACGTGTACGGGCGTGATCCATAGACTCAAAAACTGCCAGACCCATTTTGACAATATTTTATATGCATGCTCTATGGTCCGTGAGGAGTGTTTCTGTGTAGCTTGAGGTTCGTCCGACAAATGGCGCATACTAATTTTTTTGTGTGGTTTGCCCGATAGAGATTAGCACTATAACTCTATGCCCTGTTTCGCTGAAACTATTGCGTACTTAATCGATATGTAGCAGCGTTAATTAGCCCAATATCATATCATACCTACACTAATTTCGTAAAAAATTGAGTTAAAAAAGTAAATAAATATCTAATTTTTAATCTCTATTTGTGTTTCGCTGCAAGCGTTAAATGCTTAATCTGCATGTGGCTAAAAACACTGAGTTTAATTTTCTCCACGAGGCGTTTCAAAATGGAAGAAAAATTGGGACCCAGAAGCGCGAACCGGTCCCAGATAGTAATAATGTAACCCTTGGTCGACATTATAACACATTTATCTTACTAACGCAGGGTAACCAGAGATGAATACTTTAGTAAACAAAACGCAAAAAACTCGTTTGTGTTTTGATTACGAAGAGTTGTTGAAGCGGGAGGTGTGCAGTAGAGTAAAAACAGAATAAAAGACAAAAAGTGGGAATTTGAAGACGTAGTAAAAATTATTTCCATTTATAAATTCGTTGTTTTAATAGTAAAATAAATATAAAATGGTCAATACAATAAACATTTAATGCAAAAATGAATAAAAAAAATTAACACTAGGATTTAGTTGGTGCCTCATAAATTGGAAGGGCAATGTTATCATGCAGTGACTATTTAAAAATTCATCAATTATAATTTGATAATTTGAATGTAATATTTCATATTAAAGTGATTCATCCAATGTTCATTATAAAAACTGCATTTCTCTCGTGCTTAATTTTTTTTAACTTAAAGCTGTGTTTTCCTTTACTATTTTACAACTATATTTTCATATTCCTAAGCTGCATGAAAATGTTAAGTAATTAGCTAATAAAGCCAGCTACAATGCAATCCAATTCCATGAATTCGAAAGAACTGCTGCGAGCTTTTCCGGCGTAGTAAAAAATTAAATTCTATGCTCATATACATATGTACATATATGTAAACGTTGCCAATTTTCGGTGTAAGTAAACCAAAAACATATTTTTAATGAAAATTTAAGGAAATAAAATGTTATCAATTTAAAGCTTACATGGAAAAATCTATATACATATATAAAATAGAATGTATGTTTATTTGTACCTTATAGGAGACCACACCTCTGGGCCGCTTTTCCTGAAATCTTCACAGCATTTAACTGGGAATCTAGCATGATTAATAGGGCACTTTTTTTCAACCAAGCGCACTTTTTTGAAATTATGTAATTCATTCCATATAGTTTTTACAAGATTTACTTCAAATTGTATACACGATATACATATGGATTTATATATATACAGCTGTTGCCAACTAATTGGAAACGCATGTACCAAACGACAACCAAAAGAGTTTATTTGAATGTGTCTCCTAAATGGCAGTTATATTTTTTCCTAAAATACTTTCATTGTTTTCGTTACTCTTTCTGCTATGAAAACCATACACTTTTTTTGTTGTGAATTTCATATATCGTTATATTTTTTGAAACTTGTTTACTTCTTACTATATTGAATTCAGTATACGTGCGGCAGCTAATTGGAAACGATTATTTTGCGATCAAAATTTTCGAATTAAAACGAAAAAGTGTAAAAGTTTTTGGTAATTATTTTTTAGTGGACTTCGACTTAGACCTAAAATCATCATTTTTTTAAGATTTTTAATGGGAACAAATAAAAGTTATACTCCGGAGCAGCGAAGCGCTATTGTTGAGCTTCGTGCAGCTGGAAAGTCATACAAAGAAATTGCGGAGCAGCTGAAATGTTCCAAAAAAATGGATTTCAATGCAATACGTCATTTGCATAAATACAACACTGTTTCTAACGTTCTGCGAAAGAAGAGGCCAAGAAAAACATCAGCGCAAACCGACAGATTAATAAGGCGTATCTCCAAAGTCGATCCAAAACTATCATCCACAGCCATTCAGCAAGAAATACAAGAGTCGTGCCACGTGACAATATCCAAGAGGACAATTGCATGCCGTTTGGTCGAAGCTGGCTTACATGGGAGAGCATCTCGAAAGAAGCCAATGTTGAGTAAAATTTAGAGAAAACGGCGAGTTGAATTTGCCACAACACATTGGAATTGGACAGATAGCCAATGGAAATATGTGCTTTGGAGCGACGAAACAAAAGTAAATCGTCTTGGTCCTGATGGTCGGAGGTACGTACGGCGGTCCATTAATAAGGAATTTGACCCTCGCTATGTTTCCCGCGTTGTGAAGCATGGTGGAGGGTCTATAATGGTATGGGGATGCTTCTCCTCGAGTGGTGTTGGCCCAATTTGTAAAATTGATGGAACTATGAATACCGAAAAATACATCGAAATTCTTAAAAACATAATGCTGCCATGGGCTGAGGAGAATTTGACTGTTACATGGAAATATCAGCAGGATAATGATTCGAAGCACATGACAAAGCTGACTCAAAAATTTTTTCAAGAGATGTTTTGGAGTGGCCATCATGCAGCCTGGACTTAAACCCTATTGAACACCTATGGGGTGACGTAAAAAGATCTGTAAGCCGGGAAAATATAACAAATATGAAAGATCTTTTTGATAAAATAAAGGTGGCGTGGGAGTCAATACCAGTGGAGCGATGTCGACGCCTAATATCTTCAATGCGTAGCCGGTGTGATGCACTGTTGAAGCAAAAGGGATTTGCAACTAAATATTAGCCAAAAATAAGGCCATTGAATTGTTAACATTACTTATTTCTATATAATGTGTTATCGTTTCCAATTAGGTGCCGCTCTATAATTTGAAGACTGAGACCTACAATTAAAAATTGTGCTAATAATGAATATTTCTTTTAAGTTATTTATCTTCTTTGTTTACATTAGATAATATTTGAATATAATATAGTGAAATATATTTAAAAAAAGTATATAATACAACAGTAATACACCCAACACGTCTATACTACAATTCGTTTCCAATTAGTTGTCAACAGCTGTATATATATGTATGTATGCATATATGTATATACTCCAGGTGAGGTAGCAATAAACATTTCTTACGCCACGCCCCCTTTCACTCCAAACTTTGTTTGAAAGTTTTAAAATTTTAGTTCTCTGTACAAATTTGCTCGGATTTTTTTTATTTGGTTGTATATTGTTGACTCTGCCAAATAACTACAAACTACACCCACTTCACCACTCCTAATATAACAATATTGCTATTCAAAAAATTTTTTTTGTAATATGTATTTACCCAAAGTTTTATACACTTTTTATCTACAGCTATGGTAGAAATACATTTTTTTATTACCAAATCACTTTTTCTCGCCCCAATTTACCTTAAATGATAATTAATCTCCTTTCAATATGGTACGTATTTGATGATTTTAAAAATTGTTGATGCACGAAAACATTCTGAAATAATTTTATTATTTTTTTTTCTTTTTATTATTATTAACACAATAAAATTTGAATATTAATATTAATATTTCACCACTTTTCCTTCAAGGGTAACGTTAGAAACACACATTAAAAAATGACTCACCGTTGTATAATGCGTCCCCTGAATAAAAATACAAATATTTTTATTTGTAACATTTATATCTCACCTTATATGACCAACATAAAAAGCCTCAAATATATAACGTATGGATCCCGATGATTTACAAAATGCTTTAGAAGCAGCAGAAACCTCTAATTTATACGCATTATTTATATAAATAATCGGTGCCGAAGTTTTACGAGTTTGCGAATACACTTTAAAGAACTCTTGAAAATGGTAAAACGTTCGAATATCTTTTAACTGCTGCTGTAGATTTGTTAGTGACTGATTACCATCTACATTTATTTCAAAGGTAACAGATATATTGAATTTTGATGCTAATTGGAATATAGTCTTATAAATTTCTAATTCCGACGATTTTCCTGAATAGCTTAAAATTATTACTCCAACTCCACAATTGTGTATATTTTGAAAATGTTTTTGAAACACTTCGTAACTGGGCTTATATAAGCCCATAGCAGGATAAAAAGCTATATTTAAATTTTTGGTGGTCTGATTTCCATAGCCTGCATCTAAATGGTAAAATACATCTTTTGACAAGTACGGTTTTCGGCGCATATACCATTGGACATGAGATTTGTAAAATATGTGGATGGCTGTTGTTAAATTCTCTACCAAAAAATGTTCTTCTTCAAGATTTAATACTAGCAACTTAGTTCGATTCTTTAAAGTATTAATTTTCTCTTCAAATAAACGGGACTTCAAACTATGTTCATCGTATTTTTCTAATTGCACATCACCTTTGTCTTGAAATGTTTTTGCAATTGCTATGCCTTTGTAAAATATTTTTTTCTTTTGTGGTGGCCGCTCAGCATAAAAATTAACCATAAACCTTTTGTTCATTAGTTTTTCTAAATAAACTTGCTGTAAGCTATACTTCAGTATTAACAATGCCACAACTATGAGAGAAGTAATCGTCAAAAAAATTACACTACGAAATTTGCGTGTATTTTTACAATATCTTATAGCAATTTTATACATTTTTGGATGAAGTTCCAAAATTTTACTACACATAAGTATAGTATACATATGTATGCATACTACTATACGTTTGAATATACGTAAATTTCTTCGGCACTTATATTTTTACACACAAATCTTTTACAAAACGTTTTTTTAGAAAATATAATAAAATCTTTTCTATTCTCTATAAGCGGAAAAAGAGCCGCAGAATACTAACAGAAAATTCATAACTACAACCACAGACTATAACAGACTGGTAAGAGCGGCGCAGCTATATAAATAATTGGAATACTCTTCTAAAATGTGCAGTACCGCAAAAGAGAATTGAAGATAATTTTTATTTTGTTTTGCTTTATTTTTCTGTCGGTTATGTATTTTACTTTATGCCTATTTTACTTTATTCGTAATTTTAAGCATAATATGTAGATTTTAAGTATATTTATTGAAATTTTTATTTTTTTTTAAATTTTAAGTTTTATTGAATATCTATTTTATTCAAAGTTTAATTTTATAAGAGTTAAGGGTAAATTTAGTTTTAAATAACATGTAAGTATTACATACAATGTGTAATACTAAATATACAAATATACCACTGTTAAATGGTGGTGGTTTTTTGTATTTTTTTGTTATGTTGTAGAGGGCAAAAGTGTGTTAAAGAATGCTTATCAGGAGATAAGGTCCACTTATTTCAAAGTAAGCTAGAAAGGTAATTTATAAAAAAGGAATTGAGAATGGAATTTGGAAGCTTAGTAATTGTTTTATATATTGAGTGTTTCTGCAATTTGCTTGGCGCCTACACTAAATTTATCAGTAACTAATTAAATAGATTCAAAAATGATAAAACAAATAATTAAACAAATTACAACAATGGCTTAAATTTAAAATTTATTATAAAAAAAAATTCGTAATTTTCAAAATTTCATATTAATATGCAAATCATGCCGTTTCTGTATAAACCAAATTTTTTTGTTTATTTTCATAAGCAAATGAAAAAACCTCCATCCCAAACCACAAATAATTTTAAAATTTAGTAGTTTAAATATTCAATAATGTTTTTAAAATTAGTTTTTCCTAAATTAAGGCGGAAAGCGCAGTTATTATAAAACCCACAATTTACTAAATATATCTCTTTTTAGACGTGCACAATGGCTAAAGCCGTTCCGACCAGAAAATGTCGATAAAAACTGTAGATTATGCTAAAAAAAAATGGTTCTTCTCAGGACCAAAAATCCAAAAAGGGAGATACATTTTATTTGAAAATTATATCAATAATAAATGCGCCATTGGCACAAAAATATTAAAAATATGTCTTTCGTTTATAAGAAAGTTAGTTAGTTTTGCAAGTCTAATATATAGTCAACATTTATTACATTTGTATATATAGGTACATTTGTTTATAGGTATATATGAATAGACAATCTAAAAATTGGTTCTCCGTTGTACTATCTTTTTGGAACATCTTACGACACTTATCACTCGTGGTTCACACCCATAGTTAGCACAGCATGAAATAGTAGCGGAAGCTGTCAACTGGTTTTTCTAAAATATAAACATATTTTATTTTCTTTTTATCAAAGTAAGCTTTATTATTTTTCTACTTACCCTGAATACTTTTTGTTTTTCACTTAAATTTGTACCGATCGTCCAATGCGACATATACATGTGTGCACACACATGCATCTTTATATGAGGTGGCGACGGATCATAATACATAATGTCAACATCAAGAATGTCTATACCACAGTGTAATCCACACGAGTTGATGAATCTAAACACACAAAATTGTTTTTGAAACAGAAATGTACATATTTAAAATACAAATACTTTCTCTTGAAAATAATATCTATATATGTGACCGTTTTAGATGTTAACTGATGATTATAGCCAATTAATTATAAAATTCAGAATGGAACCAAAACATTTAGTTAGATGAAAGTCGTATGAAAGTTTTCTTGGAAAACGACTGCTAATAGGATTGCATACCTATATACTACTGGAGCAGACCTTTTATAATACGTCCATAGCGCAATCAGATCTATTAATAACACACATTTTTATTTAGAAAACAAATATATTACTTTTATTTTAAAAATATCATTAGTTTTTTCAATTTTTTTTTAACTACATATGCGCTTGTGTACTAATTTCTCAAATTACCTTTTTGTTTTTAAGAAGTGTATAAAGGGGCGCCCGCTTGGAGATTTTATATATCCCAAAGGATCCAACTATGTTTATTTTATTAATACTCATTCATTAAGTTTTACTACCACAATAAGCTCACAGTGCTTCCTTCAGATTCATGGGGATCTTATGTATTATAGCAGGCTTTACAAGATGATTTCTTTACATTTTTAGACAGTTTTTAACGACCTTGTGTTCAGCATTAAAATTGTATGCGTTATCAGTCTTTTGCTCGTTATAACTCCTACAAAATATTTATATTATCGATCAGGGATCAACACAAAGTTTCATTATCTAAAGACTAGAAAAAAATAAAATCAGTTATTTCAGTTTGTTATCAGTACAAAAAAAATCTTACATTATCCACTTACACTCCACAGCATCATTATACTTCTTTTATGTTCATATCCTTCCCCATCGTATATGTTTTACTACTGTCAAGCTTAGTTATTTAATTTTTTTTAGTCAGTAAATTTCTGCAACATGACGGACAATCGGTCCTTCGGGTGCAATACCGTACATTGGCAATAACTAAACACTTGGCCCACTTACCTTATTAGATTTGTTCACTAAATGTTTAATTTATTGGTCAATTTATATTTATTTTACTATTATTTTACACGACTTTATTATTGGAAATAATTTTTAACATTCTTCCACTTCTGGAAATTCTTACTTTTATTTTGTTTATTTTACATTATTCGTGTATACTATATACCTCTCGCTTCAATATCGCTTAGTAAACAAAACACAACTGAGATTCTTGTGGTTTGTTTACAAATTTTCATCTCTGGTTACCTTGTGATACATATATATGTATGTATATATACTATCGAACAAAATCTTTAAACACAGAAACTACAAGAATCCCCAACTGACAGCGGAAAAATCCCAAGCCATACGACATATCCTTGATATTAAAAGTGAATAAAAACACATAATGGGATCTTTCACAGCAATGTGTTAAAAGAAACCAGCATACGACACAAAAAATACAGCTTTTTGCTATTATCTAAATTTTTATTTCCAAATGTTAAATTAATGGCGTTTTCTTTTCTACATTAAAAATGCTGCCCTGTGAAAAGGTGCCTTGTTAAAATGTTTTGCCCGCCCTGTGAAAGTGCAATTTTTTACATTACGAGAAAAGAACACAAATTAGAAAAAAGTGCAAGCCTTTTTTTAACAGCTGATAAACAAATATTTTCTGTATATTTTATGAAATGTGTATACAAAAATGTTCAGTTGCCAGATTGCTAATTCATCTACTTGAGAAAACAAATTTTTTTTTTTAATATCTCATACAAATAAGCTACCGCATAGTGTTCTTTTGTTTGTTTTATACGATACAAAATATAAAAATAATTATTAAAATCTAATTTTCTGACTCTTTCAACTCAAAAGACTTTTTTTTAATAGTTTCTGGTAACGCTGTGCAAGAATAAAAACCATGTGTTTTACAAGGCAATTTCTGCCAACTTGATTTGTTCAGGGCAAAAGTACAATGCCTTTTGCACTGCGAAAGGGAAACATTTTTTAGAAAAGAACACGCAACCCTTTCACAGGGCAACACATTTTCGATAAAAGAACACAAAATTACCCTCCCTGCGGGTAGTGTTGCCTTTTTTTGTAGAAAAGAAAACGCCATTAGAAAAGAACACGCAACCCTTTCACAGGGCAACACATTTTCGAGAAAAGAACACAAAACTGCCCACCCTGCGGGTAGTGTTGCCTTTTTTTGTAGAAAAGAAAACGCCATAAGTATTTAAAACTTAATTTAAAAACAAACATATTTATAATTTCTTAAAGTAAAGAAAACATAAAAAATATATAAAAACGTGCACTAGTAATCCCGCTAAAAGCCGCTGTGTTAAAAGAATGAAAATAACATTTTTATGATCTGTTGTAAAATATTAAAATGAAACTTGATCATTAAGAATGTGGAATATAATTAATTATTTCAAACGCGAATAGGTCGGGTAATGTCTTAAAAAAAATTGAAAAAGAAGCACATAAAGTTACTCCTGCTCCTAGTTAAAAAGTGATGAAAAGCGATATTTTATAGAATGTGGAAAAATCATTTCCAGTAAAGTGCAGGCGCCATAGAAAATTTGAAGAAATTTCTGCATATACAAACTTAGTTACACAAGTTTTATAAGAGTATTTCTTTGAAGAACTATATTGTTATATATCTATATTAACATTAATGTTAATGGTGATGAAATGTTGGAAAAAAATTTAATGATAGTCCGTGGTATGGCAGTGCTACCGCTTTTTATACTCATTAAAATTAATTGATTATGAATGTGAGTTGTATAATTGAAGTGCTAGTGGCGGTGTATAAATTCTACGAGTTATGCGTTTATATGCATATATATGATTTTTTTGCCATATTTTCTTTAGTTTATAAGGTTTTGTTACGTCCTGCTTTGAATGGCATAACCTTGTCAATTCTAAGGAACTTATTAATACAGCAGTAGTCTATTTAATAGCGTAAACAGACTATACTCACAGACCATACATTATGCTATACTGTTAATTTCCATTAGCAGCCGTATTAAAATTAACTTGTTAATTGTCACCACTCCAAAGTATTTTAGATAGAAGTGAATCCAATAATTCAAATTGAATTTAAATATCAATATGGCAACATAGTCAACAATCAAACAGCTGTCGGCAAATTTTTTATAATTAAAGAATAAAATGGATTCTGATGCAGAAAACCATCAATTCTTTTCAGCATTATGCTGGAGTTAAAGTCGACGTCGCAAACGCCGTCTGAAAGTCGTCAACTGTCAAAAAAAAGTTGAAACGTATGAAATTGTATGAGAGCTGTTAATCTCAACGACGTTTGAAATTAAACGCTGAAAAAGTTCAATCGATTTCAACTTTTTCAGCGTTTGTATGGCGTTCAATGAAATGTCAAAGCAATATACATACATAATTATCTGATTGTTGTACTTGGATAAACTGTTGATTTTTTTTTTTAATTAAAATGAGCTCGGATAGTACATTAAATGAAAATATTATAAATGCTGTTCGCGAAAACGAACAATTGAGAGTTCAATTTATTAATATTGACATTTATAGGGAGATATTACCAAATTTTAATTATTAATATAATTTAATTTTTAGTTAATAATTTTAGTTATTATACTTTATTAATAATTGATTATTTATTTATTTAAATATTTTGTTTTAAACTATAAAAATTGAGAGTTCAATTTATTAATATTGGTATTATAGGGGGATAATATATATAATAATTAAAATTTGGTAATATCTCCCTATAAAAATAAATATATTTAATAATTAAAAAATATTTATATAACAAATTCTCCAAGAACTATAAGAATACACCTCTTAAAGGAGAGATTTGGAAAAAAATAAGTAATAAGTATTTAATTACAAATATTTCAGTAAATAAATTTTCAAATTAGCAGTTTATATTTAAACGTAGTGTACGGCGTTGACATTAACAGCAAAATGAAATTAAACGTCGAACATCACAATTTCAGCGTTCAGACGGCGTTTGCGACGTCGACATTAAAGGCCCAACTATAATGTGCTTATGCAAACTTAAGCAACTGTCAAAATTGAACGAAAAGCCTGTCAAATGCAGAAGCAAACTTAATGAAACTTTTAAGTGGCTATAATAAACTTAAGTGAATTTTTGTTCGAGTTGCATTTGTGTCTAAAAATTAATAAAAAGTTAAAAAAATTAAAGAATCAGAGTGATGGAGGTAAGTAAATATTGACAAAAAAAGTAAATCTATAATATAAATTTTACTTTATTTTGCAAATAGGAATTTTTCAACTGAGTCGATTTGGTAAAAGACTGCTAAATAATAGCCTTCCAATTCCTGCTCATAAAAAATTGCCAAATACTGATATAACAATTCCACATTTTTTTTGTTGGTGATGCTGCATTTCCTTTAGGAACAAATTTAATGCGCTTACCCTGGCGCCCTGCTACCAAATGATAAGGATATGTTTAATAAAAGATTATCGAGAGCTCGTCGCACAATCGAAAACGCATTTGGAATTTTAGTGTCTCGGTGGCAAGTTTTGCTTACTACCCTGCACTTATTTCCAGAAAAGGCTGAAAAAATTGTATTGGCCTGCGTTGGCTTGCATAACTTCATTATGCTTAATGATCTATCTTCCTACGTCCCCACAAATTATGTTGATTAGGAGGATGCTAATGGAGACTTACAAGACGGAATATGGCGGTCTACTATTGAAAACAGTATTCCATCGATTGCACAATCTGCGAATTGTCATCATTACGGTGGAAAAAGTTCTGCAGAAATAAGGAACAATTTATGTTATTTCCTTTCAAATAATTGAATACATTGAAACTAAAATTTGAAAATTCTTTTCATATAATAAATGAAATAAAAAAAGTTATTATATTTTTATTTTATTAAATCTACTAATATAATGAAAAAAGTTGTACGGGCTAGGAACTCTTCCTTCGACTTCTCAGATAGATCTTGTAGAAGACTGCTGACTGTGTTAGCAAAAACTTCAAAACATGTAGCAATTAAACAAAATATTCCCTCGATTCAGTATAATATTCCGCACATCAATATTGTGGGAAAAGTTCAGCAGAAATTAGAAATACTTTATGTAGATTCTTTAACCAGCCATAACATGCCTAATGGAATAGTTTTTGCTTCTACGCTTGCCGAAAGTAAAAAAATAGGCTCTATTTTAAAATTCATGTTACATATTTATTTATTAGTAAAAATTTTTTTTATTACAGTCTTGAGATCACAGCCTTCCTTGGCTACTTACAAACTAATAACACAAACAAAAAAGCCTTCATTGGCTACTTACAAACTAATAACACAAACAAAAAAGCCTTCATTGGCTACTTACAAAACTAAAATATATAAAAATCACACTTATTATTGTTTCCTGCAATCTTTTCGAACCTGGTAAATCTGATTCAGAATAGACATTTGCAAATCATCCTTTACATATATGGGGAGGTCTTTCATTAAAGAAACCACATTTTTAACGAATAATTCATCTCCACTCTCCTCCTCAACCGGTTCCGATATTTTTTTTTCAATATTTTGTATGGTTTCACTAAATTTCTGATATAAGGCATTTATGTTTACCTTCGTTTTTTTGTTTGGTGGCTTTGTGGGAGCTGGCGAAACGCGTTCTATTATATCCTCACTGTTCGCGATGCCCGCCTCGAAATCCTCCTCAACGTTATCACGAGTGCTACAAAAAAAAGCTTGCATTACAAAAAGAATCAATAATAAAATCTGTACTTACCGGCGCGGTGCAATACAATCTTTCAGAAATTGCATGGGCTGCAGGAAACGCCACTCTTCCGTGTAGCACATACCACTTCCTGATGGTTCATTCATCTTTCTCACCTCCTTACAAAAACGTTCCCGCAGCAACTTCCATTTGTGTTTACAGTCCGTTCCTATGATTGAAGTGAATTTAAAACAACAAAAATACAAATAAAAATTTTAAACAAATATATACTTACCACTTTTATTGCACTTTTCTCCTACGTCCATCCATGACTTCTCCTTCACCGTTTTATTGAAATAAAACGGGTCTCTTTTGTCATATAGACATTTTTTACCTTCTATTGTTTGAATTAAAGTTAATACAAAATTTAATTCGTCGTTTTCCATTTTTTTAATACAAAAATAATAAAAAAAATTTTAACTAAGTAAAGTAAAAGAAAAAAAAAAGGCAAATGAAACAAATTAAATCTTTTAACCTATATAAAAACCAAAAACCGCTGATTCCGTACGGAATGTGCGTCCAGTTTCGCACTTTGCTTAAGCAAATGACAGTTGGCAAAACTTAACGAAAAGTTTGCTTATGCACATTATAGTTTATCCCATACGTTTTAATGTATTCGCACGGTTGCAGAAGCTGACTTCTGCTAGCATATGCACATTATAGTTGGGCCTTTATGTTGGCCTTTTTTGTAGAAAAAAACGCCTTTAATTGTAAGATCGACAACAGACGGTGCCGCCGCCACTGTACAAATGTTATAAATTATGTACGTTGTATTTCGCCGTTATTTTATGATACATTGAATGCATATATGCTTATGGATTGTAATGTTTTACAAGTAGATGGTTTTTTATATAGTTTGAAAGAAGTCCGCTATAGTGGTACATTGAATGCATATACATATGTACATATGTAGGTAGTCATAACTTCGTTTGTCTTGTAATGAGAAAAGAAAAAAACGTCATTCTGAATTTACTAAAAGCACTAAAAATTTTTCTAAAGCCGACTACGTCGATTCTTAATTTTACTTTTTACTTTCTCTACACTATATTTTGGTATAATTGTAAATAAAGAAAAAAAGGTGTTACTTAATTGAGCTGGGTCCGGAAACAAGCGATTAATTGTAATAGACGGCTTTACTCCATGTTAGGAAAATTATACCTCAAGTTTTCGCACCGTCACTTCGCTTGTGTCATCACCTTTTTATTTCAATGAACCGCTTATTGGTAAGCAGTAGAACAGATGACATTTCTATCCTGTGTGTAAAGATAAGAGATAAGAATTTAATGGTGATAGGAATAAAGGAATAGATATATCAAATATTGCTTTCAGAATCTTTTTATAAACTAGTTTTTTTTTGCAAAAATAAAATTATTTCACCATTGTGTACTACATATAAATTTTTAGTTTTTTTTTATGATTTTTAATATATTTTTAATGGTTTTATTTTGTTTGTAGTTAAGTTTGTTTGTTTATTAATTTATTTTTCTATTACATATTTTTGTTACATGGGTGACATATGGAACCGTGCTCCTAAGTTCAGTTTCATCCATGTGTGCCGTAAAATTTTTTTTTGTTTTTTCTTAAAAATTTCTGTGCCGGAGAACCATAGTGCAGAGTTGAACCTTCAAGTTTTCATTGGTTTTTGCCGCTACAAGCGATATATTAATTTTTTTTACTCACACATAGGATACTGCGGCATAAGCAAAGCCCACATCAACGAATGTATGTGATCAATACAAGTAGAATATTTGAGTATATGTGAATAGCAGCGTGGTATTGCGATCGCAGATGTTTCTTATAAAGTTTCGATTCATTTTTGCCATTTGATTTTTAAGAAATCCTATTCTACGGGCATTACCAGTTGCGCAACCTGTCTTTTAGTGAGCACCTAATACATCTCTTCGTAACTAGGCGAAAATGTACCATACCTAAATACTTCCTTATTTGTAAAAAAAAAAATTGTAAAAAATAATTTGTTTTTGGGATCATGAAATCATGTTAATATTTCTAAACCAACACATACACGATACGACCGTTGGCAAAACTTCGGCAGGTCGTAAGCAAGGTCGTAACGTTAGTGGGCCTGTCGTATGAAGTTGTGTCTCGGTCGTATGAAAAATCAAAATTTTTTGATTTTTTGGCAGGTCGTGCCAACGCGTCGTATAGTATGTGGGTCAGTCGTGCGAATTCGTACCTCATTCTCATTTTAAATTTTGAGGGAGAGAGACGTGTCGTCGGTTAATTTGGTTTTTGAGCGAAGAAAATAAAAGAAAAGTGGAAAAGAAAATAATAATAAAAGTAATTCAAAATCGAAGACAGCTCAAATGAAACTAGAGCACAGTTCTACGATGAATTATTTAATGATAGCCAATATTAGTAAATTATATGTTTTATTTTATTTTTTTTATTTTTGAAAAATCTTTTAGATTAAAAAAAATTTTAATGTCAATAAATATTTAATTTATTTAAAGACCTTTCAATTGTTTTATTGCTTCACAAAATTTAAGCCTAATTTGTTTTGCTTCATGGCATGCGTGTTTATTATTTGTTGTTTCCAGCTGTAAATTTTTTGCAAAATGAAATGGTACGTAGAGGTTTTATCGTATGTGGGCACAACACACAACTTGATTACTAAGCGAGTTTTGCCAACGGTCGTATCGTGTATGGGTAGCATAATAGTGTTTTCACACCTAAAGTTAAAACCTGGTTTTAACTTAAAACCTATAAACAGCTGATTTTGTGTTCACATACAATTTTTATAAAATCAGGTTTTATAATAAGTTTGTCAAATAAATTTGTAATGATAAAATAAATTTTTTGTAGAAATAGGTGTGTTTGTTGTAATTATTCTTCCCACATTTATTTGACAAACTGTAAGACAGCTGTTATTGTTTATATGTGTTCTAAAATTGAAATGATTTTACATTTTGTGAATGAATATTTGTGAATGTGAATGAATTATCAGCTGTTTTCAATCTTTCTGACTTGGTAGCACTGAATATGTACTGTATAAGACAAGGTTGTATTTCATAAAATATCCTTTAAACCAATTCGAAAAAGGTTTTAAAATGGTTTTATGAGAATTATTTTGTATATAATTTTTGTATCGTATAAAACAAACAAAGGACAAAGATGCGGCTGCTTATTTGTATGAGATATTAAAATACAAAAATTTTGTTTTCTCAAGCAGATGAATTAGCCATCTGGCAACTGAACAATTTTGTATACACATTTCATAAAATATATAGAAAATGTTTGTTTATCAGCTGTTAAAAAAGGTATTGCACTTTTTTCTAATTTGTGTTCTTTTCTCGTTATATAAAAAATTGCACTTTCACAGGGCGGGAAAAACATTTTAAAAAGGCACCTTTTCACAGTGCGACATTTTTAATGTAGAAAAGAAAACGCCATTAGTCTATGGTTCTACCATGCGGCAACACCAAATAAATAGGTACATAAATAAGTATGCATATTTTATAAACTTTATTTTTGCTTCTTTTGGTACATAAAATGATTTCATCAAAAAACAAAATAAGTTAGCGGCTGTTGTTTATATTTTATATTTATTAAAAATGAAAAAAAATTTAATTATAGGTTTAAAAGAAAGAAAAATGTTGGAAGTTTAAAAAAAAATTAATACAATACAATATAATATAATTTTGTATTAATAAAATTTGGTTTGGAAATTTTATTTTCACGCGGTTGTAATAAAAAAGGGCTCACAGCTGCCGCATCAGGGTTGCATGCCTTTCACAATATGAAATAGCAAAATTGTAAAATAGTAAAATCCATCAGTATCGCAAGTCTTTTGCCACAATCCTAATTTACTAGTACATTGGCGACAAAAGAGAAAATTCTCTAACTTTTTTTTACGTAGATGCATTAAAGAATATTCACAAAACTTATACGGATGAGGTAAATGGTATAAAAAGCTAAATCCAGTCAGTCGGTGATATTGTTGTCCTGCTGGACGAAAATCTTCCCATAACAGATGACCTAAGGGTATTATAATAGACACTACAGCGGCCAAAGATGTCAAGTTAGAAGAGTAAAAGTTAAGACAGCCTCAATGGTATTGAACAGACCTGCATTAAAAATTGGTACATTGAGGAAATGTCCCGCCATTGTATGAATGTACTAAATAATCATCCATATTCTGCATTTCGATTACATTCCCGCATTCAGTTACGCTCGATTCGAAAGTTAGTATTCTCAACAAAAATCTAATCGAAAGAAAAAGATGAAGAGAAAAGTATGTTTAGTGCAACTTCTTTATTATGATACTTGTGAAGTAAAAATATAAAAAAAACTGTACAATTCTATGAAATGGTAATTATTAAGCTATAATAAACAAAATTTATTAAATAAATAATGATAAATACATATATATAAAACTAAATGTTATGATAACAACAATTAAATAAACTTTTTTTTTTTTTTTTTTTTATTATTTTCATTTATTTACAATCTATCTTTACAATAATGAGTAAATTTAAGCATATTTAAAAATAAAAAAAGAAACCTAACGTAGGCTATTAAACTTCAGCAAGCTTAACAGCTTAAATAAATATTAAGTACCAATATTGAATTAGAAATTTCATAAGTTATGAATATAAATTTATTTTTTGAAAGGTATGTCCAGTACATGAAATCTATTCAGTCTTCTTACTTCCTCAGTTTCATCTAAAAGAACAATTGCTAAAATGTTGTTATGGTTACTTAGTCGATTCAAGTACGCTTGACTAAATATATTTATTTCATCTCTAATTAAGGGGATTTTGAGGTGTTTGTGAATTTGTTTATTTGTTACAAACCAAGGAGCATTGACTAACGTTCTTAGTGTTTTAGATTGATATCTTTGTAAAATCTCCACATTTGAGTTGCTTGCAGTACCCCAGAGTTGGATACCGTATGTCCATACCGGTTTTAGTATTGCCTTTAGCTTATTTTCTAGACTTAGCTGAGACTTAGCTCCAAGTAACCAATACAGTTTTTTCGTTTTTATGTTTAGTTGTAGTCTTTTAGATTTAATATGTGCTTTCCATGTTAATCTTTTGTCAAGGTGCATACCTAAGTATTTTACTGTGTCAACTTTTGGTATAGCAGACCCATTCAAGAACACAGCTGGACATTCTTCCCTCCTTAACGTAAATGTTATTTGAGAAGATTTTTGTGGATTAATGCTTATTTTGCATTTTTTCAACCAATTTTCCAAGACAGCAAGTTGTGTTTGAATTAATAATGTAGCATCATACGGTGACTGTTTCGACGATACAATAGCGGTGTCATCTGCATAAGTAGCCATTGTTATATTTTCATTTACAGGTATGTCTGAAGTGTAAACTGTGTATAAAAGGGGTCCAAGCACACTACCTTGCGGCACTCCTGCTCTGATAACTACATATGTTGGACGTTTCATCATTAATTTTTACATAGAAGGTTCTATCTTCTAAGTATGATCTCAGAAATAAATAAAACGGAGTTGGTAGAATGTTTTTAAGTTTATACAGAAGTCCTACATGCCATACTTTATCAAATGCCTGTTTGACATCTAAAAATACTGCACAACAGTAATGCTTTCTCTCTAGGGAGTCTGAGATAGTTTTTACTATGCGGTGGCACTGCTCAGGAGTTCCGTGTTGATTGCGAAAGCCAAATTGGTGATCTGGTATAGTATTTTGATTTTCCAGAATCGGTATTAACCTAGTCTTAAACAATCTTTCGAATATTTTGGAAAAAACTGGCAGAAGGCTAATAGGTCTGTAAGAAGTCACATCACTTTCTGGCTTATTTTGTGAATGAATATTTGTGAATGTGAATGAATTATCAGCTGTTTAAAATCTTTCTAACTTGGTAGCACTGAATATGTACTGTATAAAACAAGGTTGTATTTCATAAAATCTACTTTAAACCAATTCAAAAAAGGTTTTATGAGAATTCTTTTGTATGGTAAAACCATGTTTCATCCTCAGTGTGAAAGCACTATATGGTAAATTTCATTACTATTACATCACATAAAACTTGAAGAATCTTGCTGTTACAAGGTACATAACACATAATTAAAATATAAACCGTCCTACTGTTATAGACTTATTACTTGTTAATATAATAAAAATAGTCAAATCATCCCTGATGAGACAAAATCTATCATTTTATGAAAATTTTTAAAAATTTTTGCAAGTGGTATTCGAAGGTCACAAAATTTACCATGTGTTAATACTGTTAAGAAGCATTGATACAAAATACCCCGAATTCAAATACGATGCTCATATATAGACTTTAAGTAATGTGAGGTCTCAATTGGAACAGAGATTTCAAGAGGGAGAAAGAAACACTTGGCAGTTGGGTATTTATTCGCAATAACACTGTTTAAATATAAGCTAGTAACAATATTTTCTAGATCTACAAGTGAAGGCAGCCGGGAAAGTAACTACAACATGCAGCACTGAAAGACGAGATATATTGTTGGAAGGACAATTGTGGCTTATAAGAACCGATTAGATGGATGCTCAAGAACTTCATAACTCGTCACAGAAAACTATCCAAATTATAAATGTTTCTTGTGCACTCCGCAATGTTTGTATATATTACTCGGTTGAAGATTCTGATATGCTTGATCCCGAAGTTGAGAGTTCTAGTGAAGAGAGAGAAGATGAAAGTAGAGAATCAGATTACGCTCTCCCAGCAAATCATGTTCAAAGTAACTGCCTACCTTGACGCTTAAAAGTATTACGCCATTTAAAACAAACTGTGATGTTCACTTTTCCACAGAAACAGCACAAAATTTTTATAAGAATAAACCAAATTTTTTAATTTAATATCTAGATTTACATAAATATCATGATACACATGGTAAACAAACATTTCATTCATATACACAAAAACATACAGCGGAGTGAAACTTTAGTATCCTCACTTGCTCCACATACAGTTTATTGCTAAGGTACTTAACCGTGCTTATGAAATAATAAATAGTAAGCCAAATTTCTTTTTTTTTGGAACTATAGAGAAATACATGTTGAAATATGTTGAAAATTGAAGACCAATAAATGCAATTCTAACGTGAACAATAAAGTAGAACACCACGTTCCATATGGAATTTTTGGAAATATGAATGAAATGCAAGATGTTTCAGATAATTTATAGATAATTTGTAAATTAGTATATAAGCGAGTGTATTAATAATACAGAATTAGATTCAGTTTTATACTTAAGGTTGTTATACTTATTATTTTTCTGAGTCTCAAAAATAAAAGGGCATTAATTGCTCGTCTGCCGAGTTTTGTGCCTCGCTTTACAAATCAAGGCACCTATTGCATTTGTCCCGCTATCATGCAAATGAAATAGCCATTTGTTAACTGTATAGAATAAATTGAGAGATCATTATACATATGGCGATCCTTCCAGGATCTCCCAATAGATTATTAAAAATTATTATATAGCGATCCCCCCAGGATCTCCCATAAGCTTATTACAAACCATTATTAAATTATAAAACATGTGTATACATATATTCATGTTATGTTTCATAGAAAATATAAAGCATATTCAGTTCAATTCATATTATCTTAAATGAACATTAAAAAAGAATTCTTAAGAAAAAACATTTTCATTCCAAATAAAATATTGGAATTGCAGCATTAGCAGCTTAATTTCCATGTTCTTTTTGTCATTCCTCTTTGTCTTTTTTGTTAGTCTGCTGTTCTTCTAACTATTGTGCATATATATGTGCGTATATATGCGCCTTAAATGCGTAGACATCACGTTATGCCTTTTCAAAATGGTTTCATTGAATTTACTGACATTGTTGTGAAATTTTTTGTGCAATTATTTGCTCTTTTAGGAAAGATAATGTGTTTTCCTTTGTACTAAGGTGCTGAAATATTTTTGAGGTAGTAGAAATATCCATTTCCAAATCCACTGTACCGCTAAAGCCACTTGTACTTGTTACCAACATCGTTATTTGCATCTTCCTCCCAGAATACTTTTACTTCTTACTTGGTGCGCTTTTAATAACCAGGGGCATATTATCCTTTGTTGCCATTAAGCTCGCCAGCTTTTTCATATTGTGCAGGTGTTGTGTTTAAGACTAAAGTTACACAAAAAAAAAAAAAAAATTAAATTACCAAATAAATTTATAATTTTGTTTAATTATACACATTTTTAACTATAAGAATTAAAAATCGAAAAACTGCCCCCTGGCAAAAGAGAACTTGAAAAAACCTAGTTACTACCATAAAGAAGAATACATACAATTGAAAAATAAATCGAAAGGATACGAGGAACGGAACGCAGAATATAAAAGTTGATAAACGGTGAAATTTACGATCCGAATCGAAACGCAGAATAAGGGTGAATGTATATATGTATTTCTCCATAACATTTATTCCCCTTTCTTACCTTACATCTATATATGTAGTCTTGTCTGTTTGTAATGTGTTACACATAGGCGGTTTATATATATTTAGAAATGAATACGCTATAGCGGTAGATTACACTCATAAGTGTACACCGGTATGAAAGTGTATGTACAAAGTTTGTAAGTTTGTTGTAACAAGAAAAGTCAATAATCCCATATTAATAAATTAATCTCTTATTCTACATTTCGATTCGAATCGTAAAATTCCACGTTTGTTAAATAATTATTAAAAAATTTATTTTGTAATAAAATAAGTTAAAGTTAATAAAGTTAAGCTTTATTTAATTTATTGCTGGTCACCACCATTAATATTAAAATATATAATAATAATAAAGACTCAATTTTGAATGGTTTTATAATTTTTATATGTATGCCATCAACCGATATAGTGACCGCTGGAGATCCTCACTTCGCATAAAAATATTGCTTTAATTGTCTTCTCCTCTAGCTATTTGAGGGAAATTTTTTTTCAATTCCCAGTGTTTTAATTTCTTTTATCAAATATGTCCGAGGAAACGGAAAGTGCTGAAAAAAGTTTTATTTTTAAGAAGAGGATTTTAAAGAAGTCTGCTTTACGAAGAAAACAAACATCAAGTGATGAATCGCATGGCACCAAAAGTGACAAGGAACTACCAAAAAGTTCTTCTGTTCGAGCTGAACAGAAGCGAAAATGCTCAAATCCAAACTTTCAGAGTACTAAACAGATAACGGCAAAAAGGGAACGCAAAGATAAAGACAACTCTTCGACCAGCGATGCAAGTGGTAACGACGAGGAAGTTCTGCTCTCTTATAAATCTAAGCGAACAGCCGAACCATGTGGACCTCAAGATCAGGGCGCTACGTCCGTTAATGAAATTTATACTGAATTAGATCGTGATGCTCAAGCTATACATGCAAAGGCACTCAAAATCAATGAGGAACAATCAATGAGGTGCAATGCCAGTTCGGGTATGGTGCGCAAGGGTCCTATTCGAGCTCCAGCTCATCTACGTGCCACCGTTAGGTGGGACTATCAGCCAGATATATGTAAAGATTATAAGGAGACTCGTTACTGTGGCTTTGGAGACAGCTGTAAGTTTCTGCACGATCGCAGTGATTATAAAGCTGGTTGGCAGTTGGAAATGGATTACGTTTCGCAACAAAAGGGAGACTGCGAGTCAGATGAAGACGATACTAAATATGAGATACATTCCGATGAGGAATCTTTACCCTTTAAATGTTTTATATGCCGTCAAAGTTTTGTTAACTAAGTGTAAACATTATTTTTGTGAAAAATGTGCTTTAGAAAATTATAAAAAATCTCAACGTTGTTTTATTTGTACCCAGCAAACAAATGGAATTTTCAATCCTGACAAAGAATTGATAGCCAGGCTCAAAACTCATACCGACCAGGGAGGTAAAAGCGAAAGTGAATCACATGATAGTGGATAAAAGTTGTAAATCTGTTTGATAATAAACGTTTTATGTTATGTTATGGTTCACAATACTTAATGTTGTGTTGTAGAGGAGACAACACAACACTTATAGGTTTTCTGATTATGGTTTACAACATCTAGATGTTGTGTAAGTCACAGGGTTGTTCTTTAATGTTATGCAACGCATACACGATACAACCGTTGGCACAACTCGCTTAGTAATCAAGTTGTGTGTTGTGCCCACATACGATACAACCTCTATGTACAATTTCATTTTGCAAAAAATTTACAGCTGGAAACAACAAATAATAAACACGTATCCCATGAAGCAAAACAAATTAGGGTTAAATTTTGTGAAGCAATAAAACAATTGAAAGCTCTTTAAGTAAATTAAGTATTTATTGACATTCAAATTTTTTTTAATCTAAAAGATTTTTAAAAAATAAAAACAAAATAAAACTTCAAATGAAAAACTTTAAAAAATAAAACTTCAATGAACTGTTTTTAATTGCATATAATTTACTAATATTGGCTATCATTAAATAATTCATTGTAGAACTGTGCTCTAGTTTCATTTCAGCTGTATCTTCCATTTTTTATTAGTAATTACTTAGTTTTCTTTGCTTTCAAAAACCAAATTAACCGACGACACGTCTTTCTCTCGCAAAATTAAAATGAGAATGATCTACAAAGTCGTATGACTAACCCACAAACGTTGCAACGCGTTGGCACAACTTGCCAAAAAATCAAAAAATTTTGATTTTTCATACAATCGAGACACAACTTCATACAACAGGCCCACACACGTTACAATCTTGATTAGAACCTGTCCAAGTTGTGACAACGGTTGTATCGTGCATGTTTTGCTTAGGAAAACACTTTCTTCTACAGCACAACCGCATTTGTTATTTATATTGCATGTTTTAAATGATGATTTTTATGAAGTCTATTTTTCTCTATTCCTTTTTGAATTTGCTTCCGAAAAATTCTTGCTTTCATACCATGTTTTTTTAGACAACTTTTTTTTCTTGTTCTCTTCTATTCTTACATTCGCATTTTTAATTCTTGTGTGCAGCCACATGATAGATTGATGTTGTTTGACTGAGTTTTGTTTATGCTGTAGCTTTTGTTTATTTTTTGTCAAGTAAAATATTTCAATAAAAATTAAAATATTATAATAATAAAAATGGAGCGTATTTTTATTATATTATATTGTATTTAATATTATATTACAATAAATTATTTATTATTAAAAAAATAGTTAATTTTTAAAATTCCTAATTTTTAATACATTGCATTCAATTTTTCATAACAAATTTTTATTTTACTCCGTCGTCGCTGTTAAATTTACCACGTACGAATAAGAATAAAGTGTAATAAGAAAAAACGAAATAAGCATAAAGAGAAATGTATGAAAAAACATGAAAAACAGAAATCGTGTCTTTTTTTCTACCCCTCTTGCTTCTCATACCCGCTAACCAACAAACTAAAAAAGTCTTGCAATTTTCTACGTCAAAAAAGACATCGTGTGAAAGCACTATATGACTGATGTACCTCTGAGTTAACAGCAAAAATTCATCTGGGTGCACGCTTTCACCTGTTTTCAATTCGACTTGAGAGTCTGGCGCCGACAAGTAAAACATCGTGATTATATTGTGCGGTAGAAACGAAATACAAAATTACAATATTTAACAGGCTAAAACTTCAGAAAATGTTTCTTTGCACGAGAGCTGTTCAAACAAGTACACAGTACAAAAAACTGTATAGTATTTTACCATCAAAGTTAAAATCACATACGATTTTTGTTGTAAATGTCCGCAAAATATTACGACAGATAAAAAATTTTGTGGTAATAACTACAAATGGCCCATTGAGAAGTTCTATTGCTGTTGTAAGTTTATTTAAAATGTAATATACATAATAAAGTTAAACTTTTATATCTTTAGGTTATTGACAATCTCAAACTTAATGAAAATAGTAGTACAAATGGTAGTGAGAGTTTTGGTGGCTGTGGAGTTGTTAGACTTGGTGATTATGGTAATTAAATAACATTTTTCATACTTATGCTGAGAGTAGGTAATAAAATAAACAGTAGGATATTAAAATAAACAGTTTAAATTAGATTCAGTTATATAAACTATATTATCAAATTTCCTATCGTTAAAATATTTGTGAAGTAAATTTGGTCGTGTCTCCGTTTTTTATTTGTGTTTTCGAAAACTATCCTAAGCAATAAATAAAAAAAATTAAATGTTGTTAAACTTTTGAAATGTCTTCACTTTGCTGCTGCATTCTTCCTTAAGTATCTCAGCACATATTTTACAGCCTGGATATGTTCTTTCTGAGGATGAGTTGAACTGACACCATATATATCATCAATGTACTTTTCTTGATAAATGGTTATGTCACCTCGGAAACGATACGACTAATTTCCATACCAAGATAAAATGATATTGGTGCACAATCATTTGCTTCTATAAAAAGACTATTTCGGTGGAACGCACAATTAACATGTGCTCAACACATACGAGTATGTGAATTATACAAATATTTCTATCCTTCATATATACACACATCTTATAAAATTCATTCCAAATAACATATCATTTATTCGTCTGTTCCACTCGCACCCTGCCTATTTTAATCCATGTAGAGCGAATATTTCTAACAATAAGCTTATTGTTGAATGCCTCACAAAAAGTGCAAGCTTTTTTTGATCAAAATTATGTTTTGCTGTACATTCATGACCGTGTTTATATTTTTCAACCGTACGGTTGGGATTATGTTTAAGTGGGAATACCCACTTGCAATCGAAGGTTTTTTTACAGACCGATTTTTGGACTGACTCCGATGCCTTGTTATTAGGGATTTGTGTTCAGCTTTTATAGATTCGAGCCATTTATTTGAATCTTTACTTTTAGTGCTTCAGCTACTGTTGTCGAATTTTCAATAATTGAATTTAAAATTTATAGTATGCGCAGTAGATTTTTCGCAGTAATTTTTTTCTATGTTAACGTATCTAATTAATTTTGGTATTCCTATTTATTTTAAATTCTATTCAGTGTTGTCATAGCAACCAATATTGGTTTTGCTAATTGTCGGTTTTGAATACCAATATTGGTTTCATTTGGTGTCACGAAACCAAGTTGGTTTTGTTAATTTCGAATGTAAATAAAACCAATATCGAAACAGCTGTTGTTTACATTTTTATTTTTTATTTTACTTTTTTGCTGAAAAATTGTGAAAATAATTGATATCAAATAATTAAAAGGTGATAAGTGCCTATAAATAAAATAAAATGACATCAACAGTTGTAGCATTTTTGTTATTGGAAGATGAACGTTCAGAAAAGGTTACGAGACGAATCCTTAGAGATTCCAGCAATCCACTTGAACTGCCGGAGACGTAAGCACATTTTTTTTACTGTGCGCTTATATTTAAAACTGCTTTGAAGATTTATAGCTAATTATCGGTTAAACAAGGAATCTTTTCGTGTGGTGCTTGGTAGTATTGAAGGACACTTATCGCGTAGTAAAATTCTTGCGGTTTTACAACTTGCTGCTTCTTTGCGATTTTAAGCAGAAGGATCTTATCACAGATCAGTCGGAAACGATTTAAACATAAGCCTTGATAGAAGCACTATATCAACAATTATAGGTGATGTTATGAATGTTATGGAGCACTTCATTGTCCTCAGTGGATACAGCTGGATATGGACAGCGCTGAAAAAAGCAGGTCGAGAGAATATTTCTAGAGCAAATATAAAATTCCATCTATAATTGGTTGCATTGACGGGACACACGTAAAAATTATAAAGCCCAGAATTGACGAGCATTTATATTTTAATCGCAAGGCGTATTCAGTGAATCAGACAGTTCTTCCCACAGAGCATTCTCTGTTGGTTTGTCGCGCTTCGTGAAGCCTTTAGCTAAATTCGGATATTTTTCCATGAATTGCATGATTATGGTATTTTGTGTATTTCTTTTATGTTTTCCCCTAGAATATAAAAATTTCAATGCAAAAATTTTTCTTTTCATAAAGCAAATATTAATTAAATTAATTTACTTACATTTCTAAAAAATATGACGCTTCAAAAAAACAAAAACTAAAGGGAACAAAAATTAAAACTGACAACTGTTAGATGCTTGGTTTATTTCCAATAAAAAACCGATAAAATTGGTTTCTGTGACACCTAAAACCCACACTAATTCTAGTTCGAACATAAAACCAATAACATTGGTTTCTATGACACCAAAGCATTTTTTCTTGTCGGTTTTAAAACCAATTCTAACAATATTGGTGTCTATGACAACCCTGATTGTTTTTGATTCATTATTTTTATCAGTATATTCTAGCAGTATATTTGTATTATAAATTCATTTTTCGCTTTTGTCAGGACTCCTTAAATATTTCTGTGGAATATTTTCAAGTAATTCACTTTTTGCCGTTTGTTGGAAAAACAATTTATTAAAATTTCTGTGTATTGCATCACAAAGATTTTTAAATGAGCTTTACTGAACTTATTGCGCCACCATTTTTTTAGACGTAACATCTTCAAACAACTTCGTTGGATGTCTTTTCTTAAGTACAAGTGTTTAGACTTCACGCCATAAACTTTGTGGTAAACTGGAGGAATTTAATTAACACTTTCCAATTTCAACCATAGATCTATTGCAGCGCTCAGCTACACCGTTTTGTTGAAGAGAATACACAACGGTTATTTGATGAACTATACCCTTGGTTAAAGAAATATTGTTTAAATTTTGAATTTAAAAATTCTAAACCATTGCCACTCCGAACAATTTTTATTTGGCAGTATGTTTCTTTTTCCGCAATCCCAGCAAATTTTTTGAATGCATCAAAAGCATCATTTTCTTGTTTCCAAAAATATGTACAAATGTAAGGTGAACATTCATCTTTAAACATTATAAATATGATGAATCACTTACTGATTATATACACATTAGTTAAGAAAATTTTATTTTCTATACTACTTTTTTTCTTTCTAGACCCCTTATCATATTTTTATTTATTCATTTATTATTGAAATTGTTATTTCCAGTCAGAATTTCTAATAAAACATTTAAAACAGTGTTTCAATAAAAAATATTTTAATATAAAAGTACAAGAAAAAAAAGGTAGAAAAAGAAGTTGTTGAGTTAGATGATTTGAATATAATAATTTTAAACCGTTATATACTATATAAAATTTCATAAATTTTCAATTTGACAACTAATAAAATATTATTTGTATTCGTTATCAATTAGGTAGTTTATTAACAGTTCTAATGCTCGGCATTATATTATGTTGCCAGCTGTTATTTTTCTCAATAATTCTATTACTTATAGTTAGTGTTATGGTTTTCATTATAAATTCCGTAATTTGTTTTGGGAGATAATCTGCTTTTTATGAATGTCAGTCTCCTATTAAGAACATTGTCGTATTTGTTGCCATTTTTGAATTAGTGGAATCATGTAAATTTTTGTACAAATAAAAATTTGTACTAATATTAAACAAAAGTTTAAAAATACCTTAGGGTTAACGTTTGACACCATTATTTAATTCAGCTTATTGAAGACGTATCTTTTTAAAGTAGTAGCTTTCGAAGTTTTTACAATTTTCTATCTCATTCTTTTTTTTCAATTCATCTTTATGAATTTTCAACTTTTTATACTTTTAAATTGTGGTTTTTGTGTAAATATCTCTTTACTTCTTTTTTGTGTGTAAAAATAAATTTATAATTCTGTTTGAACTTTTAGCTGTTACTCTAAAAGGAAATTTTTCTTTATGATTTTTCTTTTTTTTAGTGCTTTCGTTTTCGTAACAAAGAAAACGCTTTGCAGGTTATGAAATAATTTCCCAGAAACGGTTAACGAGATTGCAGAGATAAAAGCAGAAATACGCGAAAAACACATTGCTGAGGTTCACCCTTATGAGACATCCTTTTAATTTAATTGAAACTCGTACTAGTTATTTATATTTAGAATAAATTATTATGCGACAGTTTGTTGTTTGTTTTCGTATGTTGCCAAAGTTGTTTCAGTCTATTTGCCCTGTCGTTTTTATAGTAAAAAGCTTTTTATGATTATTTACCATTCTATTACGGGCTTTCCTCTCTCTTTCACTTATTAGTTAACTGTTTATTTACTTTTAAAAAGTAAATGTTAAAACTAAACTTTTCTGATGAGGACTTGCAAGAAATATTTAAAATCTAATGGGTTCAAAAGGCATGAACGAATTAAAATAAATAATAAACCAAATTAGGTACACAAGAGCAGTATGTAAACGCCTCAAGATTTGAAATGAATGACGTTATTGAGGTCTTGCCGATATGCAGAAACTACTGTAAATCAATCGTTTTCTTAGGAGGTGCGAAAGCTCATCCTCTAATGTGTTCTATTGCTAGCGAAGATGTGTGATAGTTTTGAGAGAAAGTGCCCTATTAGAAGTAGTCGTTTTATGACATCAATCTCATGAATTTCTGTGATTTTATTAACGTTTAGAGCAGATCGAAGAATTTTCAATGTTGAAGTGACCATTTTAATTTTTCAAACTTTATTACAGAGTTTGTGGCAGTAAGAATTCAGATCAGAAGATCACTGAATTCTGAAAAAAGATTAAAACGAATCGACGTAAGTCAAGTAGAAATGATGTTCCGGTAGGCGTGACATATTTATTTCTATCTAAAATCGAAGTTATAGCAGAATTACAAAATTAACACGTGAATGCATAAAATAACAACTTTATGCTTTGAATTTTTATTGATTGGCTTTGTTATTGATTTTTATGGTACACTGCATTAAATAGTCACACGTTTGTTTTACAGAACTCTGTAAAGAGGCAACAAAACAGACTTTAAATAAAAAATTCAAGTTATGGTACAAAAGTAAGGGAATACCAGAAAAAAGACAGGGATGACGAATATTTAACAAAGACGACAAGTTACTTACATACATGAATATGCACATTATTGGCGTTTGTGAAAGTAATGTTAAAATCAATCTGTAAACACAAACTACATTATTTACTATATTTTAAATTAAAACTTCATTTAATTGGTACTATAAAAATTTTTATTTGTAGTACATATATTGTACCACATCAAGTGATTTTTGTTTTACTGCTCCATACTAATATTGTAATTTTTCCTAAAGTTCTTCCTATTCTGTTTAAATTGACCTTATTTTATAGAGTTTTGATATGTTTTAATATGTAATTTATTTTTATAGCGCCGAATAACGATCTATTACAAATTATGAATACCATAAACAATGAATTAAATGTGAATCCACCTCCGCCACCTCCCCTACATATACGATGTGGTGATTTGAGAGCTCACCATGCCGGTATTTTTGTAGAAATGACAGGACGTTTAATTAAAAAGCGTTTAACTAGATTCATGGAGTTAAGAGACCGTGGTAACAGCGCGTGCCAATTAGTAGTGTTAGAAGAACGTGTAAGTAAATGCTACGCATATAATATATTCATTTTTTGTATGATTTTCGTTTATGACAGTATCCGCAAGTTGCTCGTCGCTTAATAAATGTACCGGAGAATACTATAGTTTCAATTCTTGGTTTAGTGACAAAACGACCTAGAACTTCTTGTAATCAAACAATGCTTACTGGGGAAATTGAAGTAGAAGTACAGGATATCTTAGCTATTCACTTCAGTTGTAACTCTAAGCGGACTGATGGGAAACGGTCTTACAAAACAATGTCCCATACATCAATAACTAGTACCGAGTATAAAATGGCTGGTAAGTTTTGCTTTGTAAATAGTTATCATAATTTACTAATTTACTAGACGTGATAAAAAGTAGCATATAATAGAGGATATGTATAATCGGAACCAAAAAAAAACCATCTGAAAACAATTCACTTAATTATTTGACCTTTTTATGAGTGTAGTATTTCCTCAAAAACTAGATCCTTTCATGAATTGGCATAACCAGTGTTGTAAACACGAATGCAAAATACGCGTCGTCTAAATTTTTGTTCATGACAGCGTAAAAAATTAATTGACTAAATGGATTTAAACAAGACCAAGTATCCTCTACATTAAAAATTTAGTTATAGTTATTAGTTTTACTATGGTACTTATTTGTCAATAAAATTTATATCACAAATTACGAATAGCCCTCAATTTAGCAGAATGGTAGAACTTCTAAAAGAGAATGCCAGTGCGACAAGAGGATATAGCAGAATTAAAGAGAAATGGAATAAAATTCGTGATCAAATTAATATTCAAGACGCACTGGAGAGAGTTTTACAAAGGTTTGTGCTCATTTAAAATTCACATCATTTTTTCGTATTAAAACTGAATGCAGTGTCGTTTAAATATCGCACACTAAAATAAAAGTTCAAACGACGCTTTTAATGTTACTTGAAAGAAGAAGCTCAACTCTATTTACTAAAAATTTATACCAGGTTTTTCGTTTATTTTGGTAGTCCCAAGATTAGTATAGAAGAAGTGTGTGATGAAGTATATATCGCAACAAATTAGATTATCCAAAAATTATAGAAAAAAAAAATACAAAATTGATCAACACTGTGTATTTCTGAAGAGTCTGAAAAGAAAAGCCAGCACAATATGAAGAAGTTTTTTCCCCGAAAACGGGAACTCCAACAAAAAAATTACATATCGAAAAATAACCTTTTAAGTTCAAACATTATACATTTATTTTTACAGCCAAAAATTAAATGAAGGGATATCTACGTAGAAACCAAAAATCAAAAGATGAAAAGTTAAAAATGTATGAGAAGAAATTGAAGAATAAGAACTTAAAAAACAGTTGCTAGAACTTACCAAAGAATTAAGACAAATAAAATAGGGAGTCCAACATTAACTTTAAAGTACTTTAAAACTTTTCTGTACTTAAAAGAAATTTCAGTTTAAATTTAATTTCAGTCTATTTTCAAACTTTTATATACTGAACACGTTGTAATATTATTGAGAACTTACTTGAAAACCTACCAATCTTAAAGAAACAATGATAAATTTTGAGTTTTTTTACGTAATAATAATTTATATTACTTGAATTGGGGTAAAGTATATATATTAGCTTGTAGTTTCAATTCTTTTCTCTAGAAAACATTGTACTCCTCTCCATCTTCAGAAGAACAAAAGAAATACTCTAAACGTATTTTATATATTTTATTTTTATATTCCTCCATGAAAAAATTGTTTTAATTGAAATAAACTTAGTAGTTTTTTGGACTTTCAATAATTGTTTAAATTATGAAACCGTCTATGCTCTTAATCCTACTAGAAAAAATTCCTTGTCAAAAATTTTACGAGATTTTAAAAATTGAAAAAAACTACAATGAACGTTATTCATACAAAACCAAAACTCATAATAAGGTCAAATAATTATATGATTATATACACACAAACGTATATATGGATAAGTATATATGCAAATGTATGCACGAATGCACATATTTGTAATATTTATTGTGTTGTCTTCCACAATATACATATGTATGTACTTTAAATAGCGTTTTTCTAAATTAGAGTACAATATATAATACATACACAAAATAATATTTTAATTTTTCTTATTAAAGAGACTGAAAATTTATTAAAACAGTTTGAAAATCGGTATATCACCAGCAATGATTTAAGACGACGTAATATTAACACGTCGGTAGTATGGGTACCTGCATGTAAAAGCAATAAATTTATGCAATTGAAGGATGGGCATGGTGAAATACAAATTATGTTTGAGGATAAATCTGTGAGTTTGTATTTAATTTAAATAAATTTCTTATGAATTATTTTGTTTGTTGTGTAATTAAGCTATCCTACTTGGATGCATTGCATTTGTTACTAAACCAAACTCATCTACTCATCTATATCTTCAAGAAACAGTTTGAAGGTAATTGTACCTACGTTATACATAAATAAAATACGTTAGGATGCGCATAATTTTATTTTTAACAATAAAGACTAAAGAAAAATAAAATAGAATTGTATTGAAGAAAATTGGTTTTTGTGTAGTTTTGGCGAAGATTTGTTATAACTATTTTTGTAGTTCTCAGTTGTATATTGGTAATACGTGTTGCTAGCAAGTTTTGTCATTATTTTAAACACACAACAAATTAAACAAATAATAAGAAATAACCTAGCATAATATATAATATATTAAGTAAATTAATTTTTTCGTTTATTGCTTTTTTAAAGATGCAAGATGCTGTAACTAGTGCTCCTGAAGGTGCTATACTTCAAATTACTGGTAAAGTTTTAGGAAGGCATCAGAAAAATATAAATATTGTGAGTTTTTAAAAAATTTTATGTTCCTAGTTATGTTTAATCGAACTAAAGAAATCGTGCAATTAATTTTATAATATAAACAAACATTAGTCATTTTTAAAAGAAATAGTTGTAAGCTTACCCGCATTCTTTGTTATAACATTGCCCTATATTTCAGTTATAGTGCATATAAATCTATAAGATATACATACATATATTTGATTGTATTTTTACTAACATCTGAGTCTGTACTTTTCAGGTGTACTTCATAGCCAGCTTATCTCTATTAATTTTCTTTTCCATTAACTCGAACAAATTTTACTTTCTTCCTTTGTCGTTGAAGTATAGTATAGTATATATAATACTATTTGATGAGGTGACTTGAGTTAATTTTTTATTATAGGATTCACGTTCTGGAAACAGGTACCCGTAAGAATTTCTAGAGATTTTTGCGGTGATCCTTAAATGTGCGAGGGCCCGATGCAGTTTGCAAAAAGCCATTCACGATTTATATTTTGCTATTCTGATTTGATTATATAATTTATAGAGGATTTATAAATCAGTTACTTGTTTTTGTCTGTAACATTAATTATCAAGAGTTTTGGCTTTCTTTTTGAAATTTCTTTAATAAGTGCTTTGTTCGTCCCATTTTCACTACTAACTGAAAAGTCATAGAAGCGATCATTAATAATAATCCATTAATAACGCTCGTTCTCATTAAGGAAAAAATACCACCAACTAAACTTTAAAATCACAGCTTTTTAATCATAGTGTGGTTATTAGGGGACAATTATTTCTAGAAAAGGATAGGAACTATAGTTATTTCTAATTAGTTAGTTCTATGTAGTTAAATGATGAAGTTTTCAAAAGTTAAAAACAGTAGTTTCTACATGCAAGAAATTAAAAGTGCTAAAACATTAATATTGTGCTGAACTTATTATAATAACAATGCCAAAGAACAATGTACTTTGAATGAATTCAATGTACGCACAATCACAGTTTACAATTTATTTGTAGTATAATAATAGAAACGAAGTTTTATTTTTTGTACTTTTGGATTATTTGTCAGGTTTTCAATAACCTAAAATATTTAATGAAATATTATGAATAAAGTACTTTAAGCATATTAAGATCTGTTTTGTTATTATAATTTATTTGGCCTGTGCAGTTCTAGTCTCTTCCAAAGCATGAATGTGAATCTTATTTGTCTGCATTTTGCATTTTTTATATGCTAATTACTTGAATCGTATAATATATCTAGAATGTAGTGACTTTCCAAACTCACACATAACTTGCTTATAGTGTTTTCACACCTAAAGTTAAAACCTGGTTTTAACTTAAAACCTACAAACAGCTGATTTTGTGTTCACATACAATTTTTATAAAATCAGGTTTTATAATACAGTTTGTCAAATAAATTTGTTAATGATAAAATAAATTTTTTTGAAGAAATAGATGTGTTTGTTGTAATTATTCTTCCCAAATTTATTAGAGAAACTGTACGACAGCTGTTATTGTATATATAAAACATAAATTTTAAAAATGTGTATCTAAAATTAAAATGATGTTACATTTTGTGAATGAATTATCAGCTGTTTTCAATCTTTCTAACTTGGTAGCACTGAATAAAACAAGGTTGTATATTATAAAATCTACTGAAAACCAATTCAAAAAAGGTTTTAAGATGGTTTTATGAGAAATATTTTGTATGGTAAAACCAGGTTTTAAGGATTGGTTTTAAAGTTAAAACCAAATTTTGTTTTAAAATCAAGTTTTATCCTCAGTGTGAAAACACTATTATATGCATTTTGACATTTGATAAAGCACTGCATTACCATTTTCAATTTAACGATGTCCTCATTGCCACTTCTTCAATATGATTTTCGCATAGACTTGCGTTAATGTTATTGACTACCAAATTAGTTTATTAACGCATCTGCCTACAAGGAGGGTTAGTGCTAAATGCTCATATACATGACTTCTGGGAAACGTTGGGTAAAATATGCAATAAAATTTAGTTTTATTGGCATAAGAGATGTTAGGCCTTACAAGCTAAATACATGTGTAAGTGGCACATTTAAAAAAATATACATATATTAAAAATAATTGGCCTATAAGGAAAGGAATTTAATAAAAAATAATTTATTTTTGAGATCATAAAATCACGTTAACATTTTTAATGGTTAAATAAATATTGCTTTATAAAAATATAAAAATATTTTTTTTTGCACTTTGTCGGCATAACAAAACTTAAACGTAATAAAAAAGGCCACGCAATACGATAAAAATATACATATATTTTTTAAATACACTTATTGTTAAAAGTGAGGAAGTTCATTATTAGGTTATAATCTAATAAAGGTTAGATTATATCTATAAATAAATGTAACGTATTACATATATGACTTTTATATTTATAATCATTGAAAATTCATTTGTTAAAAAGAATTCGAGTAGTAGTAGTTGGTACAAATGTCATATTAGCGTTTCTTTTAGTTTTTACGAGGTTTTTTTTTGTAAATTTTCCTGCAACAAAATTTAATAGTGTTTTGTTATTTTAATATGGAAAGTTTAGTTTTATTATATTTATTATATTATATATAATTATAATATTTTATTAAATATAATTTGTTAGAAATACGATACTGGCGAAGTCGAAATTATGGTTCGTTGCCTCAAAGTTCTTAATCCTGGAAATAGTCACAATGGTCCAATTGAACCTAAAAGAAATGTAAAGAAACTTTTTGTCGATGATATTGAGCAAAGTGTTGAAAACCCCTTCAAATATGTTGAAGATGTAGATGAAGATAGTGACATAACATGCGATGGTTCTATAAATATTAAAGTAGCTGATTTAAATAAATTTACAAACCGGACTCACACTTGTGGTGAATTAACAAGTGATAATATTGGTGAGAAAGTAATAATATGTGGTTGGTTGGAATTTCAACGTATGGGAAAATTTATTGTATTACGCGACGGCTATGGTCAAACTCAAGTTCTAATAGTGGATAAGACTATGGGACTGGATGATAAAAAACAATGTATTAACTTGGAATCAATTGTGAAAGTTGAAGGTACGGTTATTCCAAGGCCGGCTGCCACAATCAATGACAAAATGAAAACTGGCCATATTGAAGTTGAAGCTGATAGTATTGAAATCTTAAATCCTGCTAAACAAAAATTACCTTTCGAATTGCGTAAATTTAACAGAGCTAATGAACATTTGCGTTTGAAACATCGTTATATTGATTTAAGGTATTTTTTTATATATTGTGAATATAAAATTAGTAATAACTAAAATTTTATTATTTGTTATGTGGTTAAGTAGTTAGTCTATATGCTTGATGCCATTCCTTTGTGTACCAAATCCACACAATAAATATGAAATGAGAATTTCAGAAATACAATCGCTGAATGTTATAATACGTTAAATACCTTAAAATAAAAAGTTACCGAAAAACTTTATAATATATAATTTAATATAATTTTATAAAATACATTGGTACCTCCGCGTATGTGGTTTAGTAGGCTTACTAATCCGAAGGTAGTAGGTTCGATTCCTGCCTAGACCATGAGTTTTTCCTGCGGAGAAGCCGAAAGCTTTGCAGGTTAAGTTAATTAAAAAAAACTAATAATTGCATATATGTATATGTATATATGCCATATTTATTATGCCTTCTACAATATATATGTGCTATATTTATATAAAAATTTTACTTTGAAATTATCATTTGCTATTTTATAATTAGCAGATAATATGCTTCATAATACTTATTATTTTTAAAAAAGTTTTGAATTAAATATATATTCTTACAGATATTCCGATATGCAGTATAACTTGCGCTTACGTTCTCAAATAATTATGCGTATGCGGGAATATCTTATAAACTATTTGGGATTTGTAGAGGTTGAAACACCAACACTATTTCGTAGAACACCTGGAGGTGCACAGGAATTTGTCGTACCAACGCGGAAATCAGGTCATTTCTATTCTCTCGTACAGAGTCCACAACAATTCAAACAGATGTTAATGGTTGGTGCAATAGATCGCTATTTCCAAGTTGCCCGTTGTTATAGAGATGAAGCCACTCGTCCTGACCGTCAGCCAGAATTCACACAGCTTGATATAGAATTGTCATTTACAAACCGTGATGATATAATGCAGTTAGTTGAGAAAATCTTATGTTATTCATGGCCAAAAGATCACACGAAATTTGAAACGCCTTTCAAACGCATTACATATAAAGCTGCGATGGAAAAATTCGGCACTGACAAACCAGATACTCGTTTCAATCTTGAAGTTTGTATAATTAATAGATTTTAATTAGTGTATGTAGCATGTTGTAATATGATTATGAGTCGACCATATACAACTAAAAAGTATTTTAATTTATTTGGGAACATAACCTCATTACAATGTATGTCTATTCTTTTCAGTTAACAAATGTTACTGCAATTGTTCAACAAGATAAAATTCTTATTACAAAATTTAAAAATATGGCTGCTTATGCTCTAATTGTACGTGGGAGTGAAGGTTTCTGGAATGGTGCTGCTCGAAAACGTTATGATGGTATATCGAAGGAGTTTTTAGGTATATTTTTCGTAAGAAAATTTCTGGTATGTTAAAAAAATTATTATTTTTTACCATTTTGAAATATTGATTCATTCGTTTTTATTAGGGAAATAATGATCTAATAAATCATTTAAGCAAGACATTAAATCCAGATATTGTCTCAGAATTAATTTTGAAATACGATCTAGGTGGAACTGACTTGCTATTTTTAGGTATTGGTGAAAAAGTTGACACGGTAAGTTAGTAGCATTGAAATCATTATTATTGTGAGTTTTATTATTACAAATGTAATAATATTAGTATTATTATAATTACGGGTATTAATATGAGTATCAACATTAGTAATGATGTTATTGTTATCCAACATTCTCCCCCTTTGAAAAACTTGCGTTTTAAGGATCATTACATTTACGGAGAGGTGCCATAATGTAAATATGTCGTCGACAGGAACAATTAGCAATTTTCAATTTGAAAACTTTACCGTTTCCATCAATTAAATTGTAATTAAATTAAAGTTAAATTTAGTAATTTTGTTTTTGAATTTAGGTAGTTATTACGGATGGCAACTATCTAAAAAGTTGACTTTCATGCAAGGCAACCATTTTGCTATTATGTATGGCAACTTGAACAGGCAATTGATTTTTTCGTCGCCTTAGTAGTTGCCTGCAATTTTTTGTTGCGATATGAGTGACAACATTTTTTTAGTTGAGTTGACAAAACTGTCAAATTCAGGCCACTGCTTAGTGCCACTTGTCTGTAACAACATAAAGGATCGAAATGGATAAGGTTAGGCTTTTTGCAATGAAATTATTTATTTTTGATTTATTTTTAGAATAAGTGATATGTTGGAATGTTCCTGTTTTAATATTAATAAGTGATTTTGTTTTATATAGATATATAGCTGGGAAGGCGGTTTTTTAGGATAAATTATGTATTTATTTTTGTTTTTTTTTTTTTAAAATAAGTGGATGGGAAAATGTAAAATATTTAGTTTTTCTTATTGTCAAGAGGTTGGGGAATTTCAAGTACATATTTTGAAACCAAAAATTTTTTGTTTGTATATTTTATAGCGTTTAAAATTTTTTAAAAATAGCAAAATCACTGAAAATTTTGTGATATTTGCATTTCTAGAATGACAAAAAATTTTAAATGCCTTTTATCATAAATTGCAAGACTTTTTTGTTATTTTTAAGCTTAATATATTAATTTTCCAGGCTTTTAAATTATATTAAATAAAACAATATTAAAAAATACATTGCCTGTTTCAATTATGAAAGAAAACGCATAATGTTATTACGAATCATTCGTGCTGTGTCTAGATCGTCTTCAATTTGCGAATCTCCAATTGAATAGCCTGTGGATTCGTTTTCCACTTCTTCGCTTTGAACACAACAATTTTTATTTTCCCAGAGTATACATGTTTTTCTATCAAAAATTCTGAGGTTCAATTGGCAACTTTACGCAAAACTGAGATATTCAGTTGGCATTTCAACACAAATGCCAATGGCCTTTGAGCTCAGTGACCGTTTTTAATAACGGGTGTTGATTTTTTTGGCCCATTTCTAACTTCATACCGAATTAGAAGCAGAATACCTTACAAAACTTTACGCAGCAAGTTTTGTATGATTTAGTTCAAAGGCAACCCACTTGGAGGTTGTATCAGACCTCTCAACCAACAACTTTATACCTCCCTTAAAAAGATGTGTAAGTAGAAATGGCCTACCACAGCGTACCTTTGCGATAATAAGACAAATTTCACTGTTGCAAATAATTACTTCAAAAAATTGAGAAAAAACTATTCTCTGATGAAATCGTAGACGACATCAAAATACAATGCAGCAAAGATGGCTTCGAGTTTGGTTTTATTCCACATCGGGCCGCATACTTTGGTGGATTGTGTGAGGCGGCTGTATAACTTTACTGGTGAAGAATGTTGTTCCTAAACGACTCTTTATCGAAAAACTTCAAACATTAGTAGCAGAAGAGGAAGTAATACCAAATTCTCGACTGATAACTTCAATATCAGACAACCCTAATAATGGTGAAGCACTCACACCTGTTTATCGGTTGATTGGCCCCCTTTTTATTTCGGTTCCACAAGAAGCTGATTGCACTAAAATATCAGTACTAAATCAACGGCAACAAATTTCGTTTCTCAAAAATCAATCTCTATCTAATGGCGTTTTCTTTTCTACAATGTTGCCCTGTGAAAAGGTACCTTTTTAAAATGTTTTGCCCGTTCTGTGAAAATGCAATTTTTTATATAACGAGAAAAGAACACAAATTAGAAAAAAGTGCATTGCCTTTTTTTTAACAGCTGATAAACAAACAATTATGTATATTTTATGAAACGTGTAAACAAAAATGTTCAGTTTCCAGATTGCTAATTCATCTGCTTGAGAAAACAAAATTGTTTTATTTTAATATCTCATATAAATAAGAAGTCGCATTGAGGTCTTTGTTTGTTTTATACGATACGTAATATAAAAATAATTATAAAAATCTAATTTTCTGATTCTCAACTCAAAAGACTTTTTTTGACAATTGGCTGGTAACGCTGTGTAAGAATAAAATCCATGTGTTTTACAGGGCAATTTCTGCCATATTGATATGTTCAAGTGTAATGCCTTTTGCCCTGCGAAGGGGCAACATTTTTACAAAAGAGCACGCAACCCTTTCAAAGGGCAAAATTTTTTTGGGAAAAGAACACAAAATTGCCCTCCCTGTGCGTAGTATTGTCCTTTTTTGTAGAAAATAAAACCCCATAAGACTATCTCCAATCGCTACAACAGCGTTCAACATGGTTAAGCTCGCGGATTAGTTATCATACACGAAGATACCTCACCGCCACAACATTAGCCACTCGCGAGTTAATTCCTCTTTGTAGGAATGGATCAAAAAAAATATATTTTATTTTTAGCTACACTGAAATGTGTGCCTCTTTATTCAATATATCTTAATGCAACCCATACACGATACAACCGTTGGCACAACTCGCTTAGTAATCAAGTTGTGTGTTGTGCCCACATACGATACAACCTCTTCGTACAATTTCATTTTCCAAAAAATTTACAGCTGGAAACAACAAATAATAAACACGCATCCCATGAAGCAAAACAAATTAGGCTTAAATTTTGTGAAGCAATAAAACAATTGAAAGCTGTTTGAGTAAATTAAATATTTATTGACATTCAAATTTTTTTTTAATCTGAAAGATTTTTAAATAAAAATAAAAAATAAAATAAAATTTCAAATGAAAAACTTTAAAAAATAAAACTTCAATGAACTGTTTTTAATTGCATATAATTTACTAATATTGGCTATCATTCATCGTAGAACTATGCTCTAGTTTCATTTCATCTGTGTCTTCCACTTTTAATTAGTATTCACTTAGTTTTCTTTGCTTCCAAAAACCAAATTAACCGACGACACGTCTTTCTCTCGCAAAATTAAAATGAGAATGATGTACGAAGTCGCATGACTAACCCACAAAAGTTGCAACGCGTTGGCACAACTTGCCAAAAAATCAAAAAATTTTGATTTTTCATACAACCGAGACACAATTACAACCGAGTCAACAACAGGCCCACACACGTTACAATCTTGATTACAACCTGCCCAAGTTGTGCCAACGGTTGTATCCTGTATGGGTTGGATTACGCATCTCATTTGCGCAAGTCCGTACTCTGGTTTGCAAAAGCGCTTCTCAAAACTGTAAATATCTTGCGCAAGCTATTTACTAAACGCAATTGAAGAAAAACATGTAAGTCCGGTATGTGATACGTGATATTTATTTATTTATGTTATACAGAACATAGATTATGTATAAGCTAATAATGAATTAGCTTTTTATTTAACAATAATTTAGGTTTATTTAAATTTTGTTAAGCCGACGAAGATCAAAAAATTTTCTTTTATGTTCTTATTCCGCAATATTTATTTAACCATGAAAAATGTTAACATGAATTTTATGATTCCGAAAACAAATTATTTTTTATTTCATTTCTTATTTGCCTCGCTATAGTTGTTTAATCATTGCTAGAATCATTATTGTAAACTGAAAAACATTTTCAAAATGATTTGGGCAAAGACTTGCGTTCATGCTATAGAGTAGCAAATTAGTTTATTAACGCATCTTACTTACGCATCGCAAACTTTTTCCCAGGGTAAATGAGGTAAGCCCCAGGATTTAGTTCCATAAATTATTATCATTTTATTTTATTGTTATTGTTATTAAAAAATTCATTGTTATTTATCACTTGAATAGACAGCAAGTATTAATTCTGAAAGGTTATATTATTTTTATAAGTAAACAAAGTGGAGGAATGAGTGCTTGAATTGTACAGGTCGAGGAGTTGAACGACGCCAAAGTCATACAGATGAAAAGTATTATTAATATCGGTATTTAGAAAGCAGCCAAGCAGGAAAAAAAGATTATTGAAAGTGGTCCGCAGAAGGAGAAATGGGACACAGAAGTCCAGAAGTTTTTATGAACTATATTCGTGAGAGTTAAAAAAGTTCAATTCTGTTATATAAAAAATTGCAGAACTTACGAAATCAAATCAAAGTGTATCAATGTATCATTTTACAAGAAGGGGAGACGTTTTCAATATATAAATAATCTTACTAAGATGCGGTGAAAGTGGCGATGGATATCGCTGGCGAGCTGTTGATAAGTTTAAACTGTTCAAAAGTCAAGTTGAAAAGCAGACGTGTTGCAGAATAAAAACTTTACCAACAGAAAATATAAACAAACGTTTTGAAGAATTTCTGTTGGCAGAAGATATCATTAGGAAAGTGATGGTAGCAGTCCATAGCAGAACGGTGTAGTGGAGAAGGCCAATCGTATGTGATATGATGGTGCACGCTGGTGTAAAGCAATATTTATGTGTAGAAGCTATCAATACTGCAGAGTATGATCGAGCAGAATTCCTACGAAACATTTAAAAGAGGAAACACCATATGAAGTGTGGTTTGGACGTAAGCTAAATGCACAACATTTAAGAATACTTGCAGGGTATGCTGTGAGCCTACATGAAGCATTGAATGGTTCCAAACTTTCAGCTAAGGGTTTAACATATATTATCCTTGGCTATTCAACGTTGTCAAAAGTATATTGTCTGTCTGTTTGAACCAATGACGCGTATGCTTCTTGAAACGCAGATAAAGTTGACACTGAATACAAAACTCTTGATTTTATTCCTGCCTATAGTTATTTCGAGAATCAGTACAAAGATAAAGAGAATATTGGACACGGTGGACTAAGGATTACTCTTGAGTCCAGCTGTGACATGCTGAAGACACAATTTAATGTGGTAACTCACAATACACATAACTACAACTATAAACGAGAATATCCCATGAACATAGTGGAATACAAAATTAGATGATATCACATATTACGTCTGCACTTCATTGAAAAGTTAATTAGAAAATCACATTAGTTCTCTTAGAGAAAGAATTAATTGGTCACGAAGATACATATTGCGATTTGAAATTTTTTTTTAAGTGTTTCTTAAAATCGGAAGTGTACATCACTGATTCCATAACAGTAAACATTTTAAATACCAAAATGTTCGAGCAGAAATTAACCATTAACAAAAGTGTCTTGAAAAGCGTGATTTATAATTTTAGTAAAAATTAGCTGGTCACTTGAATAACATAATTGTTTACTTTTTACCCAAACCTATTTGAAATTAATTAAAATAAAAATATTTCAGAATGTAATTCATATTGTCTTCTACAGTACATATTCGATTATCTAACTCCACTATTTCATTCTCAAACCTAGGGAAATATCAAAATATTTTCAATTTGACCATGTCCACATTTCTTGCTGCATTTACCGATAATTTCAAAATAGATTAAACCTTGATTACTGCAGGTGTCGGTGTTATCACGTGCATACAATTCTCCACAGGATTCGGGTATCAGCATTGTATGCTATTTACAGTGTTTTGTTTTTTTGTTTTAGAAAAGTCTCAAATGTCATAATAAAGCGAATGGAAAAACTCACCTCAAGGTAAATAATTTTGATAAATGGAAAATAGAGATAAATTATGACAAAAACTAAATTTTTTTTATTTCTATACGAATATAATAAATTACATGAAGGAATTCTTAAAATAATTTTGTACGGGGGAGGAAGTAACGTTACCATTAAAGAACATCTAAGCATTATACTAGACAAACACCAAAAAGAAGCAAGAAGAATATAGTATGTACATTCATTTAATGAAAAATGCAGATTGATTAAAAGAATTCTGTTAGTAGTAATTGTACCAAATTTTTGCACCTTGTTGTCATTAATTTTGTGTTATTTGTTATACATATGTGTCATATAACGCTGTAGAAGAATTGTGTTACCTTTAATACATCCATTATTATGTGGTAGCGCTTATGTTATCTTTTAAAACATCATGTGAGATCTTAAAGAATGCCGGTTTTCGGCTCCCCTTTTTATGTTCAAGAAATTTTGTTGGCTTTAACATCGAATAATATGAATATTTTATAAATAATTCTTCTTTATTAATTATAAGTTATAAATCCATATTTTTATTTATTTCTGTATTATATAAATAATTATAAAAGTTTTACACTACTTATTCATGAAACTAGCATAACTCAATGCAAGACTTAAAATCAGACTGAAAAACCAAACTTTGGAATTTGTATTAATTATGTTATCATTTGCACATAGATCCCGCAAACGTCAGTTAATCTACAAAGGAAATTAAAAACGTTGGTTTGGAGAACATAAAGTACAATTTAGCGAAACAGTTAGGAATTAAATAGCACTTATATCTAAACCAAAAAACGCTTCCAGAGTTGACATAGAATGATATCTTTTAAACTTGAGAAAATTACCAAACATTCTCTGCTGCCAAGAAAAAATACGGTAGTTTTTGATAACTTTTTTTTTTTTTTTTTACAAATATCATAGTTGTCCGGCATAGTGCCTTTAGCTAAAAGGCAAATCTTGGTGATAGGGCATTTTAAATATTTGTTGTTGCAGACAATAGTAACTACTCGAACTTATCCATCCGCAAAGGGGTAAAGTTTCTCCACTTAAGTAACTATTGTCCTGGGCGGTTACTCTCGATTGCGATTCGTAAGTAAGATGCGTCAATAAACTAATTTGGTATTTTATAACATGAAAGCAAGTCATTGTGCAAATCATTTAGAAAAAGTGGCAATAGGGGCATCATAAAATTAAAAATGGCAATGCTATGCCCTTATCAAATGTCAAAATACTTATAAAATAAATGAAATGAAATAAAAAATAATTTGTTTTACAGATCACAAAATTCATAAATTAAATTCATGTTCATGTTAGTGGTGAAATAAATATTACTTTATAAAATCATAGGAAGAAAAATTATTCCCCCCACTTCGTCAGCATAACAAAACTTAAACCTAATAAAAAAGGCAATTCAATGCGATAAAAGTATGCAGCTACAGTCTGTCAAGAATGAGTTTTTAAATTGAAAATAAATTAAATTTTTCGACTTCAATAGAAAAAAATAACACCTTTTATTTATATTTAATTTTTTTTTTACTAACTTATATTTATTTTTATTATTATATTTGTTATTTACAAAAAAAAACCTTCAAAATCTTTAGCAAACCAAAAACTAATGCAACAAACAAAAAAAATAAATCACTTTTTGACACTGTTAATACTGGTATGATAACCATTAGTTTCAATAACACTTTGCAATCGTTTTTTCATGAAATGGACACCTATTTTTATGTCGCACTTGTTCGGGATATTCTGCTACTCCAACATTATGGCATTTTTTAATGTTGCTGCTTTCTCCGTATGTCTTTTGGCGACTCTTCAAAAACTTCCACAAATTTTCACTTTACCGCAATTATAGAAAAGCCACATCCGCACTTTATGTTCCTTATGCTTCGAATTGTTATCGTGGTAAAACTTAAAATTTGGTTTATTCTCAGTGAGGAATTCAAATTTTTTGGCAGTGCCGACTAAGTTATTTTTTAATACATTTAAATATTGTTTGGTGTCCATTGCCGTCAATAAACGCCAATTCTCCTACTCATTTACTAGAAACACAGCGCCAAGCCATAACGAAGAATTTTCCAAATTTAACATTTGGAATTATATTGCATATATATATATATATATAACGTCTCCCAATATTCTACTGGTTCGGAAACGTTGTTTAAAGCAAACGAGAGGCGGTTTTCAATATTTTGTTCAGACAGCAATTGTTTGTTGCGTGCTGATCTCGATGAATATTGGTGTCGCACTTCGTTAATCTTCATTGACAGAGTTATTAACTCTCCGGCGTACGCTTAGGTCTAGCCAGAACTTTTCGAAATTCTTTTGCTATTTAAGCATGTTTTTGGTATCGCTAGATTCTTGATTTTTCAAGTACCTTCCTAAACTTTCCTCGTCTTTCTAATGTAAAAATGATGGGACGAATAAAGCGAGGAAAAAAGGAGTTACCAGGACTATTTAACATACATATATTTCAAATTGGTACCACTTTAGGTCTGGCTAGACCCACATATATTTTGTATGAAAAATTGCATTGTATTGTGGTTTAATTCTGCCATTTCTATATTTTGTACAAAATACATACGTAAACGATCATAATCAATTTTATCCAATTCACAATAAAAGTTTTCAACGCTCAGCTCTGATTTCTATTATCAGTTCTAATTTAGTTTATTTCAAACTTTCAAAGTGTTTAGGTGAAGTTTTTCCACGAATTTGCAAATAAATTTTATTATTTCCCATCAAAATGAATGAGAAATTAGAATTTGTATTCAACACACGGCATTCCAGTGGTTTTGATATAGATATTTATACCCGTCCAATGATTTGTAGCGTGAGAGAGCTGTTGAAGAACCCGGAGAACATGGAGTTCTTCCGTTTTGGGAAGATGATGATAATTATTCAGATTAACAAACGAAAATGATGCATCAGATGAGGAAGATGCATTAGTTATCGAATCAAGTATAGAGCCCGATACTGATAAAGAAAAGGAAGAGTGTGATTCTGGAATAAACGAACGAAATGACACGAAACTTTTTTTTTTGGAAAAGACGGCACTAGATGGGAAAATGTTCCCCTAACAGTAGCGTACGTTTACGAGGTCTTCAAAAAATTATTTACACAAAATATTACTTTTATTATAATATATATATATATATATATATATTATATATATAAGGCGTTCTTCTCCCTGATGGAGTTTCGCAAAATAATATGCAATATATGGAATTTTTTCAATGAAAATCTTGTCAAAAATTACAGTTCCCATGAAAGTATAACAATTGACAAACAATTGTTTCCATATCGAGGAAAAACTAAGTTGACGCAGTATATACCATCAAAACCTGCAAAATATGTTATCCATTCTGGTCGGCAAGCAGCAGCAGAGCGTAAAGTGAATCAAGAGGATAACGTTTTGTTGCAACTTTCAATTGTTACAATTGTTGGCGATAAATTTTTAACGCCGTACCTGCAGAAATGAGAAAACATCCTTCGCGACTTGTCTATCCTCTATTTTTAGATTTCACGAAAATTTAGTTGCAATTTGTAGCTCCGCCCCAAAGAAGAATAAATGCATTAATCTTCTTTCAACAGTGGCAAATGTGAAGGTGAAGTCAAAAAACGGGAAGCAATATTGTTTTATTATAAAAACAAAGCTGATGTCGACTGTATGGATCAAATGATATCACAATTCACAACAAAGAGATCAATCATTCTTTTGCATTCTTCCACAAAATTCCCAGAAAAACATGATTTTTTTTGTACAAATGCAGTATGTCAATAATACTCTAAAGTAGAATATATATGTTTTAGTTGCTTAGATTCATAAACTTCTGAATTCTTCGTTTGGTATGAATTAAAATTAAATTTAAATCATACAAATACATATATATTAAATTTTTAATTTTTCCATCAAATGATACTGATATCATTGTGGGGTCTGGCCAGACCACAAGTGCTATTAATATGACAAATGACACATGTGTATCACGGAGGGTTAAAGAAATTTTGGATTTTGATCCAATTTTCGTATCATCAACCGTTCTACTCGTCCAGTAATTAATTTTTCGTACCACTTGCATGCTTTTGCTCTAACTTATCTTATTTTGCTGTTCAATTTATAACATTATATGTATACTGTTAATGCAAACATTTCAGCCAATACCTGAACAGTTTTACCGAGATGATAGTTATATTGTATAAAATTCTAATCTTCTGCTAGGCATTTTAAAAATACAATGATTAAATTTTAAGTTGAATAAAGCAGAAAAATTTCATTGAGTGGAAAACGAAAACATCGAAGACGTAATTGCAAAACTGAGATAACGGTAAATCAAATATATTCGCGCCACACATTCTAAAGAAATTGAAAAAAAATGAAAAACAGTTAATTGACAGTGTCAAATTGAGCGTCACTTATCTTTCACTTTCTAAAGAAATTGAAGTTTTTTTTTTATAACTAATATTTTGGAAATACTCTAAATAATAGTTCTGTACGTACAATGATTTATACTTAGAAGTTTTTTTTAAAAAAGTCAAATGTTTGTTCGTGTATATAAATTGTAATAAAGAGATCATAGAAATACTATTTTCTCAACATTGGTTATGGGACGTTAAGAAGGATTCATTTAATTATACTTTGAATGTTCAGACAACCGTAAGAGAACTGGAAAATGGCAAATTCAAGCTATCAGATTGGAAAATTAAATCCTAAAAATTATCCGTCATGGTGTATCCAGATGCGGAGTCTCCTGATTCCTCAAGATTTATGGGATGTATTGGAAACATCATTAGCTGAAACAGCAACATCACAAGAAGCGAATTTATGGAGAACAAAGGATATGAAAGCTCTTGCAACGATTACTTTGGTTGTGAGAACATCAGAGCTTATCTATATCAAGGATTGTATTACTGCAAAGGGTGCTTGGTGTAAATTGAAATTGAGAAAATTAAACTTATTTAAACAATTCGTAAGATTTCAAATTACGTCTGATTTGGTCCATAAATTAATAAATTTTGTTCCTTACCTGAAGATTTGAGAATGGTTGATGTAAATTTTTCAGATGAACTGCTAGCAATATTTTTGCTATGTAGTTTACCGCATAAATTGGAAATTTTTGTAGTAGCGATTGAAAGCAGAGATACACTACCAGAATTGGAACAACTTAAAAATAAAATTTTGGAGGAAGAACAACGAAGAGATGAAAACGTTTGTGTTAATAAGGAACAAGTATTTGCGATTAAAAATAAAGAGCAGAAGACACATTATAAGAATAAATCACATGTAAATGGTCGTGATAAATCCAAGAATTAGAGATGTTTTAAATGTGGAAAAAGGGTCACGTCAGATCACAGTGGTTTTTGAAGAACGGACGTAATAATATGAACAGTGCTATTGTTGTGAAAATATGTCACTATGAAGTAATTGCTTACTCTTTTTTATTAACAATATTGCTAAATTCACACAACCCAATTACATAGTTATAAATTATTAACAATGCACAATTCACCTATTACAACACACAGACCATTTGATACGAATTAACCCAATTACAACATACAAAATAAAACCAAATAATGCAACTTCCAAAATGCATAGTGAGCATATTGCTTCATAATGAATAACACTACACAACACATTTATAAATAGTATAAATAGAATGTAAGAGAAAAAAAGAATAGAATATATAGAGATTGATTGTTAACAAGAAAGGTTCTGGCCTGAACCTTTCTCCGTATCAATTTTTTAACTTAAATACAAACAACCAAACACTATGCTTGTAGTTAAGGCGTGCATGAATGAAGAAGATCAGAATTACTGGATTCTAGATAGTGGTGTTTCGTCACATGTTTCCGGGAATAGAGATATGTTCTCCGTTATGAGCGAATATGAAAGTAGTGTTATTCTTGCATCCGGTGATAAATTTAAAGTAAGAGGAATAGGCAAGGTTAACATAAAGTTTTGGAATAAATTATATACATTAAAGGATGTTCTATATATGCCTGATATGAAAGCAAGATTTCTCTCAATAAATAAAATGTCTACAAAAGGTTATTCCAAAATATTTTCGAAAAATAAGGTGGATGTTTTCAAAAATGAGCAATTCCAGGTTAAGGCAATTGCTTCAGATGGTATCTATAAAATAAAATCGAATGCAGTAGATTTTATGATGTCAAATGAAAAAGATTGCAGAACTACTTTACGGCATCAACGTTACGGGCACCTAAATATTAACGATATTAAGAATTTACAAAAGAATAAATTGGTTCGTGGATTAGAAGGTAATGTACTAAGCGGACAAGAATGTGTTACTTCTTTCAAGTGTAAGATGCTGCCAAACCATTCAAATCTATTGAAACGAAAGTTACATGTAATTTATTAGAATTGGTTCATACAGATATATGTGGTCCAATGAGAATTAGATCACAAGTTGGAGGTGCATATTTTATGACTTTTATCGGTGATTACTCTCGGTACATTGCTGTTTACATTTTGAGGAATAAATCTGATGCTTTTGGGGCATTTAAGGAGTACTTTGCAATGGAAGAAAAACCGACTGGAAAGAAATTGAAACAGCTTAGAACTGATAATGGTCGTGAGTATATAAATCGAAATTTTTATATGTTTTTAAAGTCAAATGGTATTATGCATAAAATCACAGTACGCTATACAGCGCAACAAAATGGATTTTCTGAAAGAGCAAATAGAACGATCAAATAGAGTAAATGGAGGATTCCAAATTACCAAAATACTTATAGGCTGAGATTATTAATAATGTTCACATTAAAAATAGATCGCTAACTAAGGTTTTGGAAAATATTACTCCTTATGAAAGATGGTCTCATAGAAAACCTTGTGTATCCTATTTTAAGATATTTGGATGCAAGGCCGTCGTATTGGATAAGAAGCCAGGTCGTTCTAAATTAGACCCCAAAGGTAGAGTATATTCTTTTGTTGGTTATCATCCTAATACAAATGTTATCGTTTATATGACATGAGAACTAAATCTTTGATTTTAGAGAGAAATGTGAAATATTTTAAAACTAGTTCCTTCATGGGAAAAGTACTGAAGGCTGTCACAATTCTAATGACATTTTTGAGTGTTTAACAAGATATGGAAATGAAAATGTAAGTCAAGAATCACATCAAGAGAACTGCGTTAATGATCCTGGAAACTATAACCCCGAACAACAACTTGTACAAAGTGGTGCATCAGAATATGTCAGTAATGAAGGATCAGAATTCAACGGTTTCGATGATTTTTTTCATAGAAATGCCGAAAACAATAAAACTTATGAGCTTGTACCAAACACCAATGGTAAACGTAAAAGATGTAGACCATCAATAATAAGAACAGGAAATCCTGGTAGGCCACGAAAGATATATAAAGCAGATGATGGGCATTTAAACATGATAAATGATTTTAATTATGATTCGAAAGATGTGAAAGAAGCAATGAGTAGTAAAGAGTATGTGGAATGGAAAAAGGCTATGAATACTGAGCATACATCTCTAATTAAGAATCAAACGTGGGAGCTTGTAGAAAAGCCGAAAGAAAAGATTTTTTTTTAAAAAGATTTTTGTCAAAAATCAAAGTATAATAATATTAATAATTATCATTAAGCTTTATATAATAAATATAATTTCCTTGTTTTTATATTTAATTAAGTAGACAAAACAAAAAAAAAATTTTTTTTATTGACATAAAAAAAGGTAGGCCTTACAAGCTAAGTTTTTTATGTAAAAAACACCTCAAACTAAAATTTAAAAAAACTGGTCAAGATAAATTATAATAAAAATATTATTTTTCTCTATTGAAGTCGAATAATTTTATTTTAATTGTAAAAAGTAATTTTTGACGGACTGTATGAATGTCTTTTAAATATACTTGTTGTTAGAGAGCTTTATTATTAGCTTATAATCTAGGTTTTGTATAGAATAAATAAATAAATTCATGTATTACATATCGGAATTTTCAATTTCTAAAGGTTTTTGTATTTTTAATTCTAATTTTTCCAATTCTAAGTTTTGTGTCTGTACCTTACCAAAATTTTTCTTTTTTTTGAATTGAATTTCTTCTTTTTTTCACGTACTTACATCCTTTCCTTCCGGTGTGTTAAGCCTCGTTTCACTGCCCCACAGGTTAACGATTCTTCCACATGAAAGTGTGATAGTTACAGCCTTATACTTTATGAAATCAAATAAAAATGGAATATATGGCGTTGCATACAAACAAAGTAATTTATTGTATTTGGTGCTGTAAAAAGGTGGATTAGCAATGTGTATTTCCAAAGAGAAAAAATTAACATATTACAACTTTTGGTATATAAGTACATTAAAAATAATAATTGTTAGTTGTAATAATAATAAAGACTAATGTCTTCTTTGTTCAAATTCTTGAAATAAAATCAAACCTGATCAGACAAAATCTATTGTTTTATGAAAATTTTCAAAAACTTTTGCATTTGGTATTCGACTGCCAAAAATGTTATGGTTTATAATACCTTTTCATAATGTATTCCAAATTTGGCATGTGATAATACTTCGTGGCGTAGTGAAGTAGGGCCTTTAGTAATTAGTTTGCGTAAGATATTTGCGTTATTGTTACAGTTTTGACCAGCGCTTTCGCAAACCAGAGTGCGGTGAGACCAGACTTGCGCAAATAAGATGCGTAAGATACATGCGCAGTCACAAAAAAGAGTAACAATCGTTTAATTTTACAAAAATTTTCTTACACATCGCAATAGAAAGTAACCCCACCGGGACCCTTTCCTCGTGCAGTAAAATTACCATGCCCCCTACTTTAATATTTTCTTCAATTTTTCTCCATTTTTGCCGTGAATGAAGATGGATAAGAAATTCTTTGTGTCATCGGCTCCAAAAATATTGCTTTTAGCGTTCTATTAATTTCCAGCGGGGCAATCGATCGGTAGGCTTATCTAGGAGATCTTTATCTGGAATACAATTGGTTGGCTCGCCAATTAAAAAGTGTGCTATTGGGAGAACGTCATTATCAGCTGGATCCGAAGACAGGGCACACAAGCGACGTGAGTTTAGACAACTTTTGATTTGGGGCAGAAGAGTACGAAGTTCTTCATAAGTTAGTTAGCGATCCTTCATAATTTGCCTTAAATGGTGTTTAGTAGACTTTACTCCAGCTTCCCAAAGTCCACCAAAGTATGGCGAAGCTGTAGGTATAAAATGCCATTTTGCACCTTGATTAGCTGGAGTCTCTTGTAAATGCTCAGGAGCGACTGTTTGTTCCTTTGGTAGATTACTGGGGGCTACAAAGCTTGTACCACAGTTTGAGTCAGATTTGTGCATAATTTTCTTGTGGATGTAACTGTGCGGAATGCAGCTAGGAAAACTTCAACCGTCAAACTTGTGACAGCTTCTAAATGTACAGGCTTTGTACACATACAAATGAAGAGGCGTATATATGGCTGATGAAGTTGATGAATAACTTAGTGCTGATATTTTTATAGAAATAGGTTCAGCGTAATCCAAGCCACTATGTTTTTTGGTCGAAAACGCACATCTGGAAGGTTTCCCGCCAAGTAATTTCTGTGTCCTTTGCTTTCATAATAGCAAATATATCATACACGTATATTTGGTTATATATTTGATGTTTATCTGTTTTGTATTTAATTCTTTTATTGGATCGTCAAGTAAGCTGTCAAGAGTTATATCTGCTACTGTTACATTCCGAAGATTTGGCGATATTTTGTGTCTTTGTAGATAAAATAGTTATTTTCTTATAAAAAATATTTTAAAATAATAAGAAATTTTGCCTCAGGAGTCTTTATGACATTTTCAATTGTATTCGGTTTTTCATTGTGTCTTTTATGGTCATGTGTATGATGGCATTGATAAACCAAAATATCACATCAAAAGGTACCAAGTTTCACATCTTTCAATTTGTAGCTTCTTCAGTTGTGTTTTTAGGGTTTTTGAGTTTTTTATATTGACACAATGTGGGTTAAAATTTCCCCGATATATTTCACTAGATTGTAACATTGGTATCCATTTGTTCACACGCGTCGAGTATTAATTTTAAATTTCTTATTAATAATTTTTTGCCTTAAATTAGGTGAGATTAAATGTTGATATTCTCTTTTGTCCTAAAATTCGTTATTGCATGTAGGTTAGTGGTTGAAAAACATTTGTTTTATTAAATTCGTTACAGTGAAATTAAAAATAAAATAATTTTAATTATATATTACAAAATTAACCAATTAAGAACTCAAGTTGGGAAAATTTTCGCTTTGCAGCCTGTTCGCTAATAAAAATTGGTATTATGTTGACAATAATAAAACTCTTATTTCATTAAAAATTTTTTAAAATTATCTTTTTATTCAAATTAAACATTTATTAAATTTAGTATTACAGACTATAATTGTAGTCTATTGATGATGTGCTGAAACGCTAACGGAATTCATATACATATGGAAGTGTATATATGTATATATATAAATACATACATACATACATACATATATATATATATATATATATATGTATATAATATAAAAGATAAAAATGTTAATTTTAAATAAAATAAATAAGAAAAAATATCATTACATAAAAATATTACAATAAATAATGTACTCATAAATAAAATTCTAGCATATTCAGCTAAAAAAATTAAAGTAAATCCCCCACTTCTATATTCTACATTAAATCCTGAAACTAATTCTGATTCTCCTTCTGCAAAATCAAAAGGAGTACGATTAGTTTCAACCACAGAAACTCTAAACCATACCAAAGATATAGGAAACAAAAAAGAAAAAAAAATCATAATAATAATTGATAATTATAAAATATTATTATATTATATCTATTAATTAACAAAATAAAATTTAATAAAACTAAAGCTAACCCTACTTCATAAGAAATTGTATAATAAAGAATAATTTGAATTAGAAGGTCAAGCAGCAATTATAACTGTATAAACAACTAAACTAATCCAACACAAAAAAAAAACAATAAACATAAACTAAATGAAAATAACTTCAAAAAATAGGTATACATTATCAAACTAATAAAGATGAAAATAATGAAAAAATAGTAGAAAAATAATAAACAATATAATTAGATAATAAAGGATAAGTTTGTTCCTTAGTAAATAATTTAATTGCATCACAAAAAGGTTGAAAAATTCATATTAATATATATGTATATAATTATTAGCAATTAATAAAAATTTTAAAATTATAAAAATAATATTTTAAAAGAATTCATATACTCTTACATATAAAATATCACAGACTTTTGATAAATGAAGCTAAGAAAAAATATATATCGTCATGTAATATAAAAAAAAAACATAAGTCACACTCAAACATGATTAAACATGAAACTCCTCCATGACTTCCGTTGTTTGCCCATTCACGAAATTTGCTTTTGGAAAGAAATGTCAAAAAAGGAGACAAATTAAACATGGTGTCAAAAAAAGACTAGGTTTGTGTGAACGCCGAAGATAGTTCTTGTTTCGAAATCATTACTTTCTGATAATTAAAATGTTTTCGTGGTTTTTCAAAATATTTCCTGTTCTTGTTAAACTTACAACTGTTATTATAGTTTTGAAAAAAAATTTTATCTTACGATATTTTTTTCTAATTTTGTTCTTATTACACTTTTTGTGTGTTGTATCCAATGGTTTGTATATATTGTTCTATATTTGCTGTGGTGTGTATTGTTGAGAAATTTTTTGGCTTAACTGGTGAAGCAAATGTTTTCCCCAGTGTTACTATCACTTTGTATACTTCTGTTTTGAAACCTTTCCTTGCATACAGATCCATGTATCTCGAATTGCATTTCTTATCAGTGTACCTCTTTCCTGTAGTTCTGTTAATTTCTTTGTATCATTGCAGTAGGCTTTTAGCATTATTGGGGGAAAAATAATTAAAAATCTAATGTTTTCATTATACAAAAAGGTAGACCTAATTAGTTGAAAGTGAACAAAAACGAATGGCCAAATAAAAATAATATAATAAACAAATAATATTTTTTATTATTTTACTTACATTTCAAAAATATTAAACTGTATGCAGGCCTTTCGATAACCAATTTATTAAATATTAGTACAGGCTATCAAAGTAATAAGTAAAAAAAGTTTTAATTCGATATAATTTATTAATTGGATATATTTCGAAAAATTTGCATAAATAATTGAAATTGCAATATATTAAATTAAAAAAAAAATTCTCTATATCCACAGCAAAAATTGATGGGAAAGGTCCGTGTAGACTATCAAAACTTTTTAATTGAAAATGGAAAAACACACAAAAACCATGATAATCAATTTGTGTGGGTAACTGATTTCCCAATGTTTGAACGAAATCCTGAAACTGGTAATATTGAAAGTGTGCATCACCCTTTCACTGCACCCCATCCGGAGGATTTTGATGTGTTTATAAATTTGAAATCCGAGGAATTACTAAAATTGCGCTCTCAAGCTTATGATTTAGTTCTAAATGGCCAAGAAGTGGGAGGAGGTTCCATGCGTATTCACGATCGTGATATGCAACATTTTGTTTTAGACAAAATTTTGAAAATACCGCACGATCATTTGGCTCATTTATTGAGTGCTTTAGAATCGGGGTGCCCACCACATGGTGGTATTGCGCTTGGTCTGGATCGCTTAATTTCTATTATATGTGGGGCTATATCATTACGAGATGTAATAGCATTTCCCAAATCACTTAATGGTCGTGATCCATTGTCTAATGCCCCTGTACCACTTTCCGAAGAGGATAAAATTCTATACAGCCTGTCAACTGTTGCAACTAATAGAGAATCTGAAGAATCTCCTGACGAAGACAGTACCCTAGCGCCAAAAAATGCACCAGCATAAGAATAAATATGTTGAAAATGGAGAAAACTGCTAAACTAAAACATAATAAAAATCAGTAAATTTAACGTGTTAAAAAAAATTTTAATGTAATATTTAAGAAACATCATTAATCCATTCCTTTGTTTTATAAAACTATATAGTGGAGATAATCTCACAAATCATTTAAAATAGTTATTTTATTTTTTACAATAAAAAAACTTATTATTATACCTTTAACCTCATTAAAACCCAAAATTCGAACTAAACAATTATATTTCTGTTTGAGGTTTTTAAAAACATCTTTTTAATAATTTTATGCATATTTATATATTATATTATATTGTTGGGTATTTAATATCTATATTTTATAACGCCGATCGACTTAGAAATTGAAGATTAAAATTAAAATTTTGCACTATTGAGATGTTTTTCCCATATAGGGAATAAAGTCTAAAGCAAAAATTTTTAATATTTTTTTTTTGACTAACCAATCTCTAATTTTAAACAAAAACAATTCAAATAAATAAGCGTATTGTAAATAGGTGTTTAATACACAACAAATCTAAATAATTTTTATATTTAACTTTGTTTACTCTATTGAAAAAATTAATATAGGGATGCAAAATTATATTATTTATTTATGTTTGTTTTATATTTATTTATTATTTTATTTTTCCATATACATATATTAAAATAATAGATAAAAATATATATATTTTTATTTTATAGCCTAGACACACAACAGAGTTAATGCGCATTAGCAGCCTTAATTCAAATTAAATTATGCATTATCTCCATTCCAATGTGCGTTTAGGCAGAAATTAATTCGGCAAATCAAACTGCATTTAGGTATTTCAATATGGCAATACCATCAACAATCAAACAGCTGGCAGCAAATTGTTAACATTTAACAAAATAAAATGAATTTAAATGCAGAAAAGTTAAGATCTTTTAATTATTTTTAGCGAAACAAGAAGAAATTTTAAAATCTGAGGAGATAACATTAAACATATAAATTTCCACAGTTGGTTTTGTCTTAATTCAGAATATCCAACTTCTATTGGTTGCTAGTATATGGAAAATTTTTACATTCTGTAGTCATTTTGGCTTTCTTTCAAATAAATGCTGATTTTCCACCAATAGCATAGCTGCTAATCGAATTTTCTGCCTTCTATTCATTTGATACCGATGTAAATGCAAACAAAAATTAATAATAAAAAAGAGACCGCTGGTTTCTAAATGCAGAAACTGTCGTGTGTCAGGGTAAAATTTTAATTCAAATTTAACTAAAATTTATTCAAAGGTTTATGCGATATAAATTAAGATGATAATTGTCTATCATACACAATCGAACAATGGGTCAAATGTGAGATGTTTACTGCAAAAATATATATGTATATGTAAATAAATAAATGTCCCAAATAAAGATCTGCGTGACAAATTTTTGACAAGTCGTACAATTTTCAAAGCTTAATGAAAATTATCATTAAATAATAATCTCCCAACGTTCAGAGTTGCATTTACTTCAAGATAGCAATAAAAACTTGGTTTGTATCTTATTTGTATATTTAGTGTGGATAAATCGTACTACTTCGAAGAATAGTGTATGAAACCCAAAATTATTTTTTAGATTTCTTCATAAACAGTACTATTTAAAGCATCCTTGAAGTGAGTTATAACGTAATCATGATAGTACATCATAATACATAATGGCTGCCCAAGTATTATTGAAGCCCATACTATAATGTTACCCATTCGTGGACCCAATGACCGTTCTATAGATTTTGATATGGCCGATAAAGGGATTTGGCACATCATACCAAGAAAAGCCCAAATTTTGTATGTTTGTAGGGGAACGGAAACCTTAACATAAGAAAAACTATATTTCATCAAAAATTTCAGAATTTATGTCAACACAACTTACCAAATACTCATGAAAAAATGCGCTTATCAAAAAAACGAGAGTAGATGCTTGTGTTGAGGAATATCCCATGTGAACTACAGGAATATACAAGTGTCTAACACACCACCTAGAAAAAGACACATTTTCAATTAAAATATGTTAATAGACATCAATTCATTTCTATGTTTTAAATCCACTAAACAATCTCATTATAATAGTTTTTTCTTCGATGGTTCAATTAAAAATTACTATCTGAGCTTTAATCAATATTTTTTTTCATTTTTAATTAATTTTATCACTCGTCTGCAACTACTTTCTACATGAGATTTTGTTATACATCCCTTTGCATACATATGTATGTATGTATTTGTTAAACTTTATATTTAGTTTTTATGTACATATGTATATAGTTCAGTTACTTGTAATTAAAAGCAACTTTATTGATTCGACTCTTATGTCAGAATGATTAACAGTCTTCAATATCAAATAAGTAAAGGTAAAAAAGAATACAGAAGAATGTTTGTACAGTTATGGTTTACAATAATTTTAATAACTTCAACACAAAAACAAATACAATTTAAGCAAAAACAAAATGTAAGTAAATTAAGTGCATGGAGATCTTTAAAATGATTAATTCATTAAAATACAATTACCTAACTAAAAAAGGGAAATACAATTTTGCCCACGATGCAGATTCACACGCCCAGCGGTGAATCAAAATAGCGGTAGTCAAATTATTCCTTTTCTTAAGGCATACCTACAGTACGCTGAATCTGCTTGTTGGCTGTAAGTTATTTAATGACATTTGTATCATATAACTCATCCACCCCTAGATTCAACCGCCTCTGTTGAACGTTCGTCAGTGGGTTTAAGTTCAATGCTTATATCTACCTCATTATTATTATCTCTCTTAAAACATATTCTATAAACTACATACATTATAATTACAATTATTAATGTGAATTTATAATAATTTATTATTTAATTATTTATCAATTAAACATTCAAAAGCTTTGATCTATTAATTGACTTGAAGCCTAAAAAAAAGTATTTATAATAAAAAAAAATAATTCAAGGTCAAAAAATTAAGAATTACTATAAAAATTTCACTTGGAACGATATTATTAAAAACACCCTTGTGTCGTTCATATCTAATTCCAACAATAGTGTTTTAACCATATTACCTGTGAACTGGCATATTCCATGTTCTCCAGAAAGAATCAATATTATTAGAATTCCACCAATCACTATAGTAATTACGATCAGCAAAATGCAAAATTTCACCAATAGCATTCAAAAGAGAGTGAAAAGTTAAGTAGAAAAGGCAGAGCCAAACCAGGTGATTTGGTAACTAAAAGAAAATAAATAAAATTACTGACATTGGTTTACAGATACTTATTTCTAATTTTTAAATATACCGCTAGTTTTAATAACCGTTCTGTTGCCAGACACACATCCATGTTTGAAAATGGTATTAAAGAATTTCGTACAGAAGGTATAATCCATTGTTGAAATAAAGCCATAACAACATTAACACCAATAACTACTTCTAAAACACGTTTTAATAAAAAGCGTTTACGTATGCGCGTAGTACGAGGGAAATTTAATTCGTAGCACAAAGTGGGAGCACATAGAAAATATAACAAATCCAAAAAGCATATGTTATCAGGATATTGGATCAATACGGGGACATCATCATCTTTTCTATCAAAGTCGTCTAATTTACCATTCCCTGTGGGGCACGATTAATAGTAATTAGAACGTTATTTTTAATATAAACTTGAAAAATAAATCAATAAATTATTGTATCAAAATTAATAATTCATTTGTACAAGTATATGTATTTAGTTTAATAATACATATGTATTTACTACACAGTTTGGAAATGAAAATCCTACTTAATTGAGCCAATGTTATACTAGGACGTCTTTTTCGGCAATAAAATTTTTTACTCTGATATGTTTGTCGGCACCACATATTAACTTGAATGTAACTCCACATCTTGAGAAATAATACAGAGTAAAAGAAACAAACAATTAAGGCGCCCACTGCAAAATATTTGAAATTATTTTGATTAAATTCTTATGAAATAAATACTTTTAACTAGATACTTACTTAGGCTAAAAAATTGGCGTTTAAGATGCATTACGATAACTGGAAAAATTACAACCACAAGAATATTTGTAATTTGTGTAAACATACCGAGTCCTTCCGTTATTAATTCCTAAAAATGAGTACATATACATAGTATTATATAAATAATATATTATTTTATTTTAACAAGAAACTGCATGCAAATCATAAAAAGAGAGATTATTTCTTTACATTAGTTATAGGGCCAAGATGAAAGATTTATTTAACTTTTAAAAAGATGCGGAGTCTCCTGTGTGACGTATTAGTAACACTATTAGTTGAAATGGCCACATCGCGAGAAATGAATTCAAGAGATAACAAAGCGCTGGCGACATTACTTCAGCGCTGAGATTTTCTGAACTTATCTCTAAAAATAATTGTGTTACTGCATAGGATTTTTGGTGTAATTAGAGAGTATTTATAGAGTAATAATGCTTCGAGCAAGGTAAACCTATTTAAACACTACTTAAGATAAATTTACACCTTGGTGTAGATATTATGCAGTTGACGGATGTAATGTAAGTAACAATTTATGTATGTAACTAAATATTTTTATTTGTAGGTAACTGCGGATGCTATCTTATAAAGTTGAGCAAAATTGAAAATTGTCTTTCCTTCGTGTTAATATTTTTCGCAGCATTTTCCCAATTGAAAAATACTTGTATTAATTTTTATCTAGTAATATACATAAATTTAATAAATATTTATATTTTCAGCATTTGCTGTCGATGTTTTGATTTATTTAAATTTTTTATATTTCATCCTTTTGCTGAATCAAACGACCACAAATGATATGTGGTATAAATCACTTTACGGAGTGAAAAATATCAACAATGTTAGTGATCATCACACTGATAATTTCCATTGCGGAAAAAAGGACTATATCGAACACTTTTCGCCAACTTTGCATTATATACCCTGCACGCCATCAAGAAATCTAATAAAATCTGTAAAATTACAGTGAATAAATTTAGAAAGCAACTTATTATTGGAAAGGGAAACACCAATTTTAAAAGTGGAAAAATATTATTTAAAAACGTACACACCGAAATAATAGTAATAGATTCAACGAATTAAAACGATGAAATAAAATTAGTGCTTTGTGCACATAATCATGCGCGCAGTTTGCAAATAAAATTGTAAAGTTTGAATGAAAAATATAAATAAAAAACAAACAAAAGCCATTATTCTGTATTTTGATATTTTTTCAACGAACATTGCATTTTCTAACTCGCATTGACAAATTTGGTAGTTTGATTCGAAACCTGCCAAGCAATCCGGCAGTCATCAGAATACACTCATCCAATTTTTAAGCTAGTGGTGCCCGATAAGGAAAAAAAATCTCTCAAGTAAATTCTTTATGAGATTTGCAAAAAAAAAAAACACTGGTACCGAACCATTATTATACCACTTCTTTATAGCAAGAGCAACGGTGAAGTGGAGAAAAAGAGTGCAGAAGGATCTTTGTACAAACGTTTTAGTAGAGAACAAAAGAGTTCATAAAAATAATCCACTACACAGACATAATCTAAACCTTTACTTATTGCCTCCAGACTTTTCAATTTATTAATAACACCCATTTGGTGAACTTATTGACTACACTGCATCAAGTTAGCTGAAGTCACTGTAGGAAATTTACGAAATTTTCCAGACGCACATTCCTAACTACAAAAGTTTTATGCCAATGAATTGTATCAATATGTGTTGGTGGTATGTGGGTTAGAATGTGACAAGAGTCAAGACATACATGGAAACGTTTCAGCACTGTAGTATGAAATCCATTCTAAAAACAAATTGGATGTGCTGCTGCATGAACATATTTGTTGGTAACAGTTTGTTACCTCTGCCAAAATATTGACTAGTGACCAGGCCTTAGAAATGGGTTATAATTACAAGAAGAAGGAAACCATATTAGACAACGTAATGGTATGTGTATTAATAAACCAAAAATATTAAAGTGTAAATCCATTACTTTATAACTATACAATTATTTTTTCTCTGTTCCGATTTAGGATGTTTTGGTGAGATTTGTTACATATTGAAATAGTTGAATTTACAACCTCCATATTTTTTCAACGCACAAGAATGTGTTATTATTATTGTTACTGATTGATGATAAAATTTTGTAAATATATCGTCGATCGTGTTATTGTTCTTCTTATCGCATAAAAAACCAAAACAAAAAAATCAAATATACAAAGACTACATATTTTTTAAATTTAATAATTCAAAAAAACGGTAAAAAATATTTTAACATATAACACAATTGTTGTTGCAGAGACAAAAAAATGCATAATTCTAGTGATAACTCTATTAAAGTGAATAATGAAATACATTTTCGAAAAGTGATCGTAACAAAAACTTTTATACTTACCAACTGAAAAGCAGCAAAGGGCTTCTAGTAATATTAAAAGGTATAGATTCAGACATCGATCCAGAAAAAATCAAGAATAGTCTGATCAACAAAGATCCCACAACAATTTTTTAGAATTGAAATGGAATCAACAGACGTTAAAAAAAATGAAATTTGTACTAAATATAGGTTGGAATATATTTTAGATCGCAGAATTACCGTTGAGGAGCGTCATGAAAGATTTGGTCCTGTTCAATGCTTAAATTGTCACATATATGGCCACACGAAGGCTTACTGTAGACTGTATGCTTACTGTACTGTATGCGCCATATTTGGGGAATTACACAACACTGTCCAGTGCAAGAAACCGAAAACTGACAAAAATATAAAAAAATGCAGCAATTGCGGAGGAAACCATAACGCTAACTAGAAAAAAACCTTGCCTATTGCAAAAAACCTATTCCGGTAAGTCATTTTAGGCCATTAACGGTTATTATTCTCCGCCTATACAACCGCCGTCTAACTTGAATACTTACGTCAAAGTCTTACAGGCAAAACATGCTCAGCCAACAATCAATAAGATTAATCCAAGTTTAGTCCCCAAAGTGGAAAAGAACCACATTCGGCTTTCATTCGTCTTGAAGCAACTGTTGAGACGCTGGTGGAAACTGTAAATCACACTGTATATTCTACAACATCATTGATGCAGGGGAGGTTGAAAATGCAGTCTTCAATACTACAGGCTGTATTAAACAAACCATGAATTGCCCAAAAATATGTTCTTGCAACTTCTCACTTGATTATAAGAAGTTTTTTTAATACATGAGTATATTTTATATGACACAAAAGACGCTCAAGGAAGAGCAAGAGGAGTACCGCTGTTCTGATAAAATCCCGACTAAAGCATCACTTGATGCCAGAACTATGTGAAGGTCATCTCCAAGTGTAATTTGGTTATCTCAGCGATTTACTAGCCGACCAGATTTTCAATAGCAGAAAATCAATATTACGATTTTATCAAATATTTGGGCTTTGTTTTGATGATTATAATGGAAAACACACTTATTGGGGCTCGCGACTGATATCCCATAAAGGCCGAACATTATATATTACCATTTCTAGAATGCATCTCATTGTTGTGTCAAGTGGCCACCCCATATACTTGCCTAGTGGCAGACAAAAAATACCTGATGTTATTGACTTTGGCATGGCAAGAAACATAAATTCAGGGCTTGTTGAAGTCTAAGCTTATCTTGATTTGTCCTCAGATCATACTCCTACAAGGAACCCGACAGAAGCCGTTTCTCCTACAGGATTTATAGAGCCTGCTTACACACGCATGAACTGGCTTAAGTATAAAAAAAATACCTCAGTTCACACCTGACCGAAAATGTAGCTCTACAAACTGCTGAGAATATAAAAACTTCAATAGGGGTGTTAAAAATCACCTAAAGGTCGCCGTGTAACATGTATCGACAATTATCACACGTACAGATTACAGGAGAATTTATTCGGCAGACATCGAGCAGGCTCTAATGGAAAAAAGACGAAGAGTGCCAACACAGTACAACTTCGAGAAATACTTGAAGGAGTTTGATTGCACTTACCAATCGGACTACTCATTGTGGCAAGCAACTCAGAATCTCATTATTATTGCATATTATTGTATTTTATTTGCAAATTACCTGAAGTGTGTTTTTACCCCAAATGTTTCGATGGACAGAATAGAGCTGCCACAGGTATCCAGAAGTATGCAAGAACGCGTGATGAAACTGAAAAATGGTTGAAGACATGGAGAATAAAAGTAAAAGAACTAAAATATGTCCACATAACTATATCTCTGCCGAGAGACATATTCCCACCTATTGCCATCAATAATCAGGTAATACCTCAATATTCAAAAGCCAAGTACCTCGGAATACAAGTACTTAGAAATGTTACATTGACACAAAATTAACTCAATTATCAGGTGCTACGAATCCAAATATGGGTCACTTTCTCTGCCTCAAATGTGAACAAAATTCAAAACCAACAGAACAGAATTTTACAAACAGTTACTGCAGCGCCCTAGTATTTTAAAAACTCGAATGTACTAAAGATTTGAATGTACCCTTGGTGAAAACTGAAGTTAAAAACTACGCAGGAAGATACCTTAAAAGGTTAGAAACGTAGCCGGTATTAGCCCGTAATATATCCTTAGGTATATACACGGTTGAGTAGAAGGTACCTTGATGCCGTTAGCCAAAGCAAAAAAAAGAAAAGGAGTTTTCATTCTAGTGCAATACATCACATTTTTTTACAGTTAAGATTTTAATAATTCTTGTCAATTCAATATTTTGAAGATACAATAAATAAGTCTTGTTAAAAAAAGACTTAGGACTTAGACGAGGGGAAAAGAAACGAGTACGCTCCATCACGTACTATCGATCGTTTTGCTGAGATAAAGTGCCATTTTCTCTTATTTTAAAATTCATTATTACTTGTAGGTTGGTGGATGAAAACGACGGATAGAAGTAGAACCAATAAAAATTTGTATTTTATTGACAATAACAAAAATCTTATTTTATTCTAATTAAACATTTAATAAATTTAATATTTCATTTCATATTTAATACATTAGCAATAAATAAGAATTTCAAAATAACTAAATATTATTTCAAGGGAATTCATATGCATATAAAATATCACGATTTTGTTCAGCTGATAAATAAAGTTAAGAAAAAGAATATATTATCATATAAAATAAAAAAAAACATTAGTTACATTGAAACATGATTAAACACGAAATATTAATATCAACCTTCATCTGCTCATGCAAAAGTTATGCACTGTTTAAGCAACACATACACGATTCGACCTTTGGCAAAACTTCGGCAGGTTGTAATTAATGTTGTAACGTATGTGGGCCTGTTGTATAAAGTTGTGTCTCGGTCGTATGAAAAATCAAAATTTTTTGATTTTTTGCCACGTTGTGCCAACTCGTTGTATAGTTTGTGGGTTAGTCATGGGAATTCGTACCTCATTCTCATTTTAAATTTTGAGGGAGAAAGACGTGTCGTCGGTTAATTTGGTTTTTGAGCGAAGAAAATAAAAGAAAGAAGTGTAAAAGAAAATAATAAAAAAAGTAATTCAAAATGGAAGACACAGCTGAAATGAAACTAGAGCACAGTTATATCGTATGTGAGCATAACACACAACTTGATTACTAAGCGAGTTTTGCCAACGGTCGAATCGTGTATGGGTAGCATTACATTAGAACAACTTTCCTACGACTTCCGTTGTTTGCTTATTAAAGAAATTTGCTTTTGAAAAGTGTGAAAAGAGGAAAAGATGATAAGTTTTGCAATAAGGCCGAATATGTTTGAACACAGTTGTATATTATTGTCCGACCTATGTAGTGTGGGGTCAAAATATATTTGGTTATTGTCCTTTTCTACATAAAACTCTTTAACTACCAGCTTCAAAGCCGAAATATTGAGTTTGGTTTAAAGTATACGGGTAGGTTCATTGTAACATAAATTACATACTCAGCATGCTACGATTACAATTATTAGCATAAAAACTTTAAATCCACAAAACGATAGCCTTCATCAATGCCAAGAAATTTTTATTCCAAGAGCCTATTGTATATAATATGAAAAGTCGGTGCTGTAACGGTTTGCCTTTGGTAAATTTTTGGTAAACACAAAAAGTTTACCAAACTTTTTTCGTTATATGGTACTTAATTAATTTTCACAAAAATAATGTAATTATAATCACAAAGGATAGAAAATGTAATTTTATATACATATATATTTTTTTTTTTGCTTACATCACTGCATTCCTTGTACTCAACAGTATTGTTGTCCCTTTTTCGCATTAGTGGGTCTAACTAATTTTAAGGTTTTATAATTATCACTTTTAAAATCTGTGCTATACATAGAATTAAAGATTCAATATTAAACCTTTTTAGTATAAGTTTCTTAAAAAATAAAATATTTATTGACAATAAAAAAATGAGAGGTTTTTTCCAACACATCGCCCTTAAATACTGCCCGAAAGTTTGCAGTAGAATGAAAGAGTACTGCAATGAAATTAAAAAACTTGTAAAACCAAACAAAATCTACGTTTTTTTTTATCTTGTAAAAAATATGGTATAATACCTAACCACACAAAAAAATCAATCGCTAACATCAAGCAACTATTCACTAGCAACACTGTAATAGGGCAACTACAGATAATAGTTAACTAGATAATAGTTAAGATAAACAAACAGTTTTTTCATTACAAAATAGTGAATTTAGAAATATCGCAGATAAATGTAGATATAACTCTAATTAAGAGAAAGTTACACCACCTTAAGTCTGGACTGAAGAGCTTCATAACAACGAATGATTTCTTGATGTTCATCAAAAATCAAAAAGCTAGGGAGAAATACTTAACGGACACTATGAAGGGTATCAAAAAATGGAACAAAATTAATAAATCAATTTATAAAGCTGGGACTCGAAATCAAAATGAAAAATTTACTAGAGGATAGAAGTACATACAGAAGTGTAAGAACTGACCCTACTAGTAAATTAATGAAGATAAACCACGACTTTGTAAGAGACTTACACCGGAAAAGCTTTATAGATTACAGTCTGAAATGTATTCTTAATTCGTCAGCAGGGATAGCATAAGTATCTAAAAAAGAATAACATTAGTATAAAATATATCACAAAATATTAGCTGTGATAAATGTTGGTAACAAAAATGACATTCTTACTTCTCTGAATGGATATCATCAAAAAATTAATTGTTTTATTAATTATTTAGGTGGAAAATGAGAAGAGGATAACGTATCTTGACACCACACCAATCAGATCGGACAACAATATAAACAAAATTAATACGTAAAGTGATGGATATTAGTGACTCAGTTCCAAAAAACCAATACTGAAAATTGAAATTAACTGTTAACAATAACAGTTTTCCAGCTCAATTAGTCAAAAATCTTTTAGCATCCCAAAAATACATAAATAACAACAGTAACAAAAACCCTACAATTGAAAAAAAAATTTTTGTCAGCATGAAATATATACCTGGTCTTTACAAACATGCACAACAGAAAACAGGTAATTTCCACAGAAAATATCATGATAGCAAGTTAACGAGATGGTAATACTGTCGCCAAAGAATAATTTTGCGACGTAAGCTTTATGATTGCCTTCCTGCAGAAACGATGGGAAAAGAATTCTACATGGTCAGCCTCTGCACACCTGCACATCTTGATTCCAGCTACCATCGGAGGTGACGAGTCAACAAAGTTGGCTGAGGACCAGCAGTCTTGGCTATTGCTTCGTAAATATAAGTGATCAGAATTTAATGTGTTTATAATTAAATAAATACAAAATAAATAAAAATCAAAGGTAGTTTCATTTCAATTAAAAGGCGCGAGTTGGTGCGCCTTAAATTTAATTTTTTTAATGAGATCGTTTAAGAATCTTTAACTTAGCATATAAATCAAACGAAACAATATCTCAAATTTTCAATAACATAAAAATGCCGTTTAAAAAAATGATAAAAAATAATGTTGTGTATAAAGCAACCCATACACGATACGACCGTTGGCAAAACTTCGGCAGGTCGTAAGCAAGGTCGTAACGTTAGTGGGCCTGTCGTATGAAGTTGTGTCTCGGTCGTATGAAAAATCAAAATTTTTTGATTTTTTGGCAGGTCGTGCCAACGCGTCGTATAGTTTGTGGGTCTGTCGTGCGAATTCGTACCTCATTCTCATTTTAAATTTTAAGGGAGAGAGACGTGTTGTCGGTTAATTTGGTTTTTGAGCGAAGAAAATAAAAGAAAGAAGTGTAAAAGAAAATAATAAAAAAAGTAATTCAAAATCGAAGACAGCTCAAATGAAACTAGAGCACAGTTCTACGATGAATTATTTAATGATAGCCAATATTAGTAAATTATATAAGTTTTATTTTATTTTTTATATTTTTTTTTTGTATTTTTTATTTTTGAAAAATCTTTTAGATTAAAAAAATTTGAATGTCAATAAATGTTTAATTTACTTAAGGAGCTTTCAATTGTTTGATTGCTTCACAAAATTTAAGCCTAATTTGTTTTGCTTCATGGCATGCGCGTTTATTATTTGTTGTTTCCAGCTGTAAATTTTTTACAAAATGAAGTCGTAAGACGAGGTCTTATCGTATGTGGGCACAACACACGACTTGATTACTAAACATGTTTTGCCGACGGTCGTATCGTGTATGGGTAGCATAAGATATCAAAAGTTGATTAACATAACAGTTGTGACATGGTACATGTCGGAAAAATGAATTAGGGTAAATGAATATAAAGCAGACATAAACTAAAATAAAGAGAGCACTGCATTACCACAACATGCCAGACTCAACTAACATCTGCCTGATTTTGACAATATTAAAATACTAGATAAAGAAGACATTTGGGAAAGAAAGATACATAATGGAAAGCTTATGAATACAACAAAAAATAGACAAGACCATGAACATAAAAGATGATACAGACAATTTATAAATATAATATCATTTTTTTTTTGTATTTAATAAATTAGACAAATCACCTGAAGAAGTGGAAAACAAATCTACGAAACGTCGGGATACAATATGTATATATGTAATATGTATATAATATAAAAAGTTGGGCTTTACAAGCTAAGTTTTTATATTTATAAAAAAACAAAAAAAACATCCTTATAATAAAATTTAAAAAAATTATACAAGATAAATTATAATAATTTTTTTTTAAGATCACAATTTGTATGTGCTGTGTTTACATATATACAAAGGTAATAACAATTAAACATCCTTTGTTAATATGAAAAGACGTTGGAAGGTATTTTTTAAATCCATAGCACAAGGTTTTTATTGTTAAGCTTCGTATTTATTTTAATAGATTTATATACAATTTATAAGTTAAGGAATTTTAAACGCGTAGAATTAAAAAATATAATTTAATGCACCAACTCGCGCCTTGCTTCAACATGTGTGCAGACGCTGACCATGCAGAATTATTTTCCCATTTTATCAGCAAGAGGGCAATTAAATGAGCTTAGGTTGCAAAGTTACTTTTTGGCGACAGTATTGTCATCTTCGTTAACTTCTCCCTCTTTAAATGTCTGCATCCCGCAGATCTGGGAATCTATGGTTGGTAGTGTAATACTTGGCTTCATAAGATTTAATTTTTTCATTTGCCGATAGGAAAGCCATCCTATGCAAGAGGTCATTAAGACAATGATCATAAAATTAATTGATCACAACTGGTGCAATCGGTTTATATTGTTAAGGTTTACACCATGCACATATTTGATGCCCACCAGGATGTCGTCGTGTGTTATATTTGCTAGTATTGATGGTAAGGCTTTAACATTGGTGATAGTGCCTTTATTACTACCGACTCGTTGGAAAGTCACGGTTCAGAAACTCGGTTTCGCCATTTAACTCAATGAAATCTTTGTAGTTTGTCACAGAGATAATATCGTCACTCAATAGCTCAACAATTTCGGATCTTGCTGATCCGCCTTTAAGAATGCGGTTCACGAAGGTATCCTGCTCCAATTTGGTTACCGATGCGCTCTATTTGCTTCCCTTCAATAATAGTAGCTTTAATCAGAAGCAAGTTATAAAATCTTCTTTCGAGTTTTGGTATGGACAGAATGTACAACAGTGGTTAACCCCTTGTATAAATTTGTATTAAGGTAACGTTTCCAGATCGTTAATTGGCCATCGATCACATATTGGTGTAACAGATTTGTGTTGACAATACCACTCCCAGCCGGGTGACAAGCTTGGACAATTTCGTTTATTTCATCCCTAAAATTATGACCGCATTGGTGGTACTTTGTCCCGTTGAGGTATAGTCGTTACCACTCGCTATATTGGTTATTCTTGTGACTATTTCATTTATCTTCTTAACCACTTGGGTCATTGTTTGCCTGACCTCTTCATTAATTTTATATAGCTCGTTGTTATTCGCGATGATATTCTCTTGACTTCTTAGCATGTTATTCCAGTCTGTTGAATCAGGATTTCCTGCCACTCATTTACAAGCCAATCCGATCCAATCAATTGATCTAGGCGTTCTTCTTTTTATACTCGTAAATTCGTCAAGACGTTCTTGTGACTGCAGCGTGTGGTACAAACTGAATTCTTTCTTTCTTCTTGGCGTAGTATGCCTCTGAATGAGAGATGATATGTTTGCAGACATTTCATTGTACTCTCTAATGGCGTTTTCTTTTCTACAAAAAAAGGCAACACTACCCGCAGGGAGGGCAATTTTGTGTTCTTTTCTCGAAAATGCGTTGCCCTGTGAAAGGGTTGCGTGTTCTTTTCTAAAAAATGTTGCCCTTTCGCAGTGCAAAAGGCATTGCACTTTTGCCCTGAACAAATCAACAGGGCAGAAATTGCCTTGTAAAACACATGGTTTTTATTCTTACACAGCGTTAGCAGAAAATGTTCAAAAAAAGTCTTTTGAGTTGAAAGAGTCAGAAAATTAGATTTTAATAATTATTTTTATATTTTGTATCGTATAAAACAAAGAAAGAAACACTATGCGGCTGCTTATTTGTATGAGATATTAAAAAAAAAATATTTGTTTTCTCAAGCAGATGAATTAGCAATCTCGCAACTGATCATTTTTGTATACACATTTCATAAAATATACAGAAAATTTTTGTTTATCAGCTGTAAGAAAAAAGGCATTGCACTTTTTTCTAATTTGTGTTCTTTTCTCGTTATATAAAAAATTGCACTTTCACAGGGCGGGCAAAACATTTTAAAAAGGCACCTTTTCACAGGGCAACATTTTTAATGTAGAAAAGAAAACGCCATAAGTGTAAGATAAAATATATATTAATAAATAAATAGAAAGACGCATCGCGTCCAAAAAATATATTTTTTTTATTTACACAAAAGTATTATACTATATATTAATTCGCGCTGCAACATAATGCATTCCTTTTTAATACAAAAATTCAAATGTAACGTTTGTTATTTTTAAAAAATTTTAAACGCTATCAAATACACAAACAAAAAATTTTTGGTTTCAAAATATGTACTTGAAATTAATCAACATCTTGACAATAAGAAAAACTAAATGTTGTACATTTTCCCTGCCACTTATTCCATAAAAAATTTAAAATAAAATTCATTGAAAAAAAAACAGCTTTCCTAGCTATATGTATATCTATAAAAACAAAGTCACTTATTTATATTACAACAGGAACATTCCAGCATATCACTTGTTCTAAAAATAAATCAAAGATAAATAAATTTCATTACAAAAAACCTTATCCTAAAAAAACAGTCTTCGTAGCTATAGATCTATAAGAAAAAGTCACATCAATATTAAAACAGGCACAGTGTCATATAAAATTCCTACTCCATTTCCATGTCTAACTTCGCTTTCTTTTTTCTTTGATACTCCAATCTAAGATTAACCGGTTCCTCTTCGTTTTTTCAAGATTGGAAATTTGTTCTAGCATCTTTTCGTGAGTTTTCATCTGCTGCTTTAATAGTTGTAGTCTTTGTTGTTCCAAATCTATCATAGTTTCGTTTCTTTTGCGAGGTGTGGCTGTCATTCTTTTGCTGCCGGAAGTGATTTCTGCTTCTTCTATAACCGACGTAGATGTAGTTGCAGACGATTCAACGTTTTCGACACCAAACGCCCGCCCTTCTGGTACTATTTCGAAAAGGTCTGGCCAGACCTAAGTGTACGCCGGAGGGTTTATAACTCTGTCAAAGAAGATTACCGAAGAGTGTGGTATATAGTGCGACACCAATATTCATCGAGATCAGCACGCAATAAACAATTGTTGTCTGAACAAAATATTGAAAACCGCCTCTCGTTTGCTTTAAACAACGTTTTCGAACCGGTAGAATATTGGGCGACGTTATATTTTGCGACAAGACGAAGATAATGCTGTATTACAAAGATGGACCCAGCAGAGTATGGCGCAAGCTCTTGACAGCTTTGCTAAATCGCAATATAATTCCAAATGTTAAATTTGGAAAATTCTCCGTTATAGTTTGCTGCTGTATTTCTAGTAAATGAATAGGACACTTGGCGTTTATTGACGGCAATGGACACCAAACAATATTTAAATATATTAAAAAATAACTTAGTCGGCACTGCTAAAAAATTTGGGTTCCTCACTGAGAATAAACCAAATTTCAAGTTTTACCACGATATCAATCCGAAGCATAAGGAACATAAAGTGCGGATGTGGCTTCTCTATAATTGCGGTAAAGTGATAAATAGACCAGCTCAGAGTCCCCACATAAAGGTAATTGAAAATTTGTGGATGTTTTTGAAGAGTTGCTTAAGGGCATACGGAGATGGCAGTAGCATTGAAAACTACGATAATGGGTGAGTGGTAAAATATATTGAACAACTACGACATGAAAATATGTGTCCATTCCATGAAAAAACGACTGCAAAATGTTGTCGAAGCTGAAGGTTATTATACCAACTATTTTAAGTAAAAAAATGAAGTATTCACTTGAACAAATTATGAATTAGTGAATTAGTGAATTAGTAAAAAAAGAATTCAAATATAAATAGTGTTATTGGAGTCAATAATATATTTTCAAAGTGTAAACAGCAAGTTTTATAGAGCGGAGATTGAAAAATTATTTAAAAGTATTTATAAAAGGAAAAATTTTTAACTTTTTTATCACAAATAGTGCGTGATAGGCTCGTGAATCGGAAAAGGGTACCTTGAAAGTAGGCTTCCCAATCTGATATTATTCCGGGAATATTTATTAGTTGCATTTAAAAATGGGATGTGAAAAGTTTAAAACACAAATTCGTGGCGAAACTGAAATACACTGTGACGGAGTATGCGGAAAGAAATACCATATCAAATCAAAATGTTCGGGATTAGATGAATATTCTGCTAAAATATTTGATCAAAACAGATTAATTAGATTTATGTACGAAGATTGCATTACATATATACACAACATGGATTCGGTAATGAAAAGTAACATAACAAAAAAAATGCACTTTTAAAAGATTATAAAGGTGAATTCGATAAGGCGCTTAGGCATAACGAACAAGAGATCAAACTCCTGTTAGAGGCTATTGAAAATAAATACTGTGAGCAGATTAATGAAATGAAAAAAGTTCAAGAAAAGTGTGAGATTAGTATAAATGAGTTCAAAAAAATAGGGGAATTAGCAGATAACTTTAAGAAAGACAGTCAGAAAATATTAACTGAACTTGCAACAAATAATGAAGAAAATAAAAAGTTGCAGAATGAAATTAAAGAGCTAACAAATAAATCAAAAGTGAGTAGCAATCAAATGTCATTCGCTGAAGTATTGAAAAATGATAAAAACAAAAGCCAAAAAAACGTTCTGTCTGAAATTAGAAAGGAGGTACCGCTAATAGTAAAGCCAAAGGTAAAACAAAATAGCAGTCAAACAAGAAATGATCTTAACAAAAACGTAGACCCTAAGGAATTGAAAATAAGTAAAGTTCAAACAAAGTCAAATGGAATTATTTTAATTGAAAGTGAGAATGATGATGAAAGAAAAAAAATTAAAAGTGGTATTGAAAATCAAATTGGTGACAAATATGAAATAAAGATTCCAAGCGTTTTACTTCCAAGGTTTGTTCTATCGAGAATGAACTTTAAATATACAGACTTAAAATTAATTGAATTATTAATAAAGCAAAATAAGTGTGTTGAAAATGGAAATATAAGAATAATTTCACGGTATGAAACAAAAAAATTGAATACAATTTATTATAATGCACTAATTAAAGTAGATCCTGAATCTTTTCCAAAAATAATTGCGGCTGAAAAATATAATATAGGATGGGAGAGGTGCAGAGTATATGATGGTCTCGATGTGAAACAATGTTTCAAATGCAGGGGATTTAACCATAAAGCCGCTGAATGTAAAAATGACGAAGTATGCGTAAAATGTCTATGCAAGCATAGATCAAATGATTGTAATTTTGAATGTGTGAGAAAGTGTATAAACTGTCAACGGGCAAACGAAAGGCTTAATCTCGGTTGAGATATAGACCATTTGACAATTAGCAAGTCTTGTCCCGTGTATCTAAATAAATTAGAAGCTAAAAGGAGGAAAGTAGGCTACCAGCAATCAAAATCATTAAATATACTCTACGCGAACATACAAGGTTTTCTAAATAATAAACCAGAATTAGAAAACATTATTGAAGAATACCAATATGATATTGTGATTCTATCGGAAACACATTTAACAGATGAAGTTAATGTCAGTAAAATAAAAATAGAGAACTTTAGAAATTTTAGCTGTGTATCTAACTCAAGGAGAACTGGTGGTGTACTAATCTATACGCGTAAGGAAATAAAGACAAAGTTAATTGATCACTTCATTACTGATTCAAATACATGTATACTGACCGTAAGCTGTAAGATAAAAAATGATGAGCTTGTCATTATGGGAATATATAGATCGCCCAGTAGCAGTGAACGGGAGTTTTGCAACATATTAAGTAATATGTTCGAAGTTTTAATGGAAATGAATAAGAATACCATAATAATTGGTGACTTTAATATTAATTGGTCTAAAAGTACATTTTATAAACGGGAAATAGAGAAAATAATAAATGATTCTGGTCTGACACAAAAAGTAAATGAATATACTAGAGTGACAATAAACTCGGAAACATTGATCGACTATGTTCTTACAAACATTCAAGATTTAAGTGTTTCACTCGAAAATTCGCAAAAAATATCTGACCATGAATCAATTGTAATTAAAAAAACCTACACGAGAATATGTAAAAAAGACAAGATGCAAAATAGTTGAGTATTTTCGTTATAATCCGTTTTAATTTAACCGCGAGCTTATTTCTAAAAATATAAAACACGTCGACTCAAATGATATAAATCAGAACGCATTTCTGCTTGAGAATTCTGTTAAATCAGTAATCTTAAGAAATACCAGAAAGAAGATAGTGAATACGAGCTGTGATTGTAATAAATGGTTCAACTCATTGCTAAGAAATCTAAAAGAACAAAAAATTAGAGCATATCAGACAGTACGGCTAGTTAATAACCGTAATTAATGGGAAGCTTATAATAATGTGCGTGATACTTACAAAAACGAAAAAAATCGAGCGAAAAATAAATATGTGAAATTAAAAATTAATAATGCAACTGGCCAAAAAGAAATGTGGAGAGTTTTAAAAAATCTAATAATCGGGAAAAGCAAAAATGAAATCGAATATATAATTTTTGAAAATGAAGAAATAAGTCGCGAACTAGATATTGCAAATGTATTTAACAAATACTTTAGTGATAATGTCCAAAGTATAAATCAATCAATTGAAGAAGTAAATTATATTAACTACATAGAGCATGGTTCGGAAACATTTCGTTTCAAGGAAATAAATATGAGTGACCTAAAACTAATATGTAATCAAATCAAAAATAAATCTGACAATATGAAAATCAACCCAAAACTAATTATTGAAAATTGGAATGTTTTAGGGCCATTCCTAATGAAACTAATAAACCAATCGCTGACAAACGGAATATTTCCGGAGATATGGAAGGATTCGTTAATAACTCCTGTAGAAAAAGTAGTCAATAAACACATTAAAAACATTTGAAAAAATATTAGAATGTGTGGTTAAAAAACAGTTAGAAAACTATTTAGAAGTGAATCAGTTATTATTTATAAATCAATCAGGTTTTCGGAAAAGCCATCCATGTGAAAGTACGATAAATTATATCATAGGCGAATGGAAAAATTTTTCACGAAAAACAAGCTTTACGGCATTATTTCTTGACTTTAAAAGAGCATTTAAAACTGTTGATTTAGAAATTCTTATTAAGAAATTATACATGTATGGAGTAAGAGGAAAGGAATTACAATGGTTTAGAACATACCTCTTAAATCGCAGGCAATACAATAAAGTTAAGTGTTCAAAATCAAGTTACATGTATGTGAAAACGGGGATGGCTCAAGGATCAATTCTTGGTGCACTTCTCTTTATAATATATATAAACGACATCGTAAAAGTAATAAAAAAATCAAAAAATGTAATGTATGCAGATGATACTCTATTACATACAGTAGGAGACACAATTGACGAATGCAAACAGTTGTTAGAATGCGACATACAGAATATAAATAATTGGTTGAAAATGAACAGGCTTAAACTAAATGAAAAAAAGACAAAAGTGATGTAAATCAAAACAAAATCGAACAAGTACAAAAAATTAAATACTTAGGTGTAATAATAGACAATGAACTAAAATTCAAAGAACACATAGATTACATATGCAAAAAAACTGCAAAAAAAATAGTTTTTCTAACAGCCATGCAGATCTACAAGACAATTGTGAAACCCCATTTTGAATACTGCTCTACGGTATTATATACGTGTTGTAATCAATCACAGATCGAAAGGTTACAGAAATTGCAAAATAAAGCTATGCGATGTATCATCAAATGCAATCTCTACACCCCTGTAAATATCATGCTAGAAGCATTAAGATGGTTATGTATTGATCAAAAACTAAAGCTAAACGTTTTAATGACGATTTTTAAAATCAAGCACAACCTAGCACCGAGATATCTTGCTAATTGTGTACAGTATGTTGAAAATACACATCAATACCCCGTTAGGAACGCGGACGATTTTAGTTTGGAGTTCCAAAGGACAAATAAGGCGCAACACACCTTAATGTATAAAGGTCTTAGCCTTTTCAACTCGTTACCAGCGGCCGCGAAAGCAGAAAATAATATACGGCAATATAAAAAACTATGTTTATCGTTTGTAAAAAATTAAAAAAATTAATGTATAATATTACTTTATGTCTGTTTAGGATGAAAATAACTTTTGTTTCTTTTTTGTTAATAAATTCTTTGCATCCTCGTTAAATATTTTATAAATAATTTTTAAACATTATACTTATTTAAGAAAATCTTAATTTGTTTTGTGAAACATAAAATATGTTATCATATTAATAATAAATCTTCTACTACTACTACTTATTCTTGACAGACTGTACATGCATATGAATTTTATTGAGCATCCACCACAAGGTATACAGAGATGTCAAAAGTGACAGTTCCAAATGTAAACAATTTTGAGGGAGCGGCCGTTGTAGAAAGAGACAATAAAAGTATGATGGTACAACGAATGTGATGATGTAAACAAAACTAAAATAAAATTACATTTGCTTGAACTTGAGATTGAGATTATATTTTTTTCGTGATTTTGTGTAAATAATTGAAAAAACTAAAGATATTTTTAAAATAAAAGTAATATATTCGTTTTCTAAATAAAAATGTGTGTTATCAATAGAAGTGATTGCGGTATGGATGCTGTATTGCAAACCGTCAGCTCCTTTAGTATATTGGTTTGCAATTCTATTAGCAGACGTTTTCTAAGAAAACTTTGATACGAATTTCATCTAACTAAACGTTTTGGTTCCATTCTAGAGTTGGTAATTAATGGATTATAATTAGCAGTTAACACCTAAAACGGGACAGTTATATTGATATATATAGATATATATATATATATTATATTGATATATATAAAGTTTATCAGTGTTAATAAAAGATTGATTTAAATATGTACATTTCTGTTCCGAAAACGATTTTATGTGTTTAGATTCACCAACTCGGGTGGATTGCACTGTGGTACGGACCTTCTTGATGTTGACGAAATGCATTATGATCCGTCACCACATTATATAAAGATGCATGCATGTACACGTGTGTATATGTCGGATTGGAAGATCCAGAATTGCCGTAAAAAATTTAAGTGAAAAATAAAAAGTATTCAGTGTAAGTAGAAAAATAATAAAGTTTACTTTGATAAAAAGAAAATAAAATATGTTTATATTTTAGAAAAACCAGTTGACAGCTTCCGCTACTATTTCATGCTATGCTAACTATGCTTGTAAACCACGAGTGATAACTGTCGTCAGATGTTCCAAAAAGATAGTACAACGGAGAGCCAATTTTTAGATTGTCTATTAAAATATACCTATAAACAAATGTACCTATATATACAAATGTAATAAATTTTGACTATATATTAGACTTGCAAAACTAACTAACTTCCTTATAAACGAAAGACATATTTTTAATATTTTTGTGCCAATGGCGCTTTTATTATTTATATCATAATTTTCAAATAAAATGTATCTCCCTTTTTGCATTTTTGGTCCTGAGAAGAACCATTTTTTTTAGTATAATCTACAGTTTTTATCGACATTTTCTGGTCGGAATAGCTTTAGCCATTGTGCACGTCTAAAAAGAGTTATATTTAGTAAATTGTGGGTTTTATAACAACTGCGCTTTCCCCCTTAATTTAGGAAAAACTAATTTTAAAAAAAGTTATTAAACATTTAAACTACAAAATTTTAAAATTTGTGGTTTGGGATGGAGGTTTTTTCATTTGCTTATGAAAATAAACAAACACATTTGGTTTATACAGAAACTGCATGATTTGCATATTAATATGAAATTTTGAAAATTACCTTTTTTTTATAATAAATTTTAAATTTATGCCATTGTTGTAATTTGTTTAATTATTTGGTATATCATTTTTGAAATTATTTAATTAGTTACTGATAAATTTGGTGTAGGCGCCAGGCAAATTGCAGAAACACTCAATATATAAAACAATTAATAAGCTTCCTAATTCCTTTTTTATAAATTACCTTTCTAGCTTACTTGGAAATAAGTGGACCTTATCTCCTGATAAGTATTTTTTAACACACTTTCGCCCCCTACAATATAACGAAAAAATACAAAAAACCACCACCATTTAACTGTGGTATATTTAGTATAACATATTGTATGTAATACTTACATGCTATTTAAAACTAAATTTACTCCTTAACTCTTCTAAAATTAAACTTTGAATAAAATAAATATTCAATAAAACTTAAAATTTAAAAAAAAATAAACATTTCAATAAATATACTTAAAATCTACAGATTATGCTTAAAATTGCGAATGCAGGCATAAAGTAAAATACGTAACCGACAGAAGAATAAAGCAAAACAAAATAAAAATTATCTTCAATTCTCTTTTGCGGTACTGCACATTTTAGAAGAGTATTCCAATTATTCATATAGCTACGCCGCTCTTACCAGTCTGTTATGGTCTGTGCATCCACACAAAGTATTATTTTTTAAGCTGTATAATTTTGAACACACAAGAAATTGTTTAATCTTGCACAAAATGTATACGTGTAGATCGCTTGTGTGGATTAGTGAGATTGATTCGTTGTACGTATTACCACGCATAGTGATGCAAATTTTAAAAATTTATAGAAATATGGTTTAAATACATAATGATTTGGAAATTTTACTGGGAATAATTCCCAACGCCAGCAATTTGGAAAATAAAAACTTCATCAATTATCAAAATCTATTTTAATAATTGTTTATTTATATATTTATTCAATAAAATATGTCAATTATATTTACATATACATGTTTACATTGAGTAATAAAAAAATAAAAATAACTATTTTCACTCAGATTTGCAAAAAACCAAATAAAACTGAAGAATAAGAAGTTAATAACAAACAAAAAACAATTTTTTAACTTTTGGTCTGCTGACGAGACAACCCCCTTCTTTTTCATTCATGTCTACGTGCCGGCGGTCGACAAAAAACTAAATCAGCTTACAAAAACCAAAAAAATTTGTATTGGTTTTGCGCAGCTTATACCGTCTTGGGACTGGTCTAAAAATTGTGCACACCAAAAACTACCTTCACTGATTTTTTCTACAAACTATCATTTTGTGCATGCAGAAACAATCCTGTCTGTGGATGCTCATTAAACAATTTTCTTTCTCGTTTAGTTTTTGAATTCGCCTTGACAATGGACATCACAATTCTTCTTGATTACCGAAAGAGGTATTACTCCCTGTCCACACTTGCTTGCAATTTGTTGCAGCAATTTTTGCTTGTTTTAGGTGCGAGGGGTACGATACTCTGTGCCCTCCTGAAGCGTCTCACTTTTCTCATGTTTTTAGTGAGAATTGCAAAGCAAAACATAATTGCAGAGTACATGAAACTCTGTACCCCTCCGCAAGCTTCTTACCCCTCTCAACCAAAAAACAAAATTCAGCGACTATAGCGACAAATTCGGCGACTATAGAAATTCCTATGGTTTCCGTTATTAGTAAGTCCTTGTCCACATTGCAATTAAGTTGCAGCCATTTTTGGTTGTTTTAGGTGAGAGAGGTGAGAAGCTTGAGGAGGGGTACACATTTTCATGTACTCTGCAATTATGTTTTGCTTTGTAATTCTCATTATTCAACTTGAAGTTTGGCGTGAACGTATTTGACTTTTTTTTTATTGATTTATTTTCATTGGTAACGTTTTAAACAAACGGATTATTTAAATTTACATTTTAATTTTATACACAATGGCGTTTAGGTGGTGCACGTCTCTCTCCCTCCAAATTTAAAATGAGAATGAGGTACGAATTCGCATGACTAACACACAAACTATACGCGTTGGCACAACGTGCCAAAAAATCAAAAATGTTTGATTTTTCATACGACCGACACACAACTTTATAGAACAGCCCCACTTACGTTACAACCTGCCGAAGTTTTGCCAACAGTCGAATCGTGTATGTGTTGCTTTACCATAGATGAAATAAGGCGTATGTGGAGAAATATAAGAACCCAATTTATGAAGGAACAAAGGCTAATAAAGCAATCCAAAAAGAGTGGATCAGGTGTGACCCAAGCTGTGGTATTTTAAGCAATTGCAATTTTTGCATCCACATATTGAAATGAAGATCACAATTGACAATACTGAGGCAGCTGCTTGTAAGGAATTGTATTTGTATTTATGTAATAATATTTATCCTTAGATCGAAGAAAACAACGCCATTGAATATAATGAGGAAGAAAAAAATCAAAGGTATATTAATAGAATATATTTGTTGCTGCTGTGCAGTTTTCTTGTCATTAATCACTACTTTCCGCAATTATTAAAATGTAAAGTAGCACAAATAATTTAGCTCTTTACCTAACGATATACATACTGACAAAAAATTGTTTTTTTTTCAGACAGCAATTAAAAGCTTTTGAAATGAGCTTGACAACTTGAAAAGCGTATTGGTGCAAAAAAAGGAGAGGAAAAAATTTGCTTGGCTAGTATGTGCGCAAACGGACAAAATAAATCCTGAGGATCAGGATGACGCAGCGTGGCAAGTGTCTTATGAGAATGCTTACGCGCAAGTCGGCAAGCACTAGTATAGCAAATACTTACTCTTCAAAAGATATGTCGGAGCTGGCGATGGATGGGGTATTTGATGAAGACGACGAAGGTTTTTAAAGGTGTATTAAAGGTACTTTTAAACTAGGAAAATATTTGAGCAAAAAAATAGTAAGCATTAATTACCAATAAAAAAATAGACAATGTTTAGATACGTGTTTGTTATGTTAAACGGCATCATATATATCTACAACAAAACACTCTCTATTTTTTATTGGTAATTAGGGCATATTATTTTTTTGGCCAAATTTTTTCCAAGTTTAAACGTACCTTTAGACACAAACCCGATTTTCAAAAATATTCCCATGGGAAATATGAATAAATACAATTTTATAAAATTATTTATCATAATTTTTTTTTTTTATTTTGTGAAGACCTCAACTATTTTTATAAGTGAAATGTGATTGAATAATTATTTTTATTTAAAGATCTCAACTGTTTTTTATATAACATTTACTACTTACCTACAAACCTAATGGTTCCCAAAAAAAAATTTGATAAACTATGTAAATCTGCAGTTAGAATTTATTAATTGAATAGTAGTAGTAGTAGTAGTAGTAGTGAAATGAATTTTGCAAAATTACAATTTAAAAATAGCAATTATTATAATAGTCTAAGTTTTCGGCCTGTATATATTTTATTTTTTAAACTTTGTTTAATGAACTTTAATTCATCCAATCAAGTTTACCTTCATTGCTGAATTAGCCGCAAATTCCTTTCTAATGCCTTCCTCTGCCCGCTTTCATGGGTTGTAAACTATATCTACTAATTGTAGACTAGAAGGTTTCTTCAATATTTTGAGTGTAGATAGAATGATTATGTAAGAAATAATTACGTAATGCGCAGACAGCCAATGTAATAATTTCTACCTTTTCCACTTTTAAATTGATAGGCGACAAAAGAACTCTAAACATATTAGCAACCATCCCAAAAGTATGTTTTACAACATGTCTGGCACGAGACAGTCTCAAATTGAAAATTTGCTTGTCCTCTGCTGTTGTGTATGGGTGTATGGCTTCTTTAAGTGCGTATGCATCGGGAAACCATCATCACCTAATACAACATAGGGTAGCCAGCGTCCATGCCCAACAACTGCGTTGCGTGGTATACAATTTTCGTCTTGCTACACACTACTTAATCAACGTCGTTACTGCGCCCATTGCAACCGACATTAATAAAATAAATTTACAGTTGGCATCCACTAAAGCCAACAAAATGGTGCTATTAATACCTTTATAATTATTGAAAAAAGCACCATCTATACGCAGTGGACGAAAGTTTATGTGTTTTCCGTCTAACGCAGCCAAACTTGTTTGGGAATTGCCATTTTAGAGCAAACTCTTTGGCAATTGTCTTCCAGTCTGAAGTACTATATGGAAACCAAAATGAAAAACCGTAATTAATATAAATAGAAAAATCTTGATGTGTAAATATAAAACCTTTAAATATATTCCATTCAATCGTCTATAGATAGCTTCACACACTTCCGGAACTTTACACGATATAGACGATTTCAACACTCGAGTTTGTAAGTCAATATTTCGGAAAGGCTCGCCTGTATAAAAGAGACGGTAAGTTAGGATACTCATTTGTTCTTGTAACTTACCTGTTGCGAGGAATCGTAAACAAATGGAGAGCTTTTCTGCAGCCGAAATTGCATCGCCTAATTTCATTGTTGTTGGGCTTATGTCGCGCTCGACCAAATTTAACAAAGAAATAAATTGCTGCCTGGATACTCTTAAATAATTCCTATAGGAATCTTCTTCCGTCAAAAGCAATTCTTTAATTAAAAAATTAAAGGACCCACGCTTCCCTCTGGTTGTTCTCCATGGTTTTATCCATTGGCGTTTTACCTTTTTGGTAGGTAAATACGTGGCTTTTTTGCATAAATTAATTAAACAAACAATATCACAATTTTTACTATGTATGTAGGTATCAATAAATGCATACTATAAATACCAATAAATATGTCCTCATCTGAACTATCATCGGATTACAAGTCAGCGGCACTCAAAGAATCATTTATTAAATTTTTTTATTCTTTGTATTTTTAGACAAACTTTGTTTTTCCCAATTATACTTTTACAAATGTCAAAATATAATAAGAACAAAAGAAAAGAAGGGTTGGAAAAAATTACAATACTAGATTTTGTTAATGTGGACACTGTTGTAATTTCAAAGCAGAATTTCAAAAAATTGCATGCAACAAAATTGCAAGTAGACTAAAATCGCCCCTTGCAAGGGATTTTTTTTTCTTTATTCGCCATATTTAATTGATATTTGAGAAATATATTTTACCGCCGTTAATTGTAGTTTTATCGGCGGTGATTTGAGTATAGTACCTTTAGTTTGTGGTTTTATTGGAAAGTGAAACAAAAAAATTCGGGATTCAAGCATTTTTTTATGTGTATAGACTATCTACACTTTCAACGTTTTAATCAATATCAACTTCAAACAATTTTAATTACCAATGGATATAACTAATGAAAATACGCAATTGCTAGCTGGTTACTTGCATCAAACTTTGAGTCCTGATCCTAATGTAAGGAGACCTGGTAAGTTTTTGGTTTATTTTAAATACCACAAACATTTTTTATACATGTCTTTTATTGCAGCTGAAAAGTTTCTGGAATCTACAGAAACTCACCGCAATTTCGCAATATTGTTATTGAATTTAATAGATGATTCTAATTCAAACATAATAATTCGTGTAGCCGGCTCTATAGCTTTTAAAAACTTTATAAAACGTAATTGGGTAATAAATGAGGTTAGTGTGCTAACTAGAAAATATTGTTTTTCCAAGATTTAACGTTTACCATTTTAAGATATACCATTTATAATTGTTTAAAGAAAATACAACGCATTTAATTTCTAAAAATTACACTTACGTGTGAATCCGTTTTAATATATTTTAAAATAATTGATTAAATTGTAAGAAAATAAAGCTTTCTTAAAATCAGCTTCACTTTTACCACGTTTTTGCCAATTTGTATATATTTATAATTATTACAAATATAACCGTTCTCACTGATAATTGAGAATATATGTATGTATGTGTATCAACAAAACGTGTCTATGTACATATCTTGCTTGTGTAAATCTATTTTCTTGATTTTCGCTATAATATAAATCGACAATAATATCCATTCATGTAAATACTTTTTACTTCCACAGCAGGTTAAAAGTGAATTGATATTCTTCAAATTTGACTTATCCAACGTGATATTTAATTTTGGCAGTTTGATATTAAATGTTGGCAATTTTATGACAAACTCAACTAAAAACTGTTGTGTAACGTAATAACTTAAACGAGTTTGGTTGTGCATAACCAAATTGAGTTGAGTGGAAGAAATAGTAATTCTTATTAGTAAATTGTACATTGATGCCTAATCGTGTCGCTATCGGACTATAAAAACAAATCTAAAGTTAATATTACACGATTGCCGCCAATACGATAATCTGTTCCGACTTTCATTATGCTAAATTGGTGCACAATAAAAAAAAGTGTACCAATCAAATACTCTGCAGCCGCATTATTTTCCCATTTTTTTCCAAATTTGATTGCCGCAAGATTGTGAAAAAGATTTTTTGATAATAATTGCCACATACCAGTTACAAAATCATTCTAACATGCGCCAACACCAACCGCAAGCTGTTTTATTTTCCAGCAAATAAGTACAAATACATATTTTATGAACTTTGTTTTTTTGTTTGCATTGCTACATAAAAAGATTTCGTTAAAAACAAAGAAGTCAGCGGCTGCTTTTTATGTTTTATGTTTATAAAAAGCACAAAAAAAATTTATTTCAGCTTTAATAGAAAGAAAATTTTTAGAAGTTTTGAAAAAGATTTATGCAAAAACAATATAATGTAATTTTTTATTAAATTAAAGTTTATGTTCCAATTTTACCAAAAAAAAAACTTATTTTATTTAGAATTTGTTAGAACACATTATAGTGTACCAAAAAAATGGCATATTTCTTGTCCTTGTATAAAATTTTAACAATGTACATACATACATACATATGTATATCTTTTTACATATAAATGTTTTCAATTTTGTTGGTTTTGTTTGCTTATTTAAGTGATCAGAAATATTATTGAGGTGTTCCTAAAAATTTTTCCTCAAATAAACAAAATAAAATAATCATCCTTATTCTCCATTTCGATTAGAATCGTATATTTCTCCGTTTTTCAAATTTAGTATTATGCGTTCCGTTCGACGCATCATTTCAGTTTGTTTTTAGATCGAATGTATTCTGCGTTATAGTCGCAACTACGATTTTTCAAGTAGTTTATTTACCAGCGGAAGTTTTTTCGATGTGTACTTCTATAATTAATAAGGTGTATAATTAAATTTGAAGCTTTGTTTAATTTATTTTAGGTCACCGTTATGGCAACAATACTAAAAAAAATTCTTTTTTTTTTATAATTAAGTTACTCCGCTTATGGTTTTATAATTTTTGCATGTGTGCCATAAACACGCAGTGTGACCTCTGAGAAGCCTGCCCTTAATAAGAAATCTGAGCATAGACCATATATGGTTTATAAAAAATTCATAAAGATAATTTTACATTGAGAGCTATATGCTATGAACTTTTGCAAATATTTAAAATTAATTCTTCTAAGTGCAATTTCATTAAGTCTGTTTTTTATAAGGATCTTAAACTACCAGATCTATTATTCAAAAGGAAAATGATTTTATATGTAGAAACTTTTAAAGAATTAGGAATTATTTAGCTATTGATTTGTATCAGAATCCTACTTTTTCAAGTATGTCCAAACCGGATTCTCATATACATACCTACAGAATATAGAATGACTAATAAAAAAGCACAATTTAGTAATCACGCGTTTACCTTTAGATGCTTCAGAACCAAAAATTTATAAATTGTTAAATTTATATTTAGATTTTTGAAAAGTTTATAGAGATCAGATATTTTTGATAAAAACAAATTTCTGATGGAATTTTGCTTGTTGAATACTGTAGAGAGAATATTTTGTAGAAACAGAGATAATATAACATGTAATTAGTTTTTAAAATGCAATGTAGAGGAAATTGAAGTGGAATTTGTAGATACAACTAAGAATAAACTTTGGGGCAGATCGGACTAGAGCAATAGTTGTTTTACATCTTGTCTTGATTTTAATACTACTCCGACAACAATCAGTTCGTACGCCTGTATGTTTTTTAATATTTTAAATTTCTGCTATTATTTTTAGTTAAAAACAAATGTTTTTAATAAAAAGTTTGTTGTTTCCTAAAAGCTAAAAGTTTTATATCTTAGAAATAATAGTAAAACAAAAAAAATTTACAAAAACAGCAGTTTAAATCGCGAGATCCATCGACACACAGTCAAAAAATGCAAACCAAGAACTGACAGCATTTAATTCGTACGACAGTCAAAAATATGGTATATTATTTTTATTTAATACTTTGCTACGTCGCCTTTTGTTTTAATAACATCTTTGATTCTTTGTGGAATTGTTCTCACTAATTTTTCACACTCTTCTGGAGTTATGGAGTCCCAAATGTCCTGTATTTTCTGCCTTAAAGTCGGAATCGTCCTCTGAGCGTCATTTCGCAATTTTTTTTTTCATAATCCCCAAAAGCGACACGATAGAGTTCAAATCTGGGCTCGAAGATGGCCAGTCAAGGTTATAAATTTTATTACGGCTCAACCAATTTTTAGTAATTTGGGCAGTGTACCACGAGGCACCATCTTATTGAAAAATTAATTCGTATACATTGCAAATAATCGATATGGGAGGCAGCAAGTTGCTTTCCAAAATTTGGATGTACTTGGATGCATTTAAAGTTCCATCGATAAATTGGAGCTGACCTACTCCATTTGATGACATGCATCCCCAAATCATTAAACTTGCTGGGAACTTCGCTTGTCACTTCAAACAGTCTAAATAAAGGCTTCGTTGGATGTTCTTATTACTTTGGTTTTACTTTCATGTTTGCATACTTGGAAAGTCGATCCATCACTAAATATGATTGAGTCCCACTGCGGCTGTACCCTCAAACTTTTATCCTTGGGAAATTGTAATCTTTTTTTCTTTTGCAGCGCAGTTAACAGTGGTTTTTTCTTATCCTAAAATTTAAATTGAATGCACTAGTAAACCTTTATTTAAAACTCTCCTTATAAAAGTTATATTCCAATTTGTGCAAATGTTTCTGAGCCCATTCAGTGCTAAAATTTCTGCCGAACTTTTCCGACCATTCAATACTCGAATTTCCCGTTCAAGAATTTGCAAGAATAGTATGTATTTGATAGAATGCTTGTAACCATAAATATAGCGTAATTTTTTCAAAAAAATAAATACAAAATTCTCATTAATTTTTCGCAAGTTGTTTAATATTTGAATTACTTAAAATCAACAATCACTGCGCATTTAAAATTTATTAGCAAACAATTTACATCGATGATAATATACCTCTAAGCATACACTGTACTTCACGTTTGTAGTAGTATTTGATCGGTGAAAAAATAACTAATAAAATGCTACCAGTCACCAGATGTGCTGTTAAAAACTAACTTCGGGTTTATCAATATCTATCGGAATTGCTGTAGAATGCATTGGAGGAATAAGGATATCCACTGAATGGCTAACCATGAAAAAAAATTTACCCGCATTCGTTCTAGCTTTAGAATTGACAATTTATATTCTAGTACAATTCTCAAAACAGGTACAGTTGTGCTAACGTTTACGTGAATACCTGCTGAAGAGCTTAACTTCACGGTGCACTTAGCACTGAGTAAATTAATGCATTTACTAAGCCCCCATGCAAAGCACAGGTGGCAATTCTTAATAGGAAGATTCAGTCCCAACCAAGCGCCTTGCTGAAGCGTTCGGCACTGTCCAAGCCTTACTAGTAGGCACTTCGCGGGATAGACTCTCCCGCCAGCTTCGGGGTAATCACATCATGCCTATTCTATCCCTGTAATTCAGAACCAAGTCAAGAATTACAAGATGGACGCCCTCAGAAGGGGAGAACCATCTGCTGCCTACTAGCGTCTGTTGAATAGCAACAACACCTAGATAACTAATCGCTTGACCGGGATCGTATCGAGCGTTAGCATCAATAAGATACCAGCCACTCAAGAGAAATCTCCCAAGCAACTTTTGGTATCAACCACATGCCACTACGTGATCTCCGAGGAGGCCTCACCAACAACCGGTCACAACTTCATTCAATGTTGTAAGCCGGAGCGAACTTGGTCTATGGACAAAGTCACTAAAGCCGCACAATTTTATCCACGAGCATAATCATTTAACTCCGTGGAGTGTGAACTAAGTCCGTCATCGATAACAGTTCGGTTCAGGTATTGTGCAAACCCAAAATCACTCACTGACCTACGCAAAAGAAATTCATTGTGGGGCTGCCGGTACCCGTAGCGCCAGTATATAGCAACTGGTGGTGCTTTCGGAGAGAGCCCCCAAAAGAACTCTCCTACAATATTCGACCCTGAATCGATCTGGTTATGCTAGACCTATCCCAGACACACAAGCAAGCTTGCCTTTGCCTTTTAATTACTTGGAAGCGCATCCGTTACCATGTTATTTCATGGATTGGGCAGCCACCTGCAAGTTTTACCGGTAGCTGCCAAAGGCCTGAGGTCTGGGAACGCAGGTTACCGTCTCCCCAGAGTGCCCTCCACCAAAATGTAATTTCGCCCAGATGCGTCCCGTACTACCCTGGGGGCCAAAACAGGTACAATTGTAATCATCAAAAATCAATTGTAATCAAATGCAATATATATCAGAAGACGATTATATTCTTTTAGATTAACGTATTTTCTGTGCCGTACATTTTAAATTACTCATTTCTTTATTTCAAGTAACTAAAGCAATTGTATATTAGGGGTATATGGATGGTATAACAATTCACCTTAAAAATACAATTCAATAAAGTACACATTTCTGGTGCAAGTAAGATTGAAATGGTATTTTATTTGATTAATTTCTATAAGATAGGATTAATGCGCTTATCATTTTCACTTCTAGAATGTATTTATATCGATGATTCTTGACCTTATTTTTATTAGAAAAGATGAAAAAAATTCCATCACCTTCGAGTTTCAAATTTGTAATTTCGCGATTGTGAAAATTCAAAATATTGCTTTTATTTATCTAACTTACAATTTTACTTTATATATATGTACTTTTATTGGATTTTAAGAAAAATGTGATTTTGACCAAATTTTATATGCATGCTCTATGGGGCGTGAGAGTGCTTCTGTGTAGTTTAAAGTTCGTGCGACAGGGCGCAAAATTAGTTGTTTCATGTTTTGCCCGATAGAGATTGGCGCCATAATCCTATGCTCTGTGTTAGGTGCTTCATCGGTTTGTATCGGCGTTAATTAATAATTTATAATTATAAAAATTGAAATTTTTACATTTTAAAATACATAAAATATGAAAAAAACAAACTATGGGTGTTATTGCAATTTTGATTTTTGAATAAAAAACATTTTTTCCTTTATGAATAAGTTAATATTACCGCCATAATTGTTTGGTGCAGTGTACAAACGAATAAAACATAAATTCTTATGAATTAAAATATTTATGAAAATATTTGTTCTAAAAAATTTAGGAAAATAAGTATTGTACAAAGTATATTTTTCCTGAATTTTGATATATGGAGCTGCACAATTTAATATAATCTGTGTTGTAGTATATGAATGTAGCGGTTGTCATTGTAGATAGAATCTCTCACAGTTTGAAAAGCAAAGCTATCAATTAAGAATAAAATTTGCAAAATTGCACGTCACACTGCTGTCCAATTACAAATCAGACGGATACTATTAAAGACTATGTTTCACTACCCTACACAGTCGTACAATTCATTCACACGAAAATGTAATAATAATTCCATCCTCCAAACAGCTCTTTCTTCGCGTATTGTAGTAAACGCAACTCTGATCGTATGAAAACTGTCATCTTATAAAACTGTCAACTTCCATAAAGTTCTTATAATCTTTTGCTTGTCAAAAAAAAACTGAAATTTTTAGGCCACACTTTCTACTTTTTCTGCAGGCATGCCATGTTTGACAAATCATTCGGCTGTGGAAGGTAGTTTATCAGGCCCTTAAGTTAACTTTCATAAAATTTCTTGTTAAACTTAAAGGCTACTTTTTATATCAACATAATAACTCATTGTATATAATACATGTACATACTACTTATAGAGATTTATCATAAATTTCTTTATAGAACTTGGAAATTCCTGATAAAATTCACATTGATGACCGTAACACTATCAAAACAATGATTATTACACTTATGCTATCTTCTCCACCACCTGTGCAAAAACAACTAAGTGATGCTGTTAGTATTATTGGAAAATATGACTTCCCTCAAAAGTGGCCCCAACTTGTCGATGAAATGGTTGCCAAATTTGCCACCGGGGATTTTAATGTTATAAATGGTGTTTTGCAAACAGCTCATTCCCTTTTCAAACGTTATCGTTACGAGTTCAAGTCCCAACATCTATGGGAAGAAATTAAATTTGTTCTGGACCGTTTTGCGAGGCCATTAACTGATTTAATTTTAGCCACAATGCAGCTGACTAAAGTGCATGAGAATAACACGGATGCATTAAAAATTATTTATGGTTCTTTAGTTTTAGTGTGCAAAGTATTTTATTCGTTAAATTCACAAGAGTTGCCTGAGTTTTTTGAGGATAATATGTCCACGTGGATGAAATCTTTTCATGAACTTTTGACTGTAGATGTGACTTGCTTACATACGGGCGATGATGAAGACGCTGGTGTATTGGAACACTTGCGTTCACAAGTGTGTGAAAATATTTGCATGTATGCTCAAAAATATGAAGAAGAGTTTGCACCGTATATGGAAACTTTCGTTACAGCTGTGTGGGAATTGTTAGTTAAAACTGGTATGCAAACAAAATATGATGCGGTAAGAACCAAATTTTTAAGGTTGAAAATTAAAATAGTATATGTCTATTTTAGTTGGTTTCCAATGCTTTGCAATTCTTATCAGTGGTTGCAGAACGTTCACATTATCGGAAAATTTTCGAAAATCCTGAAATCTTGGCTAATATATGTGAAAAGGTTGTAATACCTAACTTAGATTTTCGCCAATCAGACGAAGCACTGTTTGAAGACAGTCCAGAGGAGTATATTCGACGTGACATTGAAGGTTCTGACATCGATACAAGACGTAGGGCTGCTTGTGATTTGGTAAAAACATTGTCGCAGAATTTTGAAGAAAAAATTTTTGGTATTTTTGGACAATACTTACAAATATTGCTAGCAAAATACAAAGAAAATCCTGTAATTAATTGGCGTGCAAAAGATACGGCAGTTTACTTGGTAATATCATTTGCTTCAAGAGGTGGAACCAAGAAACATGGAATAACTCAAACATCGGAATTGGTGCCTTTGTCAGAGTTTTGTGGCCAACAAATTATACCTGAGTTAGAAAGACCAAACAGTATGGATAAATTTCATAGCGGTTTTCACTCCTAGTAAACTGTTTTATAAAGTAAATTGTAATTTAACACCTTTAACTCCTTTGTCTAAAATTATAAAAAACAATCGATAATTTATCATAAAAAACATTGATAAAACTGATCATTATTTATAAAATATTTGAAAAAGCTCAATCTTAATAATAAAAAATCGTATTCAATATAGAACTCCAATTTCCATATAGAGAGTAAAAACCGCTAATATTGTTTGTACTATATGTTCTCATTAAAAATTTTTTATTTCCAGTTAATGAACTTCCTGTTTTAAAATCGGCTGCAATTAAGTTTGTTATGGTATTTCGTAGTTTATTAGGTCAAGAGACCTGGTTAACAGTAATGCCTCTTTTGATACGTCATTTACTGGCTGAAAGTGTAGTGGTCCACAGTTATGCTGCCTGTGCTTTGGAAAAAGTTTTCATAATGAAGGATACGTCTAACTCTTTCATGTAATAAAAAACAACCGATCTTATGTATCTAGAAGATGTGATGAAAAAATAACCGTTATAACTCACCGTTGTAACTCAGGAAATTTGAAAATAACAGTTATTTTTGGTCACACTTCGTATATGCATTAGATAGCTTTTTATTTTATGTAATTAATATGTTTATTTAGTTTTGGACCTCAGTATTTGGAACCTTTAGCTAAAGACATGCTAAGCAATATGTTTCAAGCTTTGTCTTTGACCGGGTCAAATGAAAATGAGTACGTTATGAAAGCCATAATGAGGAGTTTTTCAACATTACAAGAACATTCTTTACCATTTATGGCTGTTGCTTTACCTCGTTTAACTGAAATTTTAACAACGGTGGCTAAAAATCCATCCCGTCCACATTTCAATCATTATTTGTTTGAAACACTCTCTTTGGCCATAAAGTAATTTTTTAACTGATTTCTTAAAAAAAATATGAATTATTTTGTTAATGTATTTTTTAGAATAGTTTGTAAAATGGAAGTTTCAGCTGTTAGCTCTTTTGAAGAAGTCTTGTTCCCAGTTTTTCAAGGAATTTTACAGCAAGATATTTTAGAATTCATGCCATATGTTTTTCAAATGCTGTCATTGTTATTGGAAATTCGTGAGGTTTCCGGACCTATACCAGAACCTTATTGGGCCCTATTTCCCTGTCTTTTAGCTCCACCATTATGGGATAGATCGGGAAATGTAACACCACTTATACGTTTAATATGTGCTTTTATTAAGCAAGGTTCGCAGCAAATCGCATCAATGGAGAAATTGGTGAGCGCTTCTTATATTTTTAAAAATATTGTACATAAATATTGTTAGTACATATTTATATATTACTAAACAAATTTTTCCGTTTCAGAATGCCATTTTAGGTATATTCCAAAAAATGATAGCTTCTAAATCTAACGATCATGAGGGATTTTACTTGTTGCGGAATCTTTTGTGCTATTATCCTCAGAACTATTTACATGCTAGTATGCGTCAAATATTTGCTCTTTTATTTCAACGTTTGTCACTGTCAAAGACTACTAAATTTGTTAAGGATATTATTGTTTTCTTTTGCTATTATGCTGCAAAATTAGGTGCAGATGCTTTGGTGAATCTTATTGACCAATTACAAGACAATATGTTTGGCATGGTAGTCGAACGTATATTTATTCCAGAAATGGCAAAAGTATCGAATGAGCATGATCGTAAAATCGTTGCAGTGGGTATATCGAAAATACTTTGTGAATGCCCAGTAATGTTGTCTCCCCCGTATAATCAAAACTGGTGTAGATTGTTGCAGGCCTTGGTAGAACTTTTTGAATTGCCACCAGATAAAACAATTTTAGAATGCGAGAATTTTGTTGGGCCAGATGATATAACTAGTTATCAGGCTGCATTCTCCCAGCTTTGTTACGCTCAACCAAAAACACACGACTTCTTGGTGGAAGTGCCAGATGGTCGAAAATATTTAATCGATTCCTTAGCTAAATTGGCTGAATCACTTCGTGTGGACATAGCTCAAATGCTTTCAGCTATTGGAGAAATCCATAAACAAGCTATACGAAAATATTGTACCCAATATGATATTCATATTTTTTAAGTTAAATTTACTTAAACTTTCTATTATTTGCCACTATTTTATTTTACAAAAAAATTATTTTAAAGAATCTGTTAAGATAAAATTTTTATAAAACTTAAAAATGAAGATTCAATAATTTTATGAATAATAAATATGTGAGTGAGATAATCGAATGTTAATTTTTTCTTTCCTCATTGAATTTTTATTAGAAATCAGAATTCAAAAGCAGTTTTAAATCTTAGTACAAAAAATGCAAAATGCGAAAGAATGACAAAAAAAAACTGACTGCAAATTGAAAATACCTGGAAACGATAATCGTCGTGAGCAAATGAATTGCAAATTTAATAAATTTTTGAAGTTAATTGGTATTGTTCATGAAATAATATATAAATATATAAGAAATTAATACTCCTACTTCAATCATTAAAGATCGATTAAGGAATAAAGTAGAAAGAAACTAAATAAGAGGCAATATAAAAATAAATGTTGCAAATATATTAATAAGGTTACAAAAGCAACACTACCAACATAATCCTACTATAATTTATACGTTTGTATCAAGGAAGCTTTTAAACAAATAATAACTGAGCAAACCGGAATTCCTGATAACAACTTTATGAAGTGTCAGATTATGTCAGTAACGAAGGATCGGAAATCTGGAATTTTTATGATAGTTTCATAGCGCTCTTGATCATATCATGTATATAGAATTCCGCTATATCAAACCTACATACTAATAACCTTATATCGTCTTTGGATGGGAAAAGTTTAAAAAGTACAAGTACATTAGTGACTCAGGGAGGTGACCAGCTGTCTAATCAATTTTATAGTAAAATAAACAAAAGCAAAAAAATATGAAAATTTTATTAAAAACACATAAAAAAACACATATATAAAAAGATATACATATCGTCACCTAAAATGCAAAATAGCGTATCATCAAAAAAGTCAAAATTGAGTTTTTTATTGAATACGAAGCATTACAACATATTACATATGTGCACAAAATTTTAAACTTCTGCTATTATAAATAACCAAGTTATAACCAAAATTCAAAAGAACGTATCATCAAATGCATGATTATCTTAAACAAAATAACGTATCATCACTCAGGCTAAAGAAACCATCACCCTTATTGTCTTTGGCGTAGTCGAAAAACGCCAGCTGGCGTTTTTGCTGTCGTATTTTCAATTTTATGTTACCGTCTAAAATTTTCGACAAGCAAAATTTTGTAAAAGATTAGCAATGTAAAAGAATACGGTATTTTAATTTTCTTTGAAACATCCTGTGTAAAGATCTGTCAAACAAGTGTATATTTTTAAATAAAAAGAGTACATATAGTGAACTATTTTTCTATTTGGTGATATTTTAGTGTAATTTTATTTGTGGAAAATGTTAAGCTTTTTACTTATCGTCATCATCTGAAGATGAAGAAGCAGCCAGCATTAATGAAATAAATGCTGTAAGGAAGCAGTTAAGGCAGCAAACAAAAATTTTTGCACTTCCAAACAAAAAGTAAGTTTAAAATCATTGATTGGTTTAAAGCCGTGTTTGGATAAAATATTTTAAACACATTTTCTTAAATAGAATACATTTACAATATGAATTGAATTTTTGTTAATTTTTAGGTGATGCTGGTTATCCGCTAGAGCGTACCTTATAACACCATTTCGATTTTTTACAGTTTTTTTTAAAAGGTTGTTGTAATGTGTATGGCTGTTCAAAAAATAAGATAAACAGGTACCGCTGTATGGTTTGTACAAAAAAATAACAGTATGCAAATTTTTTTTTGTTAAAGTTCTTGAATGAAGCTAATATTATCCACATTTTTTTCTGTAGAAAGATATTTTTTAGAAACTACATAACTAAATAAATAAAATAAAAATATTACATCATTTTACTTTTTATTTCTTCCAGTTCAACTTTTTTTCTTTTAATTTCTAGTTCAGCCTTCCATATTTCTAATAGAGCTTTTCTATTTTCTTCTTTGTGTTTTAGTTCCTCCTTATATAAACGAAGTTTCTCTTCTTTGGCCTTACATATTCTCCGGGTGTATTTCTCCATTTCGGATAATTTGTTTTTCAAATCCAAGAACAACTCTTTCTGCAATTTTACCTGTTGTTCCAACAGCTCAAATTTGTCTTGGTTTCTATTTTTTTTTACCTTGGTCCTTCTAAGCGGTGGTGGCGTAGAAGATATACCATGTTCTTCCATTTCAGTAATGTCGATGTTAATATCTGCATTTGGCTGAGGGTCTGGTGATGCAGTTATCGTTCTTTTAATTCCAAAGGAATCTTTATGTTGCACAACATCACGCATATCTAATAAACTAATAACTGCTTCTTCGACAGCAGAAAAACTGAATTTTTTGAATGGCCCGCCACCAGTGGCGTAACTTTCTGCTTTATTATGAACCATTTTTTTTTTAGTTTAAATTTAAAGTCAGCCCACACCTTCATCCAACCTTCTCCCGAACGCGATGGAGGACCCATACAATTCAAATCCTCCGAAATAGCGTTCCACTCTTCCTTAACATTGACTTTCCCTACACCTTTATGGAACCCCTTTGCCAAGTAGGGTTTTTGCTCCATTATTTCTACTAATTTGGCAAATTGTGCGGCAGTTGTAATCTTTATTCTAAAATATACACCAGCATTAGCCACATATGTATGTAAAAAGAAATTTACATGTCAATAATTTTAATTTTTTGCATACTTACATTTTGCTTGACTTTATTTAAATTAAATTTGATAACGTCGTGATCAATTTTCTTAACGACAAAATTTTGTGTATTTGACAGGCGAATACGCCAAACACGGTATGGTTTTTGTAATAGATTTTAAAATTGTCGTATTTATTGGCGTTTTTCGCCAACCACGGTAGCATTTTAAAAATACGCCAAACTTTCGCCGCGAAAACGCCAAAGACAATAAGGGTGCATATCTCATCTCCATTATACACATACATTTACTAACCCACACATAAAACTCCATGGTATATAAATAATATTTACAATGTGTATATCAAGGGCGTAGCCAGGATCTGAGCTAGGGAGGGGCAGAAATTTTTTTCATGCCAAGCAGAAGCGTACACTTACTAATTGGCCAAGTAAATTAAAATGTGTCAAATTCTGAGATCGACTTAAATCAAATTTAGCGCATGTAAGGTAAGTTTTTTAGTATCTATTCGTATGAATATTTCGCAATTAACCTCAGCAGCTGCCCCCTCTGCCCCTACCTGGCTACGCCCGCCCATGGTTTGTTCTCTATAAGACCCAATTTACATTTGCAAATTTTAGTTTGGCAAATTCTTCTCCATTCTGTTTTAAAATTTGTTTGCCATTTACACAGCCAAATTTTAGTTTGCCAAATTTTTTGTTTCTTTTCGTATGTTCTTTCTTAATTTTTGACATTTCATTCGGTGGTTGGTTTTTAAGCAAACACGCATGCACAAAGCACACACGCATGCTGTGTAAATGTGAAATACATAGGAAATAATACATTGTGAAATACATATTTTTTATTTCAATATTCATATAATATTTAATTTATTTATATTTATTTATTGATTTCTTCAAAAAGGTTTTCCCTATGAAATTAATAAGATGTTCTTCTTGAAAAAAAAAACTTAGAGATATCTTGTAAATTTTGTTCTATTTTATTAGGTGCTATTAGGCACATGTTGCTCTGTGTAGTCTTTTTATTTTGGTAAAGCTTACAAATTGAAAATAGTTTTTAATAGTTTTTTTTTTTTTTAAACTAAGCAACTGTTTTACTGAATTAGAAAAAAAACAAAAGGAAATAATCGAAATGGAGAAAAATATGCGCTTTCCTACTTTGACGAAACAAACTCACCCTCCAGAAAAATTAGGAAAAAAGTACACAGCAAAATTTTTTTTTTTAATATATTTATTGCAAATAAAATTGTTAAAACAACAACCAATTAAATTTTTTTTGTTTTAAAAATTAAAAATATATTTCAGTCTTGTAAAAGTATAAATTCAGTTGCTTCATATATGTATATGTAAAAGTATATCACATTAATTACTAGATTATTTTCTAAAACATTTGTTTTAAAAAAAAAATGTAAAAAACTATGGTGTACGTTGCAGCGCTTCACCACACTGAAGTTAACTACAAAAAACGAATTATAAAATGAAAAACAATGTCAAATATACAATTTCATCATGAAAGTGCAACTCTATAAAACAAAGAACAAAGCAACTTTGCGAGAACACCGATGTCTGTACCCCCCCCAATACTCTTTTCCTCTCTCACCATCACTTTAAGAATTTGCCAAACTAAAATTTGCCAATGTAAATTCGGTCTAAGACTCTATTACATTATAACGGTAACATCGAATGATGCTGATGGCAAAAGGTACAGCATAGTACCTTTGACTCTTAAAAGAACAGTGTGAGCATTGAGTCGCGGTAGAAAGACGCTTTTGAAAGCTAACTAAAATTGTAAAAAAAAATGGGCTTCTAAAAAAATTAACAAAAGAGAGGAAAATCAAAAAAACCGAATTAATGGTGAAAGACCCAATTTACATTGGCAAATTTTTGTTTTTTTTTTGTACATGTAGAATTTTCATTAATGATAAAAGTGATGGCGACCTGACCAAACAACTTGAATATGAGTGACTTGGTCATATGACTAGAGTGGAGCACTTTTATTTAACGAATCAGTATGTTTTGAAACGAAATAGTAGAAGTACTAATTTGCGTGTAGTTTTTGATGCATCAGTAAAAACATTATCAATGAAATCACTTAACAACATATTATGCACGGGACAAACTATTCATGATGAATTCTGATTCTGAACAAACTCTTCTGATATTTCTAAAATGTATCGTATGGTTCTCTTACACTCTAAGCACAGACAATTTTAATTTAAACTTTGGCGTGAAGCTGGCAGTCAACCAATTTCAAAGTGTCAGTTAAACACCGTTACTTACGAATGCCTGCATCACCGTTTTTAGCTATACATAGCTTACGCTATCTAGCTGATCACTTTCATAACTAATACAAAATAGGTTCCGAAGTCATTAATCTGACTTAATGTGCAAACGATTTGCTCACATCAACTTCACTTTACTGTTTAAAAGCTGATTTAAAGTTAAAAAATGTAATTAAAATAACCCTTAAATCAAAAAAAAAAAAAAATATACCACAATAACCAAAAGAGCAACCCTCTCTTCGATATCGTCAATGTTCAACCCAATGGGATTAATATGTCCAATCCCAATTCAACCAAGAATACTCAAGCAAGATTTATGTATGGCATTCGGAGGTTTAACAGTAATCAAAAGACAAGTTTTTATCACTTTTTATCACTTTATCGATCTAGAAAATTTTCATTTAATAAAAATTTTTCGTTTTGTATTTGTATTTGCATGGTTTCAACGACGCAAGTTATAGGTGCCCATGCATCAAGACTTCAACATTATATTAAACACATTTTGTAAACAAAAACATTAAATATATTTTGTAAACAAAAACATTAACTTTAAAGATAAGAAAGAATTACTTAGGACCCAATTCTGAACCTCTGATCGAATATATGTAATTATGTTCTTGTAAACAAAAACATTAAATATATTTTGTAAACAAAAACATTAACTTTGAAGATAAGAAAGAATTACTTAGGACCCAATTCTGAACCTCTGATCGAATATATGTAATTATGTTCTTGTAAACAAAAACATTAAATATATTTTGTAAATAAAAACATTAACTTTAAAGATAAGAAAGAGTTACTTAGGACCTAATTCTGAACCTCTGATTGAATGTATGTAATCATGATCTTGTAAACAAAAACATTAAATATATTTTGTAAACAAAAACATTAACATTAAAGATAAGAAAGAAATACTTCAGACCTAATTATGAAACTTAATTCTAAATATATACAAATATGATTTTGTAAAAACATTTTGTAAAACATATAAGTAGAAAAACTTTTGTAAAAAGATCAGTCATATTCCATGACTCAAGCTAAACTAATAAATGCAAATTGAATAAATAAATAAATAGACGTATCACGTCTAAAAAAATATTTTTTTAATTTCATTTATTTAGCGAACTTTAATTGGCAGTCCTGCCAGGAGGATAATTAAAATTATCCTTCAGAAGACGGGCCATAAGAATCCTTATCGCAGCAAGGACATAAAAAATTCTTCATAGAAGAAATCAACAAATTTTTATAAAAAGTGAACCATAAGAATTTTTGACTCAACAAAGACACAAAAAATTCTTCATAGAAGAAAATTAAAAATTTTTTATAAAAAGTATACCAAAAGAATTCTTGACTCAACAAGGACATAAAAAATTCTTCATAGAAGAAAAACAAATATATCTTTATAAAAAGATTTCCAAACAAGGACATAACGAAATTCCTCATAGGGGAAAAGTGAATCAAATCTTTACAAATGTCAAAAAGACGGTGTGAGTTTGACGAAGAAAACATAAGAAAACCTACAAATAATATGGCAGAAATTAATGTATTGACCCAACTAATGGCAGCATTGCAAGCCACATTGCAAACACTGATGAAAAACCATACAACAGAATTGAATGCCTTAAAAAGCCAAGTTCAACAAATCAGACTAAATCCTCTGGTAATTCATCCCCAACCTCAACTGATGGAAGAAATTTCAGCAAGGATAGTAAATGCCACCGAAGTTAAACTTGAAGTGTTCAAGTCCCTTCCGGTATTCGATGGAGATGTAAGCAAATATAGAGTGTGGAGAGAACACGCATCCCGTATGATGGATAGCATTGAACAACTGAAAAATAAAAACTAAGATACAAGGTGCAGCCTCACAAGTGCTAGCAAGCCATGGCACTATTTTCAATTTTGAAGCCATCAGAGCCAGACTGGATTACACGTAAAGAGACACACGTCCTCTGTATGTTCTACAGGAGGAAATGAAAAAATGTTACCAAGGGAGGAAAACACTAGAAGAATTCCATGATAATATTAATAAGAATTTAAGCTTAATAATGTCAAAAATCTCAATGTCCGCATATGGAATAGAAGCCACTAATGCCATGACAGACCAGTGTAAACAAGACTCCGTCGGAGTGTTCATAGCGGGAGTTAACAACACCTCTATCCAATCTACATTACACGCAAATGCTATACAGGATCTGGGAATATGCTTACACAATTGCCAGAACGATAGAACATGATGGAAGACATCAAAATTAAAAAAAAAAACAATTATATCAACAACAGTTTCGACCAGATAGAGGATATCAATCGGCACCAAGGCCATTTACATCAACATACAACAACCCCCAACCACGGCCAGAACAGATGGACACCAGCTCCGGGTACGCAAATATCAATAAAAATCAACATAACAACCAATAATGAAAAAGACATCGAGAGCCCAGCCCAATGAGGAACAATAACATCATCACCGAAGATGACAACAGCCGCCTAACTGTGGAAACAGGTAAAATAAATAAAACTATCATTAAGAATTTAAACTAAGAAATGGGTTGCCCCAGTTAATTATGCCAGATGAGGAAAAAACATATAAGGTTTTAATAGACAGCGGAGCAAACCATAAATATATTAAAAAATCATTAAAGTTAAATTACACGAAAAAAATAAATCCTATGACAGTTATAATTTATGCATGGAACATCTATAGTAAGTACAAAACAAACTATTAAATTTCTTGGTAAGGATATAGACTTTTTTGAGTTAGACGATATAAATGAGTGTGATTTAACATTAGGATGGAAAAGAATAAATTTATTGAATGCAGTAATAGATATAAAAAATAGGACATTTACAGTCTATAAAAAAGAAAATATTAGTGATATAAGTTATACTATAGATAATGAGATATATAAGGAAAATATAGACAGGTTGATGAAGGATAACAATGGCATAGGACCATTACCTTTTACAACAGTAGTTGAAGCAACAATTAGGACAAAAACAGATGAACCCATTTGGATAACGACTTCGTATATAAAAAAATTGAGAAATTACTACTCGAAGGAATAATCCCTCCCTTATAATTCACCCATTTAGACTGTTCCTAAGAAAGGAGTTGATGAGTCAGGACGACCAAAACGTCGCATGGTCGTTGAGTTTCAAAAATTAAATTCAAATACAATAACTGAAAGATATATTATTCCTGACGTAAATATGACTATACAAAATTTAGGAAAAGGAAAATATTTTACAACCCTAGATTTAGAATGTGGATTCCACCAGGTTAAGATAAGGAAAGCGGATATAGAGAAAACAACTTTCTGTATTAACGGTGGCAAGTATGAATTTGTACTTATGCCTTTTGGACTTAAAAACGCCCCCGCAATATTTGAAAGATGTGTTGATGACGTCTTGAGAGAATATATTGGGAAATTCGCTTACGTTTACATTGATGATGTACTTATATATATATTTCAACACCAGAACATATGAAACACATCAATATCATATTTGATGCATTAAATCAGGCAACACTGAAGGTATCAAATGAAAAATCAAATTCTTTCAAACAGAAGTTGAATATCTGGGTCACATAATTAAGCATAACAAAATTTCGACAAATCCAGAAAAAGTAGAAACAATTGAAAAATATCCTTTGCCACAAACACCAAAAGATTTAAGAGAATTCTTAGGCATGACAGGTAATTATAGGAAGTTTATACAAGGATAAGCTAGCATAGCTAAGCCCCTCACAGTACACTTAAGAGGTGAAAATGGACAAAGAGGAAAAAAGAAAAGTGCCACTACAAAAATAAAATTAGATGAAGAGGCAAAAAAAAGCATTTGATAAATTAAAATAGTGTTTAAAAGAGCAAGTTGAACTTTTCCAACCCAATTATGATAAACCTTTTGAATTAACTACTGATACATCCAACATAGCCATTAGAGCAGTCTTAGTTAAATGAAGGAACCAATATTTTTTCTCAGTAGAACATTGAGTAAAACTGAAGAAAATTATAGCACAAATGGGAAAGAGTTACTAGCAATTATTTGGGTACTACAAAAACTTAGAAATTATATTTACAGTACAAGGGATCTCACAATTTATACCGACCATCAATCTTTAATTCACTCTATATCTGAGAAGAATCCAAACCCAAAGCTAAAACGTTTGAAAGCAATAACCGAAGACTATGGAGCAAAAATTATGTATAAACCAGAACATCAAAATATAGTACCTGATGCATTACCTAGACAAAAAATAAAAACATCATCTATTGGTACGGTTCATTCAGCAGACAGCTCATATACAGAACAAATAAAAGAACGCCATTAAACTCTTATTATCCTAAAAAATTAATTGATATTCAAGAAGAAGAAAAACAAATTGAAATTATTGAAAAAACACATAGTAGAGCGCATAGAGGTTACAAAAATAATATAGTAGAGATACTTCAACACTACTATTGGCCAGAAATAAAGCAACAATGTAAATCATATAATAAGAGTTGCACACCATGCTTATATGGTAAATATGAGAGAAATCCCATGAGAGAACAGCTAGGAGAATCTGATATTCCAAAGGAACCAGGCCAATATATGTATACATATGGATGTATATTTTAATGAAAATAGAACATTCCTTGTAGCAATTGACAAATTCTCAAAATATATAACTTTAAGAGAACTCGATTCCAGAGAAAACATGAGCGAAAAAATTGAAGAAGTATTGATGAATAATTACCCAAGTTGTGCACGATTAATGACAGATAACGAAAAATGTTTTTATATACCAGCAGTACAAATGATGTGTACAAAATACGGAATCACAAAAATTAAAACACCAATTTATAGATCGACATCACACGGACAAATGGAACGCGCACATAGTACAATCTCGGAATTAGCAAGAATATTTAAAATTCAAAACGCAACCACAATAATCGAGGAAATCTATAAAACACTCAGAGAATCAAACAACACAATACATTCGGTCACAGGATTAAAACCAATTGACATCCTATTCAACAGAATTAAATACGACAAAAGCAATATCTTTAAAAAAATTAAAAGAAGTACAACACAGACTGAACCAAGGAACAAAACATCGTCATTTTACACCAAACGAACAGATTTTAGTAAAGATTAAAGGAGTAAGGAAGAAAAACGATAGCAGATACATCAAATATATCGTAAAAGAAGACCGTGAGGACACGATGTTAACCACGAGGTGTACAATTGTACACAAGGATAATATAAAGAACTATACAATTAAAGAGAATGATACACTACCTGATATTAGTCGCAGTGGTCGTAACAAGTGCTCAGGCAGACGTAAAAATAAACAAGTAAAAGTGCTATATTCGACTGTGCCGAATTTTCTATACCCTTCTCCATGGATATGTTCTCTCAAAAAATAAGCAACATAAAGAAGAATTTAAAAACGTACCCATATCGTCATAGTATTACTTCGTGAGGAGGTGTTCACCGATTACTACTTTCTAAGATTACCTTTCTTTCTCTTTCTGCTGCTCTCTGCAGCGCTAGGAATTCTTTGCGACGCCACCCACCAAATTCAAGATCTCCATTGATAACAGCTCCACGGAGGCTCTCATGGCTCCATATCGCAGGCAATCGAAACACAATAGCTATATATAGTTGGAGAAATTTTTGTAACACTGTGTGCATGCATGTACAAAAATGCTTAAGAAAACTATGATGGCAAAAAAACACTTCATATGCCAGAATACTATACAATCGTATTGCAAACACATAAAAGTATACACAAACAAAACCACCACCAAATGAATTTGCGTTTGCTACAACAAAAACAAAAAACAAAAACAAAAATTTTCTATTCATATACATAAGCATCCCGCCACGGATCCCCAGTGGCTCCGTTGCTTTACAAATATACTCAAAAAAAAAAAAAATATAGCACATATGTCGTTCAAAAAGGGTAAAATTAAGAAAAAATAGTCGTTTATCTACCCAACTTTATAATGAAATTTTAACAGCAAGTTTGGCTGCAAACGTAGACGTGCTTGTCAATACACATGGTCTTGGTTTGTTACTCAGCGTGGATTTTTTGCATTTTCTTCATATAAATATATGAAATTATTTTTTGGCTATATTTTTTTTATTTATCGGCCGATTTTGCTTTTTTTATATGTGGTACTTTTGAAAGAAATTAGAACAGATAGGTAAAAAAATTTTTGATTTTAGACAAAATTTAAGGTCAATTTTGAGCGCAACAAAATTACCGGAAGGAAATGAGGACAGACAGGCAGACAGACAGACAGACAGACAGACAGACAGACGAAATACTCCCCTTCTTATAACGATCCAGAATATATATACGTTATATGGTCGGAAATCAATATTTATTGAATATCCTTTTTGGAGGGGTATAAAAACCTAAACAACCAAAAATATGTCCTAACCAAAAGTGATGACGTTCTCCTATATGATGAATATTCGTATCTTTTTCATGTAACTAATTTAACAAAAATCCTCACACCAACTAAATGAACATAAACGACACACATGATCCTTAAATTTCCTCGGATCAGCATTGAAATTTATTACAGGGATTCCTGACCATTACGATTTCATAAAAATGCAAACAACAATAAATAAACTAATAGATAATAATGAAAAACAACGCATAATAAATTCAATGTTCGAAAAACTCATAGACGGATTACAAGACCGAGTGCTCGAAAGCCACATCATCATTGAACAAGTACATGATCAACTACTACTACTGTTAGAACAATTAATGCTGCAAAAAATATTGAATCTCTGAATTTAGACGACATAAAAGAAGTAGTAAAGCATGAATTAATTTCAGTACCTATAATTAATATTTTCGAATATTCAGACACACATATAGCAGGGACCGAAGATTTATTTATAGCTATCTATAAATATCCTATCTTAAACAATCACTGTAAACTATTCAAATTCACGGCTATAAGTTTTAAACATGGAAAAATACAAATAGATGAACAAATTGCCCAATGCAACAAAGATGAAAATTAAATTGCAGAAACTTCCTGGGAAGAAATATTTGTAAAAGAAACAATGACACAGATGCATGTATAATTCCGCTACTTAACAACAGAAATAGTAAGAGCACAGTTATTCAAGAATTATTAGAAATTGATGAAGGATTCATTTTGATAAATGGTAATCCTTAAGTTGATAATATGACTACTACAGGGATAACATTAGTAGCATATAGTGACAAAGTTGAAATAGATAATAATACTTATAGGAATATATACGACAGGCTCATAGAAGCAATTCATATAAAGCATGACAAAAATTTTGAAATAACAAAACTATCTATTTTAGATCGTGACAATGCATTCAATAAAATTGATTCATTAAAAAACTTGATAATTCCAAATGAACAACGTCCAATATATTCAACTTTATATACAATACTTTTCATAACCATAAGTTTTTCTATTCTTTATACAGGAGTTAAAATTTTTAAATATGTATCATTGTATAAGAGAAAGAACATAGAACAAAACTTTAAAATATATTATGACCAACAGGTTGAGAAAATTAATAGAGCTCGGGACTCTCTCGTTTAACACAGGGGACAATTACAGTTGCCCATGCATAAAGACTTCAACATTATATTAAACACATTTTGTAAACAAAAACATTAAATATATTTTGTAAACAAAAACATTAACTTTAAAGATAAGAAAGAGTTACTTAGGACCTAATTCTGAACCTCTGATCGAATATATGTAATTATGATCTTGTAAACAAAAACATTAAATATATTTTGTAAACAAAAACATTAACATTAAAGACAAGAAAGAAATACTTCAGACCTAATTATGAAACTTTATTTTAAATGCATACAAATATGATTTTATAAAAACATTTTGTAAAACATATAAGTAGAAAAACTTTTGTAAAAAGATCAGTCTTATTCCATGACTTAAGCTAAACTAATAAATGAAAATTGAATAAATAAATAAAGAGACGTATCACGTCTAAAAAAATATTTTTTTAATTTCATTTTTTTAGCGAACTTTAATTCGCATCAATTCATGTATATGAATGATGCTTTTATGCAAGTACCACAGATTGGTATGGGAATTTTGCTTTTGACAGCAAAATATTGAATAATACCAAAAAAAAAAACACAATGCTAAAATTGGATCTTTGTGGAGCGGATCTGCTTGCGAAATTATATTGCAAAGTTACTCCTATATTTGCAAAATTGAAACCACAAACATATCATTGTAGTCTTACAGTGGCTTCAAAAATATTCATCCACACTTCTTATGTTTGTCGGATATCGAACATCGGATATTCAGGAGGGAACTGAATACTGCGCATGGCGCCATATCCCCACGTTCTTTATTCCGGCTGACTTTATAAGTAAAGGATGTACCGTAAAGGATCTATAAGAATCAATTTGATTGCGAGGCGCAGCTTTTCTTAAACAATTCATTGAACATTGGCCAACAAAAATGTTAGTTCAGAATGATTATGTTGTAGATTGTGCGAAAATAAATCCCGTTTTTAATTGTCAACTTGGTGAAAATGAAATGATTAAATTAACCAATCGCATAAGTTCCTATAACCGCCTTCTCAGAATGATTTGCATGATGTTCAGATTAAAGAACAATGAAAATACGACGATCTTTACTTTGCATGGAATATACAGCAACACTATTCTCCAGAAATCATTAATGGCGTTTTCTTTTCTACAATAAAAATGTTGCCCTGTGAAAAGGTGCCTTTATAAATTTTTTGACCGCCCTGTGAAAATGCTATTTTTTATTTAACGAGAAAAGAACACAAATTTGAAAAAAGTGCATCGCCTTGTGTTTAACAGCTGCTAACAAAACATTTATGTATATTTTATGAAATGTGAGAACAAAAATGTTCAGTTGCCAGATTGCTAATTCATTTGCTTGAGAAAAGAAAAATTTTTTATTTTAATATCTCATATAATTACACAGCCGTATTGTGGTCTTTTGTTTGTTTTATACGATACAAAATAATTATTAAAATCTAATTTTCTGACTCTTTCAACTCAAAAGCACTTTATTTGAACATTGGCTGGTAAGAAGGCAATTTCTACCCTGTTGATTTGATTGTTGCGAAGGGGCAACAGTTTTACAAAAGAACACGCAACCTTTTCAGAGGACAAAATTTTTTTGAGAAAAGAATACAAAATTGCCCTCCCTGCGGGTAGTGTGGTCTTTTTTTGTAGAAAAGAAAACGCCATAAACCTTTTTCAAAACATGCTTTTCAAACAACCTATTCAAAACATCGACGTGTTCTCTTTACTACGAGTTGGAGGTCTACTGGAGAGCCCGGATATTTGAGTGGGCCGAAAATATCCGTTTTTATTGCCCAAGGACAGCTGCTTTGTAACAGCTTTGGTTCATCATCTTCATACTTCCAACTATCGCGCTAAACTCCAAGCTCTACTGGCGTTCCTAAGGCGACCTTCCTGGATTGTGGTGGCCAGAACTACAGCAAGAAAAATTGTTCGCACATGCTTATTATCTTCATTTGTATCGTCCTAAATTACTAAATCAAGTAATGGGCTCATTACCAGTAAAACGCGTAACAGCTTCGAGACCTTTCCAGAATTTTTGTGGGCCTACCAGTTATTTGAAAATTCGAGGAAAGCAGCCCTATAAGTGGTATGTAGCAATTTTCGTTTGTTTTTCGACTAAAGCAGTCCGCAGAGAAGCTGTTTCTGATCTTAGTGCTGAAGCATTTATCGCATCGTTAAAAAGATTGATGGGCCGCGGAGGTATTATATCCAATATATTCAGCGTTAACGCAACAAATTTTGTAAGTGTTAATGGTCGGTTAACTAAGCTTCGAAAATCATTCACTGATAAGGCACTTCAAAACAACGTTTTAAGGTATTGCAATAAAAACTTTATTAAATTCAATTTTATACTCCCTACAGCTCCTCATTTTGGAGGTCTCTGGGAGGCGGGTGCTAAGTTGGCTAAAGGTTATCTTTTTCGCACTTAATCAAACGCAAAGTTTACATATGAAGAACTGTCAACAAGTTTATTGAGATCGAGGCAATTATGAATTCACGTCTCATATCAGCGGCCCATATAAAGTGATCCCAACGATTTTGAAGCATTAACTCCTGGTCATTTGTTAATTAGTGCACCTCTTAACTCTTTACCAGACCGAACGGTCGAATACCACGAAATCAGTGAACTAGACTGATGGAAACGTATAACAGCAATCATTTTGGAAAAATTATCATCGGATTACTTGAACGATCTTATACAGAAAAATCGTTGCACACAATCTCAGATAATCTTCAAATCAATACATTAGAACTTATCAAGGATGACAATGCACCACCAACTTTAGATCGTATTGTGGTGCTGCACCCAAGAAATGACGGCAACATAAGAGTAGCTGATGGTAAAAGTACATCAGTCTTATTTCGATAATCCTTGAAAGACGAATCTTTCGAACGCCCGGAATGTTGAAGCCTTACTATCATTATAATATGCAAACAATGTGTCATAATTTTAACACCTAATGAATATCATTAATTTATTACGCCTAGGTAATAGATTTAAATACTTTCGACAAACGTGTTTATTATTCTCTTTGCTTAAATATTTCAAGATTTTGGATAGATACCGTTTTAGAGCATTTCTATAGTAAGTATTCATGAAATTTATCCTTTTATAAATGAATAGTTTCAGAAATTTTTCGAAGTTTTAGGCAGAAGTGATCAGGAATTAGGTGCTGATTGATGCCTTGTTTCAATATTGTCGTAGGATTCATTCACACGAAAGTGTGATAGTGATATCCTCCTATTTTAAGAAATCAATTCAAGATGGCGTTGCTTGTAGCAAACTATCATTGAAGTGAATAACAAAACCAAATGTTTTCTGGTTGTAACATATAAACCAATATAACTCATTATATTTAGTACTGTAGAAAAGGGTTAATGTCATAATTAATTACACTATAAACAAAACATGTCAAATTTGTGAAATCGTAAAGCTATCTAGGATAGTAAAACGAAGCCTTTAATTATGTTATTAAGCTGCCTTATGAACTGTTTGTTTGGATCTTTCGCTTACGGTTTTTTCTTTAAATAATTAACATCTTGGAAGCGTAAGACATTTCTCTCTATCACAATTCGTGTCCACTACTGTTATTCTGTTAAAATCTTCTGTGAGAACTGTGTGCATTGGTATCAACTATATTTAAATATATTTAAGATAGCTATATATTGGAGATGTCATACTCGTTACCGTTTTCAGAATTCTAATTTTCTTGTTTACTATTATAGACAATTATCCCATGATTTGACGATGTGCCCGATTTTTGGCAGCAGGGCAATATTTTAGGTCATCAAGTTTGTATTTCAACTTCCATATATTATTTTTTTTTTTGGTTCTTATTCTTGTGCCCATAAATAAAATAATGTTTTAAACGTTTTGGAACTTTTCGCATTCTCACTTTTTGGTGTTGCATTAAATTTGATAATGGTAATGCTTTTTTTTTGATCTGAATGTATCGTTTGCTGATTATGGCATTTTGCTCTATTGGATGTATTAAGTCGTTCTGTAATATATTACAATTAAGAATTGGACTAGTAAGCTTAAAACAAATTTGTACTTAGACCTATAAATACAACACCATAAATTACAACCCTGTAAATGGATTTTAGCGATCGTGTGTCTGGCGGAACCAAAGATAAAAACCAAAAATAAAGAAGCGTTTAAAAGAGAAAAATAAAACGATAAAATTGATGTAATTGAGACAATTTATGAAATATCGGGAAAGTAAAAACCGAAAGTTCAAATAGTGTTATCTATGTTAAAATTAATAATAAAACACTTTAATTTCAAATGGACTCTGCTGCATTAATTTCAATAATTAATTTAAAAACTTTTGAGCGATTAAACCAACTAGAACTATTGAACACAAAAATAATATTATATGTTCGGTGTAGGCCATGTGCAAGTGATGGTCAGAGTATACCATATCAAAATGCCCGCCGCTGCTATTTTTTGTACATGGTTTGTACTGAACATCACATACTTGCGGTGGTTGTTTTTCTTGTTTCTTTTTTTCTTCGTTCGACAAACTGTGTATGAATATAAGCTGTATATAGAAACTATAGTCGCAAATTGAATTGTTGTTTATAATAGGAATTTGCGTGTATACTTTGTACATTACAGTTTTTGGAAAATAAATACTTTTGTCATTCGCTTTTGAACTTTTGAAAGGAAAGGTTAATTTAGCTTCGTTTTTCGATAGCCTGCAAAAAAGCTTGCAGGCTCAAACATTGGTGACCCCGACGTGATTATCACAATTTTTTGGCATTAATGTCAAATCGGATATTAATAAAATTGCTTTTTTTATTTTGTGATTCAACAATTGTAAATAAGTCAACTCTCTCAACAATGATGTCGCTGGAAAATACATCGTCTCCTAGCGACCAAGGTAATGAACAGGCAGCAACTAGGATGAAATCAATCGGTGGGCAGATGAATGACATAAATTTACATTTAAGTGCCAATTCAATAAATGCTTTGGATGAAGCTGATCTTTCGGTGCGTCTGGATTATGTGGAAGGTTTGTACAGTAATTATGAACAAGTGGCATCACTCATTCCTGAGAGTATTGGTTGGGACATTCGGTCCAATTTCATGATGTCATATTTTGAAGTAAAGGCGAAGATTAAGAGGAAAATTAATACAATCAATAGTTCTCGATCGATTCCTCATTCGTCAATTATCACTAGAAGAAACTATACATTTTCGGAAAACTAGATTGCCAGAGCTAAAAGTACCTCGTTTCAGCGGGTCATACACGGACTGGCCCGACTTCTTTGCCATGTTCACTACTGTTATAGCAAATAACATGGACTTAACCAATATAGAAAAATTCCAGCATTTGCACCCACCGTTAGCTGGATCCGAACTGGATACAATTTCATCATTGGAACCCTCGGAGTAAAATTACGACAAGGCCATAAACTTACTAAAAAATCTTTTTGATAACAAATGGCTAAACTTTCAAGCTCACATAAAGGCGATATTCGGCCTAAAGGTAAATGATAAGGCTTTATCGACAAGTTTAAGACAGCTTAGTGACAAGCTCAATGCTTATATGAGAGCGTTGGAGACGATGTCTTCTAAGGCTCAAATTGCTGATGGTCTCATAGTATATCTAATTATATCTAAAATGGGAGGAAGCTGTACAAAATGAGCAATTGCCAACATTTTCTTCATTGGCAGAATTTCTAGGACGAAGATGTCGGACCTTGGAAAACAATAACAATAACAATAACAGTAAATCAACAAAGCAATAAAAAGGTTAGCGGACAAATTTGAAATGTCTTGGTTACCTCAGCTACAACAATGCAGTATTGTAATTTTTGCGAGTCGAAAGAACATTACATAACAAAATGCACGCGTTTCGTAAATATGTCACCTGCGATGCGTTATAAAGAAGTAAAGAGGTTAAACTTGTGTTTAAATTGCTTGCGCAACGGGCCTAAATTATCAACTTGCAAGTCTGGAAAATGTCGATTCTGTTTGAAAAAGCATCATTCATTACTACACATGGGCTGCAGTAGTATACCATTTTTGGAACCCACTATACAACCTACTAGTGACCAGCCTGAGCCACATCAGGCTGTGAATAAACAAGTAGCACCCTTATTGCAATCCACTCTCGTTTCATCCCTGTCAGCAAATGCAACACCAGAAATTCCAAATGACATTTTCCTAGCTACGACCACTATTTTGATTAAGAATAAATATGGAGTATTCATGCCCTGCAGAGCAATATTAGATTCTGCATCGCAGCTAAATTTCATTTCGAGTCGTATTTTTTTTTTGGGGCAATTGCAATTGGAGGCAAGAAAATCATTTACTTGCATTTCTGGAATTGGGGATGGTGTTCTCGTATCAAATAAATCAACAAATATCGTAATTAAATCATATTACAATGAATACTCTGTTTCACTGGATGCCGTTGTTGTTCCTACCATAACAGTTTACAAGCCGAATACAAAATTTGATGCTGATTTTTTGAAAATCCCTCATAATCTAAAACTGGCTGATCCCTATTTCAATAAAAATTTCAAAATTGACGTTTTGATTGGTGCAGGGATATTCTATGAGCTTATGGACGTAGGACAAGTGCGATTAGGACACAATCTGCCAATTTTACAAAAAACCAGACTAGGATGGGTAGTTTCTGGTGGGGGTTCTTCCGCAAAAAATTCATCTTCATTAGCCATTGTACGCAAAGAGGCAGATAGGTCCCGGTGATGAAACCCTTTCTGAAATAATGAAAGGTTTTTGGGAGGTTAAAAATAGTTTTGAAAGTAATTCGAAATTGCATGTACAAGACAAATCTTGTGAGCAGTATTTCCAACAGACTACAATTCGATTAGCATCTGGTGAATATTCCGTCAAATTATTGAAAAAATTTAATATTAATGAACTTGGAGATTCCTACAATATTGCTCGCTTAAGATTCTTAAGTCTAGAAAGAAAATTAAAAAAAATCCTGAAATTAAAAACTTATATATAGCATTTATGCAACAATTATACCGCATAGCTTAAAGGTCAACTTCCTTCCACATCACTGCGTTCACAAAGAGCAAAGTACCACAACAAAACTTAGAGTTGTTTTCGATGCATCCAACAAAACTACAACAGGCATAGCACTTAATGACATTCTTTATGCTGGGCCAACTATACAGCCCACAATTTTCAGAACACTTCTAAGATTTCGGTTTTTTAAGGTTGCTTTAACTGGAGATATCTGCAAAATGTATCGCTGCATTCGTGTTTCTTACCCAGATGATTTTTTTACAGTGCATATTGTGGCGCGACAATTCAGACGATTAAATTAAAGTTACAAATTGGATACTGTCCCTTATGGTGCAAAGCCCGCTGCTTTTCTCGCAATTCGCACTATGCAACAGCTTGCTCAAGACGAGCAACACAACTTTCCAATTGGATCGTACGTAGTGAGAAATAACTTTTATGTCGATGACCTCATTACGGGTGGAAAAAATGCTTAAGAAGTTACCGAAATTAGGCAACAGATAACAAATTTGTTAAAAAGAGGAAATTTTCAGATAAGAAAATGGTGCTCTAACGATGCGGATGCCTTAAATGAAATATTGCCGGCCGACAAAGAAAACTTTTTGAAGTTTCATGATGGAACAAATATCACAAAGACTTTAGGTCTATCCTGGGACCCAAATGCAGATGCATTTATTTTTACTTTTGTGCTCGTTTGTGACACAATATCCATCTCAAAACGTTCAGTTCTATCTATTATCGCACGTTTTTATAACCCACTTGGGCTTATTGGACCTGTATTAACAAAGGCCAAAATCTTTATGCAAAATTTGTGGGAGAAAAAATTAAATTGGGATGAGAGCTTGCCTCAAAATATGCACTCTTACTGGTTAAAATTCCTGTCATCATTTTCCATTATACAAAAATTTACATTTCCTCGATTCGTTTTTGGTTCAGACACTACTGCATAATTACACGGCTTTTGGGATGCAAGTCTCTCTGCCTATGCTGCTTGCGTATACGTCAAATCTATTGTAAATGGAAAAATGAAAATCAATTTGTTGTGCTCTAAGTCAAGAGTTGAAAAAAAAATCTCTCACTATTCCCAAACTTGAGTTATCGGCTGCATTATTGTTAGCAGAGCTTCTCAACGAGATTACCCAATCTTTAGAGGACAAGTACGATTGCCACTGTTGGTCAGACTCTATGGTAGTTTTATCGTGGTTGCGCCAAAACGCAGCAAACTTCAACATATTCGTTGCCAACCGTGTAAGTCGTATTCAAACTTTGACTGCAAACATGCTTTGGCACCATGTTCCTACTTCGTTAAATCCGACAGATCTTTTGTCGAGAGGTGCGACTCCGGCAGACCTTTTAAATTCGAATGTCTGGAAATACGGTCCAAATTTTTTTACTGGAAAGCGAAGACAAATGGCCTGAAACCACGTATTTCATCACCGAACTTCCTGAACGTCGTCGAGTAGTATTAGCTGTTTCACCTACATACGAGCTTTTTTCGACTAGTAAATACTACAAAAACTTTCCAAAGCTACAGCGAATATTTTCGTACGTTAACAGATTTTTGAAATGCAAACAGGGAATCAAATTCGCTAAAGAATTAACACCGATGGACATTAAAGCGGGCACTAACATTTTGATGCGCAACATTCAATATGTTCACTTTACTAAATAATACAAGGACATGAAGAATAATGAAAATATACATTCATCAATCAAATTGTTTTCGCTCTCGCCATTTATGGATAAGGAAGGTCTGATTAGAGTAGGTGGGCGCTGGCAAAACTCATTTTTAAATTTCGATGCGTGACACCCTATAATACTTCCCAATCATCATCCCATTGCAACAGCTTTAATTTTACACTTTCATAAAACCCTACTACATGCTGGATCCCAATGCTTATTAGCAAACATTAGAATGCAGTATTGGCCAATTGGGGGTAGAAAAACAGTAAGTGCCATCATAAACAAATGTTTAAAATGTTTTCGTTCAGAACCTATTATTGCACAACAACTAACGGGAAATCTACCGCGGGAACGCGTACAGCCAAATAAGGTTTTCTATACCACAGGTATTGATTTTTGTGGACCATTCTATTACAAGTCAGAGATCAGAAGACGTCCACCTTTGAAATCATATATTTGCATTTTTGTTTGTTTCTCCACAAAGGCGGTACACTTGGAGTTGGTGCCGGATTTGTCAACATCGTCTTTTTTATTCTCATTAAAACGCTTCATTTCAATCCGTGGGATACCAAACACTACATGGTCTGATAATGCGACGAATTTTGTAGGGGCAAGGAATGAACTGGCTGAGCTGCGGCTGCTATTCTTTAAACAATCGAGTTTAAACAAAATCTACCAACAATGTTTACAAGATTGTATAAATTGAAAATTCATACCTCCAAGATCCCCACATTTTGGAGGCCTGTGGGAAGCAGCTGTAAAATCTGCCAAGTATCATTTTTATCGGGCAGTTGGGCAATCCATTTTAACTTTGGACGAATTGTGAACATTAATTTGTCAAATATCAGCAATTCTCAACTCCCGACCCTTGTACTCAATAACAGAAAATCCCAACGATCTTGAAGTTCTCACCCCGGCCCACTTCTTAATTGGGTCCTCGCTAACAGCAGTTCCAGAACCAGATTTGGCGGATCTCAATCCAAGTCATCTAAACCGATGGCAAGCAGTCACTTACCTGCAGCAGGTCTTCTGGAAAAAATGGAGCAGATCATACTTAACGCAACTACAGGAACGATCAAAATGGCGATCACCAACAGCCAACTTTTCAAAGGGAACAATGGTTCTCATAAAGGATGAAAATACCCCACCTTTAAAGTGGCCGCTACGACGTGTAGTGGATATTATCCCTGGCAGTGATGGAGTTGTTCGAGTTGCTATAGTAAAAACTGCTAACAACCCAATTCGTAGATCCATTTCCAAATTAGCCGTCCTGCCAATCGATAACAATTCGGTTGAAGAACAGGATCTTGCAACGGGGGAGGATGTTCGGTGTAGGCCATGTGCAAGTGATGGTCAGTGTAAACCATATCAAAATGCCCGCCGATACTATTTTTTGTACATGGTTTGTACTGAACATCACATACTTGCGGTGGTTGTTTTTCTTGTTTCTTTTTTTGCTGTATATAGAAACTGTAGTCGCAAATTGAATTGTTGTTTATAATAGGAATTTGCGTGTATACTTTGTACATTACAGTTTTTGGAAAATAAATACTTTTGTCATTCGCTTTTGAACTTTTGAAAGGAAAGGTTAATTTAGTTTCGTTTATCGATAGCCTGCAAAAAAGCTTGCAGGCTCAAACATTATATGAAAAAAAATAATGCCAATATTAGGTGAATTACTCATAACAATGAAATCTGGTGCTTAGGAAAATGAAATTATTTCAATTGTTGTAAACACTATCACGTTTGATAATTTATTTGGCTATGATTTGTTCAAGAAACTTTGTTTTCAAATACAGCAAATACATTCAGTATGGGGGAAAGCAATGATCAGAATAAAAACCTTTGTAAAAAATTTAGTAAGGTTTTTAAATCGTAATTTTTTTTTACTGGGTGTCTCCAATTATGTTAGCCTAAAAAGCGAATAATTCTCTTCGCCTTTGCGACGATTTTAAAGTATCTGTCAATTCAAAAATCGGAATAGATCAATATCCGCTTTTTACACAAGAACAATAAGGTAGGCACAATTTAGCCTTGCACAACAATCTACTTTGCCAAGAAACGGATTTCATTCCTGTTTGTGTACAAATGTTAAAGCTTCTTTATGACAGACACTTGGGAAATTCTGAAAATGAAGCAGCTTGCTAAGCAAAAGATATGGTGGCCTGACATCGATGCTGATATCACACAAATATCGCTTGATTGTGAAATATGCAAAATTCATAATTCGTTTCTTGTAGAACATACTTGCCAAAGCTTGCCAAAAACAGATTTCGCTGGTCCTACTTTCAATTCCAAGTGACTAATATGTATGTGTCGATGCCTTTTTACAGTTTCCAACGGAAAGTACTATTTCGTTCTGTCTACAATATTTTCTATTGAGGGCATACCGAATACAATCGTTAGCGATTGCTTAGCAAAATGTTTTCTCAGAACATTCAAAACTGCTGTTCGTAAAAACATCAAGGACAACATGTGAACAAAAATTCTGTACTGAAACGTTGTTTCTGTCGACTTACTATTTTCTGCCAACAGTCGAAGGACTGTGCCCACAGATCATCAAATCACCTGGACAATTTAAGCAGAATTCTTCAAGCTTTACAAAATATCAAGGTAATGATAACGTTTACTGCAGAAATTATGGCAACGGGAAGAAGTGGATACCTGGACTTATCAGCGCAAAAGTTGGCAATGTTATTTTCATTTTTAAAATGCAGAAAGGCAATTGCAGATGCAACGTTAACCAGCTGAAACCCAGTGGGTTTCCTTTAATTGATTCCGATTATATTAGCCTCAACGAGAAAGAACGTCGTCATCTCTTCTTGCGAGAGCGATGCGTTGACTACAGCTTGTAGAAGTAGGAGTTTCTCCTGCTTGATAGCCGCTTCACAGAGTCCTCCAAAGTCCAAAATAAGGTGCCGGAAGTGGTTTGAGGTGGAACTTCACCCCGGCTGATGCGGTGAAGGACTTATATGCCTTTTGGCTCTTTGTGAAGATATCTGGGCCGGGATCCTGCTGGCACCGATGAAATTCGTTGCTTTTATTGCAAATTATTTCTTTTGAAATACTTCTTCTGCCAGTAAACCTTTTAAATGATAATAGAAAAATGTCAGTAGACTGATCAGATACTAATTCCAAATGTACCGCCTTAAAAATGGAACACAGAAAATTTCTATATACATTTTTATTTTTGGTCGAAAACGCGGTCTTGATGACACGTTGACGGGACCACATAAGTCAAATAGCCGAGTAGATCTCACTCGATTAGTGGGTAGGTTTCCCATAATTTAGGTCATGAGCTTCGGTTTATAGCGGAAGCAATGTACATGCTGGCGAATAATTCTGGTGCACTCTTCCTTGGCTATTAAAGATTTAGTGCCACCATGGTAATTGTCGAGATGTAAATCTCCCAAGCATGGTATGCTAAAGCCATTGTATATCGGTAATGGCAGTGGGAGTTGGGTATTATATTACAAATCTGCATTGAGCAATCTCCGACCTTCCCTTAAGGCTAAGGGAACGAGCATTGCTCGTTGACAGGCTAATAAAAAGTATCATCCAATAGAAATGAACTACCATGAAACCATATAGAATAAATTAATTCCGTTTGGTTGGTACATGGTGTATTGAAATCTTTTCAGACCACAGTTGAATCTCCGCAACTCTGTTTGCGACAAATATTGTAAGAGACGATGGATGTGTCTTTATCCAGTATGTGTCGATATTCAATTGGTTATTTTAGCACATTCTTAATTCTATACCACAATTTGGAGAGTAGATGTCCCTCACATAATTTAAGCTTCGAAACAGTCATCGTTAAGTCGAATTTTAATGCAGCAACCATATGCTCGTATTGTCGCATCAGTAAATCCATGAATCTGATTTATGTTCTGCCAGCTGTTTTCAGAAATCTTCGGATTTCGGTAGGATCAACTTTCAATAAATTACAGTTGAAGTTCACCTAGTGAACGCCCAGAGGTTTCACAAAATCGGACTCATTGTGTAACAAATTTTTATTCTTCACTGAGTTCAGAAAATCTGGTGGTTAACAAATCATATACGTAAAAAACACTGCGAACAACTATTGACCCAATAGGCAAATTCTCTCTCCGAGGATCAGTTGGAAATATCTGTCTGTTTTGTTGAATTTGCGAAACATTTTTTCAATATCTGCAGTGATTACGTATTATGACACATGAAAGTTAGCAGAATTTCAACTGACTCAAAGAATATTCGACAAGTAAAATATTATTATTGTTCCCAAAATCTAAACCAGCTACGTTGTCCGAAACTTTCAATATAATATAGCCGATTCTCGACAAATTATATTATGTTCTTATTCTTGACATATAATTAATATCCTTGGAGAGGTGGATTTGGTAAACATTTTTTTTTTCATTTTTTTCAATTCTTTATCTTGCTGGCTAGCCATAAAAGTGAAACAAGTGTGGGAACTACAAAAGCATGAACCATATCAAGTTCTTGAGTCGTAAGAATATAAAAGATCAACAGCGGACTGTATACACTAATATTGTAGATATTGAACGGGTGGTCAAACATTGAAGAGAAGAAAATATTTCTTCTAAGGTGCTAAGTTTTTACTTAACACAAAAATTGGTTTTTCTAATTTCTTTACTTAACTTTATTAAACACCTTCATCGTTCTCATTTATTTTACATCATATAGATATCCACTTACATTTTTTTCCTTTGGATTAAATGTAAAAAAGAAATTATTATTAATTTTATTGCGATACGTATAATTTTTTTCTTCTCAGTGAATTTTTGAAAAACTTCTTAAAGTTCTCGTTAAAGTTTACTATTTCTGACATATGATAAAATTTGCGAAATAGCAAAATGAGAAAATAGCAAAATATTAAAGAATTTTTATAAAAAACACAAGTTTTTGCTTTTCATCAAACAAGTAAAAACCTTTGGTTTTCTTTTTTTAATAAACTTCCATTTTATCAATTTTTTGAGCAGTGATAAACTTAACTAATCCAAACTTACCATAGCTAGTCCCTTTTCGACCAGAAGACAGATATATAAATGAATTAGGGAATCTGAAAACAGATAACGTATATTTAACATATGTATATAGATACGAGTACATGCATAAAAAGTATTCATGTTTATATTTTTCACAACTATATGTTTATGAGGTGCATTGAATTTGAAAATATACAGCTTAATTTTTTGCAAATTTAGTAGTAAATATAATAATATACATATATACGAGTACGTATGCACATATATGTATATTTAATTTAGTAGGTGTTTATTTAATTATTTAATTTTAATATTATTAGTAAAAAATTCAAGATATACTTGTACATACATATTATCTTTTTCTACTTGATTATAATTTAATTTGCTTTGATGTAAGAAAGAGTGAGGCATTTTTATACATATGTATGAAAAACCAAGTAAAAGTGCTAAATTCGACAATGTCGCATCTTATATACCCTTCTCCATGGATATGTTCTCTCAAGGAAAAAAAAACGACAAGAAGAACCAACATTTTTTTTATCTTATATTATAATATGAATATATTGTCACACGTTTTTTAGTGTCGAAGGGTCAACCACAATAACTATATTATCAACTTGCAACACATTTTGCCTTTTCGAGTCATTTTGATCTAAGATCCAAATGTGGCATGTACTCTTTTAAACACCTGCGGCAAAATTTTTCAGCATATTGCTGTAAACTCAGCCAGTTATGCTTTTGAGCCGTGCTACTATTGTCATAAATGGATAAAGGCTTCATTCTATTCGAAAAGTGCACTAGTAAATTTTTTCGCGTTATAGCATCGGCACTTTTGTGAATTTACTCGGAAATTTACTATATTTTCTAATTCAGCCAACATTGCACGAAGAAGTTCCTCGCTTACTACAAGTATACGTAAAAGGTTATATCGAACGGTTTTGATTGAACAGAAGCCTCTTCCATGCCCTTTCATGTGCGGGGCGACGGTAGTATGAAGTTCTCTTGTCGTTTCTCTAATTCCCCTTTCGCTGCTTATAAAGTTTGCGATATTATCGCTGAAGAGCTCTCTTGGTTTTCCGCAACGACAAATAAAATTTGGTATTGCCATTATGCGCTATGTATATGTTGAAATAGTCCAGAACGCATCTAATCGAGCTTCTGGTAGCTTGACAGCTTCTAAATGACGTGGAAGGGTTTTTGTTATTTTACATGTTTGTCACTGTTTTATTATCCTTTTAAGCATAGCCCGTAATCGTGGAATATAACATCACAAACTTAGTTCATTCACAGTCGTTTCTTTTTTAAGGTGGCTATATTTTATATGAGATTTAGCTATTAGCAGTTGCGTTATATTACTCCTAGGTAAAATAATTGGAAATTTGGTGCCATCTAGAATAAGGATGTCACCCTTCCACTCGAGGGAGCTCGTCTTTATCTAGTTTTTGTGTAACTTTGATGTTGATTTATTTATTTTTCTCTGTGTTTTTAAAAGGTTTATCTCCTCAGTGTAGAACTCTGTGCAAGTCGAAATAGTAACATTTCTGCTCTCAGTGTTTTTCTACAAGCGGTTCCAGTTAAAGAATCGATTCAAATCGATGACAATTTCGTTCGTGTCATGCACGTTTACTTGACCGAGTATTTCAGAATTACACGACACCAAAACTATGGCAGACCTTAGCTATTTGCCTGCGGGGTTCAGAAGAAAATCTGCCCCATTAGACCATCGACAAATAGGTGAAATATCTGGTTGTTTGGTACACTTAGTTACATCGTCGATAATATTGTCCAATGTTGTCGTTCAGAAGAAAATCTTCCCCATTAGACCATCGACACTAGGCGAAATATCTGTCGTTTGGTCCACTTAGTCGCTTCATCTGCAATATTGTCCTTACGAGATAACCAATACCATTCGTGAAGGTCTGTAGTCTCTAGAATATCACTAATGCGTAAAGAAACAAATTAATGATATTTTTTATCATTTTGGCTTAACCAGTTAAACACCGTTTTCGAGTCAGAGCAAAAATATATTTTATTTATTACGATAGAATGGTTTTTTAAAATACTGTTGATGAATCGAGTACCAGTCTATGGTATCATAAGCTCTAAAATTGGTATGGAACACATCTTTAAGGGGATACCCGCATACCCATTTTCACTGGCATCTACAAATATGTGAAGTTCAACATACACCTCAATATAGTTGCAAATTGATTTTAAAAGGCAGCGCTGGATTCTTATAGGTGGGGTATATACTTCAACCACTTATTCCATTTAGCAAACCTTTCATTTTTGATTATATCATCCCATTTGGATCCCACTTCTCCAAATGTTTTCTAATACAATACATAAGTATATAACTAAGTTACCTATAAATCCCAACGGAGGTTTATTAAGATGAACCATATAATTGTGTAATATATAAGATGAGAACTTGTATAAAATTAAATCATCTGTTGGAATCCAGAAAATTCCTAAAAGTTTCTTCAAATTCTTATCTGAACCCATATTTATTTCCTTCTGCTATAAAGCCCAGCTGACGTTTATTAAGATGAACTATATAATTGTGTAATATGTAAGATGAGAACTTAAAGTTAAACTAAAAAATCCTAAGTTTCTTTAAATTCTTATGTGATCCCACTTTTATTTTCTCTTCCTCTTCATATGGTGACCTTTTTGAACTATTAACTATATTGATTTTATTTGAGACCCAATTTGATTATACTGTTCCAAATTTATAGCTTGTTCAACTGTACCTGTCGAATAGGGAAAATTATCCATATAATTATTTATTTCGGAAACTTCATTTCGTACTTGTAAGCTGTATGTTCTTCACGTACTCTGATACAGAAGTAGAGTATGAGCGCCCAATATCATGACGATCATTATATAAATATGTGGGGATCTACCAGCATCGCAATTGCGCCACAACAAACATTGAATGTATCAGTTTTCTTCGCATATGTAGACTTGATGAAATATTTGGGCAATGTCACCGCAAAAAGATTGCCTTCTCTCTAAATTGAAATATTATTGCTTGCAGACAAGATAAAAGTTCCGGCCTTTGTGTAAGATAGATTTTAAACTGGGGACTGTTTGCTTATAGATTGCTAAAAGTTTACTATTCCTTTTTAACCGTTCTTCTAGACATAAAAGGCTACATTTTGCCATTTGGTATTTATTAGGCACTATAGGGGTGTTGTTTTGCCACAGCAAACATGTTTCGTAGTGCACGTTGTCAAGTAAATTTGTAATGATGTTTCTTTTTCTTCGTTATTTTGCAAAGTTTAGTTGTTAAAGCCTAAGCTTCCAATAATAAAATAATATTTTCGAGTTGGGAAATTTTGCCATTTTCAAAACAGTCGCGTTTATGCATAGTGTAATCTGTAGATTTACTACCACCATATGGAGCAAAAACTGCCCAGCTGAATGCTGTATTTAAACCTATTGGATCATTTCATATTCCTTCACATAACATTAACATATTTGTAGTATTCATAGCTGCCCCATGGCTTTCGATTTGCAGCCGTTTCAAATGTTTAGATTTACAGCAGCGACATTTATGCCAAGCTTCTGTTTAGGCAGCATAAGTTCTTGCACTGTACAAACACCTATATCGAATTGGTTTCTATTAGTACCAGGCTGTTAGGGCAGTTGCTGAAAAGTTTCCACTGGCAATTCAATTTGGAAGTTGGTATCAGCTGTGCAGTATTTACAAATTTAATTGTGAATTGCTAAAGGGTTTGATTTATGAATTTTGATTGCACCGATCCTGCATTGTTGTTGTTATATGTGTGATTTGAATATGGGTAAAGTATAGCTATAGACACTAGCGGCAACTGGCCAGTGCTGCATTATTAGTAAGTACGCAAGCGGTGTTCAAAACAAATCATCATCTCAATTCGACGCCTCGCACACAAGTTTGGTCTTCAAAAATAGCTTTGCGCAAGGACTTGCATTTGCTTCCATTTAAAATTCAGGTGACACAAGAGCATCTTTCAAGGGACCATTTAAAAAGAAACAAAGTAGTATACCTTCCCGAGGGCCACAGAGTTCATATCTCAACTCTAAATGTTAAAAGTGTTCATAATTAAACATATACAATTTAGTCAACCGTGTACGATAGTATACTCGATATCGCATTATCAATAATAGTTGGTGTCATAATGCAACCCATACACGATACAACAACTCGCTTAGTAATCAAGTTGTGTCTTGTGCCCACATACGATAAAACCTCTTCGTACAATTTCATTTTGCAAAAAATTTACAGCTGGAAACAACAAATAATAAACACGCATCCCATGAAGCAAAACAAATTAGGCATAAATTTTGTAAAGCAATAAAACAATTAAAAGCTCTTTAAGTAAATTAAGTATTTATTGACATTCTAAAAGATTTTAAAAAAAAAATAATAAAAAATAAAATAAAACTTCATATGAAAAACTTTAAAAAATAAAACTTCAATGAACTGTTTTTAATTGCATATAATTTACTAATATTGGCTATCATTAAATAATTCATTGTAGAACTGTGCTCTAGTTTCATTTCAGCTGTGTCTTCCATTTTTTATTAGTATTCACTTAGTTTTCTTTGCTTTCAAAAACCGACGACACGTCTTTCTCTCGCAAAATTAAAATGATAATGATCTATGAAGTCGCATGACTAACCCACAAACATTGCAACGCGTTGGAACAACTTGCCAAAAAATCAAAAAATTTTAATTTTTCATACAACCGAGACACAATTTCATACAACAGACCCACACACGTTACAATCTTGATTACAACCTGCCCAAGTTGTGCCAACGGTTGCATCGTGTATGGGTTGCATAAGTGCAACTTCAATTAAATATTGGTGTAGAGTATAAAAGTAAATTATGAAGTGGCAAAGTACGAAAACTGAAAAAAAGTGTTTAAAAATTGCGAAAAATTTATTACAAAAATGTAAGCTTACGATCTCTCCATTTTGATTTCAATTTTCACCACTTTAAGAAAAATTTCACTCTTAACTGGTAATGACACAACTATAGTTAAGCAGTTTTATGCATTCAAAGTTTTTTACCGCCAAACTTTTACAAAGTTGTGAACGGCAATACCACGAAAATGCATATACACAATACCCAACTGGCAGCTTAGTTTAGAACGGCAATGCGAAATCACCAAAGACCACCAAACTGCCACCAAAATGGAGAACCACAATAAGAACATACATCTACTACCAAAAAATATTCGTTTTTAAAACTGAAATTTAAATTAGAAGTTATTAAGGAAAAGTTTTTAACATTGCGTATGCAATTCATGGGGCAAACGGTAATTTCAAAAATTCATATATCATCTAATGAAAAATAAATATTTGTAGTTAAACCTATTGTTAGTTAAAAACATACAGTTCATTCGTTTATGTGTGGATATGGTTAATTATATTCACCCCTATTCTGCGTTTCGATTAAGTCTCCGCATTCAGTTCCGTTGCGATCGAAAATTGGTATTCTGAAGAAAAACGGAATCGAAAGAAAAAGAAGAAGACAACAATGTTTACAAAATTGCATCACTGTGGAATGTTGAAATGAAATAGGAAAATAAGTAAGTTTGTTATCATTTTCATAAACAAATTTTAAATTTAATGCAAAAAGTTTATTTATACATAATAAAAATAAGTTGTTGATAAACAGAGTAAGGTGTAAGGTTGATAGACAGTTTTTCTCGTGAGATGCAGAAAAATTCTATGACTTCTTACTCCATACTGCTCTGGTGTTGTTGTTTTTGGTCTGTACCATTATTAAATATTAATTTAATTAAATAAATTAATTAAAAATATTTTTAAGTGTTTTTCTAATCGCTTCTGAGCATTTTATTACATTTTCTACTTAAAGTTTTTGCAGTATTTATACTCTTATTTCCTTGCAAAACAAAGTATGCATAATATAAAAAATATGAAGTACAGAACAAACAGTCACCCCTATTCTACGTTTCGATTATGTCTCCGCATTCAGTTCCGTTGCAATCGTAAATTGGTATTCTGCAGAAAAACGGAATCGAAAGAAAAAGAGGAAGACAACAATGCTTACAAAAGTAATAGCATCACTGTGGAATGTGGAAATGAAATAGGAAAATAGACAAGTTTGTTATCATTTTCATAAACAAATGTCAAATTTAATGCAAAAAGTTTATTTATACATAATAAAAATAAGTTGTTGATAAAGTTAAATAAAAATATTCTTAAATAAAATAAAAAAATATAAAAACAAACTCAAATTAGTTGTTTGTAAATTTATTACAGTGCAAAGAATCTTGTGAATATAAAGGTACATAATTAACAAAAATTAATAGTGTTGTTGTTTTTGACCTATAACATTATTAAACATTCATTTCATTAAATAAATTAATTAAAAATATTATTAAGTGTTTTTTTAATCGCTTCTGGGCATTTTATTTCATTTTCTACTTACATTTTTTTCAATTTTACAGTTTTTAACTAAAAAACACAGATAAAAAAACTTCTCCGTTAACAAAAACACAACTGAGAAAAACGGAGCTACGATCGTAATGCAGAATACCTACAATCGAAAGAAACTGAGCGGAATCGAAACGCAGAATACCAAAATTGCCAGACGGAGAAAATTTCGATTCAAATCGAAACGCAGAATAGCCACCAGTATTTTTCAAACTTTTAAATAAATAAAAGCTCAATGACTTTTATTGTGATACAACAAATCAAAATTTTTTTTTTTTATTATTTTCATTTATTTACAATCTATTTTTACAATAATGAGTAAATTTAAGCATATTTAAAAATAAAAAGAAACCTAACGTAGGCTATTAAACTTCAGCAAGCTTAACAGCTTAAATAAATATTAAGTACCAATATTGAATTAGAAATTTCATAAATTATGAATATAAATTTATTTTTTGAAAGGTAAGTCCAGTACATGAAATCTATTCAGTCTTCTTACTTCCTCAGTTTCATCTAAAAGAACAATTGCTAAAATGTTGTTATGGTTACTTAGTCGATTCAAGTACGCTTGACTAAATATATTTATTTCATCTCTAATTAAGGGGATTTTGAGGTGTTTGTGAATTTGTTTATTTGTTACAAACCAAGGAGCATTGACTAACGTTCTTAGTGTTTTATCTTTGTAAAATCTCCACATTTGAGTTGCTTGCAGTACCCCAGAGTTGGATACCGTATGTCCATACCGGTTTTAGTATTGCCTTGTAAACTTTTAGCTTATTTTCTAGACTTAGCTGAGACTTAGCTCCAAGTAACCAATACAGTTTTTTCGTTTTTATGTTTAGTTGTAGTCTTTTAGATTTAATATGTGCTTTCCATGTTAATCTTTTGTCAAGGTGCATACCTAAGTATTTTACTGTGTCAACTTTTGGTATAGCAGACCCATTCAAGAACACAGCTGGACATTCTTCCCTCCTTAACGTAAATGTTATTTGAGAAGATTTTTGTGGATTAATGCTTATTTTGCATTTTTTCAACCAATTTTCCAAGACAACAAGTTGTGTTTGAATTAATAATGTAGCATCATACGGTGACTGTTTCGACGATACAATAGCGGTGTCATCTGCATAAGTAGCAATTGTTATATTTTCATTTACAGGTATGTCTGAAGTGTAAACTGTGTATAAAAGGGGTCCAAGCACACTACCTTGCAGCACTCCTGCTCTGATGCTACATATGTTGGACCTTTCATCAGTAATTTTTACATAGAAGGTTCTATCTTCTAAGTATGATCTCAGAAATAAATAAAACGGAGTTGGTAGAATGTTTTTAAGTTTATACAGAAGTCCTACATGCCATACTTTATCAAATGCCTGTTTGACATCTAAAAATACTGCACAACAGTAATGCTTTCTCTCTAGGGAGTCTGAGATAGTTTTTACTATGCGGTGGCACTGCTCAGGAGTTCCGTGTTGATTGCGAAAGCCAAATTGGTGATCTGGTATAGTATTTTGATTTTCCAGAATCGGTATTAACCTAGTCTTAAACAATCTTTCGAATATTTTGGAAAAAACTGGCAGAAGGCTAATAGGTTTGTAAGAAGTCACATCACTTTCTGGCTTATTTTGTTTCTGAATCATTATTATTTCAGCACATTTCCACTGAATTGGAAAATGTGATAGCCTGATTACAGAATTAAATAATAAGGTTAGGAATAAGACACATTTTTTGGACAGTGACCTTGCAACGTTTGGTCCAATTCTATCATAGCCTGGTGACTTTGAATTGTTGAGTTTACAAATTTCTTTCTCAACTTCAGCTGGCAAGAAACTCTTGATGGGAAAGTCCATTGGGCATGGTACATCTAAGAAGTTTAGTATTTGGCCTTCATCAGCTGCAAATGTTGATGGGCATGTTTGAAATGTATGCTCTAAATACTTTGAAAACGCTTTAGCTTTAGTTTTACTGGTTCTGCACCAGTTACCATTTTGATCTTTGATGGGGACGTTTCTGGATGCTGGTTTCTTCAGATATTTTGCTGCTTTCCATAAATTATGTTCACTAGTTGTATCCTCTAGACTTCTTAAGTATTTCGACAGCTCTTCATTTTGAGTTTGCACGATACGTTTTTTCAGGTACTTTGTAGCGTAATTATAATTAGTTTTGTCGGATGGGTGTCTGCTTTGCTGCCAAATTCTTCTGAGCCTTCTTTTGTTCCTTATTAGCTTTCTTATTTCCGTAGATATAGAAAATGCATTTCTTTGGGAATGTGTTTGAGGAGTAGACAAAAGTGCTGCTTCATGAATCACACAATTTTCGAGCTCATCTGCTGATTTTATATGAGTATTTAGCTGAATTCTTTCATCGAGCCAGCTTTTAAAGAAATGTATATCACTTTTGGGCGAAAGTATTTGTATATTTTGCGAAACAGTCTGCAGATTGGTATTGTAACAAGCAATGATAGGAGTGTGGTCAGAGCTTAGGTCGTCGTTATCCTGAATATTTAAAAGTTGTCTCGGCAAGCCTGAGTATATAAAAAAATCCAGCAGGTCCGGTATCTTATTTGGGTCACTGCGCCAATATGTGGGTCTTCCGGTAGATAACGTATTATAATTGTTTTTCCGAATACTTTTATATAATTCCCTTCCTTTCTGACTTACAAGTCTTGAACCCCACCACGGATGCTTAGCATTATAATCTCCTCCCACGATGAATCTTGGTCCTAGCTGTTTAAAGAAATTGTCATAATCTGTTTGCGATAAACTATGCCTGGGTGGGAAGTACACTGAGTAAATACATATGCATATGTTGTCACATTTTATTTTAATACCGCAAGCTTGAACAGATGGTTTTATAATTGAAGCTAGAATTTCATACTTAATATTTGAACGTACTGAAATTGCAGAACCAGCATGTGCTTTGCCATCAGGGTGATTCGCTTGCACTAAATCATAGTTTTTTATTTTTAAAAAGGTTTTATTTGTAAAATGTGTTTCTGATATTAATAAAATGTCTATATAATTAGTTTTAAGAAAAATTTCTATTTCCTTTGTATGGTTGAAAGCACCGTTGGCGTTCCATGCTGAAAACCTTACATTTATTTGCATAATTTTAGCAAAATTTGTGACATCATTTCAAACATTTTTTCCATCATTCTTTCTAAGCGATCCATGAATCCATTTTCTATATTAGGTGCGGTACCTTTAACTACATCGGAATATGATATTCCACCATTGCCAGTGTTATAATTTCGGTTTTCATGAGAGCTACTTACTTGTGGTTTAATAACTGAATGTTGATGACTTGATAGGTTTGCTTTACCGACTCTTTTCTTGGATTAGAGCTTATTCTTAGTTGGAGTTCTTGATAGATTTGGCATCCCTTATAATTTGCAGTATGATCTTTCAAGCAATTTGCACATTTTGGGGGAACATTACTCTTCTTAGTGCAATCTACTGTTTGATGATTTAGTCCACATTTAACACACCGGAAAGGCATCTTACAATATGATTTTGTATGACCGAACTGTTGACAACGATGACATTGTACTAAGTCTACGGACTTTTTTGGAGGTTCAACTGTAATAATTGCATTATTTATGCTCTTTATATTGAAAATTTCCTTGTGGTTTTGTTTTGGGTCTAAGTCAACAAAGAACATAGGAAGAGGCAGTTTCGTTATTCGACTTATCACATTAACTATAGATCTGACCATATGCCCAGCAAGTAATAACTCAGCTTTTATTTCAGGAATTGGTGTAGAATGGTGAAGACCTTTAATAACAACACGATAGGAGCGTTCTTGTTTTAATTGATAAGTATGAAAACTAATAGCTTTGGTTTCTAAATACTTTATAATTTTCCTGTAAGAATCAATTGTTTTTATCATTAGTCTTATTTGATTACCTCTCATAGTTTTGTAACTAAAATCACTATTAGAAATTATACTACTTATGTCTTTGAGCATTTTAGTTATATTTGTTACATTTGGTATATAAATTGGTGGTGGTTTTTGGGAATTGTGTATATCTTGATTCACATTACCAACAACAGTTTTATTATCGAGTAACTGAAATCGATTTTGATTTTGTTTGGATGTGCTTGGTACAACACAGGCATTAAATTTTTTATGTTGATGCATTTTTGGAGAGTTCACCAACCTTCGTTTACTGCTTGATGTTGTTGGTACTTGCTGCCAGATATCATTTTCATCGCGGTCGTCTTCACTTACTGTAGGCATTTTGTTGTTTATTTTTGAAGTAAATCCAGTTATAACTTATAACTGGATATTTATTACTGGATAACTTATTTCAATTGAATTGTTTTTTTTTTTTTTTTTTTTTTCCGTCGAATTACAAACGCAGAATCTATACGTCTGCTCAGAACCAAGGTTTAATAAGAAATGAACAAATCAAAATAAAGAAAATTTTGACAATTCGCAATAAATATATTTATATTTAAAAATTGTCAAAGAAGTTATTTACTTAAAAAAAAGGTAAATTCTTAAAAGTAATCATAAATGGTTCTCTTAAAATAAGACAGTTAGAATTTATGTTTAGTAGAATACTAGAATTATAGTGAAATTTTTTTGAATGCGAGCATCAGTAAGTTTCTTGAGTGCATTTCTCGATTTATATTAATAAAAAGAAAGATTTTTCTCTACGGAGAAACATATGGGTTAAAGAAATTTTTTGTTTTTTTCTAATATGTACATTAAGAAAAAATATATCCCTCTCTGTATTTTTAATTCTTTTTCTGAAAAGGGTGATTTTATTAGCAAGTTTTGATCTAGTCACTTCTTTTTCTTTGTAATTATTGTGGTTTGCTCCCATTGATTGTATACATTGTTCCAAATCCGCTATTGTATGTAAAATTGAATAATTTTTCGCGGATATTGGTAACGCAAACTTTTTGCCAAGGGATAACATCCATTTTATTTCCAATGGTTTTCTAACTCCGTCTTATTATCAAACCAGTCGTTGTTATAAACGAGTCCCAGTTTCATAAATTGATTTTTATATAATTTTGTTTTGGTTATTTGATACGCTCTTCCCTTGTAGTATCCGTTAAGTATTTCTCTCTAGCTTTTGGATTTTTGATGAACATCAAGAAATCATCCGTTGCTATGAAGCTCTTCAGACCAGACTTAAGGTGGGGTAATTTTCTCATTATTATTGTTTTATCTACATTTGCCTGCGATATGTCTAAATTCACTATTTTGTAATGAAAAGTGTTATATTTCTGTAGTTGTAAAAAAATAGAAAAAAATAAGGTTGTTGTGTATGAGATATCGTGTGAAGGGGATGAACATAACGGTTGTGACATGGTATATATCGGTACCACAAAGAGAAATTTAGGCACTACAATAAATGAGCATAAAGCAGACATAAACAAAAACAAAGAGAGCACTGCATTATCACAACATGCAAAACTTAAAAAACATCTACTTGATTTTGACAACATTAAAATACTAGATAAAGAAGATAATTGGAAAAAAGATAAATAATGGAAAGCTTAAGACTACACCAAAAAATGGATAAGACCATGAATATAAAAGACGATACAGACAATTTAAGCGCCATTTACAGTGCATTAATCAGACAGTCAACGAAGTTTTGGATTCCCTAAGTATTATAATATTAATAATTATCATTAGATTTTATATAATAAATATTTTTTCCTTTCTTGTTTTTGTATTTAACAAATAAGACAAATCCCCTGAAGAAGTGCACAAATAATCCGCGAAACGTCGGGATACAATATGTAATAAAAATTGTTTTATCGACATAAGCAAAGGTAGGCCTTACAACCTAAGTTTTTATATATTAAAAAACACTTCATAGTAAAAAATTGTTTTTATTGACATATAAAAAGTTAGTTAGTTGAAAGATGTGAAAAACATCCTCATACTATAATTAGTTATAATTGCTGCCGTAGAAAGAGTTGATTCTCATAATAAATTAAACTATAAACAAAACTTTAATATTAATTGTGTCACAAAAGAATAATTCTTTTTTCTTTGTTCACACAATTTATTTCACGCAATTTCATATTTTCAGCACACATGTGAAATTTGTCAAATCGTAAGGCAGTGAAACGAGGCTTCAAATCGATACTGCAACTGAATATAATTGTAGAGAATTCTTGCGATTTTGAATGTGTTATAAGTTACTGAATCACACTACTTGTTTCATAAGAGAAGATAAGACCCTCCTAAATTTGAAAAAAAAAATAACTGCATACGCAGCTAGCAGAAAAATCCTTACGATCTGCCTTACCACATGCTTGATGCAAAAAATATTTCTTTGTACTATGGTATTATTTGATATAATAAGCATTAATTTTTTTTTATAACTTTTTTCAATTCTAAACCCCTTGTGAAGCTATGTTTACGCTATATTATTTGCGAAAGATGAAATGCTTTATTCGTGCTCCCAAATAAAAGTCGAATCAATACAACTTTCCACAATTAATTCCTCACCAATTTATGTACTAAACATGCTCGTGGAGCATCACATTTAATATAGTGTATAACAGACTTAAAACTGTAGTTCTTCTGGATTTCCAGCATGTACTTTATTTTATAGTTACATGTATAACTTGAGTTATGCCATACCATTTGTTTAGTAATTTCAATGAGGTCATGATAACCAGCATGTCGCACAATTTGTGAAATTTTATAAGTTTTTATATAATAATAATTTCCATGCGATTAGATTCGAACGACTATGTAGGATAGTGGAAAATGGCCGTAATAAATATAACCTATATAAAACTAACACGTGTTAAATCGATAACTTTATTAAATAATTATCTGCCAATTTCATAGACATGTTCCAAATTCACAAACCAACATATCTCATTCATATGAAATGAAAGGTTTCATTGTTTTCCTACTGGACCATGTAATATTAATGATATATTAATATATAAATATTAATATAGTTTTCTGAAGAAAAACTTATAAAAAGTTTGTGTAGAAAAAAATGTTCCAAGAAATTTTTAAATGTGCCAAAGCGCCTTGAGTTAACTCAAAACACTCATTGGTTGGGATTTCTTCATATTCTGTAAAATAATTTTTTTGCAATTCAACTAAAAGCATTTTATGAATTTCTTTACCAGGCTTTTGTTGGCGATCTAAACTATATTTTTTATGTTTGAAATAATTATTTTAATTTCCATTGGTTAATCACTACGCTTTATCAATGGAGTTATTTTGTTTATTTTAAAAGTACACTTTTGTACACAGATTACCATGTTTATAAACTTAATTGTTATGCATTTTAAAAGATTATACAAATATATTAGTAAACTTTTCATATTTATTTATATTTTTTTTTTTTAATTTTACATTTGCTACCAGAAATGAAAATTATTGGATGTACATAGATATGTATATTATCTTTAGAACAGTACATATAGTCGCTACAGTTCGGGACTTATATTTGTAATATATAATGTAATATTGAAAACAGCTGATAATTCATTCACATTCACAAATATGCATTCACAACATGTAAAATCATTTCAATTTTAGAACACATATTTTACACATATGAACAATAACAGCTGTCGTACAGTTTTTCAAATAAATGTGGGAAGAATAATTACAACAAGCACACCTATTTCCACAAAAAATGTATTTTTTCATTAACAAATTTATTTGACAAACTGTATTATAAAACCTGATTTTAACAAAATTGGTTTTAACTTTAGGTGTGAAAACGCTATAATATAGTACATTACGTTTTCATACACACTATTGGAGAGTATACATAATAACTACGGTGATGTTTTTTTTTGTAATGGAACAAAGGCATTCAAACTGAAATTAAAATTTCTTTTTTAAGTTTTATATCACAATTTAAGTTTTTTATCACAATAATATAATTCAAACACTATTTCTGCTTATAAATTTTTCAGCTCTTATACAAATATAGTTTTATATAAATATAGTTTTATATTTGTATAGTAATTTGTTTTTCTTTAAAAAAAATTATAATTTTTCCCTTGAAAAACTCGTAGCAACATAACAAAATAAAACACATTCTATTAGCGAATGAAATTCCGATTTGACCCAGGTAAGAAATTTGTCATATTGAATTTGCTATTGCATTAAAATAAAAAATTTGGGATTTTTGGGAAAAAAATTTATAATTTAGAAATTAAATAAAAAATTAAAGACAAAAAAAAGGATTAAGTAATGTAATCTAAACAGTCGGAACGACTTATCAAGCTTCAATATTTTCTAAAGTAAAAAATTGTAAAACCTATCTAAATCAATTTCCTTCAGATTTTTCTTATGTAAAAATGCAAAAATACGTCGTCGAAACTATAAATAGACCCCAACCAAGGGCAATTTTGTGTTGCCCCCACTTGGCGCGCAGCCACTCTAGCTGTCATAAGCACATTATTTTCTTATATTGTCCTTTTTGGACCTTTGAAATGAAATTATTATAATATTTTTTAAGCCAACTCAACCAACGCATCAAATACAGGAGGCATATGTGTTTTTAATTTTCATTGATTTTGCACATATAAGTTAAGCAATGATTCACCACATAATGTAATAAAACTAAAAATATAATATGGAAAGCCCTTACATTTATAATAATACAATGTATTAATAATAAAATACAATGTTAACCTTAAAACAGGAAAAATATAAGCCCTTATATTTAAGATAATAATGTACAAGGTTAACTTTAAACCTTCTGTTAAGAACCCGCAAGGCATTTTTAATCTCAGATACGGCTCGGCATGTATTGCTGAAGTAGGTAAGAAAAGAACCGATTTGTTTAATGATTATAATTTAATTATTTACTGATGAATGATGAAAAAACTGCTATTACTTAACGATGATCATTTAAATTTTTAGACATTACTATGAACCTTAATATTATATAACTCTTTCTTTTGTGTGAAATAAAGTCTATAGATATAAAACAAGGCATTTGTAAATGTAAGTCAGTCAAGTAAAAACATATGTGAAGGACACACTTTAAAACAACATAAGCATTGATCAGAGTTGTGTTTATTTCAATCAGCAAAGAAAACAATGTTTGTATCATTTTTATATGATAGGATGATACCAGCAATGCCATTTTGATGCGATTTTTTAAACTAGAAGGGTATCATTATCAGATTTTTGTGTGAGTGAATGATACGACTGTGTAGGTTGGTAAAACATTACCTTAACGTGCACTCGTGTTCATAAGGACATTAGTACTCGAATTCGTATTGCGTTTAGTACTTATATTCGTAGCAACATAAGGTTTGTGTTTAGTGTAAGTGAAAGACTCAAATAAGAAAATATTAAAATAAAGAAAAATTCATCTCGTCAGAAAACAAAAAATATTTTTTTAATTCAACAATTCTAAAAAACTTTATGAGCAGTTTTATTATTATACAAATGAGATGTTTGAAAAATATAATTTATTTAAAAATATTACTATATATGTGATCTTTGATCTTATTCACAAAGTAGAAGAACATGCTGAAGGGAATTCTCTGTTATAAAGGAAAACGTATTCTTGAATGAATATAAAGGTTTATTTGTATATATTAAAGTACATTGAGAAAGACCTCGATATAATGCTTGTAGGTAATTTTTTCTTTAATTCTATAGTACAATATTATAGTAGCTTGTGTGAAAATTTTCTGATTGATTGTTTAATTAGTATATATTTCACAGCCAATTCAATACGACGCTTAGATTGCCGTCGTGAAAATGGAAAAATCAGAGAAGCGCGTATTCATTAAATGCTTCTATTTTAAAGCCTTAACACTATTTCAAATTAAAGAAGAGTTGTATTTTACAATCCAAGGCTCTTCGCATCATATCCAACAGTTAAGAAAAACAAAATCACAAAATAGTGATGGAGGACCCCAGATTGATATGTGATATCTGTGATATGTGGGTGTCGCGTTTGCCTGCGGTCGATCAAAAATTGATCCGAAAAACTGTTTCAATAAAAAAATTGGGATTTAAAAGCGAACCCCAGCGAATTTTTGCGTCGATCTATAACTGGAGCGACCAAGCCAAAAACAATTTTAATAAGGTTAGGTTGACTGTGTTTTGGTATACCAAAGTAATTACCTTCTTTGATTATCTGGAGATGGGTAAAACTAGCAATGGTTAATACTAGGTAGAGTAATTGTAATGTTTGAAGGGCATAAAGAAGAATAAACGGTTATACTTAGCGAGGAAAAAAATCTGTTTTCCCAATGACAACGCACCAGTCTATCCGTCGGCCGTTGCAATGGCTAAAATCAATGCATTGAAGTTCGAATTGTTTATCAAACTACCACATTTTCCAGACTTAGCCTCAGCGTATATTATCGGTTTTCTAACCTTAAAAATTAGTATGGAGATAAAAAATTAGGAGCGACAGGGAAGTCATCGGTGCTATAAGAAGGGTATCACTGCTTTTGGCATCATTTTCAAAAATGCATCAAACTAGATGAACATTATGTTGAAAAATAAAAAGAAAAAAAATCTAAAATAAGTTTTCTTTATCGGCCGAAAACTTTCCTCATCACCTTCGTAGGTATCTATGGTAAATTTTATTAAGATATTTAAGAGCACGGAAAAAAAACTTGTGTATCGAGAAAAATAGGTTTTTTAAACTCTGGGGGGCTACTCTCGTTTGCAATGAGTTAGAAAATGTTCGCAAAATAACACATTTGGTACTCTTGTTTGCGTTTGCGCATGTGTTAAGGCATCTCATCTACCCAAGTCTGGTATCACCGTACTTTGACTTGCGGAAGTGCTTGTCAAAACTATAATATTAACAAAAAAAAATGGATGTCAACACAAAATCAGCTGTTTGTAGGTTTTAAGTTAAAACCAGGTTTTAACTTTAGGTGTGAAAACACTATCACATTCATTTTGTCATTTGATAAAGCACTGCATTACCATTTTTAATTTTATGATGTCCGTATTGCCAGTTTTTCAGTATGATATGCGCAAAGACTTGCGTTAATGTTATAGAGTACCAAATTAGTTTATTAACGCATCTCACTAACGCATCGCAAATTCTTTCGCATCGCAAACGAGAGTAACCCCTTTAATTTTTTAAAATTTAAGAACACTTTCCAATGGATTTTGTTGCGTTTGTTATTTTTGCTTCGGAATATCCATATGTATACATGTATTTACACACATAGCCATGCAAGTTTTTATGTATAATTATATTTCCTCGTACGTAATATAATAATTTTTAGACATTTGCAGTACGTTTGTATATTCTTCTCACATATGAAGTATTTCAATATAAAACTTTTTCATTGATTTAGTTTATGTAAGCATTTTTGCACGTGTATAATTAGAGAAAGATGAGAAGTTAACATGCACATACATACATACTTGTTGGAGCAAAGCAAACAAAATTTTGTAGTGGTTTGTTTAAGTTTTTTTGTGTAATTATATAACAATGGTTAAAACGAAATAATTTATATATATTTGATTGCATATTCAATATATTTGTATTATAAGATAAGATATTAAACTTTTAAGCTCTTCTTTTAGCCCCTTTTCTTTGAGAGACTATATCAGGAGAGGGATATATAAGATTCGGTCAAATATACCACTTTTACATGTTTTTTACTTCACGAACTTAGTAACTAGTTCAGACAACGACACATAAAAGGTTCTTCAATCTTTCTCCCAAGATACCTGTACCAGGGCATACCCACTGAAATGATACTATATATTTGAAAACATTAAAAATTACTTCAGTCTAAGGCCTTATTAGACATCAAAAGTACGCTTACAATTATACTAGTTTAGGAACTAGTCTATAATAAATCCTATTATATTCCTGCTATACTCGAAATATTCGCTGAAAAGAGTGGGACCACTGAATCACGAATTGTGCTCCATCTGATAAGTATTCTATGATAAGTTGAAGCTTAATTTTATGAAGGGCGTAGTAAAAAATAAACGGTCACACTTAGCGAATCACACCAGCTGATAAGTACTCTATGATAAGCAAATTTTCAAAAACCAATAACTAAGAATACTGATATTCAGGTGTTCAATTGTCACTGGTTTATCGACGTAAGCACATTACTTTACATAAGACCACAGAAATTAATGAAGTGTTGTAATTGAGTAAATCAATTGTATCTGGTGGTGTTTGGAATACGGTTCTCCCTATTACTACATGTCAGCATGTTAAAACATGCTAATTGAGGTACGAAAAAAGTTGTTATAATGCCCTTATACCATTCACCATTAGTATTGAACATTCCGTCCTTGATCGGTCAAAATACATACATATAAGAATACCAGCAAGAAATTTTGTGAGTAGTTTACATTAATAATTAGAGCAATGATCAAACAGCTATAGCGCGGCAAATAACAAATAAAATAAAAAGTAATATGTTTTCTTAAATATTCTGTATAAAAATATAAACAAAAAAATTTTTCGCACTTTGTCGGCATAACCAAACTTATGGCGTTTTCTTTTCTACATTAAAAATGTTGCCCCTTGAAAAGGTACCTTTTAAAAGGTTTTGCCCACCCTGTGAAAATGCAATTTATATATAACGAGAAAAGAACAGAAATTAGAAAAAAGTGCATTGCCTTTTTTTAACAGCTGATAAAAAAAAATGTATGTATATTTTATGAAATGTGGAAACAAAAATGTTCAGTTTGCAGACTGCTAATTCATCTGCTTGAGAAAGCAAAATTTTTTTTTTAATATATCTTATAAATAAGCAGATGCATAGTGGTCTTTTGTTTGTTTTATACGATACAAAATATAAAAATAATTATTAAAATCTAATTTTCTGACTCTTTAAACTCAAAAGACTTTTTTTGAACATTTTCTGGTAACGCTGTGTAAGAATAAAAGCCATGTGTTTTACAGGGCAATTTCTGCCCTGTTGATTTGTTCAGTGCAAAAAGTGCAATGCCTTTTGCCCTGCTAAAGGACAACATTTTTACAAAAAAACACGCAACCCTTTCACAGGGCTACATTTTTTTGAGAAAAGAACACAAAATTGTCGTCTCTGCAGTTAGTAAATAAAAAACAAAAGTACCAAATGTTCAATTTTTCTAACATTTTCTTACACATCGCAAACCAGAGTAACACCCCAGCCCTATCAGCAGCAAATGTGGAAAAGCGATTTTCTTTCGCTATTTTGAAAGTTTTACTGCCCGATGGTTATTGAGATAGTGCAATATTTTGTTACATGCGTTATTATAATGATGGAACATCTAGGGTGCGGCGCAAGTCGCAAATAAACGCAAAATTTGGAAAAATATCTATACTGTTAATGATATATAAATAAATAATTGTGGTCACGTAATCGATATACCACCTCAAACCCTTGTCCTGTAAAGAATTTATCGGTGTTTTTGCAAAACAAGTCGCTAAGCGCCAGCCAAAAAATATGAGATCGCTACAAATAGCAATATCAGAAGAGTGGCAGAAAATAGCATTGAATTATGACCTAAGGAAGCTAGTAGGTTTTACGGAGAATCGTTAACAGTGTGTGGCAGATGCTAAAGGTTTTCATACCAAATATTAATCTTCCTAAAATTAAATTTTATGTTTCCAGGGTAACCAAAACGGCATGGAGTTAAAAACAGTGTGATATGAATTAATTTTTTCATTTTTAAATATCTTTCTGGTCCGAACTGATTAAAATTTTTTTTTTTTGTTTTCTATCTTTAAATATCTAAAAGTTTGAGATATATAAATAAAACAATTCTTTTTTATAATAAGAATGTCATTAAATTCATTAATAATTGTAACTAAACCGTGTTTATTTTCTATGTGAAAGCTTGAATATTGACAGACTTTCCTTTTACAAAAAATAGAACTTCCAGAATCTATCAACATTGGTTATCAAAAAAAAACGACTAACACCCTATATACCACTTGCACTTAGATGTTAGAACTGTTTCCGCTTTGGCCACTTATACATAATTTGTAATTTTGATAAAATTTAACTATGTACACTGTGGAAACATTGACCACTTAATCGAAAATGAGATTTACGGCAAGGAAAAAACCTTCAATAACTGCAAAGATAACAAAATTTGCAAAATTTGTCTTATTTTCATAAAACAAAGAAAAATACTAGAAAAATACTAGAAAAAGTAGACAGTAAAACAAATAACAAATAATAAATAAAAAAAAACTAAAACTATCGAAAATGCAAAAGCAACCTACTCAGCTAATACAACGACAAAAGTAAAAATGTTACCCGTAAAAACAACACATCACACCATAAGCAAACGCAAAAAGAGGAAAACCATCAAAAGGGAATGAATAGAGCCAACAGAGTTATGATAGTAGAAGAACAACCACTAAATTAACAATTTTTATAAGTATTACTCTTTCCCTAACAACACTAACCCTGTTGTTCCTAATATATGTATTAACTAACTTAAAAACGCTTCAAATATCTCTACCATATATTATTATATTATCAATATGTCATTAGAAATTTTGCAGTTGAATATAAAAGGTTACATAAATAACTACAATGAACTACAAATCCTCAAAAAAATACAATCACAAAATAATATCCTTACAGGGAATGCACCTACAAAATATAAACAACATCACTATACACATATTCTTTAAAATGTACCTATCCAACTCAGTTCACAATTCTTTCGGAGGCTCTGCCTTTCTAATACATAATTCAATACATCATGAAACAATAGACATACAAAGTAATTTTAACTCCATAGCAATTCTTACTCATTCAAAAAAATCTTTTTTTATCTTCTCCACACACATTCCTCCTACAAAATCATTAAATTATAATGACCTTTTGAACTTATATAATACTAGAAACCCAATATTAATTATGGGTGACTTTAACAGCTGGAACATTGACTGGGGTTTGAGGGTAACTAATAAAAGAGAAAAAACGTTAGCAAAATATATAACCCAATCAAGACTTACTATTTTAAATAACGCTGCCCCAACGCATCTCTCTACACACAAAACATTTACGAATATAGACCTCTCAATCATTTCTTCAACTCTTACCATCTACGCGCAGTGGTCTACCGACTTGTGCGGCATTGATCATTTCCCAATAATCATAACACTTTTTCCGAACGACACAAACCAAATAAACTCAATAAGTAGACCAATCTTAAACGTGCAAATTGGACTAATTTCAATAATCTATCGGACAGATACAGTATTATCCGACAAATTAACCACAACATTAATAAAGGAGCTGCTAATATAAACAAAATGATATTACAAAATGCTAACAAAAGTATACCTCAGCGCAAAATATCTACCCGCACTCCTTCGGCCCCTTGGTGGTCAAAAACATTGGAAAAATTTAAGACGAATAGAAATTACCTATTCCTCAAATTTAGGAGGAATATTTAAACAGAAAAGGAATTAAAATTTAAAAAGGCAAATGTACTATACAAAAGAAATTACGTCAGAAATTAACCCTCAAACACCCTCAGAAAAAATGTGGTCAAATATTCAAAGATTTTGTGGTTTCAAACCAAAAATCGCAATACATTGAATTCAAATCAATTATAATACTAGCAACAAAGCCGACCCAAGCCTCAATGTCAACATCTTTTGTGACTACTGAATATCACAAAACGTATGGGGAAAATTCGCAATCTTTACTGACTCTCTCTCTGCGCACTAAATGCCATAACCAACTTCAATAACGATCAATTTTACCCAAACATGATTAGACAATTTATTATTGAAAGCAAACCTGACATTAAGCTCATCTGGACTCCTAGTAACTTCGGAATAAGAGGTAAAAAGGCAGCAGATGTGGCCGCAAATGCGGCTTTAACTGCTCCTCTTATAACTACACCAAATCTATTTTCTGACGATATAAAAACTTTATAAAATACCTTTTCAAGGCAAAAGTCAACTGCAATTGGAACGCAAAAAATGACTGGTGCAGGAAAATTAATCCCAATAAAGTTAATGCCTACAAACTGTTTAAAAATATAGACCACAACCTGGTAACAAGAAGGGGCAAAATTAAAATAATTAGACTTATACTAGGTCATAATAGAATTTCACATTCTCAAATAATTGATAAAAAAAAAGTTACCAAAACAATGTCCTTTTTGTGGATTCAATACAATAAGCATTGATCATCTTTTTTTGAATTGTCCACACATTAACACATTCAAAAACAGCAATCTCAGTAATAACTAAATTTCTCAATGGGAATATTAAAAGATTTTTAAAATTTTTAGAAAAGGGTAGCCTTTACAATTCCATTTAAAACTAACAAAAAATATTAGTCTTAGGGCCATCGCTGTCATAGCACCCCTCTCATTACACTAATAATTTACTTATAAGTATAATATGTAAGTAAATAAACTTTAAGGTCATAGCAAAATCTAATGTTTTGGAAAGGTGACCAAAAATGTGTTGTTCCAGAGTTAAAACGAAATTTGTTAGATTAATAGTGGAGAAAGTGGGAGACGCAGAGCAGTATAAAGCAAGATTAAGATTGTAGCAATATAATGGATTTTAAAATAGTATTAAGCAGAAGTATATAAAGGTCACTCAATACCACTCTTACTTTATACTTATACAAGAGCATACCCATAAAATTGTTACTTTTTTTAAATAAGACGTTTATGAATAACTTGGTTTCTTAACATCGTTACAAATATACACATGTATGTATGTATGTATACCGCTAATTGAGGGAGGATTGATCTTATGCTAACGTTTTAGCATTACCTGAAGTGTTGACACTACAAAAAAAAAGGTTATCGAGTAAAATGCTCGCAACTATTTATTAATATCATATAAGATTACTTTTATTAATTGGTATTTAAAGTTAGCTTTTGGGCTAATTTTTTTGTATGTAAATAAAAAAAATATTTTATTTCATATGTGCATATTTCCCCACGTTTCTTTCATTTTATGTTTACTTTCTTTTTTTTGTTTCAAGGGATACTTTTTCTGTTTTTTAGAACATTTGGGATGTTTGGGCTTTGGTTTCAATGTTATAGTTATAAACTTTTTGAGCAAATCTGGACCATCGTTGACGACGTTCATCAGCTCCCAGCGACGTGATTTTGGCTCAAAATTTAGTAAAAAATAGTAGGAGATCGAAGATTACATCAAAACACGATTAATGGATGATATTGCCAACATATATCACAGACATGTGTACTAACATAACAGAAAAAAATTGCGAAAATTAAACATAAGTAACCCACAAAATTTGAAAATTCCAGTTAGTTTTTTATCACACATTAATTCACGAAAGGTTTGGAATTATATACGAGGTGTGATCATAAAATAACAGCTATTTTCAATTTTTTTTCAAAAGTATTTATTTATTCATAAATAACAATCTTATACCATTTAAAGTAATCCTCCTCAGATACAACATACTTACTTTTCCAATCCTAGAAACACTGTTTCGATTTTTCTTTCATCTCCTCAATCTTAGCGAATAGCTTTGATTGATCCCCTCACCATTTTAGCAAATCTGGATCGTCGTTGACGACGTTCACAGCTCCTGAGAGATGTCCAGACGACGTTGTTTTTGCTCAACATTTAGAAATTTTGAAATAATCTTCACTGCCGCACGTTTCATGTCTAAAACATCCGTAAAAAAGACATTCCAACATCATCAGAAACCTCTCTAATAGTGATTCGACGATTATCCAAAATCATTTTCGTCACTGCTTGAATGTTTTCATCGGTTGCTGACATACTCAGGTAACTAGGACCAACATCGCCATTGAGAGGACCTTCATTAAACCGTTTTTATTATAATTGAAGTTGTGTACTGCTCATAATAAACTCGCCAAATACAGTCAGCATTTCAAATGTGCTTGCAAATTTAATATCAAGTTACACACAAAATTTTATACAGTTTCTTTGATCCATTTTTTCGCATAGTAAAAAAATCGAAGACACACCAAAAAACACAACTAAACTTTTTATCTGACAAAAACAACTGCCAATCCGAAAAAGCTGGTATTAGCCACATATATAACAGACATGTGTACCAACAAAACAGAAAAAAAAATTCTAAAATCGACTCTTTAAACTCAAAAGACTTTTTTTGAACATTTTCTGGTAACGCTGTGTAAGAATAAAAGCCATGTGTTTTACAGGGCAATTTCTGCCCTGTTGATTTGTTCAGTGCAAAAAGTGCAATGCCTTTTGCCCTGCTAAAGGACAACATTTTTACAAAAAAACACGCAACCCTTTCACAGGGCTACATTTTTTTGAGAAAAGAACACAAAATTGTCGTCTCTGCAGTTAGTAAATAAAAAACAAAAGTACCAAATGTTCAATTTTTCTAACATTTTCTTACACATCGCAAACCAGAGTAACACCCCAGCCCTATCAGCAGCAAATGTGGAAAAGCGATTTTCTTTCGCTATTTTGAAAGTTTTACTGCCCGATGGTTATTGAGATAGTGCAATATTTTGTTACATGCGTTATTATAATGATGGAACATCTAGGGTGCGGCGCAAGTCGCAAATAAACGCAAAATTTGGAAAAATATCTATACTGTTAATGATATATAAATAAATAATTGTGGTCACGTAATCGATATACCACCTCAAACCCTTGTCCTGTAAAGAATTTATCGGTGTTTTTGCAAAACAAGTCGCTAAGCGCCAGCCAAAAAATATGAGATCGCTACAAATAGCAATATCAGAAGAGTGGCAGAAAATAGCATTGAATTATGACCTAAGGAAGCTAGTAGGTTTTACGGAGAATCGTTAACAGTGTGTGGCAGATGCTAAAGGTTTTCATACCAAATATTAATCTTCCTAAAATTAAATTTTATGTTTCCAGGGTAACCAAAACGGCATGGAGTTAAAAACAGTGTGATATGAATTAATTTTTTCATTTTTAAATATCTTTCTGGTCCGAACTGATTAAAATTTTTTTTTTTTGTTTTCTATCTTTAAATATCTAAAAGTTTGAGATATATAAATAAAACAATTCTTTTTTATAATAAGAATGTCATTAAATTCATTAATAATTGTAACTAAACCGTGTTTATTTTCTATGTGAAAGCTTGAATATTGACAGACTTTCCTTTTACAAAAAATAGAACTTCCAGAATCTATCAACATTGGTTATCAAAAAAAAACGACTAACACCCTATATACCACTTGCACTTAGATGTTAGAACTGTTTCCGCTTTGGCCACTTATACATAATTTGTAATTTTGATAAAATTTAACTATGTACACTGTGGAAACATTGACCACTTAATCGAAAATGAGATTTACGGCAAGGAAAAAACCTTCAATAACTGCAAAGATAACAAAATTTGCAAAATTTGTCTTATTTTCATAAAACAAAGAAAAATACTAGAAAAATACTAGAAAAAGTAGACAGTAAAACAAATAACAAATAATAAATAAAAAAAAACTAAAACTATCGAAAATGCAAAAGCAACCTACTCAGCTAATACAACGACAAAAGTAAAAATGTTACCCGTAAAAACAACACATCACACCATAAGCAAACGCAAAAAGAGGAAAACCATCAAAAGGGAATGAATAGAGCCAACAGAGTTATGATAGTAGAAGAACAACCACTAAATTAACAATTTTTATAAGTATTACTCTTTCCCTAACAACACTAACCCTGTTGTTCCTAATATATGTATTAACTAACTTAAAAACGCTTCAAATATCTCTACCATATATTATTATATTATCAATATGTCATTAGAAATTTTGCAGTTGAATATAAAAGGTTACATAAATAACTACAATGAACTACAAATCCTCAAAAAAATACAATCACAAAATAATATCCTTACAGGGAATGCACCTACAAAATATAAACAACATCACTATACACATATTCTTTAAAATGTACCTATCCAACTCAGTTCACAATTCTTTCGGAGGCTCTGCCTTTCTAATACATAATTCAATACATCATGAAACAATAGACATACAAAGTAATTTTAACTCCATAGCAATTCTTACTCATTCAAAAAAATCTTTTTTTATCTTCTCCACACACATTCCTCCTACAAAATCATTAAATTATAATGACCTTTTGAACTTATATAATACTAGAAACCCAATATTAATTATGGGTGACTTTAACAGCTGGAACATTGACTGGGGTTTGAGGGTAACTAATAAAAGAGAAAAAACGTTAGCAAAATATATAACCCAATCAAGACTTACTATTTTAAATAACGCTGCCCCAACGCATCTCTCTACACACAAAACATTTACGAATATAGACCTCTCAATCATTTCTTCAACTCTTACCATCTACGCGCAGTGGTCTACCGACTTGTGCGGCATTGATCATTTCCCAATAATCATAACACTTTTTCCGAACGACACAAACCAAATAAACTCAATAAGTAGACCAATCTTAAACGTGCAAATTGGACTAATTTCAATAATCTATCGGACAGATACAGTATTATCCGACAAATTAACCACAACATTAATAAAGGAGCTGCTAATATAAACAAAATGATATTACAAAATGCTAACAAAAGTATACCTCAGCGCAAAATATCTACCCGCACTCCTTCGGCCCCTTGGTGGTCAAAAACATTGGAAAAATTTAAGACGAATAGAAATTACCTATTCCTCAAATTTAGGAGGAATATTTAAACAGAAAAGGAATTAAAATTTAAAAAGGCAAATGTACTATACAAAAGAAATTACGTCAGAAATTAACCCTCAAACACCCTCAGAAAAAATGTGGTCAAATATTCAAAGATTTTGTGGTTTCAAACCAAAAATCGCAATACATTGAATTCAAATCAATTATAATACTAGCAACAAAGCCGACCCAAGCCTCAATGTCAACATCTTTTGTGACTACTGAATATCACAAAACGTATGGGGAAAATTCGCAATCTTTACTGACTCTCTCTCTGCGCACTAAATGCCATAACCAACTTCAATAACGATCAATTTTACCCAAACATGATTAGACAATTTATTATTGAAAGCAAACCTGACATTAAGCTCATCTGGACTCCTAGTAACTTCGGAATAAGAGGTAAAAAGGCAGCAGATGTGGCCGCAAATGCGGCTTTAACTGCTCCTCTTATAACTACACCAAATCTATTTTCTGACGATATAAAAACTTTATAAAATACCTTTTCAAGGCAAAAGTCAACTGCAATTGGAACGCAAAAAATGACTGGTGCAGGAAAATTAATCCCAATAAAGTTAATGCCTACAAACTGTTTAAAAATATAGACCACAACCTGGTAACAAGAAGGGGCAAAATTAAAATAATTAGACTTATACTAGGTCATAATAGAATTTCACATTCTCAAATAATTGATAAAAAAAAAGTTACCAAAACAATGTCCTTTTTGTGGATTCAATACAATAAGCATTGATCATCTTTTTTTGAATTGTCCACACATTAACACATTCAAAAACAGCAATCTCAGTAATAACTAAATTTCTCAATGGGAATATTAAAAGATTTTTAAAATTTTTAGAAAAGGGTAGCCTTTACAATTCCATTTAAAACTAACAAAAAATATTAGTCTTAGGGCCATCGCTGTCATAGCACCCCTCTCATTACACTAATAATTTACTTATAAGTATAATATGTAAGTAAATAAACTTTAAGGTCATAGCAAAATCTAATGTTTTGGAAAGGTGACCAAAAATGTGTTGTTCCAGAGTTAAAACGAAATTTGTTAGATTAATAGTGGAGAAAGTGGGAGACGCAGAGCAGTATAAAGCAAGATTAAGATTGTAGCAATATAATGGATTTTAAAATAGTATTAAGCAGAAGTATATAAAGGTCACTCAATACCACTCTTACTTTATACTTATACAAGAGCATACCCATAAAATTGTTACTTTTTTTAAATAAGACGTTTATGAATAACTTGGTTTCTTAACATCGTTACAAATATACACATGTATGTATGTATGTATACCGCTAATTGAGGGAGGATTGATCTTATGCTAACGTTTTAGCATTACCTGAAGTGTTGACACTACAAAAAAAAAGGTTATCGAGTAAAATGCTCGCAACTATTTATTAATATCATATAAGATTACTTTTATTAATTGGTATTTAAAGTTAGCTTTTGGGCTAATTTTTTTGTATGTAAATAAAAAAAATATTTTATTTCATATGTGCATATTTCCCCACGTTTCTTTCATTTTATGTTTACTTTCTTTTTTTTGTTTCAAGGGATACTTTTTCTGTTTTTTAGAACATTTGGGATGTTTGGGCTTTGGTTTCAATGTTATAGTTATAAACTTTTTGAGCAAATCTGGACCATCGTTGACGACGTTCATCAGCTCCCAGCGACGTGATTTTGGCTCAAAATTTAGTAAAAAATAGTAGGAGATCGAAGATTACATCAAAACACGATTAATGGATGATATTGCCAACATATATCACAGACATGTGTACTAACATAACAGAAAAAAATTGCGAAAATTAAACATAAGTAACCCACAAAATTTGAAAATTCCAGTTAGTTTTTTATCACACATTAATTCACGAAAGGTTTGGAATTATATACGAGGTGTGATCATAAAATAACAGCTATTTTCAATTTTTTTTCAAAAGTATTTATTTATTCATAAATAACAATCTTATACCATTTAAAGTAATCCTCCTCAGATACAACATACTTACTTTTCCAATCCTAGAAACACTGTTTCGATTTTTCTTTCATCTCCTCAATCTTAGCGAATAGCTTTGATTGATCCCCTCACCATTTTAGCAAATCTGGATCGTCGTTGACGACGTTCACAGCTCCTGAGAGATGTCCAGACGACGTTGTTTTTGCTCAACATTTAGAAATTTTGAAATAATCTTCACTGCCGCACGTTTCATGTCTAAAACATCCGTAAAAAAGACATTCCAACATCATCAGAAACCTCTCTAATAGTGATTCGACGATTATCCAAAATCATTTTCGTCACTGCTTGAATGTTTTCATCGGTTGCTGACATACTCAGGTAACTAGGACCAACATCGCCATTGAGAGGACCTTCATTAAACCGTTTTTATTATAATTGAAGTTGTGTACTGCTCATAATAAACTCGCCAAATACAGTCAGCATTTCAAATGTGCTTGCAAATTTAATATCAAGTTACACACAAAATTTTATACAGTTTCTTTGATCCATTTTTTCGCATAGTAAAAAAATCGAAGACACACCAAAAAACACAACTAAACTTTTTATCTGACAAAAACAACTGCCAATCCGAAAAAGCTGGTATTAGCCACATATATAACAGACATGTGTACCAACAAAACAGAAAAAAAAATTCTAAAATCGAACATACATAACTCACGAAATTTGAAAATAACGGCATTTTTTGATCGTACTTCGTTTATAATAAAATTTTTAGTTTTATTTCCATACAATAACAACATTAGGTCAACATCTTGCTTCAAATACTAAATCATAAAATAATTATTTTTGGAAAAAAAAATATTCGACATGTGAATAAATATACATATAATATAATATATAAATATATATAGAATTTCAAATTATATACATATTTACATATGTATATAACCAAAAATATTGTACTTACACAAAATTAAAAACAATGAGGCATGTCCTTCAGCTGTGTTATTACCACTTAGAAAAATATACCATTCAAAAGGGTTAATTCTAATGCCATATCTACATATATATTATGTAAAAACAAAATATTTAGTAGTTTGTCGCACACTGGAATTACTTTTGAATATATAATATGTACTTTAACAAGTTTTCCAAGCACAGTCTAACACCACCTATTGTTAATAACAAGAAACCCCAATTAACGAGACCAGTAAAGTTGCTGAAACCGGAACTCCAAGAAAATAAGGAATCTCTAGGCCGATGGCAACTAAAAGAAAAATATATTTAAAGTTGCGAAAACATATTCCAATCAAAATTGTACGTCATTACGGTCTATCAGGTTGCTTTTTCCGTTGCTTTTCTTCCTTTGTCGTTATTTCTTCAGCACGAGTTACACTTTGTGTTCTACGATGTACTTTTTTTTGTTCAGTGTTGTTCTCTAGGTTTTTTTTATGTAAAACTTTAAAAAATTGTTTCAGATCTATAAGAGTACCATGCTTATCGAATAGATTTTGCGTCGACTTGCGGTAACGCAATTCAAACAGATTATATTCGCCTGCCGATGCAGATCTCCGTAATCTTTTACCAACTCTTACATCTGCCTTTTGTTCCTTTAAAGCCATTTTTATGAAATATCTGTATATCTGCTGAAAATATATTGAAATACATATGTACACATTACATAATAATAGATAATAAAATACAAAGTCAACCTTTTCTTATAAGTCATAAAGGAATACTGATAAAAAAACATATTGTAAGATAAGGAGATTTTTCCTTACCGGCAACGATGCAGAGCAACTTAGTTACCTCAAGTTGTTATCTGTAGGCTGCTAGATAAAGGGTGGGTAACCGAGATACTTCTTTTGTACGAGCTAAGATACCGCGCAATAAAACGAAAACGACCCAATCAACTTGAATTTTGGATTAACAATGATATTTCTTTATTTTAAATTCGTGGTTCTCACTTAAATAAAAAACTTTATGTATACATATTCATTGTTCTTTTTATTGCCACACACAAATATTTGAAATATTCGTTCCCGTTAAATCTTATTATTAGTTGGTTTGTTTACTTTAAGTTTCATTTTCTGCAAAAATAAGATTCATTACGACACAGTTCAAAAGGATTTACCGCTGATATAATAAAACCAAAGCAAAGGTAAATTTAACTGAAAAAATTAATGAGAACTTAAATTAGGCAACTAGGCTTTCAAGAAGCTGCTAGTAGAGCCAGTCTGTGGATAGGGCGAGTTGGTGTGAGTTGTCCTCTTTTATAATGACTAAATCCAGTAGTAATGTTAAGGTTAGATTTGGTCCATTTGTTGCGAGTCTGGAGCTCATTTACATAGTCATGACACCATTTATTCCAAAAGTGTTGTTTTATAGCGCTTATGCGAGCCCAATAATCAAGGTTTTTTAAATCCTTTGAGAGCACATCACCTTCTGGCAAAGTGCGAAGAGGAGCGCCTATTAAGAAATGGCCTGGCGTGAGGGCTTCAAAGTCACTGGGATCGGAAAACAGAGGGGATATCGGCATTGAATTTAAAATAGCCTCTATTTTAATAATGGCAGTTGAGAGGTCCTCTTAAGTGAACCTTGCGTTGGCCATTGTCTTGGTGCAATGACCTTTGGCTGATTTGACGGCCGCCTCCCACATTCCGCCAAAATGTGGTGTCCTAAGGGGAATAAAGCGCAAATTGATAAATAAATTTGAGCAATAATCTATCATGGTATTTGAGTTTTAGAGTACAAAATGGAACGATTTTAATTGAGTCAACATAGAATTTGCACCAACAAAATTGGTGGCGTTGAACATCGTGAACTTCGTCCGATGAACCTCTTCAGCATGGCAATGAACGCGATGTCAGTAGATAGGTCCGAAACAATTTCGATTTGGACCGCCTTCGCTGCAAAGCATACAAAAACAGTGACATACGTCTTGTGCAGAACCTTTCCTCTGACCCTGAGATATGTGTTGAATGGGCCACAGAAATAGACAGAGTAACGAGCGAATGGCCTTGACGGATTGAGTCCTCCTATGGGCAAGTTTCCCATCATTTGTTGTCTTGGCGCTAGCGAATGCATTGTGGGCACGAAGTTATACATACATAAAAATTGAGAAAATTATTCTTGCTCGGCAAAATAATAGGATGTTTTTGACCATCTGCGATAGCGGCGAGTTCTAATTTGCCACCCACTTTCAGCAGGTTGACTCCAGTTGATGAATCTATAGGATCTGAAGATCTATTTTCTTTAGAACTCGATTAATGTCTTCGCGAAAGTATTCCTTTTGTATAATGAAAACTATTCTAAGCAAAGCGCTTTCTAATTCTTGGTGTTGCAGAGGATCAGAACACGAAATATTAGTTGTGAACCTTTGTGCAAAACGTAACATCCATTCCACAATACGGATAATTTTCAAATAATACAAAGAACAGTTTTTCGCTTTTCGTTTTCAAATTTTTTTGGTTGGCCTCAAAAATCTGAGTTATTCGGTTTGAAGGCCAATGTGCAGGGTTGTTGGTTAGAAAGTCTGTACCTTTAAACCAGATGGACGAAGCGAGCTTTTCTACAGTTGAGCATAGAGAAACGATGTCAGCACGATTGAACTGTGTAGGAACTTGCCGCCAAATACAATTAGTAGTGAGATCCTGTATTTCTGAAACTCTATTGCCCACGAAAACGGATAATGTGGCGGAATGTTGTTTGAGACAATGCAGAACAAGTTGGGAATTAGTCCATAAATATGTATATATTTATTTATTTCTGTAAATCGCCATTTTACATAAGCTGATGACCGGAATTTGCATTTACTGTGAGTGTTACCAATACCAGAGACTGGAGTAGTTTGTTTAATACGAGGAAGGTGCAATTTTTTAGAAAACTCATCAGTAATAAATTTTAATTGTTAGCAAGAATCTAACAAGGCATATCCTAATTAATAGCGACCGGTAGCATCACGAAGGAGAACCACGGCACTAGCAAGAAGCATCTGTTCAGGCGAAGATCTTTCAAGGTGGGTTTGAACCGAGGTGGAGGCATCGGGCAATGCGATATGTGAATGTGTCAGCAGACGGGGAAGAAGGCTTGGAGGCTGCTTGAGACCGATGTAGCATGCTATGATGCGAGCGAGAACAAAATTTGCATTTAAATGTTTTTATCTATTCAAAGCGTTGAGAAACATCCATGTCTCTAAAGCGAGGGCCACGAGTAATAGTGTGTTCACCTTTTGAACAAAGTGCATAATTTCGTTTTGAAACCACAAAAGTATAATCAGATCTTGATTGTTTTTGTGTTGACTTACCAGGTTATTGATTTTCTGACTTACGTGGCAATTGTGTGTGACCAGCGACAATTGGTTCTAAAAAATTACATCTTCTTTCAAGAACATTGGAGCATTCATCCCATGATGGCAACTTTATTAAGTCCAATGGATCTTTCCACTTTCGGTTTGTTTAGTCATCAACTTTCTACATGACGATGTGTAGGGCATTGCGTTTGCAGCATCGCTATGTGAACCGAGAGACAAAAGTGAACCATACAGAGCGGAAACATTGTCGGCAAGACTATGTAATTGTAAACAATTGTTTTTGGCCATGGCAGGAAGTTCGAAGAGCGTGTTAACATTTTCCATAAATATTGTCAAAAGGTATTAAGGTATTGTCACTTGAAAGGTTTTAATTGTTTCTAATGTTTGTCCATGAAGACAATTGAGCAATTGATTAAATTTTACAATATTTGATAGGCAATATCCCCGGTCAATGATTTGGTTGAATGTCGTGATAAAATTTTTATACTCACTGTACTTGCCGCTAAAAGTGGGCAACTTTAGGTGAGACAATGCATTGTTGGCTACAGGAAAACAAATTGCTGAATCAGACAATATTGTATTATGAATGTCTGTACCAAGCTGCAATTGGATATTCATTTTTGCTGCAATGTACAAATCTTCAATTTCAGGCCTGGCACTATCATCTGGATCATATTTTCAATCTGTGTTTGGTACGTCAATATCTGTTTACAACATGACTCCACTATCCCCAGTCGGCACTTTAATTCCGCAGGTGAGAATGTCTTATCTTTTCCCTTCCCATTAGCCTCAATTTGATTTTTGATACGGGAAATACTTTTCTTTGCACTTGCCCGTTGTTGCTTTAGTTCCTCCAAAGTCATATTGAATATGCCAATATATCCCGTTTGGAATTCTGCCAGCATCACAAATATTCGTTATCACAATAAGCTATTTTTATACAATTCTTTGTATTAGCCCTTTTTTTTCTTTCAACCCGAAAAATGTTTAAGTTTTTGTTAGTGTTTCTTAGAATTTTACAGGTCAGAACACGAAAGAATTAATTAAAACAGTTTTATATATCTCTAGCCCTATATTGGGCGTCAAAATGTACGATAAGTAGCTTTTTCCCTACCTGCAGCGATACAGAGCAACTTGATTACCTCAAGTTGTTATCTGTAGGCTGCTAGATAAAGGGTGGGTAACCGAGATACTTCTTTTGTACGAGCTAAGATACCGCGCAATAAAACGAAAACGACCCAATCAACTTGAATTTTGGATTAACAATGATATTTCTTTATTTTAAATTCGTGGTTCTCACTTAAATAAAAAACTTTATGTATACATATTCATTGTTCTTTTTATTGCCACACACAAATATTTGAAATATTCGTTCCCGTTAAATCTTATTATTAGTTGGTTTGTTTACTTTAAGTTTCATTTTCTGCAAAAATAAGATTCATTACGACACAGTTCAAAAGGATTTACCGCTGATATAATAAAACCAAAGCAAAGGTAAATTTAACTGAAAAAATTAATGAGAACTTAAATTAGGCAACTAGGCTTTCAAGAAGCTGCTAGTAGAGCCAGTCTGTGGATAGGGCGAGTTGGTGTGAGTTGTCCTCTTTTATAATGACTAAATCCAGTAGTAATGTTAAGGTTAGATTTGGTCCATTTGTTGCGAGTCTGGAGCTCATTTACATAGTCATGACACCATTTATTCCAAAAGTGTTGTTTTATAGCGCTTATGCGAGCCCAATAATCAAGGTTTTTTAAATCCTTTGAGAGCACATCACCTTCTGGCAAAGTGCGAAGAGGAGCGCCTATTAAGAAATGGCCTGGCGTGAGGGCTTCAAAGTCACTGGGATCGGAAAACAGAGGGGATATCGGCATTGAATTTAAAATAGCCTCTATTTTAATAATGGCAGTTGAGAGGTCCTCTTAAGTGAACCTTGCGTTGGCCATTGTCTTGGTGCAATGACCTTTGGCTGATTTGACGGCCGCCTCCCACATTCCGCCAAAATGTGGTGTCCTAAGGGGAATAAAGCGCAAATTGATAAATAAATTTGAGCAATAATCTATCATGGTATTTGAGTTTTAGAGTACAAAATGGAACGATTTTAATTGAGTCAGAGTAACGAGCGAATGGCCTTGACGGATTGAGTCCTCCTATGGGCAAGTTTCCCATCATTTGTTGTCTTGGCGCTAGCGAATGCATTGTGGGCACGAAGTTATACATACATAAAAATTGAGAAAATTATTCTTGCTCGGCAAAATAATAGGATGTTTTTGACCATCTGCGATAGCGGCGAGTTCTAATTTGCCACCCACTTTCAGCAGGTTGACTCCAGTTGATGAATCTATAGGATCTGAAGATCTATTTTCTTTAGAACTCGATTAATGTCTTCGCGAAAGTATTCCTTTTGTATAATGAAAACTATTCTAAGCAAAGCGCTTTCTAATTCTTGGTGTCGCAGAGGATCAGAACACGAAATATTAGTTGTGAACCTTTGTGCAAAACGTAACATCCATTCCACAATACGGATAATTTTCAAATAATACAAAGAACAGTTTTTCGCTTTTCGTTTTCAAATTTTTTTGGTTGGCCTCAAAAATCTGAGTTATTCGGTTTGAAGGCCAATGTGCAGGGTTGTTGGTTAGAAAGTCTGTACCTTTAAACCAGATGGACGAAGCGAGCTTTTCTACAGTTGAGCATAGAGAAACGATGTCAGCACGATTGAACTGTGTAGGAACTTGCCGCCAAATACAATTAGTAGTGAGATCCTGTATTTCTGAAACTCTATTGCCCACGAAAACGGATAATGTGGCGGAATGTTGTTTGAGACAATGCAGAACAAGTTGGGAATTAGTCCATAAATATGTATATATTTATTTATTTCTGTAAATCGCCATTTTACATAAGCCGGAATTTGCATTTACTGTGAGTGTTACCAATACCAGAGACTGGAGTAGTTTGTTTAATACGAGGAAGGTGCAATTTTTTAGAAAACTCATCAGTAATAAATTTTAATTGTTAGCAAGAATCTAACAAGGCATATCCTAATTAATAGCGACCGGTAGCATCACGAAGGAGAACCACGGCACTAGCAAGAAGCATCTGTTCAGGCGAAGATCTTTCAAGGTGGGTTTGAACCGAGGTGGAGGCATCGGGCAATGCGATATGTGAATGTGTCAGCAGACGGGGAAGAAGGCTTGGAGGCTGCTTGAGACCGATGTAGCATGCTATGATGCGAGCGAGAACAAAATTTGCATTTAAATGTTTTTATCTATTCAAAGCGTTGAGAAACATCCATGTCTCTAAAGCGAGGGCCACGAGTAATAGTGTGTTCACCTTTTGAACAAAGTGCATAATTTCGTTTTGAAACCACAAAAGTATAATCAGATCTTGATTGTTTTTGTGTTGACTTACCAGGTTATTGATTTTCTGACTTACGTGGCAATTGTGTGTGACCAGCGACAATTGGTTCTAAAAAATTACATCTTCTTTCAAGAACATTGGAGCATTCATCCCATGATGGCAACTTTATTAAGTCCAATGGATCTTTCCACTTTCGGTTTGTTTAGTCATCAACTTTCTACATGACGATGTGTAGGGCATTGCGTTTGCAGCATCGCTATGTGAACCGAGAGACAAAAGTGAACCATACAGAGCGGAAACATTGTCGGCAAGACTATGTAATTGTAAACAATTGTTTTTGGCCATGGCAGGAAGTTCGAAGAGCGTGTTAACATTTTCCATAAATATTGTCAAAAGGTATTAAGGTATTGTCACTTGAAAGGTTTTAATTGTTTCTAATGTTTGTCCATGAAGACAATTGAGCAATTGATTAAATTTTACAATATTTGATAGGCAATATCCCCGGTCAATGATTTGGTTGAATGTCGTGATAAAATTTTTATACTCACTGTACTTGCCGCTAAAAGTGGGCAACTTTAGGTGAGACAATGCATTGTTGGCTACAGGAAAGCAAATTGCTGAATCAGACAATATTGTATTATGAATGTCTGTACCAAGCTGCAATTGGATATTCATTTTTGCTGCAATGTACAAATCTTCAATTTCAGGCCTGGCACTATCATCTGGATCATATTTTCAATCTGTGTTTGGTACGTCAATATCTGTTTACAACATGACTCCACTATCCCCAGTCGGCACTTTAATTCCGCAGGTGAGAATGTCTTATCTTTTCCCTTCCCATTAGCCTCAATTTGATTTTTGATACGGGAAATACTTTTCTTTGCACTTGCCCGTTGTTGCTTTAGTTCCTCCAAAGTCATATTGAATATGCCAATATATCCCGTTTGGAATTCTGCCAGCATCACAAATATTCGTTATCACAATAAGCTATTTTTATACAATTCTTTGTATTAGCCCTTTTTTTTCTTTCAACCCGAAAAATGTTTAAGTTTTTGTTAGTGTTTCTTAGAATTTTACAGGTCAGAACACGAAAGAATTAATTAAAACAGTTTTATATATCTCTAGCCCTATATTGGGCGTCAAAATGTACGATAAGTAGCTTTTTCCCTACCTGCAGCGATACAGAGCAACTTGATTACCTCAAGTTGTTATCTGTAGGCTGCTAGATAGAGGGTGGGCAACAGATATACTCCTTTTGTACGAGCTAAAATGCAGTGTAATGAAACGAAAATAACCAGATCAACTTGAATGTTGGATTAACAATGCTATTTCTTTATTTTAAATTCATAGTTCTCACTTAAATAAAAAATGTTATGTCTACATATTCATTTTTCTTGTTATTGTCACACACAAATATTTGTTCAGTAAAAAGTGAGGACGATAAATATAGCACCACCTCACAAAAGGACTGTAAGTCAGATTATAATAATTATATTATAAGATAAAGAAAAATGAAATATATAAAGTATATTATATTATAATTTATAATAACAAATTATTAAATCTAGGTGGAAAAACAATATTAAACCCTTAAAAATTACAACTCTTTATGATGAATCAGTACTCTAAGTAGGAAATAAAGTTATTTGAAAGAAATTAGGATAAGAAGGTATATTAACACTAAACGCAATAACAGGCGCCATTAATATAAAATGCATAATACCTTAAGTTATACGAAAAAGAAATTGAACGATTAATGGGGTTTTTTTATTAATGGAGGCTATTACGAATTTGTAGAAATGCCTTTCGATATAAAGAATACTCGATTTTCCAACGATGCATAGATGACATCCTAAGCTTGACCTTAAGACAGTAAAAATATAATAAGGAAATAAAATGCATAGAAAACCTTTACTTAAAAGTCATTAAATAATACTAATTAAAACAAAGTTTTATTTTGTTTGTAATATAAATATAAAAATACTGAAGAAAATGTATCTTTATAATAAGACGTAAAGTATATACCTAATTGACAAGGACAAATTTATTGAGTATATAAGGAAGAAAATTTTTGTAAAATATTTTCAGATGGCAATTAACATTCAATATTTCAATTTTCCTTTCCATGCGGAATCAATGGCCAGTATTATTAGAAATTTAGAGAAAAGAAATATAGGTGTATGAAAAGTGCAATTATTCATTCCTGCGCTATTCTCCTTCAGCGATTTAAATTTAAAATCCCTGTTTTCAGTGATTATGAATAGATATTGTGTTAGCTGATGGGCAAAAATTAATAAGTTTTAGAAGTGATTTCAGATGCGAATGTTAAATATTTTGTTATAAATAAAATATAGATAAAATTAACTTTTTTGACAGTGATTCTTTGAGAAAGCGATTGTAAAGAAGATTTTATAATATAATCTCAGCATTTAGTATGACTTATATAAAATAGCGCAACAAAACAATCGTAATTGCCTCCATTATATGCATGTGGAAAATATTAAAATCGTCCACAAGGTTGTGGTCATTTGACACCTTAAATATGCACTTGGAAAGGAAAAATAATATTTTTGTATCGGACAATTTTTGTTATGTTTTGGGTTTTTAATATCGCACACATCTTCACATAGAGAACAATGCACTTGTCCAATATATTTCAAATACATCTTTGCATATGTTAAACATTCCAAATTCGTTTAAGAAGTCTGTTTGGAATCATATTTAATATTTTTTCTCATGACTATGAATATTATATAATGTTTACCAAACACCTACGAATTAATTTAATCATTGACAATTCCTGGTCATTCCTGGTCATTCCTGGTCATAAATCCTCATATTACCTTTAATAAATACTATAAGTTTTTTGGGTTGACATAGGAAGTCACTCATACCTAAACGTATGAAATTATTCTCATAAGTGGATTATAAGCAGTCCAAAATGGTAATGTAGAAGAGGAATGCAGAACAATCGAGCCTTTGAGCAGACTGGAGCTACACAGACAAAATAAATATTCATAAATAAAACTAAAAGACTTTTGCTTTCAGAAGTTTTACGCTATAAATCTGGAGATGTGTTGCAGATGAACGATGTAGAGTAAGTTGAAATAAACAAGTGTGGGATTGTCCGACCGGTAAATGAAAGCTATGCTTAGTTTTGCCTAAAATTGGGTAAGTATATTAACAAATTCTCAGAAACAAAGTTGTGTAATTGTTACAGGTGACCTTTACAACCATGGTTACTAACAGCCTATGGAGAGCCAGTTAACTCTCCGAACAAAATTAGATTTAATAGCGCATATTGTAAAGAAAAATGAAAGGCATTGTAAAGGCAGAATTATAGTAGAAAGTACTATTGGAGTGATTAAATCTGTTTTTAAATGCCTTAACAATGAAAGGGGCTTAAATTATGACCCAGAAATGTCTGCAAAGATTTTAAATATCTGCTGTGCACTTCACAACATTAGATTTTTTACAATATTACACGCGAAGAAGAAGATCCAATAAACGATCGTGTTGAAGATGATTTTATTGGAAAAGAAAATTAAATAAGGAACCAAATGCTACACAATTTTTAATTTGTATTTCAATTTTATGTGTAAAACATTTTTTCTAAAGAACACGCAACCCTTTCAGAAGGCAAAATTTTTTGGAGAAAATAACACAAAATTGCCCTCCCTGCGTGTAGTGTTGCCTTTTTTATCGAAAAGAAAACGTCATTAATTGCATAGTGTTTGTAAGCCTCGTTAGTAAGTGAAAGGCATATATTAGAAATTTGCCGCTTTATGTATTCGCTATTAATAAAGATTTTGGCAACTCTAACTAGTCCATCAGATGTAGAATGAAACATTTCATCTTTGGCAAATGGCCTTTAATGCTTCTTTCATGGAGGAGGGCAATCTTACCCATTTTTATAAATCTATCGCCCCGGACACAAACTATATGATTTACCAGACTTCTGTTAACATAATAACATAGCTCTGTTAGACTTGTAATTCAGAGAGTGCACATCTTAAATAGAATTCTGACCTTATTATGGAAGAAAAAACTAATGCTGGGACAAGTGGACTACTCCAAACTTTTTGTAAAAACACCAAAATCCATTAGAAACACGTGTCGACACTTAAATGTTTGTACATTCAGAAGTTATACAAATCCTTAGGGAAGCAACCGAAATTGCATGGAGCGGACATAGATGGGTGGTTAAAAATTTTGGGAAATAATATATTTTAACTCCTGTGATGATAACGAATCTGGAAAATATTTGACATTGGCCATTTTAGTTAATATCTGAGGGGGATTACTTTAAAGGGTACAAGATAGCTATTGATGAATAAATACTTTCGGAAAAAATTGAAAATATCGGTTATTTTTTTATCACAATTTGTACATAAAAAATATGTGTAATATATATATATATGTATATATATATATACATAAATATATGTATGTGTGGCTGTAACCGCAAAACAAATTTCTGCAGACAAAAAAATAACAATCATATACAAAATAAAATTGCCTACATCGTTGCATAGAATTAATAGCTGCGCTAAGGATTTAAGTGATACGTTAAAACAGCTCATTCGATCATGAGCTACACAGCTCTATTGCTTACTTCTAAAAATATTTGGTTAAGCATTGCCACACTTTCTGATGCAAGCTTGTAATTTTTTTTGGATTATAAATTTGTATTTTCTATTTCAATATAAAAAATAAATTTTGCAACTGATCATATAAAAAGTACATATATATATGTACATATATACAAATTGATAAAAATAAATAAATATCCATACATATGAACATAAATATTTAGACATTTATCTACAGATAGCTATGTACGTACATAAATATGTATGTGTACAGATTTGTACCTAATATTCATGCTAACGTTTAGATTATAACCAATTGTTCAATTATTTACTTAATATTACAATTATATGAATATAATTATATGGGTACCAGCGCTGGACGGGGAGGGCTTCGGCTAAGCTGCCCGACGGGAAATGTTTAATTATTTATTTAGTGATTTTTTTGCCAAAAAACCTTTATTACAATGTCACTACCAAAAAAAATCATGCGAACATTTCTTTTTTTTTGTTACTTCCTTACATTATTAAAAAACAGTTTTTGTACACTTGTTTGAGACACTGTCTGATATAAACTCACATTTGTAAGCATACACGCGCTATATGCTCTGCATCTGTATATATAATAATGGAATTATGAATGTTAAATAGAACCCGACTTAGTTTATCAAGACAAAAAACTCAACTAAACACAAAAATGCATATGTACATATGTATATGTAGGAGGCTATTAGCTGTTTTTCCTCACGTCACACTAATGCTATCTACATGTTTTTTACTTGTTAAAATTAAAATATAACGAAAACCTAAATTTAGTTTGCAAATATTTAATAAATTAAACTATAAGCAAAACTTAATTAATAATTTAATTTTTACATTTTTTTCTTGTGTTGCGTCCCAAAGATAATCTTGTTTATCTGCTTGAAGTAAAAATTGACCCTGACGGGAACTATAATTTTATGAAAATTCTCATAAACTTTTCCAAATGGTATGATTTATCACAAAATTGTACATTTTTATATCAGACAATTTCATTTTCCCACCACAAATGCCAAATTGAACAAATCGTACCATGGTGTAGGTAGAGAAACGTGTCCACGGAATGACACTTGCAAACAGTGAGTATAACAAAATAATCTCTGTTGGTGTCAAGGCGAAATCATTAATAATTTCAATTCGCCTTCAGTACATGTTTTTCACTTTGCAATTATTAGCAAAATATAAATTATTAAGCAAAAGAAAAATAAAAAAAAGGAATACAAATAAGTTTTCATTACATCTAGCACTCCGGTACTGTATAAACAATAGTTTACATATAGCTTTATTCGCATCAAATATCTGTATACTTTGTGATAGATAAAATACAAAATTTACTCTTCATGCCTGTTATAACGAATTATATAAACATAAAATCATTATGGAAAATATTTGACATTGGCCATTTTAGTTAATATCTGAGGGGGATTACTTTAAAGGGTACAAGATAGCTGTTGATGAATAAATACTTTTGGAAAAAATTGAAAATATCGGTTATGTTTTGATGGCAGCAATAAATTTTGGTATAGTGTTTACCTATTTCTATTATCTATTCTAGAATTACTTAGTCTGTATTTACACACGTCGAGTCTTAAATTAATTAATAAATAATTAAAATGTTACTTTCCAAGCATACATGTCAAATTTGTCACATCGTTCGTTTTTCTAGAATAGTGAACCAAGGCTTTTAGAATGAGCAACATTTAATGCATCTGTGTTATAGTAAATTCTTTGTGGAGCTGATTCTTTTGTAATGTGTAAAATTACTTTTTATATTACCCTCTCTATCTAAAATGGTTAGTGCAATATTTACTATTATTGTAATAAAATGCTAATGCAGTTTTCGTGTAAATAAAAATGTATATGAGATTAAGAAGGAGATCATAAACAAATAATAAGAACTTGGAAACACATCAGAAATGAAAAAATAATAAACTTAATTTAAAAAAAAGTACTTAAAACTAAAAATAAACAATTCAGGAAAAAGAAAACAATTCAGTTCTTCCCCAACAAAACTCTTAACAGTTCGCTTTGAAACTTCGTTTTTAGAACTTCATCGCTTTTTTTCCTATCGTTATGCGCTTGCCGTTGCATTACAGTTCTCGCTCTTGCTAACGTCAGAAGTCCTGCATTGACATTAAGCGTTGCACCTCGTTAGATATGTTCCTACTAGAGCATGGACCGTCATGAGTAAAATCTGGTGGATCCAGCTCTATTACCCAACGATTTATTATATTTATTTGTTTTATTATTATTTTTTGCTGCATATACAGTCAACGTGAACGGACGTGTTTTTATATAATACTCCTCAAAAGATGAGAAGTTTGGATAAAATTAAGTAACACAAGCTGATTGTGATATTGGGCACCGATATGAAATATTAAAAAATAAATACATACATTAACATGAACAAAACGTAGTGAATTATATAAGAAAATAAATATTATAGTATGAAGTGTTTTTTAATATATAAAAACTTAGCTTGTAAGGCCACCTTTTCTTATGTCAATAAAAAAATTTTTATTACATATTGTATCCCGACGTTAACGGACAAATGGAGTATCCTAAAAGAACATATAAAGATATCCGCAAAGTTTCTGGACTTAATATAATTTTGCTTACAACCAAATATTCGGTATGCCAACGGGAAATCCCCTATCACCCACTATTGCTGACATCATATTGGACAATATTTTTGACATAACACTGGCGGAATTAAAAAAGAATAACATTAATATAAGATATGTATATCACGTAATACGTAGATGGCATATTAGCTGTGATAGATATCGATCACAAAAATGACATTCTCACTTCTCTGAATGGATACCATCCGAATATCAAATTCACTACTGAGGTGGAAAATGAGAAGAGGATAACAGTTCTTGACACCACGCTAATTAGATCTGACAACAATATAAACGTGGATTGGTATACAAAAGGGAAAATTAGGAATAATTTTTCCACTCAACCTATTGCACAAAAAATATATACTGGAAGAAACTTAATACATAAAGTAATGGCTATTAGTGACATTCAGTCCAAAAAACTAATATTTAGTTTTCCAACTCAACTAGTCAAAAATCTTTTAACAGTCCAAAAACACATAAATAATAATAGTAAGGAAAACCCTTCAATTGGGGAAAAAACATTTGTCAGCATGAAATATATACCCGATCTTACAAGCATGCACAATATAAAAGTTTTTATTATTATTATTTATTTATGAAATGTGATAAGTTCAAAATAAAATACTATAAGTAAGAAAAATGTACAAATGTAATATGTACGTACATATGTATATGATATCAAATCATTTATTAAATTTTTATTCCCTCCATTTTTACATACAATTTGTTTTTTTCAATTTTACTTTTACAAATGTCAAAATATAATAAAAAGAAGAGAAAAGAAGGCATAAAGAAATACAAAAATTGCAATACTACATTTTTCTAATGTGAACACTCATGCAATTTCAAAGCAGAATTTAAAAAAATTGCATGCAACAAAATTGCATATATACAGCGACATATAGTGCTTTCACACGATGTCTTTTTTAACGTAGAAAATTGCAAGACTTTTTTAGTTTGTTGGTTAGCGGGTATGAGAAGCAAGAGGGGTAGAAAAAAAGACACGATTTCTGTTTTTCATGTTTTTTTCATACATTTCTCTTTATGTTTATTTCGTTTTTTCTTGTTACACTTTATTCTTATTCGTACGTGGTAAATTTAACAGCGACGACGGAGTAAAATAAAAATTTGTTATGAAAAATTAAATGCAATGTATTAAAAATTAAGAATTTTAAAAATTAACTTTTTTTTTTTAATAAATAATTTAATTTAATTAATTCAAAAATACGCTCCATTTTTATTATTATAATATTTTAATTTTTATTGAAATATTTTACTTGACAAAAAATAAACAAAAGCTACAGCATAAACAAAACTCAGTCAAACAACATCAATCTATCATGTGGCTGCACACAAGAATTAAAAATGCGAATGTAAGAATAGAAGAGAACAAGAAAAAAACAGTTGTCTAAAAAAACATGGTATGAAAGTAAGAATTTTTCGGAAGCAATTTCAAAAAGGAATAGAGAAAAATAGACTTCATAAAAATCATCGTGTAAAACATGCAATACTGTTAGTAATTGAAATATCAACTTTTTAAGCGTCTGGCCCCACGCTGCCACCTTTTTTCGATTCGCCTTGATTTCATGTCTAGTTATGGCTTTTGAGCGTTCGTTTTTCACGTAATAAAAAATCCGGCACACGCCGTACAATTAACGCTTTATTGGCTTCATTCAGACACGTGTTTTTTTTCTATTTACTAACAAATAGTGAAGCACATTTCTTATGAGTGGTTTTAGTCGTAGGGTGAATAATAAGTGCCATGGGAAGGAATATTCATTGCCGTCCAGACGTAAACAAGGCTTCAAGCCAACAAAAAAAAAATTACGATCCGGAAAAGGTGTAAAAATGTTTCAAAAGTTTGTTGATAATAATCATATAACTAATGATTCGGAATGTTGGTCAAAATGTGATTGCTTACCAGATAACACAAATAATATCTATCATCGTAAAGAGATTGGAACAGAAGATGGTATTTACTCTTGGATAAGGAAAAAGCCAGTTAACCCGATAATAAAAGAAAGTCATACAAGTTTTAAACCAAAAAATGAAGTTTTAAAACATTCTTCGGATACGCAGGAAGCACTTATTGCACAAAATGAATTTATTGAAATTAAAAGCTGTTACGCATCTAGCACCAATTCTGAAGAAAGTAATGTGCACCATGGGGGAAATGGTTCTTCAGTTTTTAAATCATCTAAAGTGACTACAAATGGACATTCTTTTTTAAAAATTAAAGAGGAAAGAAATACTTTGCCTAATTTAAAAGAAGAAATTTTACGTTTTAGTGAGTCATCACCACTTAATCAATTATCTTCCAGCGAAGAAAAAGTTAAGCACAAACCACCACTGAAAGAGATTCAGAGTGCTTTAGCAAATAACACTCCGCTCAGCATTAAACTTAAGCCTAAACACAAGTCTGTAAGTCCTTCGCAATTAGATAAAACTAAAAATATTGAAAAAATGGAACACTTGTCAGTAGCATCGGCGGTATATTATAAAGAATCTTCACACCGTGAGAACTCACGGGACCTTATAGAGTTAAATAATACTTATTCAGCGATCAATAAGCCTATCTCAGAAGATGAAGTGGTATGTATGGGCAGCTTAGAAAATAAGATTGTATTGGAAGATGATGATGACGAAACACATGAGAAAACTGATGTGCAGAATACCAAAAGCACATATAATAATTTGGAATTACCAAATGCAAGTGAAAAATGCATAATTTGTGATAAGAAGGTAAGTAGAACCGAAAAATAATTATGAAGTCTAATATATGTGTATACTATTGTAACCGTAACCAATTGAATTCGTTGGTAATTTATTATACCTTTAATAAATATTAAGCACAATATTCCCAATTGACATAGTTATTAAATATTACTGTGTTATTCTTGCTGATTATGTTCTAACTTATTCCTGATTTCTTTCATGACACTGAAGTTAAAGAGAATCTGAAGTATTAAGGAAATATAATGTAGAATATATTTAGCTCATAAAACTAAGCAATGCTTTTCACAACTAATATTTACGCGAGCACCAATCTAATGTAAATACACTACACTGCGCTATTTACTACACATGTAAGGAAAAAAGATCTATGAAACAGCGAGAGAGGTGCACAAGGTACAATGAAGATAAATAAAATATAATTCCCCTGAATATCGAATTTTTACATGAAATCTAATAAAAAAAAGTACACTTTTGTTTTTGTTTTTAAATGTTTTCTAACAAATTAGAGAAAATTCATTACCTTTTTTTAACAGCTGATAACAAAACATTTATGTATGTATACTTTATGAAATGAGTAAACAAAAATGTTCAGTTGCAAGATTGCTAATTTATCTGCTTGAGAAAACAAATATTGTTTATTTTAATATCTCATATAATTAGGCAGCCGTATTGTTGTCGTTTGTTGGTTTTATACGATACAAAATATAAAAATAATTATTAAAATCTATCTTCCTGACTCTTAACTCAAAATACTTTTTTTGATCATTGTCTGGTACCGCTGTGTAAAAGAAAGCCATCTGTTTTACAGGGCAAATTCTGCCCTGCTGATTTGTTCAGGGCAAAAAGTGCAATGCCTTTTGCCCTGCGAAAGAGGAAAATTTTTAAAAAAGAACACAGAACCCTTTCAGAGGGCAATATTTTTTTGAGTTTTTGCCTCCTTACGAAAATTGAAATTGCCCTCCCTACGTGTAGTGTTGCCTTTTTTGTACTAAAGAAAACGCCATTGTGTTGCAGTCGAAAATCGCAAAATATCGCACTTATAATCGATTTTATAAAAAAACCTACACGACAAAATGTAAAAAAGACATCTGGCAAAATAGTTGAGTATTTTCATTATAATCGGTTTGAATTTAACCGCGAGCTTATTGATAAAAATATAAAATGCGTTATCACGAATGGTATAAATCAGAACACATTTCTGTTACGGAATTCTGTTAGATCGGTAATTTTAAGCAATACTAGAAAGAAAATAATAAATCGATCTCAGATTGGAATAAATGGTTTAATTCAATGCTTAGAAACCTAAAAGCATGAAAAATTAGATCATATCAGACAGCTTGGCACAAAACAAAAAAAGTGATGTTTATAAATACTTTATTGACAGTGTTCAAATGATAAATCAATTAATCGAAGAAGTAAACTATATTAACTAAAGAAATCGTCTTTCGGAAATATTTCAAAACGAAAAAAGTGATGTTTATAAATACCTTATTGACAGTGTTCAAATGATAAATCAATTAATCGAAGAAGTAAACTATATTAACTAAAGAAATCGTCTTTCGGAAATATTTCAAAACAAAAAAAGTGATGTTTATAAATACCTTATTGACAGTGTTCAAATGATAAATCAATTAATCGAAGAAGTAAACTATATTAACTAAAGAAATCGTCTTTCGGAAATATTTCATTTCCAGAAAATAACAATGAGTGACCTAAACCTAATATGTAAACAAATAAATAATAAATCTAATAGTGATAAAACCAACCCAAAACTAATTATTGATAATTGGAATGCTTTAGGGCCATTTCTAACAAAACTAATAAATCAATCGCTGACCAACGGAATATTTCCAGATGTATGGAAAGATTTGTTAATAACGCCTGTAAGAAGTTAGACAATAGGAAATTGAGTGATGAGTTAATGCAATAACACCAACAAACACATTAAAAACATTTGATGAAATATTAGAATACGTGGTTAAATGAGCTATTATCTATAAATCAATCAGGTTTTCGTAAAAGTCACTCGTGTGTAAGTACGATAAATTATATCATAGGCGATTGGAAAAATTGTTCACAAAAGACAAACATTACGGCATTGTTTGTGACTTCAAGAGAGCATTTGAAACTGTTGATTTAGAAATTCTTTTTAAAAAATTGTTCATGTATGCAATAAGAGGAAAAGAACTACAATGGTTTAGAACATACTTCTTAAATGGCAGGCAGCAAACTAAAGTTAAGGCATCTATTATGGTTCCCAACAGTTATAAATTTGATGTTGTATTTTTGAAATTGCGATTATGGTTTACAACAGTTGTTTTTAAGTGGTGTTGTCAGATGCATTTTTTGAAGAACAACCCTGTGAAATACACAGCATCTAGATGTTGTAAATCATAATTAGAAAAAGTATAAATGTTGTGATGTCTATAAATGTTGTGTTGAACCATAATAGGGGCATAAGTGTTCAAAATCAAGCTACGTGTATGTGAAAACGGTGGTGCCTATAATTTCAATCCTTGGTGCACCTCTCTTTATAATATTTATAAACGACATCGTAAAAGTAATAGAAATATTGAAAACTGTAATATATGCAGATCAGACACTAATCTATACAGTAGGAGACACAATAGATGAATGCAAACAGTTGTTAGAATACGATATACGGAATATAAATAATTGGTTGAAAATGAATAGGCTAAAACTGAATTAAAAAAAAAAAAAAAATGATGTCAATAAATTCTGATAGTGGCCTAAACAGATCTACAATACAATTGTGAAACCCAATTTTGAATACTGCTCTATGGTCTTATAAACCAGTTGTAGTTAGTCACAGATCGCAAGGTTACAGAAATTGCAAAATAAAGCTATGCGACGTATCATAAAATGCAATCTATGTAGCCCTGTAAATTTTATGCTAGAAGCATTACAATGATTAATAGTGATCAAAAACTAAAGCTAAACTTTTTAATGATGATTTTTAAAATCAAGCACAACCTAGCTCCGAGATATCTCACGAATAGTATAAAGTATGTTCCCTGTTAGGAACGCGGACGATTTCAGATTAGAGTTTTTAAATGTTTTATTTTGCGAACATTTTCTAACGCATCGCAAACTAGTACAGATCTTTATTTAAATTAAAGATTGTTTAAATATGTTTGTTGAAAGGGACTTTAATGGCGTTTTCTTTTCTACAAAAAAAGGCAACATTACCCGCAGGGAGGGCAATTTTGTGTTCTTTTCTCGAAAATGCGTTGCCCTGTGAAAGGGTTGCGTGTTCTTTTCTAAAAAATGTTGCCCTCTCGCAGTGCAAAAGGCATTGCACTTTTGCCCTGAACAAATCAACAGGGCAGAAATTGCCTTGTAAAACACATGGTTTTTATTCTTACACAGCGTTAGCAGAAAATGTTAAAAAAAAGTCTTTTGAGTTGAAAGAGCCAGAAAATTAGATTTTAATAATTATTTTTATATTTTGTATCGTATAAAACAAATAAAAGAACACTATGCGGCTGCTTATTTGTATGAGATATTAAAAAAAAAAATATTTGTTTTCTCAAGCAGATGAATTAGCAATCTGGCAACTGATCATTTTGGTATACAAATTTCATAAAATATACAGAAAATGTTTGTTTATCAGCTGTTAAAAAAAAGGCATTGCACTTTTTTCTAATTTGTGTTCTTTTCTCGTTGTATAAAAAATTGCACTTTCACAGGGCGAGCAATGCATTTTAAAAAGGCACCTTTTCACAGGGCGACATTTTTAATGTAGAAAAGAAAACGCCATTAGTTGAACATGTTTAATACAATTTTTGGACGATTTTGTTAGAACCTTTTAGAACAATCTGTAATGTCTTATAAATCAGTGAAGATTATCGCCCATGTTCTGAAAAACGCATATCGCTTAAATTTGGCGTTTTCGTTTTTAAAACGCCAAAGAGGTGTTCTGGAAAACGCATTCGCTTAAATTTGTCTTTTTCAAACCGCTAGACCATACTGAAGCGTTCTGGCTTATTTTATTGAAACTGCACTTTAAACACAAAAGGAAATGAAGCACAATTTAAATTTAATATATTTTCTCTTTATTTAAGCTAAAGCTTATAATATTTTTTCACAATTTTAATTAAAAATATGCTATAAAAATTTTCCTTTACTTTTTCAATTGTCGGTCTCAATTGTTTACTTAAAAACTGGCGTTTTATGCAAACAGCTGATCTAATTGATCTAGTTGCATCTACAGCGCGAACTCTCATTTGGTAATCACAAATCTACGTGATATTAAGAATCCATGTATTCAAAAATAGTATGTATGTATGTATACATTTAAATTAAATTTGCAGATACTAAATACTTACAATCAACACATTTAAGTTGTAATATCCTTTTCTGCACAAATAAAGTTCAGAATCGTGGGTTGGCGTCATAAGTCGCACATGGGTTCCGTCTACAGATCCGATGACGCCAGGTATTTTAAATTTTTCATAAAAATGTATTTTGGATTCTCTTGTTTCTGATTGGATCATCTTCAACTGAATCCAAAGCGGACACAGTCTCTCCTCAAGAATATTAAGTACGTTCCATAACACTTTACAGAAAGTGCTGCGGCCCATACTTATTTGAATGTCATTTGCGATCACACCTTGGAAGGACCCGACTGCAAAAAATCTTAAAACGCAAGCCAAACGCACTATTTCTGGAATTGAACTTCTGTTCATATGGCGAGAAGTCCCTTTTAAAATCATCAAAAATGCAGTTTTGTTTAACCTGTACAGAGCTACGAAACTTAAAGGGCGGAGCAATGCTATTAAATTTTAAATTCTTCTGTGCAATTAAATATGTATGTATGTACTTACGCTTGGTCCGGAATGTCCAATGGATTGGAAGAATCCCTTAGTGTCCTTTTTTTAATTAACAATGCTTTAGATTGTAGCTTTTTCAAAGCCAATATAGCAAGCAAGAACGCTGTAGGCATTTTCATTTAAAATGTATTTCTTTGTTTGTGTTTTTTGTTATGATAAACCATATGTTTTCATTATTCGAACAAAACTTCGACAAATAGCAAAACGCCAGCAAATCGCTTCGTTTTCATAACATAGCGAAATGCGTTTTACGTTTTTAGAAAACGATTTTCAGAAAAGCGATTTGAAAACGATGCGTTTTTCAGAACATGGGCGTATCTATCCTTTTGATTTAAACCATGCGGATAATGCTTGTGATAGTGTGTATTGTTCTTTTGAAATTACGTCTGCTTTACGGTATTTTTGAATATTATGAAAATCATGTACATTAAAAATTGGAAGCAGATTTCCTTCTGAATAGATTTTGCTCGATGCAACGCACTTTGTGCTCTTCCCTAAATTCTATATCACACTTGGCGCTTATAAATCATCCAACTGAGTCGTTGCAAAATAAATTTAAAAGCATGAACAGCAACAGAGTTTGTTTGAAATATTGATAAAAAAAAGTGTTTAATTTAAAAGTAAAACTAGAAGACCTGAAAACTGATTATATATGCCCCTATTATGGTTCACAACACCTAAGTGTTGTATTGTAGAGGAGACATCTAGATGTTGTGTATATTACAGGGTTGTTCTGCAATGTTAGTATACTTTCCTCAAAAAATGCATCTTTGAGTACACAAAACAGACAGTTGAAAACAAAATTAATACGTTTCAACATATTTAACGCAAAATGAAAAAGTGATAAAAATAAGCAGAAGTTATTTTATTAGTATACAAAACATAAATAAATAATATAAATAAGCCCCTCGATGTTAAAATGGTTAGTATACCCGCCTGTCACGCAGGTGTCAGGGGTTCAATTCGCCGGGGAGCCAGAAGCCAAAGGCCTCATTAACCAGTGCTTCTATAGATATTGCAATTATATTCATATAATTGTAATATTTGGTAAATAAATAATAAGTAATATAAATGTATGTCATATATTTATAAGTAATATAAATAAATAAAAAGTTAAAAAAAAAAATTAAATAATGGACATTAGCGTCGAGTTATTCTTTGATAATGATGAAAAAATTTCTATAAAATAGAATAAAATAATAATAAAATTGTTTCAAATAAAAAAAAAATCTTTAAAATAAATAAAAAAACATTTACTAAAATAAAAGTTATTGAAAATAAATAGTAAGCAGAAAAATTTGTCAACGAATAATTTCAGAATAAATTTTTTCTTCTTACAGTGAATATTGAGAAGAAATTCCTTTTTTAACGACACAACACCTACTTCGTTGTTGTAAATTTTTGACAGAACTGACAACACTTAAAAACAACTGTTGTAAACTATAATCGCAATTTGAAAAATACATCAAATTTACAACTGTTGTGGACCTAATAGTGGCAATAATTCTAATTACTAAATTATGTTATAATTTTACGTAAATGCGGCAGCATTAATTGGTTCTATAATATCAAAGTTTTATTCCACAATGCTAACTTGTTTTATGTAGTTTATGCCAAAAATCTCCCCGTTTACAGATGCAACGAATTCCGCATGAAATTCTCAATTATTATTATAATTCTCAATTCCACATTATACAGTTTATATTCCACATTATATAACAATAACGCAACAAGAAATATAGGACATCGATCAAGTAATTTTAGACATGGTTCTAAATCGTTTTACTCATTTGTATGCTTTTAGCGGGAAAATTTTTATTATTCACTTGTTGTAAAACATATTTCTAATAAAAAACTAATAAATCAATCGCTGACCAACGGAATATTTCCAGATGTATGGAAAGATTTGTTAATAATTCAATTATAATTATTTTTTTCTTATTTTGATAAAGCATATGATAAGTCAACTAAATATCTACTTTTCCTTGGCGACAGCATGGTATTATTTCCACAATTTTTTTCTCTTATCATATCATTGTTGAAACCAGGAGCAATTAAAATATTAGCAAATCAAATTATAGAGGCATTGATTGATAAAGTGCAATTCCCTAACATGACTGAGGGAATCCTCTGTAATAATGTTTCATTATTTTTAAAGTCACATAGGTCTTTTTCCTTTTTCACTTTCCATATATGATTTACCGCTCGGTATGACCACTCTGCTGTAAAGTATCTGCAGAGTGATCTTATGAGATCACTTTAGAAGCTGCAGCAAGTAACATTTTCTTCTTTGCTGGGTATAAACTGTAGTTAATGGATGCATTTTTGAACGTTGCTATCTTACTTTACCGAATGCAGGATTTCCGATAACATATTACAATGATTACAAATAAAGCCCAAAGAGTAGTTAGTTGCTTTTATTAGGCGCTGTTGTCAAGAGTTTTCTGACTGTAGTGTAGCAAAATTGCTTTATACATTAGTTCTTAGATCTTTTTTGGCATATGTTACTATTGCCTCGGGATCCGAAATATAATATACATATAGAAAGCACTGGATCTGTTCAAAAACATTTCCTTATTTTGCTTCAAAGTTCTTTTTCTTTTTCGATTAATAAAAATTTTTACGACGAAAAACAGTGTCACAAAAACAATTCACAACATGCTGTATAACCAAAATAAAGAAACTAAAAGCGGTAAAGAGCTCAAAATTTTATTAGATACTGGCACATCAAAATATTTCATTGGAGATGGTGTGTTTTTTTCGGAATGGACTTCTGTGGAAAAATTTTTTAAAGTCAAGTCTATTAATAGCGAAAATAAAATTACTCAAAAGTGCCATATAAACTGTATACATCAACCTACTACTTTTTTTTGATTGAAGGAATTGAAGAACTTTGATGCTATTCAATTTTATATGCTATTCAATTTATTGCAATTTCTGATTATGAATGGCAACTTAAAAAATTTGCCATTTGCGTTGAGTTGCCAACTGAATATCTTACAGTTTTGCATAAAGTTGCCAATTGAACCTCAGAATTTTTGATAGAAAAATATGTATACTCTGGGAAAATAAAAATTGTTGTATTTAAAGCGAAGAAGTTGAAAACGAATCTACAGGTCATTCAATTGGAGATTCGCAAATTGAAGACGATCTAAACGCAGCATGAATGATTCGTAACAACATTATGCTTTCTCTTTCATAATTGAAAATGGTAAAGGATTTTTTAATATTGTTTTATTTAATATAATTTAAAAGAATTCGTGGTTGAGTGGTAATTATTATTAAAGTATATTCATGGGAACAATTAAATATGATTCCAAATAATTCATAAATTTGGAATGTTTAACATGTGTACCAAAATGTAGTCTAAACAAAATAGACATATCGGTGACATGTGGTTGTGGTGCATTGAAATAGTGCATCAAAACATAACGGCGAGTGCAGGGCACTTGTATCTGTTTTGCCTTTTCAAGTGTATGTCTGAGGCGTCAAATAACCGCAACTTGTGTGAATTAAAAGAATGCATAATAATGCCGGCAATAACGGTTGTTATGTTATTGCTACGTTAGACGAGTCATACTGAATGCCTAGGTTACACTACATTTAACCATTATTTTATTTACAGAATCTTTATTATCCATGTAGTATGGAGTAAAGTAACTGACTACACTCCCTCTAAATTTATGGCAATTACGCTGGGAAAGACGGCAATATACGAAAACTACACTTATCTAATTCATACCGTTAATCTCACGGAATATGAGGTAATCACGGAGGAAAGCAACAATTTTTCCATTCAAAGGGAAAATAGTGAAATAAATAAAAAAATACTGATCGAATAATCTTTGGAAATAAGGCGCATGCTCGATACGATAACAATTTTCTAGGTTCCATATTAAAATTCGTGGCAGGAACCCCTGACCACCATGATTTTGAACTCCTTTAAACTAAACAAAATACAATTAATTCAGAATTTCAGGAAAAAATTAATAAAATAAGAGGAATAATAATTTACTGTGCGACTCTTCAAATCAACTTGACACCAATAAACTCTTAATCCAATTTATTGCGAACCGAAATGTCGAAGTTATAAATCATTTAAATAGCATAGGAATGACATTTAATAGCAGGAGTAATAAACTCTTTAATTTTTGATAATATTGAATTAAAACACATAACTGACACCGAGCCTGTGCAAATTAGTATAAGTGATATTAAGTTCATTAAAAATTAAAATTTTACTAAATAGTACTGTTATATATTATGTAATTGAAATACCTCACATAAAATCCTTTTGTGATTATATAAAAGTTGCTCCTATAATTCATAACAAAACTATTATTAACAGAGCAAATCCAATATCAAAAGTAGAACCCTTCAGCTAGCCCATTTCTTTCAGCCTATGGTTTCATATTCGTCTTTTTAATATAATTTTATTTCACACATTTTTCCCCTGATTATGAATTGACAACTAATTTAGTTGTGTTGTCTTGAAGTAGACTAGACTAAACTTCATTTTGCTATTATGTATTACAACCAAAACTAGTATAGTCTTCACCTACTCGTTATACTTAACTCGTTCCTTTCCTTTACTAAATGGAAATTTGACAGTCAATTTGTCACATTGCCGTTTCAAAAAGGCGTTGCGATTGAAAAATATAAGTTAAAATAAAAAAAGTGTACATAAGTATAATGGATATAAGAGTAGATCTATCTTACATACTCAAAGTAAGAAATGTTTTTTGAAATGATATCTGCCTTCAGCAAAAAAAAAAAAAAACGAAATGCGCACCATAGTTTTAATATAGGGGAATCGCATTGCCGTGAATAGTTGGTCGTATACTATTTTTTATTTCATTTAACAAATAGCAAAATGCATCTTTATTCAGATTCATCAGCTATTTCCGCCTGAATAAAGATGCATTTTGCTATTTGTTAAATGAAATAAAAAATAGTATGCGACCAACTATTCAAGGCAATGCGATTCCCCTATATTAAAATTATGGTGCGCATTTGGTTTTTTTTTGCTGAAGGCAGATATCATTTATGCATTAATTTTTGTTTCCATATTTTATAAATATTAAAGTTACAATTTTTTCTCCATTTCGATACAAATTCGGCGGGAAGACAACTTCAAGACAACTGCAAATGATCAGTTGTAAGAATTTGGCACTTCTCACAACCAGTAATTACATTGGTTGTAATCCATAATAGCCAAAAATTTTGCAACACAACTGAAAAGTAACTAGTTGTAATTGTTTTTTTTAGTTGTAAATCACAATACCGAACTAAAAACTACTGAGCAAAATTACAATTAGTTTTATTATAGTTATAATACATAATCAGGGAGTTTGTTGATGTCGCATTCCACTAGAAATCGAAAATTCAACTTTATATTTTCTGTCAATTTCACGTTTATCAAACGCATTGAAATGTCAATGCCCATGGTTCTTGTCTACTTCACTTTGTTTACGTAAAAATTGAATTGCAAGTTTGTTTTAATTTTCCAAAAATCAATGAACTAAGGAACTTGGTTTTGTTTTTCAAAGTTATTGATACCTATTTTTCCAAAAATCAATGAACTCATATATATGAGTTAATAAAACTTTTTTTCAGTGCGCTCACGAGGGGAATCAAATTACATTAAAAAATAAGCAAAAGAAATAAATAAGAATAGGAGGTAAGAAGTCAGGAAATGTAGATTTGTCTTATGGCGTTTTCTTTTCTACAAAAAAAGGCAACACTACCCGCAGGGAGGGCAATTTTGTGTTCTTTTCTCGAAAATGCATTGCCCTGTGAAAGGGTTGCGTGTTCTTTTCTAAAAAATGTTGCCCTTTCGCAGTGCAAAAGGCATTGCACTTTTGCCCTGAGCAAATCAACAGGGCAGAAATTGCCTTGTAAAACAAATGGTTTTTATTCTTGCACAGCGTTACCAGAAAATGTTCAAAAAAAGTCTTTTGAGTTGAAAGTGTCACAAAATTAGATTTTAATAATTATTTTTATATTTTGTATCATATAAAACAAACAAAAGAACACTATGCGGCTGCTTATTTGTATGAGATATTAAAAAAAAAATATTTGTTTTCTCAAGCAGATGAATTAGCAATCTGGCAACTAATCATTTTTGTATACACATTTCATAAAATATACAGAAAATGTTTGTTTTTCAGCTGTAAAAAAAAGGCATTGCACTTTTTTCTAATTTGTGTTCTTTTCTCGTTGTATAAAAAATTGCACTTTCACAGGGCGGGCAATGCATTTTAAAAAGGCACCTTTTCACAGGGCGACATTTTTAATGTAGAAAAGAAAACGCCATTAGTCTAAGATTGTTCAAGATCGAAGCGCATAGTGTTACGAAGAATTTTAATAAAGTTTAAAATTGGCACATACTGCTTAAACAAAAAAGGAATTGTTTGAATAAGGGACGAGGACTCTGACTTATACACGTTTATATATATATTTTTTATATATTCCCTTACAATTCTGCATATACTTACATCCTTATTTAATATTCATACAAAACGAGAAGGCGCTGCCAGCCGCAGGCGTCAGCAGAGCAGCGAATAATTTTGTTTTGTTTTGCTTCATGCAGTCTGCTTACACACACACTGCACATTTTTTGGTGTTGTTGATTGGGAGTATACGAGCATTACGTGGATTTGGTGGTTGGTTAATAGTTTGTGTATACGTAAACAATCCGCATCCTTTCATTAGTTGCAAAGTTTTTGGTATACATAGGTATTGTACACTATTTTGGCGGTTGCTAAGTGCCTTTACACTTGTACTATTTGTCGAGGGAGACACATGAACACAGAAAGATGTCGCCCCTCAAAACAATGATGCGCTCAGCAGACCGAATGAAAAATTTCGAGGCGTATTTTGATAAGTTGGATGTGACCACGAACACATCTTTAAGCTTAAAAGTGCATTCGGAAGAGATAAGTATACTGCGGAGGAAATTCAAGACCCTGCATGTAGAAATTACGAAAAATTAAAGCAAGCCAATGAACATTTGGGCGATAGGGCGATGCTACTTTGCCACTTATTGAAGCTATCATCATGTTGTAGCAAATGTTAATGGTTTGCTGGAATTCTCCACCCTCGATCTGCTTCGAACATCCCCTATAACAAATGATGGCCTCGAAATGGGATGGAGTCAACTTCTCTATAGGTACGAAAATAAGAGGGTCCTTATCAATGCGCAACTGAAGTGCATGTTCAACCTACCTATCAGGTGACTGCTGCGAAGAATCAACGAGTGCGTCAGCAACTTAAGCCGTCTCCAGATTTGCATAAAAAATTGGGACATCTTCTTGCACATCTGCTCCACGTGTCTTCCAGACAGTACACTGAATCTATGGGAGCAATCACTACCTCATTCCAACGACATACACACATGGGCGCAACTGGACGCCTTCCTCACTGCCCGATTCCAAAAAAAATTTCTTTAAAGTTGAGTTTTCCCTTAGGAAAACCAGCATTGCCAAACCTCCTACGGTACAATGCCCCCTGTGCCCTCTCTCACATTCCATTCGGGAATGCCCTTCGTTCATTGGCACTTGCATGAAGTAAAACAATGTGCCTCCTTGGAAAAAATCCTACATAACTACTCAACTCAATTACGATTACCCATCCATTATTCTTAGGACTGCTCTTGTTGACATCTGCAACGAAGGCATTAAATGTACCGTCCGATCGCTTGTCGACCCCGCCTCAGAGGCCACATGCATCTCAAAGCGGTGTCATGCGAAACTCAAATCTCCGCAGTGTTTCCGACACGCAGAAGTATGTGCTTTAAATAACTCGCGAACTGCCACGCCTCATCATACGTGTCATATACGGCTAGGATTACTTATCGACAAAGCAATTAGTATGCATGCCGATACCCTAGTCGTCACTGGCCAGCTGACGTGCTACCCCGCAGTAATCTTTGGATGGATATTGACCGGTAAGGTCAAGATCAGCTCCTGTAAGCAGAACATTCACTCATTTTTTACACGTCTTAGAATTTGGGAAGTAGAGAAACCCCAAAAAGGCCTAGACCCTCTCCCAAAGACTCACTCTGCCTAAGAAAGCATTTAAGCAGAAACACCGAGAAAAAATTCGCAACCATTACAAGATCAAACTTCACAACTACTGCTGCAAGGGAAGCATTCGGTAATAGAGTAGCCACTTGTTCAACAGCCGAGACAAACAGAAGTTGCATAAGAAAAATGCCGTTATATTTATTTATTATTTATACTGTTTTAACAATCATTCAAAGCAAGCAGACGTGTTCTGTGTGCGGGCTTTTACGACTTGTTATTTTATTCTTTACAAAACAAATATATATATATAAAAAAAAAAAATAAATAGATAAAAAAAAGGGACTGCATTTAACTGCATTGTACTGCACTTTATTACAGTAAACTAACGGTCAAGCTACCAACAAAATACACTTGCTTTAGCTATGTCTTTGGTCAGTGAAGATGATTGTAGCTCTAGTGATGATAATTTACTTAACTGGCAAAATTTTACAACAAAACGTAAGAAATTAAATACAAAAACAAATGATCCAAAAAAGAAAAAGAATTCTGCTGATGAACCTAACTTCTACACCAACAAATTTGCTGAACTTTCCAATGATATTATTGATGATGATGATAATAATGATGAAGATGCTGATGCTGACGCTGGAATTAATAATAAAGATGAACCTGCTGCTAAGCCGCCACCTTTGTTTATCGATAACGTCGTAAATATAAACAAAATGTTTAAATGCGTAAGTACTGCAATTACCAATAACGCGTTTAACTACAAAGCTTTACATGATGGTCAAGTTAAACTAAATATCAGAACTGTTGATTCGTATCGTAATTAACAAGGTATTTTGATGCAAACAATATATCTTACCATACTTATCAACTTAAAAGTGAACGATCCTACAGATTTGTTGTTAAAGGTCTTCACTACACTACCAAGATAGAGGAGATCAAAGCAGATCTTCTAAATAAAGGTCATTTGGTCAGACATGTTAGTAATGTTAAGAGTCGATTTACTAAACAGCCCTTACCCATGTTCTACGTTGACATTGATTCAAGTCCCAATAATAAAAAAGTTTTCGAAATACGAGAAATAAACCAATGCATAGTGCAAATAGAAGCGCCGAAAAGTGCTAACGATTTAGTCCAATGCCATCGTTGTCAGCAATTTGGTCACACGAAAACTTACTGTAAAAAGCCATTTATATGCGTACAGTGCGGACTTGGTCACCCTTCGTCCAACTGTCTCAAGGATCTTGAAAGTCCTCCCAAATGTGTCCATTGCTTAAAGCAGCACACTGCCAGTTACAGAGGATGCGAGGTTTACCAAAGTATACTAAAGAAAAGATTACCCGCAAGATCACCCGTTGTTCACCAGCAGCAGTTCTCTTTAAATAGAAAGGATTTTCCTCATGTAAATCACAACGAAGAAAGCAATGTGTATAAAAGAGGCAACAACACACACTCGAGTGTATCTTATGCTAATATTGTAAGCCAAAAAGTGAATAGTGATATTATGAAGAATATTGAAAATCTATTGAACAAACAAAAGAATTAACAAATACCCTGTTGAATATGATGTCACTTTTAATCAACAAATTATGCAAATAAATCTAAGAATTGCAGTATGGAACGCTAATGGATTAACGAACAGGCTTAACGAAGTAGAATATTTTATGAAAAACAAATACATTGATATATTCTTAATTTCTGAAACTCACTTAACTTCTAAGTCATATATAAATATAAAAGGCTACGATTTCATCTGTACAAATCATCCTGACGGTAGAGCCCATGCAAGGGCAGGCCTATTTATCAAGTCCACTCTCCAATACAATGTTGAAAAAGATTTTCAAAAAACTTATTTGCAAGCTTCTGGCATTAAAATTATTTGCAACAATATACCAATCACTATTTATTCAATTTATTCTCCTCCAAGACATACTATTCAACACGAAGATTACAAACATTTTTTTACAATGCTAGGCCCACGTTTCATTGTGGGTGGTGATCCTTGGTGGGGATCCAGGCTTACGAATCCTAAGGGCAAACAACTTTATAAATTTCTTTTGCACAACAATTATAGTGCTTTATCAGGAAATAGTCCAACTTACTGGAACTCCGACCCAGCAAAGATACCAGATCTTCTAGACTTTATTGTATTTAATGGAATTTCTAGAAAGTCTCTTGATATATTGAATGTTGATGGTCTAAGCTCGGATCATTCCCCTTTTATTGTCAACTACAATGTTAACGTTAAACTGATTCCTAAAAGCGTAAAATTAATTAAAGCAAATTCTAACTTGGACCTCTTTAGCAAATTTTTTGAAACTAATGTGAATCTGAATACAAAAGTTAAAAGCCCCGAAGATTTAGATAATATGGTTGAAACTCTCACTACATTAATACACGAAGTTGCATTTTTGTCTACCCCTTCAAATGCTTACGATAACAATTTAGGACTGAAAGTTCAAGCATCCGCAGCAGTAAGAAGAAGTAAAAGTAAGACGTTTAAGAAGAGTTTGGCATCGTACACGTAACCCAAGAGACAAAACTAACTGGAACCTGGCTAAGTTATTCTCGGAAATGTTGGCTAAAGAGAAAAATGATTCCATAAATTCCTTTCTTCAAGCTTTAAAACCTCATAATAAAAACAAAGATTTTGATCTTTATAAAGCTACAAAGTGCCTTAAAAGACCATCACGAAGAAACGCTCCCATTAAGAATTCTGCCGACTCATGGTGTAAAACGGATGAAGAAAAATCTTTTCGCTGCTCAGCTGGAAAGTACTTTTAAACCCCATTTGATCAACACTCATGATGGCGATATAAGAGATTTTCTAGATGTAGCGTGTCAATTGCATTTACCTATAAAACATATCACACCACAAGAAATAAAAGGCGAAATAAAAGTTTTAAATAACAATAAATCTGCGGTATATAATAAAATAAATGCACTTACTATTAAATGTTTACCACTTAAAGCCATTACATTCTTGGCATTGATATTTAACTCCATTCTAAGGCTCCAACATTTTCCATCACAGTGGAAGTGCGCTGAAATAATAATGGTGTTAAAACCAAATAAACCTGAGAACATAGTCTCTTCTTACCGACCAATCAGTCTTCTGCCTATTCTTTCCAAAATATTTGAAATGATATTATTAAAACGCCTAACACCTTTTCTCAATGAAGATAATATTATACCAGATTATTAGTTCGGATTCAGAAGTAAGCATGGCACGCCAGAACAATGCCACCGAATAATAAAAGTAATTACAGATTCCTTTGAAAACAAAAAGTATTGCTCTGCTGTATTCTTGGATGTTCAGCAGGCTTTTGATAAAGTTTGGCATGAGGGCCTTCTATATAAGATAAAAAGCACTCTTCCTGCCCCGTTTTATTTATTTTTCGCGTCGTATTTGAGAAACAGATGTTTTTATGTCAAGGTTAATTTTAATTTTTCTAAAATTTACGAAATAAATGCTGGTATACCACAAGGTAGTGTACTCGGTCCAGTATTATACACAATATTTACTTATGACATGCCAACACAAGCTGATATAACTACGGCAACATACGCAGATGATACTGCGTTTTTATCATGTAATAGCCAACCACACCTAGCTACCAGATCTCTACAAAGGCAACTTGATAGTCTTCATTGCTGGCTCACAAAATGGAATATCGTAATAAATACACAAAAATCAAAACACATTACTTTTACTACAAGAAGAGAAAATTGTCCAGCTGTATACCTTAATGAAACAAACAATTCCTGGAAGTGATACAATAAAATATTTAGGCCTTCTCATGGACCGGTGGCTAACTTGGAAAGCTCATATAACAGCCAAAAGAAAATTACTCGACAAAACATTTAAACAAATGTACTGGTTACTTGGAAGAAGATCTCAACTCTCTCTAGAAAACAAGGTTCTCTTACTAAAAACAATTTTAAAACCTATATGGACCTACGGCATAGAATTGTGGGGGACTGCCATCAACTCAAATATAGAAATATTACAAAGGTTTCAGTCTAAAGCTTTACGGTCAATTGCAAACGCGCCATTTTATATATCAAACAAATCATTACATAACGACCTTAAAATTCCCTTCATAAAACCCGAAATAAGAAAATACAGCTCTAACTATTTGGAAAGGCTTAGTAACCATAATAATGTATTGGCAATTGCATTACTTGATGATACTGATGAGACTAGAAGACTTAAAAGAAATCATATTCTAGATCTACCTTTTATTTAAAGAATTCAATATTATATATTCAAACTCTTAGTTAAAAAAAAAAAAAAAAAAAAAAAAAAAAAAAAAAAAAATTTATTAATAATTATAACAAACTAGTAAAATACATTATCCTTATATATCATGTCCAAATGCATATATAATTTAATTTATTGGTTCCAAAGGGAACCAATAGGACATGTAATTTTTTATTTTTAAATTATCACATTTGCTTATTATTGTAAAATAGATTGCAAATACAAAAACAAAAAAAAAAATTTATTTATTATTTATTTGAATCATCAGAATAATTACAAATTACTTATTAATCTATTCATTAAGACATAGCATGCGGGCCGTAGGCTATTTTTTGCTCCGATTTCCCCCGGTTTTTTTTTTTTTTTTTTAATTTTAACGATTTTTTTTAGATGTACATATCCGTCTTTTTTGTCTAATATTTTACTTTCCTAAATAATTTCTTTCATATTTTCGCTAATGGCTATGCAAGTTGTTACCTAGGCAAATTCGTTTAGTTCTTTTTTTTTTTCTTTTTGAATTTTTCTTAGTTGTAGCAATTTTTGTATGATTTGAGAGATATTGTCATTATGTTAAATAAATTTTTTTCATTATCACAATCTTTTTGAATTCCTCTGATTTCCTCTCGAATATTAAATTTTTTAATTTTCGTGTTCGCTTTTAAATTTTTTCAATTTTTTGCCTTTACTAATTTTTTATATTGTGTGGTTTTTAATTTAATTTTATAATATAATTTTAATTTTTGTTTTCATTTTTAATAATAAAAACGCAACCTATCTCGATAAAAAAATTATTTCGAGTAAATTATTACAAAATATTTGACTTACTGCAAAGATACATCACCCGTCAGATGTATTTTTATTAGAAAAACATAAAAATAATTGGTGTCTTGAATTAGATGAATTAAAATATGGTGTCCAACATTAACTTTAAAGCACTTATGCTCATTTAAAAATAATTTTATTAAACTGGCCAAATGAATCTATCTCACTGCCGGTTTTCATTTTGGTGTAATATTATCTGCAACATATTTGAAAGATTATTTTTATTGCATCGGAAGATGTGTACATCTTATAGAAACAATCATAATTTTATTATAATAATAATTTAATCACTTGTATTAGGATGAAATAAATATATGACTATTGTTGGAAACCTTTAGCTCAAGTTACAGTTCGCTTGCTGCTGCTTGTGATTCTTTTATGCATTTTCAAATACTTTGACAGCAAGATAGCTGTCATTTAATATATCAAAATATCAATAAATGTTTATTGTTTAAATTTTCTGTTATACTTTTAGGGTCACAGTTCATTTGAATGTCAAATGATTTGCAAAAATTGCTCCGCGCCATATCATGGTTATCGATCATGTCCATTGCCGCCTAATCTAAGTACAACGGTGCAATTGCTAATGGAATTTTGCATACAGCAGTTTCAAAATTTTGATATTAATAACCAAATTTCAAAAAATTCTTTCGCCGACATTGTTAATCCGCAAATTAATTCAGCGTATTTAGAAAGTATCAATTACAAAGCAGAGAAAAACAAAAATAATATAAGGAACAATACAAGGACTAGAACATGCAAAAACAATGGAATGTCTCCTTTCAAGAAACGAAAAAACGGTAGTTATGGAAGTGGTAATGCATACAACAACGAATATAACACTTATGATGAGACCACTTCAGATGGATCTGAAGACATTTCAGATTCATTGGGTGAAAGTTTGCTTTCTTCTAAAAGGAAACATGAAATGAGAAAGAAAAATACAACTAAAGCTATGAATTCGACAAACTCGTTAAATGTTCCAGTATTTGTTAATGGTTTTCAAGGACTTGCAATACCTACCACGTCTTTACAAAGTTCAAATACTTCACCAACTGCATTCAATACTTTACTTCTAACAGAAATGTTTCAAAATGCTATTTCGTCTTTTAAAAAATAAATGTACACCACTAATATAAATATTGTATGTCTTACTCTTTTAATCAATCTTATTGTTTTATAAATTTTTTAATATTTTTTTTTAAATATTTGTAATTATTTTATATTTAAGAGCTCAATAAATTAAAATTTGTATGTTTAAAGTAACAAGTTACTTACTAGTATATATTTACCTAAAGGGGAACGCACATATACAAAAGTTTATGATGAACATAGATTGGAGAAAATAAGTGGGTGACACGCATGACTCTTCGCCAACATAAACATACCATAAACTCCTGCTCAAAGTAATGACTAACACTTCTTGATAAGACTAACAATTAAAAACCAATTAGGACATAAGACACAATTAAAAACCAATTAGGGCACAAGACTAATACCTAGTTATGCGGATATACATATAGGTTATGAATAGTAAATCTAATAGTGTTTTCACACTGAGGATAAAACCTGGTTTTAAAACAAAATTTGGTTTTAACTTTAAAACCAATCCTTAAAACCTGGTTCTACCATACAAAATAATTCTCATAAAATCATCTTAAAATCTTTTTTGACTTGGTTTTAAGTAGATTTTATAATATACAACCTTGTTTTATTCAGTGTTACCAAGTTAGAAAGATTGAAAACAGCTGATTATTCACAATTATTATAATTCACAAATATTCATTCACAAAATGTAAAATCATTTCAATTTTAGATTTTAAAAATTTTTAAAATTTATGTTTTATATATACAATAACAGCTGTCGTACAGTTTCTCAAATAAATGTTGGAAGAATAATTACAAAAAACACATCTATTTCTTCAAAAAATTTATTTTATCATTAACAAATTTATTTGACAAACTATATAATATATAATACTAAACGTATATAACTATATAATAAAATAAAACCTGATTTTATAAAAATTGTATGTGAACACAAAATCAGCTGTTTGTAGGTTTTAAGTTAAAACCAGTAGGGTATTCTGAATTGCGATGCGATAAAGAATTGCGATGCAATAGTAAATTCGTATTCTGCAACACTTTCGCAATCGTATTTTATTTTAAATCGCGGCAACACCGGCCAAAATTAACAACCTGGTACCAGTAAACGTCAAATTATACTTACAAAAGAAAAAGAAATTTGCGGTTATAAAATAAATATCTGAATTAAATAAAATAAAAATTAAGAAAAAGTAAAATAAATTTCTGAATTAAATAAAATAAAATTTAAAAAAAAAATTTGTGTTTTTCCTTTTGTTATCAAAAATGGATTCTGTTGCTCTATGGATTTATGACGAAGAGGAACATGAGCAAAATGAAAGGGTACAGAAAAGATAGCAAATCGGATATTCTAAGTTTGAATGTAAAAAAGTAATTTATTTTGTAGCATTAAAAACAATTAATTATAAAAAACATTTCTATTCCAGTTTTGTAAAAAACTTTAGATTGACCCAAGAGGCATTTCTATACGTTTAGTACTAGTAATAACAATTGCACAAACATTGCTAGAAATATAAGAGATGAAATAAAAAACAATATAATTTAAAAACTAACAGTCTTCTTTTTATTTAGAAACTTAAAGATACTTCTTTGGTTATATATTTTATTCATTTTGCTCAAAAAAAAAAAAACTTAAAAAAAATTAATTAATTTAAATAAATGAACAAAATGTAAGTAAAAAATACATTTTTGTGCTTTGCAGTTGCAGTTTTGCTGCCGAATAAATATTGCGATTATCGCATATATCTGACAGCATTCGCAATACAGAATACCAAATTGCCACATTTTCGCATTTGAAATGCGAATAAAAAGAGTACTATGCGATAATCGAAATACTGAATACCAATTGTTCGCATTTGCATGTTTTCGCATCGCATTGACAATTGCATCGCAATTCAGAATAACCCTACAGGTTTTAATTTTAGGTGTGAAAACACTATAAGACTTTCATGTTTAGTACATAATAAAATATTTGCATATTAATTTATTATTTTATTTTAATTTGTCACATTCGCGGTCTGACTCCGACCAACTTTCACAAGTATCTGCTTATTTCTATTTTTAAAACTATTTCTTAAATACTATAGTTTTCTTAAATACTATTTTCCTAAACGTTGGAAATGTTGTAACACCTGTTTGCTTATTTTTCAGCTTCAATAAGTGGGTGATTAATTACATTTTATTTTTTTTTAAAAGTTTGGAAATGCGAATCTTGTATTAATTGCAATAATTGGGTTTTGCTATTTTTTTAATTTTCTTTAGTGAGTTTAAGTGCACTGGGCGATGATGGAAATGGTATATTTCATACCTCCATAAGTCGGAATGCATTTGGCAAATGTGGCAATATTTTAATCGACCGAGATGTCGAAAGATATTTTGAAATGCAATAATTTTGCAATCTTTATTGACCGCAATGTCGAAATATTTTTAGATTGCACATTGCTAATGATACTACATTTGCTATAGAATCAGTTGTTACGACACTTCCATTTTTTTTATGAAACATCTTTCAATTTGCTGTTTACAGGTAGATTGAAGGGGTTTTCACCTATTTTACATATCTAACTATTTTACAGTTCTATGTTTAACTCAAAATTGTAAGTTGTGCATATATATATATTTCGTTCTTATTTATGTCTTTGATGTAAAAGATTTATTTTTTTGCTTATTGATTTTTGCTTGCTTAAACTTGATTACATTATATATTAATTTTTGGTAATTTATGTTGTATTTTCAGGAGTTATTATTATTATTTTTTCTCGATCTGCTTATTTTGTAGGTGACTGGCCAGATATAATATATGTACTTATAACTAATGATAAAAAGTTTTAACATATTGCATTTTTCTCAGTCTATTTTTATGTATATTTATGCCTTTTGAATTCGTATCGAGCTTCTTGCAGTTGCTTCGCTCGTCTGGCTCCAGTAGGGCTATTCTGAATTGCGATGCAATAGTCAATGCGATGCGATAAAGAATTGCGATGCAATAGTAAATTCGTACTCTGCAACACTTTCGCAATCGCAATCGCATTTTATTTTAAATCGCGGCAACACCGGGCAAAATTAACAACGCTGGTACCAGTAAACGTCAAATTATAATTACAAAAGAAAAAGAAATTTGCGATTGCCGTTACAAAATAAAATAAATTTATTTAATATTTGTGTAATTTATCAAAAATGGATTTTGTTGCTCTATAGCTTTATGATGAAGTGGAGCATGACCAAAATGAAAGGGTGCAGAGAAGAATGTTTAGAAGCAAATCGTATATTCTAAGTTTGAATGTAAAAAGTTAATTTATTTTGTAGCATTAAAATCAATTAATTATGAAAAACATTTCTATTACGGTTTTTTAAAAAATTTTAGATTGACCCAAGATGCATTTTAATACGTTTTAAATAATATTGGCTCCGAATTGAAAACAACCAGCTACAATAATAGTACTAGTAATAACAATTACACAAACATTGATAGAAATATAAGAGATGAAATAAAAAACAATATAATTTAAAAACCAACAGTCTTCTTTTTATTTAGAAACTTGAAGGCACTTCTTTGATTATATATTTCATTAATCGATTCATTTCGAAATCGACATGTATTCATGGAGAGATTAGGTATTTTTAGACCTCAACCTTCAAAAGCGGGTTGCAGTAAATTATCAAAAAATCCACGTTTGTATAAAATCACCGATACATCAGAGAAAATGTTTGCAACGAAAGTGTGCCACGTAAGTTTAGAGGAATATGAAGTATTTAAGAAACTTTATGAATATGAATTGGCAGGCGATAAACTTCTTTAAAAAACTATATGAAAGTTGAGCTTAAACCATGTGGCAGAAAAACAAAATATTTTAATTTTTCTACTTGAATAAAATTAAAGGTTTGCTATGAGATGGAAAATTAATTATGAAAAAATTTCTGTGAGTTGTAGGTTCTTGGCCACAATTTTTAATGGCTAAAGTTGGCTTTGCGGTCGTACTTAGGATTCTGTAATGATAGTTGCATTAGCTGTTCTCTTTGAACTAAGGTTGGATTGTGGATGAGAAATGTTTGCTGCCAATATTGTCTTGTTTTGGTGTTATTGGGGCTATTCTGCGTTTCGATTTGAATCGAAATTTTCTTCGTCTGGCAATTTTGGTATTCTGCGTTTCGATTCCGCTCAGTTTCTTTCGATTCTATGTATTCTGCATTACGATCGGAGCTCCGTTTTTCTCAGTTGTGTTTTTGTTAACGGAGGAGTTTTTTTTTCTGTGTTTTTTAGTTAAAAACTTTAAAATTGAAAAAACTTGAGTAGAAAATGAAAATAAAAACACTTAAAAATATTTTTAATTAATTTATTTAATTAAATCAATATTTAATAATGGTACAGGTCAAAAACAACATTACCAGAGCAGTACGAAGTAAGAACTCATAGAATTTTGCTGCATCTCACGAGAAAAACTGTCTATCAACCTTACAACTTACTCTGTTTATCAACAACTTATTTTTATTATGTATAAATAAACTTTTTGCATTAAATTTAAAATTTGTTTATGAAAATGATAACAAACTTACTTATTTTCCTATTTCATTTCAACATTCCACAGTGATGCAATTTTGTGAACATTGTTGTCTTCTTCTTTTTCTTTCAATTCCGTTTTTCTTCAGAATACCAATTTTCGATCGCAACGGATCTGAATGCGGAGACTTAATCGAAACGCAGAATAGGGGTGACTATCAAAAGCTCTTTCAGGCTTTGGAGTTTTTGTTAGGGATTCTCAGTTCTTTACGCCTGATTTGTTAAGTTTGCATCTTTCGCATTTTTTAACTTATTTTCTTACGTCTTTAGTTATATTTTTCCATGTATATTGTCTTTTTATTTTACGTAATAATCTTGAGACGCCCCGGGTGGCCTCCAAAAACAGGGTCATGGAATTTTTTTAGTATATCTTGTTTCTTTATATCTGAAGTCACTGTTTTAATTGCCGGTTTTATAGCAATTGTTACCTTTTTTATAATTTTTATTGCCTACTCCTTTAAATTCATTTATGTCGACGTATTTAAATAAATTATCGTTGATTGCAATCTTTACTTTTGAGAATAATTGCACTAATGCGATTTTCTCATGAACAATAAAATTATCTAATTCAAGTTCTAGAACATTTCTTTTTTTAATTTTATTTTTAATTTTCGAGTACTCTTATTTTCTATTAACGTAAGACATGGTAACTTTTTTACTTCCTCATTTGTTAGTGCTTCGTATATGTTAACTTTTATATTGTTTTCGCTATCAGATGATTTTACATTTGTTTTCGGTATTTGAGTCGCTGCGATTTTGATTTTGTTTGGACGGAGAAAATTGGAATGTTTTCGTCCCTAACTCGTTTGATTTGCCCAAAATCAATACAAGATAAAGCGTCGGCACCGCAATTTTCTTTTCCTTTAATGTACTCAATTTCAAAATCGAATTCTTCAAGATCTAATCTCATTCGTGTTAATTTAGATGATAGGTTTTTCATACTAAATAGCTATGTTAAGGGTTTATGGTCGCTTTTAATTGGAAATTTTGTTCTAAATACGTATGGTTTCAAGAATTTTGCTGCCCAGTGTATTGCTGTCAGTTCCTGCTCTATTACGGATTTGTCGCTTTCTCCTTTTGTAAATGATCTTGATGCAAACGCTATTGGTAACTGAATTCCGTTATAGCCTTGGCTTAGGACTGCTCCACAAGCAATTTTGCTTGCATCCGTTGTAATGCAAAACTGCAAAGGAAAGCAAGGAATTTTTTAGGTATTTAAATGCGTTTTCGCATTCCTCTGCCCAGATGAATTGTGCGTTTTTCCTTCTTAATCTAGTGATATGGAGGACATAATGTGCAAAGTTTGGTGTGAATCTGCGGTAATAATTTACAAAAGCTATAAATATTTTTTTTGTCTGGTAAAATACCGTTGCCTGTGCATCTGAGACCTAAGAAAGTAACTTATGAGCTAAAGAATGTGCATTTGTCTGGATGAAATTTTCAGTTTGTTTTCCTACATATATCAAAGACTTGCTTGAGATTTCAGATCATCTGTTTTTCTGAACAGCCGATCACTATGAGATTGTACATATATACAATAGCTTTAGTATGACCAAGACCTGAAAATGATAGCGTCATCATTCTTTGGAATGAATTTGGCGATATTTTTAGTCCAAATGGTAATCTTTTAAATCGGTAGGATCCTTTTTCTGTCGAGAAAGATGTTATGTCTCTTGAGTCTTTCTCTAGTTCTATTTGATGGAATCCTGATATTAATTCTAGATGGCAAAAATATTTCGCTCTACCCAGCTGATCCAAGATATCATCAATACGTGGAAGTGGCAATTTGTCTGATAGTAATTTTTATTTACCTGTCTATAGTTTATTACTAGTCTCCATCTTTTATTTTTACTGCATGGGAGTTCTTTTTTTGGAACTAATAAAATTGGGCTTTTGTATTCTGCTGCTGATGGCTCTATTAAATCATCTGAAATCATTTTTTCTATTAGTCTGTTTATTTCTGGCTTATACACATATCATCTTTGACTTTAATTTTTTGTTTATAGACATTGTTGAATGTATCGTATCTGTCTCTAATGCAAATATATCTATATAATTCTTACATAAATTTAGTAAATCTTCTTTCGCATGCTTTGAACAGTTTGCTATTTTATCTAATATTGCCCTATTCCTATCTTCGGTGTTGTCCGTCGGTTTAAATGTCACCCGATAATAGTTCTTAAGGGTTTCAGACTCTGTTTTGAAATCATGAATATATAGATTGCTTTCCGTAGTATTTATATTTACATACGCATCTTTTGCTTCTACTATTGTATTTCTTATACATACCCTCTTGCTATAGATTGGGTGGGTATGAGGAGCTGTTTCTCTTCTGAGTCTATTTTGATTTTCCTAATTACTTTCTGGCCTTGGTGAGTTGTGAATAAAAATTTAAATTTCTATGTTTGATAGTGGTCGTATTATCAATCAACTTTTCAAATTCAATTGCAGTCTAGTATGCAATTGTATTTGGTGATAAGGTCAATGCCGATGATTCCGTTGCATGGGATTGGAAAGTTTTTGTTTACTATTTGAACTGTATGTTGTGTCATGATTTTTGAAAGAGAATTTCGTATTTATTTACCCTTATTCCCTATTCCTGTTAGATTCAACTTATGGGATTTATTGAGATTTTCTATTTTGTCATTGTGTCTGAAAATTTTTATATCGGAACCTGTATAGAGTAAAAAACTACTTTTTGTATTTTCTAGCGACGTTTGTATTAAAATGTAGTTACCGAATGATAATTTCATGTGTAACATTTTTGGTTCATGTCTGGTTCTATCATCCTCAGGTGGGCATCCCGAGGGCCTTGTTCGTTTTCCGGTGCTGCTTCTGCCCGGACATTATGGTTTTGTTGTCTGCTTCTGCCGAAGTTTTGTCTATAGTTTGCGCGATTATTTTGATTACGGAATTGGGATCTATAATCTTGATTCGTGTTACTATATTGGTGTTGTCGGTTGTCTGCGGCCAAATTTAGTACTGTACTGATGTCTGTACCTGCCTCTATGTGTTTGGTTTCCTTGAAATCTTTACCTATAGCGACTGTTGTTTGTTAAATTTTGGATAATGTTTATATTAGCTGTATCCTGGGAATCTGTGCTTATATCGAGAAACTTCGCGACTGCTTCGCTCATGGTTATGAAGGTACTTGCTTGCATTAAAAGTTTTGCTTTTTCGGATTTTGCGTTTTTCACTAGTGACTTTATTGCTGTTTGTGTAGCATATTTTTGTGCTGTTGAGGATTGAACACCATCAAAAATGTATGCTAGCTCTAGTTGTTTTGAGAGAACCTCAATGTCTTTAGCGAAATCATTATTTGTTTTATTACTTTGTTTTGCCCCTAAAAGTTTCGCTGTGACAATTGAAGATACCAGTTTTGATACTATTGCCTCTATTGTGTTTTCTGTTGTTATAAGGCTTCTCGCTAAACTTGTTAATTTGCTCTTGATTAAGATAATAGCTATAGCTTCGTGTGCACCTCTTATCAGTTTCACGAGATCTATAGCGTGCAAAAATCTTTTCAAATTCTCAAATATAGCGTCAAAATCTGATAGCAATTTTGATGCTTTAGTCAGAACTTCCGCTGGTGTCATGATTGTGGTTATTTCTAAATCTGTTACTGATTCGAAATCTGACTCCTGGTTATCTTCTATTTTAAAATCAATTAACGTTAGTAATTCTGACGGAACGGAGTTTGGAATTTCTAATCTTTTAAATAGAAAGTCTAATTTAGTTTTTACATTTTGTTGTATTTGTTCTACTGTTATCTGATGTTTTTCCGTTAATATTTGAAATTTTTCCTGTAATATTATGGCTAAGTTGTTGTGACCTCTAACTAGAACCCTCAAATGCTACCGCCAGGTACATTCTTTGAGTAGCACTGGACGATTTATGCATTTGAAGGACCTATAAAACTCTTCCTTATATTGTTTTATTTGGTCATATATTTCCGACCGAGTACCTTCTGACATACTAATGAAAGGGATGTTTGTATGCTAGACAACTGCAACCTTGATTAACAATGGTTTTTTTATTTTTTTTTTTTTTTAAAATATATATTTAATTTTTATATGTAATTTTTTATGTATTTCTTATTATCATATCTATATCCATATCTATATCTATCTGTTTACGCCGGAACCGAGCACCGCTGCTGGAAATCGCAGTGTTGCTCCGTTCGGCTGTGTTTATGCTGAGTTAAGCACCACTGCTGGAATACGCAGTGTTACTTCGCTCAGCGGCGATGTTTGCCTGCGCGGCGCCGAGCTGTGAGAGTTTTCCCGCGTGCCCGCGTTAGCAAGCAGCGTCACTCTTCAATAAACCACGCACGAGTAAACAGTCGCTTACGGCAAATTAAAAATTGTAATACAGTAACAACGAGATAAAATAAGCATTTAAGTGTGTCTATTTGTTGTAATGATTAAAAGAAAAACAATACATATATATATTAATTTTTAATTAACAATTTCTGCAGAATTTAAACAAAGTGAAATATTGAATAAAAAACCATTTTATATTTATTAAATATTTTAAGATTGAATAAAAAAAAATCAAATAAAAAATCGAAAAAAATAAATAAAAAGTTTGTATAATAAATAAATTTAATAAAGTGTGATTGGTAAATAGAAAAAGTAAAGAACATCCAACGGCATCTATATCCCTCCCCCACACATAAACACTATCTATATATCTATATCTATGTCTATACATATCCATATAAAAATGAATGCATGAAATGTGTTCGTAACCGATAAACTCAAAAACTACGGAACCGATTTTGACCAAATTTTATATACATGATCTATGGGACGTGAGGAGTGTTCTTATATAACTTTTAAGTTTGTCCGGCAGAAAATTAAATAAATATTTCTGTTTTTTAATTTCTATTTACGCGATAACACTATTCCGTGTTTCGCTGACGGCATTGGGTGTTCTATCGGCGTTTAGTGCTAATTTTTGTGTTTAATCGGCGTGTAACGGTGTTAAGCGTAACTTCAAAACAAAAAAAAATTAATTTGAAGTTTATTTTATTTAAATCCCACGTGTTAGTGAAAATAAATTAATTGTTATTAAGGTTATTAATTGTTATAAGGTGTTGGAGAAAGTAAACAAGCAATAGGTAAGATAACAAAATAACTGACTCCCTACATCAACACTAACAAACAAAAAAAAAAATTAAACTAAAAAAAATAAAACTAAAAAAAAAATTTAATTAAAAAAAACAAACCGGAACCATTACTTTCATTGGTGTCTGGAACAACACCAGAGTGAATACATTTCCTAACACATATACAAAGTTATAATAATTGTTTAAAAAAAGAAAAATTAAACAAAAAAAAGCAAAAAAAAATTTAAAAATTAATTAAACGCATTTGCAGTACAAAATGCCACGCACACGTACAAATCCTGGTCGCCGTGCCCGGCTCGCACGTCATGTAAGTGTACAGCGCTCACAACAATCACAAGAGGATCATGCAGAAGACAACAAAAGAGCCAGGAATCGAATGTCACTTTTACACCATCAACAACGTGCTGCGAGAACAGCCTACAGAGCTGGAGTACAAAATACCAGTCGCATTTCTTTTATGCGTCTTGCATTTAATTACAATTAAAATCGGCAGTATGGATGAATTATGTGTTTATTGCAAAGCATTTAAATATAAAAGTGAAACACCAGGCTTATACTGCGTAAATGGCAAAGTAAAGCAGATTTACTATTGGTAAATAGTGATTTGTAATTGGTAAGGGACTACGCCGCAACATTGTAGAATCATTACAAAATTTATTCCATCACTATAACGAATTGGTGAAATTATTTAAAGTTGCAATATACCGAATGCCATCCGATAGTCACAAAATAGTTATAAAAGCTGATAAACCACCAGTAGGTGAGGATCCACAACGATTCAATGCACCAACAATAAATGAAGTTGCTATTGCAATTGTTGGTGATCAGTTCCATCCAAGAGATATAATTTTACATCGAAGAAATGATCAATTGCAACGAGTTTCTGAAACACATCGCTCATATGATGCGCTTCAATATCCAGTATTGTTTTCACATGGAGAAGATGGCTACCATTTTCAATTGAAAATGGTAAACCAAACTACTGGTAAATTTTAACAAAAAAATTTCATTACTCCCAAAAATTTCATTTATATAGCTTATTTATTATAGGTGAAGAAACAAATAAAAAGGTCAGTTGCATGAATTGGTATGCATACAGACTCATGATTCGGGAGAATATGGAAAATCATATTTTGAAATGCAGCCAACATATGTATGCAAAAATAGAATCGGAGCGGCTATTATTTATTCGCCTAAATGAACGTCAATTACGATCGGAGGAATATATTCAGCTACATGATGCAATTAATAAGGAATGTAATTTAAATGATATTGGCCAATAAAAAATTCTACCAGCTAGTTATACCGGCAGCCCACGTTATATGCATGAATATGCACAAGATACTATGACATACGTTCACAATTATGGCCGTCCTGATTTATTCATCACATTTACTTGCAACCCAATTTGGAATGAAATTAAAAGCTCTTTATTGCCAGGACAATCACAAACTGATCGTCATGACATCATAGCACGCGTATTTAAGCAGAAATTAAAGTCTTTGATAGATGTAATTGTAAAATCTAATGTTTTTGGCTTACTACATTGTACTACATTATTAATTGTTCGAAATAATAACGAAGAATATGATACATGGCCCATGTGGTGCCTTTAATATGCATTCACCATGCATGATTAATGGCAAATGCTCTAAGTGATATCCAAGGCAATTAATTCCAGAAACAATAACAGGAAATGATGGGTACCCTCAATATCGCCGACGTTCACCAGATAACAATGGTAGATACATTACATTAAAAGTACTTAACACTGATATTGAGTTTGATAACAGATGGGAGGTGCCATATTCACCATTATTAACGAAAATATATAAAGCACATAAAACGTTGAATATTGCAATTCCGTTAAATCAATCAAATATATTTGTAAATATGTTAACAAAGGCAGTGATATGGCCATTTAAAGAGTGGCACCTGAAGATAGCCTAGATGAAATCAAACAATATCAAATGGGAAAATACATTAGCAGCAATGAAGCAGTTTGGCGCATATTCTCCTTTCCAATTCATGAGAGGTATCCCACTGTAGTTCATTTAGAAAATGGTCAACGAGTATATTTTACAATCGAAAATGTGATCGAGCGAGCAACACAACCACCACCAACAACATTGACTGCATTTTTTTCATTGTGCCAAGTTGATGACTTCGCTAAGACGCTCCTGTATAATGAGGTTCCGCGATATTATACATGGAATGTAAACAAAAAAAAAATTTCAACGTCGGAAACAAGGGAAAAAAGTACCTATCCACCCAAATGTAATTTCATGCGATGCTTTAAGTCAACTATACAATGTACATCCAAATAATGCTGAATGCTATTACTTGCGTTTGCTTTTGATTCATATACGCGGTCCGACATCATTTCAAAATTTGAAAACCATAAATAATATATTGTGTGCATCATATCGGGATGCCTGCCAACAATTAAATTTTCTCCAGAACGATTATCATTGGGAAAACTCAATTGCTGATGCTTCAATGGCTGCTTCTCCGAGCCTTGAGACTTGATATTATTTTTGTGCTAGATACGAGCTTGCGCCGCGCGATAAGTTCGGAGTTTTAAATATATTTTTACTAGCATGGTAGCTATTAGTATTACTGCTATTATTGCGATCATTTCCGTATTACCGAGATCGTTGTCAGTTACTTTGACCACTTTGTTGGTCTCTATTAGTGTCTTTTCCTATTTCGTACCCCGAAAACGCGATCATTATTGCCCAACACACTTTTTTCAACCACGATATCTTTTAAAATATTAATTAGTTCCGTTATTGTATACTGTTTATGATAATTGCACTTAACGGGGTTACATTTTTTTCATGTTGTACCTCATCTCTTTATATTATTTTTCTTTTTATTAACGTTTCTTTAATAGCATTTATTACGTTTCTATTAAAAAAAAATTTTAATTTTTTTTTTTTGCTTATTTGTTAAAAAAGTTGTCAACATTTATTGCTCATAGTTATTTACACATTTTTTTTAATACAATGTTTTTTAAGATACGAGTATATTTAACTATGTAACTTCTTTTTTACAACATTATCATTATTTACGAGAGAATAAGTGTAAATGCAAGTACAAAAGTTTTATTGTTTCTTATTGTTTAATTACTTATCTGCGTAGCATACTTCATCATAAACTAACAACATACTGATATAAGTACTGACAATCTATCTAATATACTATACCTTATTGCATTACAAAACTAAACGAAATTAACAGGATTTTCAAATTTGTGATACTACTTTTTTATATTACTTTCGTTAGAATTAGATAATAATTAATTATTTAATAATAATTATTTATTATATAATTAATTATTTAATAATAATTATTTATTATATAACATTAGATTTAATACAACTTAAAAATTGCACTAAATAATAAAAAAGATGGTGTTTGTTGGCAATGGACCCCAAGCATCTATCGATATGTATCTAGCTATCGCTAGGGCAAATATATATATATATATTTATATATACTTACATATATATATATTTTTTTTTTTGACGCGTAAAATATGGAGTACCTTTTGTTTTGTCTCATAATTTTAGTTGTTGTAAGAATTTTGTTGTTGTTTTCTTATAATTTGTTACAACATTAAATATTGCTTTTCAGAAACATAAAATGTTATATGAATTCCTTTTCTAAAAGACTTAAATAAAACTTATATTAGAACACATAATGCTGTACACTTTATTTTGACTCTCACAGTATATATATATATATAGAAACAAAAGTCAAAGAACGTGTTGCGAGGATAATATTTCTACAACATATTATTTTCTAGCCTACGCATATCTATTTATAGGCTAAGAATATGTTACGGACATTACACAAAGTAATGGCGTATTTCACTATCCTACACAGCCATATAATTTCACAAATTTGATATGTGTGCTGAAAAAATTAAATAGTCCTTGGTAAACAAAATGGTGTTTAATTTGCTGCTATTGATGTTCCCCAAATTATTTTGAATATATTGTTATCACAAAATATTTGGCTTATAGGGAAGATATATAACCAGACAGAAACATGACACAAAAATCAAATCATTACCCAGAGCAAAATGTTTTATTTAAAATAATAAAAATAATCGGTCTCATTATATCGTTATCGTTTCGTGTGTTCAAAAAGTACGCGTTTTCATGAATTCGTTAAAGCAACCCATACACGATTCGACCGTTGGCAAAACTTCGGCAGTTGTAATCAAGGTTGTAACGTAAGTGGGCCTGTTGTATAAAGTTGTGTCTCGGTCGTATGAAAAATCAAAATTTTTTGATTTTTTGGCATGTCGTGCCAACGCGTCGTATAGTTTGTGGGTTAGTCATGCGAATTCGTACCTCATTCTCATTTTAAATTTTGAGGGAAAGAAACGTGTCGTCGGTTAATTTGGTTTTTGGCGAAGAAAATAAAAGAAAGAAGTGTAAAAGAAAATAATAAAAAAATAATTCAAAATCGAAGACACAGCTCAAATGAAACTAGAGCACAGTTCTACGATGAATTATTTAATTATAGCTAATATTAGTAAATTATATGTTTTATTTTATTTTTGAAAAATCTTTTAGATTAAAAAAATTTGAATGTCAATAAATAATTTATTTAAAGAGCTTTCAATTGTTTTATTGCTTCACAAAATGTAAGCCTAATTTGTTTTGCTTCATGGGATGCGTGTTTATTATTTGTTGTTTCCAGCTGTAAATTTTTTGCTAAATGAAGTTGTAAGAAGAGGTTTTATCGTAAGTGAGCATAACACACAACTTGATTACTAAGCGAGTTTTGCCAACGGTCGAATCGTGTATGGGTAGCATAAGAACTGTCAAATAACGAAGTGTCGTTTAATTTGCAGAGAACTAGTACCATATTAATCCACCAGGTATTTCTGACAGTATTAAAGAGGATGACTGTAATGAACCACATCCGAGTATTCAAAATCGTATTTATCGGCAATGAATATCTTGAAGATGCACATACATCGCAATGAGAAAAAAAGAAAACAATATGAAGTTTTTTTTGTTTTGAAAACAAAAAATCCTACAAAAAAATAGGACAAAAAAATATACATATATATAACTTTTTAGAGAGCAGCTAGAACTTCAAACAGAATATGATCAAAATGAACATGAAATACAATTGCTGAAACTTTGGAAAGAGGAATTAGATTAATTAAAATATAGCGTGTAACAATAAAGTTAAAATACTTTTATTCATATAAAAACTTTTTTTTGTATTTGTTAAAATTAAATTTTATTCTTAAGATTAAATGAACTTTGCAATTGATTCGATCTCATGAATTATTAGAACAGTACACAGTAATAGCAGAAAAGGTGCATGAAGACGACGATGATGAAGATATGATATTTGATATCCAACCTATGCCTATGGTAAGTATTTTTACAAATGTATTTAGCCATAATTTGAAAAATACTCAAATGGCAATGTTTTTGAAAAAAGGATATTCCTACTTGTAGTCACAATTTTTTAAAGACAGCTGATGTTATGTCAGTTGTGATGTACTCTTTACCTTATTCAAACGGCTCACACTGTTTGAATAACTATAACACATTTTTACTAAATTCAATGACACACATTAACGCCGCGGCTCCACAATCAACTTGCAGTTGATACTCTTTTACATATACTGGTTGTCAAAATGCGATAAATTTGATAGTTGTGATACAGGCTGTGCTCAACAGTTGAAGCGACTTCATTATTGAAATGTCGTCATCAAGGAAAGTTTCTATAATTCTCGCGTCGGTTGTTATTTTAGAAGAAATGAAAAAGATAATAGAGGAAGAAAAAAAAAAGGTGACAAGAAAATATTGGGTGAAACCAATGCTAGCTTTAAGGTAAGCAAATTGAAATGAAATATTTTTATTTATATTAATGCATTACTTTTTGTTTATTAAGGATGGAGCACGACTTAGAAGATCATTTGATGAAAGACCTAATGTGGGACGACTCTGCTGATTTCAAAAACTTCACCAGGATAGATGTTACTAAGTATGAAGAGCTACTAAAATTGGTAAGATTTTAAAAATACTCTTTGTAATAATATGTAATAAAGTTTGTGTTTGCTTTTTACAGGTTCACGACGGCCTAAAAAAAGAAGACACACACATGCGCGCTGCACTTTCGCCGAGGCTGAAATTGTGCATAAGTTTAAGATTTATGGCCACTGGAGACTCCTACAAGTCTTTGGAGTTTTTGTCGAGAGTGTCCAGGAAAACGATAGGCAAATTTGTGCCAGAGGTGTTAGAAGCGATATACCGAAGTCTGCAAGTAGAATATTTAAAAGTAAGTTCTCACCACAAACAATAGTATTTCAGAAAATAAATTAAAAATGGTTGTTCGGATTAGTACCTAAAAACTTAAATTAATTTCCCACTCAAGTTGTCACACACAGTTCATTTGGCTTACTGGGATGCATCACCACTCAAGTCTTCACCCACCATTTTGCTTACTGGGATGCATTCACCACCTAAGTAGTGGATCATAAATCCACACATACACTCATACACACCCGCGCATCGGCTGGCAAAGAACAAAACATTTGGTAAGCAGCGCTAGCTGAATCGCCGTTACTCATGAGGATATAGCAAAACCTATGTAAAAAAAATGATATTTTGGGAGCGACCGCAACAACAAATTACAAGGGTTGGCTGTGCGGCTGGTGTCATATCATCGATGAAACATTGAAGTTTTTTCACTCTTCGATTCAGCTTGGCCCAGAACACATCTTCTTTTTTGTGTAACAACTAGAGTCATAATTTACAACATAATCAAAATAAAAATTAAATACATTTTGTCAAAAATAATTTGCTTATAAAAACGCTTATAAGCCTACACATTTTGGTGACCCCGACGTGATCTATCACGTAATTTGTCATCGCTCTTTGCCAACAATTTTATCATGACCGACACAGACGCATCCTCAGCAGCAGTCGGTGTTGCACCTGGCGTCCCTGATGCACCAGACCCGGTCAGATTTTTGAAGCTAAAATCAGCGGCTTTGCTACGTCGTTTAAAAAAAATATCTGCCGAGTTGGACGGCAGCAAACTGCGCGAAATGGATGAATATGTTTTGTCGTCGCAACTGGAGGCATTAGGAGAACTGAAATCAAGGTTCAGTGACGCCCACACCAGATTAGAGGAGGTGGACTTTGGGGCAATGGATAGCGATTTGCCTGACCAATTTGATTCGGTTTTAATCAACCTTAAAGCCAACTTACAACGCGAAATTGGAAAGCGTAGCCCGTCTGCTCTATGTTCCACGCTTAAGGTCAGCGCCAACGAGTCGCAACCAATCATTGTCAATGCAAATTCATCGCGCTTGCCTTTGCTCACGTTGCCGAAATTTGCTGGTGACTATACGGAGTGGACGAACTTCTACTCCATGTTTTTATCCATCATCGATAAGGATGGCGACCTCACACAAGTCGACAAACTGCAGCACCTACGCTCTTGTCTCAGTGGTGCCGCATTAGACACCATACGCTCATTAGAAATTAATGAGGCTAACTACAAAAATGCATTAGATCTTCTGCATAAACGGTTTGATAACAAACGTCTTATATTTCAGGCACACATCAGGGAGATATTTGGGCTAGGCAAGGCAGATGGATCAGTAGGCAGGCTACGAGAGATAACTGATAGCCTCACCGCTCACTTACGGGCATTAGAATCGCTTGGCTCGAAGGAGCAAATATCCGATTCCATCATTGTGCAACTACTAATACAGAAGCTAGACAAGGCCACTCAAGCCAAGTGGGAAGAGAACTCGCCATCATCCGAGCTACCTTCGTGGAACCAGTTATCTAAATTTTTGGAAAAACGCTGCAGAACACTCGAAAACGTTGAATACGTTATGCAACCGCAGCCAGGTAAAACCTGCAAAAACGTGAGTACCAATCAAAGAAAATCATTTGTTGCATCTAGTAGTCCCATGGGTACTTGTGGGTTTTGTGAATCCCATGAGCATCTGATATACCATTGCCCTCGCTTTCTAAATCTCTCTAAAAACCTTCGCCAAAAGGAGGCTAAACAACTAGCCCTATGTCTCAATTGTCTCAAAAAAGGGCATCAGTTGCGCAACTGTAAATCAGGTTCGTGTCGTAGCTGTCAATCAAGGCATCACACACTCTTGCACTTTGATAGTCAACCTACAATTGCCACCACCTCTCAAGGTGCAGCCTCTCAATCGGCTATAGCTCAGCCTAACTCCCTAACTGCTTCCATATGTGCCTCTTCCCAGGCTCTTATCTCTCCCTCTGATGTTACACTCCTAGCTACTGCTGTCATTTTGGTAAAAGGTCATGCGGGCACCTTCGTACCTTGTCGTTCATTGTTAGACTCTGGCTCGCAGCTGCACTTTATTACCTCTCGTTTCGCAAACCAGTTACAGCTACGAAAAACTAAAACCTTGGCTGCAGTATCAGGTATTGGTGATGTCAATTTCTCAACGGAGGGCTACTCTGCTGATTTAGTCCTGAAGTCAAGGACTTCAGAATTTTCAACGGCCATTACAGCTGTTATTGCAAAAACGATCACAGACAGTCAACCCGGCTGTGCAATAACCACCGTTAACTGGCAAATTCCCTCTAACATCCAGCTAGCTGATCCCAATTTCGACATACCACAGCGTATTGACCTGCTTATAGGAGCAGGACTCTTTTTCGATTTGCTCTGCGTGGGCCAAATTCAGTTAGCGCCTGGGCTACCATCGCTTCAAAAAACTCTCTTTGGTTGGGTGCTCTCCGGCGGGGGACAACAAACACCCAAGCTTTCATCGTTCGTCGTACGTCAACAATCAGTCACTGACACTGACTCTAGCACTCGGCTAGATTATTTAGTTCGTCGTTTTTGGGAAATAGACCATGTCATTGAACCAATCGCTAAAACAACAAAGGAAGAGCTTGATTGTGAAGAGCACTTTAAGAAAAATTATTTGCGTTTATCTTCAGGCGATTACTCAGTGCATCTACCAATGAAGATTGGCATCGATTCGCTTGGTGATTCATATTCACAGTCATTGCATCGCTTTCATAATCTTGAGCGAAAATTGATTCGTAATCCTCCACTCAAGGAAAAATATGCAGCATTCATTAACGAATACATTGATCTCAATCATATGTCATTAGTCTCCAGTAAGGATATTCATGCATGCAAGTATTTCCTTCCGCATCATTGTGTCTTCAAGGAAGACAGTTCTACAACAAAACTGAGAGTTGTATTTGACGGCTCCGCAGTTACAACTTCGGGCCTGTCACTGAATGATCTGCTCATGGCAGGTCCAACAATTCAACCAAAGCTTTTCAACATCCTAATTCGATTTCGCTCATTCCCCATCGCTCTTACTGGAGATATCTGTAAAATGTATAGGTGCGTTCGAGTCACTGCACCAGATGACATGCTCCAGTGTATACTCTGGCGTGATTCCCCACAAGATGACACACGCGTATATAAATTAAATACGGTAACGTACGGCACTAAGCCTGCATCATTTTTGGCAATTCGAGCCATGCATCAGCTAGCTTTCGATGAAACAGCAACATATCCCCTGGGTTCACAGGTAGTTCTTCGCGACTTTTATGTTGATGACTTAATATCTGGTGGCAATTCAGTTGAGGAAGTGCGAAATATTATGCAACAAACAACAAGTCTTCTTTCTCGAGGTAATTTCCAATTACGCAAATGGTGTTCCAATAACACGGATGTCCTTGGCAGCATTCCCCAAACAGAAAGAGAAACTCTACTCAAATTCGATGATGGCAGTGACATCACCAAGACTTTAGGACTGGTCTGGGACCCAGTCAAAGACAATTTGTTGTTTTCATTTTCTCCGCAGCCCAAATGTTGTAAGAATACCAAGCGCTCTGTGCTATCTACTATAGCTCGTTGTTACGATCCACTTGGATTACTCGGCCCTGCCTTGACCAGGGCGAAAATTCTCTTGCAGCGGATGTGGAGGGATAAACTCTCGTGGGACGAAAGTTTGCCTCAGTCACTAGATACGGCGTGGTCTGTCTTCTGTGAAGATTTTGCCAACATTCAACATTCGTCATTTCCGCGGTACGTATTGCAGTCTGGAGCTAATATTGAAATTCATGCGTTCTGCGACGCTAGTCTTGAAGCATACGGCGCCTGTATATACGCTCGTTCAACCATGAAAACCAGCGTTCAGGTAAATTTGCTATGTTCAAAGGCACGCGTTGCGCCATTGAAAACCTTAACCGTGCCCAAGTTGGAACTTAGCGCCGCTGCTCTTCTTGCACAATTAGTAAACGAGATAGCCAAGATGAAGGTTTTTGACTGTCACTTCTATTGCTGGTCAGATTCGTCCATTGTTCTCTCCTGGCTGCAGGAGGAATCATCTAAATTTAACATATTTGTCTCCAATCGAATAGCTGCTATACAAGAGCTTACAAAGGGAATGACCTGGCGCTATGTTCCTACAGCCATGAACCCAGCAGACATTTTATCGAAAGGAGCCGTACCAAGAGAGCTTTCGCAATCTACCCTTTGGATGCATGGCCCAACTTTCTTACAAGAGGAAAAAATCAACTGGCCTGAATTTCGAAGGCCGCAAACCAAGTTATTGGAAATTCGTCAAGGGGTATTATTCACATCAAGTAACCTAGCTGATATATCACTTTCATTCAAGTGCATCAACTCATTTGGAAAAATGCAGCGCATTTTTGGATACATTAGCAAATTTCTCAATATAACCAAAATGCCAAGAACTTCGCAGCTTACTTCTGAGAATATTCGTTATGGGACTCAGTTATTGATTCGCATCGTTCAGAGGGCTCATCTTTGGCCAGAGTACGTCTCTCTAAAAAATAAAAAATGTGTGGCATCATCCAGCAGCATCTCTTCGTTATCACCATTCTTGGATGACTTTGGCTTGATTCGAGTTGGTGGGCGTTTGAGACACTCAAATCTTGGCTTTGAAGCCCGGCACCCATGTATTCTACCAAAAAATCATCCGCTGACTTTCGCAATAATTATGCATTTTCATCGCAAGCATCATCACGCTGGACCGCAGTCATTACTAGCAGCCATTCGCTTACAATATTGGCCCATAGGTGGCAGAAAAACTGTTGCACGCGCCCTCGGAAAATGCATCATATGCTGCAAGTCTAGACCACGACTCGTCGAGCACATCATGGCTGACTTGCCTAAGGATCGCGTTGTGCCCTCACGCCCCTTTATTGTTACTGGTGTGGACTATTGTGGGCCGTTTTATTATAAGCCAGAAACGCGTGGCAAGTCATCTCATAAATGTTACGTCAGTGTCTTTATATGCTTTGCAACGAAAGCGGTTTGGATGGAATTGGTGAAGGATTTATCAACTAACGCCTTTATCGATGCTCTAAAGCGATTTGTCGCCACTCGTGGCGTACCCAGCTGTATTTGGTCTGATAATGCGACAAACTTCGTAGGGGCAAAAAACGAATTAAGGGATTTGAAGCGCTTACTTTTAAGCGAGGAGCATCGCAGTGAAATTCACAACTACTGCCTAAATAATGGATTCGATTGGAGATTCATCCCGCCTCGTTCACCGCACTTCGGCGGCTTGTGGGAAGCAGCCGTAAAAACAGCTAAGCAACACTTCTACCGTTCAGTTGGTTCTTCAGTTCTTGGCTTTGACGAATTACGTACTCTAGTGTGTCAAATTGCTGCTGTGATTAATTCTCGTCCTCTTGTACCACTTTCAGAAAATCCTGATGACTTAGACGTATTGACGCCCGGTCATTTTTTGATTGGCGGTCCACCAACAGCTCTACCTGAACCTGATCTGACACATTTTAGCTTTAATCGACTGGATCGATGGCAACGAGCAACTTTCATACAACAAATGTTCTGGAAACGGTGGAGTCAAGAATATCTCACTCTTCTCCAGCAACGAGCAAAGTGGCGTACCCCGCAGCCTAGCATACACGCTAACGACATCGTATGCATGAAGGACGAAAACACTCCGCCTCTGAAATGGCCTCTTGCACGCGTTCTTGATACTGTCCCCGGGCCTGATGGTGTTTCACGTGTGGCAATACTACGCACGTCCACGGGAACAACGCGTCGAGCTGTAAACAAATTGTGCGTCCTCCCAGTCAATGATACTGTTGAAAGCCCTGGCTATTCAACGGGGGGAGGATGTTCGGATTAGTACCTAAAAACTTAAATTAATTTCCCACTCAAGTTGTCACACACAGTTCATTTGGCTTACTGGGATGCATCACCACTCAAGTCTTCACCCACCATTTTGCTTACTGGGATGCATTCACCACCTAAGTAGTGGATCATAAATCCACACATACACTCATACACACCCGCGCATCGGCTGGCAAAGAACAAAACATTTGGTAAGCAGCGCTAGCTGAATCGCCGTTACTCATGAGGATATAGCAAAACCTATGTAAAAAAAATGATATTTTGGGAGCGACCGCAACAACAAATTACAAGGGTTGGCTGTGCGGCTGGTGTCATATCATCGATGAAACATTGAAGTTTTTTCACTCTTCGATTCAGCTTGGCCCAGAACACATCTTCTTTTTTGTGTAACAACTAGAGTCATAATTTACAACATAATCAAAATAAAAATTAAATACATTTTGTCAAAAATAATTTGCTTATAAAAACGCTTATAAGCCTACACAATGGTATTTTACTGGTTTACAGATGCCCAATACTGAAAGAGAATGGCAAGAAATAGCAACGGACTTCAATCAATTATGGCAATTCCCTCACACACTAGGTGCTCTCGATGGGAAGCATATTCGGATAAAGGCTCCGGCGAACTCTGGTTCGCTATTTTATAATTTTAAAGGGTATTTTAGTATTGTGTTGTTTGCTGCTGTTGACGCACACTCACGTTTTAGATATATAAACGTCGGCAGCAACGGCAAGTCATCAGACAGCACAATTTTTACCGAAAGTTTGTTATACGAGGCCATGCAGAATGGAACTTTAAATATTCCCCAGCCGGAGGAGTTGGTTGTCGACGAAGGGAGTAAAATTCCTTACTTCTTTATAAGCGACGATGCTTTTGCTCTCGATAGGCACATTATGAAGCCCTACAACAGAAACATGAAACTAAGCGTGCCTCAAGAAATTTTTAACTATAGGCTTTGTCGGGCAAGAATGGTTGTGGAATGTGCCTTCGGTCGGTTGGCCAGTAGGTTTAGAATATTCCACAGACCAATCGAAGTTAAACCGGACTCTGTGGACGCTATTGTGAAGGCTTCTTGTGTCCTTCACAATTATTTGACTAAACCTCGTACGGCCAGTGTAGCAGAAGCGGCTGACAGTGAAATAATTGATGCGTTTTCTGCAATTGGCAACCAAAGCCAAAGAACGTACAAGTATGCGTGCAGAACTAGGGATGAGCTGTCACGATACTTGACAACTAGAGGGAACGTAGATTTTCAATGGAAGAAAATTAATATAAAATAGTTTTTTTTTAAAATAAAACAATATGATTTTTCAAAAATAAAAAAAAAGATGATTTTTTATTCCAGGCCAAAAGGGTTTGTACCTTCAACAACCAATAAAATGCATCAACCAATAAAACAATAAAATGATTATTACTCAATTCAATTCATTTTTATTATACCAGAATTTCATTCTTTACCTGTATAAGCTGCTTATAGTCTATTCATTTATTGAGTATTCAGTGCAGTAAATGGTGAGTTTTACTTAAAAATATAAATTTCACAAGTCTTCGTCTACAATCTCTGCATCAGACAATGCAGTAAATAAAAGATCATTTTGCGTCGAACTTTTCGACAGAGGTGTTGATGTCCTTGATATTTGTGTGTCAGAGCTTTGCGAGCAAGATGTCGATGGCCTTGGCGAGTTTGCTATGGGTGCGAATACTCTCGTTGGGACTATTTGGCAGACATTTATTCCAACATTATTTTTTAAACTATTCTTTTTTTTTGTTGTAAGCATCATTTGAATTTCTGACATTGCGTCATAGGCGTCCCCTTCTGGTAAATCTTTTAATTGCCTACCAACACTTTCTGAAAAGAGGTCAAACGCACTGACGTCTTTACCTATGCTTAGTAATTTGTCAATTGCTTTATCCAATTTTGAATTGGGCTCTGGAGTATGTTTCCTTTTTTGTGTTACACTAGATTGGGACGATGCAGCAAAAGAACTATCACTTGCCTCAGCATCTAAGGTTTCTTCCAATAATGAATCAACATTTTCCTTTAAATATAAACAAATATAGACATAAGTATTTATATATATGCATATACATATATCTGCTGTTATAAGCAAAACACATTTTTTAACACATATTTCATCTACCTGGAATGAGTTGTCCAAAGTTTTACGACGAGAAAGAGATGCATCCACAAATGACATCTGGGTATACGGTATACGGAACCTGCGTCACATCCAGATCTTTTACTTTTTTCAATTTTAGCCTTTTCCCTCGTGTACACCGTCCGAAGAGATTTAATTTTCTCTTTTACGTCCTCGACAGAAATTTTAGTCTCTGCAGCAATGTCCACATACGCCTTCATTTTTAGGTCATTGCGCCTGTATATAGGCGCATTCATATTCCATAACTCTTCCCTGCTTCTATAAAGTTCAATAAACTTCAGCAAATCACTTTGTTTATTCATTTTTTCACTTAAAGCAATTTTTTACTTTAACAACTCTTTTGCTTAAAATCACCACCACACTTGCATTCAATTTTAACACGGGAAAACAAAAAAAACAATGCTGTGTCAGCTGTTTAGTTGAAAGCAAATCGCCCAGCTCGGTTGATAGATAAAATCGCCATCAACCACCAGACGACTCGCAAAAGTGTGAGTGTATTAGTAAAAATCTTTGAGAGTATTAGTGGTTGACGGCGATTAGTTGATTGTGGAGCCCCCGGGTAAATTCAGTGACACACATTAAATGCATGGCAAACACATTTCAATTGTATACACAAAGAAGTGCAGCGAGTTGTAATTTGAGCAACCTCACTTGCTTCACTTCAATGTAAGGTGTTTGATTGTAATTATAAAACAATTAATAGTAAGCCAATTTTTCCTTAACATGTGTAAACTAACAATGAACCAGGAAATGCAAAATGCAATGTGAGCAAAAACCCACATTGCACTAGACATTCCGAACACATGCAAAGAAATTCAAATGTGTCATTTAGGTCATAGAATGAATTGTAAAAATAGTATATAAGGAGATATTTTTGAACAAATAAATCAGAATCAATTTTGAACTCAAACCTTCTTGTGTTTATTTTTGAATCTCAACCTTAGGGCATTTCGCGTGCCTGCCAGCCGAGCTGTTGTGTCTAGTTTTAAAATCCAAGACACCTATTGCACTTTGTCGCGTCTTTATACAGGGTGTAATAGCTTTAACATTTTCTTTTGTTACTACATTTTTGTTTCCAACATTAATTAAATACATACATTCATATGGTATTCCTGCCAACTCACTTATAACATTATACATACATTTTCCAACATACATTATACAGTTCCCAAGTTTAAGAAGAAAGAGCACTAAATTTCAGAATTTAGTGTCATTGCGAAAGCGCGTATCAATAATTCTTTGCAAGTTAGGATCTTCAGCCGAGTATCGTACTGTGGGAAGGCTTTGGAATTTCTAATAAAGACGGATAGAATATACTACAGAAAGCTTATTCATTATTGCGATGAGAAAGTAAATTGGTATTCTATAAGGCTTTCGCAGTCGCATTTTATTTTAAATTGTGCCAACGCTGACAAAATTTGTGATTACGGTTACAAAATAACATTAATTTATTTTATATAGTTTCTGCTTAGTGTGCACCATGAATAAGCACAACCCTATTTAAAATAAAGTTGAAATTACATACTTTTAGAAAACTATACTAACTACTTTTAAATGATTTATATATTTGCTTTTTCCATCCTGCAGTTTCTTTAACAGGCGGCCGGGCTGACGTGCATTTAAATTACCTTTTGCCAGGTCGCGGTTTTTCATCATACATTCCACCATTATTTAACACTGGTGGGATTTGGTTGCCTTGTTTTTTGTTTCCCTTAATATATTTAACAATTAATTTAAATAAATAAACAAAATTATAATTTTGCACTAATTTTTGTTCTTTGCGAATACTGTTTTTCCATCGAATATATTTGCGTACTTCGTATGTGTCTGACATTAGCTCTCACAATACAGAATACCTACTAGCCACATTTTCGCATTTGAAATGCGAATACAAAAGTACTTTGCGAAAATAGCAACACAGAATAGGGAGTGTTCGCAGTTTCATGTTTTTGCATCGCAATTCAGAAAAAGCCTGCAGGGTTTTAGTAAAGCTATTTCGAAAAATGTGTTCAAAGATTTTTTCTCCGCAAAATTCTTAACATCTGCTAAGGTCGCAAAGTGTCTGAAGTGGTATTGGGGTGTTATTGTTAAGCAAATATTTCCATATTTAAACAGATGAATCCCATATTGGAATGGAACCATCAAATTTAAACTTTTTTTAGGGATGAAATTTTTTATTATTTTTTTTTTAATGTTTTTTTTTCTAAATTTTCTCTAAACTGAAATAGGATAGGAACATTTTGCAAAGTTGTTGAAACATTTTGCATTTTTATATAGGAAAATGTTACCATATTGGTGAATGGATGAATGATCTTGCTAAGTGTAAAACAACAATAAGAAAAATTATTATTTATTTATTTACAAAATATTACAATTATATGAATATAATTGCAATATCTATAGAAGCACTGGGTACTGAGGCCTTTGGCTTCTGGCTCCCCGGGGAATTGAACCTTTGACACTTGCGAGAGAGGCGGGTATACTAACCATTATACCATCGAGGGGCTTATAAGAAAAATTACATTCTATCAGATATTTAGGAATTTATGGCAACCCAACTAAGGCTTCGTTTCACAATCCTACAGTTTTACGATTTGGAATGTGTGCTTAAAAATAGAATTGTGGGACATACATGCCCCTACTATGGTCACAACACAACACAACACTTATACTTTTTCTGATTATGGTTTACAACATCTAGATGTTTTGTAAACCACAGGGTTGTTCTTCAATGTTAATATACTTTCCTTAAAAAATGCATCTTTGAGTGCACAAAACAGACATTTAAAAACCAAATTAATACGTTTCAAAGTGAAAATTTAAAAAAATAAGCACAAGTATTTTTATTAATTTACAAAGAATAAATAAGTAATATAAATATATGTAATATATTTATAAGTAATATAAATAAATAAAAAGTTACCAAAAAATTTTAAATAATGGACATTAGCGTCGAGTTATTCTTTGATAATGATGAAAAAATTTCTATAAAAGAATAAAATAATAATAAAATTGTTTCAAATAAAAAAAAAATCTTTAAAATAAATAAAAAAACATTTACTAAAATAAAAGTTATTGAAAATAAATAGTAAGCAGAAAAATTTGTCAACGAATAATTTCAGAACAAATTTTTTCTTCTTACAGTGAATATTGAGAAGAAATTCCTTTTTTAACGACACAACACCTACTTCGTTGTTGTAAATTTTTGACAGAACTGACAACACTTAAAAACAACTGTTGTAAACTATAATCGCAATTTGAAAAATACATCAAATTTACAACTGTTGTTGAAGCGATTACTACAATAAGAAATATTCGCTACAAAATCAATTCTTTTCCATTGCCTGAAATTAAGTAGGTTGTAACCGTTAAAGTAAATGATAAAAACTAAAATTTTTACTATCCATAGACTTAAAAGACGATTTAAGTTGTCAAAAGAGGCAGTTTTAAGCATAATGGCGCAAATGATTTCTTACTTGGAGTATCACAAAGCACTATGAGCAAGGTTGTGAAAAACATAGCCAATGAAATAGCAATCAAGTTGTGTTGCAAAATGATACAATTTTTGCTAAATCAATCGGAGGAAAGTATGTAAAAAAGCTATTTTCAGTTGACCGATGTGTAGACCGCACACACTTTGGTTTCCAAGCACCGACTTTGAAAATCCCTTTTCCTAAAAACAATTCAAATTGTATTTTTTTGAAAGATTTTATTTCAAAATAATATATTTTTAATTGCTTTTTTTTGTTCCTTGGTTATATGCTTTGTTTCGCACGACAAAATGAGTTCGTTTGTTCGTTTCCGATAGCACATTTCCAATCGAGTGCAACTTCGAATAAATACGTTTCGATAACAAGTACTGTGATCCACTTTAAACACATTTCGATGATAAAGTACTCGATACTGAATGCGGTGATTTAGCCCCAAAGTTGCTTTTAATTCATGCAGTTGAACAAAGAAAACAAAGCAAGAAAAAACTTTGAAAGAATTTAATGTTTTCAAAGCTTTTTTTATACTTTAATTTATTAACATTTAATTTTTCTTTTTATTTATAATAATTTTGAATATAACTTCCAAAATTCATTTTATAATATTTTTAAAAATGGTAACCAACCCTTTTCAACAGTACGAAATATAATACATTACATTTGTTTATATTTTACAACCAGAAAACATATATTTTTGTATCACATTTAAATGATTGTTTTGCACCAGCAACGCAATTTGGATGCGATTTCTTATAATAGTAGGGTATCACTATTACATTTTGAACTGAAGTGTAATTTAAAGTACATACACACATATGTATGCATTTTTACCTCTATTATATTTGCAATCAATAGCGGTATTCACACCGAGCTTGTTAGTTTGTTAGTCGTTAATCGTTACTTTTTTACACGCATTTTGTTTTTGTATATTTAACGCATTACCGGATTAACATTTACCAAATTAACGACACGGCACCCCTGATAAAATATTTGTTAGTTGGTAACTTAGAACCAGCTGATGCAGTTTGCAAATAAATATAATAAAAAGTCATTTGCGATACATGTTTAAAACAAATATTTGCGTTTTGGCAATATTCGTGTGCATTGAGAGTATGTATGTTAATTAATTGATTTTTTATTTTATTTTAACAAATCATAAACTGTTCTTATAGTGGATAACCAAAAGAAAAAGCGTATTCGAACAAAAATGCAAAAAAAAGTGGAGTGAAATGGAGTAGAAATTGCTGTTGGATTTTGTGTTGGAAAATGTGGACATTGAAGTAATGTAGCACTGTTTTGTATATGTTTATAAGATTATGCCAATGACAAAAATTTTTAGACCAGACCAAAATTGACGCAACATGCGAAATGCTGCGATGCAAAGTTCGATACTGGAAAGCTACATTTAATAAAGCTGAAGTGGCGAAAGTCAACTGGTGCTGGAATTGATGTAAACGATGACTGTATCACTATAAAGGGTAATCCGTTGGATTATAATAATTTTGCCCTTCATATCAGTTTTTTTTTATCGATTTGCAGACAAACTACGAAAAATGTGCCCGTATTATGATCGTCTGGCGGAACTTTTTCACAATAAAAGTAATTCAAATGTAGTCACGGAAGCATTAGTAATTAAATGGTTTACAATTGTTTTTTTTTACACTTTCTCGTGGCATGTTTTATTTTTTGTGGAATGAGAAATTGTGTCAGAACAATAGATCAGCTGTTTTACTACGAAAGTTACCAGACTAACAAAGTTTTAAAAAGGGGGTCGTCCACAGTTGCTAACGTTAACAAATTAACAAACTACCAAGTAACAAATTAACAAGCTCGGTGTGAATAACGCTAATATGTACCCGGTAAGCCAACGTAAAAAAGGTAGTAATTTTTAACTTTCTGGAAACTTCACAACTTTCACAAACGCCATTTCGTTTTTTTACAGAATTTTTTTACATTCAGGTTTTTGGTAATGCTTTTTCTTTGTTTATATATATAAATTGCAGATTTAATAAGTGTTAAGAAAATTATCCAATGACAAATTTTCCCGCCGTCATTTTCAAGTACGTTTCCGCTTAGTTGAGTTGCAAACCTTAATAGGGACAATTGTCAGACTAAAACTCATTATACGTTCTCCAAGCTATCCAAAGCAGCTACACAAACTATATTTTGTGGAAGCTAGCCCCAAATTGTATTTATAAACTGGTTATAAACATAAAATAATTTATACCCACAGGGAAATTAGCCTACAGAATATTCTAAACCGCAAAAAAAAATAATCACCCCTATTCTGCGTTTTGATTGTCTCCGCATTCAGTTCCGTTACAATCGAAAATTGGTATTCTGCAGAAAAACGGAATTGAAAGAAAAAGAAGACCACAATGTTTACAAAATTTATAGCATCACTGTGGAATGTTGAAATGTGTGTAAGTTTGTTATCATTTTCATAAACTGTTAAATTTAATGCAAAAAGTTTATTAATACATAATAAAAATAAGTTGTTGATAAACAGAGTAAGGTGTAAGGTTGATAGACAGTTTTTCTCGTGAGATGCAGCAAGATTCTATGACTTCTTACTTCATACTGCTCTGGTGTTGTTGTGGTTTTGAGCTGTACCATTATTAAATATTAATTTAATTAAATAAATTAATTAAAAATAATTTTAAGTGTTTTTTAATCGCTTCTGAGCATTTTATTTCATTTTCTACTTAAATTTTTTTCAATTTCAAAGTTTTTAACTAAAAAACAGATAAAAAAAACTTCTCCGTTAACAAAAACACAACTGAGAAAAACGGAGCTCCGATTGTAATGCAGAATACCTACAATCGAAAGAAACTGAGCGGAATCGAAACACAGAATACCAAAATTGCCAGACGGAGAAAATTTCGATTGAAATCGAAACGCAGAATAGCCCCAATAACACCAAAACAAGACAATATTGGCAGCAAACATTTCTCATCCACAATCCAACCTTAGTTCAAAGAGAAGAGCTAATGCAACTATCATTACAGAATCCTAAGTACGACCGCAAAGCCAACTTTAGCCATTAAAAATTGTGGCCAAGAACCTACAACACCACAGAAATTTTTTCATAATTAATTTTCCATCTCATAGCAAACCTTTAATTTTATTCAAGTAGAAAAATTAAAATATTTTGTTTTTCTGCCACATGGTTTAAGCTCAACTTTCATATAGTTTTTTAAAGATGTTTATCGCCTGCCAATTCATATTCATAAAGTTTCTTAAATACTTCATATTCCTCTAAACTTACGTGGCACACTTTCGTTGCAAACGTTTTCTCTGATGTATCGGTGATTTTATACAAACGTGGATTTTTTGATAATTTACTGCAACCCGCTTTTGAAGGTTGAGGTCTAAAAATACCTAATCTCTCCATGAATACATGTCGATTTCTTATTTCGTATAAATGTTTTCCCAACGCTGCAGATTTCACCATCTCTGATATTTCAATATGCATTTTTTCTTTTATGTACATAATTTTAGCTTCAATAGTAGTTTCACTTTGTTCTACCAATGTTGGACAATTCATTAATACATTCCAAACATTTTTGCTAGTGCGAACATGGGATTGTAGTACGGATATTTGTTTCAAAAATTTTCTCTTGTCCTCGACATCCATTAAAAAGGGATGTTTTGAAATTAGCAAATTCAGTGTTCGTTCACCAAACTGACATAAACCCCAGCATTCCAAAGTATCAGCAATTTTAAGTGGAGACCGCATTAGGACTCTTGGATTACCAATTACAATTTGTAAAAAATGATTTGTGGAAAACCCATGATTTATAAATATTTTGTGCGCTTCGCACCACACAGCTGGCATAATTTTCCCCAAAATAGGATTCGTTTTCATATCTTCAATATGCTTTTGTACTGCAAATACATTGTCTGATCCTGACTTTTCTCCTTCCACAAAAAAAAATTGCGCTGATGTAGTGTTTAATCTACGCTGATACTACCAAAAAGTTATAATTATTATATATTTATTTCCAAAATTTATGTATTCTAACCTGTAACTTAAATATTTTCTTTCCAAATATTTTATCAATACATTTACTCATGTTTTGCTACAGTCATAACAACAGGCCGCGAAATATAATACGATCCAAATTGTTGGCGGCGTTAAAAAAATTTGTACGTCCCAATAACAACCAGTCATAGGTAGTGAATCCGGTTTGGGGCGAATTCATTGGAGACCACTACAACAGGGTTGGCCTGTTTTTCATAAAATGATAGTTTTCATTCTATCAGAATTGCTTTTATTTCAAGCACCTGAACAAGGAATAATTCCTTTGTGACGCAAAACAAAAAAAACTAGAAAAATCATATTCACAAACAACACTTTTCTACAGCCACAGACAATAACAGACGGGTAAGAGCGGAGCAGCTATATTAATAATTGGAATACTCTTCTAAAATATGCAGTTGCGCAAAAAAAGGATTGAAGATTACTTGTATTTTGTTCTGCTTTATCTTTCTGTCGGTTACGTATTGTACTTTATGTCGGTTATTCGTAATTTGAAGCATATTCTGTAAATTTTAAGTATAGTTATTGAAAATTTTATTTTTTTTACAAATTTTAAGCTTTATTGAATATATATTTTATTCTAAGTTTAATTTTAGAAAGCTTAAGAATAAGATTTAGTTTTAAATAGCATATAAGTATTACATACAATATGTTAAATTATGGTGGTTTTTTGTATTTTTTCGCTATATTGTAGGGGACGAAAATGTGTTAAAGGATGCTTATCAGGAAGTAAGCTCCACTTATTTCCAAGTAACTCAGAAAGGTAAGTTATAAAAATTGAGAATAGGAATTTAGGAAGTTAAATAATTGTTTTATGTATTGACTGTTTTTGCAATTTATCTGGTGCCTACACTAAATTTATCAGTAAACTAATTACACAATTTCAAAAATGATAAACCAAATAATTAAACAAATTACAAGAATGGCTTAAATTTAAAAGTTATTATAAAAAATAAAAATTTTGTTAGTTTTCAAAATTTCATATTAATATGCAAATCAACATGCCGTTTCTGTATAAGCCAAATTTGTTCATAAGCAAATGAAAAACCCCCTTTCCCAAATCACAAATAATTTTAAAATTTAGTGGTTTAAAGGTTTAATAATTTTTTATTAGAATAAGTTTTTCCTAAATTAGGGGGGAAAGCGCAGTTGTTACAAAACACACAATTTACAAGTATACCTTTTTTTAGACGTGTACAATAGCTAAAGCGGTTAAGCAAGATCAAGCAATTTATATGCGTGTAGCCGCCACTTTTCACCAGAGAATTGTTTTGGGGATCGGGTGCATCAATATGCACTATCCTGGAATGAATCTCATGTAAGTTTATCGAATTTTTCAAATCGTATTCAATAGGCTATGGCATTTGAGCCTTAGGCTCAAATTTTTTGAATTGAATGTTTATTTTTTATTAATTACGTTTTTGTTAGGTGAAAATAATATTTACTTCTTTTGCCATCCAATTACTGCAATATGTAAGCTTTTTATTTAATTTTATATAATTCTTTTGTAAATAGCTTTACCTAATACCATTAGTTGAAATGCAGCTTTTGTAAATGAATTTATATTACATGAAAAGTTTTTTTGCATTTCAGCTAAGGGAATGCATATTTATGTACATATTTAATTAGCTTATGATCGTGGGTTTGATCATACATTTTTGGTACCTAGGATTGCAAATCATGGTCGGTATTTTAATATTGATCACGATAATCCAGGGGAAAGTGCAGTGAATACAAAAGCTTCTCCTTTCCGAAGACCATCATGCGTGGATAAATTCCATAACCTACTCGAGGTGGTACTGTTAATAACAAAACATGAGGAATCTACACCAGAAATGGTCGAATGTCATACATGCATCTTTATATGATCATAATGCATTTCCTCAACGTCAAGAATGTTCGTACCACAGTGCAACCCACACGAATTGGTGAATCTAAATACATAAAATCGTTTTCGGAACAGAAGTGTACATATTTAAATCAATCTTTTATTAACACTGATACACTTTATTTATTACCTAAAAATACTTCATCTTCGAATTAATAGCAGTATAACTGACCCGTTTTAGATGCTAACTGATGATTATAGGCCATTAATTACCAACTCCAGAATGGAACCAAAACGTTTAGTTAGCTGAAATTCGTATCAAAGTTTTCTTAGAAAACGTCTGCTAATAGAATTTCAAACCAATATACTAAAGGAGCTGACGGTTTGCAATACAGCATCCATACCGCAATCAATTCTCTTGATAACACACATTTTTATTTAGAAAACAATTATTACTTTTATTTTAAAAATATCTCTAATTTTACGAATTATTTACGCAAAATCACGAAAAAAATTAAATCTCAATTTCAAGTTCAAGCAACTGTAATTTTATTTTAGTTTTGTGTACTTCATCACATTCGTTGTACCAACAATAGTTGTTGTCTCTTTCTACTGGGACCTGTACTTCAAAATTGTTTACATTTTTAACTGTCACCTTTGACATCTCTGTATACATTGTGCTATAGCACCAAATATAATGACTAATATTTTACAGCAGGAAAAAATTTAGGAGTTAACTCCCGTTTGCGATGCATATGTGAGATGCGTTAATAAACTAATTTGGTACTCTATAAGCCTAACGCAAGTCTATGCGCAAATCATATTGAAAAAGTGGCACTACGGACATCATAAAATTAAAAATGGTAATTCAGTGCTTTTACAAATGTCAAAGTGCATATAAGAAAGTCGGCAAGAACTTTTGCCAGCAGTTGACATGAATGATTTTAGCAATGATCAAACAACTATACCGAGCCAAATAAGAAATGAAATAAAAAATAATTTGTTTTTTAGATCACAATATCATGTTAGCATTTTTAAAGGTTAAAGAAATATTGATTTATAAAAATATAACAAAATCCGCATAACAAAACTTTACCATAATAAAAAAAATGCAACTCAATACGATAAAAATATACATATATTTTTTATATTTTTTATAAAATAAGTTAATGTAAAGTATCACATATAGGATTTGCATTTTTTTTTTTTGTTGCGTTTAGTAAATAGCTTGCGCAAGATATTTGTTTAATAATATAGTTTTGACAAGCACTTTCGCAAACCAGACTTCAGTGAGACCAGATTGGCGTAAATGAGATGCGTTAGCACTTGCGCAAACGCAAACTAGGGTACTAAATCCTTTATTTTGCGAACATTTTTATTTTGACATCGGGAACGCAGATAACTTTTTTATGTGTGATCATCAATCACTAACAATAACCAAAACGAGGTGTTTGCAATAATTTTTACACACATAAATATAAATTAACACTGTTTGTAAAAGTGTTTTTGCGTATTATGCAAAAGTGGAAAGAGAACTGGAGCATCATGTCAAATCAGTCAAAAGAAAAAAAAATTTATACAAGTCACACACTACTGAATTCGTCATACGATACAGTTTGCACAACAGGGTTCCCATCTTCAATTGATGGATCTAACCGATGTTTCAGCGCTAGCGAAATCTCCTAACCTTCAGTGGTTATGAATCAATTCTAGATTCACCTTACCGCCATGTTATCACTTTTAACCTTTAAGTTATTTAATTAACCATTACTTTAGTACAGGACATCTGAGTATTAATTAATTATTATTCTCTAGTTTAATATGGAAGTTGAAATATTATTTAACTAAAGAATTATCTCTTATCATAAATGAAGCATGTGTTATTTAATTTTTTCGTGTTTTAATTTTTTAAATTTTTAGATAGATAATATAATATACTCGTATGTACCAACAACTGTTATATGTGTTTATTAAATTTTTATTAATTATTTATATATTGTAATTAAATATTTATATAATTAAAAATTAACATATATATTATTATATACTCTATATATAAATGTTTATATAATTATACAATGCCGCTATTTGAATCTTCACTTAACTTTTACTTTTCAATCTAGATTTTTACTAAAATGAATTCACGTCTGCTTTTAAGCTGTACAAATCAAAAAAGATATTACCAAAATTTTTATTTTTAAAGTATAACAGTTGCAACAACTTATCTCTGTTGTTCGTTATCACAACTCCCACTTCTAGAACTATTGGTTCTTGAGGTATGTACCTCTTACATACATATACCCCAATTCACGTAGATCATAAAATTTGCGAGTTCTAATTTTGATTTAATTTGGATGGAAAACTCATATATACGCCACTTTCAATAATGCTATAATTTACCGGAGGTTTTTTCTGGAGGATTATACGTACAGTGAATTATAATCGGGGGATTAATTATGGCAGTCCATCATGGGAGAGATTTACTCGAAATATCGCTATTATTAGTTTCGGTATTCTTTCAAACGATTACGAGCTTATGTTTGTAGAATTGCAGCAAAACGAGTTTATATTCGGTAGCAAAATTTATATCGGAATTTTAATTGTAAATAGTTTGATGTATAATAAGTACCTGTCCCCACTTGTAATTTTGTTGCAGCACTTCTTGTTTGTTTTAAGTGAGAGAGGTAAAGGTAAGCATCTGTCAAAATTGAACGAAAAGCCTGTCAAATGCAGCAGCAAACTTAATGAAACTTTTAAGTGGCTATAATGAATTTAAGTGAATTTTTGTTCGAGTTGCATTTGTGTCTAAAAATGAATAAAAATTTAAAAAAAATTAAAGAATCAGAGTGATGGAGGTAAGTAAATTTTGACAAACAAAAAGTAAATCTATAATATAAATTTTACTGTATTTTGCAATTAAGAATTTTTCAACTGAGTCGATTTGGTAAAAGACTGCTAAATAAGAGCCTTCCAATTCCTCCTCATAAAAATTTGCCAAATACGGATATAAAAATTCCAAATTTTTTTTGTTGGTGATGCTGCATTTCCTTTAGGAACAAATTTAATGCGCTTACCCTGGCGCCCTGCTACCAAATGATAAGGATATGTTTAATAAAAGATTATCGAGAGCTCGTCGCACAATCGAAAACGCATTTGGAATTTTAGTGTCTCGGTGGCAAGTTTTGCTTACTACCCTGCACTTATTTCCAGAAAATGCTGAAAAAATTGTATTGGCCTGCGTTGGCTTGCATAACTTCATTATGCTTAATGATCTATCTTCCTACGTCCCCACAAATTATGTTGATTGGGAGGATGCTAATGGAGACTTACAAGACGGAATATGGCGGTCTACTATTGAAAACAATATTCCATCGATTGCACAATCTGCGAATTGTCATCATTACGGTGGAAAAAGTTCTACAGAAATGAGGAACAATTTATGTTATTTCCTTTCAAGTAATTGAATAGATTGAAACTAAAATATGAAAATTCTTTCCATAATAAATAAAATAAAAAAACTTATATTTTTATTTTATTAAATCTACTAATATAATGAAAAAAGTTGTACGGGCTAGGAACTCTTCCTTCGACGTCTCAGATAGATCTTGCAGAAGACTGCTGACTGTGTTAGCAAAAACTTCAAAATATTTAGCAATTAAACAAAATATTCCCTCGATTCAGTATAATATTCCGCACATCAATATGGTGGGAAAAGTTCAACAGAAATTAGAAATACTTTATGTAGATTCTTTAACCAGCCATAACATACCTAATAGAATACTTTTTGCTTCTACGCTTGCCGAAAGTACAAAAATAGGAACTATTTTAAAATTCGTATGTTACATATTTATTCATTAGTAAAAAATTTTTTTTATTACAGTCTTGAGCTCACAGCCTTCCTTGGCTATTTACAAACTAATAACACAAACAAAAAAGCCTTTTTGAGCAATAAAAGAATAAAACAAATTTTAACAAAGTAAAGTAAAGAGAAAAAAAGGCAAATGAAACAAATTAAATCTTTTACCCTATATCAAAACCAAAAATAGCTGATTCCGTACGGAATGTGCGAACAGTTTCGCACTTTGCTTAAGAAAATGGCAGTTGGCAAAACTTAACGAAAAGTTTGCTTATGCACATTATATTTTATCCCATATGTTTTATATGCATTCGCACGGTTGCAGAAGCTGACTTCTGCTAGCATATGCACATTATAGTTGGGCCTTAAGAATCTTGGAAAGGGGTACAGAGTTTCATGTACTCTGCAATTATGTTTTCCTTTGCAATTCTCACTATTCAACTTGAAGTTTGGTGTGATTGTATTTGACGTTTTGTTTTATTCATTTATTTTCATTGGTAACGTTTTAAACAAACGTAGTATTTAAATTTACATTTTAATTTTATACAAAATTACGTTTAAGTGGTGCATAAATTCTATCGACAAACTAATAATTAATGGACAACAATATTAACATAATTTTGAAAGATATGAAGAAACTTGACCCCGCTATTACCATAGATGCAATAAACCGTATGTGGAAAAATATAAGAACACAATTTATGAAGGAACAAAGGCTAATAAGGTAATCTGAAAAAAGTGGATCAATGTGACCCAAGCTGTGGTATTTTAAGCAATTTCAATTTTTGCAGCCGCATATTAAAATGAAGATCACAATTGACAATACTGAGGTAGCTGCTTGTAAGGAATTGTATTTGTATTTATGTAATATTATTTATCCTTAGATCGAAGAAAACAATGCCAATGAATATAATAAAGAAGAAAAAAATCAAAGGTATATTAATAGAATATATTTGTTGCTGCTATGTAGTTTTCTTGTCATTAATCACTATTTTCCGCAATTAATAAAATGTACAGTGGCACAAATAATTTAGCTCTTTACCTAACGATATACATACTGACAAAAAATTGTTTTTTTTCAGACAGCAATTAAAAGTTTTTGAAATGAGCTTGACAACTTGAAAAGCCTATTGGTGCAAAAAAAGGAGAGGAAGAAATTTGCTTGGCTAGGAAATCTAGTATGCGCACAAACAGACAAAATAAATCCTGAGGATTAGAATGACGCAGCGTGGCAAGTACAATGCCTTATGAGAAGACATACGCGCAAGTCGACAAGCACTAGTGTAGCAAGTACTTACTCTTTAAAAGATATGTTGGAGTTGGCGATGGATGGGCTAATTGATGAAGACGATGAAGGTTTTTAAAGTTGTATTAAAGGTACTTTTAAACTTGTAAAATATTTGAGCAAAAAAATAGTAAGCACTAATTACCAATTAAAAAATAGACAATGTTTAGATATATGTTTATTATGTTGAACAGTTTCATATATAACTACAACAAAACATTCTCTATTTTCGTTATGGAAACAAAAAATTTAGCTTACGTTTCCTTAATCCCCGTCCAGAGTTGCAATTTTGTTGCATGCAATTTTTTGAAATTCTGCTTTGAAATTGCAATAGTGTCCACATTAGAAAAATTTAGTATTGCAATTTTTGCACTTCTTATGCTTTCTTTTCTCTTGTTCTTATTATATTTTGACATTTGTAAAAGTAAAATTGAAATAAAATAAACCTTATGTAAAAATTAAAGAAAAAATTTAATAAAGATATGAGGACGTATTAATTGGTATTTATAGTATGCATTTATGGATACCTACAGATATAGTAAAAATTCTGCAAAAAAGCCTAATAAAAATTTAAAACGACAATGGTTAAAAGCATGGAGAACAACCAGAGCAGAGCGTGGGTCTTTTAATTTAAAATTAAAATGTAAATTAAAATACTCTGTACGTTATACTTTGCTTGTTTAAAACGTCACCAATGAAAATGAATGAATAAAATAAAACATCAAATACAATCACACCAAACTTCAAGTTGAATAGCGAGTATTGCAAAGCAAAATATAATTGCAAAGTACATGAAACTCTATACCCCTCCCCAAGATTCTTACCTCTCTCACCTAAAACAACCAAGAATTGTTGCAACAAAATTGCAATATGGACAGGGACTTGCCTCACTTTAAATGAATAGTAGTTTATACAGGGATAGTTTCCATGGATAGTAGTTTAGTTTTACATTGTTATTACATTTCGAGCTATTAAACGACTTTGTGTTGGGATGGTTGACCAAAATGTCAAAAAACTGATAACTCATAATTAGTAGTTGTTTTAAAAAATAATTTGCAAAAAAATGTATAAATAATAACCTTATTCTACTTAGCAAAGGAAACAGGTCTTACCACAATAATAAGCCATCGATTAATAATATAATATTATTATATCACTAATTATTATTATTTTAAATAAACCTAATGCTACCCATACACCAACCAACCGTTATATATTTTTCGCCTTTATTCTACCCATACACGATACAACCGTTGGCACAACTCGCTTGGTAATCAAGTTGTGTGTTGTGCCCACATACGATAAAACCCCTTCGTACAATTTCATTTTGCAAACAATTTACAGCTGGAAACAACAAATAATAAACACGCATCCCATGAAGCAAAACAAATTAGGCTTAAATTTTGTGAAGCAATAAAACAATTGAAAGCTCTTTAAGTAAATTAAGTATTTATTGACATTCAAATTTTTTTTAATCTAAAAGATTTTTAAAAAATAAAAATAAAATAAAACTTCAAATGAAAAACTTTAAAAAATAAAACTTCAATGATCTGTTTTTAATTGCATATAATTTACTAATATTGGCTATCATAAAATAATTCATCGTAGGACTGTGCTCTAGTTTCGTTTCAGCTGTGTCTTCCATTTTTTATTAGTATTCCCGTTAGTTTTCTTTGCTTTAAAGCACCAAATTAACCGACGACACGTCTTTCTCTCGCAAAATTAAAATGAGAATGATGTACGAAGTCGCATGACTAACCCACAAACGTTGCAACGCGTTGGTACAATTTCCCAAAAAATCAAAAAATTTTGATTTTTCATACAACCGAGACACAACTTCAACAGGCCCACACACGTTACAATCTTGATTACAACCTGCCCAAGTTGTGCCTACGGTTGTATCGTGTATGGGTTGCATAAGCGTTTACCTAGAAAATTTAGTCATCTATTTCACATATTATTAAGTTTTAAAGTTTGTTTTAATTGTTCTTATGGAAATTTATAACATTTTTGCAAAATATATAATAATTTATGCCACAGCACACCTGGTAGAAAAAATATTTCCTAAAGGCGAAAACGCTGGAAACTACCCTTAATATTTTATTCACAATATATTGTTACAAAAAGTCATAAGTTGGTTTAAATAAATAGTGCGAAAAACAGAAGAAACAAAATTAACAAACTAACAAAAAAACTAAAATAATAAAAATGAAAATCGGGTTCATAATTATATTTATTAAGCAGTATTTTAGAAAAACTACTAATAATATACAAAAAAAATATATCATTTTACGGAAAGTAAATAAAATATATAAAAAATAAACGAGAGGTTGGCCTACTTCTTCATGCCCAACCACAGACTCGACTCTATTGCCATTAATCCAACAATTTTTTTAACCAAATCCCTGAGTTTGTATTTTAGAGTTCAATTAGGCCACTTCGTTCTATGGAGTTTTTACAACTTTGTCACTTTTGTTTTGCCTTACTGCTGTTAATTTGAAATCCAAAAGATTTTTAAAATTTATTAGTTTTACAAATAAAAATCACCTCATATTTGTCCATGCACTCTTCCAACTTTCGTCAAGCCGCCCCCCATTGCTCAGCGAGGCTTTTAAGATCTAAAAACAAAAAAATACTTTTGTATTTTACCAAAAAATAATAGCTTTTTTACCTGTCATGCACAAATTCTTTATGTTCCTCCAAATATTGGATGAGTATGTATTTTTATTCCTTAGTCACTTGCTTGCTTTTATCTTCCACTTTGCTGAAAGTACCGAAAAATTACTAAATAAAAAGAAAAAAAACATATTTATTACTTTTCACTTACTCATTAGAATTTTCATACAATTTTCGTTGCTAAATTTGTGGAATTTTTAGCCACCATTTAGTACAAGTATACAGAATACCAAACTTCAAGAAATTGGAGAAAATATTAAAATTGTAGCGAATTCAATTGCCAATTCTATGACAATACTTACAGAACTCCACTCATAGCTAAAAGTATGGGTTACAGAATATGGCTGTTGGTTATCTCAGCAATTACTCCCCGCTGAGATTTTCAATAGCAAAAAATCAATATGCGATTTTTGAAATCTTTGGGCCCTTGTTTTGATGACTATAACGCAAAACACAGTTATTACTGCTCGCGACTGATATCCCCAAAAGCCGGTACATTTCAAAAGCCCGTGCAACTTCTAGAGTGCATCTAAGTGTTGTCTCAAGTGGCCAGCACACACACTGGCCTAGTGACAGACAACAAATTCCTGTTGTTATTGACTTTGGCATATCAAAAAAGATAAATTCAGTGCTTGTTGAAGTTCTAGCTTCTCTAGATGTGCCCTTAGATAATACAAAGCTGTTGCAGGATTGAAGCCAAAAAATCACCTGGGATTGATAACGTCAACAATAACCATGCTTCCGGAGCTACCCTGCATAGCTCTAAAAATAATGCTGTTTATATTTAAGGCCATTCTGCGCAGCAGTTATTGTCCCGAAAGTGAAAAACTTCTGTGGTGGTAATGATACCAAAACCAGGGAAAGATCACACGAAAGTGAAATCGCATAGGTCAATTAGCTGCTACTAAACGTTTCAAAACTGTTTGAAAAACTTTTATTTAATAAACTGTATCCAAAATTCGCCTGTATACCGGTATACCGAATCGCAAATTTGGTTTTAGAAAAAAAAATCGAACAAACTCACAGATTTCTCAACGCTTTTAAAAAAACCTTCTAAGAGAAGAAGTATTGGTCAGCACTTTTTATCGAAGTCTCAAGGTGTGGCATGTTGGCTTGATGAACAAGTTGTGAGCTAGTCTACCATAAAATATTGTTAATTTCTTGGGCAGTTACCTGTCTACACGCAAATTCTTTCTAAAACAGTGTAATTTTTTATTATTACCTCAAAAAATTGGAGCCGGAGTACCCCAAGATAGTATTCTGGGACCGTTATTATAGTTGCTCTATACTTCCGATATACCAGAAGATAATCGCGTGCACACTTCGAACTTTGCTGATGACATGGCCTTTCTAAGTATTCACGAAAATGCCCAGGAAGCAAGCAAATGTGGACAAAATTCAAAGCCAACAGAACAGAGGGTTACTCCCGTTTGCGGTGCGTTAGAAAATGTTTGTAAAATAAAACATTTCGTACTCTTGTTTGCATTTGCGCATGGGTTAACGCATCTCATTTCAAGTCTGATATCACCGTACTCTGGTTAGCCCGTAATATCCTTAATGGTAGAGGATATACACGCTTGAGAAGAAGGTACCTTGTTGTCGTTAGCCAAACTAAATAAGCAAAAAGATACAAAAAAAAGAGTAAACAGTCCAACGCAATACATCAGATTTTGTCTAGCAATGTCATATCAATGTCTAGAAATACATTTAAAATTTTTTAAAATTCAGATTTTAATAATTATTGTCAATTCAATAATTTGAAAATACCATAAATAAGTCTCGCCAAAAAAAAAAAAAAATTCTTCCTAGATGTGTTTTACGATTCACATAATTGGCATATAAGAAGAATTAAATTGTATAGATACAAGAATCACCTTCAAGCCTTCGAGCAGATTGGAGCTTCACATGTTTTCAATAAATAACTAAAAACTAACTTTCCTTAAGAAGAAAAATCCGTAGTGCTACTGCAGAAATGAGAACTTGAATGCCTTCTGACTTTGGTACAACAAAAATGGGCATAATTAATGGACTATGTAGTACTTATAAATGGTTGTTTGAACTAATTGATCACGATAGAGAAAAAATTATAGAACCTCTAAAGCTGTATTCACAAATGATGTCCGAACAAAATTTTTGCCAGAACATAATTTTTTTATTTGGAGTATATTATCTCTCTTCTTCGAGAGAGAACAAGGGTACCAAATTTTTTATTTTGCGAACATTTTCTAACGGATCGCAAAGGAGAATAACCCCCAGACCTATAAAAATAACTCGCTCGACATAGGAATCAAAATCCCTAGGGACTTCGTCGAAAGACGTAAAACTAATAATACCATTATAGATAGATTACTGGATATTGGAGAAAAATCTGAATTATGATTAAGAACATAACTTAAACATATAGAGAAAATGTATAATCAAGAGATCTAGAGACGAGTAATAATTGTGTTATAGAAAATGACTAGATATATATGTATTTAATAACCAGACAAGCATCAATGTTTAAAATTTAATTTTAATAAAAAATTTCAATCAATACCATACAGACACAAAACTGCGATAATAGAAATATCGTATTAAATAAAAATTATTTTATGAATTTCTGTGATTATGATATTAAAGTAATTTCACAAAAATACCATATTCAACGAAAGATTTGTCTATCCAAATAAAGATGTAAGAAGAGTGATGTTCGAAAAAAAAATACTACCAAAAAGTTAATATTAGGCAATTCGAAAATATAAAACAGATTGAAGAATTAATATACCACAAAAATAAATCATACGGGATAAATATAATTTTGTTTAGCTGATAATCTCTGCATCCTCTGCTTCTATCCATATTATAATTATACTCATATTATTGTAATATTAATTACATAAATAAATAATTTTGTTTTTGGTAATATTATTTATAATTGTAAGGTACATGGTTTATAACAAGTATTGCAAAAAGAATTTGATGCTAATATTAAACTAAACCCTAGCATCGCATATTCAACAGAGATTGTTGAATCTTGTTTTCAAATAACTGTTTACATTGTATGTATATTATATTTTTCTTGTAAAAGTAGATTCGTCATTAGAACACATAGTACATATTTTACGAATTAACTTCGTCCAAAACATGCATTCAATTTGCTCATACTTTGGTATAAACACATTAATGCAAATCAATGTTGTAATACGAATAATAATAATACTTTAGCGAGTGAATCTGCATCGTGAATAAATTATTTTACTAAAATCATTGAAAATATAGTTGAGTATGCCATACATATGTAATTATCACGTCATATTAAAGATATAAATCAAAATTATTATTTTAAAATGGATGAATTCTTTTTTATCATTTGGTTGAAGTACATACATCCAATATTATTTTTCTCAATAGCTTAATATTATTTTTTTGAAACTATTTATTTGTACATATACATATATAAAATACACATGCATGTACATATATATTTTGGAATTATAATTTAAAAAGGTCCGTTCGAATTTGTAACTACATCGTAAATCGGTTCATACAGTATTATACATATAGTAAAAACGAAATGTCTGGCGAATTTCCTTTGACATTTTTATACCACACTCATCATACTCATTTTTTATTTTTAATTTTATAAATATGGCGTACTTTTTGTTTTCATTAAAGTTCTTTAGTTTGAGGTATCTCTCCATTTTGAAATATGTTTTGGCATATAATGCTCACCTTTTGCAACAATTCAATAGCGGTTTGCAAAATGGTGTGCCACTTTCTCAATTCTGTTTCATGCAACATTTCTTGTCGACGTAGTAATGCAATCCAATCTTCATGATTGTTCGGCAACTGCCTGTAATAAAATATGTTAAATTTTTAATTTAAATAAAATAGGGGTACACCACTAATTCGGTAGTAAATACACACTAACTTTATACCAGATAATTTTGGTGTACGCTCTCTAGCATACATATCTTCCTCAATTCGTTCTTCTAATTTCCATAATTTTAGTAATAATATAGCATTAACAATTATTAGGAAACACAATAAAGCAAGAACCAACAGTGACAGCCATCTGAACGTTGTTGTTGCTGTAGCTAGTATAATGGGACTTTCCGTTGAATGAAGAACAGAAATTGTTTGTGTAACACTGCATAGTTCTGCTGGCTTTTGATATACTTGTAAAATAGGTGTATCCTCTACTTGACGTGTTTGAACAGCAGTTCCTGAAATATTTGAGTATACATAAGTATATGTTGTATTTATTGTATTGAAATATTATGTAATTCTCATTTAATACCCATTTTATGAAACTAAAGTTATGATATACTTATACCACCTTACTTTCGTTCCATCTTTTCCCAACGAACAAAAGGTCATACAGTTATTCTTTTAAAAAAATTATAACTTTTTGATTGTTTTCTAATATTTATGCCCTTATTACAGCTTACAACACAACAATAAAATTATTAATAAAATTTATTTATTTATTTATTTATATAAACATAAGGCGAACAACTTATGGTCTATGGTCTTAAGCTCATACAGTTGAACATAAATGGTAAAACCAATTTATTTATTTATAATAAGTGATAAAGTTTACATTCTTTAAGGAACTCCAATAATAGAACTGAATTGTCTAATGTCGTATCTTATAAAATATTAGTTATGTCTAGATTTTTGAAAATTTTTTTTCTTTCAATTTTTCGCATATTAGAATTAAATATTTGATTGAAATATTTGATTTATTGCAAAATTTGCATACATTTGTCTGGTTCTTATCAAACAAATGACTGTGTGTTATCATAGTATGTCCTAATCTGACTCTAGTCAATACAACTTGGTCGCGTCTATTAAAATTGTTGTTTTAGTCTTTAAACATGTTGGTTATTCTCATTTTATTTGGATTTACTTCTTTATACCAATTTGAGGAATTGTCCCAAACTTCGAATAGTTTTTGTGAGCAAGTATTTTTAATATGTTTTTTATGCCAGCGAAATTATAGTTAGGTGTAGTTAGTAAAGGTGAAATTAACACATTTTTTGCTTCTTTATCTGCGTGTTCATTACCCGGTATTTGTACATGACCTGGGATCCAGATGAGTATTATTCTGGGGCTGTTAAAGATATCTTTGTATAATCATCTGAGGGTAATACTCGTTGTTGGAGCGGTTACTGATTGAGTCGATTGAGGCTAGTGAATCGGTGAATATTGCAAACTTACCACTTGTATTCTGCGCTTATTCTATAGCTTCATTGATTGCTATAATTTCAGCGGCGAAAGTTGAACTGTATACTGGTACCAATGATGCTTTAATAAGAGAATCGTCCGATGCTATACTATAAGATGAAATGGTCCCATTTTTTGAACCGTCAGTGTAAATCATCGTAAAATTTTGCTTTTTCAATTCCTCCTTAATTTCGTGGAACATGAGTTTCGGTTTTATTATGTTTGCGAAGTGATGTTTATTACAGAATAGTTAAGATAGTGATTTGGTAATGTATCTTTTGTGAATTTATTGGAATTAATGGGAATTTCGCTGTTTTTACAAAAATCGAGTATTTTTTATAGAGCAGTAGAAATTTTGTACACTTTATTGGATTTAGTAACTTTTTTCAGAGATTTACAGATAGGGGAATTGTCGTTGAAAAGAATATATTTAGTTTGCTTGGCAATTGGACATCGTAGATATCCGTAAAGATATACACCGTAGTCAATTTTACTTTTGAGGATTGAATTTAGAATTGTTAAGAGTGTAGACGTACTGCAGTTAAATTTTTTGTTAGAAAGGCACTTTATTATGTTATTAAGTTTATTGTTCAATTAAGGCATAATTTTTTTAATACGTGTGGTCCATCTGTAGTGTTTCTGAAAGCTTAGCCCAAGTATTTTAATGCTATAGACAGATGGAATCGGTAAGTTATTACAGATGAGAGTAGTTTTGCAGTTATGTTTCCTACATATATGAAGATGTTTTGTTTTGCTTGAAGACAGCTCTGCACCCGAATACTGGCGCCAGTCAGTAATTGTTTAGAGTACGTTTTCAATGTCAACTTCAATTCTTTTTTTATATTTTAGATTTTTAATCAAATCAAAATCATCTGCGTAGTCTATTTCTTTACAGAGGGCTATGTTTTTTTGCGAGGCCGTTATACCCTATCAGAAATAGGATGACGGATAATGGGGATCCCTGTGGGATACCGTTGTGCAATTTGTATGTGTCAGAGTAAGCTGAGTTAGATCTAACTTTGATTCTCCTATTTGTTCGGAAGTGTCTTACATAATTGTAAATTTTTGGACCGACCTTCCATTGTGATAATTGGTTTAAGATTGTGTGAATTCCTATTTTATCAAAAGCTTTACTGAAGTCAAGCGAAGTAATTGATAAATGACTTTTGTGTGCTAACTTTTGATTAATAATGTTATCTAAATATATTAGGGATTCTGACAGGGACTTGCCTTTTTTGAAACCTAGCTGATTTTTGTGGATAAGATCTTTGTTTAAGGTGAACCACCATAGGCGATCAGCGATAATACGGTCTAAAATTTTGGATAGACATGGGTTATGTGAAATAGGTCTGTATGTATATAGGTCTATATGTATGTATGTATATAGGTGTATATAAGTCTGTATATCTGTTTTTTCTGTGTTTGGTTTAAGTATGGGTATTATAAAACTATTTTTGTAAATTTGGGGACGATAGTTCTCAAAAATGTTGTTGTAAAAATTTGTAATTCTTTGTTTCATTTCCGTGAATAGGTTTCTTATTATAGGGTATGATATTTTGTCTATGCCGAGAGTTTTCCCTTTTAGTTTACCTAGAGCTGTAGCGAATTCCTGAAACGTGATATCTTTTTCTATGATTTGGGCATGCTTGCACGGTTTTTTGGTTATAGTTAATCGATAAAGTCTGTTGCTTGCTCAGTTGGAAGATATGATGGAAATTGGAATCCTTTGAGTCGTCTGACAATTGTTTTGCGAACAAATTTGCAATTGCCCTGTGATCAGTAACAGCGTATTCTTGTGGTGTAGGTGAAATACAATGTATATTAATTTTAGGTTTAAGTCCACAAAGACGGCGGATATTACCCCATACTTTTTCTGAACTGGAAGTTGGAGATATTTCAGAAGTGAATTCAGTAAGCGATTCTTTTTTTGAGGTCCTTAATTCTTTCCTGAAAAGGGCATTTGCTTTTTTGGTTTATCATATTTTCTATTTAGGTGTACTTTTTCAGTATATTTAGCTTGCGATTTTTGTCTTTTTTAAGCGCCTCAAGCCTTTTGTTCCACCACGGGACCTTGAATTTAGTATTGTGTATGCAATGAGGTATCGAGAAATTGGCACTTTTAAGGCAGATTTTCTGAATGTTAGCACCTTCTTTATTAATATTTTGACTTACTGGTAATTTGATTGAAAAATCTATTGATAACTGCTTGAACTTTGCCCAATTAGCTTTTTTTAAATTAAAGTTTGACCGAAAGTTCCGATTATTAGAATTATTACTCGTAAAAAGGGTAGTTAGGATGGGAAAATGGTCGCTTCCAAAAAGGTCATTTTCTATAATCCAACTGGAGTCTAGTTGTATTGTTGGGGATGCAAATGGAAAGTCTATATGTGTGAACGTATTATGTGTAGTATAATGAGTAGCAGAACCATTGTTTAAAAGTATAAAATTGGATTGAGTTATGTATTTATTGACTATGGAACCTTTTTTGTTATTGCTTGGGGAGCCCCATGCTGTATGCCAACAATTGAAGTCAACCGATATTAGACAGTTAGTATTTTTATCCACAATTGTGTCGTCTAAGTCCTTTAAACGTATTGTTTTAGTGGGAGAAACATAAATTGAGTATAAAGTAAATTTCATTTTGGAAAAAATAATAAGAGCTGTTGTGTCGAAAACGTCTACTGTGTCAACTGGTTGATGGGAAATTGAATTATGGATTAGGATTGCGGATCCACCAAAAGAATTACTTGGCGAACTAGATACATATATTTGAAGTTATAAGGTACTGGAATGTCATTATTGGTTTTTAAATGAGTTTCTTGAAGGGTAACTAATTTCGTGTTATGTTTATTGATGAGCAGGACAATTTTAAAAAGTTTACAATAGTGAATGGTACTTTTTTCATAAACCCACATTAAATACTTAACACCCTGAACTGCCATCAATGTTTCGAACAGATGTTTACTTTCTGTTTGAATTTTTTAAATAGAAGAGCAATGGATGATGAAAAACTTATAATTTTAGTGCAGGGAAACGAATTCCTGTATAATAAAGCTTGTCCGGGTTACAAAAATCCGAACAAAACAAAAATTATCGGACTGAATTTAATGATATTTTTTTACAATTTTTTTGTTACATTTTACCTTGAATTTCATTTTTTATTTAAAAATACTTATTTATGTTTTAGTTAATAATGAAAATATTTATTAATTTAATGGAAATATTTAATTAATAAAATATAATATATTACAGGAAGAATGCAAATAATAATAATGGAAGTATTTAATTAATAAAAAATTAATGTATTAAAAGGAAGGGGAAAAATAAAAAGGTTCATATTCTTTTCTTTACAAATTATATTGAAATCGAATAGCACCTTCGTTGCATGTTCACTTGTACACGACAAATGGCAAACTAAACTAAAAACATGAAAAGCATGTCTATGTATACCACCGTTTTACGTCTTATGTAAGCGGCGCTCGTTTGTAACTACATTTACATCTCGAACTGCAACTACATCCACGTTTTCAGCGGTCGGCTAAATAGGCCTTAGGCCTTGCACTAAATAGGCCCTAAGGCCTTAGTCCTTAAGGTCTATTTAGCCGACCGTTGAAACCGTGGATGTAGTTGCAGTTCGAGATGTAAATGTAGTTGCAAACGAGCGTTGCTTACATAATGCTGGAATTAAAGTCGCCGTCGCAAACGCCGTCTGAACGTCGTCGTCAACTGTCAAAAAAAAGTTGTAACGTATGAAATTGTATGAAAGCTGTTAATCTCAACGACGTTTGAAATTAAACGCTGAAAAAGTTCAATCGATTTCAACTTTTTCAGCGTTTGTAGGGCGTTCAATGAAATGTCAAAGCAATATACATACATAATTATCTGATTGTTGTACTTGTTTAAACTGTTGCTTTTTTTTAAATTAAAATGAGTTCGGATAGTACATTAAATGAAAAAATTATAAATGCTGTTCGCGAAAACGAACAATTTAGAGTTCTATTTATTAATATTGTTATCAATAGGGACATATTACCAAATGTTAATTATTAATATAATTTAATATTTAGTTCCTAATTTTAGTTATTATACTTTAATAATAATTGATTATATATTTATTTAAATATTTTATTTTAAACTATAAAAATTGAGAGTTCAATTTATTAATATTGATATTATAGGGGGATAATATATATAATAATTAAAATTTGGTAATATCTCCCTATAAAAATAAATATATTTAAATATTAAAAAATATTTATATAACAAATTCTCCAAGAACTATAAGAATACAGTTCTTAAAGGAGAGATTTGGAAAAAAAATAAGTAATAAGTATTTAATTACAAATATTTCAGTAAATAAATTCTCAAATTAGCAGTTTATATTTAAACGTCGTTTACGGGGTTGACATTAACAGCAAAATGAAATTAAACGTCGAACATAGCAATTTCAGCGTTCAGACGGCGTTTGCGACGTCGACATTAAAGGCCCAACTATAATGTGCTTATGCAAACTTAAGCAACTGTCAAAATTGAACGAAAAGCCTGTCAAATGCAGCAGCAAACTTAAGGCCCAACTATAATGTGCATATGCAAACTTAAGCAACTGTCAAAATTGAACGAAAAGCCTGTCAAATGCAGCAGCAAACTTAATGAAACTTTTAAGTGGCTATAATGAACTTAAGTGAATTTTTGTTCGAGTTGCATTTGTGTCTAAAAATTAATAAAAAGTTAAAAAGAATTAAAGAATCAAAGTGATGGAGGTAAGTAAATTTTGACAAAAAAAGTAAATCTATAATATAAATTTTACTTTATTTTGCAATTAGGAATTTTTCAACTGAGTCGATTTGGTAAAAGACTGTTAAATAAGAGCCTTCCAATTCCTCCTCATAAAAATTTGCCAAATACGGATGTAACAATTCCAAATTTTTTTTGTTTTTTTTTGTTTTTTTGTTTTGTTTTTCCTTTAGGAACAAATTTAATGCGTCCTTACCCTGGCGTCCTGCTACCGAATGATAAGGATATTTTTAATAAAAGATTACCGAAAGCTCGTCGCACAATCGAAAACGCATTCGCAATTTTAGTGTCTGCACTTATTTCCAGAAAATGCTGAAAAAATTGTATTGGCCTGCGTTGGCTGGCATAACTACATTATGCTTAATGATCTATCTTCCTACGTCCCCACAAATTATGTTGATTGGAAGGATGCTAATGGAGGCTTACAAGACGGAATATAGCGGTCTACTGTCGAAAACAATATTCCATCGATTGCACAATCTGCGAATTGTCATAATTACGGTGGAAAAAGTTCTACAGAAATGAGGAACAATTTATGTTATTTCCTTTCAAATAATTGAATAGATTGAAACTAAAATTTGAAAATTCTTTCCATAATAAATAAAATAAAAAAATTTATATTTCTATTTTATTAAATCTACTAATATAATGAAAAAAGTTGTACGGGCTAGGAACTCTTCCTTCGACGTCTCAGATAGATCTTGCAGAAGACTGCTGACTGTGTTAGCAAAAACTTCAAAATATTTAGCAATTAAACAAAATATTCCCTCGATTCAGTATAATATTCCGCACATCAATATGATGGGAAAACTTCAACAGAAATTAGAAATACTTTATGTAGATTCTTTAACCAGCCATAACATACCTAATAGAATACTTTTTGCTTCTACGCTTGCCGAAAGTACAAAAATAGGAACTATTTTAAAATTCGTATGTTACATATTTATTCATTAGTAAAAAATTTTTTTTATTACAGTCTTGAGCTCACAGCCTTCCTTGGTTACTTACAAACTAATAACAAACAAAAAAGCCTTCCTTGGCTACTTACAAACTAATAACACAAGCAAAAAAGCCTTCCTTGGCTAATTACAAACTAATAACACAAACAAAAAAGCTTTCCTTGGCTACTTACAAAACTAAAATATGTAAATATCACAGTTATTTCTGCTTCCTGCATTCTTTTCGATCCTGGTAAAGCTGAGTCATAATAGACATTTGAAAATCATCCTTTACATTAATGGGGAGGTCTTTCATTAAGGAAACCACATTTTTAATGAATAATTCACCTGCACTCTCCTCCTCAAGCGGTTCCGATAATTTTTTTCCTATATTTTCTATAGTTTCACTAAATTTTTCATATAAGGTATTTATGTTTACCTTGGATTTTTTTTTGGTGGCTTTGTGGGAGCTAGCGAAACACATTCTATTATATCCTCACTGTACGCGATGCCCGCCTCGAAATCCTCCTCAACGTTATCACGAGTGCTACAAAAAAAAGCTTGCATTACAAAAGGAATCAATAATAAAATCTGTACTTACCGGAGCGGTGCGAGAGAATCTTTGAGAAATTGCATGGGCTGCAGGAAACGCCACTCTTCCCTGTAGCACATGCCACTTCCTGATGGTGCATTCATCTTTTTCACCTCCTTACAAAAACGTTCACGCAGCAACTTCCATTTGTGTTTGCAGTCAGTTCCTATAATTGCAGTGAATTTAAAATAACAAAAACACAAACAAAAATGTTAAACAAATATATACTTATCACTTTTATTGCACTTTTCCCCTACGTCCATCCATGCCTTCTCATTTACGGGATTTATTAAATTAAAACGGGTCTCTTTTATTATAAAGACATTTTTTACTTTCTATTATTTCAATTAAATTTAGAATAAAACTTAGCTCGCCATTTTCCATTTTTTTGAACAATAAAATAATAATAAAAATAGGCATTGATATAAGTGCCGTTCATTCCAAAAAAGTTTACAGTAACAATATTTTTTTATTCTATTTACAATTTGCTATTTTCAAAATTTCGTTACCGCTACGTGTTGTTAACAAAAAATTATTTTTATTATTTGTGTTTATCATGTGAAAAGGTGCCTTTTTAAAATGTTTTGCCCGCCCTGTGAAAGTAAAATTTTTTATATAACGAGAAAAGAACACAAATTAGAAAAAAGGACAATGCATTTTTTTTAACAGTTGATAAACAAACATTTTCTGTATATTTTATGAAATGTGTATACAAAAATGTTCAGTTGCCAGATTGCTAATTCATCTGCTTGAAAAAACAATTTTTTTTTTTTTATATCATACAAATAAGCAGCCGCATAGTGCTCTTTTGTTTGTTTTATATTATACAAAATATAAAAATAATTATTAAAATCTAATTTTCTGACTCTTTCAACTTAAAAGTCTTTTTTTGAACATTTTCTGCTAACGCTGTACAAGAATAAAAAGCATGTGTTTTACAAGGCAAGTTCTGCCCTGTTGATTTGCTCAGTGCAAAACTGCAATGCCTTTTGCACTGCGAAGGGGCAACATTTTTTAGAAAAGAACAAGCAACACTTTCACAGGGCAACACATTTCCGAGAAAAGAACACAAAATTGCCCTCCCTGCGGGTAGTGTGCCTTTTTTTTGTAGAAAAAAAAAACGCCAGTAAACATTATAAGTGGTCATACAAATTGTTTTAAGGACGGTCTAGACAAATAACTAAGAAATAAAGTTGTATAACTTTACAAAAATGCTGCTACAAAATTGGTTTTTTTTCTTTTGATAAAAGAAAAAGTTGTCTTTATAAATGCAGTGAGTCTGTCAATTGTTATCGATATCAGTCAACGTTGACAAAGTCAATACTACTATGGCTCTGTTGACTTTGATTGTGTTACCGTTGTCGTTCACGTAGGGGTGATTATAAATAATTTTTAATTTCCTAAGGATGTTTTCAAATTAACGAAATGTGGAAACAAATTAAAAAATATATAGAAAAACCGTCTTAAGCTTAATGCCCCTATTAAGATTCACAACTGTTGTAAATTTGACGTTGAATTTTTGAAATTGCGATTATGGTTTACAACACCTAACCTAAGTGTAGTCTTTAATGTTGTTGTGTGTGTTGACATACCGTGAATATAATTAAAACAGTGGTTTTTAATGCTGGAGTTATTGTCGACGTCGCAAACGCCGTCTGAACGCTGAAATTGTGATGTTCGACGTTTAATTTCATTTTGCTGTTAATGTCAACGGCGTACAGACGTTTAAATATAAACTGTTAATTTGAAAATTTATTTACTGAAATATTTGTAATTAAATACTTATTAATTATTTTTTATCAAATCTCTCCTTTAAGAGCTGTATTCTTATAGTTCTTGGAGAATTTCTTATATAAATATTATTTAATATTTAAATATATTTATTTTTATAGGGAGATATTACCAAATTTTAATTATTATATATATTATCCCCCTATAATATCAATATTAATAAATTGAACTCTCAATTTTTATAGTTTAAAATAAAATATTTAAATAAATAAATAATCAATTATTAATAAAGTATAATAACTAAAATTAGGAACTAAAAATTAAATTATATTAATAATTAACATTTGGTAATATGTCCCTATTAATAACAATATTAATAAATAGAACTCTCAATTGTTCGTTTTCGTGAACAGCATTTATAATTTTTTCATTTAATGTACTATCCGAACTCATTTTAATTAAAAAAAAGCAAAAATCAGATAATTATTTATATATATTGCTTTACATTTCATTGAACGCCGTACAAACGCTGAAAAAGTTGAAATCGATTGAACTTTTTCAGCGTTTAATTTCAAACGTCGTTGAGATTAACAGCTCTCATACAATTTCATATGTTCAACTTTTTTTGACAGTTGACGACGTTCAGGCGGCGTTTGCGACGGCGACTTTAACTCCAGCATAAGTGTTGTCAGTTCAGTCAAAAATTTACAACAGCTCAGTAGGTGTTGTGTCGTCAAAAAAAGAATTTCTTCTCAATATAATTCACTGAAAGAAGAGAAATTTGTTTCTGAAATTATTCGTTGACAAATTTTTCTGCTTACTATTTTCAATAACTTTTATTTTAGCCATAGATTTTTTTATTTATTTACAAATTTATTTTTTATTTTTTTTTATTTTAAAGATTTTTCATATTTATTCAGGTCTAATAATTTTTTTTTTTCAATTTGAATCAATTTTATTATTGTTATTATTATTTTATTCTATTTTATAGAATTCCTTTTCGAATGCGTGCGTTTTCATTTTATCCTCATAATTATCAAAGAATAAGTCGAAGCTAATGTAAAATTTTTTTGTAACTTTTTATTTATTTATATTATTTATTGTTGGAAAATTGATTAGCTGGCAACTATATTCAATGTGAGCATCGTTGGTCTCACTTTCATTTTATATCGGTCTGTATAATTCGTGTGTGTAAAGCCCGTTATTATATACATTTATTGTTAAATATTAAGCTTCAACTTTTAATTAAATAAAAACCTTGAATATAAAACAGGTTATGGGCCCAGGACAAAGTTCTGATTATTGTCGGATTAATTAAAAGTGAAGAGTGATAAATAAATTCGAGAAATTTTTGTACAGTCTCTGAAAAGGGCGTCTATGTATCAAATTGAAAAATTAGATAGCACAAATTATGACAGCTGGTGCATCCATATGCGCAGTGTGTTAGTGCATATGGATGGTGGAAGCATGTAAGTTGAAGTTCTAAGAAGGAAGATACTAAGGATGATCCCCAAAGAGATGTATGGGAGGCAGAAGATGAAAAAACTCTTGCTACAATCACGTTGTGTGTCAAACCATCGCAGCTTAACATAGTTAAAAATTGCGTTACATCTCGTGAAGCTTGGTTGCGGTTGGAAGAAACATATAAACCCAAAGGTCCATTTCAAAAGGTGTCCCTCTATAAACGATTAATGAATCTGTCGATGAATGAACGTGGAAATATTGGCCAACACATCAATAATTTTAAGGACTTGTCTGAAAAGCTGACGGAGAAGGGGATTCAAATACAAGACGAATTGCTGGTAATAATGCTTCTATCCAGTTTGCCAAGCGAATATAAAAATTTTGTTAATATCGAAACACGTGATGACTTGCCAAACTTAACCACCGTTAAACAGAAAATTATGGAAGAAGGAGACAGAATTAAGCAGAAAAACGAAAAAGAAGAAACAACAAGTGCACAGCAAGCATTCACAATGAAAACTTCAGTTAACAACAAACAGAAGAGAGACATAAAGTACAAAAAACAACAAAACCAAAGGTAAATGTTTTAGTTGTGGCGAAATCGGCCATTATGCAAATAAATGCCCAAAAACAACAAAGAAACAACAGCATCTTTTGAATGCTATGCAGACAAAAGAAATACAGAAAGTAAAAAACACGCAATGGTGCGTCGACAGCGGAGCAACTGCACACTTATGTTGTGAAAAAGAAATGTTTTCAAAGTTTGTTGAGTATGACAAGGAAATTCATTTTGCAGCCGACAAATTCATTATGACAAAAGGAAAAGGTGACGTCGAAATTGAAGTAAATGGTGAACTAATTAAATTACAAAATGTGTTATTTTCACCCGAGTTAAATATGCATTTTTTGTCTGTTTCCCGTGTTGTCGCCAAAGGTTTCATTGTAATATTTAATAAAACGTATGCTACTATAAGAAGTGCCGAAGGTTCTGTGATCATAAAGGGCATTAAATAAAATAATTTATTTGTGTTTGGGAGAAAAGTTGAGAGATTATATATTGCGGTGAATACGCGTCAACTGTGGCATAACAGACTTGGTCATTTAAATTATAGCTCTATGCAAGATATGACGCAAAGGGCAATAGTTAAGGGCATAAATTTTAAAGAGTGTGACAGATCAACGAAATTTAAAACCTGCATGAGCAGTAAAATAAATGTGTGCCCGTTCCCAAGTGAATCGAAAACAAGAACAACAGACTTGTTGGAAGTTGTGCATAGTGACGCATGCGGTCCGTTTAATGTCCGTTAATGTGAGCCCGATACTTTGTCACGTTCATAGTTGATTTTTCAAGACGAATTTTCGTTTATTTTCTCAAGGCCAAAAGCGAAGTTTTTAAAACCTTCAAAATTTATAAGCTACATGTAGAGAAACAAACAGGCCAAAAGATAAAAGTGCTACGCAGTGATAATGACAGTGAGTATATAAATAATGAGTTCGAAAGATTTTTGGAGGATGAAGGTATAACTATAGCGTTATTCTGAATTGCGATGCAATAATCAATGCGATGCGATAAAGAATTGCGATGTAATAGTAAATTCGTATTCTGCAACACTTTTGCAATCGCAACCGCATTTTATTTTAATTCGCGGCAACACCGGCCAAAATTAACAACGCTGGTACCAGTAAACGTCAAATTATACTTACAAAAGAAAAAGAAATTTGCGGTTATAAAATAAATATCTGAATTAAATAAAATAAAAATTAAGAAAAAGTAAAATAAATTTCTGAATTAAATAAAATAAAAGTTAAAAAAAATAAAAAAAATTTGTCTTTTTCCTTTTGTTATCAAAAATGGATTCTGTTGCTCTATGGATTTATGATGAAGAGCAGCATGAGCAAAATGAAAGGGTGCAGAAAAGAATACTTAGAAGCAAATCGGATATTCTAAGTTTGAATGTGAAAAGGTAATTTATTTTGTAGCATTAAAAACAATTAATTATGAAAAACATTTCTATTCCAGTTTTGTAAAAAATTTTAGATTGACCCAAGAGGCATTTTTTACGTTTAGTACTAGTAATAACAATTACACAAACATTGCTAGAAATATAAGAGATGAAATAAAAAACAATATAATTTAAAAACTAACCGTCTTCTTTTTATTTAGAACCTTAAAGGTGCTTCTTTGGTTATATATTTCATTCATTTTGCTCAAAAAAAAACTTAAAAAAAAATTAATTAATTTAAATAAATGAACAAAATGTAAGTAAAAAATACATTTTTGTGCTTTGCGGTTGCTGTTTGGCTGCCGAATAAATTTTGCGATTATCGCATGTATCTGACATTAGCATTCGCAATACAGAATACCAAATTGCCACATTTTCGCATTTGAAATGCGAATAAAAAGAGTACTATGCGATAATCGCAATCCTGAATACCAATTTTTAGCATTTGCAGGTTTTCGCATCGCATTGACAATTGCATCGCAATTCGGAATAACCCTACTAGGCAGTTAATCGTCCCATACGCGCCGCAACAAAACGGCATAGCCGAAAGGGCTAATCGTACCTTAGTTGAAATGGCGCGTTCCATGATGGTGCACAGTAAAGTGCAGCAGAGTTTATGGGCGAAAGCGGTAAATACCGCTGTTTACTTAAGAAATAGATGCCCGAAGAAAATACTAGGAGACAAAACATCGTACGAGGTCTGGTTTAATAGAAAACCTAACCTGCAACATCTCAGAACATTTTGTTCTTATGCTGTCGCTCTGGACAAAAACCAAGGTGGAGGCAAGTTCGAACCTAAAGGCGAAAAATATATAACGGTTGGCTACTCACAAGTGTCGAAGGCATATCGACTTTACAGCAAAACTAATCGAAATGTGGTTGAACGAAGGGACGTATTATTCGAACAAAACGATTTTGACAATAATCAACCAAAGGATGAAAAAATAAAGGCCGAATATTATTTGACTATTTCGATTGACCACAACAACAAAAGAAAACAAAATGTTGCAGATGAGCGTATAGTTGACAACGCCACAACCCCTTTAGTAAACAATAATGAAATATCAGATGAAGATATGGAAGATTTTTGTGGATTCCAAACTGATGAAATAGATGACGAATCGGTGGGAATTGTCAATCAGAAAGAGATCGTTGGAACTTCTAGCCGTGGAAGAAACAAAATCATCCGGATAGGTGAACGTGGTAGGCCACGTAAAGAACACTTAAATAATATGGTGAGTGAATGCATTCCAAATACTGTTGATCACGCTCTGAGTGGCAATGACAGAAAAAAATTGTATGCTGCCATGAAATCAAAAATGACATCCTTAGAACAAAACGGAACGCGGTCATTGCTCGATCTTTCAGTTGGAGCCAAGGTTAACGATTCCAAGTGAGTGTTTGCGTTGAAAAACGATGATAAAGGGAACATTGAAAAGTTTAAAGCGCGTCTGGTAGCCAAAGGTTGTAGTCAGAGATTTGGAATCGACTATAGTGAAACATTCTCACCGGTGGCCTGATATTCTACAGTTCGATTAATGATGGCCCTGGTTTGAAACAGTCAGGCAAGGAATGGAACGAGAGATTACATTTAGCACTCAATAAATTTGGTTTTGAGCAATGTAGAATTGAACCTATCCTCTACAAGGCCATAATGGAAAATGACTTAGTATTGGTGGCTGTGTATGTAGATGACCTTTTGATAGCATCAAAAAATGAGCAACAAGTTGGGCTAGTAAAACATTTTTTAACAGAAGAGTTTCCTATTACTGACAGGGGTCAGATTCAGCACTACCTTGGAATCGAAGTTGAGCGTGAGGGTGAAACTGGTGCAATATCAATTAAACAATCGCAATATATGCGCAGAGTATGGTATGCAAGATTACAAAACAGAGGCAACGCCCCTGGATGCCAATTATCAGGTATTATGTTCTGATAATAGTTACGAAGAAATACCCCAACGTGGATATCAGTCTATAATTGGGGCCCTTATGTATTTGGCGACAACCACAAGACCGGACATTCTCCACTTGGTGTACAAACTGGCACAATGAAACGTTATCCCACATAGTGAGCATATGCAAGCGGCGAAAAGAATTTTGCGCTACCTTCGTGGTACTAAAAACATGAAGATCGTCTACAAGGCTAGTAAAAAATCTGTTGAATGTTTTGTGGATGCAGATTGGGATGGCAATACGTTAGATCGGAAATCTTACACAGGTTTTATATTTTTGTTGGCAATTCTCCAGTATCGTGGCAATCAGCCAAACAATCTTAGCATAGAGTAGCACAGAGGCAGAATACATGGCTCTGTCAGAAGCGACCAAGGAGGCTATATATTTAAAGCGACTCTTGGAAGAAATTGGCTATATGTCAGGCGAAGCCATTATACTTAATAATGACAACCAAGGTGCAGAAGAATTGGCATCCAACCCTGTTTATCACAAAAGAACCAAACATATAGACATCGGGTTCCATCATATTCGAGAGGTTGTTAAAGGCAAAGATGTGTTGCTGCAGTATTGTCCATCCAATGAAATGATTGCTGATATCCGGACGAAAAACCTGGCCAAGCCGAAACACAATTTTTTTTCGAGATGAATGAAGTTCGAATAAGAATATTGCCGTTTGGAAGGTCAAACGTTACTCACATTGAGAAGGAGTGTTCGAAAATTGATTAGCTGGCAACTCTATTCAATGTGAGCATCGTTGGTCTCATTTTCTTTTATGTTTTCTTTTTATATCGGTCTGTATTATAACTCGCGTGTAAAGCCCGTTATTATATACATTTATTGTTAAATATTAAACTTAAACTTTTAATTAAATAAAAACATTGAATTTATAACATTTATAAATATATTACATATATTTGTATTACTTATTTATGTTTTGTATATTAATAAAAATTACTTCTGCTTATTATTTTAAATTTTCACTTTGCGCTAAATTGATTGAAACGTATTAATTTGGTTTCCAACTGTCTGTTTTGTGTACTCAAAGATGTATTTTTTATGTAAAGTATACTAACATTGAAGAACAACCCTGTGTCATACACAACATCTAGATGTTGTAAACCATAATCAGAAAAAGTATAAATGTTGTGTTGACGCCTCTATAATACAACATGTATGCGTTGTAAACCATAATAAGGGCATAAATATCACATACTCCTATGTATGTATATTTAAAAAATTACGTTTGCTACTTAATCCTAAAATAGGATTCACATTTTACCTAGAAGATGATTTTGAACTACTTCCACAGAGGAAGAAAAAAAATTAATCCTTGTAAATACATCACCTTTAAAATTTCAGTTTTAATACAATGAGGATGTTATTAACTTTCCTTTCCTCCATGACAGGAAGCAGATAAAACTGAGAAGGGGCACAAAGCCATTCATATATGTATATGTATATAAATAAAAAGTATTGTTATCACTATATGTTATACACAAAAAAAACATAGTAGATTGGTTTTCCCCCAAAAATTTAATTTACCATTATATTTGTTTTGTTTGTATTAATTATGTACATATAAATTTTTATATGAACATATGTAAAAAGAAGAAGTATTTGACTGAATTTTTTCTCGTTAATTAATTATTCTCAAAACAAGTGTAAAATAAGTTATTGATATAATGGATAAGCGACGTCTTGTAAACTTATATAAATCAACCTGAATTACCCATGCCTTTAAAAAAGTGTTTCATCACTAATTTAGATTAAAGAAGTAAAGTTTGTTTTTATGCTTACCTCTGCGTGGACGTCTTCCTTTGCCCTTAGCCGGGGGAATACATGTTTCACTTTGTAATGAATGAAGTAATGATGTGTAGAAATCTTCTAAGCCAGCCCATGTATTCTTCTCTATAAAACCTTTAACCACTCCCCAAATCGATTTTTTATATTTGATTTGGGCATGAACCGAAAGCATCGTGTGATCGTCCACAGTTCTTTTAATTTAAACATAAACAGAAAATCATTCTTAAATTTACAAAAATTTTTAAAATGCACATAACATACTTAACTAGGCAATAATGCACTAAAACGCTAAAACTGTCTGCATATGGAATGCCAGCATTAATGTTATTTATATCAATGGAATATAATTCACCAGGCTTACTGCAATCCCGCATAACTTGAAATTCAGTTACCTGTTTATAATGATAGGTTAATACAATTTTAGTTTCACTTTACTTTTTAGTTCATACTTTAGATGTTTTCGGACCGACAGAAGCGGCCAACTGTACGGTAACATTAAAAGTCCGAGTTTTTTGTTGGTTTTTATTAGGCGTCCAATCAGTAAACATCAAATCTGTCGATTTACGCATAGCATGAAAATCCAACAAAAATTTCGACTTGGAGAACAATAAATTAAACAAAGTCTCAATGTTTATCGGTAAAATAGTGTGAACCAGTTGACGTCCTTCATGAAGTGAATTACATTCCACTGTAGCAATAAATCTAAAACATATAAAAAATATAAAATGTTGTACATGCAAACTTTCAAACATATATTGTACGAATCTATATGAGAAGTGGAGAAAATTATGAGATACTAATATAAAAAATTTCGAAATGGCTTCAGTTCTTACGATTTTCACCATTTTGTATGTTTCATTTTATCTTATTCAGAATTTCAATAAGAAAATTTGATAGAAAGTAAATTCATTTAACTGCATTCCGCAAACAGTAAAAGGAATCACAATACGAACCAATATTGAAAAGTAAAATGAAAAAATGATTCTCATCATAGTTTCTGTGTCTTCGTCTGACTATGATCACAAATAGACGTGTTCCGTGCATGGTTCCGTTTGAAAGTTTAATATTTGTTCTTTGAACACCTACAAAAACACACTCAATTTGAATAACGATCATAACATAACAAACTAGAGACACTACAACAAAAGAAGTGCTTGACATCAACTGTTGCATGCGCATCTTATGGATCGACATTCCCCACAAACCTCCGCCCATATTTATTGCTAATGTAGAACACAGTAAAAATGGTAAATAATCTAATGACGTTTTCTTTTCTACAAAAATAGGCAACATTACCCTCAGAAACTGCAATTTTTTCCCCCCATGTAAAACAGATGGATTTTATTCTTACATAGCGTCACCAGGCAATGATCAAAAAAAGACTTTTGAGTCGAAACTGTCAGAAAATTAGATATTATTAATTATTTTTAATTCAGTAGCGTATAAAACAAACAAAATCAAACAATACGGCTGCTTAGTTATATGAGATATTAAATATATATTTTTTAATTTGTGTCCTTTTCTCGCTAAATATAAAATATGTGTGTGAAGATAAATTCCGAAATTTATCACCCCGGACATAAACCACCTTATTTAACAGACTTATGTTAAGGTAATAACATAGCTCTGTTAGGCTTGTAATTCAGAAAGTACACATTCTAAATGGAATTCTGAGCACATTTATTAATGGAATGAAAAAATTAATGCCGGGAAAAGTGGACGACTCCAAGTAGTTTGTAAAAACAACAGAATTCATTAAAAAAACGGACTAGCACTTACGTTTTTTACACTTAGAAGTTATACAAATTCTTAGGGAAAAAGTCCAAATTCCAGGAGAGCGGGAGGTGATGGGAGGCTGGAAAATTTTGGAAAATATACCTTTTAGGTCCTGTGATGATACCTAATCACCAGAATATCTAACATTTACCATTTTGGTTAATTTTTTTCCATTTTATTGAATTTTCAAATTTGGAATTTCACTTAAGGCTGAATTCCAGGAAAACGGGAGGTGATGGGCACCTGGAAGTTTTTAGAAATAATACCTTTTGGATTTTAATGGTTTCTGGTGTTTCTACAAACTACTTGGAGTCGCCCACTTTTCCCGGCATTAATTTTTTCATTCCATTAATAAATGTGGTCAGAATTCCATTTAGAATGTGCACTCCCTGAATTACCAGCTTAACAGAGCTATCTTATTAACTTAACAGAAGTCTGTTAAATCATGTGGTTTGTGTCCGGGGTGAAAAATTTCGAAATTTATATTCACACACATCAATTTCCATAGGTTCCTTTTAGAGTTTTTACCAACCCAGGAAGTTTTCAGAGATTCACTCATACTATATTTAACCCATTTTTGCTAAAAGTTATTGAAACAATTTATATTTACATATATGTATATCTGATTGTCCTGAAAAAAAATTAAGAGGAAACAGTTGAATAAATTAAACTTGTTCTAAAATCACTGAAGAATACAACTTAAATGTTAAGTGAAAAAAATGCCACTTACTGCAAGCCAAAATTTGTTTGCGGGTAAGAAATTGAAGGTGGTCGTATCAGCCCTTCTCCAATAAAAACCAAAGATGTTATTAATTATCCAGAACTAAGCAAAACAAGTACAACGTTTTCTTCGCCTAACTATACAATGTCAAATCAACTCTTATGAGAGAATTTTGTATGTTAAAAATAAAAGAAAATGTAAAATGTATTTACAAATTAATTATAATTTACTTTAAAAAGTTCATTTAATTTTTAAGATAAGAACCATCTGATAACCGAACTAAACAATTCCAATGCATTTTTATTATCCTAATAATTAAAAATCACAACTAAGTATTAGTTGATATTCCATGTATTAAAATTAAACATAATTTGTAATAAAGAAACTGTGTTCGTGAACATACTATTTGATACTTGGCATATAAATCATGTTGGACATGAAAATATTAACCATCATTGACCAAGTTTGTGGAATTCACAGAACTATTATTTCTGTTCTTTCTATATTATCTGTAAATAATTGAAAAGTAGTATAAAAGGTTTAATGCAGACGACTTGACGTTGTATAACGAAATTATAAATATAACAGAAATTATTAAGAATATTTTGTATTTTTGTAATGTGCCACTTGCACATGTGTTTAGCTTATAAGGCCTAACTTCCTTTTGCCAATAAAGCTAAATTTGATTGCAAATTTATCCCAACGTTTCGTGGATTTTTGTCCACTTCATCAGGGGATTATCTAATTTATTAGAAACAAAAATTAAGAAAAGGTTTTACAATATTTGTTATTATACTTTTTTACTTACTAACTAGTGTGAACAAAACTAATCACCGTTTGATAACTGTGCTATAAATGGCAATTAAGTTGTCTGTATCGTCTTTTTTGTTCATTGTTTTGTCAATTTTTTGTCAACTGTAGTTAATACAACTTGATATATAAAAATTGTTTTATTATCTTTAAACATATTGATTATTCTAATTTTATTTGGATTTACTTCTTTATGCCAATTTGAGGTATCGTCCCAAACTTAGAATAGTTTTTGTGAGTAAGCCTTATGTAATATTATATTTATTTATATATATATATATATATGTTTATATATAAATGATTTTTTTATTAAAACATACATATTTACAATCCCTAACCACTAAGAATTCGTACAACAGTTATTAACCGACTGCGGAGAATACATATCCCATATCAATTTCTGGTTCTTTCACGAAATTGGCCGTGCATATGATATTACTTTGGTTTTAATTGCTAACGAAATGAATCTTGAAAAATTTTAAGCGTAATTCGGCATCACATGGAATGCGTATTATAGTGTTTTCACACTGAGGATAAAACCTGGTTTTAAAACAAAATTTGGTTTTAACTTTAAAACCAACCCTTAAAACCTAGTTTTACCATACAAAATATTTCTCATAAAACCATCTTAAAACCTTTTTTGAATTGGTTTTAAGTAGATTTTATAATATACAACCTTGTTTTATTCAGTGCTACCAAGTTAGAAAGATTGAAAACAGCTGATAATTCATTCACAATTCACAAATATTCATTCACATAATGTAAAATCATTTCAATTTTAGATACACATTTTTAAAATTTATGTTTTATATATACAATACAACAGCTGTCGTACAGTTTCTCAAATAAATATGGGAAGAATAATTACAAAAAACACATCTATTTCTTCAAAAAAATTTATTTTATCACTAACAAATTTATTTGACAAACTGTATTATAAAACGTGATTTTATAAAAATTGTATGTGAACACAAAATCAGCTGTTTGTAGGTTTTAAGTTAAAAACAGGTTTTAATTTTAGGTGTGAAAACACTATTATCATTAAGATTGCATGTCATATAAAAACGAACCGTTGTTATTTCATTTAATGAACAGAATCTATTTTGATAAACAATACGATACAGTACAGCGAACCAATTATGTAGAACCTTTACGATGACGACGTTGTTGAAATCTGGTGATCAAACGTGCCTATATTGACGCAATAATTTTTAAATAGGTAAAAAATCAACAAGCAGCTGCAGGCGAATCGTAACTCGAGTTATAAGTATTATTAGGGGCAAAGCGCATTTACCCCCTTTACAAATCATGAAGAAATGGACAATAGGTGTAGCACACATATTCATATAACAACTTGTTTTCAAAGATTGTGGGAAATTAGACCACTGAAAACAGCGAAGGGAATGGCACCTCCAATATTATATTGAATATTTTTCTATGGATGATGTCAAACATGCCATATAATTGAACTGCTACAAAAGATGTTCATGTCAATCATTCAAATTCGCAAGGTCTACTTACCGAGTCAGCTGTTAACTAGAGCAGCCAATGCTTCTCTCCAGAATTTGGGCATCCTTTTACTCAATGAGACTCTTAAAACCTAATCATAAATTTCCATTTAGAGGATACAAAATATACCGAAAGCGAAAACCTCATGCTGGAGAAGTGTTCATGGCTCTTAAATCGATTTTTCTAACATTGATTACTAATATTTTACTAATTGAAGTGAGAATGTGCCCCATATCATACTTTCTACATTGGTTATTTTTTACACCACTATTTCTTTCTCAAAAGTAGAAATGTATCAGATCATTTTATAATGTAAACATGCTCCTATTTCAGAGTGTGCACTAAGAGAGCCTGGCTGGGGAACGAAGTTAGTAGTCGCAACATTATTTTAATCTATTTAATTTTAATTTATAACGGAATACAAGATTTATTTAAAACCACCCATAGTCCTGAGGGGCTATGCAATTAGAATATTAATGACTAAGTTGTAAAAACTAGCCCCGAAGTGGGTAATGATATTGTCGATTCATTTGAAAATTAACTTAAGTTAATTTTAATTTTTCAATTAAATTATCTATATTAGTCACAAATTTCAAATTTTACGCATACACAAAAAATTTTTTTTATATATTTAACTGACATAAAAGCTGAGTTATTACTTGCTGGGCATATGGTCAGATCTATAGTTAATGTGATAAGTCGAATAACTAAACTACCTCTCCCGATGTTCTTTATTGATTTAGATCCAAATCAAAACACTAAGGAAATTTTCAATATAAAGAGCATAAATAATGCAATTATTACAATCGAACCTCCAAAAAAGACCCTAGGACTTAGTACAATGTCATCGTTGTCAACAGTTCGGTCACACAAAATCATATTGTAAGATGCTTTTTCAGTGTGGACTCAATTACCAAACAATTGATTGTACTAAGGATCGTAACGTTCCCGCAAAATGTGGAAATTGTTTAAAAGGTCACACTGCAAACTATAAGGGATGCCAAATCTATCAACAACTCCAACTAAGAAGAAGCACTAATCCAAGAAGAGTCAGTAAAGCAAACCTTATCAAATCACCAACATTCAGATATTGATCCACAAGTAAGCAACTCTCATGGAAACCGAAAGTGTAATAATGGCAATAGTGGTATATAATATTCCGATGTAGTTAAGGGTACCGCACCTAATATAAAAAATCGTTTCATGGATCGCTTAGAAAGAATGATGGGCAAAATGTTTGAAATGATGTGACAAATTTTGCTAAAATTATGCAAATAAATCTAAGGTTTGCAACATGGAACGCCAGCGGTGCTTCCAATCATACAAAGGAAATAGAAACTCCTCTTAAATCTAATTATATAGACATTTTATTAATATCAGAAACACATTTTACAAATAAAACCATTTTTAAAATAACAAACTTTGATTTAGTGCAAGCGAATCACCCTGATAGCAAAGCACATGCTCGTTCTGCAATTTTAGTACGTTCAAATAAAAAGTATGAAATTCTTGTATCAATTATAAAACCATCTGTTCAAGCTATTAAAATAAAATCTAATAACATATGCATATGCATTTACTCACTGTATTTCCCACCCAGGCATAGTTTATCGCAAACCGATTATGACGATTTCTTTAAACAGCTAGGACCAAGATTAATCGCTGAGTTTATGTGAACAGTGATTCAGTGTGGTTGATTTAGATTAAACAGAAGAAATAATAAAAAATTGAAAAATGTCTGGTCGTGGTAAAGGTGGCAAAGTTAAAGGAAAAGCAAAGTCCCGTTCAAATCGTGCTGGATTACAATTTCCCGTTGGCCGTATTCATCGTTTGTTGCGTAAAGGCAATTATGCTGAACGTGTTGGTGCCGGAGCTCCAGTATATTTAGCTGCAGTTCTTGAATTGGCTGGTAACGCTGCACGTGATAACAAAAAGACTACAATAATTCCACGTCATTTACAATTGGCCATTCGCAATAACGAAGAACTGAACAAATTGTTGTCTGGTGTAACCATTGCTCAAGGCGGTGTTCTACCAAATATTCAAGCTGTGATATTACCCAAGAAAACGGAAAAGAAGGCTTAAATTCATCAACGTACATATATAAATTCACAAAAATCGCAAAACATGCAAATACTTTCGTCCAAAACTGACATACATTTCTTCAAAAGTTGGAAAAAATACAGCTTAATACTCGTATAGAAACAGCGGATGAACTCGAAAATGTGTGGAACACTGTAACAGCCTGATTCACGAAGCAGCTCTTTTGTCTACTCCTCAAACTCATTCTCAAAGAAATGTATTTTCTATATCTACGAAAATAAGAGAACTAATAAGAAACAAAAGAAGACAGAAGAATTTGGCAGCAAAGCAGACACCAATCAGACAAAAGTAATTACAATTATGCTATAAAGCACCTGAAAAAACGTATTGTGCAACTCAAAATGAAGACCTGTCCAATTATTTAAGAAGTCTTGGGGATACAACTAATAGCGAACAGAATTTATGGAAAGCAACAAAATATCTGGAAAAACCAGTATCCAAAAACGTCCCTATCAAAGACCAAAAAGGGGAGCTGGTGCAGAACCAGTAAAACTAAACTCGAAGCCAGTTTTTTCCAAAATATTCGAAAGATTGTTTAAAAAAAAGTTAACACCTATTCTGGGTAATCAAAATATCATACCAGATCACCAATTTGGCTTTCGCAATCAACGCGGAGGTCCTGAGCAGTGCCACCGCATAGTGACTCCCTAGAAAGAAAGTATTACTGTTGTGCAGTATTTTTAGACGTCAAACAAGCATTTGATAAAGTATGGCACGTAGAACCTCTATTTAAACTAAAAAACATTTTACCAACGCCGTTTTATTTATTACTGAAAATCTAAAATTAATGATAAAAGCTCCAAAATTTGTAGCATCAGAGCAGGTGTGCCGCAAGATAGTATTCTTGGGCCTCTTTTAAACACAATTTATACCTCAGACATACCTGTAAATGAAGATATAACAATGGCTACTTATAAAGATGACACCGCTATTTTATCGTCGAATCAGTCACGGTACGAGGCTACATTATTAATTCAAACACAACTTGATGCCTTGGAAAACTGGTTGAAAAAATGGAAAATAGTAATTAATTCACACAAATCTTCCCAAGTAACATTTACAATAAGGAGGGAAGAATGCCCAGAGGTGGTTTTGAATGGGTCCGCTATACCAAAAACCGATATGGTAAAATATTTAGGAATGCACGTTAACAAAAGGTTAACATGGAAAGAACATATTAAATCTAGAAGACTACAACTAAACATAAAAGCGAAAAAACTGTATTGGCTACTTGGAGCTAAGTCTAGAAAACAAGATAAAAACTTACAAGGCAATACTAAAACCGGTATGAACATACGGTATCCAACTCTGGGGGACTGCTAGCAACTCAAATGAGGAGATTCTACAAAGATACCAATCTAAAACACTAAGAATGTTAGTCAATGCTCCTTGGTTTGTGACAAATAAACAAATAAACAAATTCACAACGACCTCAAAATACCTTTGATTGGAGATGAAATAAATAGACTTAGTCAGGCATAGTTGAATCGACTAAGTAATCATACGAACATTTTAGAAATTGCACTTTTAGATGAAACAGAAGAAGTAAGAAGACTGAATAGATTTCATGTACTAGATTTACCATACAGAAAATAAATTTATTATTATTTATTATTTTATTTTTATTAATTTTTTTTTAGATCAATATTAGAACATAATATTTATTTAAGCTATTAAACTTGCTGAAGCTTAATACGCTACGTTAGGTTTATTTCTCCTTTTTCTTTTTTAAATATAATAAAATTTACTTATTATTGTAAAAATAGATTGTAAATAAAAAAAAATATATGTATATATTTAAAAATATCTACTTTGTAGTTATATACATTCTTTTAGATTAAATAAAGAAAGTATAAGAATGTAAAACAAACATTTCTTTCCCTTACAATTCCATAATTTCAAACCAAATCTATTAATTATTTTATGGCGTTTTCTTTTCTACAATAAAAATGTTGCCCCGTGAAAAGGTGCCTTTTTAAACAAAAATTCCATTCCTGTGAAAATTCCATTTTTTATTTAGCGAGAAAAGAACGCAAATTAGAAAAAAAATGCATTGTCTTTTTTTAAATAGCTGATAAAAAAAAAACATTTATGTATATTTTATGAAATGTGTAAACAAAATTGTTCAGTTGCCAGATTGCTAATTCATCTGCTTGAGAAAACCAAAATTTTTTATTTCAATATCTCATATAATTAAGCAGCCGTATTCTTGTCTTATATTTTTAAATATAAAAAGAATTATTAAAATCTAATTTTCTGACTCTTTCAAATCAAAAGTTGTTTTTTGAACATTGTCTGGTAACGCTATGTAAGAATAAAACCCATCTGTTTTACAGGGCGAAAAGTGCAACGCATTTTACCCCGCGAAAGGGCAACCTTTTTACAAAAGAACACGCAACCCTTTCAGAGGTCAACATTTTTTTTCTTTTTTTGAGAAAAGAATACAAAATTACCCTCTCTGAGGATAGTATTGACTTTTTTTGTAAAAAAGAAAACGCCATTAGTGATAGATATACTAATGGCGTTTTCTTTTCTACATTAAAAATGTCGCCCTGTGAAAAGGTGCCTTTTTAAAATGCATTGCCCGCCCTGTGAAAGTGCAATTTTTTATACAACGAGAAAAGAATACAATTTAGAAAAAAGTGCAATGCCTTTTTTTTAAAGCTGAAAAACAAACATTTTCTGTATATTTTATGAAATGTGTATACAAAAATGATCAGTTGGCAGATTGCTAATTCATCTGCTTGAGAAAACAAATATTTTTTTTTTAATATCTCATACAAATAAGCAGCCGGATAGGTGTTCTTTTGTTTGTTTTATATGATACAAAATATAAAAATAATTATTAAAATCTAATTTTGTGACACTTTCAACTCAAAAGACTTTTTTTGAACATTTTCTGGTAACGCTGTGCAAGAATAAAAACCTTGTGTTTTACAAGGCAATTTCTGCCCTGTTGATTTGTTCAGGGCAAAAGTGCAATGCCTTTTGCACTGCGAAAGGGCAACATTTTTTAGAAAAGAACACGCAACCCTTTCACAGGGCAATGCATTTTCGAGAAAAGAACACAAAATTGCCCTCCCTGCGGGTAGTGTTGCCTTTTTTTGTAGAAAAGAAAACGCCATAAGTGAAATAATTTAGTGTATAAAAACTTGTAGAAGTAATCTATTGTGTTCTGCAGAGGTACTAAAGTATTATAGTGATGATCAATTATTTATAGAAAAACTTCAGCAAGTGGATTAATTGAAGTACTGAGAAATATAATACATACATCACGTTTAATAATAGAAAAGGAATATCATTTGAATGAAAACAAAAAACGAGTTCAAAAAACTTACGGAATGTTGTTTTCGTCAGAATCACTTGAATCCGAAACGTCCGTTGGTATAATTTCCAAATTTTTAGTCATATCTTCTTCGCGGTGACGAATGCTCTTCGACGCTATGCGTTTCGCATCAACAATTAGAGTATTATGTTTTAATTCTTTTAAAACCCTACTAGCATTTAATTCATTACACGTTTCATGAGTTTGAGGATTTGACTGCAGTTCATCTTCTGTCCTTGATGATATCTGTGTAAATTCTCTAGGTGTTGGCTTCATGACTTTTTAATTTATGCAGTCGCCTCTAGTTCCACTATTATTTAACAGTTATTATTATTTTAACAGTTTGATATATACCATTATTGTATTATTGTAATTCTTACTGGATTTGTATCATATAGGATGGATAGTATTTCGCAATTTTATGCCGTAGATATATACTATTTGATATCAGACCTAATTCACCATTGTAATAATAGTCCGCTAATTTCGATATTTCCTGTGATTGATATTTTTATTTATCAACATAGTTTGACATACTAGGAGGAGTGTTAAAATATTTTATCTCTTTGAATAATGAAAATAGTCTTGTTTCGTTCAAGTGTTTCGTTCTTCAATTTTAGTATTGAGTAGATTTTCCAGCCAAAGATATTTACACAATTGCCTCTGTAAAATATGCATGAATACTCTGAAACGAAATAATTATATAAAATAGATATATAGCAATAGATTTAGGGAAATACATAATATACGAATATATACATTAAAATCACACTCTTGATTGTGACACCCTTGTGTCTATTTATAACCATAATGGTTTGAGTTTTTCAAACTGAAAATAAGAAAATCGGCAGCTTTTTATGACGGAAGAAAATGAGGTGAAGTCATAACAGATTAGAGCAGTCGTTGAAGAAATTTTATGAGTATTATTTGTGAAGTTTGTGTTGAAATTACGTAATCAGATCCATTATTGCGATTTCGATTGCCAATGTAATAAATTAAACGAACAGCACTGGTTAGTTGAACGGATAATTGTTAGAGTATGCGATAATCAATTGCAATTAAAGTTACTTAATTCTAACCAGTAGTAGGAAAAATAATTAGCCTCTGTTTTATCTGCTATCGCTACGGAAAATATGAGTCTCGCAAATATAAATGAGTGTGGAGCAAAGATTGCCACATATCAATGATGTGGAAAGAAAGCCGCATAAAAGACAGGAATAGACAAGTACAGCAGCAATACGAGCAAAAGTAGTGGTTTTTAATTGGAATGACATTCATGTTAAAATCTGTAAGTAGTGTATCAAGCTTTAAAAAATTTGATAACAACTACAAGTAAGCGTTTAACTAAGAAGTATTTAATAAAACAGAGTAAAAGGTCAAGTTGAAGTGATGTGCAGACTTTTAGTGAAAAATGTAGGTATAAAACCAGAAAATTAATTCCCTGCGTTTGATTACAAAAATAAAATAATAAAATAAAAATATTTGGTATTTTTAAGGATTTAGTTTCCAAGATATGAAGATGAGCGGATTTTATATAAATCGATACTCCATCGCACAATTTGCGAGGAATTTGAATAAATTAAATAAATAGACGTGAGAACCGTTGTAGGCATTGAATTAAAAGAGTTTATTTGTAACTATAGTAATGTTTTTCTGGTGTTTTCCAAAGTCATTAAGTATACTTTACACTTGGTACGGAAACCGTGTAGAGAGCTATAAATTGATCTAAATCTCAAAGCATTTACTGAGTGTATACAACACGATTATTTTTATTCAGATCCTACAAAATTTTAACATTTTTGATATGACATAGAATTTGACTAAACGAATTTAAATTCTTGCGGGATTCAACGATTTATAAGATGCAATTCGTACGATTGAATTCTAACAATTACTTATTATTATACGTGTGAAACAATATAAAAATAATTTATAAAATATGTTGTTGTATTATTTTCTTTCTCTGAAAATGAGGAGAAGTACAATGTTATACAACTTAATATATTTAGTTTACCCCACTACAAGTGATACAAATTATTGTATCTACATATATGTAAATACGTATGTACGCATTAAATAGATGCTTTAAATCATGTTTTCGATAGTATAACACATAAGCTTTTTATGCTACCCATACACGATACGACCGTCGGCAAAACACGTTTAGTAATCAAGTCGTGTGTTGTGCCCACATACGATAAGACCTCTTCTTACGACTTCATTTTGTAAAAAATTTGCAGCTGGAAACAACAAATAATAAACACGCATGCCATGAAGCAAAACAAATTAGGCTTAAATTTTGTGAAGCAATAAAACAATTGAAAGCTCTTTAAATAAATTAAATATTTATTGACACTCAAATTTTTTTAATCTAAAAGATTCTTCAAAAATAAAAAAAAAATATAAAAAAAAAAAAAAAAATAAAACTTATATAATTTACTAATATTGGCTGTGCTCTAGTTTCATTTGAGCTGTCTTCGATTTTGAATTACTTTTATTATTATTTTCTTTTACACTTTTCTTTTATTTTCTTCGCTCAAAAACCAAATTAACCGACGACACGTCTCTCTCCCTCAAAATTTAAAATGAGAATGAGGTACGAAGTCGCACGACTGACCCACAAACTATACGACGCGTTGGCACGACCTGCCAAAAAATCAAAAAATTTTGATTTTCATACGACCGAGACACAACTTCATACGACAGGCCCACTAACGTTACGACCTTGATTACGACCTGCCGAAGTTTTGCCAACGGTCGCATCGTGTATGGGTTGCTTTATATTGCTTTTATAAATATTAAATAATTAAAATTAATTAAGTTAACATACATATTAAAAGAAAAAAAAAACTTCAATTTATCTTCAAACACAAAAAATTATTTTAAAACAAAAAAAAAGTATTTTAAAATCTTTTAACTTCTTATTCTTCTCTTCTAAGTTTTAACAATTATATGTTTTATCCGCTCTTTTTTTCAGCTTCTTCTTATTATAAATGTTTGCATTTTCTTTTTTTGATTAGGGTTTTTAGTAGAGACCTCTTTATTCCAATTAGAGATACGAGATGTGATCAAAAAATACTACTTATTTTCAAATTTTGTGAGTTACGTATGTTCGATTTTCGAATTTTTTTCCGTTATTTTGGTGATTATGTTGGTTATATATGTTGGCAATATCAAGCAAGATCGTCAAGATTGTCAGTTTAGTCCCCGTCTACACTTGCAATTTTGTTGCAGCAATTTTTGGTTGTTTTAGGTGAGAGGGGTGAGAAACTTGAGGAGGGGTACAGAGTATCGTGTACTCTGCAATTTTCTTTTGCTTTGAAATTCGCACTATTCAACTTGAAGTTTGGTGTGATTGTTTTTGACATTTTGTTTTATTTATTTATTCTCATTGGTAACAAAGAAGTAATAACGTACGGAGTATTGCCTATTTCATTCTATATTTTTTATTGGCAGTTAATGCTTACTTTTTTTCGGTCAAATTTTTCCAAATTTAAACGTATTTTCAGACACAAACCCGATTTTCAAAAATTTCCCTTTACGAAATGTGAATGAATGTAATTTGATAGAATTATTTATTATAATTTTTTTTTATTTTTTATTTTGTGAAGGCCTAAACTATTTTTATAAGTGAAATGTTATTGAATAATTATTTTTATTTAAAGATCTCAACTGTTTTTTATGCAACATTTAAGTTTTATTATTTTTATTATGTTATGAAATGTGATAAGTTCAAATTAAAATACTATAAGTAAGAAAAATGTACAAATGTAATATGTACGTACATATGTATATGATATCAAATCATTTATTAAATTTTTTTTATTCCCTCCATTTTTACATACAATTTTTTTTTCAGTTTTACTTTTACAAATGTCAAAATATAATAACAAGAAGAGAAAAGAAGGCATAAAAAAATACAAAAATTGCAATACTAGATTTTTCTAATGTGGACACTCATGCAATTTCAAAGCAGAATTTGAAAAAAATGCATGCAACAAAATTGCAATGTAGACGGGGACTTATAAAAAGAGTAGTTTTTTTGTGCTCTTCGATTTTTCACTTTTTTTTACTAAATTTTGGGCAAATTTCAATCATCCCAATGGAAGCGCTCAGAAGAGTCAAGATTGAAAAAAGCACGTCAAGATCAGCCAAATGTGAAAAATATGCTTAGTGTTTTCTTCGATTGCAATGATGTGATGCATCATGAATTCTTCCCACAAGGTCGTACGGTCGATAAAGAATACTACATTGCAGTTACGCGCCGTTTGCGCGGACCAATTCTTCAGAAACACAAAAAATTGTGTAAAAACCAACCATGGATTTTGCACCAAGGTCGTAACGTTAGTGGGCCTGTCGTATGAAGTTGTGTCTCGGTCGTATGAAAAATCAAAAATTTTTGATTTTTTGGCACGTCGTGCCAACGCGTCGTATAGTTTGTGGGTCAGTCTTGCGAATTCGTACCTCATTCTCATTTTAAATTTTGAGGGAGAAAGACGTGTCGTCGGTTAATTTGGTTTTTGAGCGAAGAAAATAAAAGGAAGAAGTGTAAAAGAAAATAATAAAAAAAAGTAATTCAAAATGGAAGACACAGCTCAAATGAAACTAGAGCACAGTTCTACGATGAATTATTTAATGATAGCCAATATTAGTAAATTATATAAGTTTTATTTTATTTTTTATATTTTTTTTTATTTTTGAAAAATCTTTTAGATTAAAAAAAATTTGAATGTCAATAAATATTTAATTTATTTAAAGAGCTTTCAATTGTTTTATTGCTTCACAAAATTTAAGCCTAATTTGTTTTGCTTCATGGGATGCGTGTTTATTATTTGTTGTTTCCAGCTGTAAATCTTTTGCAAAATGAAGTCGTAAGAAGAGGTCTTACACACGACACACGACTTGATTACTAAGCGAGTTTTGCCAACGGTCGTATCGTGTATGGGTAGCATAATGATGCCTCAATCACAATATTCACCGAATTTGGCCCCGCTTACTTTTTCCCCTTCCCAAAGCTGAAAACACCGATAAAAGGAAAGCGTTTTACTACGCTTGAGGAAAGAAAAATCGAAAATCAGGCTTATTCTGTATTGTGATGCTAACACATTCAAATGCGAACACTTCCTATTCTGTGTTGCGAGTACTTTCGTAAAGTACTTTGGTATTTACATTTCAAATTCGAAAATGTAGCAAGTCTGTATTGCGAAAACTAATGTCAAATACATAAGAAGATCGCAAATACTTTCGGTGGAAAAACAGTATTCGCAAAGAACAAAAATGTAAGTGAAAAATTATAATTTTGTGTATTTATTTACATTAATGGTTAAAAACATTCAGGGAAAAAAAACAAAACCACCAAATCCCATCAATTTGCAATAATGGTGGAATTTATGCCTAAAAACAGCCAAATGACAAAAGATAATTAAATGCATGTCAGTCGGCAAATTCTTTGTGGCAGACATTAGGCGAAGAATTAAACGCAAGCGGGCGCCTGTTAGAGAAACTGCAGGATGGAAAAAAGTAAATATATAAATCATTTAAAAATAGTTAGTATAGTATTCTAAAAGTATGTAATTTCCACTTTAATTTTAATACGTTTGGGCTGATTTCAATGTGCGCACTAAGCAAAAACTAAATAAAATAAATTATACTATATATATTAAGTAAATTAATGTTGTTTTGTAACCGCAACCACAAATTTCTTTTTCTTTTGTAAATTTAACTTTGATGTTTACATTAGACCAGCATTCTTATTTTGAGTAGCGTTGCCATAAATTAAAAAAAAATGCGATTGCGAAAACCTTTTTGAATACCAATTTTCTTTCGCACCGCATTTCATTTCCGCATCACCTAGACTTTCGCATCGCAATACAGAATAGGACCACAGGACCTGTTGGCGATACCAAAAATCGCGTTTCAGAAATGTTTCGAGGATTGGAAAAAACGCTGACATAGGTTATGTCTGAGCATAATTACTTTGGAGGGAAAAGATAGTTATTATTGAATAAAAAAAATGGGAATAATAGTTATTTTTTTATCACAGCTCGTCCATATCATTTTGTGTATAACTATGTTTGAGTGTTAGATGTTCCTCTAACAGATAACAACAAAACAACATTGCAGCGCTTTTCGTTTTCGAGGCTAAAAAAATTTCTTCATATTGATTGTAATATACATATGTGCATCTACAAGAATATCCATTGATCAGATAATTCATATTTGACATTGGATACTTCTTCCATGTATTGGGATAGTTGCTTCGTCACACTAATCACCTTTCGTGAGACTAGAATACTCTTCTAGAAGTTCCGCCATCCTAGTAAATTCGCAATTTTTTATCAGATTTTATTGAAAAAAAATCACCATAGTAAAACTTATTGATATACTATATTTTCAATATACAGGATACTTGCTACCTGTTTAAATCTAATTTCATTAATTTTTTTTTTTAATTTATCGTGCTAAAAAGTTTAAAAAACACTTTTTATATTATTTTATACAATTCTCTTGGTACGCAAAATTTAATAGAAGTGGAAAAAGCGTTGCAATTGTAGTTTCTACAACATGATAAATGCCAATTCATGAAAAGGTCGAGTTTTTAAACAAATACGAAACGATATTGACAATAATAATGAGGCCGAATATCACCATTTAATAATACGGTATAGTTTTAATAATTATATTAAACGCAATTTTGTATTTTAAAACAGAATAACAAGGAGTTTAATACTAGTATATAATTTTCTCATTTTAAACACCGGACGTATTGCAGTTTCTTAGACGAACGCATATGGAGTCTCTTCTGCAAATGATGATTTTTGTGGTGCGCAGACTATCTGATGATCATCTGCATTACGAATGATATTTACAAACGTTTAAATTTTAAATTGGTAGATTGTTAGCTCGTCAGCATAAGACAACGGAGATTTCAACATGTGAATCTCTTCTTGATAGTACAGCATGATCTACGTACACCTCTACTTCCACTCGACAAAGGTCCCAATCTATCACATAATGCGCTTAATAGGGATTATACCCATAACCAATAATAAGGACAATATTTCGTCATGGCACAGAATGACTATGTCATTCTTGCTTATGTTATTCTAGCATACTAGACATTTATCACATGACATAGTTATATTAACTTTAAATAAACCTAAATGATAAGATGAAAATTATTTATTATATAACATAAGAGATTTGTAAACGTAAGTCAGTCAAGTGACAACATAATTGAAGAACATACATTGAAGCAACATATGTAAGTAACGCGCTACGCGACTTCATTAGACTCAGCAGTACAATTCATTCACACGAATTTCCTATTTTAAGAAATCAAATTAAAATGGCGTTACTGGAAAAGAAACTATCATTTAAATTAATTAAATTAAATTGTTTTCTGGTTGTAAAATATAATCAAATATTAGTATGAGGGTGTTTTTTTAACATACAAAAATTTATGGTGTTTTCTTTTCTACAATTAAAATGTTGCACTGTGAAAAGGTGCCTTTTTAAAATGTTTTACCCGTCCTGTGAAAATGCAATTTTTTATTTAGCGATCAAAGAACACAAAGTAGAAAAAAGTGCATTGCCTTTTTTTAACAGCTGATAAAAAAACATTTATGTATATTTTAAGAAATGTGTAAACAAAATTGTTCAGTTGCCAGATTACTAATTCATCTTCTTGAAAAACTAAAAAATTTTTATTTTAATATCTCACATACCCCCTGATTATGAATTGACAACCAGTTTAGTCTACTCTACTTCAAGACACAACTAAACTTCATGTTGCAAGCAAAACTAGTATAGTCTTCAACCTACTCGTTACATTGAACTCGTTTCTTTCCTCTACTAAATGGAAATTTTACAGCCAATTTGTCACTCATTGCCGTTTTAAGAAGGGCGTTGCGATTAAAAAATATAAGTAAAAATAAATATTTTACATACTCAAAGTAAGAAATGTTGTTTTTTGAACATAATAGAACATTTATTACAAAACAATGAACTTAATTATTTACTTTTAATCTATTTATACTTTCGACTAAATAAAGATGCAATTTGCTATGTGTTAAATGAAATTTAAAACAGTATGCGACCAACTATTCGAGGCAATGCGATTCCTTCTTTATTAAAACTATGCTGCGCATTACTTTTTTTTTTTTTGCTGAAGGCAGATTTCATTTATGCATTAATTTTTGTTTCCATATTTCATAAATATTTAACTTACAATCTTTTCTCCATTTCGATGCAAATTCGGCGACAAAGACCGAATTTACATTGGCAAATTTTAGTTTGGCAAATTCTTCTCCATTCTGTTTTAAAATTTGTTTGCCATTTACACAGCCAAATTTTAGTTTGCAAATTTTTTGTTTCTTTTCGTATGTTCTTTCTTAATTTTTGACATTTCATTCGGTGGTTGGTTTTTAAGCACACACGCATGCACAAAGCACACACGCATGCTGTGTAAATGTGAAATACATAGGAAATAATACATTGTGAAATACATATTTTTTATTTCAATATTCATATAATATTTAATTTATTTATATTTATTTATTGATTTCTTCAAAAAGGTTTTCCCTATGAAATTAATAAGATGTTCTTCTTGAAAAAAAAACCTTAGAGATATCTTGTAAATTTTGTTCTATTTTATTAGGTGCTACTAGGCACATGTTGCTCTGTGTAGTCTTTTTATTTTGGTAAAGCTTACAAATTGAAAATAGTTTTTAATAGTTTTTTTTTTTTAAACTAAGCAACTGTTTTACTGAATTAGAAAAAAAACAAAAGGAAATAATCGAAATGGAGAAAAATATGCGCTTTCCTACTTTGACGAAACAAACTCACCCACCAGAAAAATTAGGAAAAAAGTACACAGCAAAATTATTTTTTTAATATATTTATTGCAAATAAAATTGTTAAAACAACAACCAATTAAATTTTTTTTGTTTTAAAAATTAAAAATATATTTCAGTCTTGTAAAAGTATACATTCAGTTGCTTCATATATGTATATGATAACATTAATTATAAGTTATCACATTAATTACTAGATTATTTTCTAAAACATTTGTTTTAAAAAAAAATATAAAAAACTATGGTATGCGTTGCAAGCGCTTCACCACACTGAAGTTAACTACAAAAAACGAAATATAAAATGAAAAACAATGTCAAATATACAATTTCATCATGAAAGTGCAACTCTATAAAACAAAGAACAAAGCAACTTTGCGAGAACACCGATGTCTGTACCCCCCGCAATACTCTTTTCCTCTCTCACCCTCACTTTAAGAATTTGCCAAACTAAAATTTGCTAATGTAAATTGGGACAAAGCAACCACAAGACAACTACAAATGACCAGTTGTAAAAATTTGGCACTTCTCACAACCAGTAATTACATTGGTTGTAATCCATAATAGACAAAAATTTTGCAACACAACTGAAAACTAACTAGTTGTAAATCATAATACTGAACTGACAACTACTGAGCAAAATTACAATTAGTTTTATTATAGTTATAATACATAATCGGGCGGATAATAAGGCAGCCGTATTGTTGGCTTTTGTTTGTTTTATACGCTACTGAATATAAAAATAATTATTAAAATCTAATTTTCTGACTTTCGTTTCAAAAGTCTTCTTTTAAACATTGCCTGATAACGCTACGTACGAATAAAATCCATCTGTGTTACATTGCAAAAATTGCCCTTTCGCAGGGTAATGTTGCCTTTTTTTTGTAGAAAATAAAACGCTATTAGATTATTTACCATTTTGACTATGTTTTACATTAGCAATAAATATGGGCGGAGGATTATGGCGGATGTTGATCCACAGATGCCGCATTGATCATCTTCTACGTCGTTTTCGGAGTTACTTTCTGTCAGTGGAAGTCATCATCATTGCTGCTGCCTTCGTTTAAGCGAAGGCTGCTTGATTCCATATTGTTGTTAGTTATCGGTATACTCACAGCCAGGGCATGCAACCGTCGATGACAAACACTTCACACAGTTGTTGAGCGAGTGTATCTTTTGTTGTTCTGTTTCCTGTTGTTTGTTATGTTATGACTGTTATTCAAATTAAATGTTTTTGTTAGTTGTCCAAAGAACAAATATTAAACTTTCAAACGGAGCCATGCACGGAACACGTCTATTTGTGATCATAGTCAGACGAAGACACAGAAACTATGATGAGAATCATTTTTTTCATTTTACTTTTCAATATTGGTTCGTATTGTGATTGCTTTTACTGTTTGCGGAATGCAGTTAAATGAACTTACTTTCTATCAAATTTTCGTATTGAAATTGTGAATAAGATAAAATGAAACATACAAAATGGTGAAAATCGTAAATTGTGAGACTTCAACTTTACTATTGAGGTGGAAAATGAGAAGAGGATAACATATCTTGACACACATACTAATTAGATCGGACAACAATATAAACGTCGATTGTATACAAAAACATAGCATCAGAGAGAATAATAAATAATTTTTCCACTCAACCAATCGCACAAGAAATAAATACGGCAAGAAACTTAATACATAAAGTAATGACTATTAGTTACATTAAATTCCAAAAAACTAATACTAAAAAAATTTAAGATATTCAACAATAACAGGTTTTTAGCCCAACTAGTCAAAAGTCTTAAAACATTCCAAAAATACATGAATAACCATAGTAACAAAAACCCTACAATTGGAAATAAAATGTTTGTCAGCATGAAATATACAGCCAGTCACAAACATGCAGAACATAAAACAAGTAATTTCCACAGAAAATATCATGAAAGCATATAAATAAAACAAAACAATCGCCCTTATTGTCTTTGGCATTTTCGCGGCGAAAGTTTGGCGTTTTTTTAAAATGTAACATAAAATTGAAAATACGACAGCAAAAACGACAGCTCTCGTTTTACGACTACGGCAAAGACAATAAGGGTGATATCTCAAATTTTCAATAATGAAAAAAGGAAAAAATAATGTTGGGTATGAGATATCATGTAAAAGTGATGAACATAGCGGTTTTGACATGGTGTATATCTGAACTACGAAAAGAAATTTATGCATTTGGGTAAATGAACATAAAGAAGACATAAACAAAAATAAAGAGAACACTGTATTATCACAACATTCAAAACTCAACAAACATCAACCTGATTTTGACAATATTAAAATACTAGGTAATAATGGAAAGCTTAAGAATACAACAAAAAATAGAAAAGACCATGAACATAAAAGATGATACAGACAATTTAAGCGCCATTTACAGTGCATTAATCAGACAGCCAACGAAGTTTTGGATTCCCCAAGTAGCATAGCATTAGTAATTATCATTAAGTTTTATATAATAAATATATTCACCCCTATTCTACGTTTCGATTATGTCTCCGCATTCAGTTCCGTTGCAATCGTAAATTGGTATTCTGCAGAAAAACGGAATCGAAAGAAAAAGAGGAAGACAACAATGCTTACAAAAGTAATAGCATCACTGTGGAATGTGGAAATGAAATAGGAAAATAGACAAGTTTGTTATCATTTTCATAAACAAATGTCAAATTTAATGCAAAAAGTTTATTTATACATAATAAAAATAAGTTGTTGATAAAGTTAAATAAAAATATTCTTAAATAAAATAAAAAAATATAAAAACAAACTCAAATTAGTTGTTTGTAAATTTATTACAGTGCAAAGAATCTTGTGAATATAAAGGTACATAATTAACAAAAATTAATAGTGTTGTGATGAAGTATGTAAAGACAACAAAACTTTTAATAAAAATTTTAAATTTCAAGGAGGAATGGAGTCTATAACAGCTGCATTATTGTTGGAGAGGGAGGAGAACAAAATGAGAAATAAAGAGGCATTGTATTATTCGGTTGAAAAGTTCAAAATTAGAGATAGGTCCAATCCATTTGAAATGAGCGATCAATTGTATGTTTGTCAATTGTAATTTTTATTGTGCAAGAAATATGTAAATATTGAAAATAATTTACTTTTACAGATTCAAAAAGAACTTTCGTTTAAACAAAGAATTGATAAAATTCTTTTTGAAAATTTATTTGAGAATTTAATTGTTCCATTAACAAGCCCAAAGTTGTTTCTTTAGGGCCCTGTTTCTTTTTTTAAGGGATTGGTATGTCTTCAGAACGTGCGGAAATATCCATTTCTGAATTTTCCAGTGCCTGAACCTCACAGGCAACACCAAAGTTTACTGCACCGCATATGCCAGATGTACTGGTTACTAGCCCCGTCAACTCTACTGCTTTTTCTTCCAAAGTGCTAATACGCTGCAAGCGGCAAGGGCCTCCTCCGGTGCTCATCATTTCCCTTTTGTTTGCTGACAACTTCTTCTTTATGTAGCACTTCCAGTCAATCCAAACCTATAAATTGATATTAATTTCTGCAATAATTATACACAAACCATACCTACTTTTTTCCATGCACTGGCATTTTTTGTTGGAGGACCTAATGCATTGAGGATTACTATGACTTCCTCCCAGAATGATGCTACTTCTTCCTTTGATCGCTGGTGGTATCCACATGTAATGTCTGCTTTAGATGCCATTAAATTTGCCAATTTTTCATACTGCTCTGGTGTTGTTGTTTTTGACCTATAACATTATTAAACATTCATTTCATTAAATAAATTAATTAAAAATATTATTAAGTGTTTTTTTAATCGCTTCTGGGCATTTTATTTCATTTTCTACTTACATTTTTTTCAATTTTACAGTTTTTAACTAAAAAACACAGATAAAAAAACTTCTCCGTTAACAAAAACACAACTGAGAAAAACGGAGCTACGATCGTAATGCAGAATACCTACAATCGAAAGAAACTGAGCGGAATCGAAACGCAGAATACCAAAATTGCCAGACGGAGAAAATTTCGATTCAAATCGAAACGCAGAATAGCCACCATTATCCTTTTTTGTTTTTATATTCAATAAATTAGACAAAACCCCTGAAGAAGTGGACAAAAAATTCAGGAAACGTAGGGATACAATATGTAATAAAAATTGTTTTATTGACATAATAAGAGGTGGGCTTTACAAGCTAAGTTTTTACATATTAAAAAAACACCATCATACTAAAATTTAAAAAAATTGGCCCAGAAGATAAATTATATATGATGATTATGTACGGCAACCGAAAAAAGATGCAACACAACTTTTACAAATATAATTCATTATATATATAAGTATAACAAATTAAACTATAAACAAAACTTTAATTATATATTTTTTACAGATTTTATTTTGTTTTGCGTTACATAAGAATAATTCTTTTTTCTACATATACTATTTGTACAAATTATTTAAGGAGAAATGTAAAATATATTATATTGCATTATATCATTGAATTATATTTAGTTTGAAATTTATTTTAGATTACATTTCCAAACCGGTGGAACTTTGGGACGAGGTCATATTTTGCGACGAGATAAAAATAATAGGTCTGTCTGCGTGCACATATAGTTTTGCATCCTTTTGTGCAAAATGTTGTAAAATCTTGCAAAATGTTGTCTGCGTACTCTAAATCTCTCGCATGGAGAGAGCGAAAGAGAGAATTTTTTGACAGTTGGAATTTAGATAACTTGCAAAATGTTACTGGAGAAATTTCTTCTTGCAAGATTTTGCAATTACTTTAAACAGCTGTTTTATTTACTATTTGAAAGGAATAATTTTTGTGAAATAAAAAAAATATTGAAATTTAACAATGGCAGAGGTAAGTAGTTGGAATTGTGTTGATTTTTACCGTTTACAATAACTTATAATAAAAAAACATTTTACTTCATGCTAGAAACGTGCACATATACAGTGCGACCGTGATGCAAGTGGATTGGAGATGGCAGAACCGATATAACCAGCAGAACCTTGTGGGACAAACTATGTTATATGTTAGTGTAGTCAAAGTATTATTAACAGTACTTTATTTAATAATTAGAATTATAAGAGGATTATTTTTAGCTATACATTATACAGCTGATATTAATGTAACTTTTAATAGAGTAAATCACATTTGCCGAGATGTAAATTATGGTTGATTACTAGGAACTTTACATGTTAATGTAAACTTTTTAGTTTATTTCTCAATGTAAAGAAAGGAAATAAAATAAAATAATGCACTTAAATTCATTAAACAGAAACAACAAAAGCACTCACTCTTTTTTAAAAGCAGAACCAATAATTCTCATAATGTTATTTTTCTAACATCATTAGCTTCCTTTCTCTCTGTTAATTTTTTCCTCTCTCTGCCCTCTCCTTCCTCTGCTCCACAATATAGTATTCTAATATCTTATAGAGGTTCTCTACATTGGTTTCCTTCTTCTTCGCATGTCTCTCTGCCTTTTCCACGTACTCTTTAAAAGCTGTTTTCCTACGCTTAGAGCATGAAGCCGTCATATGCGGATTTTCTATAAAAGCAACTGTAAATTATACATATATAAGTAAATGAAAAATAAATAATGAAATAATATTACGTTCAGATACGCCGGAGTTACTTGAGTTGACATTCGTTTCACTATCCAAACAGAATTTTGGATTCAGCGATTTTTTATCCTGAAACAGGTCATGTAATTCGCTACAAAAATGCAAACAAAATAACTAACATAATCATCAAATATTTACTAATATTTATTTACCTTTGGTAAGGGCACACTTGCCTACTTCTGCCAGTTTTCTTGTGAAAAGTTCACTTTTCACTTTTGCGTACGGATAACCTGAAATTCTTTTGATTTGTAATTTCAATTGCGTAAACATCGATCACGTGTTTTCTTAGAAGTATTTACTGGATGCGGTCTGCGTACTTTTTGAGATATTTTCAACCGAGAGGGAAAAGTTGTTCTTACTCTCGCAAAAAAAGTTATTAAGTATTTGCTACTGGAAAAGTACGCAGACAGACCTAATGTTGTATTACAATTATGGACCAAGCGGTGCATAGCGCAAGCCACTGGCAACTTTAGAAAATCGAAATATAATTCCCACAGTCAAATTTGGTAAGCTGTCCGTTATGGTTTGGGGTGCATTTCCAGCGCAGGAGTTGGAGACTTGATGTTTATTGACGGCGCAATGAACGCCAAACAGTATTTAAGAACTTAAAATAAAACTTTTAATCAGCAGTGCTAAACAATTTCGTCTTATCAGTGAAAACAAACCCCATTTTAAGTTCTATCAAGACAACGACCCAAAGCATAAAGAGCATATTATGCGGCTGTGGCTTATTTATAATTGGGGTAAAGTTATTGATACACTAGCTCTGAATGCCGACATGAAGCCTATTGAAAGTTTGTGGGCCCATTTAAAGAGTCGCTAAAAGTCCCCTAAGATTGCTACAGATTCAAAAACCGCAATAATGGAGGAATGGCAGAATATATTTTAAAAAATCAATGCATTGGATGAAAAAACGACTCCAATACGTTATAGACGCTAATGGTCTTCATACAAAATATTAATTTAGTTCAAAAATTTTTTATTTACTGCCTATAGTTCAAATATAAAAAATCTTATAGTTTGTAAAGTTTCTTGACAGTATTAAAATAGAGTGCTTTTGTTGTTTTAATTCGTGTTTTTCTAAATTTTTGTTTTACATTTCTCCTTAAATACTTTGTACAAATAGTATAAGTACAAAAAATAACTCCAACATTAAACAAAAAGTACTTTTTATTAAATTGAAATTGCAAAATCGAATTTATTTTGTGTCAAAAGTTATTCTTGACAAACTGTATGTGACAAAAAATAAATATGTAAAACATTTGTTCTTAGAATTCTTGAAAGAAGTTAATATTTAATTTTTTTTCTCTGTGCAAAGATATTTTTGACAAACTGTATACATATGTACTTACGTAGTCAGAACATTAGGCAAACCTCCAAACGCTGTTTTCACCATCGAAGACACAATATCCAACGAAACTTTTATTGAGTATTCAGAAACGACAGTACCCAAGTTTTTAACAAAATATGATATATGGATATATGCACATTAAAATTTTAGATGATAATATATTGTTATTCGGTTCTAATCATAAAATAGTGAAACCTCCATTTACGGGAGGCCGTACCAATTTGTGCTTCTAAAATTTTATTTTGTACTTGAGTACATATGTATGTATGTATGTATGTGTATTAGTTTTAACAGTATCAAAAATTGGTATTTGTTTTGTTGTAAAAATCATCACATAAAAAAACTTTACACGGACACCAAGTTGAAATCTTACAATCAATGCCTTGAATCACTAAATGCAACTTTCAAATACAAAACTACTTTCTATTAGAAATTCCAACCACAGGGTTCCTCAAAAAATGTTTTTTTCAGGATTACAAAATAAGAGAATAATGCTGGAGGTAATGTCGACTTCGTAACGGCGTATGAACGCTGAAATTGTGATGTTCGACTTTTAATTTCATTTTGCTGTTAGTGTCAACGCCGTACACGATGTTTAAATATAAACTACTAATTTGAAAATTTTTTTATTGCAATATTTGTAATTAAATATTTTTAATTTAATAAAAAAATGAATGAAGTAGCAATTGTAGGATTAACAATAACTACTTGCCATTTAAGTTATTTAATGTTAAAAAAATATTCAGAAAGATGCGGTTCTATTGCAGGCCAGATAATGATGACCGCCATATACTTGGTTTTTATGAAGCTGGTTTTTTATGCTACCCATACACGATTCGACCGTTGGCAAAACTCGCTTAGTAATCAAGTTGTGTGTTATGCCCACTTACGATAAGACCTCTTCTTACAACTTCATTTAGCAAAAAATTTACAGCTGAAAACAACAAATAATAAACACGCATCCCATGAAGCAAAACAAATTAGGCTTAAATTTTGTGAAGCAATAAAACAATTGAAAGCTCTTTAAATAAATTAAATATTTATTGACATACTGGTGTTAGTTTTTTTGTAAGTCATTTGGAGGTATAGGCGGAAAACATATAGCTATTACAAATGCTGCGCATAGTGGTTCAACTTTTTATAACTACAAAAACTTGTTTAGTATTGCGCTATTAGCTGCATGTGATGCAAAGTACATTTTCATAATGGTTGACTTAGGTGGCTATGGAAGCCAAAGCGATGGAGGTAAACACAATCGAATAAATGAAACGAAAAATGTATGCAAAACCGTAGTTACAGGAGTTTTAGCTGAATCAACTTTTGGGAAGAAGCTGTTCGCTGGTGAATTGGATCTCCCACCGCATTCAGTTCTGCCAAATTCAATGCAAACCTTTCCACTTTTTTGGTTGAAGATCTAGCATTTCCTTTAAAAACGAATCTTATGCCAGCATATCCCGGAAGATTTTCAACTATCGTTTGATTTTATGAAAAATCATTCCAAGTGTATTCTATTAATTCTTCTTTGTTTTTTTTTAGATGGTGTTAGCTTGTGTGGTTCTACATAATTTTATTAAGTTGAATGACCAAGCAAATGCAACTTATTGCCCAACTAATTATGTGGACTATGAGGACAATTGTGGTAATATTGTACCTGGTAGATGGCGAGTTGATATTGTAAACGATTGCAGCAACGCCAGAAGCTTTTCATTTAAGAGACACAATCAAAACATATTTTATGAATGAAAGTGCAATCGCACTTAAAAGAAAAGTTAAATAAAAATCTGTTTTATAATTCATTTTAAAATGTTTTTATTAGCCTGCATTGATAATCAATAATGATCAGTCATAGAATACTTATGTAAATTTATATTTTCTACTCTGCCATCATTCAAACCAATAATTTGGCATTTACATAGGTATTCTATGATTTTCTTTTCTACTATGCCCTTTTTGGTGGTGCCCAAGCAACCTATTCGAACATCAACTCTTTTAGGTAAGTTGTGGTTACTCGATACATTCTAGTTCTCCGCCTTTTTCTCTATAAACGTTTTAAGGGCAGTCGTGCCCATTAAATGTTCCTCAAACATCTCAGTTACTTCCGGGGGTGTGGATATTCCTTCGAAATCGAAAACATCGATTTCACAAAATGTAGTTTCCACTTTTTCACCCACAACTACCGTATAATTTCCAGTAGTTCTGAAATATAAAATAAAAGTATTTAGAAAAATGATAAAATTGAACATATGTATTAAACTTACTCCCTGCGCTCGACAAAATCAGACAAAAAATACATCTCTTTATATAGATACCACTCGGGTTTTGAAATAAAGACGCTGCATGAAGACTTCTTTTCTTTTCATTTTTTCCCCTCTTATATTTATCCCTCAGGGTTTTCCACCTAGTGGTGCATTCAGTTTCTTAAAAAAATAAACATAAACAAATGAACTATGTATGTACATAGTTTATTAAAGTTTTTACGCGATATACCCAAAGCGTTACTAATTTTTTTTAAATCTCTCCTTTAAGAGCTGTATTCTTAGAGTTCTTGGAAAATTGGTTATATAAAAGTTCGTTTTCCCGAACAACATTTGTAATTTTTTCATTTAATGTAGTATCTGAGCTCATTTTAATATAAAAAATTAACATTTGCAATAGTTTAAACGAGTACAATAATCAGATAATTATGTATGTAGATTGGTTTCATGGTACGCCGTACAAACGCTGAAAAAGTTGAAATCGGTTGAACTTTTTCGTCGTTTAATTTCTGACGTCGTTGAGATTAACAGCTCTCATACAATTTCACACGATTCAACTTTTTACTGACAATTGACGACGTTTAGATAGCGTACACAACGTCGATATTAACTCCAGCATAAAGGCCTATTTAGCCGACCGTTGAAACCGTGGATGTAGTTGCAGTTCGAAATGGAAATGTACTTGCAAACCACAGACCATAACAGACTGGTAAGAGCGGCGCAGCTATATGAATAATCGGAATACTCTTCGAAAATGTGCAGTACCGCAAAAGAGAATTGAAGATAATTTTTATTTTGTTTTGACCTGTTTTTCTTTCGGTTACGTATTTTACTTTATGCCTGCTATTCGTAATTTTAAGCATAATATGTAGATCACAAAGTATACCAGAGATGTCAAAAGTGACAGTTCCGATTGTAAACAATTTTGAAGGACAGGCCGTTTTAGAAAGAGACAACAATAGTATGATTGTACAACGAATGTGATGATGTAAACAAACTAAAATAAAATTACATTTGCTTGAATTTGAAATTAAGATTATAATTTTTTCGTGAATTTGTGTAAATAATTGAAAAAACTAAAGATATTTTTAAAATAAAAGTAATATATTCGTTTTCTAAATAAAAATGTGTGTTATCAATAGAAGTGATTGCGGTATGGATGCTGTATTGCAAACCGTCAGCTCCTTTAGTATATTGGTATGCAATTCTATTAGCAGACGTTTTCTAAGACAACTTTCATGCGAATTTCATCTAACTAAACGTTTTAGTTCCATTCTGGAGTTGGTAATTAATGGACTATAATTAGCAGTTAACACCTAAAACGGGACAGTTATATTGATATTATTTCCAAGAGGAAATATTTGTAGGTTATATATAAAGTTTATCAGTGTTAATAAAAGATTGATTTAAATAAGTACATTTCTGTTCCGAAAACGATTTTATGTGTTCAGATTCACCAACTCGGGTGGATTGCACTGTGGTACGGACATTCTTGATGTTGACAAAATGCATTATGATCCGTCACCACATCATATAAAGATACGTGTGTATATGTCGCATTGGAAGATTCAGAATTGCCGTAATAAATTTAAGTGAAAAATAAAAAGTATTCAGTGTAAGTAGAAAAATAATAAAGCTTACTTTGATAAAAAGAAAATAAAATATATTTATATTTTAGAAAAACCAGTTGATAGCTTCCGCTACTATTTCATGCTATGCTAACTATGGGTGTAAACCACGAGTGATAAGTGTCGTAAGATGTTTTAAAAAGATAGTACAACGGAGAGCCAATTTTTAGATTGTCTATTCATATATACCTATAAACAAATGTACCTATATATACAAATGTAATAAATTGTGACTATATATTAGACTTGCAAAACGAACCAACTTTCTTATAAACGAAAGACATATTTTTAATATTTTTTTGCCAATGGCGCATTTATTATTGATATCATAATTTTCAAATAAAATGTATTTCCCTTTTTGGATTTTTGGTCCTGAGAAGAACCATTTTTTTAGAATAATCTACAGTTTTTATCGACATTTTCTGGTCGGAACAGCTTTAGCCATTGTGCACGTCTAAAAAGAGATATATTTAGTAAATTGTGGGGTTTATAACAACTGCGCTTTCCCCCTTAATATAGGAAAAACTAATTTAAAAAAAAGTTAAACATTTAAACTACAAAATTTTAAATTTGTGGTTTGGCACGGAGGTTTTTTATTTGCTTATGAAAATAAACAAACAAATTTGGTTTATACAGAAACGGCATGATTTGCATATTAATATGAAATTTTGAAAATTACCAATTTTTTTTTTTATAATAAATTTTAAATTCAAGCCATTGTTGTAATTTGTTTAATTATTTGGTTTATCATTTTTGAAATTATTTAATTAGTTACTGATAAATTTAGTGCAGGCGCCAGGCAAATTGCAGAAACACTCAATATATAAAACTATTAATAAGATTCCTAATTCCTTTTTTATAAATTACCTTTCTAGCTTACTTGGAAATAAGTGGACCCTATCTCCTGATAAGCATTCTTTAACACACTTTCGCCCTCTACAATATAAAGCAACCCATACACGATACGACCGTTGGCAAAACTTAGGCAGGTCGTAAGCAAGGTCGTAACGTAACGTATGAAGTTGTGTCTCGGTCGTATGAAAAATCAAAATTTTTTGATTTTTTGGCAGGTCGTGCCAACGCTTCGTATAGTTTGTGGGTCTGTCGTGCGAATTCGTATCTCATTCTCATTTTAAATTTTAAGGGAGAGAGACGTGTCGTCGGTTAATTTGGTTTTTGAGCGAAGAAAATAAAAGAAAGAAGTGTAAAAGAAAATAATAAAAAAAAGTAATTCAAAATCGAAGACAGCTCAAATGAAACTAGAGCACAGTTCTACGATGAATTATTTAATGATAGCCAATATTAGTAAATTATATAAGTTTTATTTTATTTTTTATATTTTTTATTTTTTTTTTTGTTTTTGAAAAATCTTTTAGATTAAAAAAATTTGAATGTCAATAAATGTTTAATTTACTTAAGGAGCTTTCAATTGTTTGATTGCTTCACAAAATTTAAGCCTAATTTGTTTTACTTCATGGCATGCGCGTTTATTATTTGTTGTTTCCAGCTGTAAATTTTTTACAAAATGAAGTCGTAAGAAGAGGTCTTATCGTATGTGGGCACAACACACTTGATTACTAAACGTCTTTTGCCGACGGTCGTATCGTGTATGGGTAGCATAACGAAAAAATACAAAAAACCACCCCCATTTAACAGTGGTATATTTCGTATTACATATTGTATGTAATACTTACATGCTATTTAAAACTAAATTTACTCCTTAACTCTTCTAAAATTAAACTTTGAATAAAATAAATAGTCAATAAAACTTAAAATTTAAAAAAAAATAAACATTTCAATAAATATACTTACTTAAAATCTACATATTATGCTTAAAATTACGAATAGCAGGCATAAAGTAAAATACGTAACCGACAGAAAATAAAGCAAAACAAAATATAAATTATCTTCTGTTCTCCTTTGCGGTACTGCACATTTTAGAAGAGTATTATTAATATAGCTGCGCCGCTCTTACCGGTCTGTTATGGTCTGAGGTACTACTTATAATATTAGAATTAATCTATTATATATATATATATCTAATATATTTAATACATCTAATATATAATATTAGAGTATTAAAACTATTAATATAGGTGTGCCGCCCTTACCCGTCTGTATAGTACTTCCGTTTTTTATAATCCTTTTCCTTTTGTAAACCTAAAGAAGATAACACCTTTATTCTTAATAAAAATTATATTTTAATAATAACCAAAGATCATAAGATTATTTCAATATGATCATATTCTTAAATAGTTTTGTGTTTTATTTCAAAATATAAGAAGAATTATTTCTATTTGGAACCAAATTTTTTACAAAACACATTTTTATTTAAGCACATTTTTTATGAAACAGATTACTTCAGCTTTTGTAGGTTAGCAGAACATAAAGCATTCTAACATAAATTGGTAAAATATATATGAGTATGGAAGTATATATTTACAAGTTGCAAAAATAATAAAAATGCACAAGAGAATATCTCTTTAGTAAAAAACAATTCAAACAAGTTTTTAATTCAAATTCAACAAGTTTTTATTCACTGCCAAAATTCGAAGTTACTCAGATGCAAACCTATTTAAATATTATGGTTAAATTCATTAAAATAATTTTAATTATTCAAAATAATCTTGTAACAAATAATCTAGTAAGGATTCACTTTTAGTAAATCTGAATTATTTTACAATATGGCCCCTTCTCTATCAGCTCTTTATTATGTTGTTAGAGAAGTATTCGTAGCTGCCCCTAGTTGAGTTATATTTTACAACAGGAAACACCTGATTTTGTAATTAATTTAATAATGGTCTTTAACCAGCAATGCCATTTTTACTTGATTTCTTAAAATAGTAGGATATCATTAACACATTTTCGTGAGAATGATAATTGTACGACTAAGTAGGATAATAAAACGAAGCCCTAAGAGATATAGATTTCACAATTTGTAAACCAATACCTTCATTAGGGAATTGTCTTATGTAAAAACCATACATTTTTAAATATTGACGATCCTAAAACAGGTGATTTTAACTCCATTCAACTTTAAAAATCAGGAATTTATGTTATTTTGAAGGCTATAAATGATATTTATTGTTTCGGTTATACATATATTAATTAGATCCTCTTTATTATTCCGCATAGATCATTCATACGGTTTATTCAACGCAGCAAATGACAAAACTTCCTAAAATAAAGAAAATAGTTGGTTATTTAAAAAGTAAAGAATTTCCCCACCATAATATGTATTAATGTGGTCTGTAAGAGATATAATAGCTACCACAGCATAACTCAAAAATCGCAAATGCGACAGCTCAAAAACGTTCAAGTCAGACGCTAGACCTGATTTTTTGAAGTGCGGTACAGATATATGTGTGCTTTTCTCTATGCAATGAGTTAGAAATAAAAGAATATACATTACACATTAGAAAATGTAAATTTGTAATGTAATTTTTTTTTATGTAGACATAAGACGAATAACTTAATTATAAGCTTACGTGCTAGGATAGGAGCTATAACTTCTATGGTCTTAAGCTCATACAGTTGAACATAAATGGTAAAATCAATTTATTTATTTATAATAAGTGATAAAGTTTACATTCTTTAAGGAACTCCAATAATAGAATTGAATTGTCTAATGCCGTATCTTGTAAAATATTAGTTATGTCTAGATTTTTGAAAATTTTTTCTCTTTGAATTTTTCGCATATTATAATTAAATATTTGATCGAAATATTTGATTTATTGCAAAATTTGCATACATTTGTCTGGTTCTTATCAAACAAATGACTGTGTGTTATCATAGTATGTCCTAATCTGACTCTAGTCAATACAACTTGGTCGCGTCTATTAAAATTGTTGTTTTGGTTTTTAAACATGTTGGTTATTCTCAATTTATTTGGATTTACTTCTTTATACAAATTTGACGAATTGTCCCAAACTTCGAATAGTTTTTGTGAGCAAGTATTTTTAATATGTTTTTTTATGCCCGCGAAATTATAGTTAGGTGTAGTTAGTAAAGGTGAAATTAACACATTTTTTGCTTCTTCATCTGCGTGTTCATTACCCGGTATTTGTACATGACCTGGGATCCAGATGAGTATTATTCTGGGGCTGTTAAAGATGTCTTTGTCTAATCATCTGAGGGTAATACTTGTTGTTGGAGGGGTTACTGATTGAGTCGATTGAGGCTAGTGAATCGGTGAATATTGCAAACTTACCACTTGTATTCTGCGCTTATTCTATAGCTTCATTGAACCGTCAGTGTAAATCATCGTAAAATTTTGCTTTTTCAATTCCTCCTTAATTTCGTGGAACATGATCCTATAAGTTTCCGCTGGAGTTTCGGTTTTATTATGTTTGCGAAGTGATGTTTATTACAGAATAGTTAAGATAGTGATTTGGTAATGTATCTTTTGTGAATTTATTGGAATTAATGGGAATTTCGCTGTTTTTACAAAAATCGAGTATTTTTTATAGAGCAGTAGAAATTTTGTACACTTTATTGGATTTAGTAACTTTTTTCAGAGATTTACAGATAGGGGAATTGTCGTTGAAAAGAATATATTTAGTTTGCTTGGCAATTTGAAGATCGACATTACTTGCGAAGGGTAAAAGGTTACATTCAAATTTCATGCTGTTCTTTTGAGTGGTTCTGAAAGCGCCAAGGGTTACCCTCATTGCAGTATTTATTTTATTGAGCGTGGATTTTGGACATCGTAGATATCCGTAAAGATATACACCGTAGTCAATTTTACTTTTGAGGATTGAATTTAGAATTGTTAAGAGTGTAGACGTACTGCAGTTAAATTTTTTGTTAGAAAGACACTTTATTATGTTATTAAGTTTATTGTTCAATTAAGGCATAATTTTTTTAATACGTGTGGTCCATCTGTAGTGTTTCTGAAAGCTTAGCCCAAGTATTTTAATGCTATAGACAGATGGAATCGGTAAGTTATTATAGATGAGAGTAGTTTTGCAGTTATGTTTCCTACATTTATGAAGATGTTTTGTTTTGCTTGAAGACAGCTCTGCACCCGAATACTGGCACCAGTCAGTAATTGTTTAGAGTACGTTTTCAATGTCAACTTCAATTCTTTTTTTATATTTTAGATTTTTAATCAAATAAAATCATCTGCGTAGTCTATTTCTTTACAGAGGGCTATGTTTTTTTGCGAGGCCGTTATACCCTATCAGAAATAGGATGACGGATAAAGGGGATCCCTGTGGGATACCGTTGTGCAATTTGTATGTGTCAGAGTAAGCTGAGTTAGATCTAACTTTGATTCTCCTATTTGTTCGGAAGTGTCTTACATAATTGTAAATTTTTGGACCGACCTTCCATTGTGATAATTGGTTTAAGATTGTGTGAATTCCTATTTTATCAAAAGCTTTACTGAAGTCAAGCGAAGTAATTGATAAATGACTTTTGTGTTCTAACTTTTGATTAATAATGTTATCTAAATATATTAGGGATTCTGACAGGGACTTGCCTTTTTTGAAACCTAGCTGATTTTTGTGGATAAGATCTTTGTTTAAGGTGAACCACCATAGGCGATCAGCGATAATACGGTCTAAAATTTTGGATAGACATGGGTTAAGTGAAATAGGTCTGTATGTATATAGGTCTATATGTATGTATGTATATAGGTGTATATAGGTCTGTATATCTGTTTTTTCTGTGTTTGGTTTAAGTATGGGTATTATAAAACTATTTTTGTAAATTTGGGGAAGATAGTTCTCAAAAATGCTGTTGTAAAAATTTGTAATTCTTTGTTTCATTTCCGTGAATAGGTTTCTTATTATAGGGTATGATATTTTGTCTATGCCGACAGTTTTCCTTTTTAGTTTACCTAGACCTGTAGCGAATTCATGAAACGTGATATCTTTTTCTATGATTTGGGCATGCTTGCACGGTTTTTTTGGTCATAGTTAATCGATAAAGTTTGTTGCTTGCTCAGTTGGAAGATATGATGGAAATTGGAATCCTTTGAGTCGTCTGACAATTGTTTTGCGAACAAATTTGCAATTGCCCTGTGATCAGTAACAGCGTATTCTTGTGGTGTAGGTGAAATACAATGTATATTAATTTTAGGTTTAAGTCCACAAAGACGGCGGATATTACCCCATACTTTTTCTGAACTGGAAGTTGGAGATATTTCAGAAGTGAATTCAGTAAGCGATTCTTTTTTTGAGGTCCTTAATTCTTTCTTGAAAAGGGCATTTGCTTTTTTGGTTTATCATATTTTCTATTGAGGTGTACTTTTTCAGTATATTTAGCTTGCGATTTTTGTCTTTTTTAAGCGCCTCAAGCCTTTTGTTCCACCACGGGACCTTGAATTTAGTATTGTGTATGCAATGAGGTATCGAGAAATTGGGACTTTTAAGGCAGATTTTCTGAATGTTAGCACCTTCTTTATTAATATTTTGACTTACTGGTAATTTGATTGAAAAATCTATTGATAACTGCTTGAACTTTGCCCAATTAGCTTTTTTTAAATTAAAGTTTGGCCGAAAGTTCCGATTCTTAGAATTATTACTCGTAAAAAGGGTAGTTAGGATGGGAAAATGGTCGCTTCCAAAAAGGTCATTTTCTATAATCCAACTGGAGTCTAGTTGTATTGTTGGGGATGCAAATGGAAAGTCTATATGTGTGAACGTATTATGTGTAGTATAATGAGTAGCAGAACCATTGTTTAAAAGTATAAAATTGGATTGAGTTATGTATTTATTGACTATGGAACCTTTTTTGTTATTGCTTGGGGAGCCCCATGCTGTATGCCAACAATTGAAGTCAACCGATATTAGACAGTTAGTATTTTTATCCACAATTGAGTCGTCTAAGTCCTTTAAACGTATTGTTTTAGTGGGAGAAACATAAATTGAGTATAATGTAAATTTCATTTTGGAAAAAATAATAAGAGCTGTTGTGTCGAAAACGTCTACTGTGTCAACTGGTTGATGGGAAATTGAATTATGGATTAGGATTGCGGATCCACCAAAAGAATTACTTGGCGAACTAGATACATATATTTGAAGTTATAAGGTACTGGAATGTCATTATTGGTTTTTAAATGAGTTTCTTGAAGGGTAACTAATTTCGGGTTATGTTTATTGATGAGCAGGATTAAGTGATTATAGTTATTTAAATAGCCTTTTATGTTCCACTGTATACTTTTAGGGCCATATATGAAATAGGGGAGATATAAAAAAGAGAAATTAGAAACTATTTTGTAGTAATTCATTACATTATTCATAAAAAGGTATAATCTTATGCTAAAGAAAGGTATATATTTATTTACTCATCGTTAGACTCGGCGTCATGGTCATTGTCGTCTTTCCTCTGGGCGGATGCCGAAAATTTTATCTTTTTGTCTTTCTCTTTGACTTTGAGTTCTTTTACCAGTCGTTTTGAAGTATTGCGGGGGACAATTTTGACTGCCAATTTATTTGTTGCTGATATTTGCTCTCTCTTTTGTGAATTTAATTTTTGACTTGATGGTGAGTTTGGGCTAGGAGGGGAGGATAAATTTTCTAGAGCACTAAATATTGTGCCTTTTATTTTTTTTTGTTCTTTCTGGTTTTTTTATGTCATTACTTTCCGTGGAAGATATGCTTTCAATTGAGTTATATGTGGTAATGTTTACAGCAGTTTCTGCAAATGATGTGGTATTGTGGTGTCTTTGCTTGTATATTGTATTGGCTGTTTTCGTATCGCATTTCTCATTTACTTGAATTGCCTGCATTTCTTTGTGTTTAAGGAAAATGGGGCATTTTTTATTTGTAGCACAATGGTTGGATTCGTCTCTATTTTCTTCAACGGAATTAATGCAGCTAGGTTTGTTGGAACAGCATGGGTTCTGTTCATCCGTATGACATTTGATACCGCAGTTAGAGCATATGCTAACATTTTTACAGAGCTTGGCTAGATGACCATAGCGTTTGCAATTTCAGCACATTAATGAAGGTGGTATATAAGGACGCAATCTTATTTTTTCGTATCCTACGACGATGTATTCGGGCATTTCAGGGGTCGCAAAAGTAAAAATAGTTAATCCAGTTGGTTTAAGTTTATCTGCTTCTTTTCTCATAATCTTTTTGACTTCTATGAGGTTTTGCGATTTTGCTTCATTAAGTGTTGTTTCTTCACTTTCATAAATAAGGGGTGTGAACTATATAACACCTTTTGAATAATTAAGGGCATTGTTTTCGTATACCTGGACTTTAATGTTTGGTGCAAAGGAAGTAATTTTTATAAGTTTTGAGGCTTGTTGTGAGTTTTTAGTTTTTATGAGCATATTTCCATTTGCTAGAGTTTTACAGGTCTCAACTTCACCGCATACACAATCAATAACTTTTTTTTTTAAATATGGAGACACATATTTAAAAAAATGGACAGTTGTATATAAATATATATATATATACATACATATACAACAACTGTCGCCGACAGTTGTATATTTTTATTATTGGGTTAGTGTTTTGTTAGTCCCTGTCCACATTGCAATTATGTTGCAGCAATTCTTGGTTGTTTTAGGTGAGAATGGTAAGAAGCTTGTCCATAGGTACAGAGTTTCATGTACTCTGCAATTACGTTTTGCTATGCAATTCTCACTAAGAACTAAAGAGAAGAAGGCATAAGAAATACAAAAATTTCAATACTAATGTGGACACTATTGCAACTTCAAAGCACAATTTCCAAAAATTGCATGCAATAATATTGCAATTGGACTAAATTGCAAATATCAATACTAAATTTTTAAAATGTCCAACTTTAATTATGTTATAACAACGTTAATTGAATTAGTGGAATCAAAACCTTGTATTTAGTCCCAATAATACAATAAAAATGAAATTCTGTGGGACAAAAGCTGAGAGGAAATATTTTCATTTATAGAAGACATATATTAAGAGTTAAGCCAAGCGGAGAAGAATAAGATTGGCAGGTTGTATTAAATATTATTTTATTTTGCCAAGGTAATTGTCCATCTGGATTAAAAAAAATTATTTGCAAAACATGTGCGTACACCTTGCCCAGTCTTATCAGTTTATTGTTGATCAACTTCTCATGCACTGCCTACTCCACTATTTAACTAATCAACTTTAAAAGCAAATCGGACAAGGTCGAAGAAACAATTAGATGATATAGAGCATGAAATCCTATCAGAACTGAAAAAAGGGAAACAATCAGATGAACCATATTCACATCAGCCTCGATGCAAATATGAAATGTTATTGTCTTCTGTTCCATATATACGACATATGACTGAAACAGAATTGGATGGATTTGCAAATAGGAGTTCTAAGAATAATAACAAAATTAAACAACAACGTGTTTCACCTCAAAACACTTTGCAACCGCAGCTTGTTGCTGTTCCGCTGCCTCCGCCTGCGGAGAGCCATTCAGATTCCTACCAAAGCTCGCTACTACTTTTGTTTGCCAACCGCCTCCTCTTTGTTTAAATCAGTTGGAACAACAGCAACAACTTACTGAAACATTTTTTGCAAATTAACAATAACTAGTTACCGAAACTTTGAGGCAAAGTATGTAGCTATCCTTGGCAATTTTTTTTATTGTTTTTTTTTTTGTTGACTTTAAAATGAATATAATCTTAAGTTTAAACGCACATATTTCCTAATATGTTGAATTACAATTAACACAACATGAAATAAAACCAAATAAAATTATCTCAAATGTTATAATGTTTACCTTATTGTTACACATTATAAATTTTGTGTCTTGCTTCTTGATATTATTATAAAATATAATCAAATGTAATTTTTGTTCATACGAAAATATTTAAAAACTTGTTTTGGTCATTAGCCAACTTCTCACACAGAGTGTAGAAGAAAGCTTTTAAACATCTCAGTCTTATAAGTGAACTAGCGTACCCTGTGCACACTTTGTACTGCATTGAAATAAAATTAATTGAAACACTACTAAAAATGAAACACATTTTTGTTGAAAAGAATGTGATTAATACTGATTTTATTGAAGTGCTCTATGATAAACAACGTTCTTCGTTTTCGAATCTGTATTGTTCGTGAATACATAGAGAACAGATGGCTTTCCAATGCGTGAACATGCAACATAAAGTTTTCCGTGTGAAACTATTTGATATTTTAAATTCACACCGAAAATTGCAAACGACTGGCCTTGTGATTTATTGATAGTCATTGCAAACGCAAGACGTACTGGAAACTGCAATCGCCTGAACTCGAATTGCATATCAGATGGTTTCACTGGTATTCGTGGTATCAATACATCTTCCCCTTTGAATTTTCAGGTTAAAATGGTCGCTTTAATCACATTTGCTATTAAATTTTTCACTACGAGTCTCGTACCATTACATAAACGCGGCTGGTTGATATTACGAAACATAATAATGGTCACACCAACTTTTAATTGTAGATTATGTTGGTTATCCAGGCAATTCCAAAGATTTCAAAAATTCAGTTGGATAGTGAACCATATTTTCTTCCTCATCAACCGTATCCAATCATTTGTACGAAACCAATTCGGCAGGAATCTTAGACTGTAAAACCATGTTCAATTCACTAGCGTCTTTGTTTTTCCCCGCTAAAATTGCCCTTTCATGTAACCAAATATGACATTTATACTCTTGTGCTATGCTTGGAAAAACACTTTCAATCAATTCTTCCTTGGTTATCAATCCATTTTCAACGACTGGAATAGCAGCATTTCCAATATTCAACAATTGCTTGGAAAATGTATTAGCAGATGGATCATTCTGCAACTGAACGCGAAAGTTAGTTGTTAACTTCATTGTTTCAACGTGTCTCCATAAATATAATGATTTTAAGCAAGCATTAATTTCATCAGCAGGTATTGACTTTATAATGGCAGGCAATGTTTGACGGATATAACCAGCCAATAGAATCAATGTGCCGCCAAATAACTCTGAATTACCTCGAAGATCTTTCAAAGTTCTATCCAAAGCTTCGACTGATTTCTTGTGTGCCATTGTACATTCATCCCAAATAATAATGGAGCATTGCTGCAACACTTTAGCTGTGGCAGATCCCTTTGATATATTATAGGTTGGAGTTTGTAATTCAATTGTAGTTTCAATGCCGAATGAGCCGTTCGACCACCATCTAACAAAATTGCAGCAATACCGGAAGAAGCTAATGCCAATCCAATTTTACTTTGGGCAAGTCTTGTTGCCAGTAACAATGAAATTAAAAAGATTTTTCCAGTTCCACACGGAGCATCCAGAAAATAAAATCCACCAACGCCAGTGGAAACAACTTGCATGATTTTATCATAAGCCGTTTTCTGTTCAGCATTAAATTTCGTTACATTTGAACAAATGCATTCAAATCGTTCCTATCGTACGGCTGCTCACGTTGAAATTCAAACTCGCGTACATCGTGCATTGATCGATTTGGAGATGGCATACCTACTTGTATTAATGCCTTATTTGCAATTGCTAAACATAAATCCTCAATTTGAATTAAAGCTTCATTGTAAATTTCTGGTGTATATTCCATATCTAGATTACCACGTATTTGACGAACTCGATACAAAATATCTTCAGATAAATAATTCTGATATTTAATCCACAATTCGTGAGGATTCGATGGAAAATATGTTGGCAGAATTATTGCAAATAAAACACGTATTTGATGTGGATGGGCCGAAACAGCTGTATCAGGAAGAGTTTGATTCAATGCGTATCACTTTCCAAAAAATTAAATTTTTGACATGCTTCACGATACGACGCACACAATGCTCCATCTACTGTTCCTAATGATTGAAATGATTTTGGATCACGAACATTTACTAAAAGCAATCGCAAATAATAAAATTCGGCATTATTTGGATGAACGTACATAACTAACAAACCAAAAGAGATACAGATGTTACGTATATATAAGAACCACCGCATAAGGCTAACATCAGTTGCATACGGTTTTTACAACTTTATTTTATATATATAGATATTGCAAATTAAAGTTAATAATTCAAATTATAACACGAAGTAAATTAAATAATATTTTCGACTGTTTTACTGCTTCCACGACCGAGTGGCGGCTTATTCCAACTTCCACTTCTCCCTCTTACTACTTCTTGGCAACCGCCTCAAGACGAAAGAACGGCTGCTCAATGGCAACTGAACGACTGTGTAATGACGAATGAACGAATGTATAATAGGAACTGAATGACTGTAGTGGAGTTGTGTTAAATTTACACTCGGTCCTCCTGCTCTTCGTCATCTGATTCGGATTGTATTGCCATTGTAGCTCCACAATTTCTTGTTTTCGAAACTGCTGCCGTTTTGTGTAAACTGTAGCGCTCATGGCTTTTGACCAATTTCTTACCGGTGGCGAATTGTGTCCATTTAATGGACATCAAATGACGTACTGCGTAGTATTTCTTGTAGTTTGTTTGAGTTTTCACGATTTCAAGTTTAGCGTGTTCTCGCAAGCTTTGCCTTTCCTCTTCGAAGTTTTGTTGTATCTAGGACAACATTGCCTTAACTACTTGATTGTTAATATCATTTTTCATCGGATTAACAAGCGTGAGTTCGAAAGGCGACGTTTTTGTAGAGTTGTGGAAAGAGGAATAATCGAATTTTTCATTATATATATAGATGTATAAACAGCTGCATTTGCTTGTTTCGTTTTTTTCGCCTTAAATATAACAAATAAAGCAAATGTTACTTGCGGCACTTATAAGTATATCTTTAATTAAAATTTTATATTTAAAGCAACAAAAAATCATTTAAAACTGAAAAATATTAGAATATGATAACCAATAAACATATATGTATAACCGTAAATGCAGTGATACCAAAATCTATGCTGAAAATAGATTGGAGAAAATAAGGGTGATTTTGCATTCAAACTAGACCCAGAAGATTCTTCTTCAATAGCTAATAATTTATTTTCGATTTAGATGGTTCATTGAAGATTGAATTTTCCACGGAATAACATGAATAATATCAGAGTTCTTTTGGAAACTGAATGAATAAAATAAAGTTTATTTTAGAGTTCTAACTCGGAAATCCACTTTTCAATTATGTCTTTTTTATTAAAAATTTGCAGCTTAAATACTACTTAAATCTAAGCAATTTCCAGTTATTGAGGTTTTCTTATCATAATGCAACCCATACACGATACAACCGTTGGTACAACTTGAGCAGGTTGTAATCAAGATTGTAACGTGTGTGGGCTTGTTGTATGAAGTTGTGTCTCGGTTGTATGAAAAATAAAAATTTTTTGATTTTTTGGCCAGTTGTGCCAACGCGTTGCAACGTTTGTGGGTTAGTCATGCAACCTCGTACATCATTCTCATTTTAAATTTTGCGAGTGAAAGACGTGTCATCGGTTAATTTGGTTTTTGAAAGCAAAGAAAATAACCGGAATAGTAATTAAAAATGGAAGACACAGCTGAAATGCGTGATTTCATAGAGTTTTATAAACGTTTACCGGAACTGTGGAATAATAAAAACGAAAATTACAAAAATAAAAACATTCGAAATAAAAGCTGCAATAAACTGTTCATAGAATACAGAAAAATTAAAAATGATTGCACCCTTGAGTAACTTAAAAAATAAATCGCTAACATGCATATTTGCTGTCGCCGCGTGTTTTCGACAGGAATGAGCACTTCTGCTGATTTCAGTGTAAGTGCTCACTTTGGCGACACTGTGGATCTTCGCCGCAGCACGCTGACTTTTCACCTCAGCGGCGACTAGTCGGCAGTGTAAAAACGCACGCGAAAGTAAAGCTGCCACGGGATAAATGTTGGAGTTAAAGTCAACGTCGCAAACGCCGTCTGAACGTCGTCAACTGTCAAAAAAAGTTGAAACGTATGAAATTGTATGAGAGCTGTTAATCTCAACGACGTTTGAAATTTAACGCTGAAAAGTTCAATTTATTTCAACTTTTTCAGCGTTTGTACGGCGTTCAATGAAATGTAAAGCAATATATATAAATAATTATCTGATTTTTGCTGTTTTTTAAGTTAAAATGAGCTCGGATAGTACATTAAATGAAAAAATTATAAATGCTGATCGCGAAAACGAACAATTGAGAGTTCAATTTATTAATATTGATATAAAATGGGGGGTAAAATTTGGTATATTTTTATACTAAAAATTTATAAATATTTTATTTTAAATTATAAAATTTGAGAGTTCAATTATTAAAATTGATATTATAGGGGGATAATATTTTATTTTTTTTATAGGGAGATATTATCAAATTTTAATTATTAATATAAATTAACTTTTAGTTACTAATTTTAATTATTATATTTATTAATAATTGATTATTTATTTATTTAAATATTTTATTTTAAATTATAAAAATTGAGAGTTCAATTTATTAATATTGATATTATAGGGGGATAATATATATAATAATTAAAATTTGGCATATCTCCCTATAAAAACAAATATATTTAAATATTAAAAAATATTTATATAACAAATTTTCCAAGAACTATAAGAATACAGCTCTTAAAGGAGAGATTTGGAAAAAAATAAGTAATAAGTATTTAATTATAAATATTTCAGTAAATAAATTTTCAAATTAGCAGTTTATATTTAAACGTCTGTACGCCGTTGACATTAACAGCAAAATGAAATTAAAAGTCGAACATCACACTTTCAGCGTTCAGACGGCGTTTGCGACGTCCGCATTAATGCTACCCATATACGATACGACCGTTGGCAAAACTCGCTTAGTAATCAAGTCGTGTGTTGTGCCCACATACGATAAGACCTCTTCTTACGACTTCATTTTGCAAAAAATTTACAGCTGGAAACAACAAATAATAAACACGCATGCCATGAAGCAAAACAAATTAGGCTTAAATTTTGTGAAGCAATAAAACAATTGAAAGCTCTTTAAATAAATTAAATATTTATTGACATTAAAATTTTTATAATCTAAAAGATTTTTCAAAAATAAAAAAAAATAAAATAAAACTTATATAATTTACTAATATTGGCTATCATTAAATAATTCATCGTAGAAATGTGCTCTAGTTTCATTTGAGCTGTGTCTTCCATTTTGAATTACCTTTTTTATTATTTTCTTTTACACTTCTTCCTTTTATTTTCTTCGCTCAAAAACCAAATTAACCGACGACACGTCTCTCTCCCTCAAAATTTAAAATGAGAATGAGGTTCGAAGTCGCATGACTGACCCACAAACTATACAACGCGTTGGCACGACGTGCCGAAAAATCAAAAAATTTTGATTTTTCATACGACCGAGACACGACTTTACACGACAGGACCACTAACGTTACGACCTGCCGAAGTTTTGCCAACGGTTGCATCGTGTATGGGTAGCATAACTCCAGCAAAAAGGAGCAGACAGCGATCGGAAACATTCATTACTCAATCAAGAGGCCGACATCTTTATTATTATTCAATCAATCATCGATCATTCTCTAAAGATTCAACAGTGAAAGTGAAGTTCAGTAGGATTATTCTGAATTGCGATGCAATAATCAATGCGATGCGATAAAGAATTGCGATGCAATAGTAAATTCGTATTCTGCAACACATTCGCAATCGCAATCGCATTTTATTTTAATTCGCGGCAACAGCTGCCAAAATTAACAACGCTGGTACCAGTAAACTTACAAAAGAAAAACAAATTTGCGGTTACAAAATAAATATCTGAATTAAATAAAATAAAAATTAAGAAAAAGTAAAATAAATTTCTGAATTAAATAAAATAAAAGTTAAAAAAAATAAAAAAAATTTGTCTTTTTCCTTTTGTTATCAAAAATGGATTCTGTTGCTCTATGGATTTATGATGAAGAGGAGCATGAGCAAAATGAAAGGGTGCAGAAAAGAATACTTAGAAGCAAATCGGATATTCTAAGTTTGAATGTGAAAAGGTAATTTATTTTGTAGCATTAAAAACAATTAATTATGAAAAACATTTCTATTCCAGTTTTGTAAAAAATTTTAGATTGACCCAAGAGGCATTTTTTACGTTTAGTACTAGTAATAACAATTACATAAACATTGCTAGAAATATAAGAGATGAAATAAAAAACAATATAATTTAAAAACTAACCGTCTTCTTTTTATTTAGAACCTTAAAGGTGCTTCTTTGGTTATATATTTCATTCATTTTGCTAAAAAAAAAACTTAAAAAAAAATTAATTAATTTAAATAAATGAACAAAATGTAAGTAAAAAATACATTTTTGTGCTTTGCGGTTGCTGTTTGGCTGCCGAATAAATTTTGCGATTATCGCATGTATCTGACATTAGCATTCGCAATACAGAATACCAAATTGCCACATTTTCGCATTTGAAATGCGAATAAAAAGAGTACTATGCGATAATCGCAATACCGAATACCAATTGTTCGCATTTGCAGGTTTTCGCATCGCATTGACAATTGCATCGCAATTCGGAATAACCCTACAGGGTGCAATTGCATGGTTTAAAATATCACAAATTAAAATCTAAGAAATAGTGTATGCAAATGAAAATTTGTCTTGTTAATAATAATAAATAGAAGGAAGAGTGGAAGAAATTAATACTATAATTACTAAGCATAAAAAGACAATAATTTGCCAGCAAGCTTTAGACGAAACTTGCTGGTCCCACACGTCAACATCAACCAACCAAATCATCCCAATCTGCGTTGTTTCCGGTCCGCCACGGCAGACACCAAACGGACCAGTCGGAAACATTTTTGGTCCTTCGAGCCGGATTTTTACCTCCTGCACGGACGGTTCTGTCGTCCTACGGAACCAGACCGTCCCAACCCTCAGAGTTTCTGGTCCGCAACGCCTCAAAAACCCGACGGACAGCGCAAACATTTTTGGTCCTTCGAGACGGATCCATCCTAGGAGACAGGCCCCTCGGCAGGATTTAAGTAAGTTTTTTCGTTCCGCATTTCCTTTCCTTTTGTTTGGTACGTTGTATTTTTACTATGTTAAAATTTAATTTATTAAAATTTAATTTATTTTACTTTATTTAAAAAAAAATATATTGCAATTACCGCCTTTTACAAGGCAATCGTTTTTGCTTGGGAATATATATATATTTTAAATACTCATTGCGGAAACGTTTCTTCTCCCGTTATTAGAAGCATTCTTGTGCAGTTATTTAACGGGGACTTAGCAACGGTATCGCGAACGGTTTTCTCCCGTGAGAAATACCGACATTTTTTCCGTACCATAAACGGTTCTTCTCCCATTATTATAACCGCACTTGGGCAGTTATTTAAACGGAAACACAAGTGCAAAGCATTTTTTACAAATCTTTGAAAAAGTGTCTAACATTTTATATATGAACAAGTATGAACAAACTTCTCCATTTGCTCGTACTTATTTAAAAACAGAACATTTTTTATTAAACATATTTTTTCTTTTGGTGTTCAAATTCAATTAAAAAAAAAAAAATTTTAGAAATTTTATTTAAGAAACATACATAGTTTTTTGGTTTACATAAAACTAAATTTAGCATAATTAATTTGTACACAGTAATTCTTACCATGAAAATATCATTCGAATGAAGAAATCATTTTAATCCGTAAATGTCAAATCGAAACAGATATTTTAGTGATTTTTTCCAAAATCCAAAAAAAGGAATGGAATAAATCGAAATCTAATAGATTATAAAGAAAAGAATAAAATAAATTTGCTAAAAATTTTTTTTTTGGAAACTTAAGAAATAGAGGAATTTAAATAAAATATTCATATAACCGTAAACATGTTATGTTAGTGTTTGTGTTTAGTAACTCTTTAATCTTATATATAAAAATATTATGTATTTATTTATTTTTTTGATATTTCGATTTAACGCTGTGTAACATCCCAACAATATAATACGCAAACCTAAAATATCTAATCTTTTTTTTAAAAAAAAAACCTTTTTTTAAATACAAATATTTATATTTAATCCAACAAAAATTAATTATATAAAAAACCCAAAATAGATACACAATTGAAAATAACCAATCCCTCATATACCTAGCGATCATTTCAGTGTATTTATTTCCAAAGAAAAAATCTCTACATACATATGTACACATGTATGTACTACATTTGTTTTATTGAAAAAAAAATGTGTAACAATATTGTGCTAGCTTATAGTGCTTTCACACGATGTCTTTTTTGACGTAGAAAATTGCAAGACTTTTTTAGTTTGATGGTTAGCGGGTATGAGAAGCAAGAGGGGTAGAAAAAAAGACACGATTTCTGTTTTTCATGTTTTTTTCATACATTTCTCTTTATGCTTATTTCGTTTTTTCTTGTTACACTTTATTCTTATTCGTACGTGGTAAATTTAACTGCGATGACGGAGTAAAATAAAAATTTGTTATGAAAAATTGAATGCAATGTATTAAAAATTAAGAATTTTAAAAATTACGTGCATATTTCTTGCTCAGCTGCAGAGAGAGAAAAAAGGAATTATTACCTGCTCGCACAAGTAAAGTTATACGTACTTGTGTGCGCACTCATTTTGGTTTTTTTTTGGTTTTTTGTATACTGTGACCTAGGTCAGTAACCTTTGAGTTTGGCTGCAGTTATTTGACACACATTCGGTGTTACAATAACAAATCAACTTCTTTGAAAGTTTCTTGTTACGAGGCCAGTGGAAAAAGTAACTTCGGCTGGCTGTTATTTATTTGCTGCTTTCAAGAAGCCAAAGACAACGAAAATACTGATTGTATGACGGTTGATACAATTGATATTTTCCTTAATTTTGTTAAATATTCTTTAATTTTTGTTAAGCTAAATAAAGGTTCAACAAGAAAAAAAAATAAAATAGTTTTCTTCTACTTCCTTTGCCTTTAATATCCAGTTTTTAAAAAAACATCAATTTTGGCTGGTTGGCTTTACTCGAATTAAAGTATAATTTTTTTTCTCACTTATACAATTGTAATATTAATTAAGTCAATAAATTTCCGCATAAGTCCCCATCACAATATAAATAATTCTACATAATGGAGTCTCTCAAGAAGATGATCCGGTCATCCGACCAAGTAAAACAATTTGCAGAATATTTTGACCAGTTGGAGGTAACCTCGTTGTCATCGGCCAGTATCACGGCGCATCGAGAAGAGATTGCTACTCTGTGGGGGCATTCAAGGCCCTGCATGCAGATATAACGGAAGGGGCGATCGATCCGACTGACCTGGAGTCGATACAGAGATGCTACTTCGCCACTTACGGGAGTTACCATCGTGTGGTAGCCAAAGTTGGTGGTTTGCTGGCATCCGCCACCCTCGAGTAGCTCACGCCGATCGGAGCCCGCGTATCACCCAGCCACCATGTGATACCGATACGTTCCACGGTGATTACAAATCGTAACCGACATTTAGAGACATGTTCACCGCATTATATCGGGACAATGATAACCTCTCCCCCGTAGAGAAGATGTGTCATTTGTTAAAGAAGACACAAGGAGAGGCGCGTGATTTATTCCGCACTTGCCCGATCACTAATGACGGTTTTGAGATGGGGTGGAGTCATGTCATAAATCGCTACGAGAATAAAAGGGTCCTGGTCAACGCCCAACTAAAGGGCCTCTTCAATATGACGCCAATTACTAAGGAGACGGGACCTAATATACGGCGACTGCAGCGCATTATCAATGACTGCATCACCAATTTAAATCTTCTGAAGATCGATACCAAAACGTGGGACCCCATCTTCATTTACATCTACTCCACGTGTCTTCCGGGCACTACCCTCAACTTGTGGGAGCAATTCTTACACCACTCCCTCGAGCTGCCTACCTGGGCTCAGCTCGATGCATTTCTAACAGCCCGGTTCCAGACCCTGGAATCTGTGGCTGACATCAGGTCCATCTTCACGGCCCCTGTGCGAGGACCCTCCGTCAAGACATCGATCAGCCCACGAGAAGGAAAACAATTAGGGCCAGGACTACACTCGTTTAATACCACGGTCGTCCATCCCCTATCCCATGCCCTGCGGCTCTGCCCGGCATTTCTGAGGATGTCCGTCGACGACCGATACAAGGGAGAACCGGTGTAAACATCATTCTCTACTCCATAGAGCGACCCCATCCAGATCTGTCCACCCGAGTTGGGCGGCGCCTCTCCAACCAGGACACATCAACCGATGGATGGTCGCACCCCTAAAGGCCATTTCGCAACGCGATACACGAGGGCTTCCGACAACCGCTGGCACTACTTCGAGTCCAGACACGCCTGTTGAGGCATACCCCCAGAACTATTCTACCCAGCTTCCATTATTCTCGGGACGGCTCTCGTAGACATCTATAGCGGCGATTTAAAATGTACGGTCCGTGCTCTAGTCGACTCCGCCTCGGAGACCACTTTCATCACGCCAAGCTGCAATCCAAATTGGAAATTCCGCAACGTCTCCGACACGCGGAAGTCCGGGGCCTGAATGATTCGCAGTGTGCCAAGTCCCATCATACGTCTCGGGTCTCTCATCGACAGCGCGTTCAACACCGAGGTCGATGCCCTGGTAGTAAAACGGCTGACGGGCCAGCTGCCAAGCTACCCCCCCCCCTAAATCAAAATACGAGTCTCGCGGGCTTACCACTGGCTGATCCCTCCCGGACCAGCAAGGTCGACATTGACCTACTTCTAGGTGGTGACGTCTACTCGAAGATTCTCCGAGATGGGGTAAGATGGGATCACGACCAAACCCTGGTCGCGCAACAAACCGTCTTTGGCTGGATACTGACCGGTCATGTTGCAAGCAATCCATGCCGACAAACGGTCCAGTAATTTCTATCTCACGTCTCTATTTCCGAGCACCTACCACAGGTCTGGGAAATCGAGAACCACCCCAAAAAAGCGAGACCGACTCCCGAGGATTCTTACTGAGAGCGCCTATACCAGGCCTCGATGGATCGCAACAGCGATAAACGGTTCGTAGTCTCCCTACCGTGCAAAAGCGATGATCGTAGCATACTGAACGTTTCCGAATCTAGGCATATCGCTGTCTCCCAGTTCCTCCGGAACGAGACCCAGTTAGGGAAGAACCTTCCGCCCAGAGCGCATACGACAGCGCCACTGGGCGCGGAGCAGAGAGTTCGCGTCGCAGAAATATGCACAAGTACCGGCGTCGCTCCACGACCCATCGTCAAACTGGACCTCTTAACCCGCTCCTCCACAACTCGACCGTAAAACCATTTATTCCTTCTTTCAGCTTAGATCCCAACAAGCCAGTCACAACGAAGACCGAATTGCCGTCTCCCGCAATATCCATCTGCCCCTTCTACCAAGAGAACTATCCGCTGCGCAAGTGCCCACGCTTCCAGAATGGCACCGTGCAGCAAAGGCTGAAGATTGTCCAAACGGAGGGTCACAGTGAAAACTGCTCATTCTCCTGCCACCGGGTGTCGAGATGTCTAAGCGTTGTCCAGTGTAAGTTGTGCGGTATTCGTCACCACACGTTGCTCCACAACGTGTCTAGATGGAAGATAACGATGGTCGAACCTCAGACGGAGAACGCCGTCACATTATCGCTGTCGCCACCATATCACGGTTTCAAATATAATGGTGTTGGAAATGCAGCTGCTTTAGCAGCCGCTGCCGCTGCCGCTGGTTTCGGTAGCACAGTTACTCCTACACACTCATCAAACCCATTAGCCCATACAAGTTCAAGGTTTCATCCCATGGCAAATAATAGCTTACATAGCTTGCAACATTCAGCAAGAGCAATAAAAGTATCAGGTTTAGTCCCTGCATCAGCTGCACTGCCTCATCAAACAAAGGATGGAAATGCTACCGATCCCTACTGTCGCCCGGTCGAAGGTTCAGCCTGGTGTCGCCGGACTCCGTCCGCGACTGGATCGCGTTTGGGCCCTACTTCATATTTATATTCCCCTTATTAATTACCGTTATCCATTCTAGATTACCAGATTTCCGTGGCCTCCTCAGTGTCAACCCCCTCTGAAGAACAACTGGACCACCAAGCTGACCTCGCAGGACTCCGTCCTCGAGGGAGTGGTTTTACCTTATACCTCCGCCATCTCGATCATCTCTTTGACCTACTGAAGTTTGTTGCTAATTATGCTATATAGCAAGGGGGCCGAGATGTTTACGCCAGGAATGAGCACTTCTGCTGTTCTCAGCGGAAGTGCTCACTTTGGCGACACTGTCGATCTTCGCCGCAACGCGCTGACTTTTCACCGCAGCGGCGACTTGTCGGCAGTGTAAAAACGTCCACGAAGGTAAAGCCACCACGGGATAAAAGGAGCAGACAGCGATCGGAAACATTCATTACTCAATCAATACTCAAGAGGCAGACATCTATCATTATTCAATCAATCATCGATCATTCTCTAAATATTCAACAGTGAAAGTGAAGTTCAGGGTGCAATTGCATGGTTTAAAATATCACAAATTAAAATCCAAGAAATAGTGTATGCAAATGAAAATTTGTCTTGTTAATAATAATAAATAAAAGGAAGAGTGGAAAAAATTAATACTATAATTACTAAGCATAAAAAGACAATAATTTGCCAGCAAGCTTTAAACGAAACTTGCGGGTCCCACACGTCAACATCAACCAACCAAATCATCCCAATCTGCGTTGTTTCCGGTCCGCCATGGCAGACACCAAACGGACCAGTCGGAAACATTTTTGGTCCTTCGAGCCGGATTTTTACCTCCTACACCGACGGTGCTGTCGTCCTACGGAACCAGACCGTCCCAACCCTCGCAGTTTCCGGTCCGCCACGGTTCAAACAGCAGACGGACCGCGCAAACACCGCGAATTAAAAAAAGTGATAAAAAGCCAAAAGTCTGGATCTGGTGCCGATGACATATATGTGTCAAATTTGTGGTATTATGAAGTCTTTGATTTTTTACGGGACTTAGAAATGCCATTACCTGGTCGGTCCAACTTAAGTTTAGATGAAGATGAACAAAATGGTTCGATAAATATAGTAAGTAACGAAAACTGCAATTGGAAAATTGTATTTAGCAGCCGTAATTACAGTATATATTTTTTTTCGCTTCAGGGGAACACACAAAAGAAGGCATCATTAGACAATGCAAGATGCATTTTTTGAAAAAAGCTGCTGAACATTTAGAATCAGCATCAAAAAGACCAGCAGTCGAAGACGAAGCAACTGTATATGGTAATGGGTAGCCATTAATGTATCGGTAAATGAGTCCAACGCAACAATTATTTGCCAATCGAGCAATAGATGAAATTTTGGGGTTGGTTCGATTAAACCAATTGACCTTTAACACAGTGCATAGTGGCTTCAATGGATGTGCAATCAACACGCCGACTACTTCAAGAAGTACTCACATTTTTTTCAATGATGATTCTCTGCAATTCTTACAGACGACACAAGCTTCTGTTGCCAAGAAGCGTAAACGTATTGCCAAACGATCGCTGGCAGGAATTGACATCCTCATTATTTTGTCTTTTTGGATATATATGGAAACTTTAGACAAAAGGTCATAAAATATTTCGTCTGTCATGCGCATATAATTTTTGTAATTCTTTGGTTCATTTTCTCGCAATGTTTTCAACAGTTTGTTGTTCGAATATGTTTCTTTTTGTATAAGCCTCTCTTTTGACCACTTTCTCTTTTTTTGTACTTTTTTGGAGCTCTTCTTCTTTTTGCTCCAACGCTTCATCGATTAAAGCGCACACAATAACATCCGAGAACATCTTAATTCAACTAAATTGTTTGCAAAATGAAATTGTACGAAGAGGTTGTGTTGTCTGTGGGCACAACACACAACTTGATTACTAAGCAAGTTGTACCAACGGTTGTATCGTGTATAGGTTGCATAAGCAATAGAATAAAGTGACAATAATTTGGCAATATACGGAAACTATGCCATTAATTAAAGCCTAATTGGTTTTTCACGCTGAGTCCAATTCAAAACAGAATAACAATGTATAACAGTAACAAAGTATTCAATTGACCTTTCTCAAGAATTACAACGTTGTAGCCAAAGTGAGTTCGAATGCAAAGCGCTTTGTACTTCCGGAGTTATTTGCAAGACAGCAAGCGAATTTGGTACACAATCTCAAAGTGAATTGCTTTTGTGACCCATTGATATAATTATTCTATATCTTTAAAATATTTTGAAATTGCAGGTAGCCCAAAAAAATTTTGAGTAAATATTTGTTAAGTAGATTTTATTAAGATGCTGATACTTTGTATTTTTTTTAACAAAGTTGTTTTAGCGGATATTGCAAATAAATATTTGTAGCAGTAATTGTTCTTTTTTACATTTTATTTTTATTAGTGTTTACGCCTGAAATGAGCACTCCTGCTAAGCAGGGTCGCTCAACTTGACGACACTGTTTGTCTTCGCCGCAGTGCGCAGAGTTTTTCACCTCAGCAGTGACAAGTGTAATGGTGAGAGAGAAGTTTTAAGTCTGGGCGAAGGTAGAGCCATACGAACAATATAAAAAGGAAGAAATCGTCGTGAGAACGACACAGTGGAATTAAGTCTTTTAAAACAACTGCAGCCGAACTAAATCTTTTAAAACAACTAGAGTGGAATTAAGTTCTTTTAAACATCTACATTGGAATAAAGTCTTTATTGCTATTCATATTTTATATGAATATTCATATATTGCTATTCATATTTTGTCTTATGATAATAAAAGTGATAATAAAAAAAAACAAAATTGAAAATTATTGAGCTAAAGTAGAAATTGAAAGTTTTCTGTAAAATTCAAGGTGCCTTTCGAAATGCCACTGAAAATATATGTGTGTACAAAAAGTTACATATACTCGTCCATGTACATGCATAAAAATGCCTAACGCATACACAAACTTAACAATAATAAACAGACAAAAAAATATACGGCGAGTGTAAAAGGCTAGGTATCCAAAAACAATAATTTGCCAGCAAGCTTTCTCCGAAACTTGTGGTTCCTATTACTCAACATCTAGAAACTAACTACGACAGATCACGCCACAAAGGGACGGTGCTGTCATCTTACAGAACCAGATCATCGCAATACATGAGTTTCAGGTCCGCCACGGCACAAACCCAAATCGGGCAACGAAAACAATTAGTTTCACTAAAACTAGATTTAATATAATAATAGTAATTTAATATAAAAAATTATATATGTAGTAAAGAGTTACTTCCAAAGAATAAAAACAAAATTGCTTTTCTAAAAATGAATTAGAAACAGCATTTAATGCTTCTATCCCGTATAACTGTTTCTCTACTTTTAAAGGAATTGCCCAGAATGCTGAATTAATGTCGAGAGTTGAAAAGAATTTGCAATTTCTTGTCTTTACCATTAAATCTTCAATTAGTGGAAAAGGCTACGATTGAGGAATAACAATTTTGTTTAAATCTCTAAAATCAATGCACAACCTTGATCTTTTATTCTCTTCTTTTTTATATGCGAGGTTTACCGGAGCAGCGAATGGACTGTATGACTGTTCAATTAGACTTTTGTTTAGTAATTTTTGCAATTGGTTTCTTATTTCTTTTCTGTCCTCAATCGTGCATCTGTACGGGCGTTTGCAACAATATTTATCTACTGTTAAATCAATGTGAGCTTCGTACTCTCGCACAGTCCCGATATCATATTTATCCTTTTATATTTTTTTTATTTGTTTTTCAATTTCGGATTGCTGATCCACCTCTAAAAGGTTTGTTATTATTTCAAAATTATCCGTTATTATATGCCGGTTGAAATTTACATCATGTGGTTTATTCTCATTTTGTATATATTTTTCAGTATCTTCAATTACTGTACTATTTGTATTTTGTACGATCCTTAGATCGTCGCATTGAATTAATTTAAAATTTTTTATGCAATCCAGCCCTATTAAAAAGTCGTACTTAAAATTGACGTTATTCACAACAAAGACATCTGTTTCTTCTATATTATATATTTTTATTTTTAATGTAACCATGCCATTAGTTTTTCCCACACCATTAATAGTCCTCAAATTCTGCGTTTATTTATAATTTATTTTATTCTGTTTTATTTTCAAAAGTTTTGCGTTAATCAGAGACACATTAGATCCTGAATCATAAATAGCAGGTACTTCCAAATTGTCATTTAAAAGTATTTTGACTTGCATTAATGGCGGCACAATTAGTTTTTTTTTTGGTTATTTTCATCTAGTTCTACTTCCAGCTCTGAATTGTTAACAGTTTTGACTTCATTTTTTTCCCTAAACCAGCAGTTTGATTCTGGATGGTAACGTTCACCCCTTTTCTGTTCTCTACATATTTTGCATGGTTTTCTAATTTCAGCATATTTCGTTTTCTTTTCAGAATATCCTTTTTCTTTTTTTTCAGCTGTCCTTCGCACCAGATGCTCTAAACCTTTGAGCTCATTAAAAAGATCATTAATTTCCGTTAAATTATTCCAGCCTATTCTATCGCATATAAAATTTGGTAGCCCAATGGCAATCAAATCTATCAAAATTTTCTTATCAAGCGATTTGTTTACCTCCAGTAACGTCCTTTCCTTTTTTAAAGCATAGTCAAGCAGATATCCATTGACATATTTATACTCGATAGCATATCTTACAGGAGTCCATCCTTTGTCTGCATATGACTCACAAAAAATCTTTTTCCACTGTTCCCAATCAGAATTTATTGTATATTTGATAAGCATTGAACTGTACCAGTCAATACAAGACCCTTCCAGAAATAATCTTAGTATTTCAATTTTATCTATATCTTGGTCTATTTTCAACCGAAAGCATTCGCTTTCAAATACTTCCATTCATTGTAAAACATTTGCATTTTTTCCTGTAAATATTGCAATAACCATCTTATCTGAAATATTTTTTTGGTTTTGCTTATCAGATTTCTGTTCACTTGTTGTTGTATTTAATTTCTCAAAAATTTGTTGTAAAGTTTCTGTTGGAATTCTGGTTTCTGGAGTTTAGTTGTTTTCTTCTTTAGTATCATCCACCTGTTCTAATAAATAATTATTAAAATGCATATTTCCATCAGCATCTTTGTACATTTTCAGCGCTTCCTCATCCAAAGTAAACCATACTTTTCTTGAATTTCCTCTTCTGGTTAAGGTTGACTTTACCTTTTGGAAAGTAGGCAAGTTTTTTAGGTTTTCATGCAGTGAAATGTTTTGAAATTCATTTGGTATGACAAAAATCTCATTTTTATCAGTTTCTATAGAGGTTATGGTAATTACATTCGTTTTGTTGTCATTTGCTAATGCTTTTACAACAAACTCAAACTTCAGTTTTTCCACTTCAACGAAATGTCTGCGAAAATGCTGTTTTGTAGTAAAGAGTTACTTCCAAAGAATAAAAACAAAATTGCATTGAAACAGCATTTAATGCTTCTATCCCGTATAACTTTTTCTCTATTTTTAACTGCTCTACTCCGTATAACTGTGTTTTTGACAACACATATTTGACAGAGTATAGTTATATTAAAGAAAATAGAGGCACAAGTGATGCCACAGGTACATTTTCTTTACATATATAATATATATTATATTATATAGATTACATTAGAATAAATTATTAAAAAATTATTAAAGAATTGCTATGTGTAAAAAACAAAAGCACTTATTTCAGTACAAAGAGAATATTGTAAGGGTAATATTCGTAAAATATATTATGCATTCTATATATATTTTTTCAGTTGTCTGGGGACAAAATCATTTGGTGCCCTTGTGCATTGACAACATAACCTTTTTATGTGTTATCTGCGTAATACAAGACTAAATGCAAATTAAAAGCAATTAGAACAGAAACAGATGAACGAAAACTCGCTTGAAAACTGCTTTTCTACAAAGCAGAAAGTTCTAATTGCCTAAGCAGCCTTCAAGCAAGAACTTGCACATAATTAGAGAAAATTCTATTTTTTAATGAACAAATTCTCATTCAAAACTACTATTAATGAATTGGCAAACCTTGTCGGACTCCGTGGGAACTGGTGTAGTTTCTCTCTCCTATAGGGAAGCGCCTTATGCAACGAGGGCTTCTAAAAATAAAAAAAAATTTTGATAAATAATGTATACATACATAAATTAATAAAATAATAACCAGAATCGTATACTTACATGTTTTTCAGATCGCACACCGCTATGTAACACAATGAATGAATATTTCTGAAGAGCTTTGGATAAAATTGTTGCAGAAATAGAAAAATATTCCATATATCTTGCGACAATTTTATATAAAGTTCTTCAAAAATATTGAATTCTTATAATTTAAACAACATAAGACATGATAAATGTTGAAGATTAGCTATTATTCTCATACAAAGTTGGGACGTAAAATGTAGCATAAGGCCAAGTTTTATAGATGAATTAAAACATTGCTATATGTTTCTGGTTAATTTATGTTTACCTTGAAAGAACCTGCCATGAACACAACACATTGACAGAATAAAAATCCTTTAATAAATAAAGTTTATTAAGAGTGGTAGAGATGCGACATAAATTTGTTTGTAGGAATTGTGAAAACCCATTTAAAAATCCTTTAATGTACTACAAACTGAAATTTTTCTTCAAAGAAATCTTGAAACTTTTAAGGCTACTGTTTATTTTTTGTATCATTTGATAAGGTTTTTGCTATTCGAGGTTTATTGTTGTCGCATGCATCAGAAGCGGATATAATGAACGCAATTATTATACACATGATTTTACTAAAGTTTAAATTTAAAAGTATAAAAATTAAATTTCAATTCTAATAATGCACCCTCATTTGTAGCTTCCAATGTAAAGGTGAATTTCTCATATTGCAACAGCGTTCGGCATCAACTTGGTAGTTGTCCTTCCATTTTTCCGCTGTTAATTTCGGAACGTTTTAAATTTGCAAAGCTTAATGGATACGTATAAACTGTCTAGGAAAATATTTAGGATTCTCAAAACTCATGGTCCGGAACTTGCGAAATCGAATAGCAATTGGGTTGATTTCGTCAGCCAAGATATTGAAAAAGTTTCCATAAAGGTCGGTGAGGATGACGACACAAAAAGCCTTGGAATGATCTGGAATGATACCAAGGCTTTATTTTTGTATCACTACGAATTAAAAAAAGTAAGAAACCCAACATATTATGAATAGTAGCAAAAATTTTTGATTTGCTTGGTCTTTTAAGTCCTTTGACGTTCTTTGAAAAATTTTTCTTCAAGAGATGTGGATCCGAAACATCAGTTTCGATGATCCCCTTACACCAACGTTAGCAACTATGTGGCTGCAATTTAAAACAGACTTGGAAAATATTCATTGTATCAAAATACCTCGTTATCTATTAACACTAGAAAGTAAGCGTGGCGAAATACATAGATTCTCAGATGCATCGTATCTTTCTCAAATTAAAACACAGTCTTTACATCGTTTCTAACTGTGTGCGGTAGTTTACTTACTAGAATTTGTTCTACAATAAAATTGAAAATTTCTAAATTTTGCCTCCTCAGTTTTTTTTGTACAGATTCTAAAATTGTTTTGCAATGGCTAAATATTCATTCATCAATATTAAATTGTTTTGACACAAATGGTGCCTCGGAGTTACAGGATTAGCCCAAGATATAACGTTGGGGCAAGTTCCTGCATATACTGTATCACTTGGGGGCAGTGCTGCAGATCTAACCCAACTTGGCCCGCAACTATTCCAAACGAACCTATAGAAACTTCTGAGCGAAGAAAAACCAATGTGTTCAAAGGTTATTGAAGAATCAATTATAGAACAAATATCAAAATTATTGTACGTATAAATGAATTCGCATTCGCAATAGAGCCAAAGTTAATCTGCCTTTAATGAAAATTGACGGTAACACTTATGATATAATCTGAGTCGGTGGACAATTAATAAAAGCTCTCATAAGCGGAGCCTGATAAAATGCCACATAACATCAAAACGCAAGGTTTTGTTTCATCCGACCACGACCTCCACACTTTGGTGGGCTGTGGAAAGAGGTTGTTGAATCTGCAAAAAACTTTACTATTAAATAATGTTGCTCTTGCGCGGTTCACTTTCGAAAAACTTCAGGCATTAATAGCAGAAGAAGTGATAAATCTCGAACGATATCAAACAATCCTAACGGGGTTTAGCACTCAGGCTTGGTTATCATTTGCTCGAATGGTTCCCCGACTTGCATTTTGGAACTCTAAGAAGAATTAGAATGCAAATTTCGTTTTGCAAAAATCAATTTTTGGCATCTTCTGATCAAGTAATATCTTCAATCGCTACAACAACGTTCAAAATAGTTCAAATCACAGTAAGATATCAATGTTCGAGAATTAGTTATCATACACGAAGATACCTCACCGCCACAACATTGGCCAATCGCGCAAGTTACAAAAACTATTTCAGTCATCCACAAGGTGGCACCTTTGCGTAACTATAGTGCAACCCATACACAATACAACCGTTGGCACCTGTCCGGATGATTTTCTTTCTTCCACGGCTAGAAGTTCCAACGATCTTTTTCTGATTGACAATTCCCACCGATTCGTCATCTTTTTCATCAGTTTGGAATCCACAAAATTCTTCCATATCTTCATCTGATATTTCATTATGGTTTACTAAAGGGGTTGTGGCGTTGCCAACTATACGCTCATCTGCAACATTTTGTTTTCTTTTGTTGTTGTGGTCAATCGAAATAGTCAAATAATATTCGGCCTTTATTTTTTCATCCTTTGGTTGATTATTGTCAAAATCATTTTGTTCGAATAATACGCCTCTTCGTTCAACCACATTCCGATTAGTTTTGCTGTAAAGTCGATATGCCTTCGACACTTGTGAGTAGCCAACCGTTATATATTTTTCGCCTTTATTCTACCCATACACGATTCGACCGTTGGCAAAACTTGCTTAGTAATGAAGTTGTGTGTTATGCCCACTTACGATAAAACCTCTTAGTACAACTTCATTTTGCAAAAAATTTACAGCTGGAAACATCAAATAATAAACACGCATCCCATGAAGCAAAACAAACTAAAATTCAAATTTTTTTTAATCCAAAAGATTTTTCAAAAATAAAAAAAAACAAAAAAATAAAATAAAACTTATATAATTTACTAATATTGGCTATCATTAAATAATTCATCGTAGAACTGTGCTCTAGTTTCATTTGAGCTGTGTCTTCCATTTTGAATTACTTTTTTTATTATTTTCTTTTACACTTCTTTCTTTTATTTTCTTCGCTCAAAAACCAAATTAACCGACGACACGTCTCTCTCCCTCAAAATTTAAAATGAGAATGAGGTACGAATTCGCATGACTAACCCACAAACTATACAACGCGTTTGCACAACGTGCCAAAAAATCAAAAAATTTTGATTTTTCATACGACCGAGACACAACTTTATACAACAGGCCCACATACGTTACAACCTGCCGAAGTTTTGCCAACGGTCGAATCGTGTATGGGTTGCTTTATAATAAACGCATCGTCGTAATAATTGGGCATATAATAAAATACTGATGTATTTTTTAACTTCATTTACATGTACTATGTATCTTTATATTGTATTTAAAACTAAGGTAAGGTAAAACCCAGTACTTATATCAAATATTTATTTAATATTATACATTAGTTAAGCCCTTATTTCACTATCCCACCCAGTCGAACACTCATTCATAGGAAAGTAATATTATGGCGTTTTCTTTTCTACAAAAAAAGGCAACACTACCCGCAGGGCGGGCAATTTTGTGTTCTTTTCTCGAAAATGCGTTGCCCTGTGAAAGGGTTGCGTGTTCTTTTCTAAAAAATGTTGCCCTTTCGCAGTGCAAAAGGCATTGCACTTTTGCCCTAAACAAATCAACAGGGCAGAAATTGCCTTGTAAAACACATGCTTTTTATTCTTGTACAGCGTTACCAGAAAATGTTCAAAAAAAGTCTTTTGAGTTGAAAGAGTCAGAAAGTTAGATTTTAATAATTATTTTTATATTTTGTATCATATAAAACAAACAAAAGAACACTATGCGGCTGCTTATTTGTATGAGACATTAAAAAAAAAAATATTTGTTTTCTCAAGCAGATGAATTAGCAATCTGGCAACTGAACATTTTTGTATACACATTTCATAAAATATACAGAAAATGTTTGTTTATCAGCTGTAAAAAAAAAGGCATTGCACTTTTTTCTAATTTGTGTTCTTTTCTCGTTGTATAAAAAATTGCATTTTCACAGGGCGGGCAATGCATTTTAAAAAGGCACCTTTTCACAGGGCGACATTTTTAATGTAGAAAAGAAAACGCCATTATGTTATAGCCTTATACTTTATGAAATCAAATTAAAATGGCGTCTATGGGGTAACTTTTGGTGCCTTAAATGACATGGTCCTTGATTTTGATGATATATATATGCGCTTGGTAGGGCCAATTTATACACGGTTGATGTGAACACAATGAAGCCTTTAATTATACATTAAATGAACGGCAAACATCAATCGTGGCTGTAATATGAATCCAACTTTATTAGGTATGTTTAGACCGGATTTTAAAGGCGACGAACATTTTCTGCAGAAAAAAAAGGAATTAAACTTGAAATGCTTCGAAGCTTTGAGAAAAACGAGAAACGAAAAAATTAATGAGAAATTTATGCTGGCCGATAATATTCGTATTGACAAAAAAGACGTTGTTTTTTTACTTCACAAATAAAAATGTTTACAACTCCCTGCCATAATAAATATGATATTTATATAACATCCTTAACCATATGTATGCAAAAAAGATTAAAAAACAACACTTTTTTTTTATAAGAACAAAAACTTTTGTTATTGTTTTTGATTTCTGTGTGCATTTTGTAAACACAAAAAATCTAAACTCTCCTCGCTCGTTTTCATTTCCTTTGATTTCCTCACCAAATTCATGCAATATGTATATCTTTAGTTCCTTGCCACCTTAGTTAATTGCCATTGCAGAAGTAACCATTTATTTGTAAACAAGTTCAAAATTTCCTTATAAAATAGGTCTTATGTTGTCAATATGAATTCGCCTTATAAATCCTTATGGCGAATTTCTTCAGTCTTTTATTCAGTTTAAAATAAATTTTCACATTAGATACACAGCGTAAAGTATAACGAAGTGTAACCACAAATTGCGCTGTGCAACACTAAATAGGGGATGTATCTATTGAAAAACTTTAGGTTTTGGATTAAATTATAAATCAGATATTAATGTTTTAAGTTTTCTGCATAATACTTCATAATTTTAGTGAAAGCAAAAAGTTGATGCGCGATATAATTGCAAAACTGTTAAAAACTTCTCTTAATGTGAATATGTGCATATGTAATTTCAATAATTGTTCTTTGTGGTACAAATAAATATAAAAACAGAAGGAGAGCTACAGAAAACAATAATCTCCTATGTGCATACATATAAACAATTTTCAGCAGGCCAAAAAAGTTTTATATTATAATAAAAACATTGATGGTAAATGGAGCTGACAACTACTAGACAAAAATTTTAATTGTTTATATATGTACATATATATACGTATGTATATAAATTACTGGGTGTTGTCTGCAATTATCTAATTGGCATGCAGCTTTAAATCTTATAATAAAACATAATAGCTAAGTAAAAAATAAAGCATATAGCTTGTGCAAAGATAAACACATAAACGGTGCTAGATAAATGAATATTTGTGTGCTGAAAAAAAGAATTTGTAACTGTTCTCTCTCTTGTGTACAGATTTGACTGTGGTATTTGTTATTATTGAACTATTTGAACACGTAACTTAAAAAAGTAGCAGGTCATCTTTTCCAGAATCAATAAATACTTTATATATACAGATTCAAATTCCTTGAAGCATTTTTGCAAATTATTTCGTGGTAGGAAGCTTAAACATGGCTGAGGATGAAACCAGTGCATCAACAGCAGGAGGCTCTAGTCAGTCACTGCTGCAATCAAATAATGTGGTTTCCGCATCAATAGCACATTCTGATAGTTCTAATGCAGAAGTTATTCGAGGCCAAATATTTGAGGTTGGCCCACGTTATCGTCATTTAGCCTATATTGGTGAAGGTGCTTATGGTATGGTGGTGTAAGTATTGATTTTAAGTTACATATAGATACGGATGTTTGTATGGATGTTTATTGAATTTATATGCTATTTACTCTTAAGTTTTTAGCTATAAAATTCACGAAAAAATTTAAATAAATGGTGTTAATTCTACAACACTTATAGCAAACAAAACAATTAAAAAAATAAATTTGTTCCAATATATAATTGTGAGTGTATGTATGTATGTATATGTATAAAATATTTACAATGAAAACTATTTTCTGAGTCTAATGAAACCAGCAAAGGTCAGCTGCACCAACTCCACTGATTTTATCAATCTATTAAATAATTTAATTCAAAAAGTGAACTTCGATAACAATATGATAAATATTTAATAATTGGTGAATTAATTTTGCATTCTTAATAATTTTGTTGTTATCGGTATTTTATGTTATATATGTGCAATAGGAATCCATTTTTCCTCTCACTTCTCATAGCACTTCTCATTGTAAATAGATTTTTGGAACGTTGATTTCTTTTCCAACTGAAAATAGTGAGATTTAAACCAAATTAAACAGAGAAAACAATTACCAAAATACACACAACAAGTACATATATAGATAATTATTGACATAAAACTGAAAAATACGTCGACTTGCATTTGTTATTAATTTGGTTATTACGGATGGCAACTGTCTAAAAAGATTGGTTGCCTTTCATGCTAGGCAATCATTTTGCGATTATGTATGGCAACTTCAACAGGCAACTGATTTTTTCGTTGCCTTAGTGGTAGCATGCAATATTTTGTTGTGATTATGAATGGCAACTTTTTTTAGTTGAGTTGACAAAACTGTCAACTTCAGGCAACTGCTTATTAGCAGCGCAAAAGATATAAAGATAAATAGCTAGGAAGGCTGTTTTTTTAGGATAAGGCTTTTTTCAATGAATTATTTATTTATTTTTGTTTCTTTTTTTTATAAAATAATTGGTACGGAAAATGTACAATATTTAGTTTTTCTAATTGTCAAGAAGTTGAGGTATTTCAAGTACCTATTTTGAAGCCAAAAAATTTTTCTTTGTATCCCCCTGATTATGAATTGACAACCAATTTGTATAGTCTACTTTAAGACAACACAACTAAACTTATGTCCCCTATTATGGTTCACAATACTTAAATGTTGTGTTGTAGAGGAGACAACACAACACTTACAGTTTTTCTGATTATGGTTTACAACATCTAGATGTTGTGTATGTCACAGGGTTGTTCTTCAATGTTAGTGTACTTTCCTTAAAAAATGCATCTTTGAATGCACAAAACAGACAGTTGAAAACCAAATTAACACGTTTCAACAAATTAGCGCAAAGTGAAAATTTAAAAAAATTAGCAAAAGTATTTTTATTAATATACAAAGCATAAATAAGTAATATAAATATATGTAATATATTAAATACAATTATTAATATTGATATTATAGAGGGCTAATATTTTATTTTTTTTATAGGGATATATTACCAAATTTTAATTATTAATATAAATTAATTTTTCAATTATTAATATTGATATTATAGGGGGATAATATTTTATTTTTTTTTATAGGAACATAATACCAAATTTTAATTATTAATCAGGTATGAGATGGAAAACGATCGTTTTGAAAACGCAAATCAATTCTAAAAACCATATAGATGTGATGAATTTTGATTGGTTTCATATTCCAATTTTTGTTTCATTCCATTTTATTTTTAAAAGAAGGCTACAACAATACCTAAGAAATACTAGTTTGCATTTGTTTTAACGACAAATTCAAACATAAAAATTTACATTTTATAATTATTTTTAAATAAGTGTTTAAAATAAAAAAAAGGTAAATGGCGGTTGTTATAGCAGCAGCTTTAGTTATAATGGATGAAGAGCACAGAATTGAAAACATACAAAGAAAACAACTGCGGGATAAATCGAACCCTTTGGACCTTCCTGAAGATATGTAAGTAAAGTTTTTGATATTTTAAATATGTACATATTTTCTTTTACTATTTTTATATAGATTTATCAATGCTACCGACAAAATAAAGAAGGCTTTATAATGACTTTGAATTTAATTGGACAGAGCTTTATGAAGACATCAATACAACTTACACTGCAATTGGCGGCTGCTTTAAAATTTTTTGCAGAAGGCTCCTTCCAGAGATCTGTTGGAAATGATGCGCATATTTCAATGCATCAAACAACAGTTTCAAAACTACTGGCAACACTTCTACCTTGCTTAGACAAAAAACTGATTAAAATAAAATCAACAGATGAAGATTTGAAAACATCAATAAAGTTTTTTTATGAAAAGCATTGTATACCAGGTATTGTTGGATGCATAGACAGAACACACATTTCAATTAAAAGGTCAACCAATGAGGAATACCTTTACTTTAAAAGAAAGGGCTATTACAGCATAAATGCCATGATTGTAAGTATTTTGTTTTATTAGGTGGATACAATTTCGATTAAAATATTTATATTTAGATATGTGATTATAAAACAAATATTAAGAGTGCTGATGCCACAAGGCCTGGAGCAAGCCACGATTCATTTGTATGGAATATGAGCAAAGCTCGAAACTATTATAAATCCAGAATAGAAAATAGTAAAATAGGACCGTAGTTATTAGCTGATTCCGGATATGCCCTCGAAGCATTTGTTACGACGCCTTACAAGTCTCCAAACTCTATTAACCAGCAACCTCTTAATAGAAAACATGCCTCAGTAAGAAATGTGGAAAGGACCATTGAAGTATTAAAGAGTGGGCTTAGATGCCTGCTCGCACTCTTTGGTATTCACCATCAAAGGTTGTTCAAATTATTAATATCTGTTGTGCCTTGCATAATCTGTGTAACTTCTTAAAACTTGAAAGTGTTGCTGAAATTGCGCAAGAAATAGATGACGATGACATCGCAGCATATGAGGAAAATAATGAACAGGACTATGAAACTATTCAAGAGAATATCGTTGTAGTAAGAAATAATATTGCGAATAGTTTATCTTCACAATAAAAATATAAAACACTATTTTAAACACAAAACAATTCACTTATGTTAATGGTATAATAGTAACAAAAAAATTAATTCATTCCTACAAAAAAAGGTAAGCTTCAATCCAAAATATCCATATCTTCAAATCATTAAATTTAGTTTATTTGTCCATATTTATAAAAAAAAAAGTATTTTAAGCTACCTTTTTCCATCCAGTTAAATCATATATTGGCGGACCTAAACTATTCAGTTCCTTAATTAAATCCCGCCACAAATTCTCCACACCTATTTTATCACTTCGTGTGAATCCTCTGGCGAAATCCAAATGATTTTGCATTAATTCTATTAATGCATTTTCTTGTTTTGAATTTTTGTGCATTCCCCTTAAATACGTATAAAAAATTGTAAAATTTTTTAAAAAAAAAAACTACTTACATTTTGTAATATAAAAAAACAGACTATTGCCACAATCTTGATTTAAAAACGATTTTAAACTGATTCAATTGTTTTTCATCACATATCAAAACTATTGCCTTTTTCTTGAAACAAAATAGAATTTGAAATTAATAAGACAAAACGATTTTGCCAAATGCATCACATCTTTTATTGATTTTAAATCGTTTTTCATTACATACTTGAATATAAATTAATTTTTAGTTACTAATTTTAATTATTATATTTTATTAATAATTGATTATTTATTTATTTAAATATTTTAATATAATTAATATAAATGTATGTAATATAAATAAATAAGAAGTTACCAAAAATTTTAAATAATGGACACTAGCGTCAAGTTATTATTTGATAGAGTCATGAGGATACAAAGAAAACGGACGAATTCAAAAAGGAATTCTATAAAATAGAATAAAATAATAATAATAATATTAAAATTTAAAAATTTTGAAATAATAATAAATGTTTGACAGAACTGACAACACTTGAAAACAATTGTAAACCATAATCGCAATTTCAAAACTACAACATCAAATTTACAACTGTTGAAATGCACATTTTTACACTTTATTGCAAATAATTTTAAATACTTTGAATATTTTTTATAAACTCTACAACTTATCATTTTTATTCAAAATAATTTTTAATTTTAAGGAAGAAGAAATCAACAAAATTCATGTCAAACTCATAATTAAAGAGTCATATAAAATATAAGTGTAGAACTTGGAAGCAAAACTTTTGCTTTTATAACTGCCTCCAAATATTGAAGTATAGAATGCTCTAGGCTTGTGCAAAATATTGTTGTTCCACTCATTCCCCGCTTTGGCCGATCCACTGTGTTGAAATTGGTTTGATAGAGCTTTCGGATCACTGTCCGGATAGAAAACCAATTTGGCCAATATTTTAAATTAATCTGTACTTTGCTTCACATTTGTTTCAAAATGTACAAATATTGGAATCTATTAATTTTACAATTTATAAAATGATTGTTCCCTACCTCTGCAGTGGAAACACATCCGCTGACCATCAACGAAAGCGCTTGTAAAAACTATAACATTGACCCAAATATCTTGCGCAAGCTAATTACTAAACGCAACTGAAGAAAAACATGTAAATCCTATATGTGATACGTGATATTTATTTATTTATTTTATAAAAAACAGAGATTATAATCTAATAACGAAGTTAGGTTCTTGTAACAATAAGTACATTTAAAAGATATATGTATACTTTTATCGTATTGAATTGCCTTTTTTGTGTTAAGTTTTGTTATGCGACAAAGTGCAAAAAAAAAATTTTTTTTGTTTTTATATATCAATATTTATGTAAGCATTAAAAATTTTAACATGAATTTTTTGATCTCAAAGACAAATAATTTTTTTTTCATTTCTTATTTGCCATCCTTAATGTAAATTAGTGTAAACTGCTGACAAAATTTCTTGCGGGCTTCCTTATATGTATTTCGACATTTGATAAAACAAAGCGTTGCCAATTTTAATTTGATGATGCCCGTATTGCCACTTTTCCAATATGTTTTGCGCAAAGACTTGCGTTCATGTTATAGAGTACCAAATTAGTTTAAGAACGCATCGTATTTACGCATTGCAAACGCTTTCGCATCGCAAACCTGAGTAACACCCTGGATATTCTGATTTGTATTTACTTATGGCGTTTTCTTTTCTAAAATAAAGGCAACACTACCCGCAGGGAGGGCTATTTTGTGTTCTTTTCTAAAAAAAAATGTTCGGCTCTGAAAGGGTTGCGTGTTCTTTTCTAAAAAATGTTGCCCTTTCGCAGGCCAAAAGGCATTGCACTTTTTGCCCTGAACAAATCCATAGGGCAGAAATTGCACTATAAAACAGATGATTTTTATTCTTACACAGCGTTACCAGAAAAGGTTCAAAAAAAGTCTTTTGAGTTGAGTCAGAAAATTAGATTTTAATAATTATTTTTATATTTTGTATCGTATAAAACAAACAAAAGACCGCAGTGCGGCTGCTTATTTATAACACATTAAAAAAAAATTTGTTTTCTCAAGCAGATGAATTAGCAATCTATCAACTGAACATTTTTCTTTACAGTTTTCATAAAATATACATAAATGTTTTGTTAGCAGCTGTTAAAAACAAGGCAATGCACTTTTTCCTACTTTGTGTTCTTTGATCGCTAAATAAAAAATGGCATTTTCACAGGACGGGTAAAACATTTTAAAAAGGCACCTTTTCACAGGGCAACATTTTTTTGTAGAAAAGAAAACGCCATAAATCATTTAAATTACCACCACGCGAGGTGTTGCAAGCATTGATTCTTTTGAGGTAATTTCTGACCACTTTTTTACACATATTGGGCGGTATCTCAGCCATAAGTTGACGAACATTGGTTTTTAAGTGCTCAAGAGTTAAAGGTTTATCTGCATTAATACGGTCTTTCGCGTAGCCCCACCAAAAAAAGTGTAATGGTGTCAAATCGCATAATGTTGGTGACCAGTTGATATCGCCACGACGAGAAATTACGCTGCCAGGAAATGTCTCTTGCAATAAAGCCATATTCGCTCGAGTTGTGAGAAATATGCTTCATCGTTGAAGAAAATTTTGTTCGAAAAATCGTTGTCCACCGCCAGTTGTTTAAGCATCCATTCCACGTAGCTACGACGTTTTAAATGGTCATCTGGCTGCAGTTTTTGTGTGAGTAGGGTTTTATATGGATATAGGTGTAGATCTAAATGCAAAATAAGCCATAATGTGTTTTTTCTTGATACTTTTTATGAGTTGTGTGATAGTTAAGCAATTTTCGTCAATGTCAGACTTTCGACTGAAAAGAAAAAAATTGATTTAACAACTTATGGCATTTCTTTTCTGCATTAAAAATGTTGCCCTGTGAAAAGGTGCCTTTTTAATATGTTTTGCCCGCCCTGTGAAAGTGCAATTTTTTATATAACGAGAAAAGAACACAAATTAGACAAAAGCGCAATGCTTCTTTTTTGATAGCTGATAAATAAACATTTTCTGTATATTTTATGAAATGTGCATACAAAAATGTTCAGTTGCCAGATTGAAATTCAAGTGCTTGGGAAAACAATTTTTTTTTAATATCTCATACAAATAAGCTGCCGCATAGTGGTCTTTTGTTTGTTTTATACGATACAAAATATAAAAATAATTATTAAAATCTAATTTTCTAACTCTTTCAACTCAAAAGACTTTTTTTGAACATTTTCTGGTGACGCTGTGCAAGAATAAAAAGCATGTGTTTTACAAGGCAATTTCTGCCCTGTTGATTTGCTCAAGGCAAAAGTGCAATGCCTTTTGCATTGCGAAAGGGGAACATTTTTTAGAAAAGAACAAGCAATTCTTTCACACGGCAACACGTTTTCGAGAAAAGAACACAAAATTGCCCTCCCTGCGGGTAGTGTTGCCTTTTTTTGTAGAAAAGAAAACGCCATTAGTTTGGCCGATGCCCAATTCCAGTCCTATACTTTTGAAACCATGAAATGGATAACCCGCTGCTTTGCGAACATCGCAACACAGAGTAGGCAGTGTTCATCGCAATACAAAATAAGTCTGTAGAATAGCCAAGACCTATAAAGGCACGTCAAATTCGGTCAAATGTGAATATTTTGTTCAGTGTTTTCTTAGATTGCAATAGCATGGTGCGTCATGAATTCTTGGCATAAGGTCGTACAGTCAATAAGGAATACTACTTTAAAGTTATGCGTCGTTTGCGCGAAGTAATTCGTCAGAAACGCACAGAATTGTGGGAAAAGCAATCATGGATTTTGCAGCATCACACATCGATGCTTGTGCTTTTGGGCAAAAACAAAACTGCAATTATGTCTCAAGTAACGTATTCACCGAACTTGTCCCCCGCTTACTTTTCTCTCTTCCCAAAACTGGACACCGCTGTAAGGAAAGCGTTTTACTACGGTTGAGGAAAGCAAAATCGAAACAGGACCTGTTGGCAATACCAAAAAGCGCGTTTCGTAAGTGTATTAGATCTGAGAGCGATTATTTTAAAGGCACAAGATAACTATCTTGTTATTGATGAATAAATAAATACTATTAGAAAAAAATTGAAAATAACGGCAATTTTTTGATTACACCTTACATATTCAGAGTTCTACAGTAGATATGTTAATATCTTGTAAAAAGATAAAGTCTTTAGTTTTATTTACAAATATTTATTTGGCCTGAGCAGATCTAGTCTGCTCAAAGGCATAAAAGTTGTATTTTGCCTTTTCAAGGTGTATTTAGGGTGTTAAATAACCGGAACTTGTGTGAATAATTTTAATGTTTTCCACATGCATCTAATGCTGGCAATTACGATTGTTGTGTTGTGCTATTTTATGGAAGTCATACTGACGGCTGGGATTACACTACAATCTAATACCTTTCCTCAAACTTATACACAGTCTAATATTTTTTAGAAAAAAGCATCAAAACTTATAAAAAGTAAAACAACAAATATGAGAGGAAAACAATAAAACTCCCATGGTAGTCGCGTCAAAAGAAAATTTATAGTTAGGCCATTGAGTATTGTACACTTATTTTGCAACAACAAAATTGTTTCGATTGCCGTTATATATTTGTATTTTTGGAGTATCAAAGGCAACAGTAAAAAAAAATTATAAAAAAATATAAAAACAATATTGGAAATTACAAAATCTTCCTAAACCTGGACGCCAAAAAAAAAAATTAAATCCGGTCAAGGTACGGTCAATTGTAAGAACGTGAGGCAAAACCCGTCTGAATGTGATGTGCAAATCGCAGAAGAATTATCGAAATCTTCCAATAAATCTGTAAGTGCCAGCACATTACGTATGTATATATATTTTTCTAGTTGAATATAGTAGAATATATGTACATATAGTAACGTTATCGATTAGTATGTTGATTGGGAACAAATTTGTAAAATGTTTTTTTATTTCTTAACAACCAGATAAAACCATAAAGGTAATTTTTGTACCCGATATACATATGTATGTATATAAGTACTTACTTGCAGATATTTAGGGGTACTACTAAAAATTCAAATTTTTATAAAAAGCATGTACAAAGCGGTGTGAAATAATTTTTCCTTTAAAAAAGTAAATAATTAAAAAAAATTTTCTAAACAGATCTGCTTGTGATACACTTACAAATACGAAGGTGGCGATTAAAAAGATATCACCATTTGAGCATCAAACTTACTGTCAGCGGACATTGCGGGAAATTAAAATTTTAACAAGGTTTAAACATGAAAATGTAAGTGAAAAAAACGAAACAATGTAAATATATTAAGAATTTAATTGTAGTTTAACATTTACATTTTAGATTATTGATATACGTGATATTCTCCGTGTGGATAGTATAGAACAGATGCGGGATGTATATATTGTACAGTGTTTAATGGAGACTGATCTATATAAATTACTTAAAACCCAAGTATAATATAACAGAAATAATTTAACTTTAATATAATTTATTTGTATTGTATCTTTGCAGAGGCTAAGCAATGATCATATCTGCTATTTTCTGTATCAAATATTGCGTGGGTTAAAATATATACACTCAGCAAATGTATTGCATAGAGATTTGAAACCAAGCAATTTGTTATTAAACACAACATGTGATTTAAAAGTATGCATTAGATTTTCTTCTGTATAGCATGACACAAAAAGTAATTTTATTCATTTTAGATATGCGATTTTGGCTTAGCTCGAGTTGCTGATCCGGAACACGATCACACTGGGTTTCTTACCGAGTATGTAGCTACTCGCTGGTACAGAGCACCAGAAATTATGCTTAATTCTAAGGGTTATACTAAATCTATAGATATTTGGTCAGTGGGTTGCATTTTAGCAGAAATGCTGAGCAATAGACCTATTTTTCCAGGAAAACATTATTTAGATCAATTAAATCATATACTAGGGGTATTAGGTTCACCATCCCAAGAGGACTTAGAATGTATTATAAATGAAAAGGTAGGTTTTAAAAATGTGCTTCGTTTAATTATTTTATCGCCTTATGTTATGCATATGTTTAAGGCGCGAAACTACTTGGAGTCATTACCATTCAAACCAAAGGTTCCATGGTCAAGGCTGTTTCCAAATGCCGATCCGTTGGCTTTGGACTTACTGGGAAAAATGTTAACCTTCAATCCCCACAATAGAATACCAGTTGAAGAAGCATTGGCGCATACCTATATGGAGCAGTATTATGACCCTGCCGATGAGGTACTTGAATTGTTATAAAATTAATTACATTTGCATAGTTGTTATAAAAAACCGTACAAATAATAGGACCAGAACCATTTTGGACCACAGAGCTTTCTTAGTAAATAAACTAAAGCAATGTTAAATATTTATAAAAAAACTACTTAATTTATTACTTCTTTTTAATCAAATTGTAAAATAACAATTAATACAACAATTTTATGGAAGAAAGAAACTACCCAGCATACATAACGGGATTATATACTTTTGCATATATATTTTGCACAAATTGTAATTACAATCTCTCATAATGAACTCTTTTTAATGTATGTAAATCCATTTCTTGTTAAATACAGTTATACATATCCACAATGTTCAGAAATTTTGTAACATCTAGAGCAAATGCAATAATTTAAATAAGTTTATACAGCCAAGTTTTTATCTAATATCAATTTTTATACTGGATCTTAACATTATAAATCATATTTTTAAAAAGATATTAAAGTAACAGATTGGTTTTATCTGTTATATTAGAGAAAACTTTAAAACTATCTTCATATCACAAAACTTAGTAGTTCTATACACTAGGCGCACATGTTAATGAATTGTTGCCACAGTATCCTATTACAGATGAACCCTTGATATCAAACTGCAATTTTCAATTAATTTTGAACATACGCTAAACATGTTAAATATAGCTGACGTTAATTTTCTGTACTGATATAAATGTAATTTGTATGTAGCGGGGGACCCACAAGTTTACAAATGTTTATAAAGGTTTTATCTTAAGGGTTTGGTGTAACATATACTTCTGGCTATATAACCACATATGACATAGCTACCTGCAATACAATAAATCGTGGTCTTACTTTCTAACAGGTTTCTGCCATATTACGAACATTATAAAACTATTTCAGAATGTAGTTTAGCTTTATGTTCGGGACAGCATGAAATTAGCTTTGCGTCCATATCTATTTTCCCTCTTTGCCACTGAACTCTCTTGCATCGAATCGTCTTTAGTATGTCAGACTCATTGGGAATTTGCGCACGATGTCATTTCTGCACTTCCCGAACCTTCTATTCTATTTGCGAGTTTCCGTTTTCTAAGTCGATCGTCACAGAATATTCTCGGTTTCACTTTTAGCAGCAAGCTCAACAAATTTTAACTGACTATTGTGTCATTACCTTGATTGCTTTTTATAATAGTTGAAGTTTTTCTATTAGGTATTAACCGGCATCACCTATACGCATATACTTTTTTAATTTTTCACAAGAATTTTTTTACTTTCCTCTATTACCTACAAGCCAACAATTACTTTCACCAACATTGTACCATTCTCGCAACACTTGTCTTGCTGTATTTACGTTTCATACAAGAGAATCGTGGCATGAACCCGCATACCGGGTATACAATATCTTTTTTTCATTTTGTTCTAAATTAAATTAAGAAATATAAGCTTTTGCTCAGATAGCAGTGAATAGAAAACGAGCATTTTTTCAAAGTGCGCTTACAACCGCTGCATTAAGGCTAAAAAAATCCTTTTCGGGGGTAATACATTTTTGCTCTACTTTACTAGGGGCTAAATTTTAATGTGTGTGCCATCCACACAACCAATAACACAGTTTTTTTTAAAAAAAATTCAGCTTACACTCGGGGTTTTCTTCTTCCGTCATTTCAAATTTTATATAAAGGGAACAGATCGCAGATTGTAACATATCGAGTGTCGCCTCCAGAATTAAAGATACTGTGGGTTATGATAAGTCCAGATTAAAATCATTTCCCACTCTTAATTGTTAAGAATCTTGTGCCAAAAACGGTTGTGTTGTCGCTAGCTTTGATTCAATAGAAATAAAAGTTGATCTTAGTCCAGCCTTCATGGAAGGCTAAATTATTTCCAAAACAAGTTTAGAAGAATTTTTGTTTAACCGTAAATAATCCACAAATCTGTAATTAACTTAAATATTACACTTAAACTGATTTCCATTTTTCAAAAGCTAACATTTTATTTTTCTTCAGTTACTTGGTATCTGGCAAAGTAAAAATGTATGACTTTTGCCTCATAATTATTCTTCGAAATTTTTGATTTTCTTTATTTTCTTCATCTTCATCAGAACCTCTCACTTGAATACATTAAAAATATAATTGTCTTTTAAATTGCAATAAACTTTTTAATTAAACAAATGAAACCAATCCAGCAAACATCAAATGTATACTGATGATATTTATGTTTTATTCACATTAATGAAAAATATTTCATAATAAAAGGAAGCTGCATTCAGATTGCTAAAAATTAATATTATTGTTAATAAAGTAGGCATGTCCTTTGATATTCGTAAAAGTGGTAAATAGGATAGGTGTGATGAAGTACATATCGCAACACAGGAGAGTATCCAAAATTAAATATAAAGTTGCTCATCAATGAATATTCCTAAAGATATATACAGTGCCGAGCACATGGGGATACATAATTGTCAAATACAAATTAAAACGCTGTAAAATCCATAAAAATTAGCCGAATGCTACCAATTTTTTTTCTTATTTATGATTTTTATTTGTATTAAAACAAAAAACAAACAAATTTCTTCAGTATAAAAGCATAAGTTCTAATATTAACGCAACATAATAAAAAAGTCAATGTATTCACTTTTGAACGTTTTAAAAATATCTTCTTTGGGTATGATGTTTTGTATTTGGTCCAAAGTCCCTTGGATTTTATGACTCTTTTTACTCTATTTGGCATATTTTCAACCATGTTTTCTATATGGCGCTTCGGAACACGGGTCCATTCTCTCTGAACCCGGGATCACAGTTCATTTAAATTTTGGGGGATTTTAGAATAGGGCAAGCCTTTTCTTTAAAAAAGCCCACAAATTTTCGATCGGGGCTTTGAGCTGGCCATTGCATTTGCCACTGGACAGTGCTTCAAGTGCGAAAGAGACGAAATATTAATTCGCTAGATGTAAAAAACTCGCGTCTCAGCTTACTCACGGAGAGATGCTCCATTAAGCATTAATATACTGAGTGGAAGAGATGATCCCACGCCCGTGAGATATAATATTATCGAGAATATAGTCGAAAGCCTTTTTATATACTAATTTAGAAGCAAATTTAGGCCAACCATAATACGAGCTGCAAATTTTAATCCGGCTGTTCAAGACATCAGAAATGACTCAGCTCATTCATTTTACTCATGTTATATTCCAACACAACGGCTTTCATTTATTTTTTCAGTAATTTTTAATATGGGTATTGAAGATAAATATTTACATCACTAAATGAAAAACAAATTAAAAAAATAAACGATTATATTTGGTTGTTGTTGGATATTAACTTACGCGATTTACTATAAGTTAATACTTATATCAGGTTTTCTATTAGGTGCCTATATTTTTAAAATTTAAACAAAACAAAAACTATATAAGGTATCAAAGTAAAAGCTTTTTTATTTTCAAAAATGAAACTACTAGTTTGTGGTAGTTATTTCGGATGGACATTTTCTAAAAAGTTGGGTTGCCTTTCATGCAAGGCAACTTGAACACACAACTGTTTTTTTCGTTACCTTGTTACCTGTAATATTTTGTTGTGATTATGAATGGCAGCTTTTTTTTAGTTGAGTTGACAAAACTGTCAAATTCAGGCAACTGCTTATTACCAGTTGCCTGTAACAACATAAATGATCAAAATGGATAATGTTAAATGAAATGGATAAGGTTAGGCTTTTCGCAATGAAATTATTTATTTTTGATTTATTTTTAGAATAAGTGATATGTTGGAATATTCCTGTTTTAATATTAATAAGTGATTTTGTTTTATATAGATATATAGCTGGGAAGGCGGTTTTTTAGGATAAATTATGTATTTATTTTTGTTTTTTTTTTTTATAAAATAAGCGGTACGGAAAATGTACAATATTTAGTTTTTCTTATTGTCAAGAAGTTGAGGAATTTCAAGTAAAAATAACAAACTTTATACTTTAATTTTTGCTAATATATTAATTTTCCAGTCTTTTAAATTATATTCAATAAAACAATATTAAAAAATATATTGGCATTATCAATTATCAAAGAGAATGCATAATGTTGTTACGTATCATTCATGCTGTGTCTAGATCTTCTTCAATTTGCGAATCTCCAATTGAATGACCTGTTGATTCGTTTTCAACTTCTTCGCTTTGAACACAATAACCAATTTTTATTTTCCCACAGTATACATGTTTTTCTGTCAAAAATTCTGACGTTCAATTGTCCACTTTATGCAAAACTCTGAAATATTCAGTTGGCAACTTAACGCAAATGGCAACTTATTTAAGTTGCCATTCATAATCAGAAATTGCAGTTCGGTTGCCTTAATAGATGAATTGCCTTAGAGGCAACGTAACTTTTTGCGGTTGCCATACATAATCATCAAATATGTTTTTGGAGAAAAAATAACCGCCACGGGTGCGCTTAACATACTGTATGCGATCCTTGCAATTTTGAAGCAGACCGAAGTTCACCTATGACACGTTCAATATTAAATTTCAATGAATTTATAATAATTGCTTATAATATATATTTATATAATTGCTGAATTTTCCACCCAACATCCATCGTATAGGGACCTATATGGGAAGTTGTATCGTCTAAGTGAAAGATCATGTCAGTTTTCATCATTTGTTGGGAAAAAATTATCGTTGAGTATCGATCTATGTCGAACTTCATTAAGGTCTCGTTTCACTATCCTACAAATGTGCTTAATCACAAAATACAATTTTTCAATAAAAAAATGGATCTCATTCGTGCTGCTCTAAGGCCCAATCATTTAAATTAAATTGTCTTGAATACAGAAATTAGTAGTTTCATTTTGTAGAATAAAAAAGCAATTACCGTGGTAACTTATAGGTTTAAGTAGTTTATGTTTTTATTTAAATTTAAAGTATGTAAACCACTAATGGAAACACGTTAAGTGCCATGTATACTTTGCTAACAATGTCGTACGGTTGAAGTATTTCATCATCATTTGGTTATAAATAATACCTACAATATTTGCATGTTTCTCAATGAGTTAAAATGAAAAATTTTGAAAATACTATGAGTAAAATGTTTATATATCATTTATAATATTCCATCTTATTTATTTCTAGCCCGTTGCGGAAATACCCTTTCGAATCGGGATGGAACTAGATGATCTTCCAAGAGAAACACTAAAAACTTTAATTTTTGAAGAAACCCTCAAATTTAAAGAGCGGAAACCAGATCAGCAAGAGATATAAAGTTTATACGTAAGATGAGGAAGTTAAAGAAAAATTTTGTAAAATAAAAGCAACACAAAATCTGCATTTTTCATTAATAGTTGCAAAAAATAAATATGCATTCTTTAAGTAAATTTCGTTAATTTCCTTATATTACATCTAAATATATACTTGGAACACACACACACACACACATATATATATATATATATATATATATATATATATATATATATGTGTATATATATATATATATATATATACGAGTATGCATAACCTAGGTACATTTTAATTAATTATACTAGTTTCTGTTTATTTTTTTAAGGCAGACATTAAAAACGTTGAATGTTGAAAAATATACCCAAAATCAATGTTTCGTATTACTGAATAAAACCTGTATACTAATGTTGGACTCAAAAAAAACATACATAACTGCATACGTTTATATTCTCTAATATTATCCGAGATATCCAAATGCGAATATGTTATTCCCTTTTATTTTAAAAAAATCTTTTGAAATCGTTTAAACCCGCTTATTTTAAAATTAAAATGTATCAGCTGAACAACACAGATTTATTCAATTGTATTGGAATTGGATAGTTATAAAAGCTTATAATTGTATACTATATTTAAAAAAGATACAACTTGAATTTTTTAAAGTAATTGTTCAAATTTTTTTGCTTAGAAGCATCGTAACCAAATTTCTTAGATTTAAAAAAAATAGACTTATGTGTTAAAGCAGTGAAAAAGCGAAGAAATTTAGCGTTTTAAATAAAGCGTTTCTCTAACTCTATTTCAATTAGACAGTATATAATTTTCTTTAGTCGTTACTATAAAAGTCTTTTGTTTCCATAATTTTATATTCCAAGTTTTTTATTGTAGACATGTGCACATAATATGCATTTCATTGGTTCGTAATTAAATTGCTAAAAATTAAATAAGGGATTAAGAATTAGAAATATAGTCAATTTTTACGTTTATAATAAACTGAAATAAAATAATCTACCTTTTAGTTGTACATTGCATTTTAATAATATTTTTTTTTAATGCAAAACAAAATACTTCCAGTAATTTTATGTACATTTTATACTTTTCCGGTTTTAAATGCAAACAATATTGCGCATAAATCAATAAAAAAATATACGCACATATATAAAATTATAAGCATCATGGCTATGATTCGCTTTCATACATATTCGCGTGTTTTCCTAACCATGGCATGTCGGTTGAAAGATTACAAAGTAAAAATGCAAGTGTGTAATAAATTTTTCGGTCACGCGATACGATTTGGAAAAATTTAAAAAAATGCTCAGAAAATGATTGTCTTCATATAAAGAGAGGAGCATTTATTTTAAGCAAAATATTTTTAAACGCAACTTTTTTTTTGTTTTGATATCTTACAACGCAATTTTTTTTACTCTTAAAAGTAACAAATGTAAAAGTTATAATAAAATTACACTTAATTTATCTCTTGTTAATGTTAGAAACCAAAATAAATTTCTATATATGTATTAGTAACACTATATATATGAAAATTTGGTGACGACGTTGGTAACGGTATTTTATTTAAGTTTACCTTTAAATTAAGTAAACCAAACACGAAGCTTTAAAAACAATATATATATTTTCTATCTGTTAATTTAACAAAAATAATTATTAGGTTCATAAAGGCATTAAATATTTTCGTAAGAGATCAAAAAGTATTAATAATACAAAAATATAAAAAGAATTAAAATAATTTAAGTAATTCATTCAATAAGAAGATAATATTTATATATTTAAAAACCTATACAGTACTCTAAGAAAACTAAAAAATATGAAAATATTTTTATATTGAAATGAATTGCTTTGAAAACAAATGTAATAAAATGCTAACACTTTATATTAAGTGGTAATAAGAATCAATTTCGACAACACTTTCCTCTTTAGTTTTCAAAATATTTTATCATTCTTTGGCACATAGAATTTAACAAATAGTTGTAAACATAAATACTTATAAACCATTCTCACGAAACATGTTACAGTCATCGCAATAACATAAGTTTTAGCTTTTAAATCAGTTAAATTTCATTAGATATTAAAAAGTTTACCACATATATTACATTTCCATATATTATATGAAGTTATATGATTCCGAAGTGATAGGCATAAAATTGTTACCACAGTAGATCTACAAATTAGGAACGTATTTTTTATTAAGGCAATATATCAATTTTAACTTCATTCCACTCATTTCTATTATTTTTTTATCAACACCGATATTAAAATATTATGGCTATTTATCTTAAGAGGTTAAGTATTTGTTGCGGACGTGTCATTAGTTTACATTTTTACACGAAGCTGCTAATCAGCACATTATGCATTTTTTAAAGGTTTTCTCTTTCAAAACCGGGAAATTTGAGCAAAAATAGAATACATTTTTATCTTGCAAACATAAGTACATGTTTAACAAATTCTTTGTACGCAAATTAGATTTAAGAAAATACTGGATAATATTGGCATACTATATCAAGTCCTTTCTTACTTTTCGGCATTTCTTTAAATCAAATCTTTAATGAAACCCCTATTGAAATAAATTCTTTAACTAAATGAAATGAAGTTCTTGAAACTTTTTGGTTTTAATGGAATCAAGGTTGACTTGATACGTAAATTTATCTGCTTTATCGAGAATACTTACAATCTCATGATGGGGAGCTGTTATAAGTTTATAAAAAATATTTTAGATCATAATTTATTACATAAGCTAACACAATAATTATACAAAATATTTTTGTCCACGTTACAATTAATAGGCAATGTGTGACCTTTGCTGCAGTTTACATCATAGTCCAAATTATACAAACAATTACAAATTATAATTTGATCTACTTGATGCTCATGCAATTTTTTTTTATGTTTGGTATATTAATAGTACAGAACCCATACTGGAACAGTGTATTCAAAACTTTTCTACAAAAAATCTACAAATATACCAAGAAATATATAAGACTCAATTTTTTTTTCCTAGAGGAGTTCTCATCACATTAAAACATTGAACATTAGAAAAAATAATAGAAAATCAGCTCATGATCGAGTAAGATCATTAGCACAGAATATTTGTTTGATCAGCAGTACTCCTCTACTCCGATTATTTTGTGCAGTAGTTGATGTGGCAATATATAAAAAAAGTCTATAGTATTTTAAACAATGACGTAATGATTGAAGTTAAAAAAGCGAACCCTGTCGATTTTTAATTTGGCGCTCAAGCGAGCGATATTGAGTGACTTGATATTGAGTGATATTGAGTGATTTGTTGTCAAGTGATAATGTAATTCTGCTTGCATATGGTACTATCTGAGGCCTAGTAAAAGGAAAGAATTTAAAATTTTCGTTTCCAGTTTTTTTGCTTTAGGTGGTTTTTTTAACTCAAAATAAAAAAAACACACTGTCGGTTTCTCCACTTTTTAAACGTGCCATAAAAAGGAAATATATATTTATGTACATTTAAATATATATTTATATTATATATGTAGTAAAGAGTTACTTCCATAGAATAAAAACAAAATTGCTTTTCTAAAAATGAATTAGAAACAGCATTTAATGCTTCTATCCCGTATAACTGTTTCTCTACTTTTAACTGCTCTACTCCGTATAACTGTGTTTTTGACAACACATATTTGACAGAGTATAGTTATATTAAAGAAAATAGAGGCACAAGTGATGCCACAGGTACATTTTCTTTACATCTCCCCCCTTGAGAAGGACAATTACTTATATTATTGTACGTAATTGTTCAATGTTTATCAGTTTCCACTGGAATAAGCTTGGTTATGTGAAAAAAATTTGATTGTGCTTTTTTATGATCGGTGTTAACCTCATATATTGAATTGGAAATTTTATTTAATATTTCATATGGTCCAATTCTTATTTCGTCCAGTTTTTTCCTGTTCATGCGATTTCCATTTTCCACGTAAACTAAATCTCCCTTGTTTAATTTGACTTCCGTTCTATGTAGATCAAATCGTAGTTTATTATTTTTGTGGGAAGTTTTCGTGTTCTCTATAGCCAATTTTCTATCTCGTTAATTCGTGAGGTAAAATATTTATGTTTTTTCCTTCCAGTAGATATTTTGGAGCAAACCCCGTGACTGTATGTTCCGTTTCGTTATACTTCTCTACACACCTCTTTGTAATATTTGTCCATGCTATCTTCTTTTTATTTTCAATTAGCGTGCATCTTATTTTATTAACCAATATCTGGTTTAATCTTTCATTTAAGCCATTTGAAAATGGCGCATTAACTGCAGTAAATATCAAATGTATGCTTTTTTCTTTCAGAAATTGTTTAAATTCTTCTGAATTTAGTCCAGGGTATTGGTCTGTAAGTAGTGTGTTTATTTCGTGGTATTGAGATACCTTCTTTACCAGTGTTAATATATGCGTATAGTGTAAAATGGTCAACAAGTAGATGTAAATATTTCTTCAAAAACCTCCAATAGTATCTATGGATACAATTTCGAAAGGACGTGTCGCTGGTTCCAAGTGTGACATCAAGCCATACATCGACTTCTTTCTTGATTTGTATTTTATGCAGATTTCACATGTATCACAAATGTTTTTGATGTTAGAAATTAAATTTTTTGTTGTATAAAAAGGAGCAATTTTTTTAAAAATTTGAGTTCTCCCTATATGACAGTAGGCATTGTGTACATCATGTATTAGTGTTCTGCAGAAGTTTTCCGATAGAATAATTTTATATTTTCTTTTAAAAGTTTTGTAGTATATATCGTCCTTCATTTTGAATTTTTCTTTCTTATCATGCAGATATATATTTGTACGTTGGTCCTTTTTTATATCCTGTAGATTTATTAAATTCACAACCCTCAAGACCTCTTCTGTATTTTCAAATGATTCTAGAACTGGATTTCTGCTCAAACAGTCTGCTTCTTTATTAGATTTTCCTGGATTATATTTAACCTTAAAATTGTACTGAGATAGGTAATAAGTCAAATCTCCCAGTTGCTCATCTGTTCTGGACTTTATATTCATGTTTTCTAAAGGTTTGTGATCCGTGTAAACAGTAAACTTTTGAAAAGTATGCGACTGGCTTGCAATTCCCACCTTCGTCCTCTTGTTTCAGCACAGCTCCTATTCCTTTAATGCTAGCATCTGTGTATATTTTTATTGGTAAATCTGGATCGTAAATTCTTAAAATTGGTTCAGAACAAAGTAATGCTTTTATTTGATCGAAAGATTCCTGACATTTTTCGGACCAGATGAACTTTTCATTTTTCCTCAGCAAGTTATGCAAAGGGTCCAGGATAATAGCAATTTGTTTAACAAATTTATGATAATGGGGCCTATTCTGCGTTTCGATTTGAATCGAAATTTTCTCCGTCTGGCAGTTTTGGTATTCTGCGTATCGATTCCGCTCAGTTTCATTACGATCGGAGCTCCGTTTTTCTCAGTTGTGTTTTTGTTAACGGAGGAGTTTTTTTATCTGTGTTTTTTAGTTAAAAACTTTAAAATTGAAAAAAATTTAAGTAGAAAATGAAATAAAATGCTCAGAAGCGATTAAAAAAACACTTAAAAATATTTTTAATTAATTTATTTAAATAAATTAATATTAAATAATGGTACAGGTCAAAAACAACAACACCAAAACAGTATGAAGTAAGATGTCATAGAATTTTGCTGCATCTCACGAGAAAAACTGTCTATCAACAACTTATTTTTATTATGTACAAATAAACTTTTTGTATTAAATTTAACATTTGTTTATGAAAATGATAACAAACTTACTTATTTTCCTATTTCATTTCAACATTCCACAGTGATGCTATTAATTTTGTAAACATTCAGGGTTGTCATGGAAACTAATATTGTCAGAATTGGTTTTAAAACCGATAAGAAAAAATGCTTTGGTGTCATAGAATCTAATGTTATTGGTTTTATGTTCGAACTAGAATTAGTGTGGGTTTTAGGTGTCACAGAAACCAATTTTATCGGTTTTTTATTAGAAATAAACCAAGCAGCTAACGGTTGTCAGTTTTAATTTTTGCGCCCTTTAGTTTTTATTTTTTTGAAGCGGCATATTTTTTAGAAATGTAAGTATATTAATTTAAATAATATTTGCTTTATGAAAAGAAAAATTTTTGCATTGAAGTTTTTATTTTCTAGGGGAAAACATAAAAGCAATACACAAAATACCATAAACATGCAATTCATGGAAAAATATCCGGATTTAGCTAAAGGCTTCACGAAGCGCGACAAACCAACAGTGAATGCTCTGTGGGAAGAACTGGCTGATTCACTCAATACCCCTTGCGATTAAAATATAAATGCTCGTCAATTCTGGGCTTTATAATTTTTATGTGTGTTTTGTCAATGCAACCAATTATAGATGGAATTTTATATTTGCTGTAGAAATATTCCCTCGACCTGCTTTTTTCAGCGCTGTTCATATCCAGCTGTATCCACTGAGGACAAATGAAGTGCTGCATAACATTGATAACATCACCTATAATTGTTGATATAGTGCTTCTACCAAGGCTTATGTTCTCGTTTACGAGTGATCTGTGATAAGATCCTTCTGCTAAAAATCGCAAAGAAGCAGCAAGTTGTAAAACCGCAAACATTTTACTACGCGACAAGTGTCCTTCAATACTGTCAAGCACCATACGAAAAGATTCCTTGCTTAACCGATAATTAGCTATAAATCTTCAAAGCAGTTTTAAATATAAGCGCACAGTAAAAAAAATTTACTTACGATGTCTCCGGCAGTTCAAGTGGATTGCTGGAATCTCTAAGGATTCGTCTCGTCACCTTTTCTGAACGTTCATCTTCCAATAACAAAAATGCTACAACTGCTGATGTCATTTTATTTTATTTATAGGCACTTATCACCTTTTAATTATTTGATATCAATTATTTTCACAATTTTTCAGCAAAAAAGTTAAATAAAAAATAATAAAAATGTAAAACAACAGCTGTTTCGATATTGGTTTTATTTACATTCGAAATTAACAAAACCAACTTGGTTTGCTGACACCAAATGAAACCAATATAATATTGGTTTTCAAAACCGACAATTAGCAAAACCAATATTGGTTTCTATGACAACCCTGATTGTTGTCTTCTTTTTCTTTCGATTCTGTTTTTCTGCAGAATACCAATTTTCGATTGTAACGGAACTGAATGCGGAGACTTAATCGAAACGCAGAATAGGGGTGAATAATTTATTTTTCCTAAAAATTGACGAACATTTTTTTTGTCGCCGACACTGGAAAATTCTCGACAGCTATTAAATTGTTTGTCAGTGATTTAATTGAATTATTTTCTGACATAACATAAATATTTTATGGAATTAGGTGCAAATGTACATTTGGAAAATTTAAGTCTAAAACCTTCATTTAATACAGCCTCCAACAATGTTGACAAATGTAGAATGTGGTCCTTGAAAGTCTTGGAAAAAACAAGGATATCATCAATATAATTAACTGTATAATCCGCAAGTTTGTGTTTTCTTATGATGTTACTCAATATTCTTTCAAAAATTGCTGGCGCCGTTTTTAAACCAAATGGCAGGCAGGTTCATTGAAAATGGCCTTCTTGAGTTACGAATGCCGTTTTTGGTCTGTCTTGTATTCTCAAAGGAATTGACCAGAATGCTGAATAATTGTCGAGAGTTGAAAAGAATTTGCAATTTCTTGTCTTTACCATTAAATCTTCAATTAGGGGAAAAGGCTACGATTGAGGAATAACAATTTTGTTTAAATCTCTAAAATCAATGCATAACCTTGATATTTTATTCTCTTAATGACTGTTCAATTAGACTTTTGTTTAGTAATTTTTCCAATTGGTTTCTTATTTCGTTTCTGTCCTCAATCGTGCATCTGTACGGGCGTTTGCAACAATATTTATCTACTGTTAAATCAATGTGAGCTTCGTACTCTCGCACAGTGCCGATATCATATTTATCCTTGGCAAGCACAGCTTTATATTTTTTTTATTAGTTTTTCTATTTCGGATTGCTGATCCACCTCTAAAAGATTTGTTATTATTTCAAAATTATCCTTTATTATATGCCGGTTGAAATTTACATCATGTGGTTTATTCTCATTTTGTACATATTTTTCAGTATCTTCAATTACTGTACTATTTGTATTTTGTACGATCCTTTGATCGTCGCATTGAATTAATTTAAAATTTTTTATGCAATCCAGCCCTATTAAAAAGTCGTACTTAAAATTGACGTTATCCACAACAAAGACGTCTGTTTCTTCTTCTATATTATATATTTTTATTTTTAATGTAACCATGCCATTAGTTTTTCCCACACCATTAATAGTCCTCAAATTCTGCGTTTATTTATAATTTATTTTATTCTGTTTTATTTTCAAAAGTTTTGCGTTAATCAGAGACACATTAGATCCTGAATCATAAATAGCAGGTACTTCCAAATTGTCATTTAAAAGTATTTTGACTTGCATTAATGGCGGCACAATTAGTTTTTTTTTTGGTTATTTTCATCTAGTTCTACTTCCAGCTCTGAATTGTTAACAGTTTTGACTTCATTTTTTTCCCTAAACCAGCAGTTGGATTCTGGATGGTAACGTTCACCCCTTTTCTGTTCTCTACATATTTTGCATGGTTTTCTAATTTCAGCATATTTCGTTTTCTTTTCAGAATATCCTTTTTCTTTTTTTTCAGCTGTCCTTCGCACCAGATGCTCTAAACCTTTAAGCTCATTAAAAAGATCATTAGTTTCCGTTAAATTATTCCAGCCTATTCTATCGCATATAAAATTTGGTAGCCCAATGGCAATCAAATCTATCAAAATTTTCTTATCAAGCGATTTGTTTACCTCCAGTAACGTCCTTTCCTTTTTTAAAGCATAGTCAAGCAGATATCCATTGACATATTTATACTCGATAGCATATCTTACAGGAGTCCATCCTTTGTCTGCATATGTCTCACAAAAAATCTTTTTCCACTGTTCCCAATCAGAATTTATTGTATATTTGATAAGCATTGAACTGTACCAGTCAATACAAGACCCTTCCAGAAATAATCTTAGTATTTCAATTTTATCTATATCTTGGTCTATTTTCAACCGAAAGCATTCGCTTTCAAATACTTCCATTCATTGTAAAACATTTGCATTTTTTCCTGTAAATATTGCAATAACCATCTTATCTGAAATATTTTTTTGGTTTTGCTTATCAGATTTCTGTTCACTTGTTGTTGTATTTAATTTCTCAAAAATTTGTTGTAAAGTTTCTGTTGGAATTCTGGTTTCTGGAGTTTAGTTGTTTTCTTCTTTAGTATCATCCACCTGTTCTAATAAATAATTATTAAAATGCATATTTCCATCAGCATCTTTGTACATTTTCAGCGCTTCCTCATCCAAAGTAAACCATACTTTTCTTGAATTTCCTCTTCTGGTTAAGGTTGACTTTACCTTTTGGAAAGTAGGCAAGTTTTTTAGGTTTTCATGCAGTGAAATGTTTTGAAATTCATTTGGTATGACAAAAATCTCATTTTTATCAGTTTCTATAGAGGTAATGGTAATTACATTCGTTTTGTTGTCATTTGCTAATGCTTTTACAACAAACTCTAATCTCAGTTTTTCCATTTTAACGAAATGTCTGCGAAAATGCTGTTTTGTAGTAAAGAGTTACTTCCAAAGAATAAAAACAAAATTGCTTTTCTAAAAATGAATTAGAAACAGCATTTAATGCTTCTATCCCGTATAACTGTTTCTCTACTTTTAACTGCTCTACTCCGTATAACTGTGTTTTTGACGACACATATTTGACAGAGTATAGTTCTATTAAAGAAAATAGAGGCACAAGTGATGCCACAGGTACATTTTCTTTACATATATATATATATATATATATAATTAAATATATTATAATGTTAGGTAAAAAAAAAAAATGTTTTTGGTATGGTGACTATTGTACTTGTATAATAACGCGACAAGTACAATAGGTGCCTTGGTTTGTAGAGCGAGGCACTACACTCGGCTGACGAGCACCTTAAGATGCCCTTTTGAAACGCAAAATAAAACACAAGGTGAATTGAGTTTCAAATTGAATCTGATTTATTCATACAAAAATATCTCCTTATATACTATTTTTACATTTCATTCTATGAGGTAAATGACACACTCGAATTTTCTTTACATGTGTTCGGAATGCCCAGTGCAATGTGGGTTTTTGCTCACATTGCATTTTGCAATTCCTGGTTCAATGTCACTTTCCACATGTTAAAGAAATTTGGCTTACTATAATTTTTAATTGTTTTATAATTATGGTCAAACACCTTACAATGAAGTGAAGAAAAAAGGGTTGCTCAAATTACGACTCGCTGCACTTAATTGAAATGTGTTTGCCATGTGTGTGTCATGCATTTAATGTGTAAAAATGTGCTATAGTTATTCAAACAGTGTGAGCCGTTTGAATAAGGTAAAGTGTACATCACAATATATTTATATTATATATATGTATATATATATATATATATGTATATCTTTTTCGTAAAGAAGTTAGACAGAGTCTAAAGAAATATCGAAAATATATTAAAATTATTCAAGAAACAATAAAATTATTAATTTATTTATTTATATAAACATAAGGCGAATATGTTAATTATAAGCCTATGTGCTAGAATAAGAGCTATAACTTCTATGGTCTTAAGGTCGTACATAGTTGAACATAAATGGTGAAACTAATTTAATTTATGTATTTTAAACGATACAGTTTACACTTTTCAAGGAACTTCAATAATAAAAGTGAATTGTCTAATGTCATATCCTGTAAGATATTAGTTATGTCAAAGATTTTTGAAATTTTTCCCTCTTTGAATTTTGAAATTTTCGCATATTAGAATTAAATGTTTAACAGATATATTTGATTTATTGCAAAATTTGCATACATTTGTCTAGTTCTTATCAAAGAAGTGACTGTGTGTTGTCATAGTATGTCCTAATCTAACTCTAGTCAATTCAACGTGATCACGTCTATTAAAATTGTTTTTTTTATCTTTAAACAGGTTAATATTCCCATTTTATTTGGGTTCAATTCTTTATACTAATTTGAGATATTGCCCCAAACTTTGAATAGTTTTGTGAGTAAGTCTCTTTAATATATTTTTTATGTCAGTGGAATTATAGTTAGGTGTAGTTAATAAAAGTGAAATTGAAGTATTTTTTGATTCTTTATTTACGTGTTCATTACCCGGTATTTGTACATGGCCAGGAATCCAAATGAATATTATTCTGGGGTTGTTAAAGATAAGTCTATGGCTAATAATCTGAGGATAATAGTCGTTATTGGAGAGGTTACTGATTGAGTCGATTGAGGATAGTGAATCTGTAAATATTGCCAACTTACCAGTCGTATTCGGGGCATATTCTATTGCTTCATTGATTGCTATAATATTAGCAGTAAAATTTGGACTGTATAGTGGGAGTAATGATGCTTTAATAAGAACATTGTTCGACCCTATAGACTATGATGAATTAATCGCGTTTTTTTGAACTGTCAGTGTAAATCATCGTATAATTTTCCTTTTGTAATTGCTCTTTAATTTCGTAGAGCATGGTCCTATAAGTTTCAGCCGGAGTTTCGTTTTTTTATGTTTGCGAAGTGATGTATTTATTACAGAATAGTTAAGATAGTAATTTGCTAATGTATCTTCTGTGCGTTTATTGGAATTAAAAGAAATTTGAGTGTTTTTACAAAAATCGAGTAATTTTTGTAGAACAGCAGGATTTTTGAACACTTTATTGGACTCTGTAACATTTTTCAGAGATTTACAGGTAGGGGAATTGCCAGTGATAAGAATATATTCAGATTGCATGACAATTTAAAAATCGACATTACTTTTGAAGGGTAAAATGTTGCATTCAAATTTCATGCTGTCCATTTGGGTAGTTCTGAAATCACCAAGAGCTACCCTCAATGCAGTATTTAATACTGTATTTATTTTATGTAGTGTAAATTTTAGACCGTTTCCATAAAGATATATACAGTAGTCAATTTTACTTTTGAGGATTAAATTTAAAATTGTTAAAAGTGAAGACGTATTGCAGTTACATTTTTTATTAGACACTATTATATTAAGTTAATTTTTCAGTGAAGGCATATTATTAATGTGTGTGCTCCATCTGTAATGTTTCTGAAAGGTTAGTCCGAGTATTTTAATGCTATCAATAGATGGAATCGGGAAGTTATTACAAATGAGAGTAGATTTGCAATTACATTTCCTGCATACATATATGGAAGTGTTTTGTTCTATTTAAAGATAGTTCTGCAGTCATCTGCGTATGCTAGAAAATTTATTTCTTTAAAAAGGGCTGTTTTTTGCGAGGCTATTATACCCTATCAAAAAAACAATGACGGATAAAAGTGATCCCTGTGGGATATCATTGTGTAATTTATATGAGTCAGAGTATGCTGTGTTAGATCTAACCTTGATTTTCTGTTTTTTAATTAGTTTCTTGCATAATTGTATATTTTTGTACCGACCTTCCATTGTAATATATGATAAGATTATGTGCTTTCCTATTTTATCGAAAGCTTTACTGAAGTCAAGTGAAATAATTGATAAACGCCTTTTTTGTGATAACTTTTGGTTAACAATGTTATCTAAATATATTAAGAATTCTGACAGGGACTTGCCTTTTTTGAAACCTAGCTATTTTTTGTGGATAAGATCTTTGTTTAAGATGAACCACCATAGCCGATCAGCGATAATACGGCCCAAAACTTTGGATAGATATTTTAAAAAAAAATAGGTTTATATGACCTTATATTTGCTTTTGCTGTATTTGATGGGCATTATTAAACTATTCTTGTAAATTTGGGGAGGATAATTTTCGAAAATGTTGAATTCAGTAAGTGATTCTTTTTTTGAGGTCCTTAATTCTCTCCTAAAAAAGGGAATTTGCATTTTTGAAGTTTATCATATTTTATTTATTAAGGTTCTCACTTACTGGTAGTTGATGGGAAAATCTGTTGATAACATTTTAAAATTTGCCCAATTATGTTTTTTAATGTTTGGCGAATGTTCTGATTGTTAAAATTATTACTCATAAAAAGATTGATTAGAATAGGAAAATGGTAGCTTCCAAAAAGGTAATTTTCTATAATCCAACTGGAATCTAATTGTATTGTTGGAGATGCAAATGTAAGGTCTATATTGTGAGTAGAATAATGGGTAGCACGCCAATCGTTTAAAATTATAAAATTTGATTGAGTGATGTATTTGTTTACTATGAAATCTTTTCTGTTATTGCTTGGAGGGAGTCCAATGCTGTATGCCAACAATTGAAGTCACCCAATGTTAGACAGTTTGTATTTTTATCAACAATTGTATCATCCAAGTCCTTTAAAGGTATTAATTTAGAGAGAAAGACATAAATTGAATATAAAGTAAATTTATATTTTTGAAAAAATATTAAGAGCTATTGTGTCAAAAACGTATACTCTGTCAACTAGATAATTGGAAATTGAGTTATGGATTATGATTACGGATCCATCACAAGAATTACTTAGCGATAATACGTTTGTTTTAAAGTTTTGTGGTTACAAATTAACATTATTTTTATTTAAAATTTGTGTAATTGATTTTATTTACCCTCTGATTATGCATTGACAACCAGTTTAGTATACAGCCCAATTATGAAAAATAATTCTCCGGGAAAAATTTCCCTTTCCCCATTCCTCCTATTATGAATTTAAATTTCCCCCGAGTTCTTTCCTTCTTGTCTCTCTTCCTATTCTAAACACAATTTGAGAAAGGGAGAAATTTCCCTGTGGAAAAGTAGGTTTTATGAATATAGAAAAAGGGGGAAAACAGTTAACAGTTTTTGAAAGTTTTCCTCAAATATTATGCATGTAGATAACGTAAAAATGTAAGTTTTAAATTAAAAAATTATAAAGTAGTAATTTTAAAGTAATTTATAATGTTAGGTAAAATGTTTTTAATATGGTGACTATTGTACTTGTATAATAACGCGACAAGTACAATAGGTGCCTTTGTTTGTAGAGCGAGGCACTAAACTCGGCTGACGAGCACCTTAAGATGCCCTTTTGAGACGCAAAATAAAACACAAAGTGAATTGAGTTTCAAATTGAATCTGATTTATTCGTACAAAAATATCTCCTTATATACTATTTTTACATTTCATTCTATGAGGTGAATGACACACTCGAATTTTCTTTACATGTGTTCGGAATGCCCAGTGCAATGTGGGTTTTTGCTCACATTGCATTTTGCAATTCCTGGTTCAATGTCACTTTCCACATGTTAAAGAAATTTGGCTTACTATTAATTTTTAATTGTTTTATAATTATGGTCAAACACCTTACAATGAAGTGAAGCAAAAAGGGTTGCTCAAATTACAACTCGCTGCACTTAATTGAAATGTGTTTGCCATGTGTGTGTCATGCATTTAATGTGTAAAAATGTGCTATAGTTATTCAAACAGTGTGAGCCGTTTGAATAAGGTAAAGTGTACATCACACCCTTACCCTTAAGATAAAATTTGTGAGATTTTGAATAAATTTTAAATTTAGATACATATCAATAGTGGTATTTTAATCTAGGTAGTTACAAATTAATTATTATTTTCAGTCTTTTTGTACAATTTTAAAGAGTTATTGTGGAATAATCTTTCTTTATTATTAATTTTTAATATGGAATTACAATTCTGTCTTTTTAATATTCTATATGGACCAATGTATGGACTCTGATTTTTCTTCCTATTTTCTACTTTTACTAGTACTAAGTCTCCTATATCAAAAGAACTTTTTATAATTTTCTTATCATGTATTAATTTGTATTTTTCTTTAGCTATATTTATTAAATTTTTAGCGTTATCTAACGCCCTTTTAATTCTAGTCCTAAATTCATTAGCATAATTTTCTAAATCATAAACCTTAGTATTAGTGCTTATTGAGTCCGTAGGCAGAGTTGGTAATTTGCCAAAAATCAACTGGTATGGAGAATAATTGTTGTTTACATGAGGTGTGGTATTATACGCAAATGTATAATAGGGTATCCACTTGTCCCATTCTATATCTTCAACAAAATTCAACAAATATTCATTTAGTACTCTGTGATTTCTTTCTAGCGTACCTATAGATTGATGGTGATACGGTGCTGAAAATGTTTGATCTATTTTTAATAGTTTGCATATTTCATCCATTAATTCGTTTTTGAATTCAGTACCTCTATCTGATTTTAATACTTTGAAGCATCCATATTTTAAAATAAACTGTTCTACAAGAGTTTTAGCTATATTTTTTGCTTCTTTTGTTTCCATAGGGTATGCTACGACATATTTTGTTAATTCGCACTGCATTGTTAATATATACCTATAATTATTGGATATTCTTAATGGTCCTACTGTGTCTATTTCTATTACTTCGAAACTAGTACTTGGGGTGTCGGTGATATTCATTTCTTCTCTAATATGTTTAGTTTGTTTGTTTCTCAAACATTTATCGCAATTTATAACGTAATCTCTAACCATTTTTCTCATATTTTTCCAAACGTATCTTTGTTTGAGTCTCAGTACAGTCTTTCTAATGCCTAAGTGTCCTGATAATGGTGAGTTGTGGAATTCGTCAATCAATTTATTTTGTAAGTTTTTATTCTTTATGTACTGCAAGGGTTTATACAAGATGATATTCAAGTTATAGTTTTTATATTTCTTAGATTTTATTAATCTTTGGTATACCTCATTATAAATTCTTTTCATATATTCTACTGATATCAGTTTAAAGATTTCATCATCGCTTGCTAATGCGAGATCTTTAATATTCTGCTTATACATATAGATTATCAGCTTCTCTAGGAACAAAACGTATTTTGCAAGATCATCACTAATATTCATATGATAGCTATTATTTATATAATCAATGGTACCATTCAATTCATTTATATATTTATCATTATTCACACATTTTATATTTTTTATACCGGTATTAACTTTAAATTTCAATTTGTGCACATTCTTAATATCTTGTAATGACGTACATTCCCATATGTTTGTATATTTTTGTTGTTGGGATACGTCTTTATTATCTAAGTTGTTGTCAGCTGTTTTACCCTTTGCGTTCATTCCACGCGTAATTGCTAAGATTTTTGTTTGTTTCGTATGGTCGTCTTCTGTTGGAATCATGTTCTTTAGTATTTCGGAATCTATCTTAATTCTAGATAGTGCATCAGCATTTGTATTAATTTTCCCTTTTTTGTATACGATTTCAAAATCATAATCTGATAGATCAATTCGTATTCTAGTCAGTTTAGAAGAAGGGTTCTTATGTGTAAAAAGTGAAACAAGAGGTCTGTGGTCAGTTACTACTATAAATTTTTTACCATGTAAATATGGCCTAAAAAATTCAATTCCCCAATGTATAGCAAGTAGTTCTTTTTCTATCACGGGTTTATTGCGTTCGTGTTTATTCAGAGTTCTGCTAGCATAGGTTATTGGTAAGTCAGTTCCTATTTCTCCTTGGGATAAGATTGCACCTAAAGCACAATCTGAAGCATCTGTTGTCAAAATGAAGGGTTTCTCAAAATCTGGATATTGTAATATTGGTGAACTAATTAATTTTTGTCTTAATATATCAAAAGTTTGTTGACATTCGTTTGTCCATTTAAATATTTTTCCTTTCTTCGTTTGTTCATTCAGACATTTAGTTAATTTAGCGAAATTTTCTATGAAACGTCTGTAGTAATTACAAAAAGCTACAAATCGTTTTACTTCGTCAGCATTTTTAGGTATTGGATAATTTTGAATTGCATTGTGTTTTGCTGGGTCTGTTTTAATGCCTTCTTTCGTAATTAGATGACCCAAATAAACAACCTCTGACTTTAAAAATACACATTTTTTAGCGTTTAATTTTAAATTGTATTTTGATAAGCGTTCAAAGACTTGTCTCAGATTATCATTGTGATGTTTCAAACTACAACCAAAAATGATAATGTCGTCTACATATAAGAATGCTTTACTGCCAAGGCCTGAAAGTGCTATTGTTAACATACGTTGGAAACTATTTGATGAAATTTTAAGACCAAAAGGTAGTTGTTTAAATTGATAGTGTCTGTTTGATGTGGAAAATGCAGTTGTTTTTCTTGATTCCTCATCTAAGTCTATTTGATGAAACGAACTTGTCATATCAAGGGTTGAAAAATACTTTGCTCTTCCTAATCTATCTAATACATCTTCAATTCTTGTAAGTGGAAATTTATCATTAACTATTTTCTTATTCAATTGTCTGAAATCTACTACAAGTCGCCATTTCTCTTTGTCTCCATCGCTCTTTTTTGGTACTACAAGTAATGGTGAGTTATACGGACTGGTTGAGTGTTCAATGATATCGTCATCAATTAATTTTTGAACTTGTTGATTGATTTCTTCTTGCTGAGTTTGTGGAAGTCTATAGTTTTTAACGTAAACTGGTGTTGTATCTGTTAAGGTAAGATGTTGGGTATAAAAGTTATTTGCTGTTAAAGCGTCACCTTCCATGTGGAATATGTCTTGATAGTCTTTAAAAATTCTTATTAATTCATCAGTTGCTTCACTGTCGGTGTTGTTAATTTTCAACGTTTGTAATAGTTTGCTAAATCTGTCTTTATTATTTTGTTTATTGTGGTTGTGTGATTTAGTTAGAAAAATGTATTTGTGTAATGGTTCTAATTCAAAATTTATATTTTTTAATATTACATCTTCATCTGTTGTATTGAGAAATTTAACATGACTAATTCCTTTTCCTGGAACTATCGTATTTCCTATAAAAATTCCTGGTTCTAATTCTTTACTTAAAATGATGCTGTCTTCTGTAATATTTAATTGTATTGGATGTATTAATTCAGACCGTTTTTCTATTTTTATGTAGTAATCTCTATTTATTTTAGATTTCATGGGAATTGTAATTTCTGTTTCTTGTAAAGTTAATGAAATCGTGAATGTTTCATAATCGATTTTACATAGAAATGTTGTGAAGAAATCTCTTCCTAAGATTCCGTCAGTTGGTATTGGAAAATTATCGTCGACTATGTGGAAATTATGCTTTGCTTTGTTGTCGTATATGTTGAATTTTAACTCAGTGATTCCAATAGATTTAATTTTTTCATTTGTTATACCAAAAAATGAACATGATTGTGATTTATCAATTAAAAGATCTTCATTTAATTTGCTTGATTTACATAATGAAATATCAGCCCCCGTATCAATTAAAAATGTTAAACTAGTTTCTAATCCTATTTGTAATTCTATGTAATTAGTATTGTTCTTAGAAATAGAATAAATTTTATTTAGTTTTGTTCCGGAGGATGAATGATTTAATTTTGATTGTCCATCTCCGGATCTTCCGAGTTTTCCTGAATCGCATGTATGTGTTTATTGCGATTATTATAATTATTTTGGTTTCGTCTACCATTATTATTATTGTTGTTTCTATGGTTGAAACGATTATTATTTCTGTTATTGTTATTATAATTATTTTGGTAGTTATTATTATTTCTGTTCGAATTTCCTCTATATTGATTTTGACTGTAATTTTTTCTATTGTTATTATTTTGATAATTGGTACTAATATTTCTGTTCGAATTTCCTCCATATTGATTTGGATAGTTGTTATTATTCCTATTGTTATTTTTTCTGTTATTGAAATTGTTCCTATTGGAAAAGTATAATATCTGATTTTCATTGTTAGCAAAATCTTTTTCTATTTCTATCGCTAGTTGTACTGCTTCATTCAAATCTTTTGGTTTGGAAGCGAAAATTGTTGGCTTAATGTCTGCATTAAGACCATTTTTAAATATGTTTAACGCATATGTATTGTTAAGAGAAATAATAGTGTTCTTTTGTATCTCGTCGCATTGTGATATGTCATTCATTTGCAGTTCATTTAATTCTGCAATTAATTCTAGAAGTTTGTCGTTGTAAGCCTGTACTTTCATATTCTTTTGTAGAAATTTACTTAATGTCAGTTGTACTTGGGCTACTGTTTTTCTAGACTTGTACCTTGACTGTAGTGAATTCTTGAGGCTATCGAAGCTATTGACTTCGCATACACTAATAGCGGTTCTGACACTCGGTGTTAATTTCACGTTAACGACAAAGTCTATTAGTAAAATTTTTGCGTCAGTGGCTAAGGGGTTGTAAATTATCTCTACAATTTTCAAAAATGAAGTTAAATCTTTGAAATTTCCTGAAAATTCCGGTATGCTTTTCAATGAAAGCTCTAAATTGAATGATGCCATTTCGTTTAATCTTTGATCTTCAGTAGCTATGTTTGAATTTTCTATGTCGTTTTCTCTATCTGAGTTGTTGTGAGGTGTTTCTGTGTGTAATGTTTCTAATCTTTGAGTTAGCATTAATTTTGCAGTTTCGTAGTATTTGTTGAACTTCTGTACAAATTCTGGTTTTATATCTTTGTCTGTACAAAATTCTGTAAACTGTTTTTTAACTAAGTCTATCTCTTTTAACTTTAAAATTAACGTGTTGTTTGTGTACCCTCTGTTGCTTGACTTTCTCAGATTTGTTATAATTTTTGCTAGACGATCTATGAATTGGTCCATTTACAATATAATTTGCATTTTGTTATTTTAGTTGAGATATAAATTAATTTTAAAATTTTATTTACTAGACATTATTTAGTTTTTAAACATACAATTTATTAAATATAATTAGATTAAACAATATTATTATTTATTATTTTTTTTTTGTATTTAAGACGAAGTCATAAATTTATTTATTTCACTAACTTAATTTAAACAATACTATCATTAGATCTTCTAAAAATTTTTTTTTGTAGCAGGAAAAAAGGACTTTCATAACCAATACAGTGATGATCAAAGTTGCGACCATAACCCAATGCTTCGTCGCGTTGTGTTCTTCCGTTCGTTGGTTTTTATTCCCTATTTCGTAGCCGGCAATTGCGATGAGGATCCCGTTGCTGATATTGCTCCACCAACCCATTCAGTTGCTTTTTCCAATTCTCTTAATTTCTGGTAAAAAGTTTTCTTCTGTTGCCCTGAGCTGAGACCTATTAATCGTCTTATGTCTGCCTTTTCCTTATTTAGGCGTTTTTTCTTGCCTTCAACCGTAAGAGCATCAACCACTTTTTTAAAGATTGTATGGAAGGCTTCGTCCATGTAACAATGTGGCAAGAGTCAGTTTAGGGCAGGAGATTCTGGTGAGGTGGTCAGGATCAGAAAAGCGAAAATGTGTACTTGGACAGTATGGAAAATTGTCCAATAGTTGTTGAGAGAAAAAAATTAAAAATATCCTAGTTCGAATAGGCAGGATCGCCATATAATGTTAGGTAAAATGTTTTTAATATGGTGACTATTGTACTTGTATAATAACGCGACAAGTACAATAGGTGCCTTGGTTTGTAGAGCGAGGCACTAAACTCGGCTGACGAGCACCTTAAGATGCCCTTTTGAGACGCAAAATAAAACACAAAGTGAATTGAGTTTCAAATTGAATCTGATTTATTCGTACAAAAATATCTCCTTATATACTATTTTTACATTTCATTCTATGAGGTGAATGACACACTCGAATTTTCTTTACATGTGTTCGGAATGCCCAGTGCAATGTGGGTTTTTGCTCACATTGCATTTTGCAATTCCTGGTTCAATGTCACTTTCCACATGTTAAAGAAATTTGGCTTACTATTAATTTTTAATTGTTTTATAATTATGGTCAAACACCTTACAATGAAGTGAAGCAAAAAGGGTTGCTCAAATTACAACTCGCTGCACTTAATTGAAATGTGTTTGCCATGTGTGTGTCATGCATTTAATGTGTAAAAATGTGCTATAGTTATTCAAACAGTGTGAGCCGTTTGAATAAGGTAAAGTGTACATCACAAATTTTTTTAGGTCAAAAAGTATAGATAAGACACAATTGCAACACTTGATCTCCCTAATGGAGTAGAATCCTGAAATAGCTCGCGGTTTTTTAAGAGAGATAAGCAGGATATCCAGCGGTTCTGGCAAAGCGCTTGTTTGCGCGGTCCGTCTGGTGTGTTTGCCGTGGCGGACCGGAAACCTCGGAAATTGGGATGATTTTGTTCAATAAATTCAAATAAGTCAATTTGATATTATTGCTTGTTTAGCCACTTTTATTTCAACATTGTACAATATTTCCGCGAAATAAAACTTTATAATTTTCCTTTTTTTTTTATTACACGAAATTCTTTGACGGTTGATATTAGAAGTAATAATGATGACTGAATGAATAATGAATGCTGCCGATCACTGTCTGCTCCTTTTATACCGTGGTGGCTTTACCTTCGTGGGCGTTGTTACACTGCCGATCTGTCGCCGCAGAGGTGAAAAAGTCAGCGCGCTGCGGCGAAGACCGACAGTGTCGCCAAGGTGAGCAATCACGCTGCGACTAGCACAAGTGCTCATTCTTGGCGTAAACATCCCGGCCCCCTTGCTATATTGCATAATTAGCAACCAAATTCAGAAGGTCAAGGGGGTGATCGAGATGGCGGAGGCAAAGCGACCCCTTCGAGGACGGGGTCCTGCGAGGTCAGCTCGGTGGTCCAGCTGTTTTTCAGAGGGTGGTTGACACTGATGAGGCCACGGAAAACTGGTAGTCTAGAATGGATAACGGTAATTAATAATGGGCAAGATGGTAATAAACATGAAATAGGGCCCAAAACGTGATCCAGTCGCGGACGGAGTCCGGCGCTGGGATCGGCGTCGGGTCACTGGGATACCGCCATCAGTAGTTGCCTTATAGGCTTCCCATCACTATCCACCCAAAGACTATACCTTGGGCGAGGAGTGATGGCTTGGCGTCCGACCTTTGTAGGCCGGAGCGGATGATTCTGGCGTTGGTATCGGCCCCGAAGCACCATCGTCACCGGCCGATTACGATGCCATTCTGAGTCTGACAGGTCGAGGTGTCGGAAAGACTGGGCTGCTCCTGAAGACACGCGCATTGCGGGCTGTGTTTCCGGCAGCAGGGAGGTCATGAGCGCCTTGACCAGGAATTCCTAGTTCTTCTCTAAGGTTGACCGCAACTGCAGAAGACACCACCTTTGCCCGTCATGTTCTTCAGTGGCAAAATTATACCGCTCTTGGAGCTTGGAGGCCACCAGGCTATACCTTCTACCGGAGGACACCAGAGCTCGAATGCGTCTCCATCCCTCCGGTAGGTGGATGCGTACGATAGCGGTCGGAGTGATCGCCGGACGTGGCGATAGTGATGATGGGAGGGCGTCCTGCGTCGGACTTCCGACCGTCGTTATCTTCCGTCTGGACAGGTGGTGGAGCAACGTGTGCTGACGAAGGCCGCACAGCTTACACCGGAATACGCTGAGACATCTTGCTACGCGGTGGGAGGAGGCTAAGCAATTTTCACAGCAACCTTCTCTTTGGATAATCTTTAGTCTCTGCTGCACGGTGCCATTCTGGAAGCTTGGGCACTTGCGCAGCGGATGGTTTTCTGGGCACGAAAGGGCAGAAGGACATGGCGGGATACTTCGTTTTGACTAGTTGGTGGTGATCTAAAAGGAGAGAAGGAATAAAGGGATATGTGGTTAAGTAGCGAATGAGGAGGGTTAGAAGGACGAGTTTGACAAGGGGTCACGTAACGACGCCGGTACTCGTACGGACTTCTGCGACGCGAACTTTCTGATCCGCGCCCGGAAAGACCCTCTCAATACGGCCCAGCCGCCGTTGGTTAGGCGGCAGATGGTCATGTCGGAGGACCACTAGGTCTCCGACTTCGTAATTGCGTTGAGGGAGTTGCCATTTAGTTCTCTTCTTGAGTTCCATGAGGTACTCCTGCTTCCATCGACGCGCTAATTGTTGGTGCAGGAGCTGCAGCTTTTGCCACCGATTCACGTAACTCAGAGAATGATCGGCGAGGTTGGGCTCGGGTGGCGCCATTAACACGGTCCCAACTAGAAAATGACCTGGAGTCAGGGCGCAGAGTTCCGCAGGATCGTCCCGTAGTGCGCTCAGTGGCCGGGAGTTGAGGCACGCCTCTATTCGGGCTAGCATCGTGGAAAACTCCTCAAAGGTGAATTTTTGGCTGTGACACGTTCGCTTTAAATAGGCTTTAAAACTTTTCACTCCAGCCTCCCAGATTCCGACCATATGTGGAGCCCCGGGGGTTGAATCTCCATTCTAGTGGGTGGCAACTAACTTTTGTGGCTAAGCCCCGCCGCAAGAGGGTGAGAAATTGTTGGTGGTCACGACAGAGGATGTTGGATGTGCCTACGAAGGTGGTGCCGTTGTCGGAGTAGATGACGTCAGGTGGCCCGCGTCGAGAAAAGAAGCGGCTGAAGGCAGCTAGGAAAGCCTCCGTGGTGTCGGTGGTGGCCTCGAGATGGATCGCTTTGGTGGCAAAACTGACGAAGACCACCACGTAGCCTTTTGTCATGCGGCAGCCCCTCCCTGCATAGGATTTCATATCAAACGGCCCAGCGAAATCAACCCTGGTATTGTGAAACGGGCGGCTGAGGTGAGTCCGTGCCGGGGGCAAGGCGGCCATGATCTGCTGGCTACGCACTCGTTTTTGTCGGGCACATGTGGAGCATTCCGCGAGGATGGTTTTGATGAGAACCTTCAGCTTCGGAACGTAGTACTGCCCACGCATGAGGCGGTACAGAAGGGAGTTTTGTGCATGGAGAGTGTGTCGATGTAGGAATGCCAGATATATGCGGGTGAAGCAGCCGTGATATGGAAGGAGGATCGGAAATTGCTCATCACGGGACAGAGTAGCAGAATGGGCCAATCTCCCGTTGGCGCGCATCATCCCTTCGTCATCGATGTATGGGTTGAAAGGGAGCAACCGACTGTGCGTCGACAGGGCCAAGCCTTGAGAGAGTTGGAAGTACTCCGGTGCATAGTGGGTCTGTTGACAATTGACAATCAGCCGCGTCCTCGTACGTCTAAGTTCCTGGGCGGTGAGCTCCGGATCGGTAGGCGTCTCCTGTTTCCCTAGGCGCTGGTAAAACCGACATACATAACTTACCACTCGCAGCGCACGGGGGAGATCGGAGAACCTATGCAGGATGTCAACCTGGTGGAGCCTGGTCGTAAGGGTTTTAAAGTTTGTAATTCTGTAAACAAATTTATGTATGCATATCCTATCTTTTTAGATTTGTGATCAAGAGCTTAAAATCCGATACGTTGATGCAACTCACCCTGGTTCTTGCCATGGAAGCGAAATACCCACAAGGCGCACACAACTTTTGGCTTTTACGTAAAATTTTATCTTAAGATCGAATTAACTTAAAAAGATTGTATTTATTGTATTAGGTGACGCTGGTTACACTTTGGAACCATGGCTTTTGACGCTTCATCGGGTTCCGAAGGATGGTTCCACACAGATGCGGTTCAATGAGGTACACTCAAAGAAGAGTGAAGAGTGAGTGATATAGATGTCTTCTTGGAGCAAGAGAGATTCATTACTGCCCGGAAAAAGCTGCCAAAATTACAAATGTATGCTGTGCTCTTCACAATATATGTTTGCATTATAAAGTAAGAGAAGAACAGTACGATTTATTCACTGTTACATATACATACATATGTAATACTAAATTTTGTAAATATGCAATATTTTAATTGTCTACAGTGAGATCATCGCATTGAAGCTGCAATCGGTTTTTCTGCAATTTATATTCAACTTTCCTCAACCTCATTTTTTCCATGAAAGTGTTGTGACGCCGCGTCTCCTCGAATTCTTCTCTTTTCATTTTTTTCATGGAAGTGTTGTGGCGCCGCGTCTCCTCGATTTCTTCTCTTTTCATTTTTTCCATTGCTTGAAAATGTTTTTTTGCAAATCATATAAGTTATCAAGCGATCTGTATATTTAATTTTTTTAACGCTCTGTTTTTTGTACTTTCTCATCTTCTACAGCCTCTTTAACAATTTCCACCAACTCTTTTTGGACAGCAAGTTCGGCCAACAGCATATCAGACGGACATTTCACAGGAACTTCGTTGGATTTAGGTATAGATTTTGCAGTTCCACATTACATGGGCTACGCCGAAGCAATATGTTTTTCCTTCACAGAAGCGTCTTGCATTGAAACGTCTAGAACATCTATTTCAAGCAATACTTCTGGAATTGCATCTATGTTGCTTGATGACTCTAGCCCGAAACTTTTTGCAGCTCCGCCTTCAACAGAAGTTTTCATCCCAATCAAATCGTAATTTTTTTGTTCTACTGGTGAAAACTTATGCTCCCTGTTTGGCCCTCCCTCTGTACCTTTCTTGGGCTGCCTTCTGCCGCACATATTTTTTTTGGTCAGTCCATACCTTAAAATTTAATAATTTTATTAAAGTTGGCAATATTATCAAAAATTTTTGGGAAATAGAAAATTTTTTTTAGACCATTTTATTTTTTCATTGCACTTATCGTGAAGTAGCAGTACTATCTCGAAGCGTTCTAGACTATCAACAATCGCAAGCATATACATATGTATATAACCCCTTAGACAAACATTTTATTAAACATTTAAATAAATTATTAAGAGCTGTGAAACGTATAGCTGTTTTACCTATCGATGCAAACCAAGTTGAAAGTATGGACCTTCCAATGGTGGGCGTTTCAGCGTTTATAAATTGTATTTCAATTTATTTCTTTTTATTTGTTGCTAAGCTCATTATAAATATCTATGTATGAACGGTTCACTTCACAAATATTACAAACTCTTGTAAAACAGTAATTGATAATTATGTAATAGTGTTTTCACACTGAGGATAAAACCTGGATTTAACTTTAAAACCAATCCTTAAAACCTGATTTTACCATACAAAATAATTCTCATAACACCATTTTAAAATCTTTTTTGAATTGGTTTAAAGTAGATTTTGTGAAATACAACCTTGTTTTATACAGTACATATTCAGTGCTACCAAGTTAGAAAGATAGAAAACAGCTGATAATTCATTCACATTCACAAATATTCATTCATAAAATGTAAAATCATTTCAATTTTAGAACACATTTTTAACACATATAAACAATAACATAAATGTGGGAAGAATAATTACAACAAACACACCTATTTCTACAAGAAATTTATTTTATCATTAACAAATTTATTTGACAAACTGTATTATAAAATCTGATTTTATAGAAATTGTATGTGAACACAAAATCAGCTGTTTGTAGGTTTTAAGTTAAAACCAGGTTTTAACTTTAGGTGTGACAACACTATAACACATTTGAGTAATTAAGTGCTTGTATGGTTGTACTAATATTTGGTGAAAAAGAAGTGATTTTTATTTGTTGAGAGTTCTTGGTTTTTATAAGCATGTTTCCATTCGCTAATGTTTTGCAGATCTCAACTTCACCGCACACAGAGTAAATAACTTTTTTTTATGTATGGAGAGATTTTTTAGAGTTGCGCATCACCTTAGCATAGCAAAAGTACAACGATCATTAATGCAACTTTGGCAGCACTTTTAAGCGTCTAAAGTTCTTTTTCGCTAACAGTTGGCAGTGCTGCCGAAAATTTCTGCAAATGCAGAAGTGCCATTGCAAAACAATTACTTGTGGTTTGTTGACAAATTCGCTAAAGAGGGTAGTTTTGTCAAGGATTAAAAAAGTGTTTTTTGTTTGTTATTAACTTTTTATTTTTGAATTTTATGTTTTTTTTCTCATATCTAAGTGAAAATAATTATTTTTATTTCTTTATTACTTAATATACATATGTATATGTAAATATAATTGATATATTTTAATGAATAAATATATAAATATACAATTATTGAAATTGATTTTGCTGATTTGCTGAAGTTTTTATTTTCCAAATTGCAGCCATTGGGAATTGTTCCCATTAAAGTTTCCAAATCATTATTTATTTCCGCCATATTTCTATGCATTTTTAAAATTTGCTTCACTATTTGACTATACGTGGTAATGCGCACAACGAAAGCCAAACTTCAAATGAATAAAACCCACTCTTCAAGCAAAGCGATCTACACGTATACATTTTATACAAGATTAAACAATCTCGTGTGTGTTCGAATGCACACAAATTATGGTGCTCAAAAAAAAATCCTGTGTGTGGATGCTCAATAGGATCAAATGTATATTTTATTTAAATTGCACGTACGGAATCTTTCACTCAAAAGTAGGACGAGACATGCGAAAGTGGCTATAGAAAACATCATCTTGATATCGTTTTATAATTTCTAAGTAATTTGTTATTTTAAAGGTCATCCTTCATTTAATTTTGAGTTTATTGTCCTTATTATGGTTCACACACCTAAATGTTGTGTTGTAGAGGAGACAACACAACACTTATACTCTTTCTGATTATGGTTTATGCTACCCATACACGATACGACCGTCGGCAAAACACGTTTAGTAATCAAGTCGTGTGTTGTGCCCACATACGATAAGACCTCTTCTTACGACTTCATTTTGTAAAAAATTTACAGCTGGAAACAACAAATAATAAACGCGCATGCCATGAAGCAAAACAAATTACGCTTAAATTTTGTGAAGCAATCAAACAATTGAAAGCTCCTTAAGTAAATTAAACATTTATTGACATTTAAATTTTTTTAATCTAAAAAATTTTTCAAAAATAAAAAAAATACAAAAAAAAAATATAAAAAATAAAATAAAACTTATATAATTTACTAATATTGGCTATCATTAAATAATTCATCATAGAACTGTGCTCTAGTTTCATTTGAGCTGTCTTCGATTTTGAATCACTTTTTTTATTATTTTCTTTTACACTTCTTTCTTTTATTTTCTTCGCTCAAAAACCAAATTAACCGACAACACGTCTCTCTGCCTTAAAATTTAAAATGAGAATGAGGTACGAATTCGCACGACAGACCCACAAACTATACGACGCGTTGGCACGACCTGCCAAAAAATCAAAAAATTTTGATTTTTCATACGACCGAGACACAACTTCATACGACAGGCCCACTAACGTTACGACCTTGCTTACGACCTGCCGAAGTTTTGCCAACGGTCGTATCGTGTATGGGTTGCTTTAGAACATCTAGATGTTGTGTAAACCACAGGGTTGTTCTTCAATGTTAGTATACTTCTTAAAAAATGCATTTTTGAGTCCACAAAACAGACATTTGAAAACAAAATTAACACGTTTCAACAAATTTAGCGCAAAGTAAAAATTTAAAAAAATTAACAGAAGTTATTTTGATTAATATACAAAACATAAATAAGTAATATAAATAAATAAAAATTTACAAAAGAATTTCAAATAATGGACAAACGCACGCATTCGAAAAGGAATTTCTATAAAATAGAATAAAATAATAATAATAATAAAATTGTTTCAATTTGAAAAAAAAATTGTTAAACCAAAATAAATATGAAAAATCTTTAAAATCAAAAATTTAGGCACATAAAAAATAAAAAATTAATCTTTAAAATAAATAAAAATAACATTCACTAAAATAAAAGTTATTGAAAATAAATAGTAAGCAGAAAAATTTGTCAACGAATAATTTCAGAAACAATTGTCTCTTCTTACAGTGAATTATATTGAGAAGAAATTCTTTTTTTTAACGACACAACACCTACTGAGCGGTTGTAAAATTTTAACAGAACGTACAACACTTAAAAACAACTGTTGTAAACCATAATCGCAATTTCAAAAATACAACATCAAATTTAAAACTGTTGTGAACCATAATAGGGGCATATTTCTTATAATCAGAAGTCGTTTCATCTTGTTCCTAATTATTTTTTTACTGTAATTGAAGAAAAAATTGTCGCTTTTAACATCAACATTTTCAATAATATTTGCTTTTACTATTTTGGATAACATTTTATATTTTTTGCAGAACGTTCAAAAAAGCAAACTCTACGTTACTGTTACGCAGTTCCAAATGCATCTGTAACAGCTGACGGGAATTAAATGTTTTTAAATTTCCTTTTGCAAGCTGGCTATTTTTCCTCATAAATTTCACCATTATTTTAAATTGATTGGATTCGTGATCTTGTTGTTTGTTTCCCCGAATATTTTTAACAATTAGTGTAAGAATAAATAAAGAAAATTATAATTTTTAACTTACATTCACTTATCTGACATTTCTTTTTGCAATACAGAATAGCAAACTTTTCGCATTTTAAATGTGAATAAAAAGTATTTTGCGAACATCGTGACACAGAATGAAAGTATTCATATTTGCATGTTTTTGAGTCGCATTGACTTCCCCATCGTAATACAGTATAAGCCTGCTGGACGCTTCCATTGGAATGATGTTATAGACGTACACCCATGATTCCTCACCAGTTATGACATTTTTGAGGAAATCTGAATAGTCGTTGACGACGTTCAACAGCTCCCATGCGACGTTGTTTTTGTTCAAAATTTTGCAATTTTGGATAAATCTTCGACGATTATCTAAAATCATTTCCTTCAAGATTTTCATGGGTTGTTGACTGGTTGTTGAAGTATTCAGCGTTTAAAATTATAACTGACGCAGAGGCATATTTAGCTACATAAAACAGACGCTACGGCAAGTACTAAGATATGCAACCATGCGTAGGGGCAATACACCGGTATTGTAAAACATAAGATGTTTATCACCACAAAGAATGAGCAAACTAATCCACTAGCGTGATACAGAAGCGTAACTGAAATGAGCTGCTGCTGGAAGGCGTAAACTAGTTCCTTTAGATGAAGGATTCATAATCTCTGTCAATAACAGAACACAACACGCACACATACATATATGAATTCTGTTAGCTGTTGTTAAATAATTACAAGCAAAAACTCAGACAAAACCACTACAAAATCATTTTGCCTTTGTCACAATACGTGGCAAAATGTCAGCTCGATTTACTCCGCTACAAAAATATAGGGAACCGGCAGATGGGCAAAGCTCAATCAACTTCCGTTCTTATAAGGATTTATGGGGTCGCAAATGAAAAATGTTATCTAGATGCCGTTGGATGTTCTTTACCTTTTTTTTTGCTTTTTCTATTTACCAATCACACTTTATTAAATTTATTTATTATACAAACTTTTTATTTATTTTTTTTCGATTTTTTATTTGATAAATATTTTTTTTTATTCAATCTTAAAATATTTAATAAATATAAAATTGTTTTTTATTCAATATTTCACTTTGTTTAAATTCTGCAGAAATTGTTAATTAAAAATGAATATATATATGTATTGTTTCTCTTTTAATCATTACAACAAATAGACACACTTAAATGCTTATTTTATCTCGTTGTTATTGTATTACAATTTTTAATTTGCCGTAAGCGACTGTTTACTCGTGCGTGGTTTATTGAAGAGTGACGCCGCTTGCCAACGCGAGCACGCGGGAAAACGCTCACAGCACGTCGCCGCGCAGGCAAACATCGCCGCTGAGCGAAGTAACACTGCGTATTCCAGCAGTGGTGCGTAACTCAGCATAATCACAGCCGAACGGAGCAACACTGCGATTTCCAGCAGTGGTGCTCGGTTCTGGCGTAAACATCCCGGCCCCCTTGCTATATTGCATAATAAGCAATGAGTCTCAAGGGGTGTGGGGTAGTCATATTGCGATGCTGCTCAATGATTGATTTAGACATACGGGGTTTCTACAATACAATATGTATTAAGTAAAATGTATATAAGGTACAATTCATGGAATGGAATATATTATTAAGTAAAAGAATGTATTACGTAAAATGTATATAAGGTACAATTCATGGAATGGAATATAAATGTATTAAGTAAAATGTATATAAGATACAATTCATAGAATGGAATATAAATGTATTAATTGTGGTGGAGCCGAGGATTCTGCTGCTCATTCGTGGACGGAGTCCAGCGTGAGCAGCCGAGCCGGGCGCTTGCCCGGTTCGTCCTGCCGATCTGGGTCGTACGGCCCGCTTACCATCCATCCGAGGGTTGTGCTTTGCGGAACCAATGCCATCGGACCGATCGGTCTTTGCAGCCCGGCGGTGATAATTTGGGAGTAGACGTCCGCTCCCAGCACAAGCGTGATCGGTCTGCCAAGGTTCCATTCTCGGTCCGCTAGTTCCAAGTATTGGAACTTTTAGACCGTTTCTTGGCGCACACTGGGCAACGGCTGGGCAGCCGGAAGGCTGGGTCGATTGCAGGCTTATGTGGCACCAGTTGACCCCGCCGTGATCCTTAACGGGCAATTGATACGTAGCCTGGAGTCGTTCAGGCAGCTGGGTGTGTGGTCTCCCTGGGTCCACTACGGCTCTGACGCGCCACCAGACCCCCCGCAGAAGGATACGTACGATCACTGTCGGCACTATCACGGGACGCGGTGCTTTGGGTAGTGGAGTCGGCGTAGTCACGGGTTCCTCCTGGGGGGTGAGTGTCCAATCGGTGGGGTGGTGGATCAAAGTGTGGTGATTCGTTCCACACAGCTTGCACCTCTGCGTGCTCTGGCAACGCGAAGTGGGATGGGAGTGCGCCAGGCAGTTCACGCAGTACTGGTGCTTCAGGACTGCCTCTGAAGCACCTCTGTGGGTGCTGCCACTTCGTCCACTTCTGGAGTTCCATGAGGTATTCATGTTTCCATCGATGTGCGAGCTGCTGATGCAAGATTTTGAGTTTTTGCCACCGGTTCACGCAACTCAGCGAGTGGTCGGCTACGTTTGGTTCTGGCGGGGTTAGTAATGGGGTCCCAGGGGTTATGAACTGCCACTCGAGGGGGTGACAGCTGTTCTGGGTCAACATTCCCTGGCGCAAGGGGCTTTCAAACTGCTCTTTATTTTGCCGGAGCAGGTTGCAAGCTCCGACAAAGGCTGTTCCGTTATCTGAATATACGGTGGTAGGTGCCCCTCTCCGAGAAAAGAAGCGAGCAAATGCCGCCAGAAAGGCCGCGGTCGTGAGATCGGTGGTGGCTTCCAGGTGTATTGCCTTTGTAGCGAGGCACACGAAAACCAGCACGTACCCTTTTGTCATGCGACAGCCTCGTCCCGCATATGACTTCATCTCAAAGGGGCCAGCGAAGTCCACTACCGTTTCATGAAGGGGCGACTGAGGTTGGTCCGTGCGGGCGGTAGGGCGGTCATTATCTGCTGACTGCGCGCGTTCTTCTGGCGGGGACATATGGTGCATTGTGAGAGAATGGTCCTGATTAGCGTTTTCAGCTTGGGAACGTATTAATGGCTTTTCATGAGCCGATACAACAATGCGTTTTGGCCGTGTGCCGTATGCCTATGTAGGAACGTAAGGTATAGCCGGGTAAAGCGGCCGTGGTACGGAACGTGCGCGAGTCTTCCATTCGCTCGCAACAGTCCTTCCTCGTCGAGGTAGGGGGTCATAGGGATCAAACGGCTTTGACGCGAAAGCGCCAGTTCTTGATCGAGTTGATTATACTCGACCCCAAAGTGGATCCTTTGGAAAGCAATAATAAGCTTAGTCCGGGACCGGCGTAGTTCTGCGGCAGTTAGTTCTCCCTCTGCTGGTCGATCTTTCCTAGCGAGACTGTGGTAGAAACGATAGATGTAACAGACCACGCGCAGCGCGCGAGGTAGGTCGGAGAATCCATCCAATATTTCGCCGCGGGCTACACAGGTGGCGTGCACGGCTAGGGGCGATGGTACTTGGCGCCAGGGGTCTGCACCGACGTTTTCAATAATGTTGGAAATCCGATTTTCGACGAAGGTCTTCCATCGGTTTGGGGGCTTGTGGAGCCACGCTAGCTCGATGGTAGAGTCGGTCCAATGGTGGAGGCGTCCCTCACTGGGAGCTGTGGCTGAATTGAGTCTACCAAGGATGCTAACAATTCGGCGCCGAGCAGTTCCTTCCGTGGCAGCGATACAAACGGGGGCCACCTTGGTTTTGGCGATCAAGAGGTGCGTAGCAACCCTGCCGGCGGATTCGGAGCGTATGTACAAGGCAGCGGCGTACGCCTTTTCCGAGGCGTCACAAAACCCGTGGAGTTCAGTTGCATATGCCAGATGGAAGTCCACAAACCTCGTGATCCGGATTCGGTAAATGCTCACGTAGTCGTCCAGGAAGAACTGCCACTGACGCATCGTCCCGGGCCGTAGCTCCTCCTCCCAAGCGGTGCCGTCCCGCCATATCTGTTGTAGTATCGTTTTTGCCACGATGGCTTTCGGTGATAGCCATCCTACGGGGTCGAACAGTTTGGCGATTTCGGAGAGAACCATTTGTTTGGTACCGGCGGTACGGGTTGGCGGGTCTTTGATGACGAAATAAAAGTAATTCGAGCCTGCGTTCCACCGAAGGCCCAACGCTTTGGTCACGCTGCTGTCCGACAGGTTTATAAACTCTTCATCCAACAGGTGTTCTTGGGGGACGTCTGGCAAGAGATAAGGATGGTTGGCCGTCCACTTTCGGAGAGAATCCTGCGGAGGCCAGAACCGTCATCACCTCCTTCTTGGCTCGTGCGGCTGCGGAAAGTGTGTCGCCGCCGGCCAGAATATCATCCACATACATGTGATTCCGGAGGATATCAGATGCATGGGTGGAGGTGTCCCTGCAGAGGTGGGCGAGATGCAGGAGAGTCCTTATCGCCAGGTAAGGGGCACAGTTCACTCCGAAGGTGACGGTTTTCAGCTCATAGTCTTGGGTCGGTTTCTGCTCTTCGAATCGGAATACGATGCGTTGGAACGCCGTCTGTTGCGGGTTCACCCAGATTTGGCGATACATCTTTTCGATGTCAGCGTTAAACACATATCGGAACAGCCCCCACCGCAGCAGCAGAATGGTCAGGTCGGCTTGCAGTACTGGCCCGGGGTGCAGTAGGCCATTCAGACTATTTCCGTTTGAAGAAGGGCTCGACACGTTGAACAGCACCCTCAGTTTCGTGGTGGTGCTGTCCGGTTTGAGTACTGCATGGTGCGGCAGGTAGTATGCGTTATCAGCCATCCGGAGGGGGTAGATGGCTGATAACGGGCCATCCGTTATCAGCCATCGTAGCATAGTCCCTTAGCGCGCTGTCGTATGCTGACTTCAGGTCCGGCTTCCTCAGCAAGTGGGATTCATTCCGAAGGAATTGAGATACCGCGACTGGCCTCAATTCCGCGACGTTAAGTGTTTCTGGGTATTCGCGCTTAAAGGGGAGTGAGACTACGAACCGTCCTTGATCGTCCCGGTACGTGGTGTCGCGAAAAAGCTGTTCGCAGTACTGATCCTGAGGCGCGGTTTTAGGTTTCTTGGGGGTCTCTTCGATTTCCCAAAATCGTTGTAGTTGTTCTGCGAGTGCAAAACGACTGGATGGACTTCTGACATGGCTTGGACCGGATTTGGCCCGTCAGTATCCATCCAAAGACCGTCTTCTGGGCGACCAGAGACCGGTCATTATCCCAGCGAACGTCGTTCAGGAGGATCTTTGGGTAGACATCCCCTCCCAATAGCAGGTCAATTCCTTGCCCGCCCTGCCGAGTCGGTTCCGCCAGTGAGCCCCTTGACGACCAGGCCATCGTTGTGTGTGCAGAACGTGGCATCGATAGGTGATCCCAGTCGGAGATGGCATGTGTAATGCGACGTTGCCGTTTTGGAGTGGTTCAAACCTCGCACTTCCGCGTGTCGTAGGCGTTGTGGAAGTTGGAGTTGCGTTTGAAGTCCCTTGCTAATGAGGGTGGCCTCGGATGCGGAATCGACCAGCGCCCTAATTGTACGCTTTGTGTCCCCGTTGTAAATATTATATCTCGGGCTGTGCCGAGAATAATAGCGGTAGGGGAGATGCGTAGAGTAGGTGTGGACAGTTTCTTCCGACCCAGTCTTCGAATTACCCCGGTCATTTGCAGAGGTAGTAGGCCCTGGATTTCGGGTGGTCGGGCATTTTGTGGCCGCCACCTGAGTATTGGGGGCTGTCCGCACACTCGATACTCGCGAGGGGTCTGCCGCGCTATCCTGATGAAGGAGCGTGTGATGTCTCTTCTGACACAAGTTGCATAAAAACCGGCTGGAGCACTTGTGGGTATCGTACGAGTGCCCCAGGCAATTCACTCATCGCTTGTGCCTCCGGACTGCTTTATAGCGCTCATCGGTGGGCATCGCCAGAAACGTGGGGCATAGACGTAGGGCATGGGAAAGGGAGCATTCGCAGCACGGGACGGGGGTTGGCACTCTCGTATTGTATGACTGAAGTCGCCTCTCGGGAGATTTCGTCGCATTTTTGCATTCTGCCACTTTGCTGAAAGTTTCCCGCTGGCCACGGAATGTGGAGCGGATGTCCGCAACGGATTCCAGCGTCTGGTAACGGGCAGTGAGGAAGTTGTCCAGTTGGGTCCAGGTGGGCAAGTCGACGGAGTGGGGCAAGGATTGCTCCCACAAGTTCAGTGTCGTGTCTGGAAGACACGTGGAACAAATGTAGACGAAGATGATATCCCAATTTTTTGTGTCCATCTTCAGCAAATTGAGATTGGTGATGCAGTCAGTGATAGTGCGCTGCAGTCGCCTTATATTGGGTCCTGTCTCCTTTGGAAGGGGGTCAAATTAAACAGGCACTTTAGCTGGGCGTTGACAAGGACCCGTTTGTTCTCGTACTGGTTGACAAGGTGATTCCAGGCCATCTCAAACCCATCATTGGTAAGCGGGCAGGTCCGTAGGAGATCCCGTGCCTCGCCTTGGGTTTTCTTCAGGAGGTGGCACATTTTCTCTACGGGGGGGAGGCTGTCATTGTTCCGATAGAAAGCGGAGAACATATCTCGGAATATGGGCCTCGATTTGTAGTCGCCGTGGAACGTGTCGGTATTACATGGGGGAGAGTGATACGCGAGTTCCGATCGGCGGGAGCTACTCGAGGGGGTTGATGGGTGGCACCTACCAGCAAACCACCAATCTTGGCTAGCTAGTAACTCTCGTACGTGGCAAAGTAGCATCGTTGAATCGACTCCACGTCAGTCGGATTGATCGCTTCTTCCGCTATCTCTTCATGCAGGGCCTTGAATGCATCGATCTTACCTCCAATGTCTCGAAGAATTCCGCAAATTGTTTCACCCGGTCGGATGACCGGATCATACTCTTCAATGACGCCATTATGTTGCGGGATTCAGGGAGTGTTAATATAATAATATAATACCAATGCAATAGTAATACAATAATAACCTATCTTTTATGTAATTATAATTGAATTTAAATTAATGGAAGGAAATAAAACAACACTTATAGGCATATACTAAATATCATTTATTTAAGATCAAGAAAAAATTTAAATGGTTAGGTGACTGTACTAGAAAATTTTTGAATTTGTATGTGTACTAGAAGTGCAAATAAGTTTATCCAAATACTTAAATGACTGCACTAGCCTTTTTGAATTTGTATGTGTACTAGAAGTGCAAATAAGTTTATCCAAATACTTAAATGACTGTACTACCTTTTTTTTTTTTGTGTGTGTATTTAAATTCCCCTGAGTGCGTGCATAGCAAAAAAAAGACGTCTTTCTAGTGAAATCTTCCTAGGTACAGCAACACTTCGCACCTATTCAAAGCGTGCGAAATGTTGATGCACAGACAAATCAACCACCAAAGGCAATCTTGTATACTTAAACAACACACCAATCAACAGAACAACACACAAACTCACTAGCGACCGCGTGTATCGGTATGTATATATGTGTATGCGTTTGAAAAAAAGAGATATGCAATACATATAATAAGTAAAAATTGTAATTAAGTCAAAAAAAAAAAAAGAAAACTAACGGAGAGAAAAAAACTAAACCGAGAACGCGTCTTTAAGTAAAATTCTTAATACTTACTCAGGAATAGTTTCTCCAAAAAGCTGTATCCGGCTCGAAGGACCAGCTGTATAGGGGGGGAACTAGATGCCGTTGGATGTTCTTTACCTTTTTTTTGCTTTTTCTATTTACCAATCACACTTTATTAAATTTATTTATTATACAAACTTTTTATTTATTTTTTTTTTCGATTTTTTATTTGATAAATATTTTTTTTATTCAATCTTAAAATATTTAATAAATATAAAATTGTTTTTTATTCAATATTTCACTTTGTTTAAATTCTGCAGAAATTGTTAATTAAAAATGAATATATATATATGTATTGTTTCTCTTTTAATCATTACAACAAATAGACACACTTAAATGCTTATTTTATCTCGTTGTTATTGTATTACAATTTTTAATTTGCCGTAAGCGACTGTTTACTCGTGCGTGGTTTATTGAAGAGTGACGCTGCTTGCTAACGCGAGCACGCGGGAAAACTCTCACAGCACGGCGCCGCGCAGGCAAACATCGCCGCTGAGCGAAGTAACACTGCGTATTCCAGCAGTGGTGGGTAACTCAGCATAATCACAGCCGAACGGAGCAACACTGCGATTTCCAGCAGTGGTGCTCGATTCCGCCGTAAACAAATAATATAGAATTTTTATCCCCTGTATCAAACATAGTAATACCCTTTATTCTAAGATTAAAAAAACCAAATTGAGAGAGAATTTCATGATGGTAACATATGCGAGATTCAGCCGTTGAAGAATCTGGAACTAAAGTTTTATATAGATGGATATTGGCAAGATGTAGCACATTAGATAACAAACTGCACACCATATTTCTGCCAAATATGTCTAGTTATTTTTTTGAACTATCTTTTGTATTTACTTTTATTTTGTAGAATCCTTTTGCCAAATCTAAAGTAATGAAATATTGCGATTTCCTAGTTTATGTAGTATACTGGGAGTTTATTTAGGATTGGAAATTTGTCACCGATATTATTATTGCATAGAAGTCTATAATCGTCAACCAAACGCCCTTTTTTCCACAATTTATAATTTTTTTTTTAGAATCCAAAGTGGAGTTACTGGAAATATTATTTTTGGTTCTAAGAAAACCAAAAATAATATTTGGTTCCACAAGTATAATGTTAAGTTTTCTTACGGTTGGGGCGATTCGTTACAGAATATGAAGCTTATGCGGTCGACTAGCAAACGCTCCATTATGAATTGACAACCAGTTTAGTCTAGTCTACTTCAAGACAACACATCTAAATTTCATTTTCCTATTATATTTTATAACCAAAACTAGTATAGTCTTCAACCTAATCGTTATATTTAACTCGTTCCTTTCCTTTACTAAATTGAAATTTGACAGCCACTTTGTAACTCATTGCCGCTTTAAGAAGGGTGTTGCGATTGAAAAATATAAGTAAAAATAAATAAAGTGTACATAAGTATAATATAAAATGGATATAAATGTGGATCTATTTTACATACTCAAAGTAAGAAACGTTTTTTGAACATAATAGAACATTTACTCCAAAAAAAATTAACTTATTTATTCAGATTCATCAGCTATTTTCCCCTGAACAAAGATCCATTTTGCTAAATGAAATAAAAAACAGTATACGACCAACTATTCGATGCAATGTGATTTCTCCTATATTAAAACTATTGCGTTTTTTTGCTGAAGGCAGATATCATTTATGCATTAATTTTTATTTCCATATTTCATAAATATTAAACTTCCAATTTTTCTCCATTTCGATGCAAATTTGGCGGCAAGACAACCACAAGCCAACTACAAATGATTAGTTGTAAAAATTTGGCAGTTCTCACAACCAGCAATTACATTTGTTGTAATCCATAATAGTCAAAAATTTTGCAACACAACTAAAAACTAACTAGTTGTAATTGTTTTGTTTAGTTGTAAATCATAATACCGAACTGACAACTACTGAGCAAAATTACATACAACTAGTTTTATTATAGTTGTTATACATAATCAGGGGGCAAATTTCAATTTTACAGAATTGTACATTTTTTTGTATTTCTATTTCATACGTTTCATAACAAAGAAGCTGCACTAAACATACTCTTCTCGTTTTTGATAATACCAACTTTCGATTCGAGCGCAACTGAATGCGGAAACGTAATGGAAACGAACTACAGGTGTGAATATTTAATACATATTGTTGTCAGTAGAAATTCTTTACGTGGATTTATAATAGCAGTATTTGAGTACAACGGAGGTACTAAGAAGCAAATAGAGAAAAATGCTAAGTACATGCTATTTGTCAATTTTAAGTTAAGTTTTTAGTTAGAAATAACCTGCCATAAAGGCTACACTTAAAACATAAGCATTAATAATTCAATAAGTGCATACCCAGTAGGGTTATTCTGAATTGCGATGCAATAATCAATGCGATGCGATAAAGAATTGCGATGCAATAGTAAATTCGTATTCTGCAACACTTTCGCAATCGCAATCGCATTTTATTTTAATTCACGGCAACACCGGCCAAAATTAACAACGCTGATACCAGTAAACGTCAAATTATACTTACAAAAGAAAACGAAATTTGCGGTTACAAAATAAATATCTGAATTAAATAAAATAAAAATTAAGAAAAAGTAAAATAAATTTCTGAATTAAATAAAATAAAAGTTAAAAAAAATAAAAAAAAAATTTGTGTTTTTCCTTATGTTATCAAAAATGGATTCTGTTGCTTTATGGATTTATGATGAAGAGGAGCATGAGCAAAATGAAAGGGTGCAGAAAAGAATACTTAAAAGCAAATCTGATATTCTAAGTTTGAATGTGAAAAGGTCATTTATTTTGTAGCATTAAAAACAATTAATTATGAAAAACATTTCTATTCCAGTTTTGTAAAAAATTTTAGATTGACCCAAGAGGCATTTTTTACGTTTAGTACTAGTAATAACAATTACACAAGCATTGCTAGAAATATAAGAGATGAAATAAAAAACAATATAATTTAAAAACTAACCGTCTTCTTTTTATTTAGAAACTTAAAGGTACTTCTTTAGTTGTATATTTCATTCATTTTGCTCAAAAAAAAAAACTTAAAAAAAAATTAATTAATTTAAATAAATAAACAAAATTTAAGTAAAAAATACATATTTGTGCTTTGCGGTTGCTGTTTGGCTGCCGAATAAATTTTGCGATTATCGCATGTATCTGACATTAGCATTCGCAATACAGAATACCAAATTGTCACATTTTCGCATTTGAAATGCGAATAAAAAAGAGTACTATGCGATAATCGCAATACCGAATACCAATTATTCGCATTTGCAGGTTTTCGCATCGCATTGACAATTGCATCACAATTCAGAATAATCCTACAGATTGTTGAAGTAAAAGCTCCACTGACCGCACGAAAACCATAATTTTATGAAAAATCGCACATTTTTGTCCCACACTATTCGTTTTTTTCATCAGAGATGGCTTATGTGACAAATCGTACAGCTGTGTAGGATGGTGAAACAAGACCTTTGTAAATATTTCATATTACTAAGCATGAGAACACATAAACTATGCTTGTACATAGTATGGCCAAAACGCTTAAAGCTGTCACACCACTTTAAATCATTACTAAAGGTTTCCATTATGAACATTTTTTTTGTAACTAAATGCTCCATTTATATATGTTAAGAAAAGCAAAGAGAAAAATAAATTGGCCTAATTTTTTTTCGAAAATGTTTTTCTAAGTGTGGGACCAGATAGGGTTATGATACCACAAACACACAAAAAATCATATACCACCTAAGTAATACACGACACCAAAGTGCAGTTTTCATTAGCAAAGAACAATATGATTCAAACAACACATTGGAAGCTATTTCCGGACAACAAAAAAAACTAATTATACAGTTACGATCAACACGAATATAATATTATAATATATAATAACATTTTATAATTATTTAGACTTACTACAAGTTTACTACCAAGCATATAGCTGCAAGTTTCTGCAACCAATATCACCACGATTTACAATTGCAAACATCTCCAATTAAGATTCCCACAGGAATAAGCAATCGTTGACGTAATATCGAAAAATAAGGATCACCAGCAGGAAACCAAGCAATTTCTACCCATGCTGGCCAAATCGGAGCACAAGCTGATGGACGTAAAGAGGGTTTGCCAACATTTTGCTAAAAAAAATTGACAATATAATGTCAACTGTCATTACGTAGAACGATCAAGCACCATCAAAGATAAACTTACAACGCTAAGAAAGCAATGGGCAATCATCCTAACATCAACAATTGGAACGACCTGAACGAAATGTTGAAAGCTAAGTGGGGAGGATTTGCAACAGCAGAAAAACTTTATGAGCAATTAAGATCACCTGCATATAGAGGAAAATTCACACAGGATATGTAGACTGTATTATGTTCCTTGAAAGTTACAACCATGGTCCATGTTATACCCGAATTATCGTCAAATGAATTCCTCCAAGACGAATTAAGAACGAATCCTAAACCAAATCCACAAACACATCAAAAACTCAGCTATGATAAACAACCATATCAGAAAGATTATCAGAAGAACCAAAAGTGGTAACCCAGAGGCTATATACCTCAACACAAATAGACAGCGTATCAACATAAACCAGAGCTAATGAAAGTTAACACCCAAGAGACTAGGAGAGAGAAGCATTACCAACAACAAGGAAAAAGCAATTGAAAGTGCAATTATTCTGATGATGAAAGTAAACAAATTGACAACGACCAACAGAGAAAGATCACAATAATTACCAAGGCGAAAATTTTTCGACAACTGGGTTCTACCATATTACGAGGAAGATCACGAAACATTCGAACTATTAAGAACAATAAAAAACCCACAAAAAATAAAATCAGTATCAGGATACTTTCAAGTATTATACGACTGTACCATTCTACAGAAAATGGAACACTGGAATTAAACTCAGATACAACATTCGGCGTTTACAAATTTCACACCTTTTTCGACTATAAAAGAAAAACAATTATCATAAACAATTTACGACATAGATTATACTATGAAGGAGACATTGAAAATCAACATTTAGAACAAACAATTGAAGCAATACAGCAACTGAAGCAATACGAGTTGACAGAAAAAAAAAATCGCAGATGCAATATCTCGTATTCAAAAATAACGTAATACCTTAAAACCTACCAAGCAAAAAAATATAATAGCATGCAGAATCTCCAATAAAACATTCAAAATGCTGGGACAAATAAAATTACATTTTGAACAAGATCTAATCTATAAAACCGCACTCATAAACAGGATTAAAAATATTTGTAGAATAGTTGAAAACGTTCAACCGCTCTCCGTGTTAGACTGCTATGAGCGTAACGACAAAAAACGTTTAGAAAATTCAATGAAAACTAACAACACCCTAGAAAAAATTATTACAGACTAGGATTTACGGGCATGAATAATTAAAGTAGTCGCATAAAGAACCTATCATGGAACCTAGGGTAGGCATGAATATGGTAAATAAAGAAGAATTGAGTCAGTTAGCCCAAGAGTTGCAAATAACACCGGGTAAAAATAATGATCTAGGATCGTTAGCAACTATAACCTCTGAAGATAGGAAATACGGAAAGTTAAGAATAAATTTTAGTTATGTTGAAAAGAACTCTAATGTAATAGACCAAGTATTAAATAAAACAAGCAAACATATGCATGCAGTTATTAAACGAATTTAAGGATATAGAAAATCTCCAAGCGGAGTGGAGAAAGGGAATGCACAACTTAAATAGTATAATTGAACCCTCAGACCCCTACAAATATATCATATGATAAAACAAACACCTTTTGCAACATCAATCGATAAATTTAGCAAATATGCATTTATAGAAGAAAAAACTTTGACAAAACTCACTTCAACTAGTCAAAGCATACACTATAATCACTATAATGAAAAAAACCATTGCACGTCATAATAAACCATGATACAAGTTTCAAGAGCCAAACCTTTTTGGATTTTTTAGATAGATCAAAAATAATTTGTCACCACAACTTTCAACAAAAATTTTTACAAAGAAAGATTCCAAGAATCAGTAAATGAATATACTATATTGTTTACGCCAGGAATGAGCACTTCTGCTAATCTCAGCGGGATTACTTACCTTGGCGACACTGTCGGTCTTCGCCGCAGCGCGCTGACTTTTTCACCTCAGCAACGACAAGTCGGCAGTGTAAAAACGGCCACGATGGTAAAGCCACCCGAACAGGATAAAAGGGGCAGACATCAATCGTCAGGCACGATTCTTCAATCAATCTTCAAGGATTCTTTACTCATTCAATCCTCTAGAAGCAGACATATATTATTATTATTCAATTAATCAGCAGTGAAAGTGAAGTTGCAATATTCTAAGTTCATATCAGTTATAAAAAAAAGGAAAATTTTGTTTAAACACAAATGTAAATAATTTAGTAAAAACTTAGTAAATAATAAATAAACGGAAAATACTGAAAAGAAATTAACAGCATAGTTACGGAGTTTTCATACTTGGTCAGTGAGGGCAAAAGGCGAAGCATCGAAAGACAGTAATTTGCCAGCAAGCTTTCGACGAAACATGTGGGTCCCACACGTCAACATCGACCAGCCAAACCATCCCAATTTACGAGGTTTCTGATCCGCGACGGCAGACACCCTTTTCGGACTCAAGGAAACATATATAAAGCAAGAGAACGGTTATACGATATAACTTATAATTTTGATTTGATCTTAGAATACTTAAACTTATATAAAAAAAACGCTGTACGAGACAAAAAAAAACAAACAATAAAGTAATAAAAAAAATAAAGGAAAGAATAGATCGGAAAAAAGATAAAATAATAAATAAATTAAACAAAAACGAAAAAGACGTACTAGTAGACCCACATCATGGAAAAAATGTAACACAGAACAAATTAGACAAGAAAGGCAAACAGGTTAACAAACTAGAATAGCTAACAGACAAGAAAATGAAGTACTCAACTAGAAAAAACTCTTACCACATAGATCAGTTTAATAAACAATAGCGCTTTTCCAGATCCTTGCAGAATGCTCACCATACTGATAATAATAACTTTAAAACAGATTATACGCACAGAATATAGAGAAACTAAATTTGAACAACATGGAATTCTTAGAAATTGATTTTGGCATTAACGAACATGACATTATTTTCATAATTAAAGTACTAAACTTTATGATCATAGGCGTTTATAAAATATTGTTTTTACAACTAATTATAGTTATGATCGACAGGAAATCATCGCATGATCTCACACGCAAACACCTGCGTAACAGGCGGGTATACCAACCATTATACCATCGAGGGGCTAAGGCAACATTATTAATTAAAACATATATTCAAAATTATAGTTGGTCAACGTTGCCTCAAACATAAGTATATTAAATTTCGAAAATTTAATAGTGCCTCTGTTTTCCCTTTATTTCACTTCTTTGTTCTTTTTATTTATATATTTTTTTTATTTAAAAAATACAATCATTTTCTCGGAAATTTCCAAAAATTAAATTAAATAATATAATTAATTAAAATAATGTTATTCGTTTTTAACAGTTGTTGCTTATCATTGGCAATGTTCAGATCTTCCTCTAAATAATGTATTAAAATCATTTTAATATCCGCTTCCGTGTTTCCTTGTTACCTTTTCTATTTTCATCTTTAAAATGAAAGTGCGAAAATATGCCACAAATCAAAATTTGTTAAAACTTCCTTTGACGGCTACATAGAATTACAACCATATTACCCTGATGTTGTGAAAACACTTTATTTCATTCACCATGTTCTCTTCATAAGACGTTTGAATTTAAACTTTTGCATGAAACGAGAACGAAAATATGGAAACTTTTCACTGTTTCACAGAACCAGAAGCCACGACATGGATATTAAAATAAAAAAAGAGAGGCAAAGATTTAGAAAAAAATACCTTAAAGGTTACTACGCGACGAAACGCGAGTTTCTGGAAAATGTTGTAGGGTAGACACACGACAGAGTTAATGCGCATTAAAAACTTGTTTACACAAACAATAGTTTCTGCATTTAGTAAATAGCTGTTTGTTTTTTTTTTTATTAATTTTTGTTTGCATTTACATCGAGACCACATGGATAGAAGCCAGAAAATATGATTAGCAGCTATGCTGTTGGTAAAAATCAGCATTTATTTGAAGGAAAACAAAAATAAAATAAATAAATATATATATATAAAATACTATATAAATATAAATAAATAAATACATTTATGATATATATTTATACATTTATATTTAATAATAATTTTTTAATATATTTATAAATAAATATATTTATTTATTTTATCCATTTATAAATTTCACAATTTTCTAAATTGATGTGTATAAAATACCTGTATTTCTGTGGGAAATTTCTTATATTTATTTTTTCTTTTTTTTCTGCTGAGAAGATTTAAAAATTATTTTTATTTTTTGATTGTAAACAATTTGTTGACGGTATTGCCATATTGAAATAGGGAGAATCAATAATAAACTTTTATGCTAAACCGTCCACAAAGTCTCAAAGATAGCGCCCCTGTTTAAATTCAAAACCTTCAAATATTCAGTGTCATCAGCAATTTAGTTTAATTTCTTTTTCGCTTGAGAAAACAAAAAAAAGAGAAGTCAAAAATAAAATAAAACGCTTTTTATATATAAAAACTTAACTTGTAAGGCCTGACATTTTTTATGTCAATAAAACTTATGATACATTAGTATCATATGATGTGGTGTCATTGTTTACCAATATCCCGGTGCATATAGCTATTAACAAAATAATGGAAAAATGCAGTATGCTAAAAGAACATACAAAGCTACCTAAAGCAAAATTTCTGGAGTTATTAAACTTTTGCTTACTTCACAACAACTATTTCGCATACAATAATAATAGTGTTTTCACACTTAGGATAAAATCTGGTTTTAAAACAAAATTTGGATTTAACTTTAAAACCAACCCTTAAAACCTGGTTTTACCATAGAAAATAATTCTCATAAAACCATCTTAAAACCTTTTTTGAATTGGTTTTAAGTCGATTTTATGAAATACAACTTTGTTTTATTCAGTGCTACCAAGTTAGAAAGATTTAAATCAGCTGATAATTCATTCTCATTCACAAATATTCATTCACAACATGTAAAATCATTTAAATTTTAGAACACATTTAAAATTTCATTTTTTACACATATAAACAATAACAGCTGTCGTACAGTTTCTAAAATAAATGTGGGAAGAATAATTACAACAAACACACCTATTTCTTCAAAAAATTTATTTTGCATTAACAAATTTATTTGACAAACTGTATTATAAAACCTGATTTTATAAAAATTGTATATGAACACAAAATCAGCTGTTTGTGGGTTTTAAGTTAAAACCACGTTTTAACTTTAGGTGTGAAAACACTATAACACATATAATCAAATATTCGGTATACCAATGAGAAATCACCTATCACTCACTATTGCTGACATCGTATTGGACAATATTTTTGAAGTAACATTTTCGGAATTAAAAAAAAATAACATTAATATAAAATATATCACGAAATAAGTAGATAATATATTAGCTGTGATAGATATCGATAACAAAAATGACATTCTTACTTCCCCGAATGGATACCATCAGAAAATCAAATTCACTATTGAGGTGGAAAATGAGAAGATAACATATCTTGACACCACGCTTATTACATCTGACAACAATATAAACGTGGATTGGTATACTAAAAGCCTTGCATTGGGGAGAATTATAAGTTATTTTTCGACTCAACCAATCGCACAAAAAATAAATACTGCAAGAAACTTAATACCTAAAGTAATGGATATTAGTGGCATTCAGTTCCAAAAAAGTAATATTGGGAAAATTGGTAAGATACTTAACAAAAACAGTTTTCCAACTCAACTAGTTAAAAATCTTTTAACCTCCCGAAAACACATTAATAACAATAATAATGAAAATCCTTCAATTGGGAATAAAACATTTGTCAGCATGAAATATATACCCGGTGTCACAAACATGCAAAACATAAAACAGGTAATCTCCACAGAAAATATCATAATAGCATAAAAATCAAACCAAACAATATCTTATATTTTCACTAACATAAAAATGCAGTATAAAAAAATAACGATGTGTATGAGATATCATGTAAAGGCGATGAACATAACGGTTGTGACATGGTATATATCGGTACTACGAAGAGAAATTTAAGCACTAGAATAAATGAGCATAATGCCGCCATAAACAAAAACAAAGAGAGCACTGCATTATCAAAACATGCAAAACTCAACAAACATCTACCTGATTTTGACAATGTTAAAATACTAGATAAAGAAAACAATTGGAAAAAAGATACATAATGGAGAGCTTAAGAATACAACAAAAAATTGATAAGACTATGAATATAAAAGATGATACAAACAATTTAAGCGCCATTTACAGTGCATCAGACAGTGAACGAAGTTTTCATTGAAGTGCTCTTTGGTAAACCACATTTTTTGTTTTTTGGTCTGACGTTAACACAAACAAAGCGTATGGTTTCCATGTGAAAAGCAATGGTTTTCTAAATTTATCCCGCAAACACTAAGCGATTGGCCTTGCGACTTGTTAATTGTCATTGAGAACGCAAGGCGAACCGGAAATTGCAATCGATTGAAGTCAAAGGGAAGATCAGTCAGAATCATTGGTATTCGAGGAATACATACATTTTCACCTTTCCGTTAATAATGGTTGCCTCAATCAAATTCGGCATAAGTGTTCTAACCGCAAGTCGAGTGCCGTTGCAAAGTCGCGGTGGATTCAAATTACGTAATATCATAATAACTGAACTAACTTTGAGTTCCAAGTTATGTGGTGGAAATCCTGGTAACTCCAGAGAGTTCAAAAACTCCGTCGGATAATTTACTAAATCATCGGGATTTGTTATGGAATCAACGGATTTCTATGTCACCAAATCGCCATTGATTTTTGATTGAATGTACATCATTATTCTCTACGGCAAGAATTGCTCGTTGACTTAACAAAGGGTAATTCTGATAATTCTCACTAATGTTTGGGAAAACATTTTCAATAAGATCTAATTGAGAGTCTACAAATCGGCAAAAGTTCTTGGTAAGAGTAATTAATCCAGTTGTTGCATCAATGTTTTTTTTTACGTTATATTCCACATATTTATTTATGCACTACATATTTTTGGAATATTTTTAAAATTTCACAATATTTTCAAAAACTGTACATAAATGCAGTTTCATTTTAATTCTATTATCATTTATTATAAAAAAAAATCCCAGTTTCCCACCCCAGAGGCTGCCATTGCACCTCACGCCATAACACTACCTCTTCCGTGTTTCACAGTTGGTATCAAATTTTGTGCCTCTAATGCAGCGTTTTTTTATACCATATTTTTTCTCTGCTATTGTTACCAAAAAGATTTACCTTTGTTTCATCCGTAAATAAAACTTGGTCCCAAAACGCAACTCCTTATCAATATAACTTTTTGCGAATTCCAAACGTTATCTTTGGTTCTTTTGGCTTATAAATGGTTCTTTTCGAAAAATTCTACTCGAATATCCTCCGTAATATAATATTTCCCCAATTGTTTTTGTATAAACAATTGTTCCTGAAGAATTAGCGACATGTTCTGCTAGATCTGCGCGTATTACTCCCGGATTTTTTTTACCTCTCTTAAAACCAAACTAACATCCCGTGCAGAAAACTTCTTTGGTCGTCCTGTAGGGTTATTCTGAATTGCGATGTAATAATCAATGCGATGCGATAAAGAATTGCGATGCAATAGTAAATTCGTATTCTGCAACACTTTCGCAATCGCAATCGCATTTTATTTTAATTCGCGGCAACACCGGCCAAAATTAACAACGCTGGTACCAGTAAACATCAAATTATACTTACAAAAGAAAAACAAATTTGCGGTTACAAAATATATATCTTAATTAAATAAAATCAAAATTAAGAAAAAGTAAAATAAATTTCTGAATTAAATAAAATAAAAATTAAAAAATAAATAAAAAAAAATTTTTGTTTTTCCTTTTGTTATCAAAAATGATATCTGAATTAAATAAAATAAAAATTAAAAAAAAGTAAAATAAATTTCTGAATTAAATATAATAAAAATAAAAAAAAAAATAAAAAAAAAATTGTGTTTGTTATCAAAAATGGATTCTGTTGCTCTATGGATTTATGATGAAGAGCAGCATGAGCAAAATGAAAGGGTGCAGAAAAAAATACTTAGAAGCAAATCGGATATTCTAAGTTTGAATGTGAAAAGTTAATTTATTTTGTAGCATTAAAAACAATTAATTATGAAAAACATTTCTATTCCAGTTTTGTAAAAAATTTTAGATTGACCCAAGAGGCATTTTTTACGTTTAGTACTAGTAATAACAATTACACAAGCATTGCTAGAAATATAAGAGATGAAATAAAAAACAATATAATTTAAAAACTAACCGTCTTCTTTTTATTTAGAAACTTAAAGGTACTTCTTTGGTTGTATATTTCATTCATTTTGCTCAAAAAAAAACTTAAAAAAAATTAATTAATTTAAATAAATAAACAAAATTTAAGTAAAAAATACATATTTGTGCTTTGCGGTTGCTGTTTGGCTGCCGAATAAATTTTGCGATTATCGCATGTATCTGACATTAGCATTCGCAATACAGAATACCAAATTGTCACATTTTCGCATTTGAAATGCGAATAAAAAAGAGTACTATGCGATAATCGCAATACCGAATACCAATTATTCGCATTTGCAGGTTTTCGCATCGCATTGACAATTGCATCACAATTCAGAATAATCCTACAGATTGTTGAAGTAAAAGCTCCACTGACCGCACGAAAACCATAATTTTATGAAAAATCGCACATTTTTGTCCCACACTATTCGTTTTTTTCATCAGAGATGGCTTATGTGACAAATCGTACAGCTGTGTAGGATGGTGAAACAAGACCTTTGTAAATATTTCATATTACTAAGCATGAGAACACATATACTATGCTTGTACATAGTATGGCCAAAACGCTTAAAGCTGTCACACCACTTTAAATCATTACTAAAGGTTTCCATTATGAACATTTTTTTTGTAACTAAATGCTCCATTTATATATGTTAAGAAAAGCAAAGAGAAAAATAAATTGGCCTAATTTTTTTTCGAAAATGTTTTTCTAAGTGTGGGACCAGATAGGGTTATGATACCACAAACACACAAAAAATCATATACCACCTAAGTAATACACGACACCAAAGTGCAGTTTTCATTAGCAAAGAACAATATGATTCAAACAACACATTGGAAGCTATTTCCGGACAACAAAAAAAACTAATTATACAGTTACGATCAACACGAATATACTATTATAATATATAATAACATTTTATAATTATTTAGACTTACTACAAGTTTACTACCAAGCATATAGCTGCAAGTTTCTGCAACCAATATCACCACGATTTACAATTGCAAACATCTCCAATTAAGATTCCCACAGGAATAAGCAATCGTTGACGTAATATCGAAAAATAAGGATCACCAGCAGGAAACCAAGCAATTTCTACCCATGCTGGCCAAATCGGAGCACAAGCTGATGGACGTAAAGAGGGTTTGCCAACATTTTGCTAAAAAAAATTGACAATATAATGTCAACTGTCATTACGTAGAACGATCAAGCACCATCAAAGATAAACTTACAACGCTAAGAAAGCAATGGGCAATCATCCTAACATCAACAATTGGAACGACCTGAACGAAATGTTGAAAGCTAAGTGGGGAGGATTTGCAACAGCAGAAAAACTTTATGAGCAATTAAGATCACCTGCATATAGAGGAAAATTCACACAGGATATGTAGACTGTATTATGTTCCTTGAAAGTTACAACCATGGTCCATGTTATACCCGAATTATCGTCAAATGAATTCCTCCAAGACGAATTAAGAACGAATCCTAAACCAAATCCACAAACACATCAAAAACTCAGCTATGATAAACAACCATATCAGAAAGATTATCAGAAGAACCAAAAGTGGTAACCCAGAGGCTATATACCTCAACACAAATAGACAGCGTATCAACATAAACCAGAGCTAATGAAAGTTAACACCCAAGAGACTAGGAGAGAGAAGCATTACCAACAACAAGGAAAAAGCAATTGAAAGTGCAATTATTCTGATGATGAAAGTAAACAAATTGACAACGACCAACAGAGAAAGATCACAATAATTACCAAGGCGAAAATTTTTCGACAACTGGGTTCTACCATATTACGAGGAAGATCACGAAACATTCGAACTATTAAGAACAATAAAAAACCCACAAAAAATAAAATCAGTATCAGGATACTTTCAAGTATTATACGACTGTACCATTCTACAGAAAATGGAACACTGGAATTAAACTCAGATACAACATTCGGCGTTTACAAATTTCACACCTTTTTCGACTATAAAAGAAAAACAATTATCATAAACAATTTACGACATAGATTATACTATGAAGGAGACATTGAAAATCAACATTTAGAACAAACAATTGAAGCAATACAGCAACTGAAGCAATACGAGTTGACAGAAAAAAAAAATCGCAGATGCAATATCTCGTATTCAAAAATAACGTAATACCTTAAAACCTACCAAGCAAAAAAATATAATAGCATGCAGAATCTCCAATAAAACATTCAAAATGCTGGGACAAATAAAATTACATTTTGAACAAGATCTAATCTATAAAACCGCACTCATAAACAGGATTAAAAATATTTGTAGAATAGTTGAAAACGTTCAACCGCTCTCCGTGTTAGACTGCTATGAGCGTAACGACAAAAAACGTTTAGAAAATTCAATGAAAACTAACAACACCCTAGAAAAAATTATTACAGACTAGGATTTACGGGCATGAATAATTAAAGTAGTAGTATAAAGAACCTATCATGGAACCTAGGGTAGGCATGAATATGGTAAATAAAGAAGAATTGAGTCAGTTAGCCCAAGAGTTGCAAATAACACCGGGTAAAAATAATGATCTAGGATCGTTAGCAACTATAACCTCTGAAGATAGGAAATACGGAAAGTTAAGAATAAATTTTAGTTATGTTGAAAAGAACTCTAATGTAATAGACCAAGTATTAAATAAAACAAGCAAACATATGCATGCAGTTATTAAACGAATTTAAGGATATAGAAAATCTCCAAGCGGAGTGGAGAAAGGGAATGCACAACTTAAATAGTATAATTGAACCCTCAGACCCCTACAAATATATCATATGATAAAACAAACACCTTTTGCAACATCAATCGATAAATTTAGCAAATATGCATTTATAGAAGAAAAAACTTTGACAGAACTCACTTCAACTAGTCAAAGCATACACTATAATCACTATAATGAAAAAAACCATTGCACGTCATAATAAACCATGATAAAAGTTTCAAGAGCCAAACCTTTTTGGATTTTTTAGATAGATCAAAAATAATTTGTCACCACAACTTTCAACAAAAATTTTTACAAAGAAAGATTCCAAGAATCAGTAAATGAATATACTATATTGTTTACGCCAGGAATGAGCACTTCTGCTAATCTCAGCGGGATTACTTACCTTGGCGACACTGTCGGTCTTCGCCGCAGCGCGCTGACTTTTTCAACTCAGCAACGACAAGTCGGCAGTGTAAAAACGGCCACGATGGTAAAGCCACCCGAACAGGATAAAAGGGGCAGACATCAATCGTCAGGCACGATTCTTCAATCAATCTTCAAGGATTCTTTACTCATTCAATCCTCTAGGAGCAGACATATATTATTATTATTCAATTAATCAGCAGTGAAAGTGAAGTTGCAATATTCTAAGTTCATATCAGTTATAAAAAAAAGGAAAATTTTGTTTAAACACAAATGTAAATAATTTAGTAAAAACTTAGTAAATAATAAATAAACGGAAAATACTGAAAAGAAATTAACAGCATAGTTACGGAGTTTTCATACTTGGTCAGTGAGGGCAAAAGGCGAAGCATCGAAAGACAGTAATTTGCCAGCAAGCTTTCGACGAAACATGTGGGTCCCACACGTCAACATCGACCAGCCAAACCATCCCAATTTACGAGGTTTCTGATCCGCGACGGCAGACACCCTTTTCGGACTCAAGGAAACATATATAAAGCAAGAGAACGGTTATACGATATAACTTATAATTTTGATTTGATCTTAGAATACTTAAACTTATATAAAAAAAACGCTGTACGAGACAAAAAAAAAACAAACAATAAAGTAATAAAAAAAATAAAGGAAAGAATAGATCGGAAAAAAGATAAAATAATAAATAAATTAAACAAAAACGAAAAAGACGTACTAGTAGACCCACATCATGGAAAAAATGTAACACAGAACAAATTAGACAAGAAAGGCAAACAGGTTAACAAACTAGAATAGCTAACAGACAAGAAAATGAAGTACTCAACTAGAAAAAACTCTTACCACATAGATCAGTTTAATAAACAATAGCGCTTTTCCAGATCCTTGCAGAATGCTCACCATACTGATAATAATAACTTTAAAACAGATTATACGCACAGAATATAGAGAAACTAAATTTGAACAACATGGAATTCTTAGAAATTGATTTTGGCATTAACGAACATGACATTATTTTCATAATTAAAGTACTAAACTTTATGATCATAGGCGTTTATAAAATATTGTTTTTACAACTAATTATAGTTATGATCGACAGGAAATCATCGCATGATCTCACACGCAAACACCTGCGTAACAGGCGGGTATACCAACCATTATACCATCGAGGGGCTAAGGCAACATTATTAATTAAAACATATATTCAAAATTATAGTTGGTCAACGTTGCCTCAAACATAAGTATATTAAATTTCCAAAATTTAATAGTGCCTCTGTTTTCCCTTTATTTCACTTCTTTGTTCTTTTTATTTATATATTTTTTTTATTTAAAAAATACAATCATTTTCTCGGAAATTTCCAAAAATTAAATTAAATAATATAATTAATTAAAATAATGTTATTCGTTTTTAACAGTTGTTGCTTATCATTGGCAATGTTCAGATCTTCCTCTAAATAATGTATTAAAATCATTTTAATATCCGCTTCCGTGTTTCCTTGTTACCTTTTCTATTTTCATCTTTAAAATGAAAGTGCGAAAATATGCCACAAATCAAAATTTGTTAAAACTTCCTTTGACGGCTACATAGAATTACAACCATATTACCCTGATGTTGTGAAAACACTTTATTTCATTCACCATGTTCTCTTCATAAGACGTTTGAATTTAAACTTTTGCATGAAACGAGAACGAAAATATGGAAACTTTTCACTGTTTCACAGAACCAGAAGCCACGACATGGATATTAAAATAAAAAAAGAGAGGCAAAGATTTAGAAAAAAATACCTTAAAGGTTACTACGCGACGAAACGCGAGTTTCTGGAAAATGTTGTAGGGTAGACACACGACAGAGTTAATGCGCATTAAAAACTTGTTTACACAAACAATAGTTTCTGCATTTAGTAAATAGCTGTTTGTTTTTTTTTTTATTAATTTTTGTTTGCATTTACATCGAGACCACATGGATAGAAGCCAGAAAATATGATTAGCAGCTATGCTGTTGGTAAAAATCAGCATTTATTTGAAGGAAAACAAAAATAAAATAAATAAATATATATACATAAAATACTATATAAATATAAATAAATAAATACATTTATGATATATATTTATACATTTATAATATATATATTTATGAGTATTTTTTAATATATTTATAAATAAATATATTTATTTATTTTATCCATTTATAAATTTCACAATTTTCTAAATTGATGTGTATAAAATACCTGTATTTCTGTGGGAAATTTCTTATATTTATTTTTTCTTTTTTTTCTGCTGAGAAGATTTAAAAATTATTTTTATTTTTTGATTGTAAACAATTTGTTGACGGTATTGCCATATTGAAATAGGGAGAATCAATAATAAACTTTTATGCTAAACCGTCCACAAAGTCTCAAAGATAGCGCCCCTGTTTAAATTCAAAACCTTCAAATATTCAGTGTCATCAGCAATTTAGTTTAATTTCTTTTTCGCTTGAGAAAACAAAAAAAAGAGAAGTCAAAAATAAAATAAAACGCTTTTTATATATAAAAACTTAACTTGTAAGGCCTGACATTTTTTATGTCAATAAAACTTATGATACATTAGTATCATATGATGTGGTGTCATTGTTTACCAATATCCCGGTGCATATAGCTATTAACAAAATAATGGAAAAATGCAGTATGCTAAAAGAACATACAAAGCTACCTAAAGCAAAATTTCAGGAGTTATTAAACTTTTGCTTACTTCACAACAACTATTTCGCATACAATAATAATAGTGTTTTCACACTTAGGATAAAATCTGGTTTTAAAACAAAATTTGGATTTAACTTTAAAACCAACCCTTAAAACCTGGTTTTACCATAGAAAATAATTCTCATAAAACCATCTTAAAACCTTTTTTGAATTGGTTTTAAGTCGATTTTATGAAATACAACTTTGTTTTATTCAGTGCTACCAAGTTAGAAAGATTTAAATCAGCTGATAATTCATTCTCATTCACAAATATTCATTCACAACATGTAAAATCATTTAAATTTTAGAACACATTTAAAATTTCATTTTTTACACATATAAACAATAACAGCTGTCGTACAGTTTCTAAAATAAATGTGGGAAGAATAATTACAACAAACACACCTATTTCTTCAAAAAATTTATTTTGCATTAACAAATTTATTTGACAAACTGTATTATAAAACCTGATTTTATAAAAATTGTATATGAACACAAAATCAGCTGTTTGTGGGTTTTAAGTTAAAACCACGTTTTAACTTTAGGTGTGAAAACACTATAACACATATAATCAAATATTCGGTATACCAATGAGAAATCACCTATCACTCACTATTGCTGACATCGTATTGGACAATATTTTTGAAGTAACATTTTCGGAATTAAAAAAAAATAACATTAATATAAAATATATCACGAAATAAGTAGATAATATATTAGCTGTGATAGATATCGATAACAAAAATGACATTCTTACTTCCCCGAATGGATACCATCAGAAAATCAAATTCACTATTGAGGTGGAAAATGAGAAGATAACATATCTTGACACCACGCTTATTACATCTGACAACAATATAAACGTGGATTGGTATACTAAAAGCCTTGCATTGGGGAGAATTATAAGTTATTTTTCGACTCAACCAATCGCACAAAAAATAAATACTGCAAGAAACTTAATACCTAAAGTAATGGATATTAGTGGCATTCAGTTCCAAAAAAGTAATATTGGGAAAATTGGTAAGATACTTAACAAAAACAGTTTTCCAACTCAACTAGTTAAAAATCTTTTAACCTCCCGAAAACACATTAATAACAATAATAATGAAAATCCTTCAATTGGGAATAAAACATTTGTCAGCATGAAATATATACCCGGTGTCACAAACATGCAAAACATAAAACAGGTAATCTCCACAGAAAATATCATAATAGCATAAAAATCAAACCAAACAATATCTTATATTTTCACTAACATAAAAATGCAGTATAAAAAAATAACGATGTGTATGAGATATCATGTAAAGGCGATGAACATAACGGTTGTGACATGGTATATATCGGTACTACGAAGAGAAATTTAAGCACTAGAATAAATGAGCATAATGCCGCCATAAACAAAAACAAAGAGAGCACTGCATTATCAAAACATGCAAAACTCAACAAACATCTACCTGATTTTGACAATGTTAAAATACTAGATAAAGAAAACAATTGGAAAAAAGATACATAATGGAGAGCTTAAGAATACAACAAAAAATTGATAAGACTATGAATATAAAAGATGATACAAACAATTTAAGCGCCATTTACAGTGCATCAGACAGTGAACGAAGTTTTCATTGAAGTGCTCTTTGGTAAACCACATTTTTTGTTTTTTGGTCTGACGTTAACACAAACAAAGCGTATGGTTTCCATGTGAAAAGCAATGGTTTTCTAAATTTATCCCGCAAACACTAAGCGATTGGCCTTGCGACTTGTTAATTGTCATTGAGAACGCAAGGCGAACCGGAAATTGCAATCGATTGAAGTCAAAGGGAAGATCAGTCAGAATCATTGGTATTCGAGGAATACATACATTTTCACCTTTCCGTTAATAATGGTTGCCTGAATCAAATTCGGCATAAGTGTTCTAACCGCAAGTCGAGTGCCGTTGCAAAGTCGCGGTGGATTCAAATTACGTAACATCATAATAACTGAACTAACTTTGAGTTCCAAGTTATGTGGTGGAAATCCTGGTAACTCCAGAGAGTTCAAAAACTCCGTCGGATAATTTACTACATCATCGGGATTTGTTATGGAATCAACGGATTTCTATGTCACCAAATCGCCATTGATTTTTGATTGAATGTACATCATTATTCTCTACGGCAAGAATTGCTCGTTGACTTAACAAAGGGTAATTCTGATAATTCTCACTAATGTTTGGGAAAACATTTTCAATAAGATCTAATTGAGAGTCTACAAATCGGCAAAAGTTCTTGGTAAGAGTAATTAATCTAGTTGTTGCATCAATGTTTTTTTTTACGTTATATTCCACATATTTATTTATGCACTACATATTTTTGGAATATTTTTAAAATTTCACAATATTTTCAAAAACTGTACATAAATGCAGTTTCATTTTAATTCTATTATCATTTATTATAAAAAAAAATCCCAGTTTCCCACCCCAGAGGCTGCCATTGCACCTCACGCCATAACACTACCTCTTCCGTGTTTCACAGTTGGTATCAAATTTTGTGCCTCTAATGCAGCGTTTTTTTATACCATATTTTTTCTCTGCTATTGTTACCAAAAAGATTTACCTTTGTTTCATCCGTAAATAAAACTTGGTCCCAAAACGCAACTCCTTATCAATATAACTTTTTGCGAATTCCAAACGTTATCTTTGGTTCTTTTGGCTTTAAAAAAAAATTGTGTTTTTCCTTTTGTTATCAAAAATGAATTGTGTTTGTTATCAAAAATGGATTCTGTTGCTCTATGGATTTATGATGAAGAGCAGCATGAGCAAAATGAAAGGGTGCAGAAAAAAATACTTAGAAGCAAATCGGATATTCTAAGTTTGAATGTGAAAAGGTAATTTATTTTGTAGCATTAAAAACAATTAATTATGAAAAACATTTCTATTCCAGTTTTGTAAAAAATTTTAGATTGACCCAAGAGGCATTTTTTACGTTTAGTACTAGTAATAACAATTACACAAACATTGCTAGAAATATAAGAGATGAAATAAAAAACAATATAATTTAAAAACTAACCGTCTTCTTTTTATTTAGAAGCTTAAAGGTACTTCTTTGGTTATATATTTCATTCATTTTGCTCAAAAAAAAACTTAAAAAAAAATTAATTAATTTAAATAAATAAACAAAATGTAAGTAAAAAATACATTTTTGTGCTTTGCGGTTGCTGTTTTGCTGCCAAATAATTTTTGCGATTATCGCATGTATCTGACATTAGCATTCGCAATACAGAATACCAAATTGCCACATTTTCGCATTTGAAATGCGAATAAAAAGAGTACTATGCGATAATCGCAATACCGAATACCAATTGTTCGCATTTGCATGTTTTCGCATCGCATTGACAATTGCATCGCAATTCAGAATACCCTACTGTACTAGGCGCATTTTCAACCTAACCCTGGCGTTTATACTTGTTTATGATATATTGGACCGTCGAATGTTGTAATTTAAGTAATTCAGCTATACACCGGTATGTATACACCTATATGTGAAAATTATTTTGTGTTTTCCTGCTTTTCTCTGGAAGTTATTCCTGAATTTTCTTTGCTATAAACCTAACAGAGCCCGATACCTTTCCATACGAATGCAATACCGTAAAAATCAGTTCGTGCGTTCTAGAGTTATAGCGTCACTAAGGAAAACCAAAGTTATTTTTATATATAAGATTATACACAATCTCAGGTTTAATAAAACAAATATTTTTTCCTCTCTTGTTTTTGTATTTAATAAGTTAGAAAAATCCCCGCAAGTAGTGGACATATAATCCACGAAACGTCGGGATACAATATGTAAGAAAAATTGTTTTGTACTCATACTAAAATTTAAAAAAAGTGGCCAAGAAGAAAAATTATAATAAAAATAAAATGCAGTTAGTGGTCCTGCACTTTATTACTCTCAAGAAGAATGATTGAAAATGGAGCTGGTACAGGATGAACTGTTTACCCTCACTTATCATCTAATATTCCTCATAGAGGATTATCTGTTGATTTAGCAATTTTTTCTCTTCACTTAGCTGGAATTTCAATTTTAGGACCAGTAAATTTTATTACTACAATCATTAACATACGAGCAACAGCAATTCATCTTGATCCAATACCTTTATTTGTATGATTAGTAGCTATTACAACTTTATTACTTTTACTATCTTTACCAGTTTTAGCTGGAGCTATTACTATATTATTAGGTATATAGACATTATTTATTAAGTATAAGACAGGAGAAGGAGATCCAATTTTATACGAACCTTTATTTTAATTCTTTAGCAACACAGAAGTATATATTTTACATCAGCAACAATAATTATTGCAGTTCCAACAGGGATTAAAATTTTTAGATGATTAGGTACTTTATATGGAACTCAATTAAGATCATCTCCAAGTAACTTATGAGATTTGGGATTTATATTTTTATTCACAATAGGAGGTTTAACAGGAGTAGTATTAGGTAATTCTTCAATTTATATTATTTTACACGATAATTATTATGCTGTAGCTCATTTCCATTATGTTTTATCCATAGAAGCTGTATTTGCTATTATAGCAGCATTTGTCCATTGATATTCATTATTAACAGGATTTACTAAAATCTCAATTTTATATTATATTTTAAGGTGTAAATTTAACATTTTTTCCTCAACATTAGGAGGAATACCTCGACGATACGTAGATTAACCAGACGCATACACTGCATGAAATCTAATTTCTACAATTGGTTCAACAATTTCATTTTTAGGAATCTTATTATTTTAATCTTATTAAAGCATGATATCTATCGGATTAGGCTTATTTTCAACACAAATAAATTCTTACAATATTAACCAATTAATTTCTAATATGGCAAATTAGTGCAATAGATTTATAATGTATAAATTCTACTCTTCAGCTTTCATTAGAATAATAAATAACGTCCATGATCACACTCTATTAATTATATTAATAATTACAATTTTAGTAGGATATTTAGATTTAATATTATTTTTTAATAAATATATTAACCGTTACTTATTACATAATCAAATAATTGAAATTTTTTTAACTATTTTACCTGCAATTATTCTTTTATTTATTGCTTTACATTCTCTTCGATTATTATATTTACTTTATGAAATTAATGAACCAATATTAACCATAAAATGTTACATTTCCCAGGTTTAGGAAAATAGAGTAATATTGTTGTATTTAAGAAATAGATTTATGAATAGAAGTAAGCAGATAATTGTCAAAGTTTGTCGGAGTCAGACCTTTTTCACGATAAAATAAAAATGGCGTATATAGTGGTACAACATATTATCCATGTATTATGAAAACATGTTTTAATTTTGTTACGTAAAAACAATGTAATTTATTGTTTCGCGCTATAGAAAAGGGTTGATTACCATACTAATTTAAACTATAAATAAAACTTTAATAATAATACACTTTTTTGTTGGTTTGTGTCATAAAAGAATAATTCTTTGTTCAGCCGCTTAGAGTTAAATCAACACTGATCAGGCAAAAACCTTAATTTTATGAATGTCAAAAATATAATATGGTTTTAGGTTACACTATTAATACTATTTTATAACACATTCCAATTTTGCCATGTTTTAATACTATGTGAAATAGTAAAACAAAGTCTTTAGTTTGATTTAGTGCATTAACTTCAATCTAAATACACTTTGGAACAGTCAATTTGCAAATGAAAATTAACGCTGCCGTGTGCTTAAGCTATTAGTATATGTATACAATTCGTACAATAGCTTTCTTGATGTAATTAAGCATGCATTGTAATTCCAAATCGATTTTTCTCAAATCAGATTGTAAATTAAGCTAATCCTGTTATCAATATAATTCATATACTAAGTATTTACATATATACATACATAAAACGTGTGCGAAATCAAAATTCGGATCTATCGTACGTATGATTACCACTTTTATTAATCTGGTGCAAAAAAATTCACAACTATCAAATTTTCTTATATATACATCATTTCAGCCATTGAAGACATTTTCTTTGGGATGTGTACAAAGGTATCAAAATAGCTGGCCAATTCATCAATCGTCACATCATCACATTCGGCAGCAGATGTATGGCTGCCTGCTTGTTGAGAGCAAGTTGCACTGCAACGGCTAATGTTCGAAATTATATCTGGTGATAAAGTGCTTACGTTATTAAGCTGGTTTTGATTTGTACTGGAATCCAATATGGACGACTGTATTAATGTCATTGAATGTACAATGTGCTGATCTGCATTAAATATATTTTTTTCAGGGGATGACAATCCGATTGTGAAAGCATTCAGTACTGTTCTTCTGTGTTTAAAAGCCTTATTATTACATGGGATTTTTTGTGTTTGCATTGTTGTGAAATGTTTACAATTTTGATTTAGACTACAATTAATGTCAACATCTTCGTATAAAAGGTTACAACATTCGTCAATTAAATCACGAAAATCCGATATACCTTTGCCCTTCGTTGAACTCCCAAACAAGGAATTCTTATTTTTGGTACCAGTGGATAATTTTTTTCTAAGGCTTCCGTATGAAGGTACGCAGGTGTGCAAAGCTTTTAGAACTGGTTCTCGAAGTACAACTTTACGATGTCCCGAAAAACCTACATAAGAAGTAGATTTTTTCAATGTTGGTTTGATTACCCCACTGAGTGGTGATCGTGCACATTCGTAATAATGCAAAGAATTGTTTGTTGAGGTATGCTTAAATTCACTTAAAACACTTTCTGATGCACGACGTGAACGGGATCGTCGACAATTCTGAACATTTGTTTGTACGTTGTTAACAGTAGGTGATGGCTCTGCTTCTACGCTGATTGTTTTTTCAAGGTTATTTGCGAACCCGGAATATATTATTTCACTATTGAAGAAAGGATTCCACTGTACGGGCAAGTTTCTATTCCATAACTTATTTTGTGGTAAAATATGCGTAATTTCTAATTTATCTAGTTCTTTTGGCAACACATCCTCTGTAGTCATTGTAGTTTAAAACTTACAACCACACATATGCATGTATGTACTTGAAAATAAGTAATGTATGTATATATGGAGTTATATTTAGTATAGTTTTAATTTTAACAGTTTTAATAAAAAAAAAATTGGCTTTTATTGTTAAAAATTTTGAGTACTTAAAGATTTCTTACACATGTATTCTCATTGCTACAAACACTTAAGACAAGTATAACGAAACACATAGAAGTATTCAATTCTAAATATAAAGCAAAATTTCGTATGTGTGACGCAGTTACCTCTCTATTACCTTCAAGGCGAATTCAGAACAGTTGACAGTGCGGCAGAAGATTTTTTTAATTACTTACAACACAGCCAAGCTAAATCACAAAAGCATCGGCTCGAAACTCGCAAATCAGTTGTTGGTAACCGCTTTTGAATGAGCGATGCAGATATAGGTGTATTATTCATTTTATTTCAGATATAAAAGTTTATGCTGAAAATAGATCGCAGAAAGTAAGGGCACATACTATAACAGACGTCTAAGAGCGGAGCAGCTATGTTAATAATTGCAAACTCTTCTAAAATAAGAGGTACCGCAAAAGAGAATTAAAGATTATTTGTATTTTCTTTTGCTTTATTTTTCTGTCCGTTGCGTATTTTACTTTATGCCAGTTATTCGCAATTTTAAGCATATTCTGTAAATTTAAAGTAAATATTGTTATTAAAATTTTTATTTTTTTTTACATTATAAGTTTTATTGAATATTGAATAAATGGTGGTGGATTTTTGTATTTTTTTCGTTATATTGTAGGGGACGAAAATGTGTTAAAGGATGCTTATCAGAGAATAAGCTACACTTATTTCCAAGTAAGTTAGAAAGGTAAGTTATAAAAAACTAATTGAGAATGGCATTAGGAAGTTTAGTAATTGTTTTATATATTGAGTGTTTCTGCAATTTACCTGGCGCCTACACAAAATTTATCAGTAAACTAATTACACAATTTCAAAAATGATAAACCAAATAATTAGACAAATTACAAGAATGGCTTGAAATTAAAAGTTATTATAAAAAATAAAAATTTTGTTCATTTTCAAAATTTTATATTAATTTGCATATTAAGATGCCGTTCCTGTATAAGCCAAATTTGTTAATTTATTTTCATAAGCAAATGAAAAAACCCCTACCCAAATCACAAATAATTTTAAAATTTAGTAGTTTAAATGTTTAATAATTTTTTTTAAATTAATATCTCCTAAGTTAAGGGGGAAACCACAGTTGTAAACGTACAATTACAAAACCCACAAATTACTAAATATATGTATTTTTTTTAGATGTGTTAAAGCGGTTAAATGTGGAAGCAAGATCAAACATGATGGATCTAGACCAGAAAAGGTCGATAAAAACCGTAGATTTTGCTAAAAAAAATAGTTCTTATCAGGACCACAAATTCAAAAAGGGAGTTAAATTTAACTTGAAAATTTTGATACTAATAATAAATGCGCTTTTGACACAAAAATATTAAAAATATGTCTTTCATTTATAAGAAAGTTAGTTTGTTTTGCAAAATTTTTAGTTAAAATTTATTACATTGGTATATATAGGTGCATTTGGTTATAGGTATATATGAATAGACAATCTGAAAATTGGCTCTACCTTGTACTATCTTTTTGGAACATCTTACAACACTTATGGTTCGTGATTTACAGGCATAGTTAGCATAGCATGAAATAGTAGCGGAAGCTGTCAACTGGTTTTTCTAAAATGTACACATATTTTGTTTTCTTTTTATTTAAGTAAGCTTTATTATTTTTCTACTCTATCGAATACTTCTTATTTTTCACTTAAATATATTAGGGCCGTTCTCGATCTTCCAATGCGACGTATGCGTACGTGTACATAAGTAAATGCATCTTTATATAAGGTGCCGGCGAATCACAATATATTAGGTCAACATCAAGTATATCTATAAGGATATCTATACCACAGTGTAGTCCACACGAGTTGGTGAATCTGAACACATAACAGTTTTCGAAACAGAAATGGACACATTTAAATCAATCTTTTCTTAACACTGATACACATTATATATTACCTACAAATACTTCCTCTTGTAAATAACATTGGTATAACTGAGTCGTTTTAAAAGTTAACTTACGATTATAGTCCATTAATTACAAACTCCAGAATTTAACCAAAGAGTTTAGTTAGATGAAAGTCGTATAAAAATTTTCTTAGAAGTTTAAAGGAGCTGACGGTTTGCAATACAGCATCCATATTGTAATCACATCTATTTATAACACACATTTTTGTTTAGAAAACAAATATATTACTTTTATTTTAAAAATATCTTTAGTTTTTTCAATTATTTACAGAAAATCACGAAAAATATATAATCTCAATTTCAAGTTGAAGCAAATGTAATTTTATTTAAGTTTTGTTTACATCATCACATTCGTTGTACCATCATACTATTGTTGTTTCTTTCTACTGGGACATGTACTACAAAATTGTTTACTTTAACTGTCACTTTTGACATCCCTGTATACGTTGTGCTATTTTTGCTAGTGACTGATGTGTAATTTTTTAACACACAAAAAAGTTTTCTTGTTTCAGTTATCAGTTGTTTTGTTTTTGCCTTGTTCAATTCGCTTGGCAATAACCACAGAGTACCGTATATTTGACGCGGAATACAAATATTGGGTAATTTCTTTAATAAGTGCAATAGAGTTGCATATCAGTTAAAATTAAAATATAATATGGAGAACGTAGAACAGAGTGATGCTTCGAATAGGGATGAATTGATAATACAACAACAGAGAGAAATTGAGAAAGAGGTTTGCGATTGTATATTATTTTGTTTGCGAATCAATTAAAGTTCAATTTTTACAATTTTTTTTATTTGCCTGTACGAGGGCTTCCATAGATAAGTGAATCAATACCTCTAGTTAGTGAACAATTGCCAGTAACATGCTTAAATTTTGAGTATTTTGGAGATGCAGTCTTTACTTCAAAGATAGAGGATTTATCCAGTAAATATAAGTTTATGCGTCGTACAAGACCTGATGGGAATTGCTTTTTCAGAGCGTTTGCATATGCCTATTTAGAATATTTGATCTCAAACAAGGATGACTATGAAAATTTCCGTCAACTGGCCGATTACTCCAAGAATAGATTAGTACAATTGGGATTTCCTGTTTTTACTTTGGAAGACTTTCACGAGACAGTAAGAAATTTTAATTTTACTTTAATTCTATGTAGTATATGCCTATGTAAGTTAGGTTAGTGTACTTACTGTAACACTTGCGGTAGTCTGTTCCATCAGTTCAGAAATTAAATTTCGGAGAACAACCAGGCTTTAAATAAGTAAAATTTTTTAGTGTTTAGCTGCATAGTAGCTAAGAATGTACTCATTAAAATGTGGAACTGTGAAAAAAACTTGGCGGCGAGTTTTAAATTTCTAAGCTTCCAAGGTTCCAACATATTGTTAGGATGGAAATTTTAATAATGGCATGACTGGATAAAATTGAAATAAAGCCATAACTGTACAGAGACGAAACACATACGTGCGTGTTATTGATCATTTTTTTACACCATTGCTCTCATGTTATTCCTTGACATAGTCCATAGTGGGAATTCTAAAAAAAATATCTTTGAAATAATTAAATATAACTGAATTTTTCCATCTAAAGAAATTGTCAAACAAATTGATGTGAAGAACAATATATAATTGAATTTTTCAATGTAACGAAAATGTCAAATAAATTAAGGTGAAAAAAACTAGCCAGACTTTAAATTGTTCAATTCATATTGTGCTTTGCATTTTTAATTTTATTTTTTGTAACGTTCTCTAGGTTTTTTTGTTTTTGCGAAAAAGTACGTTTTTTGTACTGTATTCCCTGAAAAACCTAACCAAAGATAAGCGAAATATCGAAAACTAAAAATGAAATAAATAAAGTATGAAAAAACAACCTCATGCGCAAAATAATTAAGAACAAAAAGACTAAAAAATACAGAATTTAAAAATGATTTTTTGTGTAAATAACATATGTATATGTGTACGTATTTTGAACATGTGAAATATCGAGTATAGACTAAATAAATAGAATGAACAGAATCAAAAATATAACTACATATGTACACACGTGGGTGTTAAACTTCATTTAAGCGATTCTTGGTTATTTTAACACATTATCTTAATATATTAGCTATTTTTAGTTTACAAAAATATTTTTTTTTTTTTGGTGGCTAACTTCAAAAACATGTAAGTATAAAATTTTAGTTCTCATAAAGCGTTTTGTAATGTAATTTTTTGAAATTTTTAGGAAATTCCATTGATTATGTTTTGCTATCCAGGGCACCAACCTATCGTTCCAAAAAAAAAAAAAATGCCGCAAGGTTAGTGTCATTATTAACTAATAATTTGGAATATGATACAATATCAAACAGTATAACCACTTAGAATGTTATGGTTGATATGTGTATTATTAATATTATTTGGGGCTTACAGTTTTTTTTATATGTTCTTGTGCCTGCAAAATAAAAACTTAGTTTTGAAGTTGGATATTGCCTGTTCAATTTAATAATATAGTGCTCAGAGAATATAAAAGTTAGGGGTGTCTTTGCAGACAAATAAACAATGCATAGCCTACTGAACTGAAGGCCGTGTGTTCAATTCCTGTCTATTTCCTTGCCTGGGTATTTTGCCGCGGATAAGGCGAAAGCTTTAAAAGTTGTTATGGGTAAAACAAAAAATGCTGTTTCAATTTCTTGGCTATCCTTTATATAAATTCATTTAGTGTTATTTTTTGAAACCCCGAACTTACAATATATATCCCATTTCTGCAATACCCATAATGGTATGTGTATGCATTTCTGCAAAGCTTCATAAGTAATATTAATAATTGCAATAAGTTACTCGAAATAAATCATTCAATATCGAATTATCTAAACTTTTATTCTTGATTTAAACATTATTATTGTGGAGAAACAATTAATACATTTAGTTTTTATAGTTATATAGATGAAGATTTTCCAAAGTAATTGATCCTATTAATGAAGTCGATATACAATTTGGCAGCTCTTCACAATTACTTACGCTATTCTCACCATATACAACTGCTAATATTTTACATGGTCAGATAAATCGGAATTTTTTATATTGTAAAATTCACATGTATGTAATTTTTCCATTTATTATACGGTATGTTAATCTGGATAATACAATTTTGCTATGAAACTAATAAATAAAGTTGTAACAATTTTTAAATATTGCTTTTATTTATTTGTGGTCGAATTAATGGGAATTTTTTCTATTATAAACTTCATATCTTTATAACTTTCCTGTGAACCTAATAAAAAATAAAGTAGTAACAATTTTTAAATATTGATATTGCTTTTATTGCCGCATGATAATAACGTGTTGAATGCTAGATATGTGATCAATAATACATTATTGTTATTGTCTTTAATGAGCAAATGAAATACATAACTTTAAAACTAATTAACTAATAATTGTTCTGTATTTACGTTTACATTTTTTTCCAAATTTTTTCAAAATGCCAATAAAGGATTTTTTTTGCTTTGCAAATGTTTAGCTCTAATTGTAAACTTTTTGTTATAACTACTTATAAAATTTTAATTGATGTTGGTACAGTTGAGCTTTTAAATTGTGTATTTATTTTTTGATGTCATTCGGTTTTACCGTAACGCTAACAATTTCTGTATCCTGACTAACGGAATGTCTTCATCCTAATTAACTAAGCTAATTGTATCGAATGTTTGCTACATACAATTTACATTGGTGTTTTCCGCTTTTCAGTTCTGTTATCTGACTAAAAACAGCAAGTTTTACAGAACGGAAATTGAAACATTATTTAAAAATATTTATAAAAGGAAAAAATTTGCAACTTTTTATCACAAACAGTGCGTGATAGGGTTGTAAATCGGAAAAGTATACCTTGATATTGGATTTTCCTAATCTTGATATTATTCCGGGAATATTTTTAGTTGCATTTAAAAATGGAATGTGAAAAGTGTAAAACACAAATTCGTGGCGAAACTGGAATACACTGTGACGGAGTATGCGGAAAGATATACCATATCAAATCAAAATGTTTATATGCGAACATTGCATTACATACATACACAATATGGATTCGGCAATGAGAGATATGCAAAGTAACATAACAAAAAATGGTGCACTTTTAAAAGATTATAAAGGTGAATTCGATAAGGCGCTTAGGCATAACGAACAAGAGATCAAACTCCTGTTAGAGGCTATTGAAAATAAATACTGAGCGAATTAATGAAATGAAAAAAGTGTGAGATTAGTATAAATGAGTTCATAAAAATAGGGAAAGTAGCAGATAACTTTAAGAAAGACAGTGAGAAAATATTTAGTGAACTTGCAACAAATAATGAAGAAAATAAAAAGTTGCGGAATGAAATTAATGAGCTAACAAATAAATCAAAAGTGAGTAGCAATTAAATGTCATTCGCTGAAGTACTGAAAAATGATGAAAACCAAAGCCAAAAAAAGGTTCTGTCTGAAATTAGAAAGGAGGTACCGCTAATAGTAAAGCCAAAGGTAAAACAAAATAGCAGTCAAACAAGAAATGATCTTAACAAAAACGTTGACCCTAAAGAATTGAAAATAAGTAACATTCAAACAAAATCAAATGAAATTATTTTCATTGAAAGTGAGAATGATGATCAAAGAAAGAAAATTAAAAGTGCTATTGAAAATCGAATTGATGACAAATATGAAATAAAGATTCCAAGCGTTTTACTTCCAAGGTTTGTTCTATCGAGAATGAACTTTAAATATACAGACTTAAAATTAATTGAATTATTAAAAAAGCAAAATAATTATGTTGAAAAGGGAAATATAAGAATAATCTCACTGTATGAAACCAAAAAATTGAACACAATTTATTATAATGCACTAGTTGAAGTAGATCCTAAATCTTTTCCAAAAGTAATTGAGGGTGAAAAATTGAATATAGGATGGGAGAGGTGCAGAGTATACAATGGTCTTGATATGAAACAATGTAAGAATGAAGAAGTATGTGTAAAATGTCTAGGAAAGCATACATCAAAGGATTGTAATTTTGAATTTGTGAGAAAGTGTATAAACTGTCAACGGGCAAACGAAAGGCTGAATCTCGGCTTAGATATAGACCATTTGACAATTAGCAAGTCTTGTCCAGTGTATCTAAATAAATTAGAAGCTGAAAAGAGAAAAGTAGACTACTAGCAATCAAAATCATTAAATATACTCTACGCGAACATACAAGGTTTTCTAAATAATAAACCAGATTTAGAAAACATTATTGAAGAATACCAATATGATATTGTGATTCTATCGGAAACACATTTAACAGATGAAGTAAATGTCAGTGAAATAAAAATAGGGAAATAAAAACAAAGTTAATTGATCAGTTCGTTACTGATTCAAATACATGGATACTGACCTTAAGCTGTAAGGTAAAAAATGATGACCCTGTCATTCGCCCATGTTCTGAAAAACGCATATCGCTTAAATGTGTCGTTTTCAAACCGCTAGACCATACTGAAGCGTTCTGGCTTGTTTTATTGAAACTGCACTTTAAACACAAAAGGAAATGATGTACAATTTGAATTTAATATATTTTCTCTTTATTTAAGATAAAGCTTATATTTTTTCACAATTTTAATTAAAAACATGCTATAAAAATTTACCTTCAGTTTTTCAATTGTCGGTCGCAATTGTTTACTTAAAAATGCAGTTTTCTTTAACCTGTACAGAGCTACGAAACTTAAAGCGCGGAGCAATGCTATTAAATTTGAAATTCTTCTGTCCAATTATATATGTATGTATATAAGAAGAAGAATCCCTTAGTGTCCTTTTTTTAATTAGCAATGCTTTAGATTGTAGCTTTTTCAAAGCCAATATAGCAAGAAAGAACGCTGTAGGCATTTTAATTTAAAATTTATTTCTTTGTTTGTGTTTTTTGTTATGATAAACCATGTTTTCATTATTCGAACAAAACTTCGACAAATAGCAAAACGCCAGCAAATCGCTTCGTTTGCAGAACATAGCGAAATGCGTTTTGCGTTTTTAGAACCGTAAGCGATTTGAAAACGCTGCGTTTTTCAGAACATGGGCGATTATGGGAATATATAGATCGCCCAATAGCAGGGAACGGGAGTTTTGCAACATATTAAGTAATAAGTTTGAAGTTATAATGGAAATGAATAAGAATACCATAATAGTTGGAGACTTCAATATTGATTGGTCAAAAAATACATTTTATAAACGGGAAATAGAGAAAATAATAAATGATTCTGGTCTGACACAAAAAGTAAGTGAGTATACTAGAGTGACAATAAACTCGGGAACTTTGATCGACTATGTTCTAACAAACATTCAAGATTTAAGTGTTTCAGTCGAAAATTCGAAAAAAATATTGGACCATGAATCAATTGTTATTAAAAAACCTACACGAGAATATGTAGAAAATACAACCCGCAAAATAGTTGAGTATTTTTATTATAATCTAATCGGTTTGAAACTTATAATAATGTGCGTGATACTTACGAAAATGAAATAAATCGAGCGAAAAATAAATATGTGAAATTAAAAATTAATTATGCAACTGGTCAAAAAGAAATGAGAGTTTTAAGAAATCTTATAATGGGGAAAAGTAAAAATGAAATCGAATATGTAATTTTTGAAAATGAGGACATAAGTCGCGAACAAGATATCGCAAATGTATTTAACAAATACTTTATTGATAATGTCCAAATTATAAATCAATCAATTGAAGAAGTAAACTATATTAACTACATAGATCATTGTTCGGAAACAATTTATTTCAAGGAAATAAAAGTGAGTGACCTAAAACGAATGTGTAAACAAATGAAAAATAAATCTGATAGTATTAAAATCAACCCAAAACTAATTATTGAAAATTGGAATGTTTTAGAGCCATTCCTAATAAAACTAATAAATCAATCGGTGTTAAACGGAATATTTCCAGAGATATGGAAGGATTCGTTAATAACTCCTGTAGAGAAGTTAGCCAATACGTAATTGTGTAATGAATTTCGCCCAATAAACACATTAAAAACATTTGAAAAAATATTAAAATGCGTGGTTAAAAAACAGTTAGAAAACTATTTAGAAGTGAATCAGTTATTATTTATAAATTAATCAGGTTTTCGGAAAAGCCAGTCGTGTGAAAGTACGATAAATTATATCATAGGCGAATGGAAAAATTGTTCACGGAAAACAAGTATTACGGCATTATTTCTTGACTTTAAAAGAACATTTGAAACTGTTGATTTAGAAATTCTTATTAAAAAATTATACATGTATGGAGTAAAGGAAAGGAATTACAATGGTTTAGAACATACCTCTTAAATTGCATGCAACAAAATAAAGTTAAGTGTTCAAAATCAAGTTACGTGTATGTGAAAACGGGGGTGCCTCAAGGATCAATTCTTGGTGCACTTCTCTTTATAATATATATAAGCGACATCGTAAAAGTAATAAAAAAAATCAAAAATTGTAATGTATGCAGATGATACACCATATATTATACAGTAGGAGACACAATTGACGAATGCAAACAGTTGTTAGAATACGACATACGGAATATAAATAATTGATTGAAAATGAACAGGCTAAAACTAAATGAAAAAAAGACAAAAGTGATATTAATAAATTGTGATAGTGAACTAAATCTAATCATAAACCAAAACAAAATCGAACAAGTACAAAAAATTAAAATACTTAGGTGTAATAGTAGACAATAAACTAAAATTCAAAGAACAAATAGATTACATATGCAAAAAAACTGCAAAAAAATTAGTTTTTTGAGAAGAATAAGAAATAAAGTTTATAATCTACAACACAATTGTGAAACCCCATTTTTGAATACTGCTCTACGGTATTATATACGTGTTGTAATCAATCACAGATCGAAAGGTTACAGAAATTGCAAAATAAAGCTATGCGATGTATCATCAAATGCAATCTCTACACCCCTGTAAATATCATGCTAGAAGCATTAAGATGGTTATGTATTGATCAAAACCTAAAGCTAAACGTTTTAATGACGATTTTTAAAATCAAGCACAACCTAACACCGAGGTATCTCGCGAATAGTGTACAGTATGTTAAAAATACACATCAGTACCCCGTTAGGAACGCGGACGATTTTAGATTAGAGTCTCAAAGGACAAATATGGCGCAAAACACATTAATGTATAAGGGTCTTAGTCTTTTCAACTCGTTACCAGTTACCGTGAAAGCAGACAATAATATGCGGCAATTTAAAAAACTATGTTTATCGTTTGTAAAAAATTATGAAGTATAATACTGCTTTATTTCTTTTTAAGATGAAAATAACTTTTGTTTCTTTTTTGTTAATAAATTCTTTGAATACTCGTTAAAATAATTTATAAATAATTTTTAAACATTATACTTTTTAAGAAAATCTCAATTTGTTTTGTGACACATAAAATATGTTATCATATTAATAATAAATCTTCTACTACTACTAGTTATACTTAATATCAGATAAGTGTTCATTGTGTTTAATAAAGTGATTTATTTTCTGGTGTTTTCACTGTGATCTTACTTAATACTTTTCTTCTTTGGTAAATGGGAATCAGTTACCTCGTGTATGCTGAATTTAGTGGTACCAACTGTTCTTTTACGTTTTCGAAAAGCAAACACATTCTTGAGGAGAACAATTTTTTTTGGCAAAAAATTATTTTTTAACAAAATTTTTGATTTTTTTTGAGCGTCATTATAATATTCAAATAATTTGTCATAATTTTTTCACCCGATGAATATCATAATTTGCTTTACTACGTCTATGTCATATATTTAAATACTTTCGCTAAGCTAGTTTATTACTCTTTTTTGCTTAAATATTTCAAGTTTCTTGCATAAATACCGCATTAGAACATTTGTAAAGTACAGGGTGGGCCAAAAGTCACAATGGGGTTTAAAAATTTAATAACTTTTTTGTTTATTTTTTTTTTTTATTTTTTTTTTAAGATTATATAAATAACATCTGGAGAATAAATAATGGAGGGATTTACAACTGAACAAAGAACAAGAATAATAGAATTTTATTACTTAAATCAGCGATCAATTATTTTAACGCAAAGAGCATATCGTCGCCATTAATAATTTCAAGAAATTCAGAAATTAATTGGCCAGCGCGTTCGCCAGATTTGTCAGCATGCGACTATTTTCTTTGGGGTTATTTGAAGGAGCGAGTATATGTCAACAAGCCCGAGACAATCCTTGAACTCAAGGCCAACATTGTTGCAGAAATTCGAGGGCTACAGCCACAAATGTTGAAAGATGTTCTGGAAAATGCTCTCAAAAGAGCCCATCATTGCGAAGCTAATAACGGCGGTTATTTAAGTGACATTATTTTCCATACTTAGCGTAAAAAAATTTCCATTTTGTATATTTCATAATCTTAAAAAAAAAATAAAAAAAAAAAATAAACAAAAAAGTTATTAAATTTTTAAACCCCATTGTGACTTTTGGCCCACCCTGTATAAATAAATTAGAAGTAAAAAATTTTTTGTAAAGTATTCTTTATACCGTTGGTAGAAAAACTGGGTTTTATTAAAATTATTATCTCATCGGAGTCTTCCCCAAAATAAACAATGAAGTGATTAATAAATCATAAAGTTTGATTTGTTTAAATAATATTCTCGTACATATATGTAAAGAAATTAATTTATTCATTTGCAATAATAAGATAATTATGATAAGAATGCATCTACTTAGGCGTCTCCAGTTGTTTTGGAAGATATACAAAAAATACAGTTTTTTGCTTAAGAAAGATTGCAAAATTAAATTAAGAAATTGAGGTTGAATAATTAGGTTTAAATGAAGTTTATTTCATTACAAAGAAACCTATTTTATAATGGTCCTAAATAGCATTATAAAACGAAATTTTTTTAAACGAAAAATGGAGAAGTTAAGATTATGGTAATTAAACTTTTTGCCCATAACAATAATTTCAAGGTGTTATGAGACATCACAGAGTTGCGACACACAATTCGTTAAAAGAGGAACAAAAAAACTCAACAAAACTGAGATACTAAACAAGAAGGATCTGGATAAAAAGGAATAAGGTGCTAAATATAGAGAGATTTTGCAATTGGGACACTTATGCAGAAGAAAAAAAAAAACACGAAATGAAATTCGCTATTGCAGAAAATATAGTAAATAGCGTCGGAATACAAAAACAATATCCAAAGCAAGGAGAAGGTCTAATGTAAGATAGTGAATGGGTTGCTTCGAAATGAGAAGATATCGTAAACGTATATAAAATACATATAAAATATTTTTTTTTCATGGTAATGATAATGGATTTTTCAAATAATAAAACAAATAATTTATTCCCGCTTTTGGTAATTACATTCAAAGTGATTGAAATTAAAAAGAAAAATAAATTCTTAATAAATTAAACTATAAACAGAACTTTACAAACATCACATTCTGCCAAAGTTTTTTCTTGTTTTGTTTTCTTTCCCTAAATCTTTAAAATAAAATCAGCTCTACTCGCAAAAAAATTCAATTTTATGAACATTTTCAGAAACTTTTGCAAATTGTACGACTGGATAGGATAGTGATACGATGCCTTAAAGTGTTTGAATATAAATAAAACGCATCTACAAATATTCTTCTTCTCTCTGAAGAAGTTATAACGGCTTATCCATTTTGCGGTTTCATAAGTAGACGTAAATAAAACGTATATAAAATATTTTTTTCCTGATATTTCATTTTTATTATAAAGTTTGAACGTTGACATTTATTGTGAAACACTACATCATGTAAATAACCACCACGCGAGGTGTTGCAAGCATCGTTAGTTTTTAAGTGCTCAAGAGTTAAAGGTTTATCTTCATAAACGCGGTCTTTCGCGTAGCCCCACAAAAATAAGTCTAATAGTATCAAATCGCATGATCTTGGTAACCAGTTGATATCTCCATGACGAGAAATTACGCGACCAGGAAATGGGAAACACTACTTTGAATTTATGCTCTGGTGCAAAGCAATTCGTCAGGAACGAACTTAATTGTGGGAAAACCAATCATGGATTTTGCAGCATCACCGTATTTGGTCCGCGCTAACTTTTTTCCTCTTCTTAAAAATGAAGACACGAATGGAATAGAAGCGTTTTGCTACAATTGAGGATATAAAAGAAAAATCGCTGACAATTGTATTATAAATGGGGGATTACTTCGAAGGGGAAAGATAGTTATTGATGAATAAATAAATACTTTTGGAAAAAAATTTAAAATAACGGCCATACCTAGAATAGAAAGCAGAAGGTATAGATATTAAGCAGAAATAAGTACATCTTGTAGAGTCGATGTATTTTTGGATTTCCATGTCATAAATAATATGGATTGTTTTGAACACTTTCTTGATCAGCAGTACGAACAGTAAGAACACTTTTATAACCAGTTTTAACTTATTACTTAATTAATTTTTCTTACCAACATTTCCTTAAAAAGTGGTTTGTTATATTTTGATGTTGTATGTATTTTTTACATTTTACAATGCACAGGGAAATTGTTGCAAATCTACTAAATAAACATCAGAAAATAGCAAAACAACTTATGCAAGTAATGCTTGAGAATTTTCTCTTACGTAGCATACCCATATATACTTGTACATAAAAAAAGTAATACATACATACAAGGTGTAGTATTTGGTGGATCAAGTAAACTTAGCACACTACCACTACTCTCCCACTCTTCTTAGTAAAAGCAGTTTCTCTGTGAAACTCTATAGCTAGTGAATGATTCGGCTGAAGTTCTTGCACAAAGTTGGCATTTATTAAACTGGTTAAAAAATTTCTCACACAAAATAATTTTTTAGTGCACACATCTTGCCGCTGTCTGTCTGTTTCTTACATGGATATAATCCATTTACTTTAGATATATTATTAAACCCCTTTATTTAATAGTTAAAAATCACTTTCAACCATATAATTATAAAAACAAATTACCACGAATACAAAGGACAGAATAGGTAATATTTTATTGTACATTTTTAATAAATCAATGGAAAAATCAAAAAGTTTGGAAATTAAAAGAATTTCAATGTTAACAAGAAAAACTACTATATTTGACTTTGCCGAACCTTGTATACCCTTCCCTCAAAGACAAGGAACAAAAGAAGAATTAAATTTTTAATTTCATTCACTTTCAGCTAATTGGACCTCTTTTTTTATTAAGTTTTCTCCAACCTTTTGTAAATTATTTTGTACTTCTGGGGTTTGTCTATTTTTTAATTCCAATGTATTTCCAACTTTGTTAATGGCATTTATATATGTTCACCGTGTCTTCTTTGAAATTCGTCGTTTTATTTTATTTATTTCTATTTTGTATTAGAGTTTATATTCTTGCTATTTTCTCTATGCTTAGTATTTTGGGGTTTTGTAAATCAGCTGTGCAACCAGTATTTTTTATATCGTGTGCTAATGGTGTAGCTTTTCTCTTTTTTATTGTCAATTTTATGTTCGCATATTCTACTCTCGATGTTCTTTTTTATTGTTTTAATGTATACAAGGTCGCAAAGGAAATTTTTCCGTGTTTCACACGATGATTTTTATGACGTCCAAAATTGGATGTCATTTTTTGTTTGATGGTTAGCGGTGTAGAAAAGAAAGAGGGGTAGAAAAAGACGATTTCTTTTTTTCATGGTTTTTTTCACATGGGTTTTTTGTTGTCACAATTCCTTCTTATTCGTACGCGGCAATTCAAGCATCGGCGGAAGAATAAAAAAAAGAGCTTCTCATAACAGTGTCTTTATTTTGATTTTTGAAATAATAAAGTCAAATGGTTCACGTTTCATTCTTATATAATTTAAAAATTAATGTTGGGCGTCCATGAAGTTGTTCATAAGAAAAAAAAAGTTTCATGCTCAACACGATCTTTGCGCCATTCTTTGACCCAATTCCTTTTTTTTCTTATGAGAATAATATACACTTTTACCAGTGTTCAACAAGGTTAATATAGGCCCGTATTATGGGTCACAACACCTAAGTGTTGTGTTGCAGAGCACACAACACAACACATACTTTTTGTGATTATGGTTTACAACATCTAGATGCTGTGCATTTTATTTGTAAACCATAATTGCAACTTCAAATTTACAACTGTTGTCAACCATAATAGGGGCCATAATTTCTTCGAGAATAATATACTGTAAATACATACAAATTTGTTGTTGTACGAAAACATACTTGCGCGATTTCTTTCATACATGCTTGCACGTCTAAATTCTTTACTATTCTTAATTAAAAGTATTATTTAATTAAAAAGATACAAGAAACAAATCTTCTGTTTTGATCAGTTTTGTTTTGGTTAGCTGAAAAATATAATAATAATTTAATATCAAACTTCCAAAAAGAGTAAATGTAAGACAAAATATGCGATATTTCTATTACCGAAATTAAGCAGCAAGTTTGTCTGCTAGTGAACTGGTGGTGGTGTTGTCATACAGTTGTTCTTTGCATCAAATTTACAACTGTTGTGAACCATAGAGGCCCTAAATAAGGGAATCCATTTTCCTTACATGTATATATAAATGTTAATAGTTTCATATGTCGGAAGCAAATCGCGAATAAATTTAATATTACAAAGTTATAACTAAAATAATGATATAAAATTTAATAGCTTACATGTCATATGTATTTGATTACAGTTTATGGATGTTGTTAAAAAGGTTGACCCATCACAATCGCCAACTCTGAACTTAAATGAAGAGTTGCACAAACTTTTTAACGACCAGGGCTACTCTGATTACGTTGTCGTCTACTTGAGATTACTTACATCCGGAAAACTACAAGAGGAGGCTGATTTTTACCAAAACTTCATAGAGGGAAATTTTACAATTGAAGAATTTCGCCATCAGGAAGTGGAGCCAATGTACAAAGAATCAGATCATATACATATTATTGCTCTGTGTTCGGCGTTGGGTGTAGGTGTTCGTGTTGAATATATGGATCGGGGAGAAGGTGGTACTGTCAAAGCTCATGACTTTCCTGAAGGTACAACACCAAAGGTGTTTTTAATCTATCGACCAGGTCATTATGATATTTTATATCCTAAATAAGTAGCTGGCATTAATAAATTATTTGCTAACTATTACCTATATATTTGCTAATTTTCAAACGTTTTATGTTTTACAATTTATTCCAATAACCTTCAGGTAACTATTTATTTGTCGATAGATCACAATTTCTTTCTGTACATCCTCCAGGAATCTAATTAATTTATTCATATATAATAAATAAAATCAATTGAATAATAATTTGAGGTTTGCGTACAATACTTCAAAATATAATAATTGATTTAGTTGATATACATATTATTATTTTTTATATAAAATTTTAAATAAATTTTTATATATTCTTTTCCTTTAATTCGATTTTATTCTTATATAATTATTAGTGTTACTAAATTAATTTACTAATCTGAACAAGTTTCACAAAATAGGGCCGAAGTATCAAATACGTTATTATAAAGTGGTTTATTATATATAACAATATTTGAAGCTTATTACTGGGATAAAAGTTGAAAGGAAAACACTATGCATAAGTACGTAAGTCTTTAAACGTATATTGTATTAGATTAAATTTTTCAAATTGCATGACATATTTTAATTATATGTATCTAAATATCAGATATAATCGATTTGAATGCCTCTATTTTTATATTATGGGTAAAAACATAATATTGTCTATAATTATAAATAAAACTTAGTATATGGAAAGTTAGTTAGTATATGTTATTTTAATGGTGTATATATGCACCTATACGCAGGTTAAATGACTTTCATTCCAGAAAAGGCTTTCTGTGGTAATAATAGTTCTAAAGATAAGGAAGTAATTACATTAAGGGCATCATTAACTAGGCCGCGGAGGCACTTACGGACTACTGTATAAAAAATAATTTGTTATAATTGAATTAAATTATTCCTTGCTTAATTATATTTTCGAAATAAAAACTATAGCCCAGCTGATTATTCCAATCAAAAACTGAGTTTTTCCAACAAGATTTCCTACCTGAGGTAAGAAAGTTGTACACCATTTTCCTAGTAATTAAACCAGTGCTTCTTTGCAGTGCATAAACTTTATTTCCCTATGTACCTGCAGGGTGGCTGATAAAAGCCGCTACCAAAAAAAAAAAATTGAATAATTGAATAAAAATTGAATAATTTTTTTCTATTTAATAAATCTGGTTAATTTTTTTTTATTTTGCAGATTGACTTTTACATTTAACAAAAATGGATAACTGGGACACTGAAACAAGAATTTGGATTGTCCGCCGCTATCACGCACTGGAGTCCGTAGTTTCGGTTCAAAGAGAGTATAGGCGCATGTTTGGCGGCAATCCTCCAAGCAGATGGACCATAATGAGACTTGTAAACAATTTTGCCGAGCATGAGACAGTCCTCAGAAGACCTTACCGTCGAAAGCCTTCAAATCGAACGGAGGAAACAATCGCTGCTGTAGCTGCTGCCATACAAAACAATCCACGTGTTTCGACAAGAAGCTTATCTGCTCAAATGGGTATAAACAGACAGTCATTACAGTCAATTATGCACAAAGATTTGGACTTATTCCCATATAAAATCCAATTAGCCAACAAACTGAACGCTGCAGACTTGGCGATTCGCTTGGGATTTTGCCAGAAGATGCTTCAAATGGTGGAAGAGGATGGAAATATGTTGAACTGTCTTTTCATGTCTGACGAGGCCCATTTCGATTTAAACGGCAACATAAACAAAATTGTCGAATATGGAGGGCTTCCAACCCACAGATACTCCATGAGCCGGAATTGCATCCACTTCGTGTCACAGTGTGGTGTGCAGTTTCATCACGCTGCATTTTCGGGCCCTACTTCTTGGAAGAAAACGGTCACACCGTTACGGTTACTGGAGACCGTTACTTGAGCATGTTGGGAGAGTTTTTCTACCCAGAATTACGCCGAATGAGAATTTCTTTCAACTCTGTGTGGTTTCGGCAAGATGATGCAGCTCCTCACATAGCCCAACCAGTTATGACAGAATTGCGACGAAAATTTCCCAATAAGCTGATAAGCGGAAACTCCAAATTCCCTTGGCCAACCAGGTCGCCTGACCTTACTGCACCTGACTTTTTCTTGTGGGGTTATTGCAAACAGGAGGTCTGCAAAGCAAAACCAACAAATTTGAATGAACTAAGGCAATCCATTCGAGAAACAATAGAGGCTATTCCTGTCTCAACTCTCTAAGCAGTAATAAACAACTTTTTGGTAAGATGCCGCACATGCATCAACGAGAAGGGGGGTATTTAAATTCCATTATTTTCAAAACTAATTAAGTTATATTTAATAAAATTGAATGAGCTTTAACCTGAATAAAAGAAAAATGAATTCCATACACTGAAAAAAAATTATTTGAGTTTCTTAATGTATCAAAATTCATCAGCCACCCTGTATTATGGAGATATGACTAAAATTGTGTTGGGTGTATTCAAATCGAAAGGTTGATTGACGGCAATATTACCCTAAACAAGCATTTACATTTTCATGATTGGATATATAATACTGGTATGGGTCTAGACGAATTAGTTAGAAGTTGATATTCCTTTGATAGTATAAAGATATCCTGTAAATATCCATGCGTTAATAAAGATGACGATGGACCACTTACAGTTAGTTTATCGATGTCGGGAAATGTTGTTCACCGATGTTCACGATTTCGATCGAAAAGTCCAAGTCCAAAGGCCTCGTTTCACTATCCTACACATCCGTATGATTTGACAAATTTTACATTTGTGCTAACAAAATGAAAAAGCGTGGCATAAAATTGTGCAATTTTTATGGAAGCAAAAGCTTATGAAAATTTCTATAAAATAGTAGTTTTCGTGCGATCAGAGTTGCCCAATCATTCTAGTGGAAGTGTCCAGAACAGCCAAGACCGAAAAAAGCACGTCAAGTTGGATCAATTGTGTGGGTTATGTTTAGTGTTTTCTTCGATTGCAAGGCGTTGTGCGTCATGAATTCTTGTCACAACGTCGTACGGTGAAGAGGAAACACTTCTTTGAAATTATGCTTTGCTTGCGCAAAGCAATTCGTATAATTTGATAATTTCGTTATCTGATGACTTTTTCATCATGCCTCTTGTTATTACTAGCGTTTTCTTCAATTTTTCATCGTTTTCTAATGGTACCATACTCTTTAACACAGTAGAATCATTTGCATTCGGCATAATGCATCTGCATTCGTATTATTAATCCCTTTTCTATATACGATTTCGAAATCGTACTCAGATAATTCTAGTCTTTTCCGTGTCAATTTTGAACTTGGATTTCTGTGTGAAAGCAATGATACAAAGGTCGATGGTCTGTGACTACATTAAACTTTCTTCCATATAAATACGGTATAAAAAATGTTATACCCCAATATATTCCTAACAATTTTTTCTCTATTACTTGTTTGTCCTTTTCATGTTTATTAAGAGATCTACTTGCATATGATATTGGAAGATCTTCTCCTAGTGCGTCTAATGCAAATTCCGACGAGTCTGTTGTTAGGACAAACGGTTTTTCGAAATCGGGATATTGCAAAATTGGTGGGCTCATCAAACCATTTAAGAGTTTCAAAACTCGGCGTTCCTCTGACCATCCGAATTTTACATTTTTCGTCAATAGTTCGTACATCTAGATGTTGTGTGAATCACAGGGTTGTTCTACAATGTTAGTATACTTTCCTTAAAAAATGCATCTTTTGGTACACAAAACAGACAGCTGAAAACAAAATTAACACGTTTCAACAAATTTAGCGCAAAGTGAAAATTTAAAAAATAAGCAGAAGTTATTTTTATTAATATACAAAACATAAATATGTGATATGAATATATGTAATGGGGGCTATTCTGCGTTTCGATTTGAATCGAAATTTTCTCCGTCTGGCAATTTTGGTATTCTGCGTTTCGATTCTGCTCAGTTTCTTTCGATTGTATGTCTTCTGCATTACGATCGGAGCTCCGTTTTTCTCAGTTGTGTTTTTGTTAACGGAGTTTTTTTATGTGTTTTTTAGTTAAAAACTTTGAAATTGAAAAAAATTTAAGTAGAAAATGAAATAAAATGCTCAGAAGCGATTAAAAAAACACTTAAAATTATTTTTAATTAAATTTATATTTAATAATGGTACAGGTCAAAAGCAAGAACACCAGAGCAGTAGTAAGTAAGAAGTCATAGAATTTTGCTGCATCTCACGAGAAAAACTGTAGGGTTATTCTGAATTGCGATGCAATTGTCAATGCGATGCGAAAACATGCAAATGCGATCAATTGGTATTCGGTATTGCGATTATCGCACAGTACTCTTTTTATTCGCATTTCAAATGCGAAAATGTAGCAATTTGGTTTTCTGTATTGCGAATGGTAATGTCAGATACATACGATAATCGCAAAATTTATTCGGCAGCAAAACAGCAACCGCAAAGCATAAAAATGTAAGTAAAAATATATTATTTATAATTTTGTTCATTTATTTAAATTAATTATTAAAATTATTTAGGGAAATAAACAACAAGACCACTAAACCCCACCAATTTCAAATAATGGTGGAGTTTATGACTAACAACAACGAACTGGCAAAAGGCCACATAAACACTTTAAGTGGACATCATTCGGCAAATGCTTTGTGGCAAAGATTAGCCAATGATTTAAATGCAAGCGGACCGCCTTTTAGAGAAACGGCAGGATGGAAAAAGGTAAATATAAAAATCATTTCAAAATATAGTTTTCTAAAAGTGTGTGTTTTTCACTTTAATTTTAAAAGGTTTGGGGTGATTTTAAAGTGCACACAAAACAAAAACTTAGGAGGAACAAAATTAATATAGGCGGCACTGGTGGTGGACCATCCAAATTTAACCCCCTTTCTCCGCTAGAGGAGAATGTTGTGAAGTTGTTGAATATGGAGGATTCAGTAAATGGGTTGTCTGGCGCGCTTTCCTTCGGTAGAACCCTTCCTGCTGCTGATTCATGTGTGCAAAGTAATTGTGAAACACAAAAAGAACCGGAGGAAGTGCCGTCAGAAGTGATATCGCCTGAACTAATAGATCCTGATGTGGCAATAATGGGCCTTTCACAAAACTACCAAAAACATGCAAGAATGAAGAATCCAGTACAAAATCAGATCAAATACCAAAAAGAATCTTTGACTGGTTCAAAGAAATAAATGACAATTTAAAGGTAATAAGTATATGTGGAAGAAAAAATTTTGAATTAAAAGAAAAAGAGTTCAATCTTGCAAAGGAAAGATTTGAATTCGAGAAAGAAAATTCCGTTAAAGAAATTGAATTAATAAAAACAAAATTAGAATTAAAGAAACGAATGCTGGATATTGAAGAGCAAAGACTGAAGTTAATGTGATTACCTGATATAAAAGAATGTGATAGAATTATGAATTGAAGTACCTTTTTTTAGATTTTAATTATTTTTTTGTTAAGTTTTATTATAAGCAAAATGAATGAAATATATAACCAAAGAAGTGCCCTTAAGTTTCTAAATAAAATGAAGGCTGTTAGTTTTTAAATTATATTGTTTTTTATTTAATTTCTTATATTTCTAGCAATGTTTGTGTAATTGTTATTACTATTACTATTATTGTAGCTAGTTGAATGATTAAAGGATTGTGGCATATCTTCAACATCCACAATTTCCTCTGCCGAAAGTTCAACATTAAATTTGCAACAAATGTTGTGTAAAGCGCAACAAACATTCGTAATTCGTACGACCTTTAGTGGATCGTAATGCAGCTCCTGGGATGCTAACAAATATCGAAATCTTCCCTCTATGACACCAAATACCCTTTTAATTATCGATCTGGCTTTGCTAAACTTTTCATTGAAAAGGGCTTCTGCAGAACCCTCTGTGGCGTTCCGATATGGTGTTAAAATCCATGGTTCTAAAGGATGGCCTGAGTCGCCTGAAAATGTTTCAAATTTTAAAAGTATTACAATAAAAAGAACAACTAAAAACTGCTTACCCAGAATCCAACTTCCTATTATTCTATTATCGTATTGTGCTTTCAATATTTTTCTTTCATTAGACAGGTTCCATACATGGGAATCGTGACTTGCGCCCCCATACCTACAATCGACAGCTCTAATTATCATTTATGAAAATGATAGAAACTTACTTATTTTCCTATTTCATTTCAACATTCCACAGTGATGCTATTAATTTTGTAAACATTGTTGTCTTCTTTTTCTTTCGATTCCGTTTTTCTGCAGAGTACCAATTTTCGATCGTAATGGAACTGAATGCGGAGACTTAATCGAAACGCAGAATAGGGGTGAATATATTTATAAGTAATATAAATAAATAAAAAGTTACCAAAATATTTTAAATAATGGACATTAGCGTCGAGTTATTCTTTGATACAGTGATGAGGATACAAAGAAAACGCACGCATTCAAAAAAGAATTCTATAAAATAGAATAAAATAATAATAAAATTGTTTCAAATTGAAAAAAAAATTACTAAACCTAGACACATAAAAAATAAAAAAGAAATCTTTAAAATAAATAAAAAAAACATTCACTATATAAAAGTTATTGGTAAATAAATAGTAAGCAGAAAAATTTCTCAACGAATAATTTCAGAAACAATTTTCTCATACAGTGAATTATATTGAGAAGAAATTCTTTTTTTAACGACACAACACTTACTTAGCTGTTGTAAATTTTTGACAGAACTAAAACACACTTAAAAACAAGTGTTGGGAACCATAATCGCAATTTAAAAATACAACATCAAATTTACAACTTTTGTGAACCATGACAGGGGCATATACTTAGATAATCTGCCAAAAACATTTACCAGATTTGTATTATTATGTTCCAAACTACATCCGAAAACTATTATGTCATCCACTTATAAAAATGCTTCTCACTCTAACCCTGATAATGCTATAGTTAGCATTCTTTGAAAGAAGATATTTTCAATCCAAAAAGCAATCTTGTATACTGATAATGCCCATCTGGAGTTGAAAAAGCAGTGTAGGGTCTAGAATTTGGTTTAAGTTCTATCTGATGGAAAGAGCTTATCATGTCCAATGTAGAAAAATATTTTGCTGTTCCTAATATGTCTAGGATGTCGTCTAGTCGTGTTAATGGGAATTTGTCATTCAGTTTTCTGAAATCTACGACTAGTCTCCATTTTGTTATATCGTTCTGCCCTTTTTTAGGAACTAGTAGGAGTTTAGCATTGTAGTTCTATTATTGTTGATAGTTCTATTATTTTCTGTTCTAGTAGACCTTAATCTGGTTGCTTATTTCTTCTGTGGGTATTTGCTAATCGAAAATTTTTTATGTATACCGAACTGGTATCATTTTTGATACCGAACTGGTATCATATTTTGGTTATAGAAATTTTTTGTTGTCAGATATTCATCATCTAGATGAAAAATTGATTGATATCTTTTTAACATCTCTTTAAGCATCTTCCTTATTGCTGTCCATGCTGAGCTCATTTAGCAATTTAATGAAACGTTCTTCATTATCTTTTGTTTTATTTCTGTTTGCTTTGTAAATATCATAATTACTCAATGGAATCGTCTCTATTTTTAGATTTTGTACGATAATAGTTTTATCTAATGTATTGAGCATTCTGATGAGCTGATTATCAATTTTTGGAACAAAGGCATTTGCCAAAAATACTCCATGTGCAATCTCGCGACTGCATATTACAGAATCTGCTTTTATGTTTAGTTTAAATGGTAATATCACTTCATTTCTCGGTGGAATTTTTATGTACGGCACGTTGTATCTGTTGTTATATATTGGCAATGTTATTCACCGGTATTCTGCGTTTCGATTAAGTCTCCGCATTCAGTTCCGTTGCGATCGGAAATTGGTATTCTGCAGAAAAACGGAATCGAAAGAAAAAGAAGAAGACAACAATGTTTACAAAATTAATAGCATCACTGTGGAATGTTGAAATGAAATAGGAAAATAAGTAAGTTTGTTATCATTTTCATAAGCAAATGTTAAATTTAATGCAAAAAGTTTATTTATACAAAATAAAAATAAGTTGTTGATAAACAGAGTAAGGTGTTAGACAGTTTTTCTCGTGAGATGCAGCAAAATTCTATGACTTCTTACTTCATACTGCTCTGGTGTTGTTGTTTTTGACCTGTACAATTATTAAATATTAATTTAATTAAATCAATTAATTAAAAATATTTTTAAGTGTTTTTTAAATCGCTTCTGAGCATTTTATTTCATTTTCTGAAATAAAAAACACATAAAAAAACTCCGTTAACAAAAACACAACTGAGAAAAACGGAGCTCCGATCGTAATGCAGAAGACATACAATCGAAAGAAACTGAGCAGAATCGAAACGCAGAATACCAAAATTGCCAGACGGAGAAAATTTCGATTCAAATCGAAACGCAGAATAGCCGCCATTAATTCGCTTTAATATTTATTTTTAGAATGAATTTGTCATAGTCTATTGCGCAATTATAAGTGCACAGAAAATCTTTTCCAAGTATACCATCCGTATAAATGGGTAAATCGTAGTTTACAAGTTATATTTTATGTTTTAATGCCGTTTTACCAATTTGTATGTTTATTTTTGCAGAGCCTAAAGCTTTTATTTCTTGTCTTGAGATTCCTGTTAAACAACAATAATCATCTGGATCTTTTACATGATTGTACAAAGAATCTTCCTTGCACAGAGAAATATCAGCTCCGGTGTCTATGAGGAACATCAGTATTTCTTCAGTACCATGTATTTTCAACTTTATATAATTCTTAAGATCAGATGAGATGCTAAAGATATTTTTGGTTTTTAAAGTTCTTCTCGTTTGCGTCCTGGTAATTTACTACCTCCGGATCTCGAAAGTTTCCTTGACCGTAGATATGGTGTACCCTGTTGTTTCTGTTACCACTATAATTGTTATTTTTGTTCTGATAGCTCCTTTAATTATTTTTGTAATCGTTTCTATTATAATTTTTTTGTTGGTTAGGCTTATTTTTAAAGCCTGCTTTGCTGAGATGTTTAAACCCGTTGAATGTATTCCATTTCTTGCCTTCTGCCGGACATTTTTCTCCGGGTCGATTACCACATCTTTTGCAATTCGTTCTTTCATACTTCTCGGGATTACGATTCCAAACCTTTCTTCTGTTATTTCCTTGAGTGGCATTTCGGAACATTATCTCACTTTGCTTTATGTCAGACCAAGTTTCCTCAGCGATTTCTACCGCTTCTGTAAAAGATTTAGTTCGACTTGCTACAATACTTCTTGCAATGCCCCTGTTTCTTAGTTCGTTTTTGAATGCATTAAAGCCTATCCTTTCGTTTAATTTTTTTAGATTTTGTCGGAGAATTTCCTAAGAGACTGTTTGAATGTTTCTTGTTAGCTCATTCAATATCGTTGTTGATGACTTTTTAATCTTGTATGCATTCTTTAGTTTCGAAATTAGTATAGTTATATTAGTCGGAACTGTTTTCTGTTTTATCCTATTTTGGAGTTTTAATGTCAGTCTTGTTTTGAATATGCAGTTGAAAAAGGAATCTCTTTTATCATTAGGGACAGTATCAACAACCATTTCTAAATTAGCAATGAATTGGTTTAACTCGTTTTTTGCTCCATTAAATATTGATACCAATTTTGTGTATGCGACGAGGTCAGATGCATTCAAATTTGTTTGCGCCATTGTTTTTATCGTTTCTGCTATCTGTTGAGTTGTTACAGTCTTGTTCTTATCTAGATGTACTTGCAAAATTTTTAAAGCTTCTGTTTTTAGTACGTTAAATGTCTCTATATGTGACGTACGAGCCTCGTCTGTTACTGTATTGTCTGATAGTATTTCTTCTACTACCTTTTGCAGCTTACCTATTTCGTCTTTCTTCACTTGGATTGTCTCTAGTGTGTAACATTTATATACACTTTTTCTTGCATTTACTATCAGTGTATCTAACTTCTCATATATTTGATCCATGTGAAGTTTTTAAATATGTAAGCTTGTATACTTAAGTCCTCAATAAAAATAATTTTTTTTTATTTAATTTTTAACATATTTTTAAATATAATGTTATTATGTGTTATATACTTATTGAGATATAATACGGGCAAATTTTTCTTATTGTTCTAACATGTGACATTTATTGGAAATTATATTTGTTTTAAATTGCAATTTTTCTTTTACACTGTGTTGTATTAGGTCTGTCTGCGTACACATATTTTGCATCATTTTGTGCAAAATGTTGTAAAATCTTACAAAATGTTGTCTGCGTACTCCAAATCTCTTGCAGCGATAGAGCGAAAAAGAAAATTTTTTGACAGTTGAAATTTATGGCGTTTTCTTTTCTACATTAAAAATGTCGCCCTGTGAAAAGGTGCCTTTTTAAAATGCATTGCTCGCCCTGTGAAAGTGCAATTTTTTATACAATGAGAAAAGAACACAAATTAGAAAAAAAGTGCAATGCCTTTTTTTTACAGCTGAAAAACAAACATTTTCTGTATATTTTATGAAATGTGTATACAAAAATGATCAGTTGCCAGATTGCTAATTCATCTGCTTGAGAAAACAAATATTTTTTTTTTTAATATCTCATACAAATAAGCAGCCGCATAGTGTTCTTTTGTTTGTTTTATATGATACAAAATATAAAAATAATTATTAAAATCTAATTTTGTGACACTTTCAACTCAAAAGACTTTTTTTGAACATTTTCTGGTAACGTTGTGCAAGAATAAAAACCATTTGTTTTACAAGGCAATTTCTGCCCTCTTGATTTGTTCAGGGCAAAAGTGCAATGCCTTTTGCACTGCGAAAGGGCAACATTTTTTAGAAAAGAACACGCAACCCTTTCACAGGGCAATGCATTTTCGAGAAAAGAACACAAAATTGCCCTCCCTGCGGGCAGTGTTGCCTTTTTTTGTAGAAAAGAAAACGCCATTAGATAACTTGCAAAGTGTTACTGGAGAAATTTCTTCTTGCAAGATTTTGCAACTAGTTTGAACAGCTGTTTTTATTCACTATTTGAATGGAATAATTTTTATGAAAAGAAAAAAAATATCGAAATTTAACAATGGCAGAGGTAAGTAGTTGGAATTGTGGTGATTTTTACCGTTTACAGTAACTGATAATAAAACAACATTTTACTTCATTGCTAGAAACGTGCAAATATACAGTGCGACCGTGATGCAAGTGCATTGGAGATGGCAGAACCGATAGAACCTAGTATCATTTTTTCCCTCTATGACCACTCCTTCCTCTGCTCCTCTATATTGCATTCTAATAGCTTGCATTCTTGCAAGTTTTTACTGGATGCTGTCTGCGTACTTTTTGAGATATTTTCAACCGAGAGAGTAAAGTTGTTCTTACTCTCTCAAAAAAAGGTACTGAATATTTGCTACTGGAAAAGTACGCAGACAGACCTATTTTGTTTCTTTACGTATTTTTTAAATATCGTACATGATTACTAGTGTTGTCACAATACAGATCAAGATTACAACCTCGACGCTGACGCTTATTACCGTAGGCACATTGGTTGTTGCCACTATGGTTCCATTAATTTTTATTTGTGTGCTTCCCATATTTCTTATTCTTTTTAATTGTTTTATCTCTGATTTTGTGTTGGCTAATCTATGGGCCAGCTCTAATTTTCTTGCTGCACTGTCAGTCCAACAGCTCGCTCTTTATGGGTTTTAGTTGGAACTTTTTGCGGCTCACAAATTCTCCGCTCTGTCTTTAACTGTCGGTATTGCAACTATTGGTACCACCTTCCGTTGTAAGTCTTCTTTCTCTATTGGTTTGGGAACAACATTCAAGATATCTGGCTTAATCAAGTTGCCTGTGTGACTATTTTTGCCATCGCTTTTCCGCGGCCTTTATTTCTTTTAGAATTTCTTCCAATGATTGTTTAGACATTAGAAGAAAACGGATTTTTGCTGCCAGATATGCTCGTGCATTTTCTGTAGGGTTATTCTGAATTGCGATGCAATAGTCAATGCGATGCGAAAACACGCAAATGCGAACAATTGGTATTCAATATTGCGATTTTCGCATAATACTCTTTTCTATTCGCATTTCAAATGCGAAAATGTGGCAAGTCGGTATTCTGTATTGCGAAAGTTACTGTCAGATACATGCGATAATCGCAAAATTTATTCGGCAGCATAACAGCAAACGCAAAGTACAAAAATTTAAGTAAAAATTATAATTTTGTTCGTTTATTTAAATTAATTTTTTTTTTAAGTTTTTCTTTTGAGCAAAATTAATGAAATATATAATCAAAGAAGTGCCTTCAAGTTTCTAAATAAAAAGAAGACTGTTGGTTTTTAAATTATATTGTTTTTTATTTCATCTCTTATATTTCTATCAATGTTTGTGTAATTGTTGTTACTAGTCCTATTGTAGGTGGTTGATTTCAATTCGGAGCCAATATTATTTAAAACATATAAAAATGCCTCTTGGGTCAATCTAAAATATTTTAAAAAACTGTAATAGAAATGATTTTCATAATTAATTGTTTTTAATGCTACAAAATAAATTAACTTTTTACATTCAAACTTAGAATATACGATTTGCTTCTAAGCATTCTTCTCTGCACCCTTTCATTTTGGTCATGCTCCTCATCATCATAAAACTATAGAGCAACAAAATCCATTTTTGGTAAATTACACAATTACACAAATATTAAATAAATTTATTTTATTTTGTAACGGCAATCGCAAATTTCTTTTTCCTTTGTAAGTATAATTTGACGTTTACTGGTACCAGCGTTGTTAATTTTGGCCGGTGTTGCCGCGATTTAAAATAAAATGCGATTGCGATTGCGAAAGTGTTGCAGAATACCAATTTACTATTGCATCGCAATTCTTTATCGCATCGCATTGACAATTGCATCGCAATTCAGAATCACCCTACTGGTCTCTTTTTTTTTATATATATATATATAGTGCCAGATATGCTCGTGCATTTTCTGGTCTTCTTCTTTTTTTCGTTTGCTAGAACTACATGATCAGTAGTCAGCAAGGATTACCAGATTAGTTAGACAGGATCGCCATGCAGTGATCGTACTCTTCCGTAAGATTGGTTGTGGGTCTGAGTCTTTAAATGAATCGCCCTTTTCGTGTTTTCTGCTCCATTTCATATTTTTGATGCCCTTTATTTACAAATTTTACTTAACTCTATAGTTTCTTAGATTTCTAATTTATCGTCTAGGTTTGATCGAACCAAAACCGACTGGATGAGAATTTTGACTTAGTGCGGTGCCTAATGCTGCGTTTGAAGCATCCTTATGGTACGAAAAAGCGGTTCTTTTATTATCAAAAATTTAATGATTTACACACCCCTAACCTTGTTTTCGTTTTTATTCCATTTTTTAAGGCAGTATGATAGTGGTTTTTTTTTATTTCTTCGTCTGTTTTTCGTATTGAGTAGACAATTATCATCTTGATTTTATTTGGGTTTGCTTTAATACCTTCGGGTCTGATTACATGTTCCAAATCTACGGTTTGTTTTTGTAAGAATCCACATTTGTCTAAATGTATGCTCCTATTATGGTTCACAACAGTTGTAAATTTTATGTTGAATTTTTGAAGTTGCGATTATGGTTTAGAACAGTTGTTTTTAAGTGTTGTTGTCAGATGTATTTTTTAACGAAAGTATACTAACATTGAAGAACAACCCTGTAAAATACACAACATCTAGATGTTGTAAACAGTAATCAGAAAAAGTATAAAGGCCCAACTGTAATGTGCATATGCAAACTTAAGCAAGTGTCAAAATTGAACGAAAAGTCTGTCAAATGCAGAAGCAAACTTAATGAAACTTTTAAGTGGCTATAATGAACTTAAGTGAATTTTTGTTCGAGTTGCATTTGTGTCTAACAATGAATGAAAAATTAAAGAATCAGAGTGATGGAGGTAAGTAAATATTGACAAAAAAAGTAAATCTATAATATAAATTTTACTTTATTTTGCAAATAGGAATTTTTCAACTGAGTCGATTTGGTAAAAGACTGCTAAATAAGAGCCTTCCAATTCCTCCTCATAAAAATTTGCCAAATACGGATATAACAATTCCAAAGTTTTTTTGTTGGCGATGATGCATTTCTTTTAGGAACAAATTTAATGCGTTTACCCTGGCGCCCTGCTACCGAATGATAAGGATATGTTTATTAAAAGATTATCGAGAGCTCGTCGCACAATCGAAAATTCATTTGGAATTTTAGTGTCTCGGTGGCGAATTTTGCTTACTACCCTGCACTTATTTCCAGAAAATGCTGAAAAAATTGTATTGGCCTGCGTTGGCCTTCATAACTTCATTATGCTTAATGATCTATCTTCCTACATCCCCACAAATTATGTTGATTGGGAGAATGCTAATGGAGACTTACGAGACGGAATATGGCGGTCTACTATTGAAAGCAATATTCCATCGATTTCACAATCTGCGAATTGTCATCATTACGGTGGAAAAATTTCTACAGAAATAAGGAACAATTTATGTTATTTCCTTTCAAATAATTAAATAGATTGAAACTAAAATTTGAAAATCCTTTCTATAATAAATGAAATAAAAAAAGTTATTATATTTTTATTTTATTAAATCTACTAATATAATGAAAAAAGTTGTACGGGATAGGAACTCTTCCTTCGACGTCTCAGAAAGATCTTGCAGAAGACTGCTGACTGTGGTTTGAATTAAAGTTAAAATAAAATTTAATTCGTCGTTTTCCATATTTTTAACAATAAAATAATAAAAAAAAATTTAACAAAGTAAAGTAAAAGAAAAAAAAAGGCAAATGAAACAAATTAAATCTTTTACCCTATATAAAAACCAAAAACAGCTGATTCCGTACGGAATGTGCGTCCAGTTTCGCACTTTGCTTAAGCAAATGGCAGTTGGCAAAATTTAACGAAAAGTTTGCTTATGCACATTATAGTTTATCCCATACGTTTTATATGCATTCGCACGGTTGCAGAAGCTGACTTCTGCTAGCATATGCACATTATAGTTGGGCCTTAAGTGTTGTGTTGTTTGCTCTACAAAAGATATATGAAACTTATGGCGTTTTCTTTTCTACATTAAAAATGTCGCCCTGTGAAAAGGTGCCTTTTTAAAATGCATTGCCCGCTCTGTGAAAGTGCAATTTTTTATATAACGAGAAAAGAACACAAATTAGAAAAAAGTGCAATGCCTTTTTTTTACAGATGATAAACCAACATTTTCTGTATATTTTATGAAATGTGTATACAAAAAAGATCAGTTGCCAGATTGCTAATTTATCTGCTTGAGAAAACAAATATTTTTTTTTAATATCTCATACAAATAAGCAGCCGAATAGTGCTCTTTTGTTTGTTTTATATGATACAAAATATAAAAATAATTATTAAAATCTAATTTTCTGACTCTTTCAACTCAAAAGACTTTTTTTGAACATTTTCTGGTAACGCTGTGGAAGAATAAAAACCATGTGTTTTACAAGGCAATTTCTGCCCTGTTGATTTGTTCAGGGCAAAAGTTCAATGCCTTTTGCACTGCGAAAGGGCAAAATTTTTTAGAAAAGAACACGCAACCCTTTCACAGGACAACGTATTTTCGAGAAAAGAACACAAAATTGCCCTCCCTGCGGGTAGTGTTGCCTTTTTTTGTAGAAAAGAAAACGCCATTAGTAAACATTAAGCTTTTACAATTGGTTAATGTTGTAAACCATAATTAGAAAAAGTATAAGTGTTGTGTTGTTTGCTCTACAACACAACACAACCATAATAAATATATAAATTGGTTTTATATAGATAACAAATTTATCATCTATCTTGACTTTATTCAGTTTTCAATAATGTATACCTATTCTCCATTTCTCTTTTTTAGGTATCTTGATATTTATGTACTAACCAAATTGGTTTACTATAGCATCTCTTTTATTTACATATCTACTTCCCTACTATGTACTCTGAATACCTACAGGATTTCACTTTACGCTTTATTTTATGTATGATGTTTTCTTAATAGAATAGTAATTCCTCTGTATTCCTCCTTGTTTGAAAGACAACCTACATAACGGGTTTGTATAGTTCCTATTTATTCGGGGAAATGGATACTTCCAAATCAACTTCCAATTATGGGTTCAGGATAACTTTAAAATCACCGTAAAGCCTAATACCATCAATATTTTAACTATTGGAACTACCGGTATACCTCATTACCAATATTTAACCAACTGTAAAAGCTTAATGTTTACTAAATTTTATATATCTTTTGCTACCTTATCTTTTATTACCAACTGTAATGGGTTCGGTATAAAAACTTCTATGCTGTTTCCCCTTTAATATTTAAGGCTGCTTTTCATCCTTTAAATACAGTTTTTTATACTTTTCTGATTTTTCAATATTAATTCCAAACATTTTAAGAACATTGTTCCTAAAAATGAAGGGGCACTACTTTGTATTGCAATAAATGGAATTATTTTTGTTTTGTTACCATTTAATTGCAACGTCGAAAGCATTAATTTGAGTTATTTTCGCGCTATTATATAACTCCAACAGCATGCTTATTTCTAGAAAATCAATTTATAAAAATTAACCAACATTATTTATTATTATTATTGAAACATTATTTTCTAACGATGTGCGTAATTCCGTTTCAAAGGTATTAATACTCGTAATAATTTCTATTTTGAAATATTTGAAATATTTCATTTAATTTTTTGAGAAACTCAAATATAATTCGCTTTTAGATTCATTACAATTCGGTTTTAGTCAAATTATTACTTTAATTTATATTTAACGCTCTACCAACTTTCGTGTTCAGTTTTAAAATGATCCATCTGCTGATAATTTCTCTAAGCAATTGCTAAAAATTGGGAATGGTTCAATACTCGCTGATGACACTGGATTGATAAGGTTGCCAAATGATTTTTGCCGTTTTCTATTCAAAAGAAAAATTGATTGAATGTGTTTTGCCTAAAATAAAACAGCAATATGTATATATAAAAGGTGTGGTAAATTATCCAACAGAATTTTTGAATTTTTTATACTTCCCAGAATTACACGGAAAATGCAAAAGTAACAAATGTTGTTTACCACAGAGCATTACAATGAATGCCATTTATCATTGATTTGAATGGATTCCAATAAATTTTTTTATTTTCTTTTAAAATTGCTTATCTTTCTTTTGCTTAATAATTTGGAGAATTTCTTCCTTAACTTCCTGTACTACCTTATACTTATGTTTAGCATACTCTACATTATTAAAATATATTTTGGTAAGCGTTTGAATTTTACTACGTGCACTACTGATTGCAAAAGCTAAGCTAACGGATTAAAAAATTATTAATATATAAAATGTAAATATATATATAAATAAACAAATTATTTAATATGTTTCGGTATTTCATGATAGGTAAAATATCTTAAGATGTTAATATATATTGATGAGATCTGTCGAGTTCAACTTTTTTCTAAACAAAATAAGCTACTTTAAATATTTTGAATTGGTGTTTCCAAAAATTCTTCACACATTTCAGCATTACAAAATTTTATCTTCACATCCTGTCTTTGAAACTCGAAATTTAAGTTATTTAAGGAAATATTGGGCCACACCAGCTAGAGTGTAATTAACAAGTCTGGTTATGCAAAATGTAACAATTCATAATTATTTTATTTTTATTATATATTCGTTTACATATGTGTCACAACTTTCTTGACTTCGTATTGGATCACATCATCTAGAGTATCGTCGGGCCCTAATATTGATAGTTTATTTTTGGTTGTTGGTACATTCATTCTACTATTTATTGCTGGACTGCAGATCAGCTTTGACAGTAGTTGCAGTCACCCAATCTGAGGTGCAATTGTGAACCCAAATGCAGCTTGAAAATGTTTTACCCAAATAAATATTGTCATAACCTTAATTTTTCTCAAGTTATTAATAGCAATTTTTTTATGAATAATGCATTTATTATAATATAAAATTATTCAAAATATTAGGCATCGAAAGCCACAACTTTTTGAATTCCGCGCTAACAGAACTGCTTCGATTTTTGTGTAAAGAATATATCAAGTCAATTTCTGATATCCTATTTCGAAGTGAAGCGTATTCCAGTAATTACACCAAATGCAGAGGCTTTGCTGTCCTGGAGGTTACTCTTGTTTGCGATGCAGAAGCGTTTGCGTAAGTAAGATGAGTTAATAAAATAATTTGGTACTCTATAACATGAACGCAATCTTTGGGCAAATCATATTGAAAAAGTAGCAAAGGGACATCATAAAGTTAAAAATGGCCGGCAAAAAATTTTGTCAGCAATTTACACTAATGATTGTAGCAATTGTCAGACAACTATAGCAAGGCAAATAAGAAATGAAATAAAAAATTATTTGTTTTTGAGATCATAAAATTCATGGTAACATTTTTAATGGTTACCAAAACATTGCTTTATAAAAACTAAAAATAAATTTTTTTGCACTTCGTCGGCATAAAAAACTTATACTTAATGAAAAAAAGACAATTAATTACGATATAAATATACCTATATCTTTTAAATATAGCTGTTTTTAAACATAAGGTACTTAATTATTAGCTTATAATCTATGTTTTATATAAAATAATTAAATAAATATCACATATGGTATTTACATATTTTTCTTCAGTTGTGTTTAGTAAAAAGCTTGCGCTAGATATTTGCGTTAATGTTACAGTTTTTACAATCGCTTTCGCAAACCAGAGTACGGTAATACCCAACTTGCGCAAATGAGATGCGCAAGACACTTGCGTAAATACAAACAAGGGTAAAAGTGATTAATTTTGAAAAAATTTCTTACGCGTCGCACCCGAGATCAGACGAAATCTATCATTTTATGAAAATTTTCGAAAACTTTTGCAAGCGGTATTCGACTGTCAAAAACATAATATGGTTTTAGGTTACATTATAATACTTTTTCATAATACATGCCAAATTTGACATGTGTTAATACTGGGTGGTTGGTGAAATAAGGACAGTAGTTCGATCACCATACAGTCATACGACTTGGTGGAATAAAAACTAGCTTAAGAAAATAATTTAAGTAAAGAAAGGCATATAAGGAGAAATGTAAAATATTGTTCTATTTTACGATACTCATAGAAAATACGAAATTCAAAGGAAAATTCGTTAATTAACACGGTATTTCTCAAAGTTCGAATATCAAACTTTTCAGATTTCTACACTTCTTGAAAAAAATTTAATTTCATTATTACTCACTGTGTTTATAAGTATTACGTGGAACATATTATGTACATAAATACAGTAACTACCTATGAAAGCTATATTCATTCAAAATGTCATAGAACTGGCATTTTGGTAATTTTTGTTTTTCTGGGCAGCTCATAATATAGGAAATTTAGTTAAAAGTATCCACACCAGGTTTTGTATCATTATAAAACTCTACGATACTCATACAAGGTATATTGGATTTTTAATTGATTCATCCTTTTATTTATAAGAAAGTAGCATTAATTCGTTGTCATAATAGAATATACAAAGATGGTGCATATTTATGCCCCTATTGAATTTTTTAATATTTATGGTATTTCCTTTTGGTTTGATCAGAGTACCAACTAACGTCAGTTTATAAGCTTCAAGTAAAGAGGATTTTGAAGGTGGAACTGTTCTGAGTGAAACAGATTTACACCCTGATTATATATGGCAACTATAATAAAACTAGTTGTAATTTTGCTCAGTAGTTGTCAGTTCAGTATTATGATTTACAACTAAACAAAACAATTACAACTAGCTAGTTTTCAATTGTGTTGCAAAATGTTTGGCTATTATGGATTACAACAAATGTAACTACTGATTGTGAGAAATGCCAAATTTTTACAACTAATCATTTGCAGTTGTCTTGCCGCCGAATGGAAAAAAATTGTAAGTTTAATATTTATGAAATATGGAAAGAAAAATTAGTGCATAAATGATATCTGTCTTGAGCAAAAAAACACAATGCGCAGCATAGTTTTAATATACCAGGAATCGCATTGCCTACAATAGTTGGTCGCATACTATTTTTTATTTCATTTAATAAATAGCAAAATGCATCTTTATTCAGGGAAAAAAAGCTGATGAATCTGAATAATTAAGTTAATTTTTTTTGTAATAAATGTTCTATTATGTCCAAAAAACATTTCTTACGTTGAGTCTGGTAGATCTAAAGGATTTGAGGAATCGCGCAAGCGTGCTACATCGATACAATCTTCTTCCTCACCTCTATCATTATAAAATAGATCCACATTTATATCCAATTTACACTTTATTTATTTTTATTCATATTTAATTTATGAAGACTATACTAGTTTTGGTTGTAAAACATAATAGCAAAATGAAGTTTAGTTATGTGGTCTTGAAGTAGAGTAGACTAAACTGGTTGTCAATGCGTAATCAGGCGGTTAATTTTGATAATAATGAGTAAATATAAAGCTTAAAACTAAACCTATAAAAGTAAATTATAAATTTCTAAAAGTTACACAAATATCAGTCATCGCCATTTCGATGACTTTAAAAACAAAATTATCTTTCCTATTGCCAAGGAAATAGTAATAACGACTGAATCTGTCTAAGAACTCAAAAAAAAAAATAATAATAAAAAGAAAACATAAAATAAAAATATGAGCAACCAATTCGACGAAAAATGATATTCCAGAGTTAAAAATACGCGTGCAGAAGTAAATTTCGTGTTTATTTATTACCAAAAGATACATACATATGTATGTATATTTACTTATACATACATATGTATATACTTATGTATGCTTTTTAATTAAACAGCACTCTCTTCAGTGGCTCGAAAAGAACTACTTTATATTTTTATTGCATCTTATTACACAAATTTACTTAAACTACTCCCGTGAACTCACTTTAATTTCTCTTATACTAAGTTTTATAATAATATATATGTATGTATACGTATAGGCATATATGTACATATGTATAACTGGAGGTATAGACGTACATAGGTATGTATGTAGGGTTCATTACTTCACTCCTCCATAGCTTGAATAAGCAGTCCCAAAAGCAAAAAGGTTTCTATACATATATGTAAATACATACATGTGTACTTGCTTATACATATTTGCGTATTAAATTCGTATATTTATTTTTTTTTCTCTTTTTTTTATATATATAATTATACCATTTTTTTTTCTTTTTATAGATATATTAATTAATCAATTTATCTTCATATCAATACAAATTTATTACCTTATCATATATGTAAATATTTAATGGAGAAAGATTTAGTTCATACTTTTAACATATTTAAATAAACAAATTATAATAACTCTAATATTCATTTTAGTATTAATTATAAATATATTTTTCTTTTTCTCAGTATAGGTTTGTTTAATAGCTTATATATTAATAATTTGTCAAATTTGTATACATTAATAAAAATTTGGTTTGTTTTACGCAACTTATTTCATTTTCACATAATTTTCTTTCCTGTATACAATATTTACTTCATCCCTTTATTCTCTACATCTATTCGATTGTCTATAACTATTTTTTTTCTTTTTACCTGTGTCTTGTAAATTTTTTGAAATTTACCGTCCTTAGAAATAAGGTGATAGTCCTTCTTCTCAAAATTTGATATTTTCTTATATCTAGGATCTGATTTTCCCATTCCGTTATTTTGAACATAACAATTCGCAAAATCGTCAACCAAACACCTATTCGTCCTTTTGTTAACTGCATCGATCTTATTCACCTTTGATCTATGTAAGTCCTCGGCAAATTCTTTCATTTCTTCTGCTGAAATTGCATTATTTAGGAAATCTATGGGTCGTTTTTTTGTACTAGAATGTATGGTGTTATTGTAAGCAACATTCTGCCCTATGAACATTATCTCTTAGTTCATTAGAATTGTTGGAATCAGCATGGAAGAGTCTTAAATGTTCGTTCAGAGTACCGTGAAGTCTTTCCACATCTGCATTTCCTGTCTTGGCGTAAGTTGTGGTAAAATGTACTTTTACGTTGTTGTCATGGAAAAACTTCTTAATAGCTGTGGTTTTTAATTCATTGTCTGTAACGACAACCCTTGGCTTTCCTAAATATTGAAATCTTTCCCTTAGTGCTCCTGTTATTGCTACCCATGTTCTGTCTTTGAGCTCAAACGCCGTTGCGTATTTCGTTAGTTTGTCGATAGACGTCAGATACATCACGTTTCGCTTGGGAAACCAAATATGCTCGTGTACGATATCATTCTGCCTTTTGGGAGTGTCCGTGACGTTAAGCGAATGTTTAATGGGTCTTCTGTCAAACTTCGCTAAATTGCAAATAACGCAATTGTTAGTATATTGATGAATCCGCTTCTGTAACCCCGGATAGTAATAGTTCTGCCTAATTTCCGAAAATACTTCATTTATCCCCCGGTGATTGTTTCTTAAGTGTTCCCTCTCAATAATCTCTAAAATCCTGATTTCCTCTGTAATATCTTCTAACCTTGTCTTCGATCTCATAATTTTCAGGTTTCTGTTTCGCACAAAGCAATTCCGGTAATGGTTCTCGAATTTCTTAAATAACGCGTCGCTCTCGCTGAACACGACTACCAATCCTTTCTGCGGGACGTTTTCTTTCATTATTCTCAATAAATCACTGTTCCCGTAACCCTAAATGTCTGTCTGATTATTCTTCTAAACTATATCTTTGAGAATATTTCTTCCCTATTTGCCAGTTCTAAAACAATTTGCGATTTAAAAAGATTTATAGGATTTTCCGTAATCCTTATAAAATCCGAACAGTCTGTTTCTTCACTGTGAACGGTCTCGTTATCATCGTCGAAAAGTTCGTTCAGGTTAACTACACAATCCTCACTCAAGATATCTTCGTCCTCAACTATGCGCCGACCAACTGTGAGTCTACTCAAAGTGTCCGCGATAACGTTCTCCTTCCCTTTTACGTGTTCGATATCAAAGTCGAATTCGCCCAACATGACTTTCCATCTCTGAATCTTCATGTTTGGCTACTTTATGTTACTCAACCAAACGAGAGCCCTATGGTCAGTCTTTATCGTAAAATTTCGCCCGTACAAATAAGGTTTGAAATGCTTCACAGCCCATATGACCGCGAGCAGTTCCTTCTCAATCGTTCCATAATCCTGCTCATGTCGGTTGAGTGTTCTGCTTGCATAGGCTATAACTTTGCCGCCCTGCATCAAATCTGAGCCTAAGGCATAGTTGCTGGCATCAGTCATAAGGGTGAATCTTTCAGAAAAATCCGGGTGGATCAGGATAGGGTCGGTCTTTAAAATTCTTTTCAGCTTATGAAAAGCCTCTATATAGTCGGCGTCTTTGATATTTACTCTAACGTTCTTCCTTAGGTATTTCGTCAGGTTGTACGCTACTTTCGAGTAGTCCTTTATAAATCTTCTGTAAAAACCTGTGGCCCCCAAAAATGTTTTAATTTCTTTTTGCGTTCTTGGCAGCGAAATCTTGTCTATTGCTTGAACTTTCGACTGGTTTGTTCTGATTCCCTCCGCTGTTATAACGTGGCCCAAAAAATCTGTCTCTTTTTTCAACAATGAACATTTCCCTATCAGTAATTTCAAATTTGCCCCTATAAGCCTCTGAAATATCCTGCTCAGTGACTTTATATGCTCCTCAACACTAGTTGAGAAAACTAGAATATCATTCAGGTATACCACACAAATCTTTCCTATGAGTTCCCTAAGCACATTATTAATCATCTTCTGGAACGTCGCAGCTGAATTCCGTGAACCAAACGGCATACGTGAGAATTCATAGTGGCCTGTCCCAGTTAAAAACGCGGTTTTAGATACATCATGCGGATGCATCTGAATTTGGTGGTACCCCTGACGAGATCTAAGGTCGAGAAATACTGACATCTACCAATTGTCCTCCATATTCGGCTTTGGGTATCGAACTTCAGTCGTGAAGTCGTTGAGCTTCCTGTAGTCTATCACTATTCTCCACTTCTTCTCATTTGAACTACCTGACTTCTTCGGCTCTATCCAAATTGGGCTATTCCATGGACTAATCGATTCTCTAATTATTCCTTGTTGCAACATTTCCTCTATCTGCCTATCTACTTCTGGTACGTGAATTTCTGGGTATCTATATAGCTTCGAATAAATTGGCGAATCTGTTGTCGTGTCAATCCTGTGTTTAATATCATGTGTAAATGATAACAACTCATTTTCCTTATAGAATGCTTTTCTATTGCTTCTAACTAACCTGTTTACATTATCTATTTCCCAGTCCGCTAAATGTCGGAGGTCAAACAATTTCGTTATGTCGTATGGCATTGTCTCATTGTTAAAAACCCTAATGTCATCCTGTTTATATGAATTACGGTAGTAGGCTTCCTCTTCTTTTGAGAAAAATAATGGCAACGCCTTATTTCTAGTAATTAATCGGCTGTTAGGGAAGTCTATGACTGTTTCTAATTTCTTCAAAATATTATTCCCGATTAGGCCATCAAACTTCTCACTAAACTCCATTTCCAAAAATTCGCACTGCTCGTTATCCAATTTAAATTCTTTGAACAATGGGAAACGACATAATTTCGTCAACACTCTTTCTTTTCCTAAGGCCTTTATTTTTATTCTAACATGGTGTTCCCATACAGGGTCAAACACATTCGGATTGACTAAACTAAATTCAGCGCCAGTATCTATTATAAAGTATAACGTCCTGACAGGGGTTTCTATTGTTATATAGGGTAATTCTGATGAGCTCGGTTTTGAAAATTAACCGAATTATTTCCTACCTCCATTTGCGTGTCGTATCTATTTTGGCTACTGTGGCGTTGTGTTAGTCTTGTCCTGTCTGTTTGCATATGGCTTATAGCTGAGCTCCGATTGTCGTTCTGGCCTCTGTACTGTTTACTATTTCTGCCTCGGGCCCCATTATCAGTATTTGTCTCAAAATTTCGTCCAAAACGCCGATGATCTACCGTCTGATTGCGATATCTTAAATTATTTACATAATCATTATTTCTATTCCAATAATTCATATTTTCTGAAGGCTGTATGAAATTCTGATTAAAGTTGTTATTTCTCTGTATGCGGCTATGCATGTTACTAGCACATGGACCTTGGGGGCTAGGTAAGTGGGCTCCGTTCCTGCTCGTGCTCGGATTATCGTACAAATTTCTGGGCCAGAAAATATTCCTATTTTAGCGTCTGTTGTTATGGCTATCGCTAATAATTACGATTACGGTTGTCATTGTTCCCCCATTAGGTTTTTGCCGAAAGCAAGTATAGGTCTGATGCCGGGCTTCAAGTATTATCCTGTAAGCTTCATATATACTTGAGGGATTTCTGGCGAAAATCATTGTTTTTGTTGGCTCGGGCAAGTGTTCCTTGAAGACGTTAAGTGCGATTCTATTAACCTCTACTGAAGAATAAGTTTCCTCGCTATGTGTTCTAATACGATTCAAGATGCACACGGTCAATTTCGTTAGCTTGCAAAAATAACTCTCAATTGTGCCATCTAATCGACAGGTTTTCAGCTTATCCATAAGTTCACTGCTGGATTCCCTCTGTCCGAAATGCGTTACCAATCTAGTTCTTAAATCTAGCCAATTAGTAACGGGGCCGAATCTATTAAAAGTATCGCTGGCTTCGCCAACGCATTTATTTTTCACGAAATTGAATATAATGGCGGTACTATTTTCGTCAAACTGTGATATAAAGGTTATATAAATATTTTCGATCTCTTGAAGAAAATCTGGCAATCTATTCTGATCTGATCCATCGTAATTTGCGATTTCCCTAATACATGTCATAACGATGCTGAACATAGAATTCGGGATTTCCATCGCAATATCTTGATTTCTGATCTGATTTTTGCCTGCCCTTTTCTTTATGATTGTAAAGGCAAGGAAAATTTGATTTATTTTACCTGTATATTTTGCCAGCTCATTTTTACTTTTATATTGATTTTTTTTGTGTTTGCTTATTGCCATGTGCTTGTTTTTGCAGTTTTCTGAATCTTTTTATTTTTTTTAATTGTTGTAATTCATTCACAACAAAACTGTTGGTTTATTACGATCTGTGCCGCACATATTTTAATCAAATTTCATTCCTTTTTTTCTTCTCGTGACGACTTTTATACTTTGCACAAAAACATGAGAGCTTAAAAATTTTGCCTGTATTCTGCTTTTGATATGGGTTTCTACATTGAGCACCGGTTATAATACATATATTAAAGTAATATTTTTAATATATTAATTATGTCTTGTTTTATCATAAAATGTTTTTAAATATCCGTTAAGCTTTTATTATTATCCCCTTTTTTTTAAAAAATTTTCACTTCTTTTTTTTTTTTTATATATATATATATATTAGGCTTTCTAATCTTATTTAATGCCACCAAAGCGCACCGATTCCTACTGTACTTTTGCTTTTTTTTTTATTGTTTTTTCTCGTCGTCAGTTATGTATGTTCTTTAATTAAACAACACTCTCTTCAGTGGCTCGAAAAGAACTGATTTATATTTTTATTGCATCTTATTACACAAATTTACTTAATCTACTCCGGCGAACTTACTCTAATTTCTCTTATACTAAGTTTTATAATAATATATATGTATGTATACGTATAGGCATAGGTATACATAGGTATGTATGTAGGGTTCAATACTTTACTACATACCATATACTAAATAGACTCGACAGAAATAAAAATGCAATTTTTGTAAAATGCATTTTACCAACGCCGTTTTATTTATTACTGAAATCATACTTAGAAGATAGGACCTTCTATGTAAAAATTAATGATGAAAGTTCCAAAATTTGTAGAATCAGAGCAGGTGTGCCGCAAGGTAGTGTTCTTGAGCCTCTTTTATGCACAATTTATACCTCAGACATACCTGTAAATGAAGATATAACAATGGCTACTTATGCAGATGACACCGCTATTTTATCGTCGAATCAGTCACCGTACGAGGCTACATTGTAAATTCAAACACAACTTGATGCCTTGGAAAACTGGTTGAAAAAATAGAAAATAGTTATTAATTCACAAAAATGTTCCCAAGTAACATTTACAATAAGGAGCGAAGAATGCCCAGGGGTGGTTTTGAATGGGTCCGCTATACCAAAAACTGATATGGTAAAATATTTAGGAATGCCCCTTGACAAAAGGTTAACATGGAAAGAACATATTAAATCTAGAAGACTACAACTAAACATAAAAACGAAAAAACTGTATTGGCTACTTAGAGCTAAGTCTAGAAAACAAGATAAAAGCTTACAAGGCAATACTAAAACCGGTATGGACATACGGTATCCAACTCTGGGGACTGCTAGCAACTCAAATGTGGACATTCTACAAAGATACCAATCTAAAACACTAAGAATGTTAGTCAATGCTCCTTGGTTTGTGACAAATAAACAAATTTACAACGACCTCAAAATACCTTTGATTGGAGATGAAATAAATAGACTTAGTCAGGCATACTTGAATCGACTAAGTAATCATACGAACATTTTAGCAATTGCACTTTTAGATGAAACAGGAGAAGTAAGACTGAATAGATTTCATGTACTAGATTTACCATACAGAAAATAAATTTATTATTATTTATTTTATTATTTATTATTTTATTTTTATAAATTTTATTTAATTCAATATTAGAACTAAATATTTATTTAAGCTATTAAGCTTGCTGAAGGTTAATAGCCTACGTTAGGTTTCTTTCTCTTTTTTTTTAAATATTATAAAATTTACTTATTTTTGTAAAAATCGATTGTAAATAAAAAAAAAATTATTTCTGAATGCGTGATGATTCAAATTTAAAATTCTAGAAAAAATAGAACTAGCAGATTAATTTTTGTCAAGCCACAGCGTATTTAGAACTAAAATGTTGTTCAATATCCTGCTCGATGGACGCATTTCGATACTTGAAGATGGTCTCATCATTGTTAACACAACATTTGGATGAATTCTTATGCAACCCATACACGATACAACCTTTGGTACAACTCGGTTAGTAATGACACAGACAATAAAACCTCTTCGTACAATTTCATTTTGCAAACAATTTACAGCTGGAAACAACAAATAATAAACACGCATCCCACGAAGCAAAATAAATTTGGCTTAAATTTTGTGAAGCAATAAAACAATTGAAAGCTCTTTAAGTAAATTAAATATTTCTTTTTTTTTATAACTAAAAGATTTTTAATAAACCTTAAAAATAAAACTTCAATGAACTTTTTAATTGCATATAATTTACTGATATTGGCTGTCATTAAATAATTCATTGTAGAACTGTGCTCCAGTTTCATTTCAGCTGTGTCTCCCATTTTTAATTAGTATGCACGTTACTTTTCTTTGCCCACACAAGTTACAATCTTGATTACAACCTGCTTAAGTTGTACCAACGATTGTATCGTGTATGGGTTGTATTAGTTAAGAGGCAATGTTACGGTCGACAGTCTTAAGCGAATTACCCATAACTTGGCACTACAAGGATGAAGCGAAAATATAGAAAACACGTTAAAGAGATTCTTCGAAGTTAAAGAATATACTAGTATTCCGCCTGCTTTCTCAAAAAAAAAAGCAAGCGTGTGAAAAACATTTTGCAGAAAATACCAAAATGGAACCTAATGGGGTTATCCCAGAATTGTTGTCATTCAGACAAAATCCTGAATATTTAAGTGAGTCTTTTGAAAATAGTAAACAGAGAAAAAATATATCCATTCTGCATATGGGCACAAAAAATTGGCACATCATTTTATATATATATATATATTCTCCACGTGTCTCCCAGACACGACACTGAACGTGTGGGAGCAATCTCTACTTCACCCTACCTCACATGGGCACAACTTGACGCCTTCCTTATTGCTCGATTCCAAACTCTAGACATTAGTCTATTTTTCCTAACAACCTCCGGAGAAATTTCTCTAGTCCTGCGGGAACAAAATGTCAATCAATACCCCTGAAAAGTGACTTAACTCCTTTAACAATAGGTTTGCCAGTTCTGTGTCCCCTCTCAAATTCTATTCGACTTTGCCCTTCGTTCATTGGAATGTCAAACACCGATCGCTCACTACGATCAAAAGGCAAAATCTATGTGTGGATTGCCTCGGAGGCTGGCATGAGATTACAACCTGCACAAGACGGTCCCCCATACACTGAATGGACTCATACGCACAGTCTCTATCTTCAATTCAAGCTCACCCGACAACAATTCGGTTGCCTTCAATAACCCCTTTATACAAGCAGCTATCAACGATATCTTGCCCATAACGTGCCCCAATGGAGGCTACACTCCAATACTATTCTACTCACTTGCGAAAGCCTTATAGAATACCAATTTTCATTCGCATCGCAATATAGAATAAGCCTGCAGGTTTCCAATGCTTATTGTGGAGAATGTCCTTGCAAAGCTTCAAAAGGCAAATAATTTTACAGTCATGGATTTTTTCATTTGCCCATCGATGAATCAAGCAAAAAGTACACAGCTTTCATCACTAGGATAGGTCTTTTCGAATTCAATAAAACACCATTCGGTTTTTGCAATCCACCAGCTATTTTTATCCGCTATATAAACTATATATTTCAAGATTTGATAAACAATGGTTTATCAAATTTATGTTGATGACATAATTATTTATGCAGAAAGCGTTGAGTCAAGTTTCGGAAAAATTAAAACTCGTTTAGAGACAGCAGATGGACTCAGAATTATAAATAAGGATAGGCCTTATGAAAAATTCAAAGTAAAAGGTGATGTTATCTATAAAACAATCAATGGACCTGAAGTACTTGGAAGCACCATCGAAGCAGTACAAATAATTTTTGCAGTTGTTTTCAGTTTTAATAAGTCAGTGTGGTTGTGCCCAACAAAGACCACTGGACAGAAAGAAGTTATACACAGAATGCGTGATTGGTCTAACACCTTTGTCTGCCCAATGCTTTTGACGAATTAGTAAAAGAGAATGGCATCGAACATGGAATTACAACTACAAGGATCCCTAGACGCAATGGGCAAATCGAACGAGATAATCGGACGATGTTATCGGTCACCGCCAAGCTGGTAACCGTCGATTAACATGTGTGTACGTGTACGATAACACGTGGCTGAGGTTCAAAATTCGATTAATTCCGGATCAGATGACGAAGAGCAGGAGGCCCGAGAGTAAACTTAACATAACTCCACTACAGTCATTCAGTTCCCATTATACTTTCGTTCGTTCATCATTACACAGTCGTTCAGTTGCCATTGAGCAGCCGGTTGGCAAGAAGTAGTCAGAGAGAGAAGTGGAAGTCGGAATAAGCCGCCACTCAGTCGTGGAAGCACTAAAACAGTCGAAAATATTATTTAATTTACTTCGTGTTATAATTTGAATTATTAACTTTAATTTGCAATATCTATATATATAAAATAAAGTTGTAAAAAGCGTATGTAACCGATGTTAGCCTTAATGCGTTGACCGATTTTTAAAATTTTTTTTTTTGTTTGAAAGATTGCATCAATGCGGTGGTTGTTATATATACGTGACATCTGTATCTCTTTTGGTTTGTTAGTTATGTACGTTTGAATTGGCGTACTTGCTTATGTGCGTATAAGACAGCCAAAGTTTACTTCGCTAAGCCTTGAAATTGAGGGTATGAGAGGAAAAGAGTACTGCGGTGGTACACACTGTGGTGTTCTCTCAAAGTTGCTTTGTTCTTTGTTTTATAGAGTTACAGTTGTCATGATTAAATTGTGTATTTGACATTGGTTTTCGTTTCATATTTCGTTTTCTATAGTTAACAACAGTGCATGTTCGGTGTTTAAAAAAAGTGTTCATTTTGTTGAAACGTTTTTAACGCACAGTAGCAGACCAAAAATTAAATAAAGTTGTTGTTTTAAAAGTTTTGTTTGTAAAAAATACATTAAAAATATAAGAAAATCCTAAATAAAGTTGTTGTTTTAATAATTTTGTTTGTAATACATACATTAAAGAATTTCAAGCAAGCAAGGAAATCGAGTCGAAAATCATTCAAATAGAATTTCAAGTGATGCATTGGGACGTATCTATACTGTTCATCCAAATAATGCCGAATGTTATTATTTGCTTATTGCGATTTAAGCGATTTTTGCGATTGCTTTTAGTAAATGTTCGTGGTCCAAAATCATTTCAATCATTAAGTACAGTAGATGGAGCACTGTGTGCGACGTATCATGAAGCATGTCAAAAATTGAATTTGTTGGAAAGTTATACGTATTGGGATCAAACTCTTCCTGATGCAGCTGTTTCGGCCCATCCACATCAAATACGTGTTTTATTTGCAATAATTTTGCCAACATATTTTCCGTCGAATACTCACAAATTGTGGATTAAATATCAGAATTATTTATCTGAAGATATTTTGTATCGAGTTCGTCAAATACTTGGTAATCTAGATATGGAATATACACCGGAAATTTACAATGAATCTTTAATTCAAATTGAGGATTTAGGTTTAGCAATTGCAAATAAGACATTGATACAAGTAGGTATGCCATCTCGAAATCGATCAATGCACGATGTACGCGAGTTTGAATTTCGACGTGAGCAGCCGTACGATAGGAACGATTTGAATGCATTTGTTCAAGCAAATGTAACGAAATTGAATGCTGAACAGAAAACGGCTTATGATAAAATCATGCAAGTTGTTTCCACTGGCGTTGGTGGATTTTATTTTCTGGATGCTCCGTGTGGAACTGGGAAAACCTTTTAAATTTCATTGTTAGTGGCAACAATACTTGCCCAAAGTAAAATTGGATTGGCATTACCTTCTTCCGGTATTGCTGCAACTTTGTTAGATGGTGGTCGAATGGCTCATTCGATATTGAAACTACAATTGAATTACAAAGTGAAAACGAAGAACGTTGTTGATCATAGAGCACTTCAATAAAATCAGTATTAACCACTTTAATTTCAACAAAAGTGTGTTTCATTTTTAGTATTGTTTCGATTAATTTTATTTCAATGCACTACAAAGTGTGCACAGGGTTCGCTAGTTCTATATAAATAAAACTTCCTCTATAACAATAATTCTCACATACATACAAGGGGGTTACTCTCGTTTGCGATGCGTTAGAAAATCTTAGCAAAATAACACATTTGGTACTCCTGTTTGCGTTTGCGCACGTGTTAACGCATTTCATCTACGCAAGTCTGGTATCATCACTGGCTTTCGAAAGTGTTTGTCAAAACTATAATATTAAACAAACATCTTGCGCAAGCTATAAACGCAAGTGAAGAAAAACATGCAAATCCTATATGTAATACGTTACATTTATTTCTTTATTTTATACAAAACATAGATTATAAGCTAATAATGAAATTCCTTACTTTTAACAATAATTATACTTAATATATATATATATATATATTTATTGTATTGAGTTGCCTTTTTTATTTTGTTATGCCGACGAAGTGCAAAAAAAAAATTATTTTTATATTTTTATAAAGCAATATTTATTTAACCATTAAAAATGTTAACATGATTTTATGATCTCAGAAACAAATTGTGAAGGTTTATTATCTGAAAAGGGCCGCAAAGTGAAGGATTACCTATAGTCTTCGTTTAATGTTTATACGGCTGTCGAAGAGATCAGCCTATCTGGTAGGCGTTCAAAAGAACTGCCAAAAGAATTTGAGATTATAAAACACAAAGGCAACAAGCGCCGAATTAATGTCTCAGAATAATCTAATCTTTATTTACAAAATTCGTGGCTTATATACTACTTATGAAAATAATGCAATTAGTCTAGTATTGAGTGATTCTCGAGTCACTCAATGTTTTGCTTATTTTGTAATTATTGGTAAAAGTATAGTGTCAAGTGTGTACATTTGCATGTGTGTCATACAATAATGCATAATGACCCAATTCAATGTTTGTAACATGATATAGCTCAAGTCGTATGTTGGTTGAGCTACTTGGTTGAAGTTGGTATGTGTTTGTCATGCATACTGCATGATGACATGGTACACTACACCCTTACCCTTAAGAGAAAATTTATGGGAGAAATTTTTCTTATTCTATGAGGTTATAATAAAATTAAACATTTATATTCTTATAAGGAGTTCTTATTCTACAACGTTATTATAGCGTTTAATATATAATGTACTATAGGTATTTTTATATAATTTAATATTATTTCTTACTTAAAGTGGGTAATAAGGTTTTAGATTATTGTTATGTATTTCTTTTTCTATCCCGTTATAATTAATTACTGTGTTTACATTGTTTCTTCTTATTATATTATATGGACCTTTATACGGACTCTGGTTTTTCTTTCTATTCTCTACTTTAATCAGTACCTGGTCTCCTATTTTTAAATTCAATTTGTTTGTATTTCTTTTGTTATTGATTCTATTTTCTTTTGCTTGTGTTAGCATATTTTTAGCTTTATTAAGGGAGTATTTTAGTTTGGTTTTTAGTTCAGTCACATAATCTTCATAATTGTAGAATTTTCTTTCGGTGTCTAGACTGTCTGATGGTAAGTAAGGTAATTTTCCGTACACTAATTCAAATGGTGTGTACCCTGTATCTATGTGTGGTGCTGTATTATAAGCAAAAGTGAAATGTGGGATCCATTTATCCCATTCAAGATCATTTGCTGTTGTAAGCAGAAATTCGTTTAGAACTCTGTGGTTTCTTTCGATTGCTCCTAACGTCTCGTGATGATAAGGGGTTGAGAATACTTGCTTAATATGTAAAAATGAACATATGTTTCGCATAAGTTCGTTTGTAAATTCCGTCCCTTTGTCGGACTTAAGTACCTTAAATTGACCATACTTCAAGATGAATTGTTCGACTAAAGTTTTTGCTGTTGTTATAGCATCCTTTGTCGGCATTGGGTGTGCAATAACAAATTTGGTCAGTTCACATTGCATAGTTAGGATGTATCGGTGGTCATTTGATATCTGAAGAGGACCTACGGTGTCAATTGAAATCACTTCAAAGCTATTGTTTGGTGTGTTTGTTATGGTTAGTGGTTCTTTTATGTGTTTTGTTTGTTTGTTTTTATTGCACTTGTCACAATATGATACGAATTTTTTTACCATCTTGTTAATGTTTTTCCAAATGTATCGTTGTTTCAGCTTAATGATTGTTTTTCTTATTCCTAAGTGACCTGAGTGTGTGGTATTATGGAATTCGTCAATTAGTTTGTATTTTAAAATGTCATCTGTTATTCTTTTAGGGGCATTGTATATTAATATTTTTAGTTGAGGACTTTTCTTATTTATTTTTATATTCGCATATGCTTCTTTTATTTCTTGTTTTGTATATACTTTAAATATTTTATCATTACTGTCCAGCGCTAATTCTTTTATATTCTCTTTATTCATTTTAGATATCAGTTTTCTCAGAATTGAATCTAGTTTCGCTGAGTCATCTCTGAATCTTGCATGCATATTATTATTTTTTATATTTTGGGTATGCAACTTCTTCATAATCGAATCTTGTTTCGATGAATTGTCGTTACATCCTTTATTTGTATCATTTTTATATTGGGTACATGATTTCTTCTTAGTCGAAACTGGTTTCGATGAATTATCGTCATGTCCTATGTGCACAATATTGTTTTCAATATATATATCGATTTCTTTTATATTTTCTAACTTATTGAATTGCAATTTCTTAGTATTCTTTACATCGCTTAAGGATGTGCATTCCCATATTTGAAGTTGATCAGGCTTCTGAGAAGCACATTTTTCCATAATGTTTTCTACATTTTTCTTATTATTTTCTTTATTATTTATCTCTTTATTTTCTTTGCTATTTGCCTCATTATATTCTTTATTTTTATTATATGTGGCCCTTGTTGTTATTAATACCTTTTTTCTTTTTTTTTCATTTTCTGTGGGTATCATCTCTTTTAATAATTCAGAGTTAATTTCTATTCTTGAAAGTGCATCGGCATTAGTATTCATCCTTCCCTTTTTATATACTATTGTGAAATCATAGTCGCATAAGTCTAGTCTTATTCTAGTCATTTTAGATGAAGGGTTTTTATGTGAAAAAAGGGAGATTAATGGTCTATGATCTGTCACGACTATAAATTTTCTACCGTACAAATAGGGTTTAAAGAAATTTATACTCCAATGGATGGCTAATAGTTCCTTTTCAATTACTGGTTTGTTAATATCATGTTTTTGTAATGATTTACTGGCGTATGAAATAGGTAAGTCTTGTCCTATTTCGCCTTGTGATAAAACTGCTCCTAACGCGTAATTAGATGCGTCGGTAGTTAAAATAAAAGGTTTATCAAAATTTGGGTATTGTAATACCGGAGGATTAATTAATTTTTCTTTCAATTCTTCAAAAGCAAATTGGCATTTTTCTGTCCATATGAATTTTGTTGATTTCTTTAATAGTGCATTTAGGTCTTTGGCTATGTCTGCAAAATTAGGTATGAACTTTCTGTAATAATTACAAAATGCTACGAACCGTCGCACTTCGTCTGCGTTCTTTGGTATTGGATAGTTTTTTATAACATCATATTTAGATGGGTCTGTTTTTACTCCATGTTTTGTTATTAAGTGTCCTAAGTAAACTACTTCCGGCCTTAGAAAATTACATTTTTTAGCATTTAGTTTTAAGTTGTATTTTTGTAATCGGTCTAGAACTTTTATTAAATTGTCGTTGTGGTGGTTTAAACTACATCCGTATACGATTATGTCGTCTACGTATAGGAACGCTTCTGATTCCAGTCCAGATAGTGCTATTGTGAGCATTCTTTGAAAGCTATTTGAGGAAATTTTTAGTCCGAATGGTAATCTTTTGAATTGAAAATGTCCGTTTGGTGTGGAAAAAGCTGTTAGTGGTCTTGAATTCTTGTTTAATTCAATTTGATGAAATGAACTAGTCATGTCGAGTGTAGAAAACCATTTTGCTCTTCCTAGTTTGTCTAAAATATCTTCTAGTCTCGTTAGAGGAAATTTGTCATTGATAATTTTGTCATTGAGTTTTCTAAAATCTACAACAAGTCTCCATTTCTTTTTGTCATCAATGTTTTTCTTTGGTACTAAGAGCAGTGGAGCATTATATGGGCTGATTGATGATTCTATTATTTCGTTATCGATCATTTTTTGTACTTGTTCATTTATTATGTCAGTATGTGAGTGGGGCAGTCTATAGTTTTTTATGTAAACAGGTATGTTGTCCGATGTCGCAATGTTTTGTTTATAAAAATTGTTGACGCTTAATTTTTCGTCTTCTAAATGAAAAACGTCTTGATATTTTTTAAATATTTCTTTCAATTTTGTTTTTGCATTTTCGTCTTTATGGTTTAACTGTATTTCACTCAGAATTTTATTAAAACGGTCATTGCTTGTTTTACTACTGTAACTTAATATGTCATAGTTTTTTAGTGGTTCAGTTTGTAGTTTAATGCCATGTAAAGTTACTTCTTCGTTTGTTGTATTTAAAATTTTTAAATGTGTTATGCCGCTTTTGGGTGCTATTGAATTACTTAAAAATACACCTGGTTTCAATTCATTGTTAAAAATTACGCTATCTTCAGTTAAATATAATTTTATTGCTTTTAATATTTCAGCTCTTGGAGGTATTTTTATTTTTAGTGACGTCACTGTATTTGTATGCATTGGCAGAGTTATGGTTTTCTCATTGACAAAGAAAGATACTGTGAATGTCTCGTAGTCTATTCTGCTGAGATATTTTCTTAAAAAGTCTCTACCTATTATACCGTCAGTTTCAATTGGAAAGTCTGATTCTACTAGTTGGAAGGTATGATTGCATTTTTCGTCAGTAAGTATCAGTTCTAATTTTATTGTGCCTAAGGAATTGATTTCTTCTGAAGTAATTCCTGTTAATTTGCATTTTTCTTCTGGTTTATATAATTCGCCTTCAAAGTCTGATTGCATGCGACATAATGATATGTCGGCTCCTGTGTCGACGAGAAAAGTTAGCTTTTTATTTTTGTAATTTATGGTAATGAAATTTGTGTTATTATCCGTAATTTTCCATATTCTTAGTTTTGGCTGTCCGGAATATTGATGTATCCCGAGCCTGTTAGGTTTCCCGAACGCTGAATAGCATGTATCTGCCTATTGTTGTTCCTATTTGTGTTATGATAATTGTTTCTAGGTTTGTTATTATTAAAACCGTTGTTTCTAGGGAGATAAGTGTTTCTTGTTGAATTGTTATTATTTATGTAATTGTTATCTCTAGTATAATCGCTTTTATTAAAGTTTTGGTTTTTATATGCCCTATTGTTGTAGTTGGGAAATGTGTTATTTTTGTAGTGATTCCGTGGTTGATACCGTGGTTTTTCTTTTTTTATGTATAAAACTTCATTGTTAATTGTTTTTCTTTCATTTTCTAATTCGATGGCTAGATCCGATGCTTCCTGCAATGTCGATGGTCGCGACGCGTATATGGTCGATTTAAAGTCGTCATTCAGTCCTTTCTTAAAAGTGTCTAAAGCTAGTTTGTTATTCAGTTTGATTATAACGTTTTTTTCAGGTTCTGAAGCTTCATTTCCTAGTTCACTTATTCCTAGTTTGTTTAAATCGTCTATAATTGCTGTTATTTTGTCTTTAAATACATTGACAGACATTTTTCTTTGGCAGAGATTGCCTAATTTATTTTGTAATTCTGGTATGGTTTTGTTGGTTTTATATCTTTGTTGAAGCAATTGTTTTAATGCTTCGAAATTTTCGGGTTCTTTACATGTTCCTAGTGCTGTTCTAACACTGGATGTTAGTTTTGCGTAGTAAATGTATTGTAAGAAATCTAGTTTTGCTTCTGCTATTAAACTTTTGTTTATGAGTTCTGAGGTTATTAGGAAGCTTTCTAATTCAATATAATTGCCAGTAAATAGTTGTATTGCTCTTGAGGCAGTTTCTAAATTAAAAGCTGACATTTTGATGAGTTTTTTTTTTATTTTGTAAGGGGGGACTTGCTCGTGTAATGAATTTGGTAGTTCTATTTCTAAATTTTTCTTTATTGCTATTTTATATATTCTAGTTTTTATGTCTGTAATGAAAGCATCAGCTGCGGTTTTGTGAGCTGTGGTAAGTTTGTCATAGTTAACATTAAAGATAACTCTTATTTCTTCTAGACGTTTCAGTAAGTTTTGTATGTGCTGTTCTAATGTTTCTTCCTTAATGGGTCTATCGATGTTTATGCATTTAAATGAACGGTCAAAATCTTCTTTAATTAGCCTAACTTTTGCGATTATATTCTGCCATTCCATTTATATTTTTGTTAAAGTGTTTAAGTTTTTCTATATGTTCTCTTTGAATTGTTGTTTCTGTAAAAATAAAAAATTTTTTTTTTTTTTTTTTTTTTTTTTTTTTTTTTTTTTTTTTTTTTTTATATATCTGTTATTGCATTTTTGTTGTTAACAGTATTTCTATGTTTGTGAACATAGGTCTTAAAGTATTTATCTAGTTTGTATGCTATAAATAATATTATTGCTACTATACTTAGAGTAATAATGTATTCTGGTAGTACAAATTTGTTATTTTCTTGATTTCCATTATTGATAATGTTCTCTTGAACTTCAACTTTGCTTTGGTGTTTTCCCATATTTATCTTAATTTTATAAAATTGAAAAATTAAAAATATAGTTATATAAGTTTTAAATTAAAGGTATATTTTTATTGTATAGTATAATATAATAATTTATTTTATTTTATTTTTTTTTTTCATTGCCTTAATTTGCTTTTTTATTTCTATTTTTGTTTCAGTTGTTGCTGCTAAGGTCAGCTCTCTGTAGAGTATGGCAATTTCTTTCCTCTTCTGGAAATTTTTGCCAGCTCTTTTCTTCTTGCGTTGAATAGGTTGAATAGAATCCTTGCACCGGGGTTCTGTATTGTTTTTCGCCAGTCTTCTCCTGTATTCTGCTATCGTTATTGGTTTTGGACCTGCTGTTAGTGGAGTTGGCGTGTATTCCGGGGTTGGTTCTGTAGGATTGCCAGTGGGTACGTAACCTTCTGTTTCTTCTAGGTACTTTTCCCAGCGTGATATTACTTCATCTACTTCTTCCTGTGACATGGGTTTTGTATTTTTGTGTGTGTGGAAGAGTTTTTTTTTTTTTTTTTTTTTTTTTTTTTTTTTTTTTTTTTTTTTTTTTTGTAGGGTCGATGTGTTCTCACAATTCAGGTATGTGAGGAGTTGGCAGGATCGCCATGTGAAGGTTTATTATCTGAAAAGGGCCGCAAAGTGAAGGATTACCTATAGTCTTCGTTTAATGTTTATACGGCTGTCGAAGAGATCAGCCTATCTGGTAGGCGTTCAAAAGAACTGCCAAAAGAATTTGAGATTATAAAACACAAAGGCAACAAGCGCCGAATTAATGTCTCAGAATAATCTAATCTTTATTTACAAAATTCGTGGCTTATATACTACTTATGAAAATAATGCAATTAGTCTAGTATTGAGTGATTCTCGAGTCACTCAATGTTTTGCTTATTTTGTAATTATTGGTAAAAGTATAGTGTCAAGTGTGTACATTTGCATGTGTGTCATACAATAATGCATAATGACCCAATTCAATGTTTGTAACATGATATAGCTCAAGTCGTATGTTGGTTGAGCTACTTGGTTGAAGTTGGTATGTGTTTGTCATGCATACTGCATGATGACATGGTACACTACAAAATTATTTTTTTTTCATTTTTGTTTCTTGCCTCGGTATAGTTATTTGATCATTGCCAGAATTTCTTATATGTATTTTGGAAATAATCCGTATTTCCACTTTCTCAATATGATATTCGCAAACACTTGCGGTCATGTTACAGAGTATCAAATTAGTTTATTAACGCATCTCAATGACGTATCGCAAATGCTTTCGCATCGCAAACGAGAGTAACGGGAAAAAAATTCCCGGCATGTTTCGTCACTCCTGAATGCAATCCCGGACGGCTTGTTATTTTGGATTTTGGTGGAAGGACTTTCTGACAGAAATGTAACGTGCGACAAATTTTCCGCTTCGCATGCTTTGGCAGAAGATTTGCATAAGAATCGCATAACTATTTTGGGAGCAAAAATCAGAAATAGGACTGAAATTCCTCCAGTTCTATTCGATATGCCTAAAAGCCAATTTATCATACAGAAATTGTGTATGAACATAAATTCCAAGCAGTTGTGTTGTCATATGTTCCTCGCCGGTACCTATTTCTGACATTGCTTTGTGCATACATCAATGTTGTAAGCATAAATGAGAATAGTGAACAGAACAAACTTGACATCATTGAAGACTACGACACCAAGAGTGCACTTAATGCTATAAATAAAATGGTGGCTACGTACATGTGCAAACGAAAAGTCCATTTTTTATAATATACGTAATATTTTAATTTCATTCTCATTCTCAAATCCACCTTTATTAAGTTCAAATGTATTAATAAAGTAGTAAATAATATAATAAACAAAAAAAAATAACAAAACATAAATTCTTGTTAATTTTTTTTTAGTTTTTTTTACACTATACACACAATGGGGCAGTAATTGCCCTGTTGATTTTTTTGTTACACAGCGTTACCAGACAATGTTCAAAAAAACTTTTGAGTCGAAAGAGTTAGAAAATTAGATTTTAATAATTATTTTTATATTTTGTATCGAATAAAACAAACAAAAGACCACTATGCGGCTGCTTATTTGTATGAGATATTAAAAAAAAAATTTTGTTTTCTCAAGCAGATGAATTAGCAATCTGGCAACTGATCATTTTTGTATACACATTTCATAAAATATACAGAAAATATTTGTTTTTCTCGTTATATAAAAAATTGCACTTTCATAGGGCGGGCAAAACATTTTAAAAAGGCACATATTTAAATACAGGGCAATATTTTTAATGTAGAAAAGAAAACGCCATAAGCGAAGTCACTGAGGTTACATCAAGTGATCTGTCTGCTAATTTTTTTCATTTTCAATCTCATTCGATTTGCCCTTTCGTTGTTGATAGAAAGCAGTGTACATTTATAATTTGAATTGTGCACTTTTACATTAACAATTTGCAGACCTGAAGAAAACCGCTAGATGCTAAAATTTGAAATTCTCTTTCGCTTAAAGTTATTCTCCGTCTGTTTAAAATATGCGGTTTTATTTCCTGGTAAAGAAATTAGCCTCGATTTAATTTCTTGGGAATATTCATAATTGGTCTGATAATGTATAATCAAGAGAAAGAAAAATTAATTTTGCAAATACATATATTTCGTTCGTCAATTACAAGAAAACAACAAAATTTTATATACATTAGTTTCCTTACTATATATATTGTATTACTTTATGTCGCTATGTATATTTAAGACTATACCGATAAGTTTAAAATGTAATTCCACATCCAATTGCGTTGTTCTTACACGAATATAATAAATTTCGTACACAATCACTTAGAACTATCTGCAAACCTAGACAAACTTCATTGCAGAATATGGCGGAATATTTCACTAGGTTACAAATATATCGTAGTGGTAGCAGTGATAGAATAGAAAAACAACCACGTCTTAGCTTTAAAATTGTTGAATAGTTTTTTTTTATAAATTGTAACATAAATCAGTTACAACTTTGAATTTTTGGAGTTAGCTAGTCAATCAAATTTGCACACATTCATCGCCTCATTTTTTTCCTCCAACAACTCCTTGCCTGTAATAGCCATCTTTGACTGGGCGAAATCATCAACTGGCAAACCTTGGACAATCTTCCATTGCGCATTCTTAATTTCAACGGGGAACGAGAAAATAACATCTTTTGGAGCGCCGTAGCTACCATCAGAAATGACACCCATTGAAACAAATTTTCCAGGAGCGGTACCGTTCCACCAATCATGCATGTGATCGCAAGCAGCTTTGGCAGCTGACATAGCAGAAGACATTTTTCGGGCTGCAATTACAGCAGCACCGCGATTCTGGACGATTTTGACAAAGGAATTCTTCAAGAATTCGTCATCACAAACAGCTTGAGCAACAGACATTTCCGTACCATCAACATTAACAACAGCATGACTGACATCCGGAAATTGGGTTGAAGAGTGGTTCCCCCAAATGATAATATTGCTTACTTGGCTTATGTGAACTTTAACTCTTGCAGCTATTTGTGCGTTTGCCCGATTTTGATCTAAACGAGTCATTGCAGTGAAATTTTCACGCGGAATTGAAGGAGCGTAATAAGAACATACAATAGCATTGGTATTTGCAGGATTTCCAACAACCAAAACTTTAATATTCTTAGATGCATATTTGTCAATTGCTTGACCTTGAGCTTTGAAAATTTTAACATTTGCAGACAATAAATCTTTGCGTTCCATACCTTCCTTGCGAGGCATAGCACCAACTAGGAAGGCAGCAGAAACATCTTTGAAACCAATAGCGGGATCAGTGGTGGGTACTACATCACGTAGTAAGGGTAAAGCGCAATCGGCCAGTTCCATAACAACCCCCTCTAAAACGCCGACCATTGGTGGAATGTCCAACAAATGCAAAATCAAAGGTTGATCCCTACCAAAAACTTCGCCACGAGCTATCATATAAAGAAGGGAATAGGCGATTTGACCAGCAGCGCCTGTGACAACAACTCGAATTGGCTCAGCCTAGAAACATACAAATTTAAAATCTAAAATATTTCGTTTATTATAAATTTATTATTTGAAAAAATACAATTTTTTTCAAAAATTTAAAGTTTTCTAAGTTGATAAAATTTTTTAAATAACTTTTAATTTTATTTTATTTTATGGTACACTCGAAGACAATGAAATTCATTGTTATTTATATATGTCGCAAAACAATCAAATAACAGTATATTTGAGTCTCAATTTAGATACACAAAAATTCCCGACGATATCCATCAACCTCATAAGCAATCTACATCAAGTCACTCGATATCATTCACTCGCGAAATAAAAGCTTTACTGCCCAAGTATGGTTTAGGTTGCTTTTATTAGATTGATCTTAATGCAACCCATACACGATACAACCGTTGGCATAACTCGGATAGTAATCAAGTTGTGTGTTGTACCCACAAACGATAAAACCTCTTCGTACAATTTCATTTTGCAAACAATTTACAGCTTGAAACAACAAATAATAAAAACGCATTCCACGAAGCAAAACAAATTTGGCTTAAATTTTGTGCAGCAATAAAACAATTGAAAGCTCTTTAAGTAAATTAAGTATTTATTGACATCCAAATTTTTTTTAATCTAAAAGATTTTTAATAAACTTTAAAAAATAAAACTTCAATGAACTGTTTTTAATTGCATATAATTTACTAATCTTGGCTATCATTAAATAATTCATCGTAGAACTGTGCTCTAGTTTCATTTCAGCTGTGTCTTCCATTTTTAATTAGTATTCATTTAGTTTTCTTGGCTTTCAAAAACCAAATTAAGCGACGACACGTCTTTCTCTCGCAAAATTAAAATGAGAATGATGTACGAAGTTGCATGACTACCCCACAAACGTTGCAACGCGTTGGCACAACTTGCCAAAAAATCAAAACATTTTGATTTTTCATACAACCGAGACACAACTACAACCGAGTCAACAACAGGCCCACACACTTTACAATCTTGATTACAACCTGGCCAAGTTGTACCAACGGTTGTATCGTGTATGGGTTGAATAAGACTGACTTATAATACATTTCGTACTTATTTATACCTATAAGATTCTTGTTTTTTTCTTTGTTTCGAGTTTCGTTTCTTAATATTACATTTTTATCTTATTTCTCTTTGTTTAATGTTTGTTTCTTAATACTACATTTTTGTTTATTTCTACATCTTTTCTTTGTTTGTTTCTTAATATTGCTACGTTTTCGAAGTCAGTAACGTTTTAAAAATTCTTTTATGCCTAATATGCATTCGTGCATTTAATAGCTTATCGTTTTCTTACTACGTCATTGATGATGATAAGGGTTATTCATTACAGAGTATGTAACTCGCGCGATACACTAAAAATCAAGTTATCGATCGTCTGAATATGCCATTTTTAACGTATGTCCTTACGACATTATTAATACTGACACAGCAACTATTGCAAAAACAAATGCCTTTATGATAATAAAAATCCCAAAAACATCTCTAAACACCCAGAACCTGACAACGTCCATATGAGTTAATCACTATGGTTATGTACAAAAAAGTTGAACTTTTACAGGAATACATTTTTAACTACGCAAGTACGAACATACACAGATACATACATATTTACTAATGCAAATATAACTATTTGTAATAACTAATACATTAGTAAATATATATATACATATTTATACATTTACATGAGATATATAATATTTAGCATACACATTTATTCCCATTTTAAAACTGTCTTCATCAATATATATGGATACTTATTTGGACAAACCCACCCCCTATTGTGATTCCAGAATACGTTTTCAGACTAGAATTCTCTTCAATAGGTTCTTCCACTTTATGAATAGTGGGAAAATACAATTTAAAAAAATACCAAAGACTACCAAACAACAATAACGAATTTTCCTTTATAAATAAAGGAATAATAATATAAAGGAAAAGTTCAATGCTGAAGTCAATATTATATTTAGCATTTATTATTGAATTACTTATGGCGTTTTCTTTTCTACATTAAAAATGTTGCCCTGTGAAAAGGTGCCTTTTTAAAATTTTTTGCCCGCCCTGCGGAAGTGCAATTTTTTATATAACGAGAAAAGAAGACAAATTAGAAAAAAGTGCAATGCCTTTTTTTAACAGCTGATATACAAACATTTTCTGTATATTTTATAAAATGTGTATACAAAAACGTTCAGTTGCCAGATTGCTAATTCATCTGCTGGAGAAAACATTTTTTTTTAATCACCCCTATTCTGCGTTTCGATTAATGGCGTTTTCTTTTCTACATTAAAAATGTTGCCCTGTGAAAAGGTGCCTTTTTAAAATGATTTGCCCGCCCTGTGAAAGTGCAATTTTTTATATAACGAAAAAAGAACAAAAATTATAAAAAATTGCAATGCCTTTTTTTAACAGCTGATAAACAAACATTTTCTGTATATTTTATGAAATATGTATACAAAAATGTTCAGTTGCCAGATTGCTAATTCATCTGCCTGAGAAAACAAAATTTTTTTTTAATATCTCAAACAAATAAGCTGCTGCATAGTGGTCTTTTGTTTGTTTTATACGATACAAAATATAAAAATAATTATTAAAATCTAATTTTCTAACTCTTTCGACATTTAAACATTGTCTGGTAACGCTGTGTAACAATAAAAACCATGTGCATTACAGTGCAATTTCTGCCCTGTTGATTTGCTCAGGGCAAAAGTGCAATGTCTTTTTCCCTGCGAAAGGGTAACATTTTTTAGAAAAGAATACGCAACCCTCTCACAGGGCAACACATTTTCGAGAAAAGAACACAAAATTGCCCTCCCTGCGGGTAGTGTTTCTCTTTTTGTAGAATTAAAAACGCCATTAATTAAACACTGTTGTCATTATTTTCCAAATGATTTATTTATTTGAATAACAATAAAACTGGTCTAGCAAATATAAAATCGATGAAAATTAAAAACTTTCAAGACACAAACCTTCCGATTTGATGCCTTAGTTGTCGTCTTAAAAAATATAATAATAATTTAATTTTAAAGTTGCAAAAAAAGGTGAAATGTAAGAAAATAAATACCTACTTTTATTATTGTAAATAACAAGTCAGGCTGCGAGCAATGTTGTGGATATTACACAGTTATTCTATGTTTGATAACGACGTATTTCTTCCCAACTATATTTCTTTTATTTATAACCTGATTTTGCTGATTTCACATTTGAAAAATCGGAAGCAAATAAAGCAAATGGATATTAAAATGTTTGACAAAGCTCAATCAGCCTCTCTTGTCTTAAGGATTCTTGGGGGTTACTCTCGTTTCCCATGCGTAAGAAAATTCGGAAATTAATCATTTGGTACTCTTCTTTGCATTTACACAAGTGTTGGGTATCACCGTACTCTGGTTTGCGAAAGCGATTGTAAAAACTGTAACATTAACGGAAATATCTTGCGCAATCTCTTTACTAAACACAACTGAACAAAAATATGTAAATCCGATATGTGGTACATGATATTTATTTATTTATTTTATACAAAAGATAGATTATAAGCTAATAATGAAGTTCCTTATTTTTAACAATAGCTATATTTAAAAGATATAGGTATATTTATATCGTATTTAATTGTCTTTTTTTCATTAAGTTTAATTTTTTTATGCCGACGAAGTGCAAAAAAATTTATTTTTAGTTTTTATAAAGCAATATTTTGTTAACCATTAAAAATGTTACCATGAATTTTATGATCTCAAAAACCAATAATTTTTTATTTCATTTCTCATTTGCCTTGCTATAGTTGGTTGATAATTGCTAAATCATTAGTGTAAACTGCTGACCAAATTTTTTGTCGGTCAGTTTCAACTTTTTGGTGTCCGTATTGTCACTTTTTCAATATAATTTGCCCAAAGACTTTCGTTCAGTTATAGAGTACCAAATTAGTTTATTAAAGCATCCTTATTTTGCAAAGCAAACGAGACTGACCCCCTTGAATACAAATACTTTAAGTAAACATGCACTTATAATAAACGGATGGCATGATATTGTTATTTATATTTTCATGAACGGCTTTCGTACTGCAATCAGTTAATATTTCATCAGGAAGTTCCACTCAAAAGTGTTGGTAAATAATGTGTAAAGCAGAATAGGCAATTCCTATTTGTGTAGATTTCTCTTGTGAATAATGCAAACCAAGCGTATATAAAAGACGACGAAATATGGTTTCTAGTTCATTCTACAATCTTACGGCATTAAATATTGTTGTTAATCGTGGCATGCGTCACCTATAAAAATTTATATTCGCCCTTATGCCCTATATCGTCATCAATCTAATATCAATCTCAAATTTTATCGACATAACCATCAATTCAATATGAAACTGGAATGCCTTAAGAGCAGTGTAACGATGCCGATGGTTTATTTTTCAAGCACATTCCTAAAACATTTAGACAGCTAAGGGAGTATTTCCATATCCCCATACTCCGTAAATTCTGCTCCCTGAACAGATCCTTCTGGGTTCAGCTGCTTATGAAATTGGAGCAGGTTAGCCACGGCTTCTTCCAGCGGGCTAAGTATAATTTGTTTATAAATACCGCTCCAGTAGACGTACTGGGGCGGTACGTCTTATTTGCCACTAATTTTTTTTTAAATTTAAATTTTAAATCCCGCCAAACTTTAAAAATTATTTTATTATGGAATAATCTTTTTATAACCATTTATCTTACCTTTTGCCAGCCATCACGTGCTCTGGTCGGTGGACCAAGGGCATTTAATGTTGTTGCAATTTTTTTCCACACCTCTTTGAAGTTACTGCCTTTTTGAAAACTCTTAGCAAGTGGTGGATTTTTTTCCATCTCCTCCACTAATTTATTAAATTGTATAGTATTTGTAATTGTTTTTCCTTTTTCCATTTTGTGACCTTAAAACTGTACTATTGCGCAAAAAATTTAAAAAGACATAACTGTTTCGACACAAACCACAGCAACGATAAAATCGGAGTCAATTTAAATCGGTGCCATCGTTAACGTTGCATAAGGCACACCAAAATTGCATCGACGCTTATCGTTTCGTATTGATGACGATATAGGGAATTTGGGCGATTATTAATTGCTGAATTAGGTTTACAATTAGGTATATATAAATCTATAAATTGATCTGCATATTTCACTGCTATGCGAATTCAAATTTCTTATGTTTAATATAAAAAAAAGAGTCGTGATTTGCGAAAGTGTGTCTAAAGTGGGTTTATAGCGAAGGCTTTTTTGCAGACTTTTGTAACCCAATATGCAAAAATATTCTTTACAGCATCAATTACATTATATTTTTCACACATATTTTGCTTACCGGCATAATAATACAAACACATTGTAAAGAGCAAACATTAATTATTGACAAATTATTTATCATGCATAAAACATAAGTACATAAAGACACACTGACAACTAATTAACCATTTTATTTCTTAAAATTATTAAAAAATACACAAATGCATCCAAACTCTCTTATTAACAATAAAGTTTTTGCTCTTAGATTTGCTGGCTACATAATCTCCAACGCAAACAGTCAAAACTGTCTTCTCCCATATACTTCTGCAATAAGAAACCTTATTGTAATTCCAAAATAATTCCAAAATATTATACAAAATCAATCTATTAAATGTATTTCACTTTACTTCTGGCCAAAATAAAGTTGCAAAATAACCGTCAGAAAACAATGGTTATAAGTTTAAGCAAAAAATATAATCGGCGTTGTTGCAGAATTTGATTGTTCTCCGAATCAGAATTGAAATCGAAAAAAGTTTATTTTGGTGTCAGAGAAACCATGTTATTGGCTTTATATTCTGTTGTAACGAATATTTTACAAGGTTGTACTTCAATGTTACAGATTATTGTCACCCTGTCTTACTCTACAATTACAACTGTGTTATAAGTAAACTGTCAAGCAACCCATACACGATACGACCGTTGGCAAAACTTCGGCAGGTCGTAAGCAAGGTCGTAACGTTAGTGGGCCTGTCGTATGAAGTTGTGTCTCGGTCGTATGAAAAATCAAAATTTTTTGATTTTTTGGCAAGTCGTGCCAACGCGTCGTATAGTTTGTGGGTTAGTCGTGCGAATTCGTACCTCATTCTCATTTTAAATTTTGAGGGAGAGAGGCGTGTCGTCGGTTAATTTGATTCTTGAGCGAAGAAAATAAAAGAAGTGTAAAAGAAAATAATAAAAAAAGTAATTCAAAATCGAAGACACAGCTCAAATGAAACTAGAGCACAGTTTTACGATGAATTATTTAATGATAGCCAATATTAGTAAATTATATAAGTTTTATTTTATTTTTGAAAAATCTTTTAGATTAAAAAAAATTTGAATGTCAATAAATATTTAATTTATTTAAAGACCTTTCAATTGTTTTATTGCTTCACAAAATTTAACCCTAATTTGTTTTGCTTCATGGCATGCGTGTTTATTATTTATTGTTTCCAGCTGTAAATTTTTTACAAAATGAAGTCGTAAGAAGAGGTCTTATCGTATGTGGGCACAACACACGACTTGATTACTAAACGTGTTTTGCCGACGGTCGTATCGTGTATGGGTAGCATCAAAATATACTTCCTTCCGTTTTGTACCTTAACATAAATAACACGCGTTTTATTCATCTGCGTTAATAGAAAGAATCCAGGTTCAACATGTTCGAATCAGAAATGCTGACAGAATTTTGTGTCATAGAAACAGATATGGTTTCTTTTTTTAGAAACAATCTGTTTAAAAAGCACGAGGCAGATTTGTGTGAAAATTGGTGGTGATTTTAGTTTTTTTTTTTTTTTGGCACGGTAACATCTATAATGTAAGTAAACTTAAATTAAATTTTATTGAATCAAAAAAGAACAAATATTTCCTTATTTTTTATCACACAAATAGGGGAAAACATAGAAATCGTACAAAAATGACATAGTTGTTCAATTTATGGAAGAAAACAGAGACACAGCGATCGGTTACACTAAAAGCGATAAGGTGCTACTTGAGTCGCTTTGGAATGAGTTGCCTCAATCTCTTAACTGCGCTGGGCCACCAATTAAGGACGGAAAGAGGTAATATTAAAATTTCTAAATGGTTTTTCAAATCTTATGTTTATATCTATATCTTATATCTATATATTGGCCTCAAAGATATGGACGAAATGGAAGAGTGAAATGAAAAAGAAGTTAGCTCATAATAAATCCGAATCTCATGCAACTGGAGGAGGACCATTTAATAAATTCCAACTGACGCAAACAGAAGAAGCTATTGTACAAATATGTGGAATTAAAACGAATATTGATGGTTCATAAATTATTTTAGATGATAAAATTTCCACAATATCATATAAAAGAAAATTAGAAACACCTACTACATAGAGCACACCAAAAAGAATTAAACCACAGAGTACAACAGCATTCTTTGAAAAATATTTAGAAGATGAAAGAAAAAATGAACTAAACGATAAAATCGATACCAAAAAACGATAATTATATTCGTAAAATAATTTTTTTTTTATTTGAATTTTTTAAAAAAAAATATTCTGAAATAAATTAATAACGTGTTTGCAATTTGATCTCTTATTCTCTGCCCTTCATTTTGAAGTGACGCTAAGGACAATAAAGCATTATTCTCTAAGGGCTCTTCGGGTTCAAAATCAGTTTGATCCATTTCATGTGACATTTTATAACTCCTGCAAATGTTATAAAAGAAATGTTATGTTAACGTTTACTATCCGTATAAGTTTTTGCGGAGAGTAATGAAGAATACCCATCAAACAGCGAAAACGGCTTTTAAACAGCTCTAAACCCGTCTTTTGCGTACCCGAAATCTCCTAATAATTTTGATGTTCGATCGCCACATTCATATTCTCTTAGAAAATGCGGTGGGTCCTTGTTTATGCTTCAAACGAAAGCATCGTGACTTGAGCCAGGGTATCATGCCTCAATTACTCGAATAACCATGTCGCTATCACATATCATTCGATGAAAAGATAGATAAATATAAGTTGGTCAACAAAAATTTAATAGTTTTTACGTACAATGATCGCGTTTATACTAAAACTCTTTCCTGTTAAAAAATAAATGCTCGCCAACAGCAGTCTTATGGCGTTTTTTTTTTTACATTAAAAAAGTTGCCCTGTGAAAAGTTGCCTTTTTAAAATGTTTTGCCCGCCCTGTGAAAGTGTAATTTTTTATATAACGAGAAAAGAACACAAATTAGAAGAAAGTGCAATGCCTTTTTTTTAACAGCTGATAAACAAACATTTTCTGTATATTTTATGAAATGTGTATACAAAAATGTTCAGTTGCCAGATTGCTAATTCATCTGCTTGAGAAAACAAATATTTTTTTTTAATATCTCATACAAATAAGCTGCCGCATACTGGTCTTTTGTTTGTTTTATAAGATACAAAATATAAAAATAAGTATTTAAATCTAATTTTCAGACTCTTTCAACTCAAAAGACTTTTTTTGAACATTGTCTGGTAACGCTGTGTAAGAATAAAAACCATGTGCATTACAGGGCAATTTCTGCCCTGTTGATTTGCTCAGGGCAAAAGTGCAATGCCTTTTTCCCTGCGAAAGGGTAACTTTTTTTAGAAAAGAACACGCAACACTTTCACAGGGCAACACATTTTTGAGACTTATACCGATTACGTTTTGCGCATGTCTGTTAGTTTTGTTTGAAAATCAGCTGTTTTGTGTGACGCCAACAATGGGCAAAAAATATTGCTTTGAGAGAATTTTATAAGTGTTTTTTGAATCACATTTAAAAAACACAGAAAAAAACAAGACTTTAAAGAAAATGCGGTATGCTGTAAAAAACTGCAAAAGGGATAGCAGAAAAAAGCCGTGTTTAATAATTTTTTTTTCCTTCCCTTCGGACGAGGCTTTACAGAAGCAATGGAAATCGTTTTGCTGCCGCGGCAAGAATATAAATACAACAAATTCAACAATTTGCATGGAGCACTTCAAGTCAGAGGGATTTGAAAATAATTTGGAGTACGAAATTGGTAAGTTTCAAGGTGCACATTGATGCGGAGCCCGAATTCGACCATGAACTAAGTGACATGGCCTACGATGGGCTTGAAAATTTGGCAGGCTTTATATGCCACAAGCTAAAAAATGAATTTCCTGATATCACAGTCACTAAAAACCTGGTGGAGGTGCCTACATATTCTTGGGTTGACCGTCTATCTGAGGGCGGATTATCCAAGCCACAGAAAAAACAATGGAGAATATGCAAGAGCTCCATAAAATTTTCGAAGCCAATAATAGTGGAGGCTTACTTATATCAAAGGGCTGTTTGAAACTACATTTGGGGCAAGTGAGCCACATCGACTGCGATAAAAAACTAAAAACTTTATTTTTCAGGTCTCGAATGTTTTTTAAAATAAGAAAATTAAACCAAGAGTTGCGCGATAACTTTCTATGTCGAAAAAGAAAATTCGCAAAAATAATAAAATAAATTAAAACCTATTTCCATTTGTCTTTTATTTGTAAGTAAAAGTAACATTGTTCAGTAAGGCTTGGATTCTGAAAGTGATCGATTTAAGAACGGACGGATATGGCTACGTTTTCCCTGTTGAATGCCGTTTATGCTGAACACACCAAAATATACTTTTTGGAGCCTATCTTGATCCCTTCTCCATGTTTCATACGACGAAATCAATACATACTGGCAGGCGAGTCGGTCGGCATAACTGAGGCAAATGTTTTGGCCTTTTGGCGTTTAATAATTGAATTTTTAATGCATTGAAAACACAATAAATTGCTTCTGAAAGCAATTTTTCTTTTATTTCACCAAAATAAACTTGAAAAAAGGTTGTATTTCCAATAAATGCTGATATTTACAAATGTAAACAGCAAAATCCAAACAAATCTCACAGCAGAATAACAAATGTGAACATTGATGACGTAGATGCGCAGTAGACAATTGTTTTGACACACTTGAATGCGCAATCGGTATACGTCATTCGTTGTGTTTTACAGGGCAATTTCTGCCCTGTTGATTTGTTCAGGGCAAAATTACAATGCCTTTTACCCTGCGAAAGGGCAAAGGTTTTTAGAAAAGAACACGCAACCCTTTCACAGGGCAACACATTTTTGAGAAAAGAACACAAAATTGCCCTCCCTGCGTGTAGTGTTGACTTTTTTTGTAGAAAAGAAAACGCCATTAATAATATTTATGTGAGTTCCATCTATGCATCCAACTATGCAAGGAACTTTATATTTATTAAAAAAATGGGTTATACATCTTAGTTTTGCGTTTTCATCCATTTTCAACTTTATCCAGTGAGGACATACATGGCATTCCAAAATCTTTAGTACATTGCTCAAAACAATTGACACTGAACTTCGGCCCAGATGAACGCAACTATCATTTCCCACTGATTTTTGATAAGATCCTTCTGCTAAAAAACGCAACGTTGCAACAAGCTGTATAGCACTAGCAATATTTGAAGGTGGCAAGTGAACTTCAACAATATCTAACAACATTTGAAACACCTATTTATTCAAACGGAATTGACTAATAAATCTGTGAACTTTTTTATATTAACACATCTTTACAGATCTCATTACAATGTCTACTTACGCGATCTCTGGTAAATCCAATGGATTGGTGTAATCCCTTAATATTTTTCTCTTGACTTTTTCATTATTTTTTTCCTCCAATTTCATTTATAAGCAAGATTACTATATTTACTATGCACCCCAAAGATATTTTTCATATGTAACAAAACAAAACAGTTGATTCGAACATTGGTTTTGTTAACATTAAAAACAAGATGCTACCTGATTCATGGCACCATTTCAAATCAGCATCGATTTTCACTTCTGAAAAGTTGTTTGTTTATGAAAATACATGTTTTTTATGTACATGGTTTATTATGGGAACTGTCAAATTTTTACAACTAATCCATTGCAGTTGTCTTGCCGCCGAATTTGAATCGAAATGGAGGAGTTTGATATAGATGTTTGATATATAGATGTTGTGTATTTCAGTTGTTCTTCAATGTTAGTAAACTTTTTTTAAAAAAATGCATCTGACACAACACTTAAAAACAACTGTTGTAAACCGTAATCGCAATTTCAAAAATACAACATCAAATTTACAACTGCTGTGAACCATAATAGGGGCATTAATATCGAAAGTTAACAGCGAATCTACATAAAGAAAATCCGCGAAAACTTGAAACGATATGTTTATGTGTAGAAACCGCAATATTATTGATATCTTCTCAGAAAAATTATTACTAGCAAAAAAGAATTTAATATGGTTTGCTGATAAAGGCATCCCTTCACTATCCTACACAGCCCTACGATGTGATAAATGTGACATGTGTGCTCAAATAATGAAACAGTGTGATATAAAATTATGCGATCTTTATGGAAAGCAAAAGTTTATAAGCATTTTCATAGCGATAGTTCTCGTGGGATCAGAGTTGCTTTTACTCGGAGCATCTGAACAAAGAATTATTCTTTTGTGACGCAAAAGAAGAAGCAAATTGAAAAAGTATATTATTAAGGTTTTGTTTATAATTTAATTTATTATGACACCCAAATCTTTTCTAAAGTACAAAATATAATGAATTATATTTGTTCATATTTTACAACCCGAAAACATATGGTTTTGTAATTCATTGAAACGATAGTATGCTACCAGACCGCCATTTTGATTTGATTTCTTAAAATAGGAGAGCATCACTATCAATTGTACGACTGTGTAGGATAGTGAAACGAGGCCTTAATTATGTATGCAAGCAGTTCATGTTATTCAAATTTTTAAATACAGTTTGTCAAGAACTACTTTTGACATTGAAAATAAATTAGATTTTGCGATTTCAATTGAATATAATAGTACTTTTTGTTTAATGTTTGACTTCTTTTTTGTACTTATACTATTTGTACAAGGTATTTAAAGGAAAATGTAAAACAAAAAATTCAATTCATTGGAAAAACAAGAATTAAAACAACAAAAAAACAAATAACACTCTATTTTGATACTGTCAAGAAAGTGTTTTTAAACTATAATTTTTTTTTAATTTGTACTATAAGCAGTATATAAAGAACTTTTTAACTAAATTAATGTTTTGTATGAAGACAATTAGCATCTACACCGCATTGTAGTCACTTTTTCATCGAATGCAGTAATTTTTCAAAGTATTTACGCCATTCCTCCATAATTGCTGTTTTTAAAGCTGTAGCAATCTTAGGGGGCCCTTTAGCGACTCTTTTCTTTAAATAAGCCACAAATTTTCAATAGGGGTTGTATCTGAACTCTGATCCGGTCTATCAATAATTTCACCGCAATTATAAATAAGTTACAACGACCCGAAGCATAAGGAGCATAATGTGGGTATATAAAGTAAAAGCAAAGGCTTTGAAAAACAAAATATAATATCAACCGTTAAGCATGGAAGCGGTTTCAGTGGAGTTTGTTGGATGTGTATGGCTGCAAATGGAATGAAGAACTGGGCTTTATCAAAAGTACGATGAATAAAATTGTTTACTTCAACGTCTCGAAAAATAATTTGAAGCCCAGCATTGAGAAATTGGTGTTACATGCGGAATGGCTCTTTCAGCAAGGTAATGAGCGTAAGCACTCTTCCAAAGTGGTAGGAGAATTGTTGCTGTATCATGTGCCAAAAATTTTGGATTATTCCCCGCAATCACATGACATCAATCACATTGGGAATTTGTGAGTGCACCTTGATAGAGAGATCATAAAAAGACTAATTACCAATAAGGATACGTATAAGCCAGTTATAAAGAACGAATGGTTGAAAATACCTGCTGAAGTTACAATAATTTTAATAAAATCAATGCCCAAGGAGTTTTAAATGCAAAAGCAAAAAATGTAAATACTAATTTTTAGTATTGGTGTTTGCTTCAATGCTTTTATATTACCCTTTTTCTTGAATCACCAACATATATGTACATCAAAATTATATTCATTGCTAGAGATAGTGCTGCCCCATTGCCATTTTTATTTTGCCAAAAAAAATTATATAAATTATGAAGTTGATTTCGAAAAACCAACTTAATCTTTAACTTACTTTATAAAAATTTCTTCACAAACAAGTTTACCACGTGTCATTTTTTACAAATTATCAAAATTAAAATAAAACAAATGGAAGATTCCTTTTTTTTTTTGCTGCATCACATTTTTGTTCTATTGTAACGGTACAATAAAAATTTTTGTTTTTAATTTTTTTTTTTCATAAATAATAAAGTTCTTTTAGTCTACTTAGTTTTTTTTACATTTGGAAATATTTAACAATATTTCTAAATCAGTTTAGGGAAATTAAAACGAGCTTTCAGAAAGTAAAAACTAGTTGGTGTAATTAACATAATTAACCCCCTGAATATGAATTGGCAATCAGTTTAGTCTAGTCTACTTCAAGACCACACAACTAAACTTCTTTTTGCTATTATCCCCCTGAATATGTATGATAGCTATAATAAAACTAGTTGTAATCTTGCTGATTAATGGTCAGTTCGGTATTATGATTTACAACTAAACAAAACCATTACAACTAGTTAGTTTTCAGTTGTGTTGCAAAATTGTTGGCTATTACGGATTACAACAAATGTAATTACAGGTTGAGAACTGCCAAATTTTTACAACTAATCACTTGCAGTTTTCTTGGCGCCGAATTTGCATTGAAATGGAGAAAAAATTGTAATTTAAAAAAAATAATAAATTTTATAGAAGTTATTATAAAAATTGTAAATTATTTAAATATGGAAATAAAATTAATGCAGAAACATTTTATAGAAAAGTCCAGTTGGATAAGCTAATAAGAAAGTTGGAAGAAAATCCTGATATTGCAAGGCGGATGCTTACTTTGGTCGCATACTGTTTTTTATTTCATTTAACAAATAGCAAAATGCATCTTAAATGCATTAATGTTCTATTATGTTCAAAAAACATTTCTTACTTTGAGTCTGGTAGATCTAAAAGATTTGAGGAATCGCGCAAGCGTGCAACATCGATACTATCTTCTTCCTCACCTCTATCATTATAATATAGATCCACATTTATATCCAATTTATATTAAATTTATGTACACTTTATTTATTTTTATTTACATTTTTTAATCGCCAAGCCCTTCTTGAAACTGCATTGAGTGACAAATTGGCTGTAAAATTTTCATTTAGTAGAGGAAAGCAACGAGTTAAATGTAACGAGCAGGTTGAAGACTATACTAGTATTGACTGTAAAACATAATAGCAAAATGAAGTTTAGTTGTGTTGCCTTGAAGTAGACTAGACTAAACTGGTTGTCTATTCATAATAAGAGGCTACAACTAGTTTTATTATAGTTGTTATACATAATCAGGGGGACGACCCGACGTGTGGGATGTCTTTCCAATATAAAATTTTACTTTGCAAAATCTTGCATTTAAGGGTGGGAGAGGAATATAGTAATCCTGTGATACCCACTCTAATGTTCTCTTTCACATTTTCATAGAGATGCCTTTTTTATCATTAAATTGCATGTTTGATATTTTTTTTTTTTTTTTTTCATTTTAAACAACAAACGAAATGTGCAAAATTAAGAACGATCAAAGTACAATTTTACAATTAAAATCGGGTCTAACCTATCACCTCGTTTCAATATCCCACAAGAAACTGATAGTGATACACCGCATTTAAAAATGATGTAAAACCATATGTTTTCTGCTTGTAAGATATAAAGTAATATAATTCACTATATTTGGTGCTATAGAAAAAAGCTGATTGCCATTCTTAGAAACATTAAAAAAATATTAGAAAATGTATTTTGAAAAAAAATACAATATATTACCATTTTTGGTATACTTATTAAAATTAAAAAGAAAAATAAACTTTTAGTAAATTAAGCTACAAACAAAACTTTGCACACATTAAACTTTTTCAGAATTTTCTTCTTTTGCTTTCTTGTCTTCGTTCAGATGCTTGAACTAAAAGCAAACCTGATCGCACCCAACATTTCATTTTCGAAAATTTGCATAAACTTTTGCAAATGCTAGGACTTGTCAAACAAAACCACACTATCTTACTTTTTCAGCACACATGCCAAGTTTGACAAATCGTACAACTATCTAGAATGCTAAAACGAAACATGGAAGCCATAAAATTCTAAAAGGTATCAAAAGTCCATGATGTGTATTCGATTCTTTTTCCCTCGACTGACTTGATCCAACTAAAAATACTAAAACCAAAGTTAAGTTACACTATCAGTAAAAAAGAACAAATCGAAGGTTAAATGAAAGACATTTCTCCAAAATCCCATACAAATATATATATGTATATAGTACATCTATACATAGACACATTTCAATTCTAAATTATAAAAAAATGTTCAAATTAAAACTAATGTAATCAATAACATTTTTTCCAAGTATACATGTATGTATATATTTATTACTTACCATTTTTACCAATGGACAAAAAACACGTGTTAATAACACTTCTCAAGTTAATCACGAAATGCTGATCAGAAAAATTATCTTACAATATGAAAAAATATGTATATATGTGTACATTCATATATTCACGTATATATATATCATATATATACTTATATAGTATTAAGCGCAGCCAATCCTACACAAAAGTATATTATGCCGATGCAATGCCAAATATATGTAAGTACAAAGCCGAAAAACTCTACATTTTCGTAAAGCCGTTTTCCCGCCATAAGAACAACAGGGTTTATACAGGGCGAATTGAAAACAAATTATAACGGAAACAGCCTATTTATCTTATGCAACCCATACGCGATACAACCGTTGGCACCACTTGGGCAGGTTGTAATCACGATTGTAACGTGTGTGGGCCTGTTGTATGAAGTTGTGTCTCGGTTGTATAAAAATTAAAATTTTTTGATTTTTAGGCAAGTTGTGCCAACGCGTTGCAACGTTTGTGGGTTAGTCATGCGACTTCGTACATCATTCTCATTTTAATTTTGCTAGAGAAGGCCGTGTCGTCTGTTAATTTGGTTTTTGAAAGCAAAGAAAACTAAGTGAATACTAATAAAAAATGGAAGACACAGCTGAAATGAAACTAGAGCACAGTTCTACGATGTATTATTTAATGATATTATTTAATGATATTAAATAATATAAAATATTAGTAAATTATATGAAATTAAAAACAGTTCATTGGAGTTTTATTTTTTAAAGTTTATTAAAAATCTTTTAGATTAAACAAAATTTGAATGTCAATAAATATTTAATTCACTTAAGGAGCTTTCAATTGTTTTATTGCTTCACAAAATTTAAGCCTAATTTGTTTTGCTTCGTGGTATGCGTTTTTATCATTTGTTGTTTCCAGCTGTAAATTGTTTGTAAAATGAAATTGTACGAAGAGGTTTTATCGTTTGTAGGCACAACACACAGGTTGATTACTAAGCGAGTTGTACCAACGGTTGTATCGTGTATGGGTTGCATTATACCTTTACATAAAAAGTACATTAATCAAAAACAACAACAATACCAGGGGCGTTACTCTCGTTTGAGATGCGAAAGCATTTACGATGGATAAGTGAGATGCGTTAATAAACTAATTTGGTACTATATAACATTAACGCAAGTGTTTGCGCATATCATACTGAAAAAGTGGCAATACAGACATCATAATATTAAAATGGTAATGCAGTGCTTTATGAAATGCCAAAATGCATATAAAAAAGCAGGCAAGAACTTTTGTCAGCAGTTGACTTTAATGATTTTAGCAATGATCAAACAACTATGCCGAGGCAAAAACCAAATGAATTAAAAAATACTTTGTTTTTGAGATCATAAAATCATGTTAAAATTTTTAATGGTTAAATAAATATTTCTCTGTAAAAATATAAAAATTAATTTTTTTGCACTTTATCGGCATAACCAAACTTAAACTTATGGCGTTTTCTTTTCTACATTAAAAATGTTGCCCTGCGAAAAGGTGCCTTTTTAAAATGTTTTGCCCGCCCTGTGAAAGTGCAATTTTTTATATAACGAGAAAAGAACACAAATTAGAAAAAAGTGCATTGCCTTTTTTTTAACAGCTGATAAGCAAACATTCTCTGTATATTTTATGAAATGTGTATACAAAAATATTCAGTTGCCAGATTGCTAATTCATTTGCTTTGAAAACAACATTTTTTTTTAATATCTCACAAATAAGCTGCCGCATAGTGGTCTTTTGTTTGTTTTATACGATACAAAATATAAAAATAATTATTGAAATCTAATTTTCAGACTCTTCCAACTCAAAAGACTTTTTTTGAACATTTTCTGGTAACGCTGTGGAAGAATAAAAACCATGTCTTTTACAAGGCAATTTCTGCCCTGTTGATTTGCTCAGGGTAAAAGTGCAATGCCTTTTGCACTGCGAAAGGGCAACATTTTTTAGAAAAGAACACGCAACCCTCTCACAGGGCAACACATTTTTGAGAAAAAAACACAAAAATGCCCTCCCTGCGGGTAGTGTTGCCTTTTTTTGTAGAAAAGAAAACACCGTTAATAAAAAAAAACAATTCAATACGATAAAGATATACATACATATATCTTTTAAAAATACTTATTTTTTTAAAAAAAGGAACTTCATTATTAGCTTATAATCTATGTTTTTATAAAATAAATGTTTAAATTTCACGTATCACATCTCGGATTTACATGTTTTTTTCAGTTGCATTTAGTAAATAGCTTGCGCAAGATATTTGTTTAATATTAGAATTTTAACGAAGTAAACGTCTCTGCTCACAATAATATATGCACTTTTTTTATTATAAAGGCTAGCTTTGGCAGTATCAGAATATCCGATTATGATGTACTTTTGGACCCTTTGGTTCAAATTTATATTTCTTATCTAAAGCTATAGCGACTGACACAAAAGTTCTGAAATGTTTAACAGACGGTTTCTTGTTAAACCAAACTTCAAACGAAGTAGTGTTATCCAATGCTTTTGTAGGTGCTCTGTTCGTTAAGTAAACAGCAGTATGTACTGCCTCAGCCCACAAATACTCAGGTATCCAATGCTTTTGTAGGTGCTCTGTTCCTTAAGTAAACAGCAGTATGTACTGCCACATCCCACAAATACTCAGCAAATATTTCGCCAATCAACATGCATCGCGCTATCTCAACAACCGTGCGATTATACCTCTCCGCAAAACCGTTTTGTTGTGTTGTGTAGGGTACAGTTAAATTTCTAATAATTTCGTTTTCCTTTAAAAACCTATCAAACGTACTGTTAATGTACTCAGTACCGTTATCGGTGCGCAGAATCTTAATTTTGCGTTCCAACTGACACTCCACCAAGTTCTTAAATTCTTTCAATTTTTCAAAGACTTCGTCCTTTTTCTTTAAAAAGTACACATAGATATAAAGCAACCCATACACGATTCGACCGGTGGCAAAATTTCGGCAGGTTGTAATCAAGGTTGCAACGTATCTGGGCCTGTTGTATAAAGTTGTGTCTCGGTCGTATGAAAAATCAAAAGTTTTTGTTTTTTTGGCATGTTGTGCCAACGCGTTGTATAGTTTGTGGGTTAGTCATGCGAATTCGTACCTCATTCTCATTTTAAATTTAGAGGGAAAGAAACGTGTCGTCGGTTAATTTGATTTTTGGCGAAGAAAATAAAAGAAAGAAGTGTAAAAGAAAATAATAAAAAAATAATTCAAAATTGAAGACACAGCTCAAATGAAACTAGAGCACAGTTCTACGATGAATTATTTAATTATAGCCAATATTAGTAAATTATATGTTTTATTTTATTTTTTATTTTTGAAAAATCTTTTAGATTAAAAAAATTTGAATGTCAATAAATAATTTATTTAAAGAGCTTTCAATTGTTTTATTGCTTCACAAAATTTAAACCTAATTTGTTTTGCTTCATGGGATGCGTGTTTATTATTTTTTGATTCCAGCTGTAAATTTTTTGCAAAATGAAGTTGTACTGAGGTTTTATCGTATGAGGGCATAACACACAACTTGATTACTAAGCGAATTTTGCCAACGGTCGAATCGTGTATGGGTAGCAAAACGACTCTTATCATCGATGAATGTCAAAATATATTTCGCACCACCAACAGATGTACTACTTATGTGTCCGCATACGTCACTATGAATGACTTCCAACAAACCTTTCGCTCTAGTTTCAGAACTACTAAATGGTGTGACACAACATTTGCTTTGCATGCAAACTCTACAGCTGATATTATCAGGAATTTTCTTCATTTTCAAACCATTCACCAGCTCTTTGTTCAGGAGTTCTCTCAAACTGTTGAAGTTGATATGACCATACCGTTTATGCCATTTTATAACATCTCCATTAGTGTTCGTACATGCAAAAACAAGTCATTATATTTGGCCCATACAAAAATAAAACGCCGACGTTTGTAGCAACAAAGTATATCTTACCGCATGTAAAGTTGTACCGCAGGTTTGGTATGAATAACATCTAACATCTGCCAATGTGACATCAAACTCTCCAATTTTGACTTGTCCTCTGCCTTTTGTAAGGATTTTGTTGCCTCTAGTAATGCATGTTTTACACGATGATTTTTATGAAGTCTATTTTTCTCTATTCCTTTTTGAATTTGCTTCCGAAAAATTCTTGCTATCATACCATGTTTTTTTAGACAACTTTTTTTTCTTGTTCTCTTCTATTCTTACATTCGCATTTTTAATTCTTGTGTAATTCTGATAGCACAAAGTATACCAGAGATGTCAAAAGTGACAGTTCCGATTGTAAACAATTTTGAAGGACAGGCCGTTTTAGAAAGAGACAACAATAGTATGATTGTACAACGAATGTGATGATGTAAACAAACTAAAATAAAATTACATTTGCTTGAATTTGAAATTAAAATTATATTTTTTTTGTGAATTTGTGTAAATAATTGAAAAAACTAAAGATATTTTTAAAATAAAAGTAATATATTTGTTTTCTAAATAAAAATGTGTGTTATCAATAGAAGTGATTGCGGTATGGATGCTGTATTGCAAAACGTCAGCTCCTTTTGCAATTCTATTAGCAGACGTTTTCTAAGAAAACTTTCATGAGAATTTCATATAACTAAACGTTTTGGTTCCATTCTGGAGTTGGTAATTAATGGACTATAATTAGCAGTTAACACCTAAAACGGGGCAGCTATATTGATATTATTTCCAAGAGGAAGTATTTGTAGGTTATATATAAAGTTTATCAGTGTTAATAAAAGATTGATTTAAATATGTACATTTCTGTTCCGAAAACGATTTTCTGTGTTTAGATTCCCCAACTCGGGTGGATTGCACTGTGGTACGGACATTCTTGATGCTGACGAAATGCATTATGATCCGCCACCACATCATATAAAGATGCATGTATATACACGTGTGTATATGTCGCATTGGAAGAACCAGAATTGCCGTAATAAATTTAAGTGTTAAATAAAAAGTATTCCGTGTAAGTAGAAAAATAATAAAGTTTACTTCGATAAAAATAAAATATGTTTATATTTTAGAAAAATCAGTTGGCAGCTTCCGCTACTATTTCATGCTGTGCTTACTATGGGTGTAAACCACGAGTGATAAGTGTCGTAAGATGTTCCAAAAAGATAGTACAACGGAGAGCCAATTTTTAGATTGTCTATTCATATATACCTATAAACAAATGTACCTATATATACAAATGTAATAAATTGTGACTATATATTAGATTTGCAAAACTAACCAACTTTCTTATAAACGAAAGACATATTTTTAATATTTTTGTGCCAATGGCGCATTTATTATTGATATAATTTTCAAATAAAATGTATCTCCCTTTTTGGATTTTTGGTCCTGAGAAGAACCATTTTTTTAGAATAATCTACAGTTTTTATCGACATTTTCTGGTCGGAACAGCTTTAGCCATTGTGCACGTCTAAAAAGAGATATACTTAGTAAATTGTGGGTTTTATAACAACTGCGCTTTCCCCCTTAATTTAGGAAAAACTAATTTTAAAAACAGTTATTAAACATTTAATCTACTAAATTTTAAAATTATTTGTGGTGTGGGATGGAGGTTTTTTCATTTGGTTATGAAAATAAACAAACAAATTTGGTTTATACAGAAACGGCATGATTTGCATATTAATATGAAATTTTGAAAATTACCAATTTTTTTTTTATAATAAATTTTAAATTCAAGCCATTGTTGTAATTTGTTTAATTATTTGGTTTATCATTTTTGAAATTATTTAATTAGTTACTGGTAAATTTAGTGTAGGCGCCTGCCAAATTGCAGAAGCACTCAATATATTAAACAATTACTAAGCTTCCTAATTCCATTTTAAATTCCTTTTTTATAATTTACCTTTCTAGCTTACTTGGAAATAAGTGGACCTTATCTCCTGCTAAGCATTCTTTAACACACTTTCGCCCTGTACAATATAACGAAAAAATACAAAAAACCACCACCATCTAACAGTGGTATATTTAGTATTACATATTATATGTAATACTTACATGCTATTTAAAACTAAATTTACTCCTTAACTCTTCTTATATTAAACTTTGAATAAAATAAATATTCAATAAAACTTAAAATTTAAAAAAAAAATAAACATTTCAATAAATATACTTACTTAAAATCTACATATTATGCTTAAAATTACGAGTAGCAGGCATAAAGTAAAATACGTAACCGAAGGAAAAACAGAGCAAAACAAAATAAAAATTATCTTCAATTCTCTTTTGCGGTACTGCACATTTTAGAAGAGTATTCCGATTATTCATATAGCTGCGCCGCTCTTACCAGTCTGGTATGGTCTGTGATGATAGATTGATGTTATTTGACTGAGTTTTGTTTATGCTGTAGCTTTTGTTTATTTTTTGTCAAGTAAAATATTTCAATAAAAATTAAAATATTATAATAATAAAAATGGAGCGTATTTTTGAATTATTTAAATTAAATTATTTATTATTAAAAAAATAGTTAATTTTTAAAATTCTTAATTTTTAATACATTGCATTCAATTTTTCATAACAAATTTTTATTTTACTCCGTCGTGGCTGTTAAATTTATTACGTACGAATAAGAATAAAGTGTAACAAGAAAAAACGAAATAAGCATAAAGAGAAATGTATGAAAAAAACGTGAAAAACAGAAATCGTGTCTTTTTTTCTACCCCTCTTGCTTCTCATACCCGCTAACCTACAAACTAAAAAAGTCTTGCAATTTTCTACGTCAAAAAAGACATCGTGTGAAAGCACTATAAGTGTGATGTACACTTTACCTTATTCAAACAGTGTGAGTTGCTAGAATAAGGTAAGATGTTGTGTATAGAAGTTATTTGCTGTTAAAGCGTCACCTTCCATGTGGAATATGTCTTGATAGTCTTCAACAATTCTTATTTATTCATCAGTTGCTTTACTGTCGGTGTTCTTAATTTTCAACGTTTGTAATAGTTTGCTAAATCTGTCTTTATTGTTTTGTCTATTATTATTGTTTCTGTTGTTGTAAAGTGATTTGAATAGTTGTTATTGTTATTATTATTTCCGTTGTTGTTATGAAACAAATTTCCTCTGTAGTGATTTGAATAGTTGTTATTATTACTATTATTATTATTTCTATTTCTATTATTATTATGGTTATTTCGCCTATTAGAAAAGTATAATACTTGGTTCTCATTACTAGCAAAGTCTCTTTCTAGTTCTATAGCTAGTTGTACTGCTTCATTTAAGTCCTTTGGTTTGAAAGCAAAGATCGTAGGCTTAATGTCTGCATTAAGACCATTTTTAAATATATTCAATGCGTAGGCGTTATTAAGAGAAACAATAGTGTTCTTCTGTATAGTATCGCATTGTGGTATTTCATTTATTTGCAGTTCATTTAGTTCTGCGATTAATTCTAAAAGTTTTTCGTTATATACTTGTAGTTTCATACCTTTTTGTAAAAGTCTACTTAATGTCAATTGTATTTGTCCTATCGTCTTTTTTGATTTATATCTTGCCTGTAGAGAATCTTTAAGACCATCGAAGTCATTAATTTCGCAAGTGCTTATAGCAGTTCTAACACTTGATGTTAATTTTACATTAACTACAAAATCTATAAGTAGGGTTTTTGCTTCAGTCGTTAAAGTATTGTAAATTCTTTCGACAATTTTTAAAAATGATGTCAAATACTTAAAATTTCCAGAAAATTCCGGTATAGTTTTCAATGATAATTCTAAACTGAATGATGCCATTTTTCTTATATTTTGATTTTCGTGTTCTGAAATGCTACGACTTGAATTCAATTTTTCTGTTAGTATTGCCTTCGCAGTTTCATAAAGTTGGTTAAATTTGTCTACAAGTTCTTTCTTTATTTCCTTATCAGTACTGGCTTCTATAAATTGTTTTTTAATTAAATCTATTTCTTCTAATTTCAAAATTAAAGTGTTTTCTGTATATCCTCTATTACTTGATTTTCTGAGGTTTATTATGATTCTATTCAGACGATCAATGAATTGTATCATTTACAATTGAAAAAATTCATGCATTCAAGGTATAATTGATTTATTAAACAATACTATGGTTAACTTTTTTTACATAATTCTTATAGTAGTTATTAATCTTATATATAATAATGATAACGATGATGATTGCTGCTACTGGTATCCACCGTTTGGTGTAATTTTCTTCGGTCTGTTTTTGGTTGTTGTTGCCTACCTCGTAAACGGCTATCGCAATCAAAATCCCGTTGGTGATTTTGTTCCACCAACCCATTTAGTGTTGACGCTCTAGTTCTCTTAATTGGTTAAAAAATTGTTTCCTCTGTTATCCTGTGCTGAGGCCTATTAGTCGCCTCAGTTCAGTTTTCTCTTTGTAGTGGTGCTTCTTTTTGCCGCCTCTGGATTTTTTCTTCTCCTTTATTTTATTTGGACGTTGTTCCTCTGTCCTGCTCCTACTCCTATATTCTTCAATGGTAATGGCTTGTGGGCCGAACTTCTTTGCAGTGGTGGTATATGGTGGAGCCTGTGTTTCTACACCGTTTGTGGGATCGTATTCTTCTATTATGTTGACTATACCGTCAAAAATCGCGTGGAAGTCTTCGTCCATAAGCGATTATGGGAAAGAATAGGCAGCCAAGGATCAACATTTATATAAACAGGGCAGGAGATTCCAAAATTAAAATTTTCAAAAGGATCAGTATATTCCCGATTAGTTAGGCAGGATCGCCATATAATGTAGGTAGGAAAGATAGGCAGGATTGCCGTATAATGTAAGTAGCAATTTGTGATTACTTAAATTTGAAGTGGCAGGATTGTCGAGTGGAACAAAAAAGGAAAATTTTTATAGCTATCACACTTTGTATATAGACGCGACAAAGTGCAATAGGTGTCTTGGATTTTAAAGCTAGACACAACAGCTCGGCTGGCAGGCACGCGAAATGCCTTAGGTTTTGAGAATCAATTTTAAACTCAAACCTTCTACTTGTGTTTAATTTGCTTCTCAAAACCTAGGGCATTTCGCGTGCCTGCCAGCCGAGCTGTTGTGTCTATATTTAAAATCCAAGACACCTATTGCACTTTGTCGCGTCTATATACAAAGTGTGATAGCTATAAAAATTTTCCTTTTTGTTCCACTCGGCAATCCTGCCACTTCATATTTAAGTAACATTATGTCTTTATCAAATATCAAAATAGATATGAAATAAATGAAATGAAATAAAATAATAGGATCATAAAATTCATGTTAGTATTTTTAGTGGTTAAACAACTATTTTTTTATAAAAACATAAAAAAAAATTTTTGCACTTTGTCGGCATAAACAACACCTAAATTAATAGAAACAAGTAAAAGTGCTATATTCGACTGTGCCGAATCTTCTATACCCTTCTCCATGGATATGTTCTCTCAAAAAATAAGCAACATAAAGAAGAACTTAAAAACGTACCCATATCGTCATAGTATTACTTCGTGAGGAGGTGTTCACCGATTACTACTTTCTAAGATTACCTTTCTTTCTCTTTCTGCTGCTCTCTGCAGCGCTAGGAATTCTTTGCGACGCCACCCACCAAATTCAAGATCTCCATTGATAACAGCTCCACGGAGGCTCTCATGGCTCCATATCGCAGGCAATCGAAACACAATAGCTATATATAGTTGGAGAAATTTTTGCAACACTGTGTGCATGCATGTACAAAAATGCTTAAGAAAACTATGATGGCAAAAAAACACTTCATATGCCAGAATACTATACAATCGTATTGCAAACACATAAAAGTATACACAAACAAAACCACCACCAAATGAATTTGCGTTTGCTACAACAAAAACAAAAAACAAAAAAAAAAACAAAAATTTTCTATTCATATACATAAGCATCCCGCCACGGATCCCCAGTGGCTCCGTTGCTTTACAAATATACTCAAAAAAAAAAAAAAAATATAGCACATATGTCGTTCAAAAAGGGTAAAATTAAGAAAAAATAGTCGTGTATCTACCCAACTTTATAGTGAAATTTTAACAGCAAGTTTGGCTGCAAACGTAGACGTGCTTGTCAATACACATGCTCTTGGTTTGTTACTCAGCGTGGATTTTTTGCACTTTCTTCATGTAAATATATGAAATTATTTTTTCGCTATATTTTTTTTATTTATCGGCCGATTTTGCTTTTTTTTATAAGTGGTACTTTTGAAAGAAATTAGAACAGATAGGTAAAACAATTTTTGATTTTAGACAAAATTTAAGGTCAATTTTGAGCGCAACAAAATTACCGGAAGGAAATGAGGACAGACAGACAGACAGACAGACGGACAGACGAAATACTCCCCTTCTTATAACGATCCAGAATATATATACTTTATATGGTCGGAAATCAATATTTATTGAAATTGCATCCCCTATATCAAACTTATTTATACCCTTCCATCCTTTTTGGAGAAGGGTATAAAAAGGGCAGTTCAATACGATAAAAATATACATACATATTTTAAATATGTATGTATACTTTTTTTTATTTTGTATAAAAAAAATAAATAAATATAAAATATTTCATTTTCCAATTTCCATTTTTTTTTCAATTCTAATTTCTGTTTCTGAGCCTTAAATTTTTTTTTAAATTGAATTTTTATTTTTTCACGTACATGTTTTTATTTGTGTGAGTTTAGTAATTAGTTTGCGCGAGATATTTGCGTTAATGTTACAGTTTTTACAAGCGCTTTCGTAAACAAGGGTACGGTGATGCGAGACTTGCGTAAATGAGATGCGTAAGACACATGTGTAAACGCAAATTAGAATACCAACCCTTTAATTTTGCGAAAAATTTTAGGCATCGCAAACGAGAGTAACCCCAATGGTATTTTCACATCTACTCCATACACGGTTTGATCAAATTTTTGCACCATTTTTCCTGTTTTACGCATATGTGGATAATGAAATTGTGCGAAAAAATAATGAAGTTCACGATATGCATTTTGATTTTAATTTATATATATATAGTTTATCACCAATAGACTTCGATATTAGTCTGATGTACTATATTTAGTACATATTTAATTTGAATAAAGGATAATTTAAAAATACTTTAATGGCATAAGACTTTTGTTATTGTTTACAAAATACTAATTTTTATTGCCTCTATTTCGATACCGGAATTTCATCTAACAACCTACATGCAATAACGGATTTAAAAAAAAGAGAATGTCAAAATTTAAAATTAATTAACTGAACGGGTCCTAAAATATGCCTCTTGGTGTGTGAACCCAGTGTACTGCTTTTTTACTTTATTATAAAAATTTATATGTTGCCGCCGTTACCTGGAAGTGATTTCGACTTGGTTTGTGGTTTCAAATATCACCCTGTGACATCATTCGATAACTAAAACTTTTTCTCTGCGGCGTTGGATTTATAACTATTAGTAAACGTAAAAATATAGTTATTGAAGTTAATACTCTTGATGTGGTGGTAATGAGTAAACAATTTCAAAGTGATCTTTACACCAGTGACCAACAACATGTCGGCTGGGGTCAAACTAAATTTAAGCCGACAAATTATGTTTCTAGCGACAGAAAAAAATTTCCAAAATCCAAAGATATCCATACTTTTAGAAAGGCAGGTAATAAAACAAACCACATTTACAACAAATGTTTTAAGGAAAAAAAAGATTGCAAATTTAACGGATTGTCTAAAGAGACTAAACCGGACTACTACCAACAGAGTAAATCTGCAAATGAAATATTTTACAAAAAACAGAAAGGACAAGAATTTCCTTACGGAAATATTTCGAAGAATGAAGCCGAAACCATGAAGCAAAGACAAATTAATTACCGAAAATCTATTATTGAACAAAAGCCAGAAGAGGCCACAGTTTGGGAAGATTTTTGTGAACAGGATGAACGAAAAAACAAAACTTTGTATAACGCATTTGCAAGAAGAGAAACGTGTAAATTTGACATTGAAAACAAAAATGGAAGTATTTTAAATAAAAAATTACACAAGCATCAAAAAATAATCTTCAAAAAAAATGCTTCAACATCTAATTTTCAACCTGGTGGGAAAAAGCTAATATCAGAAAAAGTTTTAAAGAATTTTGATAGTAAGAAGTTGAACTATAAACAAAACGATAAGTTGCGAAGTGCTATTACGAAAACGGCTATAATGGCTTTAGGTCAATCTCTTGAAGGTGCTGTTAAAGATATTAAGAGAAAATTACAGAAAAAAAAAGATTTTTCAAATAAATAATATGTGAATGCATATTTGTTTATACAATGATTCTGCTCTTGTTTTTATTTATTGGATTATGTTATATCTTATTTAGGGAAAAGAAAACTCAGATTAAAAAAAATGTTATATTTATTTTTAACCAGCTGACCCGGCAAACCCTGACCCGTTGTTTTGCCTTCCAATTTTATTTTCATTGAAAGTCTGGTTCCGCTGCAGTCATTGTGATTTGATATTTCGAAGAAGAATGATAGTTGCGCTTAACCGATATACCAAATACTCATCGAATATCGTTAAGCGAAACAGATATAATGGATTTTTATTTTTTATTATTATTGGAAGTGCCTTTTTCGAAATATTCAACTTAAGACTTAAAGGCTGCAAAAATAGCTTCCGTTTGGTGAAGTAGCATTTATTCTTTTGGTAGCCTATCAGAAGCGTCATTAATTAGTGGAATGAATTGAAATATATGTGATTTTAAATGTAAGTATGTAAATGATATAGTAAGCGTTATAACACGCGTTGGCATTCCACCTCATATTACACTTGAAGGAAAAGTAGAGCATTATTAATATTCAAATTTAATTGCGTTGATAATAAAAAAAATTATTTCAGAATGTTTTTGTGCATTAACACTTTTTAAAAGCATCAAATATGTAGCATATTGAAGGCAGATTAATTATAATTTAAATGAATAAGATTTGGTAATATGAAAAATGTATGGCTACATTAAAAAAAGTATATAAATCTTTTATAACAAAAAAGTGTTTTGTATAGCAAACATTAGTGGTATAAGTATCTAAATTAAAAAAAGAGCGGGTGGTGTATAGTTATATGGAACGTTAACAGTATAAAAGGGAATATACCACCAAAATTGTATACAGAACAAAAAGTTTAAAACTTTCAAACAAAATTCGGTGTGAAAAAAAGCGGGGCGTAAGGAATATCTATTTCTACCTCACCTGTAGTATATATACTTTAAAAAAAAGTACCCTAATAATCATGCCAGTGTACCAGTTAAATGCTGTGAAAATTTATGTCAGATCGCTCCAGATGTTTGGTCTCCTATAAGGTACAAACAAACATTCCCTTCTTTATTTATTTTTAATTACTGAGTCACTATCATACAGTCGTCGTCTAAAAAAGCGGCAGTGTATTCTAAAACCAAATCTGGCCGATTTCTTGACAAGTATTTAAATAATTGGCTTACATAATATTTATATAGTACATTTTGTAGACTAGTGTCCACCCCTAAAACTCATTCACACGAAATAAAAAGCGTTTATTGCCATTTTTAGAAATATTAGAAAATAAACTAATTTATTAAAAAACTTTTGGTAACTATTCAAAATTAAAAAAGAAAAAAAATTAAACTATAAATAAAATTATGCAAACATTAAATTTTTCCTTCTTTAGCTGCTTAAGTAAAGAAACTCCGATCGGTCGAAAACTAAATTTTCGTAAACTTTTGTTTGCCATACAAATCCCATATTTTTATGTGTCACGATTTTATTTTTACAGTACACGTCAAATTTGTGAAATCATAAGGATGGGTAGGATAGTGAAACGAGGCCTTACACTAGTGGTTTCACTTTTCTAAATAAAAAAACGATTTATACCTTATTTATGGCTGAAAAATGATCGTCACTGCCAATAAAATTTGAGACAAAAATGTAGATCTATATTTTTATACGCCTCTAATAAAGAATGTAAGCGTAATAGGTTTGATAGATGTGAAATTTCTCTACACTATTAATTTGCAACACCATAAAGTATACATATTATGGATCCTTGTAAGAACGGGAGTTGATTAAGCTTTGTGTATTCTCTGTATTTTTATCGCAAGAAAAATCGAGCTTAAAATTTGTGCAAAAATCAATTTCTTTTCGAATTTTTCGATTAAATAAAAGTCATAGCCAAAAAATTATTTCATACATTTAGTAAAAAATTCAAAAATATGTCGTTGAAACCAAAACGGGATCAAATCAAATGCAATTGTATAACATGTGCGATGCGAAAGTAAATTGGTATTCTATAAGGCTTTCGCAATCGTTCGCATTTTATTTTAACGCCGATCTATAGTAAACGTCCTATATATATACATATATACATTTTTTCTGTATTTATACTTTATTATTAATGCACATACATATAAGTAATATGTAAACTGAACTCGCAGAAACGTGAACACGAAGATTTTATATATATATAATAATAATTTACGCGATTGTAAAAAGTTTACCTTTTATATCGTTTACTTTTTAGTAGAGTAGTTATTTTTATATATATTTATTATTAATGTCCATACATATAAGTTCATATATATATTGAACTCGCTGGAGCGTGAACACCCAGTAAAATTAACTACCAAAAACACCAATATTTTTTTACATAACTACTCTAAAACTTGAACGATCTGAAATGTTAAACGATTTAAAAGTTGAACTTTTTTCGATCGCGTATATTATTAGTAGAAGAAAAATCTAAAACCGTGTAGTGGATTTTGGAATGATATTGTTTTCCAACGTGAACAAAAGATCACCAAGTTTTTGTTTATGTCGTGCAATGAATATCTAATATTTTTACACTTCCTAAAAATTAGTTCACGTTTCTGCGTCTGTGTGTTTTTTTTTTTCAAAATCTACATAACTGTTTGCAGCCTCCTCATGTTTTTTAGTTTACACTGCTTCGATTAATTTTTTATTCTTCCTAAGCTTTTGCATCCAAAATACGACGTTTTTTTTTTAACAGCCATTCCTCCTTTTCTTTTGATTGTCTATTGCGTATTAATTTACGAAAGAGATTACGATGTCGGGGCTTAACCATTCGAGCCCGCAAACGATTTTCGTCAATCTCATTCTTTCGCAAGAGAGGTTTGTTTTCTCTATGTACTTTTCCAGATTGTACAGACATTTTTATTTTCTAAAAATTGCAATAATTTTAGTACTTATTGGATATTTATAAAAATTTTTTTGTTCATTACCTCCTGCATACTATATTTTTCTTTTTCTCCCATATCATTTTCCTTCATTTCATCATCGTCTATTTCATCTTCATTTACATTTTCATCATGTGGCTCAGATTCAGTTTTTTCATCTGTATAAGCTTGTTGTAACTGCACATCTAAGAAATTTTGATGATCTGCAGTATTGAATATTTCTTGTTCATTCCCTGCTTCTGCATCACTTTGTTCACGTGTCTCTATTTCGGAATTGTGAAATAAAAATTTTTCCTCGGGGGGTATGTAGGAATTACGCTGAGCTTCAACAAATGGTGACAAATGAGGCGGTAATAGTGCACCCACAAAATATTTGTTGGTTGGTAACAATTGACGTCTATTAACACAATCAAATGTCCACTGCGGTTGAATATAAGCTCTAGATATATATTGGTTACTAAGGCATGGACGATCTACAATTTGGTGGGTTATACTTTCATCGTTCTCATCAAAAGTAGCTCCCGGAAATATACTAGAATCCCATGACACTTTTCCACCAAAAGAACGAATTAATATAACTAATGGTTCACGTGGAACTTCGCGGCTAATAAAAAATTTAAGCCCCTTAAATAAATTTTTTAAACGGGATATTTCCTGTGCATGTTCTTTCATTTCCAGTACTCGTTTTGAATCGCCATCTTGTTCTAACAACTCTAAATCCATATCATTTTCTTTCTCTTCACTTACTTTATCGGTACGCATAAGCTGATAATTCAATGCGGCTATACGATCGGAAATGAAAAATGTTTCATCTTGCAGAACATCTTCCTTATTACTTAAGATACCAGTCGGAAATTGTGGAGGATAACTAAGATTTATGCTGTGATATAAACGAAAGTTTACAAAACCCAACATCACAGTATAAAATTCAACGAAAATGGACATAACTTTGAAGTCAACTTCTTCTTTAGAATGTGGTTTAAATGGATAGTAATGGGGAACTATCCAGGTAACCTTTTGACCCTTGATATCTGCTTGGAAGTAATAGCCTTTAATAGAAATAAAAGCTTTTCTTAATGATTTCGAAGCAATGATATAGTGTAAAAACTCAATTGTCAAACGACGACACAAAGAAGACTGTTCACGTGGTATCAACCTTAGAGAAGGAAAGGTACTAAATAAGAACAACAACGTGAGGCAATCATCCAAGTCTTTGATGGCATCCATAAAGGTGGGATAGCGTTCTTTCACAATATGATCAATTTTCAACTCCGGAAATTGTGTTAAACGTCTTTTTAAATTACGGAAATCTTTGACAGCACGATCCCGACCAGTCTTTTTAGCAAAAATCTATTGGGCAAAAAATAAAAAAAAAAAAATTTAAAAAAATTGGCCAAGAAAATAAATTACAGTAAAATTGTCAAAAATAATTTAAACTCAACAGAAAAAGTATATTGTGGAAGACAGTGTCAAAATTTACAAAAAATCTGCCATAAATTGTAAAAGTTCATACTACATGGGCTTCTAGCAGTCAAAGACAGTAAAAGACTATCTACAAAATAATAAATTCGAATTAAATTCTTAAAATTGAATAGGTTTTTAACAATTGTTCTTTCTTTATGACATCGAAAATTTAATATACCTTCTAATTCATTTTAAAATTTTACTTAAGTTTAAGAATCAGCAAATTATGCCCACGATAGTGCTTCTATATGTTTTAGAAACGTTTTGAATTCAGTACCCAAATTAATATAAAAAAACATTACATCCAGTCAAAAATATTTTGATGAATGGAAATATTTTCCCAATTATTCCCTTATTTTAGTGTTGTATTTGGCCAAATTATTGCAATTTTTAACCACCAGTCCACCGGTGTCGCAAGACATTGTAAGGGTTGAAATGTTAATTTGGTTGTTTTAACTTAGTTCTATGCGATGATTAGCGCGACAACTCGTTTTTATACAAAATTTGGTACCAAATGGAAGCAGTTATTAGCAGTGCGAACGAAATGTCAAAATCAGTCACAAGTTATTTTGTTTACGACTAAAATTAAACAGCACAAATATTCTGCGGTAAAAATTTAGAGACAGGAAAATTACAATTAAAAAAAAAACAAAAACATTTCTTGATTTCTTATTTTGCACAACAAAAGTGATTAATTCTGTTACAAATTTAAATTTATTTATTTACAAGTTTATATTTTTTATACTCCATTTCGTCGTTTCAAAAGTATAGGACTGGAATTCGAACTCTGTAAAACTAATTATTTTCTTTTCAGTTGAAAGTCTGACATTGATGAAAATGGATCTCTTAACTATCACAACGAAAAAAAATTATCAAAACATGCTACAAAAATAGTGATTTTGCCACAGCCACATATTGTGCTTTAAGAGGAGGAGGCTTGCATAATCATCCAACTACGCAAGGAATTGGCAAAATTGTGAAGAGGCTGGAGCGGTTACAAATATGATGTAGTGTCTCAGACATACTGGCATCGTTCAAACTTTATAATAAAAAAGAGATATCACGAAAAAAATATTTTATATGTGTTTTATTTATGTTTACTTATGAAACCGCAAAATGGATAACCCGTTATAACTTATTCAGAGAATAGACATATTTACATATTTTACAAATTTGAATTTATAATATATGTATATTATCTCAAATACATGGCTAAGAATATTTTGCAGGTGTGTTTTATTTATATTCAAACAATTTAAGGGATCGTATCACTATCCTATCCAGTCGTACGATTTTCATAAAATTGCAACTTTCTTGCTAGTATAGTTGCTTGTATTTTAAGCAGCTGAAGAAAACAAAGCAAGAAAAAACTTTGAAAAATGTAATGTTTGTAAAATTCTGTTTATAGTTTAATTTATTAAGAATTTATTTTTCTTTTTAATTTCAATCACTTTGAACGTAATTACCAAAAATGGGAATATATTATTTGTTTTAGTATTTGAAAAATCAATTTTCCAATATTCTTTTTTAATATTTTTAAAAATAGCAATCACTTTTCTTTCTACACCACTAAATATAATGAATTATATTTGTTTAAATTTTACAATCTGAAAACACATTTTTGTATTAAATTTAATATATCACTTAAGAATGAATCATACGGCTGCGTAAGATAGCCAAACGAGGCCTTTAGAAGTATTTTTTAACACTATGGTATGACATACATTTGAAACAACTACGTAAGTGTATTCAATCGAAAACGAGTAGCATCGGTGAATCAAATTCTCTTGTCGAACTAGTGACTGCTTTTCGTTCGACTCATTTGGTTGCGACATCGTTGAATTGGCTGTAAAACCTCATCATTACGACAATTCATTGAAAGCAAGTTTAACGCCCCAAATTTTTGACGTATTTTACTGTAGTTGTCAAAATTTATTTATGCAGAGCTTATGGACAATTTATTACAAGCTCTAAGGTTATGACCAATTAAAAGTGATCTTAAACAATGGTAAGTTTAGCTATATGTTTAAGTCATTATCAGGCTTTGCACTTTCTGTGTTGGAACCATAACATGGAACTGAATGCAGCTATTCAAAAGTTTTGAAAATTCTAAAGGAAAGATATGGCAAAACTCTTATATTACAAAACATATCAGTAATTTACTTAGTATTGCTAATATGGTAAAGGGAAATAGTTAAACTTTGAGAAATACTGTCTAGCAATTTGTTATTCATTATGTTGGGTTTTCTTAGAGTGGAATTGTTAAATGATGTGATTAATCATATCTATTTAGATGCAGCAGTGCTGGAAGGAGCAAATAAACAAACTAAACAATTTTTTTTATTTCTTTTTTTTGTCTGAGTCAAATATGAAAAATTTAAACAAAAGACTGAACTTTGGTTAATAATTAATGTAGTGTTAATTCATCGGTTCTTACTCTTACAAGATGTTTTTAATGTAAGTAAGAGTAACCTCCAAGATTTTCTCTTCCCCCTTTTTAGAACATGTTACCATTATATTGAAAGACAATTTCTTCTCCACTGCTCTTGTTTTTTTCCTTTTTTATTTACTTTGAAATAAACACAAATTAAAATTTTGACATATCCTTATGATTAGCATATATTTTTTTATCATTCGCGAAATAGTTATAAATAATTTGTATATACATACACATATGTACATGTTTGCAATTTTTAAGCCCAAAAAAAAATTAAATTAAAATATCTATGTACTTAAGCGCAAGTAAAAATCCATACAGTTAAATTAAATCTGCATAAACACGGTCTCTCAGTTAGCCCTAAATCACCTAATTCATAAATATACAATCGTAAGTGCGCCGAACTGGGATTACACTTTCTCTGCCAGTGCAGTTCCCGAAAACAGCTTAACTAAAGGTTTTCAGCAGAACTATTAATGGACTTAAATCACCTATAACATTGAAACTAACCCTACAGCAAATTTTTTTATTTCCATTTTCTACCTAGTTTTAAATTCTCTATCGGATTTTAATTTCTTATTATTAAAATTTTGTTTATATAAACACAGCCCATAAAGTCTGCGTTCACCTATATTTTTAGTAATATGAAAATAACTAACAAAAATGTGGGTTATATAAATGACTTTTTTTTATGAATTTCCAACTTCTAAGCCATAGCTAAAAAAACCGAAAACCCAGCCTTTATTCTTCTCTTTAGATTTCCAGTAACGGCATTTAAGTTCAAAAATACGTAAATATTGCAACCAGAAAGTCTGCGTTCACTACGTTTAAAGCCTATATCTTTATTTTTAAACATTTTTTTCTCTAATTTGCGTTTTTTGCATTTGATTTTACTACACCGATTGTTTAAAAAGCATATTAGTCCATTTTGCGTTCAAGTAAATATAAATTTTATAAACATGGAAGAAAAAAGAGAAATTAGTGTTTCGGAAAGAAAAATAATTATAAAAATGTGAGAAGGAAAAACGATTGGGAGAACATTTTCTTCCGTCCAAAGTGTAGTAAATAACTATCAAAATACAAGTATAATTACATCCAAACTGCAATCGGTACGCCCATAAATACTTTAAAAAAAAGAGAACAACGCAAAATTGAAACTTTGTGAATCGTTCTGCTGGCAGAGTAGGAGAGTATTACCACCGAGAAACCAAAAAAATTAGTCAAATTTATGCCAAACAGGCTGAGTAAAGTATTACAGCAGCGTGGGTATCCAACAAAAATTTAAATGTTTTTTTTAGTTCTACGGGAAATAGTGGCATTGAACGCAGACTTTTCGGTTGTAATTGGTTTGTATTTATTTTTAATTCACGTTTATGAAAAATTTGAGAAAGAAATGTAACTTGTTTTATGGTATTGAAAATATAGTTTATAATAATAAATTTAATTTCATTTATTAAAATGAACGCAGACTTTATGGTCTGTAATTCGCTAATGAACTTAATTTATATTAATCTTATGTATGAGGACTAAGGTACATAACGTACTTACCTTATAATCGCGCAAAGTCCAAACCACAGGTTCATGTAATAAGAATCTAATATCTTTCGCATGATACAAAACTTTAATATCTGATGACCCTTTTTGTGCACGACGGCGGTGTTTTGGTTCTCTGGGATATACACCTTTTACAATACACAACCGACGAAAATCATTTAAAGACAGCTGAAGTTTGCGAAGAGCTGCCCTACGTGTAATATATTGTGTGGCTTCACCAGACTCGTACTATAACATAAAAATAAATTTATTTCTATTTAAATCCATCTATTAATTTAAGATACCTTTTTAGGCCTACGCATTTCAACAATTTTTATTTAAGAGGGACATGTGCTAACAAACGTTGGTACAGCGCAATAAAAGTGGCGGCGGTAAATTGTATTTGATAATAATATGGTCTTTTATAGTTAGTAGCACGTGCAAGGCGAATTCGGAAAAAAATTATTGTAAAACAACAATGCCAGTTAAACTCCTAGCCACTTTTAAATTTGGTATTCCAAAAAATTCCCTTAGCTTGTTAAATAAAATTTTAATTTCCAAATATTTTTTTATATATGCGATGTATAATAAAGAGAAATTATGGCGAGACAAAAGTCTGACAAATTATATTCGATAGCACTAACGATTTAGTGATTTAATATCTTGTTGTTATGCTACCCATACACGATACGACCGTTGGCAAAACTCGCTTAGTAATCAAGTCGTGTGTTGTGCCCACATACGATAAGACCTCTTCTTACGACTTCATTTTGCAAAAAATTTACAGCTGGAAACAACAAATAATAAACACGCATGCCATGAAGCAAAACAAATTAGGCTTAAATTTTGTGAAGCAATAAAACAATTGAAAGGTCTTTAAATAAATTAAATATTTATTGACATTCAAATTTTTTTTAATCTAAAAGATTTTTCAAAAATAAAAAATATAATATAAAAAATAAAATAAAACTTATATAATTTACTAATTTTGATTTTTTGGCACGTCGTGCCAACGCGTCGTATAGTTTGTGGGTCAGTCGTGCGAATTCGTACCTCATTCTCATTTTAAATTTTGAGGGAGAGAGGCGTGTCGTCGGTTAATTTGGTTTTTGAGCGAAGAAAATAAAAGAAGTGTAAAAGAAAATAATAAAAAAAGTAATTCAAAATCGAAGACACAGCTCAAATGAAACTAGAGCACAGTTCTACGATGAATTATTTAATGATAGCCAATATTAGTAAATTATATAAGTTTTATTTTATTTTTTTTTTTGTATTTTTTATTTCTTTTTTATTTTTGAAAAATTTTTTAGGTTAAAAAAATTTGAATGTCAATAAATACTTAATTTACTTAAGGAGCTTTCAATTATTTGATTGCTTCACAAAATTTAAGCTTTATTTGTTTTGCTTCATGGCATGCGTGTTTATTATTTGTTGTTCCAGCTGTAAATTTGTTACAAAATGAAGTCGTAAGAAGAGGTCTTATCATATGTGGGCACAACACACGATTTGATTACTAAACGAGTTTTGCCAACGGTCGTATCGTGTATGGGTAGCATTATAGTGTTTTCACACCTAAAGTTAAAACCTGGTTTTAATTATAGACCTACAAGCAGCTGATTTTGTGTTCACATACAATTTTTATAAAACCAGGTTTTATAATACAGTTTGTCAAATAAATTTGTTAGTGATAAAATAAATTTTTTGTAGAAATAGGTGTGTTTGTTGTAATTATTCTTCCCACATTTATTTGACAAACTGTACGACAGCTGTTATTGTTTATTTAAAAAATAAGAAATTTTAAAAATGTGTTCTAAAATTGAAATTATTTTATATTCAGAAAGCAACATTTTTTTGAGAAAAAAACAAAAAATTGCCCTTTCTGCGGTTAGTGTTGCCTCTTTTTGTAGAAAAGAAAATGCCATAAGACTCGATGTATATACATAAAAAAATTTACTGCGTTCAGCTATCGCCAGTTTTCAATTCTCCATTTTATACATTTATGTGTAAAATTGATCAAAATTACAATATGCCTGATTTTCAAGCGAATTTTTTATACATTTAATTGTAAAATTGATCAAAATAAGACCCAATTTACATTGGCAAATTTTAGTTTGGCAAATTCTTAAAGTGAGGGTGAGAGAGGAAAAGAGTATTGCGGGGGTACAGACATCGGTGTTCTCGCAAAGTTGCTTTGTTCTTTGTTTTATAGAGTTGCACTTTCATGATGAAATTGTATATTTGACATTGTTTTTCATTTTACATTTCGTTTTTTGTAGTTAACTTCAGTGTGGTGAAGCGCTTGCAACGTACACCATAGTTTTTTATATATATTTTTTTAAAACAAATGTTTTAGAAAATAATCTAGTAATTAATGTGATATACTTTTACATATACATATATGAAGCAACTGAATTTATACTTTTACAAGACTGAAATATATTTTTAATTTTTAAAACAAAAAAAATTTAATTGGTTGTTGTTTTAACAATTTTATTTGTAAAAAATATTTTAAAAAAAAAAAATTTTGCTGTGTACTTTTTTCCTAATTTTTCTGGTGGGTGAGTTTGTTTCGTCAAAGTAGGAAAGCGCATATTTTTCTCCATTTCGATTATTTCCTTTTGTTTTTTTCTAATTCAGTAAAACAGTTGCTTAGTTTAAAAAAAAAAAAAAAACTATTAAAAACTATTTTCAATTTGTAAGCTTTACCAAAATAAAAAGACTACACAGAGCAACATGTGCCTAGTAGCACCTAATAAAATAGAACAAAATTTACAAGATATCTCTAAGGTTTTTTTTCAAGAAGAACATCTTATTAATTTCATAGGGAAAACCTTTTTGAAGAAATCAATAAATAAATATAAATAAATTAAATATTATATGAATATTGAAATAAAAAATATGTATTTCACAATGTATTATTTCCTATGTATTTCACATTTACACAGCATGCGTGTGTGCTTTGTGCATGCGTGTTTGCTTAAAAACCAACCACCGAATGAAATGTCAAAAATTAAGAAAGAACATACGAAAAGAAACAAAAAATTTGGCAAACTAAAATTTGGCTGTGTAAATGGCAAACAAATTTTAAAACAGAATAGAGAAGAATTTGACAAACTAAAATTTGCCATTGTAAATTGGGTCTTACAATATGCCTGATTTTCAAGCGAATTAGAAATTTTTAGAGTTGCCGGATATGCATATTAGAAAGTTCGGTTCGGTTCAACACAACTCTGCCTATTCTACTACAATTCATATTGACACATATTTTGTTTCCTTTTTCTTCCTTTCTCTTAAGGTTATTGGTTGCGATGGGTGAGTTTTTTGCTTAGCAAATAGGAATTTGAAAAGAAAATCTTGTATCATTCGCTGCTATTTATAACTTTAATTTGGAATGTATCTTCTTTTATATATATATATATCTGAAATAATTACATTTTCGTCCACGTGCAAGATTTTTTTTTTGTTTTTTTTTTTTTCGTGTTTGAGTATGTTACCAAGTTTAGCATGTTATGTTTTCAGGTATTAGCCGCGATAGCGCTCACAAACGACGTGCCACTGGTGGCAAACGCAAAGCTTTACGCAAAAAGCGAAAATTTGAGTTGGGTCGCCCAGCTGCTAACACTAAGGTAAGTACATACATGTATGTAAATATTGCTTAGTAATTCTTGTTAAGCAAAATTTTGTATAGAGGGGAAAATCTACTGATGATAAAGCGTGTCAACTGAATCTAAAAAGTTTTAATAACTTTACCATTTGATGAATATCGTTATGTTCGGACTTCTGATTTAATATTTAACATTGTTTTGAAATTATATTAGTGGATATTATATATATTGAATGATTTTTTTTTCAGTTGGGAGCTCCTCGTGTTCACAGTGTTCGCACCCGTGGTGGCAACACAAAATTGCGCGCCCTTCGTCTTGAAACTGGAAACTTTTCTTGGGCTTCTGAGGGCATTGCACGCAAAACTCGTATTGCTGATGTGGTTTATAATGCCTCCAACAATGAACTAGTGCGTACTAGTACTTTGGTAAAGAACAGCATTGTAGTGATAGATGCTACCCCTTTCCGACAGTGGTATGAATCGCACTATGTGTTGCCTTTGGGTCGTAAACGTAACCCCAAACAACAGCAAAAGGATGATGAGAATGACATACTTACAAAAAAGCGCAGCGAAAAGACGATGAAGAAATACTTGGAACGTCAAAAGCACGCCAAAGTTGAGCAAGGATTGGAAGACCAGTTTGTTTCCAGTCGCATTTTGGGTATGTTTTCCATTTGAAGTTATGTAAACAAGGAAATTGAAATGTGATGTCACAAATAAGAGCGATCCCGTCAAATATCATTGTTACAGACTTGTTTTAAGTTCTGTAACAAACCGATGGGATGTGATATTGCTTGTCATAGTTACTCTGAATGGCTTTCTGTATTCTTGTGTATAAACATTGTAAAAGATAGCATATTAACATATATATTTTTCAGCATGCATATCTTCCCGCCCCGGTCAATGCGGTCGTGCTGATGGGTACATATTAGAAGGCAAAGAATTAGAGTTTTATCTCAAAAAAATTAATTCCAAGAAATAAATTCAGAATATATTACTACTATATTATATTACAGTATATTACTACTAAATATATATTATATATATTCGTAAAGAAAACATTTTTGTTTATTAATTTTTGCGGTTGTTAAAATGCAGTGGAAAGAGAGCAGAAATATTTAGTAAAAGTATGGCTTTATGTAATAAAATTGTATTTAGCAACAAAATAGTTTTTATCAGCTTCACTTATTTTGGCATGATAATAAAAATCGCAGCAATAGTTATGTGGGGTTAATTATTAAAATTTTGGTTCTGGAACTATGTATATCCTCCCTAGTAATTTATAAAAGCTAAGGTTTATGCTTCCGTACATTTTTGCAATGGGTAAAAGATGCGAGTTCACGATTTACTCGAGTGTGATACCTTCATATTTAATATCTAATAGGAATGACACTATCTAGCAGAACTTGTAAGAATATGTTTAGTTGATTTGTTATATGGAAATAATCATGAGTGAAGGTAAGAGAAAATATTGTAACAGCATGGAGTTTTGAAAAAAATGTATTTTAAATTGAAATCAAAAATGAATAAAAAATAAACGTTCAACAATTATTTATTTATTTTGCTTTCAGGTCAGAAAGTGTAATACAAAACAAATAAAATACTTTTCGAAGTAACAGGAAAAATCATAATAATTACTGATAGTTATTTTATTACTTTTATGTATTATCATATTTCTTTTTAATTTTGGCGATGCCCTCCAGGATACCATCATTTTGGGTGAGAATTTTCGAATATTGCAATATAATTTTCTCTAAAAGTATTTTCTTAGAAGGCAATATAACCAATTAGAAATTTCTGCTTTGTAGAAAACAAGTTCTCGAGACAGTTTGCGTTTGTCTGTTCCTCTTTCTAATTGGTTCTGATATCTTTGCAAGATTTGATTTAGCCTTGCATGGCCCATGCAACAAATAAAAATGTTGTTTTCAGTGCATAAGTGCAGCTATACATTTTGTGCTCAGGACACTTAAAAAAAAAAACGCTATATTATTCAATTAGATAAGTTGTCTTTGCGCTAATACGCCAAGTGTTGATGTGCTCAAGCAACAAGAATAGTTTATGTTGTGCTATTTATTATTGGGTTAGTACTTAATATTTTTAAATTACCGAAAAGGGTTTGTAAGAAAATTAAAACTGTGTATGAATCAAGGAATTTCAAAGCTCCAAGCAATAGGTTGGGAACTTTGCCATTTCCTCTGTGATCAAGGAGCCAATTTTGTATCTCGCAAATTTAAATTTACCAACACACATTCTTTGCAGTGAATAAACAAAGGTTTTTTTTATGCACTACCGCCCTATTTTTCAAAAATTGCTAGGAAAAAGTGCTTACAAAGTAAAATGTATTTTGACATTTAAAATAAGATTATTACAAAATTTTAGTGCTAAAAGCAATTTGGAAACAATATGGACTTTTGGCATAGCGAATGTTGATCTGTTAATTTGGAAACAGTTTTCATCTACAAATAAAGTGAAACGCTCATCAGTTTTGTCAAAGGATTTTGTAGTAGATAATCAAGGGGAATAATGTAGAATTTGTTGATCTAATTCTGTTTCACAAAGTATACTCACTCTGTGGCAAAGTGTTACTTTTAAAAAGTATTGGAGGACGCAGCGTTGCACGTTTGTCGGGAAACAAAATATTAAATTCTGGTATTAAAAAAAAGCAAGCTATGACCACAATGAAACTTTATCAGTACCATCTATGAGTAAAATAACACATACTAACACCTTGATTAGGAGTGACTCCACTAAAAAAAAATTTGAATTTAGACAATAGTGTATCTGATACTACCAATACCCCAATACTACTCAATAGTTAAAGGCACACCTGATACACAATAATCTTTAAATGATATGAAAATAACAGTGATTTTGTCAGAAATAAAGAACAGAGGCCGAGAGAACTAAACGATCGCATACCTCCTAATCTTAGAAATATATTAAAATCAGCCACTTCACACCGCCTAAGAATAAGAACCTTTGTTAAATACTCTTTCATAATTATCCACAATTTTTTTTTTAAAGTTTGTTCACGGTACACCTACGAGATGTATGAGATATTAAAAAAAAATAATTTTGTTTTCTCAAGCAGATGAATTAGCAATCTGGCAACTGATCATTTTTGTATACACATTTTATAAAATATACAGAAAATGTTTGTTTATCAGCTGTAAGAAAAAAGGCATTGCACTTTTTTCTAATTTGTGTTCTTTTCTCGTTGTGTAAAAAATTGCATTTTCACAGGGCGGGCTATGCATTTTAAAAAGGCACCTTTTCACAGGGCGACATTTTTAATGTAGAAAAGAAAACGCCATTAATTTCACACACATTTACAATTTTTGCGCCGTACAAATCGACTGGCTTGAAAGCGCCCTTTAAACAGATTCGTTTTATTTCTACATAACGTTACCAGACAATGTTCAAAAAAACCTTTTGATTCAGAAGAATTAGAATTTAATAATTATTTTTATATGTTGTATTGTATAAAATAATCAAATGGCTTTAATTTTAACGGTTGTTTAATTACTCCCTGTCCACATTGCAATTTTGTTGCACCAATTTTTGGTTGTTTTAGGTGAGAGGGGTGAGAAGCTTGAGGAGCGGTACAGAGTATCGTGCACTCTGCAATTTTCTTTTGCTTTGAAATTCGCACTATTCAACTTGTAGTTGGTGTGATTGTTTTTGACATTTTGTTTTATTTATTTATTCTCATTGATAACAAACGAAGTAATAACGTACGGAGTATTGTCTATTTCATTGTATATTTATTTATATATTTATTGGCAGTTAGTGCTTACTCTTTTTTTGGTGAAGTATTTTCCAAATTTAAACATATTTTCAGATACAAACGCGATTTTCAAAAAGTTTCCCTATACGAAATGTTAATGAATGCAATTTGATAGAATAATTTTTTTTTATTTTTTATTTTGTGAAGACATCAACTATTTTTATAAGTGAAATGTTATTGAATAATTATTTTTATTTAAAGATCTCAACTGTGTTTTATACAACATTAAAGTTTTTATTATTATTATTATTTTGTTATGAAATGTGATAAGTTCAAATTAAAATACTATAAGTAAGATAAATGTGCAAATGTAATATGTACGTACATATGTATATGATATCAAATCATTTATTAAATTTTTTTATTCCCTCCATTTTACATACAATTTATTTTTTTCAATTTTACTTTTACAAATGTCAAAATATAATAACAAGAAGAGAAAAGAAGGCATAAAGAAATACAAAAATTGCAATACGACATTTTTCTAATGTGGACACTCATGCAATTTCAAAGCAGAATTTGAAAAAATTGCATGCAACAAAATTGCAAGTCTAGACGGGGACTTATATGAGATTGACAAAAAAAAATTTTATTAAATGAATTAGCAATATGGCAACTTAAAGTTTCGTGTACATATTTTATAAAATATGTATAAATAAATGCCTTGTTTCACTATCCCACACAATCGAACGACTCATTCACACTAAAGTGTATACCTTATATGCCTTATACTTTATGAAATGAAATAAAAATGGGCTATATGGTGAGACAGCATATTTTAAATGTATTACGAAAATATATATTTTATGTTTATTACATACAAAGTATCTTATTCTAATTTGTATATTTCCAAGGATAAAAAAATTAATATATTACAACTTTTGGTATATACATTAAAAATAAAAAAATTAAAAATAAAAGGGTAAAATCAACCTTGGGAAGACAAAATCTATAATTTTATGAAAATTTTCAAAAACTTTTGCAAGTGATATTCGACTTTTTCATAATTCATGCCAAATTTGAAATGTAATACTGTGTGGGATAGTGAAACAAGTCCATAAGCTGCATTTACATATTTCAATATGGCAATACCTTCAACAATCAATCAATATTTTAACATTTAACAAAATAAAAATCGTTTAAAATGCAGAAAATCTAAGATGTTTTAATTCTTTTCACCAAAAAGAAAAAAGAAATATAATTGGAAAATGCGTTTACATTATATTAAGATATATTTATTCAATAACATACTAAGAATAATAATACAATAATTAAATGAAAGTAAGTTTTTAAATTTAAAATAGTTAACTCCGCAGCGTGCGACCGGCTCAACTCAATATAATATATTTTTACTTAGGAATGTAAGGAATATGTTGCCGTAATTAGGGTACTTGGGATTAAATTGCTAAATTAAATTATTAATGCCATGTTGACGGCTGTAACAATGCCCATATTAGCCTTATATTGGTGTTTACTCTCTCAATAATTTTTGGAAAGCCTTTCTGTTCACCCAAAAGTATCCTGTAATTATGTTGTCGTCACACTTCTAAAAAGTGCTGTTGCAGTTTTTTAAAAAATAACATTTAAATTATATTCACCATGATGAGATAATATTAAACCTACAAATTTCCACAGTTGACTTCGTCTTAATTCACAAAGTCCAACTGCGATTCGAACTTGTAGCAACATGTACAGATTACTGGCTGCAGTGCGTGAATAATTTTTAAATTCTGGAGTGGTTTCAGCAAAAGTTGATTTTCACGATTAGCATAGCTCTCAATTGTATTTTCGGTTTTCTATCCATTTGATATCGATCTAATTGGAAACAAAAATTAATAAAAAAAACAGCTGTTTACTAAATGCAGAAACTATAGTATGTCCGAGCAAAATTTTAAGTCAAATTAGCCGCGCACCCTTGGCCGTTCTCCTGAATATATACTTCTTCCCGAAGGATTTGTATAACTTTTAAATGTAGAAAAACATAAGTTCGATACTGGTTTAAATCATATGTTTTGTGTCTGGGGTGATGGATTTCGAAATTTAATTTCATATCCATGAAAATAAAACGCGAATTGCACGGCTCAACTTTAGGTGTTGCCATTTCAAGTGCTTGCCTAAAGTGTGAAATGAACGGAACTAGTGGAAGATTTTTGATGCATAATAATACTGGCAATATGATTGTTATGGTTTGCTATTCACAAGTCATATGGACTATCTAGGTTACGCTACAACATATTCCAAACAAAACATTAAAAACGCACAAGACGGAAGCCTCCTGGTGTGCTGCACTTTGGTTGGGTCTATAATATTGATTTGCGACCCAATAAAGTACATATATGTATATTCTAAATCTGTATGATTTCAATTAAATTTTTTCTATGTAAAATTAGCAAAATCGGGCGATAAATAAAAGAAATATAGCCAAAAATTTATTTCGTACTTACAATATAGGCAAAAATGTAAAAATACATTGTTGTGCTCACCTATTGTCAACGTAAATATTTCTTTACACAGCTACATTCATATCTTACTTAAGGACTTCATTTCCTGTGACGTAGTTGTCGTTTGAATAGTCTCTGAGATATTTGATAGTGAATAATGCATGCATTTCACCATTGGAGTCGTCTGTTATACAAAGCCGAGTAAATAACCTTCTACATACACTTATGTGCGTTTTCTAGCTATACACATCAATATACATACATACATACTTCTACAAATAAACTATTATAGGGTTAATGCGATTTAAAAGAAATTCCTCAAATATTCGCTTCTGCAATTCTTAAAAAACTATAAAAAAAAGTGAAACATCCTCAAACAACATACTTTTCTAGTCATGCACATACATATATACATGTCTAGTCGTTGGAAGCAAAACGTTCCTAACATAATTTAATAAATTTATTTAAATTTAATACAATACGTATAATTTAATTATACGTATATTATAATTTAAAACCTACCAAAATTTCAATCTGACATACCCATAAAAAGGGGCGTTTTACGATGAACATATAGACAAAGCATTCAAATCTAACAAAAAGAGTATACTATGTATGTATATAAAAGAAAATATATTCTTTTAACTACCTACTTATGAGTAAAATCTTAACATTAGATGCTCTAAAATAAATTTTTGCTTTGAAAAGCATCCAAAAGGTATAAGAGACTTCATGCTGAGTGCTGAAGTATATACAACATATTGTCGAGTATGTATGTATGTATGTATATACATACATATGCGCATTTCCGCATTCATATTTTATATACACAAGCTGATACCTGTGCTACTTAAAATATAATTTACTATCTTCTGCATTTTTTTTTTAATCTGCAAAGTACAATCTTATAGTTCTTTTCAAGTAGAAAGGCCATAAGCCGTTTATTTTGTGCAATGTGTATTTTTAGTGATTTCATTGTATATTCGTTCATACATTGAAATCACTAAAAAAATGTATTGCGAAAAATATTTAATTATGAGCTCAATGAAATCACTAAAAAAATGTATTGCAAAAATATTTAATTATGAACTCAATGAAATCACTAAAAATATTTGTTGCAAAAACAAATGGGAGTTAGGGCGTTTCTACTTGAGACCAACGATATACATATAAACTTAAAAGGCCCGAGTAGAGCCCTTTGTATAAAGAAGAATAGATAAATATGCATACATACACATGCATGTGTTATATGTTACTAACATATAGTGTTCACATATTTTGTAAGGCATTCATTCGATGCCTTTATTTGCTTTTGCCAACGTTTTCCCGCTTTATGTAGAATTTCGCTTTTTATAGCGATATATGTATATATTTAGACATAATTATAATCATTACAATCTTTGTATTAAATTGGGTGTGTCACGTGTTATATTGCTTCTATTGTATTGTAAATGGGTGTGTACATATTTATGGAAAAGAGTATACAGTTAATATGTAGGGGGAAAAATAAAACTAAAAATTTACCGGATGGTGGTGAAAAAATTTGGTATTTTTATCAAAACAACTGATCTTAAACAACATTTTCCAACATAAAAGAAATTTAAAGAATTAACGAATATAAATTTATGTGTTTATAGGAAGTGTTAGAGTTTTTAAGGCCACCATCTTAAATTCATAATTAACTCGATGTTGTAAAGATTCGGAACTCGCTTGAGCAGTACAAGAACCATGGAACCGAACTCGAAAATGGACAAGTTTATGAAAGAACCCCTGTAATGTAAGACACAAAGTATGTCAAAAGTGACCGTTGAAAATGTAAACAATTTTGAAGGACAGGTCGTTGTAGAAAGAGACAACAATAGTATGATGGTACAACGAATGTGATGACGTAAACAAAACTAAATTAAAATTACATTTGCTTGAACTTGAAATTGAGATTATATTTTTTTCGTGAATTTGTGTAAATAATTGAAAAAACTAAAGATATTTTTAAAATAAAAGCAATATATTTGTTTTCTAAATAAAAATGTGTGTCATGAAGAGTTATGGTCTGTGCTATAGATGCTGTATTATAAACAGTCAGCTCATTCAGTATATTAGTTTGAAACCCTATTAGGAGTCGTGTTCGAAGAAAACTTTCATACGACTTTCATCTAACTAAAGGTTTTGGTTTCATTCTGCAGTTTACTGCATTTGACTGCATTGTACTGCACTTTATTACAGTAAACTAACGGTCAAGCTACCAACAAAATACACTTGCTTTAGCTATGTCTTTAGCCAGTGAAGATGATTGTAGCTCTAGTGATGATAATTTACTTAACTGGCAAAATGTTACAACAAAACGTAAGAAATTAAATACAAAAACAAATTATCCAAAAAAGAAAAAGAATTCTGCTGATGAACCTAACAGCTACACCAACAATTTTGCCGAACTTGCCAATGATATTATTGATGATAATGATAATAATGATAAAGATGCTGATGCTGACGCTGGAATTAATAATAAAAATGAACCTGCTGCTGAGCCGCCACCCTTGTTCATCGAAAATGTTGTAAATATAAACAAAATGATTAAATGCGTAAGTAGTGCAATTGCTAATAACGCGTTTAACTACAAAGCTTTACATGATGGTCAAGTGAAACTAAATATCAAAACTGTTGACTCGTATCGCAAATTAACAAGGTATTTTAATGCCAACAATATAGCATACCATACTTATCAAATAAAAAGTGAACGATCCTACAGATTTGTAGTTAAAGATCTACACTACACTACCAAGATAGAGGAGATCAAAGCAGATCTCCTAAATAAAGGTCACTTGGTCAGAAATGTTAGCAATGTTAAAAGTCGATTTACTAAACACCCCTTACCCATGTTCTACGTTGACATTGATCCAAGTCCCAATAATAAAAAAGTTTTCGAAATACGAGAAATAAACCAATGCATAGTGCAAATAGAAGCGCCGAAAAGTGCTAACGATTTAGTCCAATGCCATCGTTGTCAGCAATTTGGTCACACGAAAACTTACTGTAAAAAGCCATTTATATGCGTACAGTGCGGACTTGGTCACCCTTCATCCAACTGTCTCAAGGATCTTGAAAGTCCTCCCAAATGTGTCCATTGCTTAAAGCAGCACACTGCCAGTTACAGAGGATGCGAGGTTTACCAAAGTATACTAAAGAAAAGATTACCCGCAAGATCACCCGTTGTTCACCAGCAGCAGTTCTCTTTAAATAAAAAGGATTTTCCTCATGTAAATAACAACGAAGAAAGCAATGTATATACAAGAGGCAACAACACACACTCGGGTGTATCTTATGCCAATATTGTAATCCAAAAAGTTATATATTATGAAGAATAGTGATATTATGAAGAATATTGAAAATCTATTGAACAAACAAATAGAATTAACAAATATATATGAATATGATGTCACTTTTAATCAACAAATTATGCAAATTAATCTAAGAATTGCAGTATGGAACGCTAACGGATTAACGAACAGGCTTAACGAAGTAGAATATTTTATGAAAAACAAATACATTGATATATTCTTAATTTCTGAAACTCACTTAACTTCTAAGTCATATATAAATATAAAAGGCTATGATTTCATCTTTACAAATCATCCTGACGGTAGAGGCCATGCAGGGGCAGGCCTATTTATCAAGTCCACTCTCAAATACAATGTTGAAAAAGATTTTCCAAAAAACTTATTTGCAAGCTTCTGGCATTAAAATTATTTGCAACAATATACCAATCACTATTTATTCAATTTATTCTCCTCCAAGACATACTATTCAACACGAAGATTACAAACATTTTTTTACAATGCTAGGCCCACGTTTCATTGTGGGTGGTGATCCTTGGTGGGGATCCAGGCTTACGAATCCTAAGGGCAAACAACTTTATAAATTTCTTTTGCACAACAATTATAGTGCTTTATCAGGAAATAGTCCAACTTACTGGCCCTTCGACCCAGCAAAGATACCAGATCTTCTAGACTTCATTGTATTTAATGGAATTTCTAGAAAGTCTCTTGATATATTGAATGTTGATGATCTAAGCTCGGATCATTCCCCTTTTATTGTCAACTACAATGTTAACGTTAAACTGATTCCTAAAAGCGTAAAATTAATTAAAACAAATTCTAACTTGGACCTCTTTAGCAAATTTATTGAAACTAATGTGAATCTGAATACAAAAGTTAAAAGCCCTGAAGATTTAGATAATATGGTTGAAACTCTCACTACATTAATACACGAAGCTGTATTTTTGTCTACCCCTTCAAATGCTTACGATAACAATTTAGGACTGAAAGTTCAAGCATCCGCAGCAGTAAGAAGAATGGTCAGAGAATCCAGACGTTTAAGAAGAGTTTGGCATCGTACACGTAACCCAAGAGACAAAACTAACTGGAACCTGGCTAAGTTATTCTCGGAAATGTTGGCTAAAGAGAAAAATGATTCCATAAATTCCTTTCTTCAAGCTTTAAAACCTCATAATAAAAACAAAGATTTTGATCTTTATAAAGCTACAAAGTGCCTTAAAAGACCATCACGAAGAAACGCTCCCATTAAGAATTCTGCCGACTCATGGTGTAAAACGGATGAAGAAAAATCTACAGCTTTCGCTGCTCAGCTGGAAAGTACTTTTAAACCCCATTTGATCAACACTGATGATGGCGATATAAGAGCTTTTCTAGATGTAGCGTGCCAATTGCATTTACCTATAAAATATATCACACCACAAGAAATAAAAGACGAAATAAAAGTTTTAAATAAATAAATAAATGAATAATAAATCGAAATAAATCTGCGGGATATGATAAAATAGATGCACTTACTATTAAATGTCTACCACTTAAAGCCATTACATTCTTGACATTGATATTTAACTCTATTCTAAGGCTCCAACATTTTCCATCACAGTGGAAGTGCGCTGAAATAATAATGGTGTTAAAACCAAATAAACCTGAGAACATAGTCTCTTCTTACCGACCAATCAGTCTTCTGCCTATTCTTTCCAAAATATTTGAAATGATATTATTAAAACGCCTAACACCTTTTCTCAATGAAGATAATATTATACCAGATTATTAGTTCGGATTCAGAAGTAAGCATGGCACGCCAGAACAATGCCACCGAATAATAAAAGTAATTACAGATTCCTTTGAAAACAAAAAGTATTGCTCTGCTGTATTCTTGGATGTTCAGCAGGCTTTTGATAAAGTTTGGCATGAGGGCCTTCTATATAAGATAAAAAGCACTCTTCCTGCCCCCTTTTATTTATTTTTCGCGTCGTATTTGAGAAACAGATGTTTTTATGTCAAGGTTAATTTTAATTTTTCTAAAATTTACGAAATAAATGCTGGTATACCACAAGGTAGTGTACTCGGTCCAGTATTATACACAATATTTACTTATGACATGCCAACACAAGCTGATATAACTACGGCAACATACGCAGATGATACTGCGTTTTTATCATGTAATAGCCAACCACACCTAGCTACCAGATCTCTACAAAGGCAACTTGATAGTCTTCATTGCTGGCTCACAAAATGGAATATCGTAATAAATACACAAAAATCAAAACACATTACTTTTACTACAAGAAGAGAAAATTGTCCAGCTGTATACATTAATGAAACAAACAATTCCTGGAAGTGATACAATAAAATATTTAGGCCTTCTCATGGACCGGTGGCTAACTTGGAAAGCTCATATAACAGCCAAAAGAAAATTACTCGACAAAACATTTAAACAAATGTACTGGTTACTTGGAAGAAGATCTCAACTCTCTCTAGAAAACAAGGTTCTCTTACTAAAAACAATTTTAAAACCTATATGGACCTACGGCATAGAATTGTGGGGGACTGCCATCAACTCAAATATAGAAATATTACAAAGGTTTCAGTCTAAAGCTTTACGGTCAATTGCAAACGCGCCATTTTATATATCAAACAAATCATTACATAACGACCTTAAAATTCCCTTCATAAAACCCGAAATAAGAAAATACAGCTCTAACTATTTGGAAAGGCTTAGTAACCATAATAATGTATTGGCAATTGCATTACTTGATGATACTGATGAGACTAGAAGACTTAAAAGAAATCATATTCTAGATCTACCTTTTATTTAAAGAATTCAATATTATATATTCAAACTCTTAGTTAAAAAAAAAAAAAAAAAAAAAAAAAAAAAAAAATTTATTAATAATTATAACAAACTAGTAAAATACATTATCCTTATATATCATGTCCAAATGCATATATAATTTAATTTATTGGTTCCAAAGGGAACCAATAGGACATGTAATTTTTTATTTTTAAATTATCACATTTGCTTATTATTGTAAAATAGATTGCAAATACAAAAATAAAAAAAAAAAAAAAAAATTCTGCAGTTTGTAATTAATGGGATATAATCATCAGTTAACATCTAAAACGGGTAAGTTATATTGATATTATTTCCAAGACGAAATATTTGTTGGTAGTATAAAAAGTGTATCAGTGTTAATAAAAGATTGATTTACATAAATATCTGCATTTCTGTTCGGAAAACGATTTTATGTCTTTAGATTCACCAACTCGTGTGAATTGCACTGTGGTACGGACATTCTTGATGTTGACGAAATGCATTATGATCCGCCGCCACATCATATAAAGATGCATGTATGTACACGTGTGTATGGGTCGCATTGGAGGTTCGACAATTGCCCTAATAAATGAAATAAAAAAGTGAAAAATAAAAAGTATTCAATGTAAGTAGAAAAATAATAAAGCTTACTTTGATAAAAAGAAAATAAAATATGTGTATATTTTAGAAAAACCAGTTGGCAGCTTCCGCTACTATTTCATGCTATGCTAACTATGGATGAAAATCACGAATGATAATGTCGTAAGATGTTCCAAATAGATAGTACAACGGAGAGCCAATTTTTAGATTGTCTATTCATATATACCTATAAACAAATGTACCTATATATACAAATGTAATAAATTTTGACTATATATTGGACTTGCAAAACTAACTAACTTTCTTATAAATGAAAGAATTTATTTATTATTGGTACCATAATTTCCAAATAAAATTAATCTCCCTTTTTGTATTTGTGGTCCTGAGAAGAACCATTTTTTTTTTAGCATAATCTTCGTTTTTTATCGACATTTTCTGGTTGGAACAGCTTTAGTCATTGTGCACGTCTAAAAAGAGATATATTTAGTAAATTATGGGTTTTATAACAACTGCGCTTTCCCCCTTAATTTAGGAAAAACTACTTTTAAAAAAAGTTATTAAACATTTGAACTACTAAATTTTAAAATTATTTGTGGTTTGGGATGGAGGTTTTTTCATTTGCTTATGAAAATAAACAAACAAATTTGGTTTATACAGAAACGGCATGATTTGCATATTAATATGAAATTTTGAAATGTACCAAATTTTTTTTTATAATAAATTTAAAATTCGAGACATTGTTGTAATTTGTTTAATTATTTGGTTTATCATTTTTGAAACTATTTAATTAGTTACTGATAAATTTAGTGTAGGCGCCAGGCAAATTGCAGAAACACTCAATATATAAAACAATTACTAAGGTTCCTAATTCCATTCTCAATTTCTTTTTTATAATTTACCTTTTAAGCTTACTTGGAAATAAGTGGACCTTATCTCCTGATAAGTATTTTTTAACACACTTTCGCCCCCTACAATATAACGAAAAAATACAAAAAACCACCACCATTTAACTGTAGTATATTTAGTATAACATATTGTATGTAATACTTACATGCTATTTAAAACTAAATTTACTCCTTAACTCTTCTAAAATTAAACTTTGAATAAAATAAATATTCAATAAAACTTAAAATTTAAAAAAAAATAAACATTTCAATAAATATACTTAAAATCTACAGATTATGCTTAAAATTACGAATGCAGGCATAAAGTAAAATACGTGACCGACAGAAAAATAAAGGAAAAGAAAATAAAAATTATCTTCAATTCTCTTTTGCGGTACTGCACATTTTAGAAGAGTATTCCAATTATTAATATAGCTGCACCGCTCTTGCCAGTCTGTTATGGTCTGTGATGCAAAGTTTCAAAATCATGCCGTTTAAAACTAAATTTACTTCTTAACTCTTCTAAGATTAAACTTTGAATAAAATAAATATTCAATAAAACTTATGTATATCAATTTTAATAACTATATTCCAATAATTAATATAGCTGCTCTACTCTTACCCGTCTGTTATGGTCTGTGCGGTATACTTTGTGATCAAAGGTTGCCAGATTAATTAAAAAACACAACCGATTACCTTAGCAAGGAAACACGAGAACAGTAAGTAATACCAGCACGGGACAATACCAACCTGGCAGTGGGATAAGCAACAAAAACAAAAGCAACACTTAGTCGTGGGCAGCAATTCAATGATGTCTTATAATATATAAAATAATTAGTGGTGAATTAATTGCTGTTTCAATTATTTTTCAATTTGAGTAATTAAAATCTCAATTTCATACCAGCATTGAATTTCCATCGTAAATGCCACATAATTCATTTATAATTTTAACATATTCCTTCATAAAGCAACCCATATACGATACGACCGTTGGCGAAACTTCGGCAGGTCGTAAGCAAGGTCGTAACGTTAGTGGGCCTGTCGTATGAAGTTGTGTCTCGGTCGTATGAAAAATCAAAATTTTTTGATTTTTTGGCAGGTCGTGCCAACGCGTCGTATAGTATGTGGGTCAGCCGTGCGAATTCGTACCTCATTCTCATTTTAAATTTTGAGGGAGAGAGGCGTGTCGTCGGTTAATTTGGTTTTTGAGCGAAGGAAATAAAAGAAGTGTAAAAGAAAATAATAAAAAAAGTAATTCAAAATCGAAGACATAGCCCAAATGAAACTAGAGCACAGTTCTACGATGAATTATTTAATGAAAGCCAATATTAGTAAATTATATAAGTTTAATTTTATTTTTTATTTTTTTTATTTTTGAAAAATCTTTTAGATTAAAAAAAATTTGAATGTCAATAAATATTTAATTTATTTAAAGACCTTTCAATTGTTTTATTGCTTCACAAAATTTAAGCCTAATTTGTTTTGCTTCATGGCATGCGTGTTTATTATTTGTTGTTTCCAGCTGTAAATTTTTTACAAAATGAAGTCATAAGAAGAGGTCTTATCGTATGTGGGCACAACACACGACTCGTTTAGTAATCAAGTTTTGCCGACGGTCGTATCGTGTATGGGTAGCATTATACCGAAATCGCACTAACAACCATTTGAATTGAGATTTTAAGTTCGCTACAGTTTCTTGAACATTTTTATTAGACTTCTGTGCTTATACATACATACATATATCGATGAATTATAACTTTTTGATTGATAAATTATTGATTAGGTATTTTCCAAATGAAATAAAACTGGAAATATTTAAGTCGGTTCCCATATTTGATCTAACAAATAAATTACCGCCATTGGCGAAATGACGCCATTCGCATGATGAACAAAGAGAAATATGGAAGCTTTGACAATTGTTAAGCTAGATTTCCCCAGCAAAATTTGTGTTATTTTTCTACACCACCAGACGTAATAGGATCACTTAGAGTGAAATGGATAAATGATTAAGTGATTGTATAATTCAAAAAGTTACAACTCACACCATTTCCAAGTGTTATGAAAGAGGAATGGTTATAGGCTTCCGTAAGTTATATCAATATACGTCACAGAGAAGTATATCATAAGACACGTATATTATACTCGGTGTAAACATAAACTTGTAAAATTTAGGGAAAGCTAAGTTTTTTACAACTTTAACTTTAGAGTGTTTCTTTCACCAAATTAATATTAAAGAGCCTGACCGAGAAAAACTGCATTATGCGTAAAGGGAGGCAAATACGAATTCATACGAATGCCTTTTGGATTAAAGAATGCTGAATGATATATTAAGAGAGCAATAATTTGGCCTTTGCAGAAATTAAGAAATTAGGTATATGGGATTGCCAACCCTACCATTTTTGCAGATAATCCGTCTTTGATAGTGTTTTCACAGCTAAAGTTAAAACCTGGTTTTAACATAAAACCTACAAACAGCTGATTTTGTGTTCACATACAATTTTGATAAAATCAGGTTTTATAATACAGTTTGTCAAATAAATTTGTTAATGATAAAATAAATTTCTTGTAGAAATAGGTGTGTTTGTTGTAATTATTCTTCCCACATTTATGTTATTGTTTATATGTGTTAAAAATGTGTTCTAAAATTGAAATGATTTTACATTTTATGAATGAATATTTGTGAATGTGAATGAATTATCACCTGTTTTCAATCTTTCTAACTTGGTAGCACTGAATATGTACTGTATAAAACAAGGTTGTACTTCATAAAATCTACTTTAAATCAATTCAAAAAAGGTTTTAAAATGGTTTTATGAGAATTATTTTGTATGGTAAAAAAAGGTTTTAAGGATTGGTTTTAAAGTTAAAACCAAATTTTGTTTTAAAACCAGGTTTTATCCTCAGTGTGAAAACACTGAAATATGCCATTTCGTAGAGAAATCCATATCACAAATTAAAACGCGAAAATATATGATGTATTCTTATTTAATAAAGTTACATGTTTATTCCCTGTGACCAAATTTAAAAAAAATTTATACAATATATGATCAACCATTACACAATAATTTTTACATTGCCATCGAGGAAAATATTTGCGTGAAGAAAATAGAAATATCAACTGACAATGTAAAGGAACATAGAATTGAAAAACGAGGACTAAATTTTGAACTTATGCTCAACTGTAAAATTCATTACTTGTATACCTAAGCATATAAATATCTATTTGGACTTATTGAAAACAACGATAAACAAAATCTCATCAACTCGCGATGTGAAAACATATTACTATCTACAGGATTAGAAAACCCTGGACAAGCAATGGAAAACCACATTTTACGATAGCAATTATATGAGCAACTACTGCTCGTGGTTAATTTAGCAAAGTAACGAATATTTAGCAAGTTTACTGATGTAATGCTTTTTATATAATATTGCATAGTTTGCTTATAGATTGCTGAAAGTTCACTGTTCCTTTCTAACTCTTTTCTATATATAAAAATTTAATTTTGGCAATTTGGTAGTAATTAGACAGTATAGGTGTGTTACATTGCCACATCAAACATGTTTCGCATCAAGAAATTTTAAAGGAAATAATGATGTCTAAACTGCAAATTTTGTAAGTTTTGTCTTTATTACTTCATAAGCCGCTACGCTTTCTCAAGCAATGTCTGCAAAGGAATTGCATTTTGACAATGTCCCATCTGTTATTGCGATAAGCTGACAAAAAGATTGGCGATACTAAATTCACAGCTGCAAACGTAACATTTCTTTGTATTTGTGTGTGTTGTGTAAGTTATGGAATCAGAAATTCTCCAGGTCGAATAGAATTACATAACATAAGTAATAATAACAAATGCAACTAAAATTATTTATATATTTTGTTAGAGGTATTTTTCCATAAACATCATTCCCTTGTAATAACATTTCTATACTATCAGGAATTTCCCTCTAAGTCACTTTATCTGGTTTAAGATTTACATATACATATGTATTTGTAAATAAATATGAAAGTATGAAATGTAAACCTTCAAAGAAAATGTTGATGATGTAAAATAGATAATTAGGAACATAAAATACTATTTTTTGCAGGTTCGAAAAATATAAATAAAAGAATCCTGATCTAAACAGGAGTCAGTCATAAAACTCAACTCAAAAACGTTAGCATAAGTACTAGCGAGTATAACAATATATTTTGCAAATACAACATAGTTTCTTTTGATATAGTGATATAACTTAGGCTTAGCCTAAGGTTTAGTGCTAGTGAAAAAAATAATAAATAAAGAAATACCGCATCGAGTCTACAAAAAAAGGGAAATATTTTCTTAAACATAAAGCAGCGAAGGATAGAGAACCAAATCTACAAAATTATGGTTTTCAAAGTTTGCTGTGCTGGTTGACAAGATATAACAAGAGTTATAAATAATTGCAAAATGTTCAATTATAAAATTATAAAAAACACCTTTGATGACGGAAGCCCCGTCATCTCACAAAATTCATCCTGCAGATGTCTGGCATATCTTAAAAAAGTTAATATATTTCTACTATAAATAAATTTTCAAAATACGAATTTATCCAGAAAATTGAGAAAGAACACTACTTAATTTGATTAGGTATTTTACAATACTTTTTAACTTAATGTGAACTTGTAAAAACATTTTTCTGGATTATAAACCAGAATTTGCTACATCACGGTTTAACGGTTATATTTATGTTTAAGAACTTATATATATTTCCACTACTCCTTATAGACATATTGGAAATTCTGATATAGAACGATTTCATAGTAGCCTTAATGAAAACATTAGGATACTGCAGAAAAGGAAGGAAACGTCTGAAACGTCAGTAGAAATTAATTTTAATAACAATCCGTTAGATAATTAGAAAATTAGACAAATGGAAAGAAAAAAAAAAAGAAAAGAAAAGCAAAAATCTAGTATATCTTAACAAAATTCGCACAGATCAAGACGTAAATGAAAGCTTTAAGAAGGGCTGTACAGCACACAAAACAGATATAAGAGATGAAAAAGTAACGCTACAGAAAGGAGATGACGAAAAAGATCGAAATAATAATCAAAAAGTTCATAAGGATCAACTAATACGAATTGATAGTGTTAGAGTATTTTCTATTTTGACTATTGGATGACCTCCAATAGTCAAAGTATCGATTAAAAAAATGATGTGGATAACGTTTTAATGTATATGCTCTATGTGATACGCAATCAGGATATTGATTTTAGAGACAACAATAGGACACTGATTCAGCATAATAATACTTGAACAGAAACGTTTCATTAAAGAATATACAAATGTTTTAAATATTTTTAATATAACGAAATATAACAGAAATATTGACGATTTGGAGAGAGATGTAACTGATATGAATGACAAGTATATGAGCTATAAACTATTGTATTTGAAAACACATTTAAAAACTTTAATTCCCAATAGACAATATCGAGGGCTTATTAATATATTTCGTACAGGAATGAAATACCTATATGGCTCAATGAAAGATAAAGACACAAGAGAAATTGAGACCACATTTCATAGAATAGAAACCAATACATGTTGGAATTGATCAATATAACAATCAAATTGAGATAAATAAGCATTTCGAAGAGGAGCTTGCAAAATTTTTTAAAATATATGAATTGGAAGCAAAGATAATTTGTTAGGAATACATTGATATCAATAACGATACGATGGAAAGAAAACTCCATCTTGCTAGAGCACACTTAAAAGTCCAAATATTTGGACTTGAAAGAATAATTGACAAAATTGAGGGAATAATCTTAATATTTGGGACTAGGAATTTTGAGCCAGAATATATTGAAAAAATAACAAAATATAAAATAATTTTTGAAAAATTAGAAAAAGAAATATACTTTTAATAATCCACATCTCCAATTTAACTCAAGAAACCTATGATATTTTACATATTCGACCAATCCAAAATAATAATAATTTAGAATTAAGAGAAGATAAAAATAAATATATTTCCAAGCATAGTAAAGTTTACTTTGATACTAGTTTTAAGAAAATTTGAATTATGTTAAGAGATAATTGCATTGAAAATATACTTACAGATAAGAAACTACATTGAAACATCAATTACTGAATTGTGGTCGGACTTATTGTTTGCTATTATTATTAAGAACGTCAAAATAAAGCAAACATGAAATAATATGTCTATAACACTTACTGGTAATTTCTTAATAAAAATGGATTTATGAAATGTAAAAGATTAATATTAATAAAGAAATAATTTTAAGTTGAACCAAAAACTAATGATTTTACTTTGTATTTATATTGTAATCAGTTTAATATCAGTTATTGTAAATTAAATTTAAAAGAACTATAAATAAAACAATAATATCCCTTCAAAACTTTCCTTCAGAATATGGGAAAAAATCTTCGACCGGAGAAGTTTTACAAGACGAAATAAGTCACATATTTATGACCTTCTCATATCACATATCACAATTGTTTGAATAACAAACATAAGTTGAACATGAGATTTAAATTGTGTTTCATTTTCTTTTTCTTAAACTAATATTTAAATTCCAAATGGTTCAACTTAAAAATAATTTGGAAAATATAAACCTTCTTGTCCGTTATTGAAGTAAGATTTATGTTTATTTATATATCAAGTGGATCAACTGGTACACAATTATTTAGAATTGCTCAACTAATCATGTGTATAAATAATTCGTGAACTCAGCCCATTTGTAATTTATTAAAAAAATATTAAAATTCGGAATAAAATAATGTTAACCATTTCTGGAATGTATAATCTCGACATTTCGGACACAAGCAAATCCGGAAACGCGATAAATCGGACGCTTAATTTGTTGCCATTAAGTACTTTATAATCCGGACATCAGTTTTTCTACCTCAATAATTCGGATAGAACTTATTTCTTCCGCTTTTGCAATAAAAACTAATTATCGTAAAAGTTTTTTGTCAGATATTTTATCAAGTTTACAAAACCTCGTAGATGCTCTTAAACCTTTTACATTAAAAAACGTGGGCTTTTTGATTTGCAATACTTGGGATAAGGTTGGGACAAATATTCTTAAAAAGTGCTTTAATAAAGTTCTTTATGAAGACGAATACGACACAGACGACGAAATTCCTCTAGCGAGACTGACACAAAGCGATTCTGCCGAAGTAATTGATTTACTTGTAGATTTATAATTCTACTGAGATAAATGATTGGTTGAATGAGGAAGTTGAAAGCAAGATGATTAGACTGAAGGAGATGATGAGGTTGAATCATTTATTGAGGAATATTGTGATAATATTGCAAAAATACCGCATTCTCAAGCCATATATGCTTTTAATACCTGTATAAAATATTGCGAGAGCAGAAACTTTTTTATATTTACTAAAGACTATTTTATTTTTTCTTTTGTTTCGGAAATTCGGGCATTTTGATATTTCGGACACCACCTGGTTTTTATTTGTCCGCACTATCGAGATTATACTGTAGTTAAAAAAATATTTTTTCTTTTGTACACGATGCGTCTTTTCTCTTTTCCACATATACATACATACATATATTTACTACCTTAATTTACAGGCTAACAATTTGTGTTATATTACTATGTGATATCTACTTGGGTTTTTATGCTTATTTCGTTCTTAAGTTCTATGTTTACATTATTAATAATATTCTTAGTGTTTCCTACTTTCACATTTATTAATATTTGATCTTAAACTATATAAACTGGCAGCAGAGTGTTGAAAGTAGAGAAAGTATAATTTTCTACTCTGATATTAATTCAATTTTAATGTACTCTGAATTTTGCGACGAAGAAGCAAAAGAACTATGAGCAAGAACGACTTGTCTCTAAATGCACGACTTTTGTGGAAAACTATAAAAAAATCGAAACATAAAATTTAATAGCATGGCAAATTTCTTGCTTCAGATATGTAAGAAAATCACCGCAAACGGCTATCTTAAAACAGCGATGCCGGTACATTGTATTAAAAATTTTTGATTGCATCGTTGTATCAAATACGGCTCTTAGTTTGCTGGTTGTAAAATAAAAAAAAAATAAAAAAATATTTCTTCTGAGGAGTTAGTGGAGAAATTAATTGCATATGATTGAGTAACACATAGGCACTCATAAAATGTATGTATTGGTCTTTCATATCTGTATCCTTCTTGAATTTTTATTCTAAGCAAATAAATCTTTTTAAAGCTAGCTCATACGAGCCACCAAATAGATGAATTCCATTATCTTCTGATAGGGATAATGGCAGAGAACGTAAAACATTCAACACGGTGCGTGTGGTTTTCATAATGATTTTCAAAAAATATTTCTTCATCTGAGGGCATGTTATTGATTTCAAAATTGGTTTCAACTTCCCAGAAACTTTTTACTATAGAACACAATTGGTCTTGTTCTATTTTTGATATAACGGCTAGGGGATATAATTTACGAGGGCGAATAGCACCACCAGCAATTATCCAAACTAGCAATGTTTTTAAAAGCACAGGCAAATTATGATTCACCATATACGCCATTTTTATATGATTTCATAAAGTCAAGTACATACATTCCTGTGCATGGGTCGTTCGACTGTATGGAATGGTGAAACAAGGCCTTTAGTAATAGCAGTCCTTTTCAAGCTACTTTTACATAAATGATCAGCGTTAAGGAATCATTAAATATTTAAATTATCATCATTAGGCAATAGTGGTTAGCCTTTACCTACTTCAGCAATGAATGTGTATAATGAGAAGGTAGACAAGATCTCGCTTTTTTTTTGATGACATTTACAGATTAAATATAAAGCACGGAGTTTTTTTTTTCATTTACAACTTAAATATATATATATTTATATGTACCCATGTATGTAATAGGTACAATGACTACCTATAATTTTAGTATAATGCAAATTCAAAGAAATATAATTTATGCCGGTCCCTATCTGCGGTTAACAACTCCTTGCGAGCCCTCAGCAGTATAATAGCCCTTTTACATTAATTTTTTAGTGTTAACTACATTGTTAGATTTATAAGATTTTTAAGCTCTGTAGTTATTTAAAATTTTTGGTATTTATAAATTTCATTTGATATATATTATAAGTTATGTAATTGAGTTTTCTTACATTTATAATTTATTGTAGCAAAACTGCTGAAATCTACATTAACAAGAATGCAGTCTTCATAACGTTCAGCTTACATTGCTTACATTAGCTAAATGGAACAGAAATAATATTTTTTTTGTTAAGTAATTTAATCTGCAAACCTTTCGGCTTGTCCGCAGGAAAACACTAAGGGTCTAGGCAGGAATTGAACCCACGACCTCCGGTTTAGTTGGCTGAGCATTATTCATTCGCCTTCAGAGAAAAAAGAATTCGTTTAATATTTCTCTAATTCGACATGTTTCAAATATTATTATAAAAATAATTAATTAAGTTATTAGTTCTTTGGTGCACTTTGCAGAAATAACTGCATAATGATACAAATTTTGCACACCGCGCTAACCGTTGTTATTTTTTTACATTTGTTTTTCTTTACTTTTTAAAAGTGAATTACATTTCATGAAATAAAGAAAATTACACCATCATAAGAATTTAACGCATTCTAACTGCCAAAAAAAGCTTTTTAATAATTCTTAAAAACGAAGTATAATTTCTTTCGGAGTATAAAATAAGTGATTATATTTTGTATCTACGATCTTTGAAGCAATGAAAAATTTGTAGACTATCTAATATAGAAGTTATAGAAGTTAGAAGCTAAGTTTTATATAGACATTTTTCTTAATTTTTCGCCATAAAATCAGTAAGTGATTGCAAAATTAAAAATAAATATTTACGAAGAATACCAGAAATTCTTTCCAGGAGAAGTACAAAAAATCAGATTTTGAGCCCCTACTGCGATAGCAGATGCCCTAATAAATATAAAAACAAGTAAAAGTGCTATATTCGACTGTGCCGAATCTTCTATACCCTTCTCCATGGATATGTTCTCTCAAAAAATAAGCAACATAAAGAAGAACTTAAAAACGTACCCATATCGTCATAGTATTACTTCGTGAGGAGGTGTTCACCGATTACTACTTTCTAAGATTACCTTTCTTTCTCTTTCTGCTGCTCTCTGCAGCGCTAGGAATTCTTTGCGAAGCCACCCACCAAATTCAAGATCTCCATTGATAACAGCTCCACGGAGGCTCTCATGGCTCCATATCGCAGGCAATCGAAACACAATAGCTATATATAGTTGGAGAAATTTTTGCAACACTGTGTGCATGCATGTACAAAAATGCTTAAGAAAACTATGATGGCAAAAAAACACTTCATATGCCAGAATACTATACAATCGTATTGCAAACACATAAAAGTATACACAAACAAAACCACCACCAAATGAATTTGCGTTTGCTACAACAAAAACAAAAAACAAAAACAAAAATTTTCTATTCATATACATAAGCATCCCGCCACGGATCCCCAGTGGCTCCGTTGCTTTACAAATATACTCAAAAAAAAAAAAATATAGCACATATGTCGTTCAAAAAGGGTAAAATTAAGAAAAAATAGTCGTTTATCTACCCAACTTTATAGTGAAATTTTAACAGCAAGTTTGGATGCAAACGTAGACGTGCTTGTGAATACACATGCTCTTGGTTTGTTACTCAGCGTGGATTTTTTGCATTTTCTTCATATAAATATATGAAATTATTTTTTGGCTATATTTTTTTTATTTATCGGCCGATTTTGCTTTTTTTTATAAGTGGTACTTTTGAAAGAAATTAGAACAGATAGGTAAAAAAATTTTTGATTTTAGACAAAATTTAAGGTCAATTTTGAGCGCAACAAAATTACCGGAAGGAAATGAGGACAGACAGACAGACAGACAGACAGACAGACAGACAGACAGACGGACAGACGAAATACTCCCCTTCTTATAACGATCCAGAATATATATACTTTATATGGTTGGAAATCAATATTTATTGAAATTGCATCCCCTATATCAAACTTATTTATACCCTTCCATCCTTTTTGGAGAAGGGTATAACAACTCTGTCTCCTTATAACTCTGCCACAATGCATGACCTAGGGGTTTTTAAAAATAAAAACACAATGGGAGACGTGCTATCATTTAGCTGTATTGTCGTGCAAATAATAATTCTTATATACGCGGAAAAGGTGGTTCTGTGTTGGCATACAGTGCTATATCCATAGGAACTGCTAATTTCTGCTGAGTATTATTTTAGGAACATAGTGCAATAAACGGTTTACTTATGGAATTTATTTATTTTTATTTATTTATTTATTTTCGTATTGGTGCATATAAGTATAAATATTTACATTCAAGTCATTTTACAATGCTTGCAACCATTAGTTATGTATTTAATATTTTTGCTTCTTTCGTTTCTATGTATTAAGAGTATGCGGAACTACATTAAGTATTAAGAAATGTGTTGGAATTCCTTAGTGTAGAGTAAAATTGTGCAGATAATTTATGCTTCATACATTATTTATTGAAAATACGTGTGTTACAAACATTTTAATTTAATTTCATTATTAAAACAATATTGACTGGTCAAACAGTTCCCGTTTTAATAGTTGTACTATAAGTGTAAATTATATTTATAAATTATATTTATACTTATAGTGATTTTAATCACACGTAGTGGACACTGAGATCGAAGAGGCAATTGCTTACAGTTGTTCTTTTAACTATTTGATTAAACTTTTGTTGATGTTTTTCCTTGAACATTTTTTTTTAAGTTTGATTTGGTTTTATATCAAATTTTTGAAACTATTTTCGCTAACTCTTTTTTTATGAAAGTTGTCTTGTTTTTGTTCTAATGGCGCCTTAAATAAATTTGTGCCTTTTCCATCCTCAGAGATTGTATTCGTTATTAATAATTGGCGATTTCCACTGTATTGTTTTGTTTTCTTCGTTGAGTTTTTGTTTTTGCTTAACAATTGCTGCAATAATTGGCTGATTTGTTGCACAGCATACAATATAAATGAAAGTATTGTCAAGCGTAGCCAAAAGCATGAACATTTATGTAAAGCTAAACAGCCATTGGCATTTAACGAGGATACATCACCTGAGAATGCAAAGAGAGAAATATATTTCTTAGTGATTTTTTCGTTGCTATTCTTGTTTTTATTAATTAAAAATTTATGCGTGACTTTATATTGTTATTAAATTTTATATCCAACATAAAAATTAATTTAGACTACAAAATGAGTGAGTTATATGATCAACGCTGTTAACATAACATATTAACATAATCATTTAAATCTTTTACTAAATAGTTTGCGAGATCTAAATATCTTAAAATACATTTTAATGTTTAATAGATTTGGTCAATATTTCCTTACACTTAGTGTAACTTCGCCGGGAGAAAATATATGTATGTATAGGAAAATTTTGATTAAAAATTTTAATTGAAAAAATTGCGTTCAAAGTGGCACACATAGACACAAGTTAATAGACACAAGTTTGTAATTAAGTAGATGGTATAGGTAAATGTGTCGATATGCGAAAATATCCTTGAGGCTTAGGATATAATGGGTTTGTCAAGAGGGAAAGCGGGTTCGTCCAGCAGGACGAACGCACGCAACTAGGCTGATGTTGATAGTTGGAGACCTCTACTTTATGAAGCAATACACGAGTTTAGCTATCAGAAATTAAAATAGTCTATAGGGGAATGAAGTTAAGAAAAATCCGATCTTTGATAGAATCCTGAACATGGCAGTTATGGGGGTTATTGAAAGCAACTTGGCGGTGTGTGATATGTGATAGCGATCACTCTGCATGATCGATACAGGGTAAATAAAGGAGAAGATGATTTTCAGAAAAGTGGTGGTAGTATTATATCTGATTTTACCGACTATATACTCACTTACAGACATTTTTTACATCGTTTTGTTTAACTCACCATCTTTCGATTATTTTTGAGTGATCCATAGCAAAAATAACTCTACTCTCAAATACTTTAATTTTAATTTTAAATACTTTTAATTTTATGCTCAAATTTTTAGTATTATCTTCATTCTTTTTCTTGTTTTTATTATTGTGTACAGAAAAAAAATGAAATGAACAAGTACATACTGGAATTATTTAATAATTAAATGATAACGTAAAAGGGATTAATTTTTGTAATTCGTTTGCAACTTTTCGAATAATAATTCTGTAATATTTTATTTTTACTGATCTTATATTTTCTGCTAATTCGAAGAAATCAGCAAATGTGTTTTTTTTTCTGATTGCGGACGCTATTCAGTCTGGAGACATTCCAACTTTCATTTATTATGCGGTTGTGGCATTTATGAAAAACCTTTCTACTTTAAATTCCCAACATATAAAAGGTTAATGTGTTATATGTTTTATAATCTCTGCCTCAACTCACTTTAAAATTGATAGAGGATTAAAAATTGATTGAAGACTCATATGGCATACTAACACACCATTTACACCGATCATGTCTGTATGTAATAAAATAGAGATTTTTAAGTAAGAAATAGGATAGCTGTAGCTTATTTAAATTTTTATAAATGAAAGTTCTGCTAATAAAGTCAAAAACATGAAGTGTATTCCATTTACATATATAATTACAGATTTGAGAATAAATTGTAAATAAAGATAGTCATATTGACATTAATTGCGAGCTAATTAATGAAACTAATATAGAAAATCTTTAAAGACTCTTGTAATTTTATTACGATAGCAAGGTTAATACATTCCAAGTTATGTTAAAAACCTTTATTCCTTTCCTTTAACACCGCAATTTCACGATTTAACGTTTTATTTATTCTAATTTAAATAAAAGTATAGCACACCTTTCATATGTGTCATATATATGTCGGGTCGATTGCTTAAGTCGTCGTCATCTAAGTTGAAATAATCTTCGGAGAACCTGTGCACTACATTAGAATTTCTTATATTGTTTAAAATATTTTCTTCTATTGATTTTTCTGTCGATTTCCAGTAGACATCGTGTATGAAAGCAGTGCAACGTATCTGAAATGAAGATAATTAAATTTTTCGTTAAAAAATATTAAATAAAATATTTTTATTATTAAATTAATTTAGCTATACAAGTCTTACAATGCCTGAAAGCCAAATCCTGACTTATTTGGGGTGCACTATCAGTAATAATTAGTAATTGGTAAATGGACTAATACAATTCCATCTGTTGGATAATGCCATAATAATAATCTTATTCAATTCCTCTTTTCGAAACCTAATAAGTAACATGGAACATTCATCACAAAATGATGTATCAGCTTATTAAAGAAATAATAACGATTTTTATTAGTGGCGATAAAACTGGGCTTCGTATTTGGATGAGAAGTGGGTTCGATGCTAATGGCCAGTTTTGTTTTAAGACTACGCCACTGTCGTTACAGATTGTTAATGGTTTCAAGACGCTTGAGCTACTCACTAGAAAGTGATTAGGGGTTATGGCTTCATTAGTTTCATCTAATAAAATGTGCTGAAGTGGCGTCGAGCTTGCAATATTACCCGCTTCTAATAAAACCATGTTTAATAGAATCTCTTTATTCAGATCCCATAAGGGATTTCATTTAAACAAACTGCTCCAAGAAAATTTAATACATTGTCGCTAAAAAGTTCACTTGAAATACCTATTCTTGTCATAAAATTATTAATTGCTAATATCCAGGAAAATATCCTCAATCTCCTTAGAAAACTTACACTTCTGATGGAGGAGAGAAGCAATGGCATTAACCAATAGCTATGCAACATAGTCTTGGAGAAGGATATATAAGTTTAACACGTGCAAATATTTCATTTTTATTTGTTTATTCCCTCTTTTATTTGAAAAAATTATTTATTTTTCTTTATACAACAGAATGAATTTCTTTGTTTTTGCTTCTTTTCAATAAAAATATTAATTATAATTATCGTATTTTATATCATTCACTAGAATACATCCGATCACCTCAAAAGAATGCTTAATTTCGTATTTAAGAGTTGGGGGACTTTATACATTTTGTACATTTAAATTAATTATTTCGCGGAAAATCTTTAACTTGTTAAGTTAAGAAGAATTTAGGAATATAAAGCTGTATCAATTAAAAAGTTTTAAAAAGCTCTTTCTTGTACAAACATTAACTAATTAAATTTTTTAATTTATTTATTTTCATGCGCAACCATTCAGATTTTGATACGCTATTTCAAAATACGTCCGAAAATACTTAAGTAATTTATTAATTATGAAATATTTGCTAATAGTTTATATTTAGGAATTTTAATATATGAAACTTTGTTTGAATAAATAAAAATTGCTATTTGAATCATCAACTTAAAATTCTTTTTTACTCATCATAGTTCCGGATACCAATGATTTGCAATAACAACATATTCACAATACGGCAGTAAGTACAAAATGTATACACGCAATAACTTCACAAACGAATTGCTGGCCAAAAGCTCTTCATGTACCAAGAACTGACCAGCTTTACCTACACATAGCAGAACAAGTCGTCATTTTCTCATGTCTCAGTCACAAGAAATTGGTTTAAAATTACAAAGGCTAGAAGAAGAACGAAATCTACACGAATAAATAAACATTAATTTTTTAAATAAAAAATATCAACTTATTGAGGAACCCCAAACTTCCGGGAAACATCAGACAGCACACAACTGTAGGAAGTCCGTAAACTCTACATTTCAGCAAATAACATAGTTGCAAACATCGACTTTGTCAATCGAAATAAATAATAATTTTTCACAAAAATAAATTATACTAATGCATCAACAAACAATTTCGCGTATTGGGTGTTCTGCAGCACCACAAAATCACTGGACTTTTGATCCACCCACAAACAAATGTTTGGTTACGTCTTCAGTAAATTTATTATTATTCTTTTCTTTTAAGAAACACTACCTTCAATTTAGTATCAAAATTACCTGCAAAACTTTCCGCATGTCCGCAGCAAAACACCTACAACCGTGGCAGGAATCGAAAGTACTTGTAAAGTATGTAACAATAATGCAATGCAATATTGGAACTGTAAAGAATTCCAATAATTTAATCAAGGAGAAAACTGAAATTTTATAACAAAATACAATTTATGCAAATATTGTTTTTTTTAAGCACGGTGGTGTCTGTAATAGAAAGAGAAAATGTGGAGAAAATTGATGGAAATGTTTTCACCATCTATGGTTATACTGATATTCTGGTGAAACAAAAATCAAAGAGTGAAAACAAATAATAAAAAACTGTAGAAAAACAAGTGGATAAAAATGTACATTTTAATAATACACAAAGTGAAAAAGTAAGCGCAAATGCCTTTATTGATGAAGAGTTGGAGTTGGTAGTCCGTGCAATTTATTTTTAGGAAAAAAAAACATTAACGAAACGGGATATATCAAATACGACAATATTTTATTGGACATTAAAAAATTCCAAATTCCTCTCTCCTACTTTTCGAAATTATTGCAACACTGAAGTGCAATTATACACGTTTGTTGATGGAAGCAATTATAGTCGCAAAAATTAAGGTTGCTCCTATGAAAATTGGTTTTGTTCCGCCGTTGGAACTTATGGCAGCTCTTTCAGCACCATTGTTTGTTAAATTTGTTATAGGAAATCATAACATTTTTATTGCCAAAAGCTTTGTTGGACTTATACATTTAGCTGGATACATTCAGAAGTAAATAGATACAATCTGTTTATAATCTGTTGTGAGATCATTGAGTTTTCCTCTCCAAATGAGTGGAAATAGATTGCAAGATAGCAAAATGTTGCAGATAAATGCTACAAAATGGTAGAAAATTCGTAAAATTTTCTGTAAGATAGTTCGAATGGTTTTAATCGAATCAAAATATAAATTACCACAATCCAGCGTTCCACTACAAAATTACAAATAAAATTACAAAATTTATATTATTTTTTGATTTCTTATCGTTTCAAAAATGGAATCGTTTGTTAGGAGCTACATACATCATATGTTTTCACATTTATAGTTCATTACTACAATACATTTAAGCAACGTAAAGGCTTTACTAGAGGAGGATACAAAAACATTATATATGCAGACCCAAAATGAAAAATATGATCACAGCGATTTGAAACTTATTGGCAGGAAGGAGTAGGTCACTTGGGTTTTACTGCGACAATTTTAAGATGCGTCTTTGGCCCCCTTTGATCGGTGCTTGGGAACGCCTTTTCCGACCTTTTAAAACAATTTTATATCATATAATGTCTTTAAGGTCACCAACTGATTGTCTTCTATTTAGTATGATAATACAGTCTCAAAATATAATGAACTCTCGGCCTTTGGCCCATATTTCAGTAGATCAAAAATTGGGAGATTGCTCCTCAGGATTAAAACCAATGTCAACTTGTGACAACAGTGGTGTACTAGTAAGACAATCTTTGCCAACTTCACAATAATATGCAAACATCTTTTGGAAAAAATAGCTAAATCAATATTTGCCGTTATTAATGTATAGAACAAAATGCCATTATCGGACCTTTAAGTTAGAAAGTCGTTGATCATCGTCGATCCTTCATCTCTGTTTGGAAGATTTTAATGTAATTTATGATATGATTTGGCTGGCGTAGGAGAAGGTAATCGTATTTTGCATTAAATACAGTGCATTTATAGTACAGTTATATTTCTTAAGGAAATCCATACCAATGATTCCATCATTAGGAATTTGAATATCATTGTGAACTACTAGGAAGCTTTGTGGCATAAAAACATTTTGGAATTTCAGATTTGGATTATACATGTTATGTATTATTGAATTGATCTTAGGGGAATTTCTGAGTTTTCCGAATCATTTTCATACAGTTCAGCTATGTTGATATAACTTTTGAATCTTCTATTAGTTTAATTCTGCCGATTTTAGTAATTACAATAATTTTTATTACCGTAGTTCTTTTAATTGTTATAATTGTATCTACCTCTATTACTAATGTTAAATCACCGTCCATTGTGTACTGTGACAATTTGCTGTCTACTTGCTTCTATACAACTATTTATAAATTTGCTAACTTCCACATTCATATTATTAAGTTGCTCCTCTTAGATAAAATATGTATGTTGTAGTTAGTTGTGTACAATATTTTGTTGCTAGCTCGAATGACATTCTATCTGAGATATCTGCGTTTTCAGCGATTTTGTGGGGTTTTCTATTTCACTACCATAAATGTTCGCAGTTTTGCTTGTCTGTTTGTTATTCATAATTTTAGCTATTAGTACTTTTACTGAAGTTCCTTTCACCGATTATTGCTACTGCTGATTCTAAAGTTAATAAAGATATTTGTGAAATAATTAATGTTATTATAAATATTAAAGATAATGTAGGTCCAATACTTCCTAATAAAGTTAATAATAATGAGTGACCTGTAATTATATTTGCTTTTAATCGTCCTGTAAAAGTACTTATAGTTTGTTCTGTTGATGGATGATTCATTGTTAATCAGATTTCTTGCACGTCCTTTAAGTTTTCTTTTTAAAAAGAAAATTGCAGCTGATTCGTGTATAGCTTTTATTGAATTTACAAATTTTAATAGATTTAGGAAAGATCTTAAATTTTCAGAACTGCCATCAAATTAATTAGTTTTGAAGCTGTAAATAAAATTTTAACTATTGTCTGACCCATTTTGGTGCTGATTTGTAATGTGTTTATGTTATAGGTTGGCCCCATGTTAAGACAGTGGTAGTTCTACTTTTATATTCTTTTTGTTTTCTATTTTAAGAATTATATTTTTAATGTGCAGTGTGAAATACTAAAATACATTAAAATATAATTAAACTAATAATTGACATTAAGAACAATTCGTATGCCTTCTAAATGTTGGGGGAGTGATTCGAAATTCAGTTTTTGTATTTTTAATTTAATGGTTCTGTCTACATTTTTGCACTTATACGAACGTTCCAAGTTTTTCTTAATGATTCTTTGCCAAGAATATAATTCCAATTGATTATAATTGTATCGTTGTATTTTGTCTAGGTTTTGTGCTATGCTTATGTATTTTTTTCTCAGAAATCTTTTGTGTAAAAAATAACGATTTAATACGAGGCTTACTGCTGCTATTATGATTGTTACTAGTTTTGTTTTTACTACTTTCGCATACTTTGTTTGCTTATTAAAAAAAAAAATGTTATTCCAGTAGTGTGTCCTAATATGCACTGTTCAAGAGTTATTCCCCCTTTCATACGTATATGTTAATTGCCAACGTATAACACTATAGAACTGTTGCTTATATACCCTTATTATAACATCTACCTGCGTTTGTTTTTTTTTTTTTATAAAGTAAATTTAACATATTATATGTAGTTGTACTACATTACATTGTTTAAATAATTTTTAACTGTACCACTATTAGTCTATAATTAGATTATTAATTATAAATACATACGAGTATTTAAATATATATTTATTTACAGAGGATCAAGTTTATAAATCATTTTTTTTGCTCGTTTTGTAGTTCGGCTTTTACATATCTTTTAGAGTTACTCTTTTCTGACCCCACAGACAACTCAGCATATTTCTATTTACTTCATGTCTTATTTTCGTACACTTTTTAATGTAATACCGTATTGATTTTTGTATATTTGAATTTAGTTTCTTTTTATGATCGTCAGAGTTTACAATTTTTCGTTCAAAATTCTTCACATTGGGCAAAATTTTTGTTTTTAAAGATCGCGACATAAGTAGTTCAGATGGACTAGGTATAATCAATCATCAACTGTTCACAAATTCATTGAATATCTTAGAGCTAAGAGAAGGACCATGTCACTAAAATGTATTGAATTCCATGTCTTGAAAAAATTCATTTTAATTTAATTATATTTTGTGGGATATTATATCCCGAACTAAGCGATTCAACTTCTACATATTTTGAATAATAATCTATAATAATTAAATATGTTTTTTTATTAAACTCAAACAAACTCACAGGCAACTTTGTATCATGGCACATCAATAATATTATGGTGAAGTATTTCTGATTTGGTATTTGAATTACGTAAACTTTTTGGTATTAATAAATAATTATTCTTTAACAACATGCCATATAATATAGAAATTTCATTCTTAATTTCTTAATTTCTGCATCTTTGCGATATTTGCCCAGTTTTTGCAAATACTTCGTTATATTTTGTTTATGGTCTAAAAATGCCATCTCCAAATGAAATGCTATAAAATTACAATGGATTGGAAGCTCTTTATCCGTTTCAGTTAACGTAGGTGTTTCAAAGTACAAATCTTTGAAATTTTGCTGCTATTTTGTAAAGAGGTTTTTGGAATAACTCACTAATGGTTTATGGTGACACCAAACTGAAAAAATCTTGCGCATCCGAAAAGGATAGTGAATAATTCTTTTTCAATTTGTGCATAATTTTTCTGCGTTTCTGTTAAAGATGCATATTGCGATTAGATGCATAATTGTTGCTCCAAGATGAAGTTAATTCCCTGTTATGGTTATAGCATGCTAGTACAATATCTAGTATCAATATCTTTTTTTAAAAGATATCTTAAATTTTCATTTTTTAACGCTAAGTATTATGTAAATGATCTATGATAGTTCATCGATGCCTAGAAATCTATAATTAGTTTCAAATTTCCTCTAATATCTCTGAATAATTTTACGATTTCAGAATGAAAACTTTTTGGTATAGCATTTACTCCATACGGGAACCTCAAATATTTATATTTGAATGTGCTCCTTTGTCAATTCGGCATTTTATTTTCATACTATTTATTAGGTATTACCTTCACATTCTATTCTGTTGTTGCTTCGGCACTACATATTTAGTCCATTGCTATCGTTTTAGTAATACTAAGAGCTTAATTTTAATTAATTCCGTCTTCAGTTAATAACCTCTTACGAATACTAGACATTTTAGTTGATTAGCGACAAGTAAAAGGTATCTGGTCAGATCTTTGAGCAGAGCAGCAAACTCACAATTAAGACTAAGATTTTACTTTTTGTTTTGAAAATATTATCTATATATATTATAATTTTATTTATATTTTAGCACTTATGCTTTTGAATGGTTTTAATCCAAGGACAATGGTTATTAACTTTTACTCTATTCCAATTTTCATTTTAAATTGTGTTTGCTAATGAATTCATAGTACACAAATATACGAGCTATGATCAAAAAATAGTTTTTAAAAAGGCGCAATTGTGTCAGTACGAAGTATTAATGAGAACCTCACCAACTTAACAACAGGATGTTAAATTACATTTTCTGTAATAAGTTTACTTAAATAAAGTATTAGTGGTGTAAGTAAGCAAAAGCAAACAATTTTCTCTTATTTTTGCCTCTTCTTTCTTTCCAAACAACGATACACACAAATATACAAGTGTTTTTTTTATTTAGTGAATGATCAAAAAAATAGCCATTAGCTTTGTTCGATTTTTGCATTTTTTTTCTATTATTTTGGTTCTCATGCCAAGCGATTTTACGGAGTTTTTTGTAGCAGCGAAGATTGTTCTAAAATTGCTAAATTTTGAGCAAAAACGTCAAACGTATGGACGTCGCGCACGAGCGTTGAACGGCGATCCATATTTGTGTAAAAGGTCATAGCTGGTGACGAATCATGGCTGTATTATTATGACATATTATGAATTGTGGAAAAAGCAATCATGGATTTTGCACCAAGATAAAGCAACAGCTCATACATCGATGCTTGTGCGTCATGTACTGAATAAATAAATCCTTTTGGGAAAGATTGAAAATAACGGTAATTTTTTGATCAAGAAAATGTAATTAATCAATTTTTTATGACGAAATACTTTTATAAATTTATATAAAAAAATAAATATATATATATTTGTTCATATACTTTTTGAGTTTTTTCTTAGGATATACGCATATACCTATGAATATTCTTTTTTATTTGATAAAAAAAAGTATATAAAATATGTATATATATAAATATGTATTACTTAAATAGAATATATAGTGGCTGAGATCGAAATTTCCTGATCTCTTCGTCCTAAATCCGTTTATGGATTTACATTTCTTACGGAAATGATGAGGGTATTCTTTTATGTAATTATAAATGATTTTAAAGTTAATTCAAGCTTGCTTCGTTGTGCAAAATTATTATTTCCTTCAATTTTTCGAGTTATATTTAACTAGTTTTTGGCAGGCTTATGTTCATTCCTTTTTACGTTTATTTGTTTCCATTTGCCAAGGTAAATCGATAACCTTTTCCTTAACTAATTACATTTTATATCTATGTGCTTATATGTACACACGTATGAATTTGTGTTCTTTAAGTGTGTGGTGAAATTAAAAGAAAACTTAAGGGCTGTTATGCAAAAAATGTCATCAGTATTTTTTTACCTTTAACTTGCCATAAATAAAGTGTTGCGGTGTAACTACAAAATGGATGGCAGAAGTAACAGTTTCTAATTCACGTATATCCTTGTAGGGCTTAAAATGTCGTATATGAGCGGGGTTCGTCTGCAAAGAAAGATTAAAAAAAAAAAACGATTTGAAGTGTGATATTGTATATTATTATATGTATGCATATTAATAACATAAATATTTAAAACTTGCGAATTTTTTCAATAAATTATTAACAATATCCAAATTATTTACGAGATTTAATATATAAAATATTTTCGGAAACATCAATGATAACTTATATAGAAACTTCAGAAAACTTATAGTTAATATTTTGCATGCCCTTAAAAAATAAATTTGAGTTTGCATTAAAACGCTGTTGCTGGCTTAATAGTTTTGTTAAGCGGGAGCGGACTGATTTTACCAACATGTTTACAGAATATTCATCATTGACTTTTTAGGAATTATTTTATAATTCCTAATTAACAAAACGTAATTGCTATGATAAGGTGAAAGAGAAACGGTCGTGTACGAACGATGGCATTTATGTGTATGTAGGTGGTTTTTACAAGGTACCTGGTATTTATGGGATGGGGACTGCCTCCATGCAAACTTTCGCAAAAATTTTTTGCTGAATAGTCACAAAAAGTAAAAATTATGCGTTTTGCTTCACTTTTAACAAATGAGAATGCTGAGAGTTGAAAAAATAACCGTTATTATAAATTTTTTCCAAAAGTCTTCATTAATAACTATCTTGCCCCCTTCAAAGTAATCCCCCTCAGATACAATACACTTATGCTAGCATTTTTTCCAATCCTTGAAACACTTCTGAATCGCGCTTTTTGGAATTGCTAACAGGTCCTGTTTCGAGTTTTCTGATATCTCCTCAACCCTAGTCAAACGCTTTCCTTTATTGGTGTCTTCAGTTTTGGAAAGAGGAGAAAGGCAAGGGGGGCCAAGTCCGGTGAATACGAGTAAGACTTTTGTTGTTGCCAAAAACTGACGTACAACCATCGATATCTGAGTTTCTCTTCAATGTGGTATTGCTTATTGACTGTACGACATTGTGGCAAGAATTCCTGATGCATTACGCCATTGCAATCAAAGAGAACAAACACTGAGCAAAATGATGCTTGAGGTCCTGGCGCTTCGACGTTATTTTTTATATGTTTTGATATTGTTTTTGAAATGGCTGATATTGCCAACATATGCCGTAGATATATGTACCAACATAACAGAAAAAATAAATGCAAGAATTACAGGATTTTTTTAATCACACCTCGTATGTATGTTAATTCATTGTATTAACTGCAAAAGAACTTTTCAAATTTGATAAGACCGGTCGACGGAAATGATTTAGTACCACCATTCGATAATCATATTTTATAATTATTCTGTCACATATCAAAAAGTTCTTATAATTGTTGCGGAAGTCGATGTATGTTCTTTACATTGCTATGAACTTAATTTGCCACATCTAAATGCTTGGAGTGGTCACTAAGCTAAAGTAACCTTTGTTTTGAATTATTAAAACTATATACTAACATTGTTCAGAAAATGACATTTAATAAAAAATGCCTTTGGAATAATGCCCAAACGTTTTCGAATATATTCTCGAGCAGGTTAAAAACTGAAAAACCGCACCCATTTATTGTGCATAGAATAATGTCTTGTAAACAAATGTAAATTATGCAACATCGGTGTTGGTTGATCAATATAATCGCAAAGTCACCATTGCTTCTATCGCATTGGGAACTTGTGCTACACCGTTTATCATTGATGAAATTAAAAAATAATCCCTGGAGATTAGTCATGAAGCAAATACTATTCGTGAAGAATTTATTAATATAAATATTAATATTTATTAATATTAATATTAATATGATACCTTCCAATTTTAAGAAAACGGATTAAAATGGCGTTACTGGTGTTACAAAATCAGTTAAATGTGATACAAAAACATATGTTTTCTGGTTGTAAAATGTAAACAAATATAAGGCCCCTATTATGGTTCACAACAGTTGTAATTTTGAAATTGCGATTATGGTTTACAACAGTTGTTTTAAGTGTTGTTGTCAGATGCATTTATTGAAGAACAACCCTGTGAAATACACAGCATCTAGATGTTGTAAACCATTATCATAAAAAGTATAAGTGTTGTGTTGTCTGCTCTACAACACAACACCTAGCTCTTGTGAACCATAATAGGGGCCTAATCCTATTTGGGTTGATTGCCAATTTTAAAAGTATTAAAAAAATATTAGAAAATAGTTTTTGCAAAAAAAAAAAAAAAAAAATATTATATTGCCGCTTTAAGTAATTATGCCCAAAATTATTAAAATTAAAAATAATAAAAAATTTTTAATAATTTAAAGTATACTAATTGCATTTCTGACGACCAGACCCTCTATGTCTGAAGTGGACAGGAGGAACAACAAATGAAAATAATGCCCTCAGAACTTCACTGAAGGTATATAGTATATTCAGTGACGAACAGTTTGTATTTTCAGATGTTCATACCGTAGAATATTGCGATCTTCCAGCTCAAAGTTTGAACATTCAACTCCAAAAAATAATGTGTAGATTAATTTTCCTCTATAGTATGTATAATATATTTTTATTTAGGTATGTAAAGAATGTGTTGCCATAATTAACGGTACTTAGGATGAATTTATTAAATTAAATTATTAACCCCATATTGACGGCGGTAACACTTGTTTTATTTGTTCAGCTGTTTTCTGATCACACGCAAACTATCATTTTAAGAAAATTTTCATAAACTTTTGCAAATAGTTCGATTTGTCAACAAAAATCGCACATTTTTAAAATTTAAATTTAACAAACGATGCCTTTAGAGGGGATTTAATGAGGGCTAGTTGGCTTTGCTGTATAATATACATTTACTTAGAATTACACGTACCTGATATCCATTAACTGCCCATGTAATATTAGCTGCTGGTCGGGAATATAACGAAGAGCAGTTCCCCTTGACTATATCGCCAATATCATATCGCGACCGTATTCCAGAAATCACAGGATCATTGGTAGGTATTACTAAGCAATAAAATAATAAAGGAATGTTTTTTATTTGTTGTCTTATATACATACATTTTCATTATTTACATATTTTATAAAATTAGTCATTCATTTAATATTTCATGAAATTGTGAAAATAACTCCTTAAATGTCATTTACAGTTTTTTTCCTACTATATTAAATATTCTCATTGCTTATTTTCAAGTCTTTGTGCCGTTTTAGAGCCTTTTTACCAGTATTAGGAACTATTCGTAATAAATTGATTTAAGTATTGAATACAATAAGCAAGCAAATAAACAGTGTAAATTTTTTGATACCCAAGGGAGGCCCGATCCAGTCGATTTATTTTCAAACGAGAAAATTAGTTCTCGAAAGAAATATTCTGTGAAATTTAATGCAAAATATACTTCAGAAAAATTTTAAAACATAAATTTACCAAAAATAAATAAAAAATAAAATAAAATAAAAATAAATAAAATTAAAAAAAATATATCTTTAAAATAAAAATTATTACAACAATACCATATAAAAAACCAAAACTACTTTTAAGTAAAGCATGACTGATTAGACTCACTTCAAAAACTAACGCAAAAGGCAAAAGCTAATATAACACGATTTAAAAATTGTGGTCTCATTAGCAACGTCAACAACTAAATTAGAATGCCATATTTCTGTATTTGAGGTAAATTTAGAGTTTGTTTTTTCACAGGGAAATGAGTATTAAAAGTATGTACAAAGAAGATGTAAATTTTTCGATTCGTCAGAATCCCAATTACTTTCGATAACAAATAATACGAATCAAAATGTTTCAAATCGTTTTCAACACTGTCAAAATTATCGGTTATCATTTCTCACTTAACAACAAAAGTCTGGTGAGTTTTGTAAGCCTATTGAGCATTAAATAAGTAAGTGCCAGAAATTAAAAGCTCTTACATTTAAAAATCGTTTTTGGCATATACGAAGTTTGATACTTTGTATCAACTTCTTCAAGTGTAGATGAAATCATATGTAGAAATTGTGTCAAAAGTCGCATCATACAGTGTCACATCGCAACTATTATATTGTTATTGTTATAACAGCAAGTCGGAATGCGAACAAAGTGGAGTGCTCTCCACATAATTGTTCTCGGTTTGATACCCGTTGTAGTTCCAATGATGTGTTTTTGAATTTTTAACTATATATGTATATACGAAATAATTTTTTGGCTATATTTCTTTTATTTATCGCCCAATTTTGCTGATTTTTACATGTTAAAATTCAGAATTAAATTGAAGCAAACGGTTTTTAAAATTTTTGATTTTAGGCAAAATTTATGGTAGATTTGCACCGCCACAAAAATGCAGGAAAAATACAGAGGATAGACAGAAAAATAAAGCAAAATAAACTTCCCCGGTTATAAGGATGCACAATATATATATTTTATTGCATCGCAAATCAATAATATAGAAATTTAATCCGCTGTATCAAGCCTATTAATACCCTTCCATCCTTTTTTGGAGAAGGGTATAAAAATGGAAGCCCCATATTTTTTTTGGACTGACTCAACAAAGGATTTATTTTTATCATTTGTAAACGATCTCGAAGAACTAAAATTAGTAAGTATTTCTCGTGTTGGTCTTCAGACGAATATTGTTTAATTATAGTCGCATTTTTCCAGTATTGAAATGGCTTGAAAAACATTTATCTACACTAATTAAAAATTTTGGATAATCCCGAAGAGTCTGAACAGTGCACTAGGTGCCATTTTCCAGCCAGCAGGTAATATTTCAGACGATGTGCTGTATAGATCTTTTTGTATGCGAGGTCCAATCCAGTGAAAAATTAACAAAAATGTTATTAATTACGATCGATTACCGCTGGATCTATCGCGGAATCGGAATGGCTGGATCTTGTCATGTTATGATTATTAAATTCAGAAATTGCAAAGTTCCTACAACGGTATTCTCAGAGTAGATTTTACAATACTCAGGTTTAAATGCAAGTTAAAAAGCAGTAAAACTACCGCAGAATAATATTTTGTTTAATATTCATGTTTTCCATGTTTAATTGTTTCATTTTCATGTTTTCGAAAACATTTATAGTAACTTTCTTAAAAAGTAATGAAATGTAAAAAGATGGAACTATTATATCAACATTTTTCACTGATTAAAATTACAGAACAGGTAAACAATTATTTCCGAACTACTCAGAACTTAATTTTTTTATTTTAAGTTTTTATTTTAATGTATAAGTTCAATATAAAAATATTACGCATATATATGTGTATGTATGTGTATACATTTATTATTTCAAAAGTGTTGTTCGTAAAAAATAATTTTAAGGGTTTGAAAGAAGAAATGGTGCTGAAAAATGTGCACTAACGCTACCATTGTACTTCAATAGCGAGTCAACTCGTTCAGATGCTCCTCATCGAGAAATACTAATCCGGCGTTATTAATTGAGTATCATAGATAAATATTGCGGGGAGAAAAGCCAGAACGTTGACATTAATTGCGAATGCTTTGCAAAAATAGTGTAATTACAATACATTTCTTCATTTGTAATCGTACCACATCTTAAGAAAGCATCTTTGCGGATTCCCAAACATTGCACTTGGGGTAACTATGGGAAGAGTTTGATGTCTGCATCAATGAAATCATTTATCCTAAGGCATAGCCTAGTAATCATTCTAAAAGCAAATTACAAATATTGGAGAGTTGCCATATCGTTAAGGGTAACAGCTGTATTGAAGGTGAAAATTTGTAATGAATTATCACCACACTGCCTTCAATTCGGCGAATTAATATGTAGCCCAAACTGCGTTCGAGGGGATGTATCTATTCAGGTATCTAATAGAGTTGATTACGGACTATTTCAAGAATAGAGTTCCTTTACAGGATACTAACGACTGCAGAAAGTTGTCTGTTAAATTAGGGGTATCTCTGCAATGACATGTACGATCATGTAACGATAATTGGTTTTGCAGGCGACATAGAGCTGGTAGTGACTGGTAAACATCTTGACTAGGTAGAAAAAAGTGTTCAACGATGCAGTTTGTATAGTTATGATTGAATCATAAGAGAACATTGGAAATACAATTGCACAAAATTGAGTGCGCATGTTGCGCTATCGCAATTAATGCCCAACTTTGTAGGTCAAAGGACAGGATGTTGCTTAAGGGAGTTGTAAATAGATTACTACAACCTCACATGAATATATCCGCAAATCTAAAATAAGGTAAGGAATTATGTTTGTGATTCCAGTTTAGAATCACAAACAAATTATCGATTGTATATAAAAATTCATACATAGATACATACAAAGAAAAAAATTTGCAGAAAAGTAATGAAAAGCACACAAGACTAAATGATTACAAATTATTTAAATACAAACATTATAAACCAAGAAAGAGTCAAAATATTCTAAATGTACAGATAAATAAAAAAATTTTACAAATAAATAAAGACGCATCGAGTCCAAGGAAAAAATATTTTTTTATACTCAAAAGAGAACAGTCTGCATGTGTACATTGGGTATTTATAATTTTATATAATTATATACCCAACACACCATATAGAAAAAAACTGCAATACCACTTGAGAATAATATTATGAGAATAGTGAAATCAGAATATTTTCTGTAATTTTCGTATGTATGCACACGAAAACTATATCCATATATATGTATGTATGTATCTATATTAAAACTTTTTAGTATGATAGATATGGTTCTTAAAGCAACCCATATACGATACGACCGTTGGCAAAACTTCGGCAGGTCGTAAGCAAGGTCGTAACGTTAGTGGGCCTGTCGTATGAAGTTGTGTCTCGGTCGTATGAAAAATCAAAATTTTTTGATTTTTTGGCAGGTCGTGCCAACGCGTCGTATAGTTTGTGGGTCTGTCGTGCGAATTCGTACCTCATTCTCATTTTAAATTTTAAGGGAGAGAGACGTGTTGTCGGTTAATTTGGTTTTTGAGCGAAGAAAGTAAAAGAAAGAAGTGTAAAAGAAAATAATAAAAAAAGTAATTCAAAATCGAAACTAGAAACTAGAGCACAGTTCTACGATGAATTATTTAATGATAGCCAATATTAGTAAATTATATAAGTTTTATTTTATTTTTTATATTTTTTTTTTGTATTTTTTATTTTTTTTTTATTTTTGAAAAATCTTTTAGATTAAAAAAATTTGAATGTCAATAAATGTTTAATTTACTTAAGGAGTTTTCAATTGTTTTATTGCTACACAAAATTTAAGCCAATTTTGTTTTGCTTCATGGCATGCGCGTTTATTATTTGTTGTTTCCAGCTGTAAATTTTTTACAAAATGAAGTCGTAAGAAGAGGTCTTATCGTATGTGGGCACAACACACGACTTGATTACTAAACGTGTTTTGCCGACGGTCGTATCGTGTATGAGTAGCATAAGTATGAACACGAAATTTGTCAACAAGAGCCGTATCATTTGCTTACAAATTTGTGGTGAGTTTTGCTTTAAAAGTTGATTTGGTGAAAACTGGCAACACATAACGATTAATTTTTTACCAAATTTGTTTTATGCTGGAGTTAATTGCATGTTTTACACGATGATTTTTATGAAGTCTATTTTTCTCTATTCCTTTTTGAAATTGCTTCCGAAAAATTCTTGCTTTCATACCATGTTTTTTTAGACAACTTTTTTTTCTTGTTCTCTTCTATTCTTACATTCGCATTTTTAATTCTTGTGTGCAGCCACATGATAGATTGATGTTGTTTGACTGAGTTTTGTTTATGCTGTAGCTTTTGCTTATTTTTTGTCAAGTAAAATATTTCAATAAAAATTAAAATATTATAATAATAAAAATGGAGCGTATTTTTGAATTAATTAAATTAAATTATTTATTATTAAAAAAATAGTTAATTTTTAAAATTCTTAATTTTTAATACATTGCATTAAATTTTTCATAACAAATTTTTATTTTAGTCCGACTTGGCTGTTAAATTTACCACGTACGAATAAGAATAAAGTGTAACAAGAAAAAACGAAATAAGCATAAAGAGAAATGTATGAAAAAAACATGAAAAACAGAAATCGTGTCTTTTTTTCTACCCCTCTTGCTTCTCATACCCGCTAACCAACAAACTAAAAAAGTCTTGCAATTTTCTACGTCAAAAAAGACATCGTGTGACAGCACTAAATGTCGACGTCGAAAACGCCGTCTGAACGCTGAAATTGTGATGTTCGACGTTTAATTTCATTTTGCTGTTAATGTCAAGGCCGTACACGACGTTTAAATATAAACTATTAATTTGAAAATTTATTTACTGAAATATTTGTAATTAAATACTTATTACTTATTTTTTACCAAATCTCTCCTTTACGAGCTGTATTCTTATAGTTCTTGGAGAATTTATTATATAAATATTTTTTAATATTTAAATATATTTGTTTTTATAGGGAGATATTAATTATTATAAATAATATTAATATTATAAATTTTAATTATTATATATATTATACCCCATTAATATCAATATTAATAAATTGAACTCTCAAATTTTATAGTTTAAAATAAAAAAAAAGAAAAAAAAGCAGGAAAAGAAGAAAAAAATTTTAACATATAGCGCCATCTCTGAATCATAGCATGTACTACAACGGAGCAAGTATGTGTGAGTATACTTCACGAAAGTAGATGGCGCCAGTGTATGATACATCGGGCCGAGGTAGTCAAGCTTATTCTAGTAATTTTGCAGTTTTAACTAGTTTTAAGGTGAATAAAAAATTAAGCTAAAACTTGTACTTTATGCTAACTAGTAAAAGCTATTTTTTCCAGTGTTGGCTTAAAAAAGGTGTGAATAAAAAGTAGTAAATGCTTAAAATTAGTAGTTTATTCTTTGATTTTTGTGAGCAGCTGGTTGAGGTGCTGGAATCTTGTGTTTTTCTGCATTATATTGATAAAAGTGTATTTTTGTATATTTTAATTTAAATATAAATATGCACTTTTTATGCGCGTTCGCCAAAGGAAGGAATACCGCAAAAGATCACATTCTCATCCATCCGATTATTTTAATTTATACAGATTTCAGGAAGAAAATGTAAAATGGTTAGCGGAACACTTTTTGGACGAAAATCATGAAAGCAGAGGAGCAGCTCTGTCGCAAATTAAAAAGATGGAAATTTTCCTCCGTTTTCTTAGCGATCCTGGTTTTCAAATTAGAGTTGGGAAAGAAGAAGGCATACACCGCAATAGGCATACACCGGCCAATAGCAAAGAAATTAAACTCGCTCAAGAGCAGTGGGCTCTACGATATGGCTTTCCTTGTGCAATTGGAGCAATAGATTGCACGCATGTTGCAATACAAAAGCCACCAAATCATGGCGATGAATACATTAACCGCAAGGGTTTTTGCAGCATAAATGTGCAAGCAACTTGCAATGCTAGTGAAGAATTCACGTCAATTGACTGCAGTTGGCCATGATCTGTACACAATAGCCGAATCTTGAAACGATCACGTATTTTCAACTTTATGAATAATCAGCGCAGCGATGCAATTATTTTGGGTGATATCGGCTATGGCATTGGACGTTGGTTACTAACACCATTTAAAACACCAAGAACTCCAATAGATATATGCTACAACAAGCATCACGCAAAAACCGAGTTATAATTGAGCGCTGTTTTTGACAATTAAAAAGACGATTCCCTATTCTACAGTACAAAGTACGTGTAGCACTAAACAAAATTGCAGCAGTGATTGTAAGTTGCGCAGTACTACACAATATCGCAATTGTTTTAAAAGATGATTTAGAAAAACAACCCGAAGCGACCGAAGTTTTACAAGAGGATGAAGAAGAAGATCATGATAGTGACTCCACAAATAACTTCAGAGAATTAGGACGAAGGAGGAGACAAGAAATTGCAAATGTGCTTAATTCTTTATCTATTGAATAAATAAAACACTTCTTGCTCTTATGTTCATACATATTTATTTTTCATACTAAAAAATTTTAATAAACACTATATAAAAAAAAAATTACATTTCAAATTCTTTTGTATTATAGTATTAATATTATTAAAAATTAAAAAAAAATCACATATCTGTGGAATATATGTCGTCCAATATTTCCACAGACTATACTTGGTTACTTTCATTATCGCTATTATTCTCCGCTTTTACTGTATATTCTTCTTGCTTCCGTTCTCTAACTCTTATTTTCATATTTATTAACTTCAGTTGTCTTAAAAGGACCAGCCTTTGCAACTCAGGAAGCGTTAGGTTTTTTGTCTCCTCTGTCTCATCAGCAAGTCTTCCTCTTTTTGTTTTCAAAATTGCATTTTTCTTTTCAATTCCTCTATTAAAATTACATTTCTCTGGAGTGTCTGCTTCTCCATCACTCGTTAAATCTAAATCCGATGGCTTTTCTATTTCAATGGCGAAGCTAACATCAATGGCACCTAGTTGAAAATTTCATAACTATTTCATACTTTTCACTTGCGAGCAAAATATCCAAATCCTGATTAAATTAAAAATGAAAACTTTCAATATTTTAAGTATTTCTGAACACTTAAGTACATTTTTAAAAAAAATTTGTTTGATACTGAGTAGTTATGTTTCAGAAAAGGCAACAAATTATATTTAATTTTCAAACTTTCCATTTTGCAGAGGTATAGGATCGCTGTTTATTTTAAACTGTAACAGCAAAACTAATTTTGAAAAAGCCTTTTGATTTAAAAATAAGACTAATTATTTAATGTTAAAATATATTTACAAATCATGCATTTAAATTCCGTAAACAATATGCCGGGATTTAAAAGCAAAGAAAGTGGGAACTCCCAAATAATTTCTGCCAGCTGTTAATTTTTTCAGCTTTTGCTACCGATTTTCAGTACTAGGTATGTAGCAGTAGCACAGAGTTATTCACACATTTCCTAGTTTTAACTATCAGCTTTAGCTAGTACTGAAAAGAGAATGCCAGTGCTACTACTTAGAACTATGTATTTGTTTCCTAACATTTCAATTGGAAACCATCAAATCAATCATGCCTATTGTGCAGATTTTTATTCAATTTCAACAGCAGGCATTTGTTCTTAAGGTGGTAAGTTGAATTTGTAAATTATGTAGATCGTGCATTTGAAGTTAAATTCAGCAGTCTGTCCATAGTACAAAATGTCTAGAAGACGATGCGCGAACATCGGTCGCCGCACTAGACATGCAAGCCAGCAAAACCTGTATTCACAGAACTAAAGTGAAGACAGATAACGCGTGAACACACGGAGATCATTGGCATCATACAATGGCTTGGCATTCCAATATGATCCCACCGCGAACTATGCAAAGATGACAATTTTGATATTGGGCCAATGACGACTGTATGCCGATATTGCAATGCGTTAAAGTTCAAAAGAGAAACGGCTGGATTGTGCTGCGCAAGTGGAAAAGTCAAACTGGATCCATTACATACACCACTACGGCCACTGAAATCATTGTTGGATGGAACAAATCCCGATTCCAACCATTTTCTTCAACACATCCTTGAATACAATAACTGCTTTCGCATGACATTCTTTGGAGCTAATATCATTCGAGAAGGCGGCTTTATGCGACAAAGATGGTGCATGGACTATGCGGCACATTAAATCCATTATCGCCTTGCATGGCTGATGGAAAGTGCACAAAACGATGTCCGCGACCGTTAGTTGCTGAAACAGTCACAGGGAACGATGGATATCCAGTTTATCGTCGGCGTTCAAAAGAAGATAATTGTCGAACTATCAACATTAAAGTTCAAAATGAAGAGATTGAGATTGGAAATGAATTCATTGGAGCATATTGCCCGCTGCTATTACGAATTTTCAAAACACATGTGAACGTTGAAAGTTGCCATTCCGCCAAATCAGTCAAATATTTGTGCAAGTACGTCACGAAAGGCAGCGACATGGCTGTGTTTCATATTGCGTCGGAAAATGTGAATGACGAAATCAGTAACTTCCAAATGGGCAGATATGTTAGTACTTATGAAGGACTGTGGCGATTATTTTCATTTCAAATTTATGAAAGATATCTCACAGTTGTACATGTAGCAGTGCATTTAGAAAATAGACAAAGAGTTTACTTCACTGAGGCTAATACTACACAACGAGCTGAAAGACCTCCATCGAAAACATTGACTAGGTTCTTTGCAATGTATGAAGCAGATCCATTTGCAGCGACACTTATGTAGGTTGAAATGCCCAAGTATTACACTTGGAATCAACAAAGAAATTCCAACGTCGCAAACAAGGAACCCCAGTTCCAGATTGGGCACAGGTGGTTTCCAGTGATGCGCTAGGTCGCATGTATACTGTTTATCCTAGAAATGATTAATGTTTTTATTTGGGATTGCTGTTGGTAAATGTACCTGGACCAAAATCATTTGCACATTTGAAAACTGTGAATGGCTACCAATGTCAAACATATCGACAAGCATGTCAACTATTGAATTTGCTGGAGAACGATTCTCATTACGATTTAACACTAGTTAAATGCGTTCCAAATACGAATGCTTTTCGAAATTATTATCACCACATGTTTCCTTCACAACCAATTCAGTTATGGAACAAATACAAAGACGACATATGTAAATATATTTTGCATCGCTTGCGCATTCGAACGAATAATCCCGTCATACAAATAACCGATGAAATCTGCAATGAAGGATTCTGATTGAGGATCAATGCTTGACAATTGCAAACAAGCTACTGATTGAAGTAGGAATGATTGCGCCAAATCGATCGATGCATAATGTATTCAACCAAGAATTAAATCGAGAGCTGCAATACAATGTTGATACATTGCAGGAATTCGTTCGAAATAATGTGCCGTTGCTGAATGAACAGCAAAAACAAGTATACGAAACATTAATGCGGTGGACAATAATACTGCTAGTCTATTCTTCCTGGAGGCACCTGGATGAATAGGGAAAACATTTGTCATTTCATGGATTTTGGCCACTATCATCTGGAATTGCGGCGACTCTTTTAGATGGCTGTTGTACTGCACATTCTGTGCTTAGGTTGCCACTCAATTTAAGCACAATTCATACTCCAACATGCAATATTTCACGATCCAGGGAAAACATTTGTCATTTCATGGATTTTGGCCACTATTCGATAAAGATGTGACATAGCTTTGGCGTTAGCATCATCTGGAATTGCGGCGACTCTTTTAGATGGCGGTCGTATTGCACATTCTGTGCTTATGTTGCCACCCAATTTAAGCACAATTCATACTCCAACATGCAATATTTCCCGATCCAGTTCAATGGGAAAATTGTTGATGCAATGCAAGCTCATTGTTTGGGATGAGAACAATTTGACACTGAAGGTTCTTTGGCGGGCGATTTCAGGCAGACGTTGCCGGTAATTCCACGTGGAACGCCTGCGGATGAATTGAATGCTTGCCTGAAAGCATCACCTTTGTGGAATAACGTAAAAACATTATCTCTAACCACTAATATGAGAGTTCAACTTCAAAATGATCAAAGTGCTGCACAATTTTCCAAACAATTTTTAGCTGTTACTCTTACCAACGACTTTTGCCGATTTGTAAACTCTCAATTAGATCTTATTGAAAATGTTTTCCCAAACATTAGTGAGAATTATCAGAATTACGCTTGGATAAGTCAAGGACCAATTCTCGCCGCAAAGAATAATGATGTACATGCACTAAATTTCACCAATCAAAAATCAATGGCGATTTGGTAAGATACAAATCCGTTGATTCCATAACAAATCCCGATGATGTAGTAAATTATCCGACGGAGTTTTTAAACTCTCTAAAGTTACCAGGATTTCCACCACATAACTTGCAGCTCAAAATCGGTTCAGTTATTATGATATTGCGTAATTTGAATCCACCGCGACTTTGCAACGACACTCGACTTGCGGTGGGAACACTTATGACGAATTTAATTGAGGCAACCACTATTAACGGAAAGAAATGACAATTAACAAGTCGCAAGGCCAATCGCTTAGTGTTAAGGGGATAAATTTAGAAAACCATTGCTTTTCACATGGACAGCTATACGTTGCGTGTTCACGAGTTGGGAAACCATACGCTTTGTTTGTGTTAACGTCAGACCAAAAAACAAAAAATGTGGTTTACCAAAGAGCACTTCAACGAAACGGATAATTTGCGGACACGTATAACGTTTCCATTCGGTATTTACTTTGGATTTAATTTAATTTTTTACTTATATAAGTTCAACTAAATTACACAAAATGTTACCAAAAACGATGCCATCTGATGGCGAAACGGAGTTCGCCGGGGTTGCTAGTTAATTATAAATTTTAATAATATAATATTGCAGATGATTTGGCTAAGTGGAGTGCAACTGAAAAATATAATAAATAAATTTCTACATTTCATAGATGCAGCTTTATCAAAGGAGACGCGAGTTTTCTTCCAGTTCGCGAGGAATCATATAAAAATGCGAAACACTTATAAAACAAATGTCTCAAAAATTTGTAATACAATTGTTGGTGTATATCATTTGCTCACTAGCTCATCACTGAGCCATGTACCAACGCCAATGCTTGCTTATGTAACAGACCTAACTGGAGAGTACAAGTGCTGTTGTAAATTCTTTCGTTTAATTGGTTAAGTTAAATAAGTTGTAAATTCTTTCAATATTTTTCTGGTCGTACAGTTTTTATTAAATAAGTATTTTTAGTCGTAGTAATAACACACATAAGAAAACACACTAATAAACACTCATATTTTTGCTTACATTTTCGCTTTTTGGAAAAACATTTTGATATTATAATTTTGCTTACATTTTCGCTTTTTGTTTAATAAATAAAAATAATAATTTATATAAATACTTCCAACATGCCAAATGACTAAAGGACTAATCTGGGGAGTGGAAATTTATCAGCCACTACATTTTTGTTGACAATTCTATAGCGAACCACTCGTCTGAGTTTCTTTTGAGTTCTACCTGGTATATTAATAAGATGGTTATCTGTTTATCTGTTGAAGTAAGGTATTCTATACTTTTTTCATAAACGGGTCGTAGTTTTAATTTGTGTTTATAAAAATTGTTAATTCATATTTTTAGTTAACAAAAATTTTTTCATACAGTTTTCTCATTCTTTAGTCAATATGGAAAGTTTCTAGATAGTTTCTCAAATTTCATTTATCCTTCTTGGTCTAATGTTTTTTTATGCAATTCAAATTTTCTGTTAGCATATCGACATCATGGATGATGAAATTATCATCTATAGTTGAATGATTTTATATAACGTAATTGTATTTGCAATGTATACACCTTTGTGCAGAGTTTGTTGACTTATTAATACATTTTATTGCAAAGAATTAAATTGAATTTTTCTAATTACTTCAGACATCGCAGGGATTGACAGTGAGTTAATATTGTACGTGCTTAGATGTTTTTTAGTGATGTCAGATGTTTTACAGCATAAGTAGATCTCAGAATAATAAGATATCCAAAATGCCATTATATTTTCTTTTAAAGCCAATACCTTCGAATTTAGAACCACGGATAACTTGACACGAGTCAATGACGTAAAAATAAAGCTTACTGCTGCGATTCCAGAATAATGTAACGTTTGATTGAGTTCGTCAAACTTAAAATCAATAATTTCGACTTCTAATGTCATATTTGTAATTCCAATATATTATTATTTTTTTTAAGCAAACTTTTGAAAGATAATTTGGATTTGATAAAATTGTTAATGAGGTCATGAAAAATACTTGTTAGGATAGTAAGATTTTGTTCTTGTTTTATTTTTAATCCCGAATTTTAAAATAGTCAGTTACTTTACTATAAATAATCTATGTGTCAACTCCTGTCACTTGTAAAATATTTGCCAAGTTAATTAAGTCCGTGGAAAGAAGTTAAGTGAAATTATAAGTGAAAGACAACGTCTGTTATGTTTCAGTTTTCTTCATAAACAATTGTTTGTAATTTGTTTCCATATTGCTTTTTAATTGTTTCATCAGCAAGTGTTAGGCATTACTTTGATCAGAGGTTATTGAATAAGTAGGAGTTTATAATTTGTTTAAAGAGTTTATGCCACTCCCCCCACCTTTAGACAAGTCGATGCCCGCAGTGAGTATTTTTAAATTATTGGTTTTTTGTTTTACCTATTATTTTAAATATTATAAATAATCCTAATATTATTAACAATGTTATAATAGCCATTAATAGGTTTAATAATCGGTTTTAGTGTGAATGTTTTTTATACGTTTTTTAAGTTCATATTTTGTGTATTCCTTAAGTATATTCTCAACATTGTCCGAGGCATCCATTTTATTCTAATATAATTTCTTTATGTTGTAGTCTATAAATTATATTACCTTTTAGGACATAATTCTCTTCTTCTTCGTTTATCTTAAGTTTATAATATATACTATCTATATATATTATTCTATCTAGTAGATAAATAATTTTTAATTTTTTATAAGTGTTAAATAGATTAAGCCTTCTTCTAACCAGACTGACGTTTTTTGTATTTTCTAAGGTAGATAGATTTGTCATAGTTTGTAAGTGAATTAACTTTGAATATATAATAACTAATCCAGATAGTTGTATTGCTAACTGAATATCTTGAATATGTTCTAGGTACCATTTAACATGAGATTTTTGGAATTGTAATATTTCATTTCCTCTATTAATATGATCTATTATTGAATTAAATTCATTAGAAGTAATAATGTTTGTTTTTAATTCTCTAAGCGTTTTTTCAATATTTACTCTGTCTTCTTTATTCATTGTTCCGAACAGAACTTTTAGGCCATCGCCAACTACGTTTGCTAAAGTTTTTTTGTGTCTGTTTAAAAGTATTTCTTTCTTTTAGTATGAGATATCTATAGTCTGTTGGTTTCTTTAGGGTTCCTTGATTGATAATAATTGCGCTTTAAATAAAGAGATAAAATAATATTGTTACGTTTATAGCTTTCGTATAAAAGTTAATCTTTTCCATGCTACCTTATTACTCTATTGCTTATTTATCAGGGTTATTATTAATAGTGGAGGTTTTTTATACTGAGTCGAAATGCTTTTAATAACACGAGTTTGAGACATCATGCATAACAGTTAGAGATGATCACGTATAGATATAATTTGTATATTGATAAGTCTGCACAAGAAAATATTGATAATGTAAATATAGAAATAAATACTGATAATGTAAAAATAAATTTGAAATTAAGTGAAAGTAAAATAAAATTGGCGATTCTGTCAAAATAGCAATTAAACTTATTCTGTATCCCTGTCGAAGCAAGGACATGAAAAATTTTTCATAGAAGAAAAAAAAAATTTTAATTCCTCATAGAAGGAAGAAACTTGATCTGTATAAGAAAATTAGTAACGCAGAAAATTCTGATAAGAAAGGAGCAGCGAAGACAACATAATTGATATTTATGAAAAGAATTAGGGGAAATTTGTTTGACAGCAATAGAAACATGCACAAGTAAAGATGGACCAAATCAGATTGTACAACAAATGGGACCATCGTTGGCTTACAAGCCATTCAACTGGGAAATAAGAAACTTAAGAACGGGGGTTAGTATGTATTTCGATTTGAAAGTATGAACAGCTCGACAGTTCTTTTCGATCCATGTAACACTTTCGGATCACTACATGAAAATTTTTGGCATTACTTTCGAATACTTAATTCAACATTGGCAGCATTTATAACGCAAAATGTCAAAGCAATGAAAATAAAAAAAATAAAGAAGAAATATTTGTGTATTATAAAAATGGATACAGTTGCGCTTTGGAAGGATAATGAAGACGAGCGATTGGAGCGTAAAATCCTACACGACGATGTAGATTTTATGCTGTTGACGGATGTTATTTATTAATACAATTTATTTAATATGTAACAATTTATTAATTATGTTGTATCTAACTAAATATTTTTATTTGTAGGTAACTACCAATGCTCTCTCATAAAGTTGAGAATAATTTTAAATTGCCTTAGCTTCGTGTTTATATTTTTCGCAGCATTTTCCCTATTGAAAAAGACATGTGTTAATTTTGGTCTATTAATGTTTGGTGTCGATGTTTTGATTTATTTCAATTTTTTTTTATATTTCATACGTTAACTCAAAATCAAACGATTTTAACATCTACTTTCGAAATACATAGTAAGGCAAATATGTAAGTGGAATATAAGTATCCGATAATCGGATATGGCAACTCGAAAGTAGCATATGTACTTACGAATGCGAGTTAAAAACCCCGAATACCTAATAATTAACTATCGAATCGAAATACATAGTAACCCACCTGGCTTGAACAGATACCACTAAATCCTTCACTAATGCCTAGGAAAGCAACTTATAACAATTCGAACGAAATCAACTTAGATATATATACATCACTATCTGTATTTGATGAAATCAGCATTGATGAGAAAATAAAATTTCAATCAATCTGAAAGAGGAGAATACAATGGAAAAATATCCTTTTCCACAAACGCTCAAAGATTTAAGAGAATTTTTAGGCGTCACAGATTATTATAGGAAATTTATACAAAGATACCTTAGCAAAGGTAATTCTCTTACAGTTCATCTTAGAGCAGTAAATTTACAAATAGGCTATAATAAAAGCGTTAAAACAGAAATAAAATTGGAAAAAGCTGTCCCAAATGCATTTGCTTAACTAAAGAAGCTCTTAAAAGAACAAGTTGAACTTTTTCAAACTCATTACGAAAAATCATTTGAATTACCTACTGATGCATCTAACATATATATTGAAGTTGTACTTAGTCAAACAAAGAAACCAATATTTTTCCTCAGCAGAACACTAAGTAAAACAGAAGAAATTTATATTACAAACTAGAATTAGTTACTAGCAATCATTTGGGAACTACAATTACTTAGAACTATATTTACGTTATATCTGAGAGGAATTTAAATCCAAAATTAAAACGTTGGAAAGCAATAATCGACGATTATAAAGAACGAAAGTTATTTTCTTAAGCACTATGTGCTTTTATTTTCTTTTTGGACATTTATTACCGACTGACTTTTTGAACTATCATTTCTTTCTTTTCTCCTCCGATATTTACTTAATTTTAATGTAATCTGATTTCCTACATCAAGGTCCAATAAAAGAGTTTATTGGTAGAAAAACGATTTTATTGACATTAAAGAAATGTGTTTATTGACTTTAGAAAATTAAATAAAGTTGAAGATTAATTGTTATGTAAACAAAATAAAGTGGAAAAGAAAACAAATCATTATCGTTGTTGGATGTGTCCTTTGATAAAACGCAAAATTATATAAAATATACTCGTATGATATTGAATTTTCGATCTTTGATGAAATGCAAAGTTAACAAAATGTATTAGAATTTCAAGAAAAAAGAATTATGAAGCTAAAAGCTGAAAGGTACAGGCTAGCAGGAGGGATCTACTTGGTTAGGTCGTTAACTTAAATAATTTAAAAAACACAATATAATAAAAATAAAAAACAATGCACACCGCTAGGAGAATCTGATATTTCAATGGAATCAGAATCTTCTTTTTCATTCCACATGAAAAAGACACATCGTATAGACACATCTTAGCAAAAGAACATAAGCCCACTACCCAGAAACAGTCTGGATAGAGAAAATTGAAATAATGGCAATTCAACTACATGAACATTAGTAACATATGCTGACACAATCGCAATAGATACCGCTATTTGTAGGAACTTGCATGTGAAATACAACGTCGAGTTCGAAATAATAAACGCTTTTAATAATATTGATTCACTAAAGAAACTTATTATTCCATATGAGCAACATGAAATATGTTCAACTCTATATACAATACTTTTTAAAAATGTAAAACTTAGAATTTTTAAATACATATGTATACAGAATAAAACTTTAAAATTTATTTTATCCAATGCTCTGGCGTAGAGCGTCCCGACCTTTAGAGATGATTATGCAAAAGTAGGTTTTGTACATTGATAAGTTCAAATAAAAAAATAAAGAATATATATGTATATATATGTAAAAGCTTTGAAATATTCTTGCAAAACGAATATAGTTTGTGCAAAAGATCGAAGTGTAAAGTGAAAAATAATTAAATAAAGAAAAGGAACTCATCGCTTTTAAAAATGAGTAGAAATTGATTACTGCATAGTTTGTATTTGCATTGCTAATGTGCAAACAACGTAACATGTATTTGTGTTGCATATTCCACAATAATTCTATTATTATGAGTAGTTTTGATTATTCTTGTTTTCATCATAAATTCCATATTGTGCATTATGAAAAGTTTAGGTCTAGAGATATGTTTTATAAGGCAATTGTAGTGTATAAGATGATAATAAATAAAAGATTTAGTATTGATTTAATTGAACTTACATAAAAAAGAAGTTCCCTATGTAATCGGCCAAAGTAATAAATTACAATTCGTGTAATTGTAAAAATTTTTTTTTTGTAAAAATATATGTCAAATATATGTTACGTTGTTTGCACATTAGCAATGCAAATACAAACTATGCAGTAATCAATTTCTACTCATTTTTAATATTCTGCTAAATATTACTTTTGGTGATGTAGTTTAACAACAACTAAAAATTACTAAGATGACTATTTGCGAAAACATTCGATTGATTTTTTTAAAGTTCCTTACCTACTACTTCCAGCTCTCCAGCATCAATAAGCGTATGAAAGGATGGTGCATCGGCCGAAACTTCGCAGCTGTATTTACCCGAGGTGGCTAAACTAACGGCTTCTAGTGCCAGTTGACTTTCGTTGGAAGAAGATCGCTAGAATATATTGTAAATAATAAGTTTATAACAATAATTATTATATGTACGAGCAAATATATATTAATGTTTAAATTCATTTTAAAAGTAACAATATTTCTTTTTAAACAAAATGCATTCTTACTTCGAAGTTACAAGAACTTTTGAAGTATTCTTGTTAAATTATTGGCAGGTATCTTTTTATTACGTAGTATATACTACATTAATAATAATAAATAAATACTTACATAAGTAATATTAATTCTATATTAAATGTCAGTAGTGAAACCAGTGCTGGTAAATTTTGTATAAATAAATAATATAAATTATAAAGAAATAAAGAGGTTTTCAAAACGGGGTTTTTGCAATTTGGAAGTTGTTTGTTTTTTTGAAAAATGCCTCCTAAGATTTTTAACACGAATGTCTCATTTTGTTCGTTTGTTGTTAAGTTTCATAATGTAAACCTTCTTTGTCGGGGAATACTACGCGGCTCCTGTGAAAATTCAGCCCCGTTTTGTGTCTTTATGGAGAGAGTAGATTTTTTCAAAACTGATTGGTGTGATTTTTAACACGAATAATTTATTTTGTTCTCTACAAAATATAGTTTCATATATATAAAGCTTGTTTTTCCTAACAGAACTGCACGGCCCTTGCAAATTCTTTGATTTTTCCCCACTTTAATTCCCAAATTCGATTTTTTAGTATTTTATAATTCCTAACAATCTTAGCTTTTTTTTAAACGGATTTGGTTTCTCAAAATCGACGCTATCATGACACTCTTAATTTTTTTTTTTAAGTTTTTGTAGAACTTCAATTATCTATCTTCTATACATGCTACTGGAAGTTCGATAAACTTAAGAATACAGTAACATCTTTTTCTAGTAGGAGCTAAGTGTGATTGCCACTAAAGGTCGTGTTTCACTATCAACATATTCGCACGATTCATTTACACTGAAATCTGATAATGATACTCCTCTACTTTAAAATATCGGATCAAACAACTTCCTACTTTAACTTATTTTCTTTTAAATTTTGGTTTTTATGGAAACATGTAGATAGATAAATGAGGCATTCACTTACTTTTGTGTATAATTTTATATTCGATTTTAGATTTTTATATTTAGTGTCAGAAATATAAAAAAAAAGGACTTTCTGTATTTGTAATTTATAATAATTATTTAAATTAATAATTAACGAACTTTTAAACGGATATCCTCTAGCGGTACAACATCAGTTTTATTAAAAGTCTATTTTTTTAAATTTAAACCACACTAAACTTTTTTTCGATACTCTTCGAAACGTAAATTCTAATCGAACTGATAAAATGGTTACAATATTTCGTTTTTGCGATACTGTTAATGTCAGTTCGTAAAAACGAATAGTTTTTAAGAAAAAACGAAACGATAACAACACTTATAATAAGGGCAAATAGCTGGATATTGCTTTGTTTTGTAAAATCTACATATGCACTAATTGAACACTAATTAAATATTTTAATTAATGTTTTATAAAACAAATTACCCATGTACTTCAAAATAGTATTTATTACTTTTTAGTCGCAAAATTTAAGTATTAATATCTTGGGTGCTACTTTTTTCATGCTAGATGGGAGTTGATCTCAATACAATAATCTGATAAAACACCGAAAAAAAACACCGAAAATTAGTTAACACCGAAATTACAAATGATTTTTATTCGTAAACAAAAGGGCGGAATAAGGGTGTGATAATAAGGCATTACACAAATTCTAAACAAATAAAATATCTCTTATTGTGCTATAATTAAGGAACCTATCTAAAATAATATTTATATAAAGGTTGTAAACGTTACAATACATATACGAGTGTATATGGATATACAAATAGGCATATACATACGTACATCTACTTTAACACCAGCAAATTGGAAAACTTTTTTGGATGGATTTTCCCTTGGTGTGAAGCTATAAAATTCCCTTCGCCCTTTATACCATTTTACTGAATACAAACTGTCACCTTCCAAGTCATATAAGCAATTCAGTATCGCCATTTCTCCCTTTCTGACCGCGTGAGGTATTTGCACTCGCACATCACGTAGAGCCAATGAATAATCTGGAATATAATAAGTTAACATATTTTTATATGGATGTATGTATGTATGTATGTATGTATGTATGTAAAGTTAAGGATTTTTAAAAGGTTGCGTTAAATAAGTGTAATTAGGTGCACAAACTCGCGCGTTTATTAAATTAAAACAACTTGATACTTTTAACTAAATTGGGTTTTATTGACAATTAATTTAAAGAATAAATTTTAATAACCGTGCCTCGTGATGCCGTAGCCAAGGCTGCCTGTCGCCAGCCAACTTTGTTGGCTCGTAACTTTTGATGGTCGCTGGCATCAATATGTGCAGGTGTGCAGATGTTGATCATGCAAAATCATTTTTCCTCGGTGATCACATTGCATCAACAGGTGCCGGTGTGCAGACGCTAACCAGGCAGAATTGTTTTCCCATTGTTTCAGCAAGAAGGGATTTAAAAGAGCTTACGTTGTAAAACGAGTTTTTGGCGACAGTATTTCCTTCGTCGTCAACTCCTGCCTCCTTAAATGCCAGCGTCCCGCAGATTTGAAAATCTATGGTTGGTAGTTTAATGCTTAGCTTTGGAAGATTTAATTTTTTTGTTTGGCGATACCAAAACCATTCTATGCAAAAAGTCACTGAGGCAAACCAAAACAAGGATGAAGTAAAAACAAAATTAAGTAAAAATGCGTTATACCTTCACGCTGTAACTACACTGATCAACCCTGTTCCGGGCTAAGAATACCTTCTTCCATATATTATATTGACCATATGTTTCTGTATATCAATATAACTTATAGCATATGCTTATATACATACATAGATATATTGAAATTATTTTCACTACAAGCGAAGAATATAAAGTAAGATTTCACGTAAAATCAGTGCAGACTATTAATGTTTTACAATGAATATTTGTGGGAATTTATAAAAATTTCCTAAAGAATTATAAATTATTGTAGTTAAATGTTGGTATGTATGTATGTAGTATATTTAGCAACACTAAGCTTTTGAAACTCTATTTCTATTAAAGAAAGAAAGTTGATATAATTTGATTATGTGTATACATTTGGATTGAAAACAATTTTTAAGACTAAAATTTCATGTGAAGTTTTTCATCTTTTATTTATCTCAGTAATGTTTTTGTTGTTAGCTCGTTATATTATTACTTTTTTCTTTTGTTTTAAATCATTTAAAAATAAAACACATGCATATGTATGCATGAATGGATTTTCACTATTTACGTGCATTAATAAACTTGCACATACTAAGAGTGCATACATTTTGGTTTAAAACAATTTGACTAAAAGAGCATATTTAAACATTACTCTGACTTTTTACTTTTCATAATTGTTTGTTTAATTTTTTGTGTGATTTGTTGCTAGATTTATGCAAAATTTCGGGCAAAATTGAATACTTAAAAACAATTTGTTACAACAAACTCATTTACAAGTGTAAAAAATTTAAAATAATGAGATAGGCGTTCAAATAACCCGTGATATTCAATGAATTAATTAACCGTATGAGTAATTTTATGAAAACTAAATGAAATACATAAGTGAACAATAGGCTTTTACAGTCATATGTATGTATATACTATTGTTAAATAGTTTTGTTTTATTCAAAGTAACAAAATAACACATTATCTTAAATGACAGAAATTTATACTGTTGGGGAATAATTTTCAAGGTGACCAGAAGCGTAACGTAGCATTTGTTGCACCCTAATATAAATGTTTTTTATATATATGTATGTATGAATGCAGTTAATTTTATTGAATTGCTTTTGTTGGTTTTGTTACAGTTCACTTTTATTTCTTTGTTTTATGGATTTCTTGCAAAATCTAAAAACGAGTTATTATTATATTAGAAAGTAACTATATTTCGTTTTGAAAAGAAAAATATTGACAAAAATTTTAAGTATTTGGGGGAAAACAGCATTCTTAATGTCAACCTTAAAAATCCACTTTATAATTTTTGTACGCAATTTAAAACAATCTTTCACAAATAAAAAAAGAATTACAAGATATATGTATATGTATAGAAACATCTTAAGTTTTGTAGTATACAATATGTTTTTAGAATAATCAAATAAATATTAATATTTTGCGATGCGTTAGAAAATGTTTGCGTTTACGCATGTGTCTTAATGCATTTCATTTGCGCAAGTTTGGTATCACCGTACTCTGGTTTGCGAAAGCGCTTGGCAAAACTGTAACATTAACGCAAATATCTAGCACAAGCTATTTACTAAACACAACTGAAGAAAAATGTGTAAATACCATATGTGATATTTATTTAAATGTTTTATATAAAACTTAGATTATAAGCTAATAATGAAGTTCCTTATTTTTAACAATAATATATTTAAAAGATAAAGGTATATTTTTATCGTATTGAATTGTCACTTTTCCTTAAATTTAAGTTTTTTATGCCGACGAAGTGCAAAAACATTTTTTTATTGTTTTTATAAAGAAATATTTATTTAACAATTAAAAATGTTACCATGAATTTCATGATCTCAAAAACAAATTATTTTTTATTTTGTTTCTTATTTCCCTCGCTATAGTTGTTTGATCATTCCTAGAATCACTAACTGCCTACCCACACTTGCAATTTTGTTGCATGCAATTTTTTCAAATTCTGCTTTGAAATTGCATGAGTGTCCACATTAGAAAAATGTCGTATTGCAATTTTTGTATTTCTTTATGCCTTCTTTTCTCTTCTTGTTATTATATTTTGACATTTGTAAAAGTAAAATTGAAAAAAATAAATTGTATGTAAAATGGAGGGAATAAAATAATTTAATAAATGATTTGATATCATATACATATGTACGTACATATTACATTTGTACATTTATCTTACATATAGTATTTTACTTTGAACTTATCACATTTCATAACAAAATAATAGTAATAAAAACTTTAATGTTGTATAAAAAACAGTTGAGATCTTTAAATAAAAATAATTATTCAATAACATTTCACTTATAAAAATAGTTGAGGTCTTCACAAAATAAAAAAAATTATAATTAATAATTCTATCAAATTTCATTCATTCACATTTCGTAAAGGGAAACTTTTAGAAAATCAGGTTTGTGTCTGAAAATAAGTTTAAATTTGAAAAATATTTGACCAAAAAAAAGTAAGCACTAACTGCCAATAAAAAATAGACAATACTCCGTACGTTATTACTTCGTTTGTTACCAACGAGAATAAATAAATAAAACAAAATGTCAAAAACAATCACACCAACTACAAGTTGAATAGTGCGAATTTCAAAGCAAAAGAAAATTGCAGAGTGCACGATACTCTGTACCGCTCCTCAAGCTTTCCACCCCTCTCACCTAAAACAACCAAAAATTGCTGCAACAAAATTGCAAGTGGGGACGTGGACAGGGAGTAATGTAAACTGCTGAAAAAATTTCTTGCCGGCTTTCTTATATGTCTTTTGACATTTTTTAATTTTGAAGACTTGCGTTCATGTTATTGAGTACCAAATAAGTTTATTAACGCCACTTACGCATCACAAATCCTTTCGCATCGCAAACGAGAGTAACCCCCAGTATTAAAATTTTTGGCTTTGCTTCCTAGTGATAACCTAATATAAAAGTAAACATTTCGAAAACGTTTAAAAGATATGAAAGGAGTAAAATATGAAGACGTATATATATTCCACAAAAGAAGCAAATTGGCATTACTGACATTGAAGATACTATATTTTTTAAAATTCCATTGACAACATTTGCGCCGGTCTATGGTATTCAGAAAATTATTTTTATTACTTTAAATTAAAAAAGGTGTTACGTAACACTTAAAATATTATTGTTATAGAAATAATTAAAAGTCATTCTCCCCAGGTATGCACATAAATAAAAGTATATCTGCATATACTTGAACATGCAAGTACTTATATCTACTCATGTAAGAACACATGTATTACTTTATATATGGAGGTAAATAATTTTAAAACATATATGTACATACATTTTCACAGATGTGGCAAAATATCGACCGTTTTTTCCTTGTTTTACGAACCTCAACAATAAAAATAATTATTTAAATTAACAGCGTACATTTCCTTTCCGAATTTCAATTCATAAACTACTGTTTTAATTTTAATTGTAATTAATTTTTATTAGATTTTAGCAGATTAAAATATAGTGCCGTGGATTTGTTAAAGTTGTAAAAACCACCGTAAATAAAACACACAAGCTTCTTCGTTGAAAGTTGAAGTCAGAAAGGGAAGACACAACAATCGTTTTATTACATTTACGTTTCTCTTTAGACGATTTGACATTTAACAATATATGTAACTTGGTGTTACCAGACTATTTACATTCTAATATTCTCCCTGAATTGAATATTTCTTTTCTTTTCATATATAACAATTAAGAGATGTTCAGTTCATTCAATCAAATTAAAATATCTGCAATTTTACTTTAAATATCAAAAACAAAAACTTTAAGCAATTCATGTAACGTAATTCAAATGCAAGTGAAATGAAGTGAAATTTAAATGAATTTTAAATGAAGTTACATAATTGTTTCTCGGGGAAAAGTTTTCAATCCAATCCAAGAAATTTCGAGACCAAATTTATTTTTAATTTTGATACTGGCTTTGTAAGCATATCAGCTGGCATTTCGTTTGTAGCTAAGTGGATTAGATCAACAACCTTTTCTCGAACCTTTTGATGAACAAATTTTTCCTTTATATCAATGTGTTTGGTTCTAGCTGAATATGTATTATTAATAGCAAAATTGATCGCACCAATATTATCGCAATACAAATTAATTGTAGTAATGGAATTAACAAAAATCTCGTTTTCTAGTTCCTTTAACCAAATGCATTCTTGTATTGCTGCAGTCATCGACATCAATTCAGCCTCTGTTGTTGATATAGCGACGGTCGGTTGTCGTTTTGAGCACCATGAGATGGCACCATTTTGTAATGTGAATACGTAACCGGTCGTTGATTTACGCTCGTCTTCATCACCAGCCCAATCAGCATCACAATACCCTTGAATTTCAGTTGGCTGGCTGGTATACGTTATTTTCTTGTCAATTGTACCTTTTAAATAACGTAGAACTCGTTTAGCTGCTGCCCAATGTGCTCTACCCGGGTTTTGATTGTATCGACTTAGCACATTCACAGCGAAGCATATATCCGGCCTGGATACTTGAACACAGAATTGCAATGCACCAACTAACTGACGGTATGGCACATTTATCATCTCCTTTGCGTCCTCTTCGTTACTTGGACACATCTTTTTCGTTAGCTTTTGATTTGTTTCCATTGGTGTGGCCACCGCGTTACAGCTACTCATGTTAAATCGCGACAAAAGATCCGCAATATAATTAGATTGATCAATAGAAATTGTACCTGATTTTCTGTCACGAGTTACACGAATACCAAGCACCGATGATATTTCTCCCATGTCTTTCATTTTGAACTGATCGAACAACACCTTGGTTAGCTTATTTTCCATTTCGTTGTTGTTGGAAAATATGATGATGTCATCTACATAAATTGCCACAATGAAAATGCTATTCGCCTCAACTAAATAGTACACGCATTGATCGGTCGATGATCGCTTCAGTCCAAACTTCAATAAGACCTTGTTTAGTGTAGTGTTCCACACACGACTGGATTGCTTGAGACCATAAATCGATTTGCTGAGCTTGCATACACGTTTCGATCCATCGCTGAACCCCTCTGGCTGAGTCATGTAAATGTCTTCATCAAGCGTACCATGAAGAAAAGCTGTCACAACATCCAACTGACGTATGTTTAAATTAAACTTTGCTGCAACTGCCATCAAATACCGAATTGTTGTGAAACGAACTACTGGTGAAAATGTTTCGTGATAATCAACACCTTCGATTTGCGTGTAGCCCTTTGCAACTAATCTCGCCTTGTGACGCACGACTTTTCCGTGAGTGTCCCGCTTGGTTTTATACACCCATTTACACTTGATTGGCGTCTTACCCGGGGGTAGCTCAACCAACTTCCATGTCTGATTCGCTTGGAAACAATCAAACTCATCCTTCATTGCATCCTTCCACACATCGAAGTTATCACTCGATACTGCTTGCTTAAATGTGGATGGATCACCTGACAAGAATGCATAAGCAAACGTAGCATAGTTTGGTTTCGGTTTGCTTGCATTTCGTGCTGATTGCCTAACTACTGGCACCTCATCAGCATTTTGATCCATCACTCGCCTTTCAAACGACTGTTCTGGCTCCCATTCACTAGCACCATCATCATCATCTAATTGTTCGTTTGACGACTGATCGGCTTTTTCTACTGTATGCAAAGACTCATCGATGTCAAATCGGCTTGATTTTGCTGAAGTCAAATCGTCTTGATTTAACTGATCATTCGGAGAACCACTCGATGAAACATTTTGTTGTACAGTATGTGAATCATTCGACGACAAATCGGCTTGATTTGACTGCACTACCTCCTCTGATTCACTATTTTTATTCTCGTACTCATCACCTTTGTGATATTGCAAACAAAATTGATTAATTTTACTTATTTCAGAATCATTTACCTGAGTTGTTACACTCGATTCCATGAAAATGACATCTCTGCTCGTTAGAATTGATTTTGTTTGCTTGTTGTACAGCCGATACGTTTTGGAATCGCCTGAATATCCGACGAATATACATTCCGTAGATTTATCGTCCAATTTCATCCTTTTTGCCGCTGGAACTTGTGCATATGCTTTGCAACCAAACACTTTCATCGATGACAGATTCGGCTTTTTACCGCACCATATTTCTTCAGGTGATTTATCACCACTGCCTTTGCATGGCACTCGATTGATGATATAGGCCGCTGTTCTCGCTGCTTCTGCCCAAAATGCTTTCGCAACACCTGCATCGATCAACATACGTCGCACTTTTTCCAAAATCGTGCGATTCATCCTCTCTGCTACACCGTTTTGCTGCGGTGTATACACTGCCGTTTTCTGCTGCTGAATGCCATTGTTTTTGCAATATTTTTGAAATGCATTACTGAAGTATTCGGCGCCGTTGTCACTGCGCAAAATCTTTATTTTGTGATCGCTTTGCTTTTCAGCCATTGTTTTAAAATCAATAAAACATCTGAACACTTGGCTTTTTCTTTTAATTACATATATGAATAGTTTATGCGAGAAATCGTCAACAAAAGTTAAAATATATTTATTGCCACTGTGAGATTTTACCGGTAAGGGTCCACATAAGTCTGTGTGTACAAGCTCAAGCAGCTGTTTTGCACGATGTCCCGATGCACAGAATGGTGTACGACTGTGTTTGCCCTTTACGCATATTTCACATATACTACTTTTTGGTATTTTTAAATTCTTTATATCCCCTTTTAAAAATTTTATGTAATCAAAACTTGCGTGTCCGAACCGACGATGCCATAAAATCGAATTTTCCTTTGGTTTTTCCGTGACAACCGAATCCTTTTGTTGCTCAACAATCAATGTCTTTTCATTACGTGCGACATCTAATTTAAACAAATCATTTACTAAAGTTGCTGTGGCAAGCAGATTCCAATCCGAATCAAAAATTTTACAACCGCCCATGTTAAAAATCACTGTGTGGCCTTTCCTTACCATCTCACTAACCGATAAAAGATTAGCACAAATATTTGGTACATAATGAACATTCGAAATAATTATATTTTCTCTTTTTCCGTTTACCACAATATTTTGATTTATATCACCGACACAATAAATTGCCATTTTCTCATTGTTCGCGACGGTCACTTCCTTTCGATCGATCTTCCTTTGATTGTTTATTAACGAGATGTTGTTTGACATTGTGCCCGTTGCTCCACTATCCACAAACCAATCGTCGGAATTGGGAGGCCCGTTTCTATCGATAATAAACGATGTAAACAACGCCTTAGGTTTATTGAATTTGTTTTTATTTTTATTTGTATTCCTATTTTTCTCATTTACTTTAGAGCAATTCTGAATAAAATGTTCACTGGAACCGCAACCATAACAAACCTTTACATTTTTCTTATGCTGTTGCTGCTTCTGGTATTTGTTTCTGTATTTGACAGCTAATGCAGCTTCACTGACGTCATCGTCATCTCCAAATGCAAAACCTTGCAACAGCATATTCTTGACTTTGTCGAAGCTTATTTTCTCCTTGGCGGTTTCCAGACCTATAACCATCGCTTCGTACTTGGATGGCAAACCTACCAACATCAATGAACCTGCTACTTCATCATCAATGTTAAAACCAGCACGTTTAACTTGTGACCACAATTGATTCATCTTATTCACATACGTTTCCATTGAGCCGCAATTCTCTTGTTTAAGTGATACCATTTGTTGCAGCAATTTTACTTTTCGGCTGGTACCCGTATCATCAAACGCAGCCGTAATACTGTCCCACGCCATCTTAGCAGTTGTGGCTGATTCAATATACGTGTAATTGGACGGCTCAAGCAATAGCGTAATTTCTGCTATAGCTTTTTGATCTTTAGTTTTCTCTGCCGTCGATGCATTAGCTGCCACTGCTGTTTCACAACAACTCCACAAATCTTTTATAATTAAATGAGATTTAGCACCAACTTTCCATTCGCCAAAGTTTTCACGGCCTTTTAACCTATCAAACGGAATTGAACTATTCATGTTTGTATAGTATAATGGATTTTCCGTATCGAACTTAAAATCTTCCTGGTCCAAAAACTTTCCAATGTTTCGTCGGCTTCTGCTGCTAAACTGGTGTCGTATTTTTCCATTCGCTGTACATGCGATCATGCACACTTCACGATTTTATTAAAAATACCGACTTTTTTTTATTTAATTAGTAAAAAATATTTATTTGAGCAAAATTGTCGTTCTATTTACTTCGAGTTTTAACTGAAATTAACCGCGGATGGCCCATAACCTATTAGATTTTAGCAGATTAAAATATAGTGCCGTGGATTTGTTAAAGTTGTAAAAACCACCGTAAATAAAACACACAAGCTTCTTCGTTGAAAGTTGAAGTCAGAAAGGGAAGACACAACAATCGTTTTATTACATTTACGTTTCTCTTTAGACGATTTGACATTTAACAATATATGTAACTTGGTGTTACCAGACTATTTACATTCTAATAATTTTTAATAACTATGTTTTTTATTAATTATTTATTTTATTTACCTACCTGAAGTAATAAAGGCACATAGAAGTGGATATATTGTATAACAGATTCTTCCAAAAAAATACATTTTAATTTTTGTCTAATATCGTTTTTAGCTGAGTCTTCGTGAATGTATTAATATCGTTACATTGTTTCCAAAATGTGGTTAAGATTCTGCAATGTGGAAGAAATAACACGTTTTTGATATATAAAATGACTTTAATAGTAAAATTTATTATTTAAATGTCCTAGTCATTGAGTCAAAAATACTTCGAGTTATCACAATGTGCATTTTTTAAAATAATTAATAGATTTTAAATATTCTTTTCGTCGAAACGTCGATTACTTTTGTTACGCTAGGGAAGAGTATGTTATTATGTTTATTGTTATTTCTACACTCTTAGCATAAGCGTTCACAATGGCTGGCCTTGCTAATTGCAATTAAATAAGAGTCACCTGTTTCCTCTAGTTATTTACAACCTCGAAACTTAATTAAACACTGTGATGCAACTCTTACAGACTCACTCAAAGGTGTTATTCATATCACCATACATATGTATATTGTATACCACTTCTATTCATGTACTTTCTAGCATCTTTTGATAAAGCTTCTTAGATACTCTAATATCCATATTCAGCCGGCAGTACGACAATAATTTAAACTGCATTAAAGGCAGAATGAATAATGTTTATAAGATTTAGAATAATTGCAAAGAAAATGTAAACGTAAAATTTAAATAAAATGGGCTTGGAAGCTGTTGTTAAATAATTATCATATAAAACATAAGTAAACAAATTCAACAAATTATTAAATTTCTCTAGAATAGAATTGAATTTTTTTCCTTTTAACAATATATGACCAATGTAATGAAGTTCCGATGTTACAAGCTACTTCTAATGAATACTATTTTGGGAGTTTAGTGCGATTTAAATAGAAATAAAGTATAGTGTTACACTTTATTTTACATCTGTATTAAAATATTTGTTAAAAATCTAAAGTTTTAGTTGTTCACAATGTTCTTTGATAACCTACTAGCCTAATTTTTATGCTATATAATGACTATAACGCAAACCGTAACTTGTACGGAATAACCGTGATCATTTCTTTACTATTTTAGGTACCTCTGATAGGCTGACAATAAGATGCATAATAATAATATGCAGAAATTAAGATCTTAGGAATCGCAAGAATTTATTTATTTGATACGCAGGGACTATGCGGAAATTGAACCCGCTATCTCCGGTTTAGTAGGCTGCGCATTATCCACACTACCAAATTTGCATATTCACAAATATTTTTATAAACTATTCAGTACTAATAATTAAGACCAAAAAATTATTTACGAGGTTATAAATTCCTTTCGTTTTTATGTGAAAATATAACTTATCTCAAATATCCTTTTAAATTAATTTTTACATCTTTTATAATAACTAAAAATAGTTTTCTTGTTGCTTAATTGTTTAAAAGTTATTGGTAAATGTTTAACCAACGACACCTTCTTGGGGTAGCAAATCGAATCTTATGAATTGCAGTCTACTTAAAATATAATTTGCATGTTGCAAACACATATGTTTGTACACACATTCATACATACATATATATAGTAAATGAAATATTAATATTGAGTTGTAAATAGAAGAATTTGGTCTGTTCAAATATTTTGCGAATATACTTAAAATTATAATTATATTTTTTTATAAAAAAAATGTAATTCTAATAATTGGCTTTATTTGTTAGAAGTTATTTACAAATTCTAAGAAAAAAGCTTGTGAAATGAAAAAAAAAATGCAAAAGAAATTAGGTTTGTAAATATTCGTTAACAGAACTTATAAACTGGAGTAAATTTATTGTTTTTATTTAAAATTTTTTTTAAATTTTTTTATTTAATTTAATTTTTTACCTGTGCCTCATATAAAAATTTAGTTCTTTCCCTACTTATTGCTACTCTCACTGCCCCAATTACAAATTATGTCATTCCTTAAGAATTAAACTTTGCCAGCTCTGATATAAAGTTAACATTTCTGCTTCTCCATCTTAATATTTTATTCTCGCTTTTGGGTAAAGAAATAATAGGCTGCTTGGTTTGTTACAAATAGCAAATCGGTTTGTGCAAAATACTTTACAGTAAGATCAAGAGCAATAAGAAAAATATTTATTCAAAAGCGAAAAATTACCGAATCAGCGAATTAGTTTGTCGATACAAGTGAAAATCCATAAAAAAAAATATTTATGAAAAGACTGCAGAGAAATTGTGTGAATCATTATATTTCAAATGAAATGAAATGAGATATTTATTCTAAATGCAATTATAAATTTTAATATTTTTCTCCAATAGGTCGAATATGTGCTTTATAAAGTAGCGCAAAACATTTTATTAGGTGTCTTTAATTTTAATTGTTTGGAATAATTTATACAGTTTAAAAATATTTGAAAGTAAAAGCATATATGTAGATATTATGTCTTGAGGGTGCCGTATGTTGAAACCCGTGGAGTTAGCCCACATTGGCAAGTACCCACCTAACCCGTTGAAATAACTGTATACTGCTGAAATATCGTAGTAAGTAAGCTAAGGTTACTACGTATAAAACAGAGTTACAAAAAAGGGAACAAAATAAAGCAATTCGAGGAAGTAAGAATATTTAGCAATAGAAAGCTGTCATGAAGAAGCATTACAGCTCCTAATCATGAAATATAAGAAGATTCATCATTAAATGACTTAAAAGATGACACCCATAGACTAGAAAAAACATTAACGCATACACCGTATACATTGATCAGCGCCCCAGAACCCCAAGAAATGAAAAGCATTAGGACCAGCTAGGATATCAGTCGTGGTCTTAAAGAAGAAAGCCGAGTTGAGACCAGAATTGCTGCTTTCAATATATAACAGCTCACTTGGGGGTACTTTTACGAATGTCTGGAAGCTTCATATAAAAAAAGGGAACACTATTTATATTGAGAAGTCTTTGGAAAGATTAATAAATCCGCTACTAGAAGAAGCTATTCTCAAAAGTTGGTGGCTTATCTAGTAAGAGCTACTATAGATAACATAAAGGAAATAGTACTGCCCAGCACAAAGGCCTAAAGTTTTCCTCGCAATACTTGATGTTAAAAATCCTTTTAATAGCTTAAGATGCATAGATAACAGTAAACAATAAAATAAATAAATAATAAATATTTTAGTCCCACGAAAACTAATGAATATAATAAGGGATTATTTAAACGACAGATGCTTTCAAAAACCAGCCGAGCACGAAGAACAATAGATTTCACTTCACTTGCACTACAGGAACCAACCTGTACAATAAATATTATGAACATTTTCATTAATATTTGTCAGATGTTGTGAACAGATGTGTTTCTGTTATATCGATTAATACTATAGCTAATTTAATATAATATAATATATTAGCAAACATTATAGATTAATTTCTGAAATTAGGAAATTATAGCTAACAAGTTCGAAAATACTGCAGCAAAATATTTCAGCAACGCATACAAAAAAAAAAAAAAAAAAAATAGAATTATGAGGAAATTATAGTGGAGTTCTGCTCTTTGAGGAAAAAGCAATTGTTAATGGCAAAAATAGGCGTCACACAGTAAGTGTGAATTTGATCAATATTTCCGACGTATATACAGGTAATCGCTCAGTATTTCAAGCAATAAAAGCACTAACGGTGTAATCTTCATAACCGATCAATTATAAGCAGTATATAATCACCGACTTGTTATGCAGGCTAAGACGAAATCATGAGTGTGTTATTGAAAGTTTGTTTCGTATAGTCGTACAAAAAAAATGAAGTATCAACCAAAATAGTAATACGTAATGCAAACAATATTGATAATATTCCTGAAAATCGCAATTTAGAATTTTAACTTTTTATTTTATTTTACATATTTTTATAGTATACGTTTATGTAGTATAGTTAGTAATATAAAAGTAATGGAGATGGTTGGAACTAACGAAGAAATCCCATTTTACGGCATAAACAGATTCTACTCCACTGACATAAATAGAACTGTGAGGGGAGGTAAAATACATGTACATATTCGTATAAGAAGAGAATATTGTATTCACAAAAAAATAACTAACTTAAATTATCAAATAACTTTAGCGGCGAAATAATATATTACTATACTTGCCATTTATCGCTTACCATCTCCGAATATTAACAATTTTATAAGAGAATTAAATGGAATGCTCATAACAAATGTGGCTGTATGTGTGTATTGTTACTTGTACAGTAACAAGTTTCTTTATATGATATCCGATAATGGTGCAATATATTTAATAAGTGACTGTACCAGAGAAGCTTGAGCAAAAAATTCAAATACTTTCTTTGGCCATAATTTTGTACGGAATGCTCAAAACAAAGTTGAAGAATCTGTAGCATTCATAACAACCAACATTTGTCATCACTATGATCTTATATTTCTTTTTAGACAAATGTGCAGTAGAACACAAGATATTATGCACCTAGCAAACAAAAATTGCTACAACTCAACTCAACTACAATGTTAATACTAGTAAATAAAAAATTCAAATCTATATATGAAAGATCGACGATTTCCAAAAGAAAAGCAAGAACGAATACCGATCGCGTGGACGTATTATATAAACATTTAATAAGGTGCTGTGAATGTATATATATAAACTTTATAAAAAGTAGCTTTTAAATAAGAATAATAAAATAGTAGAAATTCAATATAAAAAAAATATATAAGTATATATATTATATATTCAATATAATACAAACACTAATTATTATAAAAACAAATTTATACAAAGCCAAAACAATATGCGCGCACCATGGAAATTAATTAACGAAATATTAGACAAATAATGTAAGAGCATGTATGACATATTTGAGAATAATTTTAAAAACAATGATATTACCGTAATATGTGAATATTTTGCAAATAATTTAAGCAGAATGTTGAAAAAATAATACATAAGTGTGAGCTTCTAGTTGGCACTTCCACCTTTGGGGTACAAAAGTACTGGTTTTGAAGGTATTAGGCCTATTGACCTAAAAAATTATAAGAATGTACTGACTCCAATAATCGCATTATTTAGTCTAATTTTAACTAATGTCACAGTTCCTGAAAGCTTTTTTTATTGATTTCAGTAAAATATTTGACACATTGTCAGGTGAAAAACTGTTACAAATACTGCGAAAAGTAGTAAACGTGGAAATAGTGTGAAGCTATTCAAAGTTATATCACACATAGGAAATTTTAAATAAAACTATCTGATAATGGTTTTAAATTTTGGTGTGCCGCAAGGTTTAAATTATCATATATACCTATGAAATGATAATAACACCTTCTCAAAACAGTGCGTATGCAGATGACACACCCATTATAGTGGGATAAAGAAAGGTCAATGCCTGTAAAAATATGCAAATTTAGAGACCAAATTTATATATATTACTAGTGGGTCCGGCCCGCGTTGCTGGTCCCCAACTTTTCTTTTATTTTGAACTATATCTCGGAGAAAATTGAACTCAAAGTTTTTAGTTATTTATAATAGAAAAAAATGTTTTATTAAGAAATCCAAATTGTAATAACGCAGACAGTTTATTTTTTTTATATTTTAAAGTGCAAAAATTTAAATTTTTATAATAATAAAGTACTAATTAACGCCGTTACACACCGATTTAGTAGTCAACTCTTTTTTACCGAAACAGAAGATAGGGTAATCGTGCTAGTCTCTATCGGGCAAAACGCAAAGAAATTAAAAATTGCGCCATCTGCCGGAATAACACTACCCACGGTCCGTAGATCATGTATATAAAATTTGGTCAAAATCGGTTTAGTAGTTTTTGAGTTTATCGATCACGAATATACATGTCATTTTTATAGAGATATAGATAGAGGAGATATGTACATATAGATATAGATATTTACTGCAATGCTTCTTGATAAACTAATTTTTTGGTTTGGCCTTCATTAGCGAATACGAATAATGATGATGGGTTACCAACGCGTGAGCGTCCAACGTATAATTGTACATGTGAAAAGCATGGTGCATCAAGATTCAATCCACATACTTGCAGCGATTGACCTTGGGGATTTATTTATAGTCATAGCAAATGCCAGACGTACGGGAAATTATATGCGTTTAAACGAAAACTGCATATCTGCGGGCATTATTGGTATATGTGGAATCAATACGACTTCACCTTTGTACTTTCCGGTTAATATAGTTGATTCTATAAAGTTATTCAATAATTTGTTTATAATTAATCTTATTCCATTACAAAGCCGGGCTGGATTTAAATGCGTATTAGAATTATTGGTACAACAACTTTTAACTGCAGCATGTGAGGTGAAGTTCCTGGCAACTCAAGCGAATTTAAGAATTCAATTGGGTAATTAACAATTTCGTCACGATCATTAACACAATCAATGGATTTATATGTTTTTATGTATTTAAATGCTTTGCAATAAACACATAATTTATCCATACTACCGATTTTAATATTGGGGTGGCCACTGTAATCAATTCTCGGATTGTAATTAAATGCAAGACGCATTAAAAAAATGCGACTGATATTTTGTACTCCTCCTCTGGAGGCTGTTCTCGCAGCACGTTTCTGATGGCGTAAAAGTGCCATTCGATTCCTGGCTACTTCGTTGTCTTCTGCGTGCTCCTCTTGTGACTGCTGTAAACGCTGCACACTTATATGGCGTGTGTGCCGTGCACGGCGACCAAGATTTGTACGTGTGTGTGGTATTTTGTACTGCAATATGCGTTTAATTAATTTATTAATTTTTTAAAACATTTTTTTTGTTGTTTTTTTAGTTTAATTTTTTTTTTGTTTGTTAATGTTAGTGTAGGGAGTTGGTTATTTTGTTATCTTACCTATTGCTTGTTTACTTTCTCCAACACCTTTGAATAAAACAATTAATTTATTTTCACTAACACGTGGGATTCAAATAAAATAAACCTCAAATTAATTTTTTTTTTGTTTGAGTTACGCTTAACGGCGCCACACGCAGATTAAGCATTAACCGTCGATTAAACACCCAATGCCGTCAGCGAAACCCGGCATAGTGTTATCGCGCAAATAGAAATTAAAAAACAGAGATATTTATTTAATTTTCTGTCGGACAAACTTAAAAGTATTAGAACACTCCTCACGTCCCATAGATCAGGTATATAAAATTTGGTCAAAATCGGTTCCGTAGTTTTTGAGTTTATCGGTTACGAACACATTTCATGCATTCAGTTTTATATATATATAGATAAGAATAAGATAAGATATATATACTTAATATACATACATATATAATGGTTTGAAACTTAGATTTCATAGTTCAGAATGTCTACACGACAACAAAAGAACTTTAAAAAAGAAACAATTAAAAAGGAAAAAAATAACAAATGACTCACACTTGTTACACCATCTTCAATATTGTTCCAACTCCGCAGTGAGACAAGTCTATTATACCTTAGTCAAATATAATATTCGAAATGTTATAACAGCCTGGGGAAATTCCAACTATTGTAGGGAGCTTCAGAAATTATAATACAATGTCGGAAGAATAATTAAAGAACCTATATAAAGAATTACCAATATCACAAAACAAAAAGATCTAATTTTAATAATAGAATCAGCAAAGTATACGGCAAGCGTACCACACTAACCAATACAAGCACCACACTAACAGCCACATACCGTGCAATTATGCAAAATTACTTAAGAAGTATTTACATATATGCTACACAACAACTGGTATTGAATGTCACACTGAGGTTACATTCCCGCAGAATATTTGTCAGAAATACCAAACCAGGCGGAATCTTGAGCAAAGATACAAAATTCTAAATTTTTTTTGAAAACACCTAAGATGTATATATATAATAAGATGGCTAAAATCCATAGAAGAAAAAAATTAATATTCAAGAATCTAATTAAAGTTAATATTGAATATAAATTTTTTTTTTCTTTTTTTTCTAAATTAAATTAAAGCAATGAAGGAAACATATTACCTCAAAATTACGAATTTATATTTCTGATTTTTAAAATTAAATTTGATTTGTATATACATCCACATATATATATTTTTACCAATGTATTCAATTGGAATTTCCGGTGTCTAAAATTATTATTTAAGGAAATATATTTGGAGGTAAACTGCAATGGCTTCGCAAGTATATTATCTGTTAAGAATTTTAAGCAAGTACGCACATATGAATTAAATAAATAAATATATTGTAAATACAGGTAACCTCGCAAGTATGCCTCGCAACGTGTTTTTGGTACTGGCTTTGTAATCGTGTGTTTGAAAGTGGTGGTTATCACTCAATTTTATCAATTGCTAAATCTAACGTATCACAAATTAAAGTGCAGTCCTTATATCGGCTTGAACTATGTTCGGCAGTATTACTTATTAGCACTTGGTGTAAAATAAAATTCAAAAATTCTAAATTTGTCTTCATTTTTTTTTGACAGATTGTAAAATTCTTATGCAGTGGTTAAATATTCACTTATCAAGATTAAACTGTTTTGTAGCAAATCGTAGGTCGGGGTTACGGGAAAAAAACAAAGATATAATTTGGCGATAATAAGTAATCCTGCTAATCCTGTATTCCGTAGGTGCATTGCTGCAGATCTACCATAAACATTTCCGAGCGAAGAAACACTTGATTTAAATGAAAAAATTAAAAAGAAAAAATGATTAAAAAGCATTCTTCACATACTAAAATTATATGGATATATGGATACTGACATATTTTTCACATTTATAAAATAAACAGGTCATCTGGTCTTTAACGACCAGAGATATTATTCATATTCTATCTCATGAGATGAACAACACATTTTGAAGAATTGAGTCACATACACAATAAATAGCATTTACAGTAGAAATGAGAGCTCCTCTAAGCAACAACCTAGTTCAATCATCATCTAGCAAATGAAAACTGACAACTACATTTGTAATGCAATAAGAGACGGTGTATGATTAGTGAGATCTCCCTACCAAATGAGATCCTTTTCCCAGATTTCTTGCCAAAGGTTCGTCGTTTTGTTACACTTTACGTTGAGCACTTACATTGCGTTCATTTGAACTCTGGAACAAAGGTATTGCTTTGAATTCGTCACAAGGTATGGGTAAGCAATGCTAGTGGAGAAGTGGTTTGAAAGGTCATCCGGAATTGCACGTATTAGTGAAACTATAGGCAAACTATAAAAAAAAAAACTATAAAACTATAGTTTTTAATAACTAGTCTCGATTTTTGTGGCCCATATTTAAATTTATGGTGAATTTAAGATCATGTGCTTGGATCTACCTGGTATAAAATCGTAGATTATATGAAAACATAGGTGGATTTGAGTTTTGCTTAATCCCACCACGAGCCCCATACTTTGGTGAATTGTGGGAGATAGTTGTTAAATCTACCAAAACTTCAATGAAAAAAAATTTTGCTCCTGCACGGAGTGTGAGGTTTCTCCATCATCATCTTCAATATTAGACGATATAGTCATCACTATCTATCTGCTGGTGCCGTGTGATGTTATTGTAAATGAAGTTAATATTAACTAAGTATTTATTGTTGTTGGTATAAGCTTTTTAAATGATTTTATGAAAACGCCATTTAAGTATAGCAGAGGTATTAAATTACCGAAATTTAATAAAGTTAATGAAAACACACAGATTAATCGCAACTGTAGTTCACGTATCTATGTTCACGAGTTTATTTGCTAATTAAATCAAAGATTCATTTTCGCTTTGAAAGTATTTTTACTCATTGTCTATTCTGACTGAATCACATTCGAGAACTTTGTTGTTGTAAGAGTCAATTTAAATGTTTGTAACAACAACGACTATGTAAAATAACTTACATCTGGCAATGCTAAAATGATAAAGTTGAAAAGGCATAAAACAATTAGAATGAAAATAACAACAGAAAAAAATAGCAACAAACATTGTAAATCATAAGTTCCAAACAATCACAAACACATCGTAGTGTTTGTAAGCTACGAAGTCGCCACAATAACAACACTACGGAATTCTTTAGAAATACATAGAGTTAACAATGATTCATTGGCAGGGACGTATCACTACGTATTTACTATGGAAATCACTGCGTATTATTAATATTTATCTTTGTTACTATACATTGTCCATACGTGTAATTATTAGCTTTGTCGCACAATCTATCAAACTATTACATCGAATTAGAATATTTGTATCAAATAAGAAAAATTATTAATTCGAACACGAAGGCCGCAACAACTCAGGAGGTGAATATACTTTTTATTAAATGTGTATGTAATTTTTTTATGGTTTTATAAACTGATATAAATATCAAATCATATTAACAAAATTTAAATTTGGTATTTATTTTTAAATGCCATGCATATGCATGTATGCGCATTTATGTATACTACTCCGACAACAGTCAGTTCGTACGCCTGTTTGTTTTTTAATATTTTTAATTTCTGCTTCTATTTTTAGTTAAAAACCAATATTTTTGATACAAAGTTTGGTGTTTCCTAAAAGCTTAAAATCTTATTTCTTAGAAATAATAGCAAAAGAAAAAAAATTTACAAAAACAGCAGCTTAAATCGCGAGATTCATCGACACAGTCAAAAAATGCAAACCAAGAACTGACAACATTCATTTCGTACGACAGTCAAAAATACGGTATATTACTGTTATTTAATACTTTGTTACGTCGCCTTTTGTTTTAATAACATCTTTGAGTCTTTTTGGAATTGTTTTCAATAATTTTTCACACTCTTCTGGAGTTATGGAGTTATGGGGTCCCAAATGTCCTGTAATCGTGCTCTAGGCGTCATTTCGCAAGTTTTTTCATAATCCCCCATAAAGACTCGGTAGGGTTCAAATCTGGTCTCGAATATGGCCAGTCAAGGACATAAATGTTGTTATGGCTCAACCAATTTTTAGTTATTTGGGCAGTGTGCTAGGAGGCACACTCTTGTTGAAAAATGAATTCGTTTACATTGGCAATGTTCAATATGGAAGGCAGCAAGTTGCTTTCCAAAATTTGGGTGTACTTGGATGCATTTACAGTTCCATCGATAAATTAGAGCTGACCTACTCCTTTGGATCACATGCATCCCCAAATCATTAAACTTGCTGGGAACTTGACTTGTCACTTCAAGCAGTCGGAATAAAGGCTTTGTTGGATTTTCTTATTACTTCGGTTTTACTTTCACCCTTGCACACTTGGAAAGTTGATTCATCACTAAATATGATTGAGTCCCACTGCCGCTGTACCCACAAACCCTTATCCTTGGCAAATAGTAATCTTTTTTTCTTTTGCACCGAAGTTAAATATGTTTTTTCTTTGCCCGAAAAATTTAAATTGAATGCACTTGTAAACCTTTATTTAAAACTCTGCTTATAAAAGTTATATTCCAATTTTCGCAAACTTTTCCAAGTCCATTCACGGCTAACATTTCTCCCGAACTTTTCCGACCACATTTCCGCTAAGTTTCTCACTAACGACCGCCTATTTTCTTTAATTATGGCATTCAATACTCGAATTTCCTATTCATTTATATTTGATTTGTTGCCCTGTCCGTAGCTGGATCCCGTTATTTACGCTGTTGTTGTTGTAATTTTTTTTCCTTCTGCGATTATTTCTAAGAAATAAGACTTTTAGCTTTTAGAAAACATCAAACTTTGTATCAAAAACATTGGTTTTTAACTAAAAATAAAAGCAGAAATTAAAAATATTAAAAAACAAACAGGCGTACGAACTGATTGTGGTCGGAGTAGAATGTATTATTGCATGCATCTAAATATGCATACATATGCACATTTAGGAACTATTGTATCACTTTGACTAGTGAATAAAATAGTTTACACTTATTCACGTAGTCTAATGTTGCTGTAATAAGATAAGAATTATCTTATTTATTTCTTCCTTATCATTGCCATCTACAAAATTAAAAAGTTTTGATAAATTTGTTGTGTCTTTAATGATGTACTGTGTACAAAAAAAAAAAGAATAAAAGGAAGAATATACTTCGAAATAAAAAATATCAGTAACACATTTAGAAAATCAACGCAATCCTAACTATTGCAATCAGTTAGAAAAGAAGAGAATATGTTATCTTTATTTTGCATTGTGAACAAGGCAAGCATGATATTTTATAGTTAATTTTGTTTTCATATCTGGCAATTTTCATAACACGTTGCAAAACACTTGAAAAGTATACAAAAGTTAAATAACTTGACACTACACAGAACTTCTGTACTTTTAGATTACAAAATATTATTATGTATTCGTTTGTACATACATATATAAAAATAACATATAAATTATATTTCATCATATATGAACCAAACATTTTTTATATTTTTTCTCCCCATTTTTTATACACGTTCGTTTCCTTTTACAGCAAATAATAAACTGAAAATTTTCTTAAATCATTTGTACTGGTTTTATGTCTGCAAGTACGCGTCGTTAACTCCTTTTACAATATGTACACGAACTCGTGGTGAGTTTCCACGATTTATATATGTAGCTCTGATTCCATTAATAACACATTGTGAGTATTACTAGAGCGTCAAACTAATTTTATTCCATATATGTATTGTATTATGGCGAAATGACTATAGGGTGGCAGCGCCAGGAGTTCTTATCCTACGAGGACAATATAACAAATGTAGGCAATTTTATTTGGGTAAAGTATTTTCAAATGTCTAAAGCAGATTCAATTCATAAAACAGTAAAAAGGGATATATTAATAAATAAATTTAAATTTTATTTTTAGGTAATAAAAAAACTATATTTTAAACATTTGTAAATTCTTAACCCTCCTATTCTATGTGGGCATAGATTAAGCAGAAACAAAATTCATTAGCAAACATGAACAAGATTTTTATTATTTGTGTTTTCATTGTTGGTTTTTTGGCACCATATTAGGCTTTGTATTATACCAGAATGAATACGTTCTCTATTAAGGTCAGTATTCACTATTCTTCACTATGGGGTGATACATTCTCGGGAAAATGAGGTGATGCTGTCGACAAAATTCATACAAAGCAATATTTTTTGCCCATTGATGACGTCACACAAAACAGATGGTTTTCAAACAAAACTAACGGACCTGCGCAAGACGTAATCGGTATAAGTCATTCGTGTACTATACTATTATAGAAATATGATGCAAACTAATTTTTTATTAGTTGCGTGAGTAAATTCTACTCTGATCGCATGAATTATTAAAAAAGGTTCGCACATATTCATTTTTAGTACGGACTTTAATACTATTGCAGAAGACAAACCTTACCTATTAAAAACAGTTAGAAAATAAGACAATTTGTTACCTTTAGGTTGTTGCCGCGATTGTGTAAGATAATGAAAGAAGAGCTTTAGTATTAATTTTTAATGTGTAGAGAATAATGAGTTGAATTAATACAAAGAGGTGTTTCCCACATATTGTGTTTTGGTTAAGAGAAAAGGTGAATTTTTGAGTGGAGAACCGTTATAAATAAGAACACTTGTATAGTAAACTACCCTTATGTTTACGAATAAAATAGGTAGCAGTCAACAAGTGTCTGCTAATTTCAGATTCTAACGCATGCAAATGTACAGGAGTATGTACATGGATTGGGAATAGTTTTGCTTCCACAGATAGTAGTTTATACAGATTTTCCAGTAATTTAAAACAAGTTTTTTTATAAAGCTTGTTAATAGTTATAAAATTTCATTATAAATTCCACAGAAAAAGGTATATGCATTTAATTAACTTCCATATAATTGTTGAATTCTGAAATCTCTTTGGATGCTTCCTTCGCAGTGAATACAATTATTTCTACCACATATTTGACTCTTTTAATAATATAAAAGAGATAAAAATTAACCTCCTTCTGTTAGCTGGAAATCTTGTGCAAAATCAATGAAAAGTGGCGTGCATACTCCTTGGATGATTGCTACCATTAACATTATTTGAATTGTCCTTTGAAGTCACATACTGATATGCCTATGTATGAGCACTATGTACTCGTACAAACAAATAATCTTACTCGTTGATGATGTGGTTTTTCCTTGAATTTCTATAAATGCAATACAAAGAAGTAAGTTAGCAGAATATTTTTGTATGATAAATAAAACATACATTCATCCATACATATGTATATGTTATAGCATTATGTACATTTAAAAGCAGACAGACGAAGTTTGTAAAATAAAAGCGGATAAGGTGGAGTATAGGGCTGTCTAAATTTTAAATTTCGATTTGCTATATATGTATATATATTTATAATAAAAAAATAAAGTTTTTTGGATCAAACGACCGAATTCTGTTAAAACGAAATATTAAATAAAAAATTTATAACTATTTAAAATTACATTGCGGCACCTGCTATTCTATTCGGCAAAGTATAAGAATGAAAATGAAATTGTTCTTAAAATCTCATGAAATAATTCATTGCTATTTTCTAGAAAATGGGAGTATTTTTTTTAATAAATGCGATGAATATCTTGGGAATCCTAAGAAAATTATGATTTTCATAAATTTTTATATATAATGCATGCATCTTTGGAAACAATTAATTGGCTAACAAATTTTGCAATGTCCTGTCCTATAATATAAATATAAACAATATAACATCAATATAACCTATTCAAAAAGCTCCTAAATATCGCAGTTGGTGAAGAATAATGTTTCAATATTTTTGTAAAAAATGTTGGTCCCAAAATATAATTAAGTATGTCAACACAAATTGTGTACAACACATAATTAAAAAAAAAACATAAAAAAACTAGTAGTTTTATGTAAAAAACGCAACATAGCTCTAATCTTTTATAATCATTCATTATACCAAAATACCATATATTGACTCAAATAATCAATAAGTTATTTACAAAATTACACGAGAGTTAAAATAAAATTTATTGTTTCTTTATATTCCCAAAAAATACAAAAATCGACGCGCTCGTTGCATTCACTCATATAATATAGTACTTGCCCGACTATAGCAAATTACCATTCAAGCTTCTCGCTCCAGCTGTCAAGAGCACAGTCAATCCTACTCTTTTATTGTCAACGAATGAAATGGAGAAAACTGAAATAGATCGTAATCGATCGTGATCATTTTCGTACAAAATTGGACCTACTAAAAAAAATATAAATATTCTTACATTCAAAAGTTTAATAATTTTTCGTTAATTCAAAGATACTTTTTAAAATTCCTCAATTTTTTCTCAATATTTTCGTATTCTCCTTATGTATCATCTTCGAAAAAAGTAGGACCAATTATTTAAGCAAACATGAAAAACTTATTATTAAAAATATATGTATGTAAATACATATTTAGGTTATAAACATATGTATGGATATACGTGCTTGGAAATAGAACTAATATACGAGCGTATATGTATGCAGGTATTATTTACTTGAGTGTTCAACTTTTATGCACATAACCATAAAATTCATCTGCAGGCAAATACGTGAATACATACATACATGCATATGTATCTACATATTTTATGTGTCTGTTTACTCATTTGCAATAATTGTTTGCTATTTGAAGTAATGCGAAGCTTCGCCTTTCGAAATGTTTTAGCGTTTCTAGATAGTTCTTAGCGAGTTTTTCTTTCATACATAAGGGTTAATTTGTGGGAGTTGAGGTCTTTTCAGGTTAGTTTTTCGTTTTTGTTGAACACGGATTTTCTTTGGAAAACCTATACCCATAGTATTACTGCGTGGATCGGATTTATCATTTTATTGCCTCTATATATAGGCAAGTATGTTCAATAGCCCGGTTAATACAATAAGAATTCGACAACTTCGATTCTTTTTTACTTATTAATATCTAATAGCTAATTTGATGCAATTCATAACACATTTAACCAAATTTACTTTACCTTAAATCGGCATCAGCTAATGAAGAAAATCTAGAAAAATCATAACGTTTGGCATCCTTTTAGCCTCAAATGAATACGCACACAATAAACATATAGATACTGTTTACGCCAGTACGAGTGTACTGGCGTCTGGGTGGCGTCATTGGCTTAACTATAAGTTTGTTTTTATTTGTGTATGCATTAAAATATGAACAAAATAAGATATCTGGCGTCACATTTCCTTTGTCTGTTGCCAAACTAACAATTTTTCGTTTTAATTTGTAACTTTAAAGAGGATTTTAGTACATATGTAAGATAGTGTGAATTGGACTTAGAAATTTCTGTAATTCATCAGATACTTCTACATGAGCATGTATGTATGTACGTATGAATTTTTGGAGTCCATAACTTATTAAACTTAACTTATTAAATGATACTTAACTTAAACAAATTTTACTTAGATGAAATAAAGGATATTTGATTCAAATAAAAATCAAAATGTCATTCATATCTTTCAAACCTGTTCATAGTATTAAACAGAAATTTTTCTTACATCTTAGGAATTATTTCAGTAATAAAAAAAGCATTTAAGTTAAGAGATGTATCTTTGGGAAATGGTGTGTTTCTTACTAACCAAACTAATAGTTCTGCTACCAAGAATAAAGTTATAGCAGACTAGAAATGGCAACAGACCACCCGATTGTCGGCCCCTCAACTATTGAATCTACTCATACTTTCATTCTCTACCGCTTGTATACCTGCTTGATCACTATCTTAAATTACTTACCACATTAAAAATAATAACACGTAATAATAACAGAGATTGCAACAAAACAAGTTATAACTATTTATTGGGAAAAAGTAGGAAAGTGTGCATAAAAATATCTATATTTTATAGAATAAAAATTCAATTTTTTTATCATATTTATTATCATATTTATGTTAAAGGATGCTAAGTAAATGTTTATGTAATCAGCCTTTTTTAATTATATATTTTATATTAGTGGTCTTTCTTTCTAGTCCCAACAGAGCGGTTATCATTTTTCTGCTAAACTCACCCTACACGAATGGGCACTCTGATTTAAAAGTCCCAGTGGTATGGTACCGATTATGAATACGCAGGTAAGTAACTCTTTATAGTAAAATGCCAAACAAAAATTATAAGTTAAAATATTTATATTTATGTACGTAGGTCCAAATGCCCTGTGCCTCATATGTGTCGAAGGCATAATAATAAGTATACTGAAATATAGATTGAAAAGAATAAAAGCTGATATGCAGTTATTAGCAATGAACAAAAACTGGAGAAGAATCAAAAGAAACAATTATAATATTAATTTTTTAACTGTCTAAGAATTTAAAATGACAATTCGAAATTGAAATACTGTGGGAATTAAATTATTTCTCTATTTAGAAATAATACTTTTTTAGATAAATTAGATTCTACGAGTATTATAACTTTTACTTCATTTATTATTTTTGCTATGTTAATAAAGTAATTACATATATTTTTTTCGAAGTGATTTGATGTTCATATAAACCAATGTAAAGGCTTAACTTAAAAACATTTGATTTATTTAGTTAACATTTTCTGAAGTTAGCTTTTGTGTGTTATTCATATTGTTATTTATAAGTTAAAAGAGATGGTAAAAATATAGTATCGTAAAATACAGAATTTAAAGCAGTTATTGTATACCCCACTAATCGTTTATAAGGTTCAATATCGGTTTCGTTTTCAAAAATATTTCCACTGCTTATATATATGTACATACATATATAATTGCTGTTATTGCTTGATTATATATTTTTCTTATTAGTATTGAATATGTTGGCATTTATTTTATTCCGCTCCAACTTTCCTATTAATTCTCTTTTTTTGTTTAGCGTGGAGAACTCTATCATTATTTTATTACCTTTTCCAGATATATAAACCTACATAATATCTTTAATATCTAAAGCAATTGATACAGAAGAGGCAATTTTTTTATCATGCCATTCCATCAATTTCATTTTTTTCAAGCGGACTTATTACGATGTTTGTACTTACATACATATTTCATTTGCTATAAATTGTTTATTCTCATTTCCACTTCTGCAGTATTGTTCATGTTTTCGGTATTTGTGATATTTTGTGGTCCTTGACCTTTATGGTTATGTACATATTTATTTCCCTTGTTATTTCCTGATATTATGTAAGATATCTATTATTCATGCAAAAAAACATACATACATGTATACTTAATTTAGTTTCAGCAATTATTAAATAATTAAAACAAAAACTGAAAGAAAACCACTATAAAATTTTTTTTTGCCTTTGTTACAGTACGTGTGTCTGTCTGTGCGTATTTACGTCACATCTCTCACTAATCAACATGTACAAAGAAAACAATATTTACAAAGGCTTCATATGCGAGAATAATATGTATACGTGTACATACAAATGCACTGCAAATATCTAAAAATTATTATGGTAGATACATATTCGTATAAACATGCATGCACATATAATACGCACCAGAAAATTTCTTTCTTTTGAATGCACATATTTTAGATAGCTTTTTGATTTTAGACAAAATTTAAGCTCGAAGTGACCCGCGATAAAAATGCAGAAAAAATTGTGATGACAGAAAGGCAGGCATACCAACCTACAGACGTTCAGAAGGATAGAGTTCAATAATATTTTCTTCTGATAATGATCCAGTATATATGTATATACTTTATGGAGTCGCAAATCAATAAATAATCAAATTCATCGCCTGTATCAAACCTATTAATACGCTTCCATTCTTTTTGTTAAGGTGGCGCATTGTATTCCTGCATTCCCGTCTTCCTTCCTGTGCTCAACGTTTAAGAGCTCTTCTACTTGCTTGCGTACAAGCTATAGCTGTGTATAAGTCACTTTAGAAGTGTGCCCCACAAAGTCTTCGTCCCATTTTTTTGTCCGGAGCACGTAATTACTGCACTTTGCAATGGTGTGATTTTGACGAATGCTACTGACAGTTGTTCCCGCGTTGTATGCAATCGTATACACAATAAAAATGTGTCTTCTTCGTCATCAACTACTTCTACTGTGTCTTCATAAATGTCAAGTGTCAATAGTGTCAAGTTATAGTATACTTCCCCAGGTTCGCTCCTATCCATCACGGTATATTAGGGATCAACTTTGACCTTCTTCTCCGTTGCTATCACTGTTCCATTTGTTTTACTATTTCACCGTAATTTTGTGCCTGATATACGATAAAAAAAGTGACTATTATACTGTTTTTTGTTTTATGGTGAATATATTCTCTTTCTATTCGCATGGTATCACTTCAGCTGTTACAAAGACAGTGGAGGTTCATAGCATAGCATATATAGGAGCCGTATAAGAAATGACTGTTGCACGTTTCCATTAGTATATTCGTTTTGCATGGAAGCGGTCCTCCAACATACGCCACGTATCTACTTAGTTACATTGTTAACTTAGCGCCTTTTTTGGTTGCATATCGCATCTGCAGTGATAGGTTTGACTTTGAATCCAACCTCAGGCTAGTTTGTAGTCATCCTAGTGCATATGACAATGTCGTCAATCCGATTATCTATTTCGATGGATATCTGATGTCTGGTGTGAAGCCGTTGTTCTATTTTGTATGCAGTACGGTGCATTCCGTGATTGTCCAGCGAATTACGACACAAATTAAATACCGGTTAACCACATTGCTAATTAAGAAAGCGACATCGAGCCGAAACATATTAAATATCACTTAAGCCTGACCATTAATCTTGAACCCTTAAATGAGAGAAATTCTTTGTTTAAATTCATTCTTAGTCCGATCATTATACACTCAAATGACTACGAAGAATTATATTTTATTGTAACTGGCCTGGGTGCAGTCTTAATTTTTAAGAAGTTCATATAGATTAAATTGTGCGTTCTTTGCTGTTTCTTCTACGCCTAGGGCCTAACTCCTACGCCAAGGTGATGAAACAGAGTTTTGGTGTGAGTTTTTTTCTTAGACAGTTACACTTTAGCTAATTTATGATGTTATTCCACAAATATGCCGCAGCCCCTCGATGGTATAATGGTTAGTATACCCGCCTGTTGCGCAGGTGTCAGGGGTTCAATTCCCGGGGAGCCAGAAGCCAAAGGCCTCAGTAGCCAGTGCTTCTATACATATTGCAATTATATTCATATAATTGTAATATTTTGTAAATAAATAAATAAATAAATAAATGCCGCAGACCTTTACTATTGCGACTTTTCGTTTTCTGCACATTATTGTTACCAGCCTTTTGGATAATGTTTACAACTGGTGTAGCTGTATTTGCAGCATCTCCCGTAATTTCCCGCTATTTGGTTTGATATTCTAGTTCGGCTGTTAATGCCATCTAATCCTTTACCGTGAGGCAATGGTGTCTTGAAAGAAGTGGGAGATATAATGGTAGTCACATGTTTAATTAAAAGAAGACTTTCATATAAAGAGATTACAAATCAGAACAGATGAAAGGAAAATTTATTTCCACTTTAAATTATGACATGAAATAAGGGAAAGTAAGTTACGAATAACAAGGAAACAGTTCATTGGATTGAGAATATATACTTCATAGAGTACATGATAGTAACTTTGAACTGCAACGTATTGCCAAAGAAGAACAGTAACTACAGAAATCTATTTTATAATTTTTGAGTCAATAAGGTAAGTTAAAGTATTTATATTTTATTTTAATTAACAAAATCTTTTCCAATGCGCAGAAAAATTTATTAAAATGAAAAAAACACGTATTCCTTCACTAATTATAGCCTAATACAACCATATACATATAAGAAGATGATCTATTTTCATGGCATATCAATCTGACAGGTTCTGTCTTATTCTTGAATTTTCAGCCCACATCAAAGAGATTAAGACCAGCAAAAAAATTAATTTCGGTATTATTTTATGCATTTTATAAGACTACAAACAAAATTTGATGACCTAATTCGAGACTAACCACTTTCCACTGTCTAAGCTAAGGTTGGGATATCGAAAAGTAATGGCACACAAAAGAATTATTATGATAAAATCGTGAATGGGCTTCGGATTTAAAACACAAGGTTGTGTCTGCAGACAAGAAGAAATAAATGGTTTCCACCCGTAAAGCCTATGATGTTTCTCCAAAACCACCAGAACTAATAAGATCGACAAATTTTTAAATCTCTTATGAGACATCTACAGATAGAGTAAAATCTAAATTGGCCAGTCTGAAAATCTGTTGTACAGTAAATTTAAATAATTTGGAAGCAACTGCATTCGCTCACACTTATCCTAGAACTTCGGGGACTAAGTATATATGTATGTATTCGTAACTATAAATATGTGTTCTCCCACATATCGCGGTCAACCATATGATTATAAGTGTCTCCTTCCCAGGTAGCACGAAACAAATATGTTTTCTTTACCACCAAGGTATTACTGGCATTAAGGTAAAATGTAACACATTCTCGCGATCGAGAATATTTGCGCAAAAAAAACGAAATATTTCAACAGTTAGACGAAGAGACAATTATTCAACATCATGTAGGAGACCAAATAAGCAAAATAGCAATTAATGGGGTTTTGCGACTACTGCACAATCCTCTCAAACAATTACTCATGTGCCATCAACGTCATGTCGCTCGCGTTTACAGCTATGCGTTACTCATATTTAAATCACATATGTATATACCAGCCACAATGTAGAATTTGTACAATCAGAATATATTAATAAAAACCTTTTAGCAGTTCAGAATTCATTTGTACTACACATAGCTGATACCAATTTCCAATATTGAAATGCTAATGGGGACATTTCAAGAACTGCCCCAACAGCCAACATCTTCAGGAAGCACACTTATAACCAGCGACATGTTCGCCAAGCAGCCAATGCAGAAAATTTTATAAAACTATAACGATCTCTACGTGGTGAAGCCTTACAAGCGGTTAAAAGAATTCTTATTCATTTAACATGTGTATCACAAGTTATGTCATCCTAAAAATTATTATAGGGCCTGAAAAGATAATCTTCTGACCGAAAAAGAAAACAAAAACATTACCACAAGTTAACCTAAACAAAATGGAAACAATCACTAATTTTGCCATTCAAGTTAAAGTCCTGCAGTCAACTATTGAAGCCTTGCGGAACCACTTGTTGCTTCTAGAAGTAGTTGTATTATATTAAAGTTTAATACAACTTAAAATGTAATCAGAATACACACACGTATACATATATTTAATTTTAAAACGTATAGTTTATAAAAGAAACGACATTTTTTTGTAACATTTTTGTTACAGCAACATTTTAGGTATAAATATTAGAATTTAATATTTCAACTTATCTCAGTTTGATTCTTTAAGTTTTCAGTAGACCTTTTATATATCGGATGCCTTTTAAAGTGCCGTTTTCTAAACAATTAGAACTTTGCTTTAATTTAAATTAAATATTCCTTTCGACATTTGCCAACGATTCTGCTAAAGTCATTATAGAGAGAATAACATTTATTAAATGTTGAAAACCAGACTTGCATCCTATCTTTTCATTTCCGATATTTTCCCCTAAAATTACGTAAACCTTTTTTTCTTTCTTTCCAAAATACTTTTAATATCTAGAAATTGAAATTTCTAAAAGCATCAGCCAGCAGTGTATTCTGAGTGGTGAGAATCGTGAAAAAGTAGAGAAATCGTCAGTTCTTGTAACAGTGGGTAACAGGCAAATATTTCTGTGAAGAGCAAGTAAATCAATGTCTTTAATAACTCAATAACCCCTGTAAATTTGTATTCAGAGAGGATATGCTTAGTGCTTGGAATGGCGAAGTTAAGTATTCACGCTATCCCTTATAATCACAACTTCGTTAAAGGAGAAATTTTTAATTTTGGAATGCGGAGAAAAACAAATTCACCACTTTGTATTACTTGTGTACTTATACATATTTAATGATTTGCAGAAACAGTTCCATTTGTTAGTTTATTAGTGGAGGATGTGTATTTACACGTCAAATAGCCAACACTTAGACGCATGTAGTTAAAACTATGAAATACAACTAAAAATCGAAATATGTAATAAACAAAATAATAAGATTATTCTCTAAATAGTTTTAATATTTGATTTCCTCACTTGTTACGCTCCCATCATACATATAATCTCGAAAAGTTTGCAATATAAATACAACAAACAAAAATACAAAAAAAAAAAACAATAAAGTAATAAAAAAGTGAAAGCTGCAATTAAGGTATAACAAATGAAAATTAAATTATTTATACAAATTATTCATTATTTTTTTAGTTTGTAGATATGAAATAATTAGAATTGCATTTACACCTAATACTTTTTAAAAAAATTAAGGATATGCAAAAAATAAATGGTTTGTATTTGAAATAAGTTAGAAAATAGCAAATTAGAATCGGAAAAGGTTATTTGACATATATCGTAATAACGATTTGAATTGAGAAATAACTTTACACACAGAACATTTTATCTAAGTTATTAACTCTTTCCTGCAGCTATTACAAGCAAAAGAAAAATTTTTTAAATTTAACAGTTTTTAATACTATTCTAAAGATGAAAACTTTGTAACCTTAAGCATATCTCATATTTATATTCATATGTTAGATATTCAACTTCCAAAAAGTTTTTTTTATACATTTAAAAACCTTAAAAAATTAAAATTATAATAATTGTACTCAGCATATATAGATTTCCCATATATATGTATTATCTATGCATTATATGTAATAAGTACATATTAGTTGGGCCAGGTCCGCCTTGCTCGACCCCATTTGAACTGCCTCTCTTAGAAAATCAAAATCAGTGTTTCTAGTTATTTATAATAGAAAAAATGTTTTATCCTAAAATCAAAAAATCAAAATTGTGATAAGACACACATTTTATGTTTTTTTTCTATTTTATGTATTTTGAAATGTAAAAATTTTAATTTTTATAACTATAAATTGGGGGCTATTCTGCGTTTCGATTTGAATCGAAATTTTCTCCGTCTGACAATTTTGGTATTCTGCGTTTCGATTCCGCTCAGTTTCTTTCGATTGTATGTATTCTACATTACGATCGGAGCTCCGTTTTTCTCAGTTGTGTTTTTGGAGGAGTTTTTTTATCTGTGTTTTTTAGTTAAAAACTTTAAAATTGAAAAAAATTTAAGTAGAAAATGAAATAAAATACTCAGAAGCGATTAAAAAACACTTCAAAACATTTTTAATTAATTTATTTAATTAAATTAATATTTAATAATGGTACAGGTCAAAAACAATAACACCAGAGCAGTATGAAGTAAGAAGTCATAGAATTTTGCTGCATCTCACGAGAAAAACAGTCTATTAACCTGTTTATAGACAACATACTCTGTTTATCAACAACTTATTTTTATTATATATAAATAAACTTTTTGCATTAAATTTAACATTTGCTTATGAAAATGATAACAAACTTACTTATTTTCCTATTTCATTTCAACATTTCACAGTGATGCTATTAATTTTGTAAACATTGTTGTCTTCTTCTTTTTCTTCCGATTCCATTTTTCTGCTGAATACCAATTTTCGATCGCAATGGAACTGAATGCGGAGACTTAATCGAAACGCAGAATAGGGGTGATTATGTTTTACATATTTTATTTAAATTATAACTATATATTTACTGCAATGCTTCCTGATAAACTATATTTTTGTATTTGCCTTCATTAGCGAATCCGAATAATGATAACAAGTTAAAAATGTGTTATTTATTTTTTAATTTATTTTTTCACGAAAATATGTTAGGCTTGAGTCAGTATCCATCTAATTACCGCTACTATAGTTTATCGATCTCGAACATATATGACATTTTTATATATAGATTGATATATAAAATTATATTAGATATATATGTATTATATTACATATATTTGTACCCACTTATTCCGTTCACCATGGTTGGATACAAATGTAACCGACTAGCATTGTAGCACTGCTGTATGGTAATTAGTCATTTTGACGCAACAGCGGCAGCGTAAAGAGTTCACATTGAATATTTGTCAGTTAAAATGTGCTAAAACCAGTCAAGTAAACTTTAATATTGCAATATATTTCTAATTACTAAAAAAATATTAATAATTTTAGTTTTGCTTTCTATATATGAACCGAAAAGATATGAGTAAAAACGATTCCAAAAGCAATTGTATTGTTGTTATGAAAATTTTTGTCAGTTTTCGTATTGTTAATAAGAATAATTTTCTCCTGAAAATGTTTAAAGTAGTGCTAAACGGTGCTCTGAGTATTTAAATCCAAAGATATAACATCTTGCTTCCTTCCAAGTATTGTACCTCAGAATATAATACACCTTTGCCAACGTTTTTTCCAATCCTCAGAACACTTCTGAATCGTGCTTTTTGGTATCGCGAACAGCTCCTGCTTCGAGTTTCTTGTATCTCCTTTATCGTAATAAAACCTTTTCCTTTCATCGGTGTCTTCAGTTTTGGAAATACTGAAGTTAGAAAGAGCAAGTTAGCGGAGCCCATGCCCGGTGAATACGAGTACGGTGAGCGATGATTACGGTTTGATTTTTTGGTCAAAAACTGACGCTCAAGCATCGTTGTGGCAAGATTTCATGATGCACCACGCCATTGCAATCGAAGAAAGTAGTGAGCAAAACCTACTTGGCTTTTCTGGACGCTTCCATTGTAATGATTGGGCTTTTGTTTGGTCACCATTTATGACTTTTTTGAACAAATTTGGATCGCCGGTAATGACGTTCAACAACTACTGAGCGATGCCCATCAAACGTTGTTTTTGCTGAAAATTTTGCAATTTTAAAAATCTTTGTCCGTAAAATTGCTTGGCAATTTTCTTCACGGTTTTAATGTGCTCATGCGACATATTCTCGGTCTTCCTTAAACCGGTTACACCACTTGTAAACTTGTAGACTATATCTGAACGTAACAGTGAACATTTCAAATGCCTTTGCACATTTAATTTCATTTCTTACACAAAACTTAATAAAGTTTCTTTGGTCCAAAAAATCAACGTAAAAAATTCGACGAACACACCAAAAAAAAAAGATGACTAACATTTTTATCTGTCAAAAACAAACTGTCAATCCAAAACCGCAGATATGCCACATATATAGTCGACATGTGTACCAACTTAACATAAGAAAAATGCGAAATTGAACATAGGGTACTCCCGAAATTTGAAAGTAACATAAGTAAATAAGTGGCACTTATTTACTTACTTATTTACTTATGCCATGCATTTGATATTGACTTAATGGAGCAAAATATAACAGTTGTTGCCACTCTCCGAAAAAATACAACTTTTCTGACTACAAGAATTTTGCATGTCGAAATTTTATCTCAAAATTATGAACATTTTCTCTTTGACAATAAAAAAAAAACAGTACGTGGGGTATGTGCAAAAAAAATCGGTCTGTCGTTTTCCTTCGCAATTCACAGACTAGATCAACTAATAAGGATTAAAACTTGTAAGGGAAGAACTAATCGATATGTGTTAGCCATGCAATTAAATATTGCAGTGCGTTTGTGTGTATATATATATGTGTATATTCATATACACATACATAAGTATATGAATAATTCTGTTTGTGATAGGTTTTTTTGAGCATTTTTTACAAGTTGATTAGAGGGAGGAGAGGTGATGCTAATACGAACATATAAACGTGCTGCAACAGATACAAACAAATGTTGAAGTGGTTTCGTTTGAGATTTTGTTGGCAATTATTTAACAATTGCTACGACGAATTTATGTGTGTATGTGTAATTATGTAAGTATGCATGAACTATAATTACCTTATTAATCTAAGCAGCATGTTCGCATTATAATATATTAAAAATCATTCGCGGCACAATAACTGTGAAGTTCTTTCAAAGTATTATGCTTATTTAGATATACTTTTTTTTTAACTGTAAAAAAAGATGATGATGATATTTTTGAGCATATGGAATCATAGTTATCCAAGAACACATCTGTGTTGCGCTCCTTTAGGTGCAAAGTACATATAAAAGTATTGTTTTTATGTTATGAAAAGTATTGGAAACAGAAGAGGATTTTTCTCACCTCAAGTTGTTTGGTTGTTTGATCATAAATGATGCAACCTTAGCTTACTATTTTGTGGAGTAAGAAATAGATAAAATGAGTTAAGAACCATGCGGTGAATCTGACTCCAATCAAATGAAACATGCAAAGGATATATTACTATATTATAAATATAAGAAAGAGAGGGGCTGGATGATAGCAATTAGAGGACAGCAATCAATTATGGGAATAATAATTTTTTAAATAAATGCAGAAGTAATTAGAAAAATTAGGAAATTGAGATAGATCATTTGTTAGCTGCAACTAAATCGCAGTTAAAATCGAATGTAACTAAGTATAGTTGGGCAAGAGACTATTAAAAAGAAAATAAAATATAACTACATATATAAATACATATCCATATACTATAGACTTATACAAAAGCACAATTAAATCACACCCGAAAGAGCATCAAAGATTCACCAACTTAAATCAGTGATTAGTATAAAGCGATGCCAATTATATATCAGTTAGCACTAATATAATGGAGTAAAATATTCTTTACGATGCATCACTCCTGTTATACGATTTTGCGCACATATGTACTGAGATTCTATAAGTTCCATGAATGAAGTAAATTATATTCCCGGTTTCAGCCTAACGCTCTCGTTCTTTCAAATTTCTCCTAATTTTATGAAATAAAAATATTATTATGGTTATCTTTACTTTGCTCTGTATTTAGATTATTATTGTTTTACTTGCGAAATACCTCCTTGAATATTTTTAGTTGTAGTTTAAAGTTGAATGACCAAATTCCAAATTCTTTTCTTAAAATATTATGTTCCTCAGTATATCTGCTGAGTCTTGTTAGGGTTGCATTTTCAAGTACTTTGCCTAAGGCATTGAGCATATCCATGGGACGGTAACTTGCAGCCAGTGTAGGATCTTTTCCTTTAATAAAAATTGGTATAACCTTTGCTAATTTTAAAAGATTTGGAAAGTACCCGATTGTGATTCTGATACACCCCTTGAGAACATTTGACAAAGGAGTCAGGGACATTGTTAAAAGATTTGCTTTATTTATTTTGTACGATTTGTTAAAAATTTAAAAATTTTTGTTATAAATGTCAGATTTTGTGACAAGCCACATTTTATGAAAATTTTCATAAATTTTCTATAGGTATTTCCTATAAATCGCAATAAGATCAGTTTTTGCAATCTCTTTATTAAGTTCTTTAATCTAGCAGACTAGACCTTTTTTCGGTCATTTCTTGACAGGTGTCAATTAAAATATTGATATATACAATATTTATTGTATTTTCTAGTCATTAGTAGATAAGGTTGCGACACATCCGCGTAGTTTAACGCCATCTACTGGTGATTATACGGTATATGTTTTGTTTCTATGAATTTTTCACCCTCCACATGTTTTTCGAACTGGCTGTAAGAAATTAAACTAAAACATACTCGTATATTACATTCTGTTCTGCATCTTGACATGATCCCATTTCATTTGATCTACAGAGTGCCTTTCTTCCTTTTTCTTCAGGCCGATTGAGCAAGGAGAACATTTTTCGGTTCCCCCTTTTAATATTGTTCCTGAAGTACATATTCCGATGGGGATAAGCTTATAAGTAATTAAACAGAGGTAAATATCGGTCTATGAATACCTGAAAAATATTCATACATATATATGTATTGCATTCGAAGTAGATGTGCTGCTTTTATATTACCGTATATCCTTTATTACCTGGAACATTAACTTTTGAAAGGATTTCAAGCAATTTATCACTAATAACATTAAATTCTTTTGGAGTAGCAATGTTCCCCATATGCATATATGTATATGAAACTGAATCATAGACCCGTTAGCAGAATTTAAAGCAGATTTGCTTTCCGCAAAAATACTGCTTTCACCAATTGACAAATTTTCAACCACCCCACCGTGTTGCGCATATGATGCTTTAGGTGGTTTAATAAAAGCCTCATTTTGTAAAGCCGATCAACATTATCACATTCAAGGTTGCCATTCAAATAAAAGTTAGTTAATATTACTTCAACCCTCATCAATCTCTAATTATCAGCGATCAATTTAGGACAGCCAAATTTGCTTGACAACCGTTTGTTGGAATATTTTTCGTATCCAGAGATAAGATACCTTGCTAAAATTCTCTTATATCGTTCAATTTTATTTTTAAATTTATATTTATTTATTTATTTCATTTGTTCCTGAAAATGTTTTAAAATATCCTCAGAGAAATATAGTTCAAACTTTGTCAAATCGTTGAACATTGTGGTAGTGCTTGTCTCTCTGTTCGATTCGTATGTGAAGCGCATCAAATTTTTTAATTTTTCATTGGATTCTGACAACTTCACATGCTGCAGATTTCCCTCATGCTCGTCGTCGGTTTAATGGCTGTCTTGATCAGTATCGCCTCCATCTATTGGCGGAATTACATAAATTGAAACCTTATTAAATTAAACAAATAAAAAAATAAATAATAAAACGGAAGAGTCAAGAGAAAGTTATTCCAAGTAATACAGTGTCGTTAAAATGTAGTGTTGATCCCACTTGATTTTATTAATTGCGCAGCGTTCTGTCTGCTTTCTCCCCCATGAATATACCTGAAAGTTTTATAATTGTTAAGTCCTCGAACTTGAAAATGGCGTAAATTTATTTTATTTATTAATTTGCAATTTTGCTTCTGATACCAACTGTCGCGTTTATATTCTGTGAATAAACGTATGCGATTGCTACGTTCGTTTATTACAAATAAAAACTATTTCCTTCCTTCCTACTATTAAAGATTCACTTCAGACAGTGCATGCTTATGTTGATTGGTAATTAATATGAATTTGTTTTATAACTGGATTGCCAGAATATTGTTAATAAATATAAATAAATATAAATTAGATAAATAGATAAATAAATATGAATTATTACGTCATGTATCGTACTTACATACACTCGTTTATAGGCATATAAACCGGCACAAAGTATGCAATTTATAATTAAATAATATTACAAGCAGCATAACTAGATATTATATAACTTTTAAAAACTTTTATATACAACTAGCGTACCCTGTGCACACTTTGTAGTGCATTGAAATAAAATTAATCGAAAAAATACTAAAAATGAAACACATTCTTCTTGAAATGAAAGTGATTAATACTGATTTTATTGAAATGGTCTATGATAAACAACCTTCTTCTTTTTCGAATCTGTATTGTTCGTGAATACATAGAGTACAAATGGCTTTCCAATGCGTGAACATGCAACATTAAGTTGTCCATGTGAAAATACTTGATATTTTAAATTCACACCGCAAACTGCAAACGACTGGCCTTGTGATTTATTGATAGTCATTGCAAACGCAAGACGACCTGGAAACTGCAATCGCCTGAACTCAAATGGCATATCAGATGTTTTCATTGGTATCAACACATCTTCTCCTTTGAATTTTCCAGTTAAAATGGTCGCTTCAATCACATTTGCCATTAAATTTTTCACTGCGAGTCTCGTGCTATTGCATAAAAGCGTCTGGTTGATATGACATAATATAATAATGGTCACACCAACTTTCAATTATAGATTATGTGGTGGTAATCCAGGCAATTCCAAAGAATTCAAGAATTCAGTTGGATAGTGAATATTTTCATATTTTTCATATACCATATTTTCTTCCTCATCAATTGTATTCAATGACTTGTACGAAACCAATTTGCCAGGAATCTTAGGCTGTATAATCATGTTCAATTTACTAACGTCTTTGTTTTTCCCCGTTAAAATTGCCCTTTCACGTAACCAAATATGACATTTATACTGTTGTGCTATGTTTAGAAAACCATAGCACAACATGGTTTGAGCAAAACGGTAAAAATCATCAGAGAAAGTTATCAATCCATTTTCAACGACTGGCATAGCACCATTTCCACTTTTCAACAATTGCTTGGAAAATGTATCAACAGATGGATCATTCTGCAATTGAACGCGAACGTTGGTTGTTAACTTCATTGTTTTAACGTGTCTCCAGCTGGTGTTGACTTTAGAATGTTTGACGAAAATCACCAGCCAATAGAATCAATGCGCCGAATTACCTCGAAGATCTTTCTATCTATCCAAGCATCGACGGATTTCTTGTGTGCCATTGTACATTCATCCCAAATAATAATGGAGCTTTGCTGCAACACTTTAGCTGTGCCAGATCCCTTTGATATATTACAGGTTGGAGTTTCGTTCACTTTGTAATTCAATGGTAGTTTCAAAGCCGAATGAACCGTTCGACCACAATCTAACAAAGTTGCAGCAATCATACCGGAAGAAGCTAATGCCAATCCAATTTTACTTTGGGCATGTATGGTTGCCAGTATCAATGAAATTAAGAACGTTTTTCCAGTTCCACTCGGAGCATGCAGAAAATAAAATCCACCAACACAATTTCAAATAACTTGTATGATTTTATCATAAGCCGTTTTCTGTTCAGCATTCAATTTCGTTAGATTTGCTTGAACAAATGCATTCCAATCGTTCCGATCGTACTGCTGCTCACGTTGAAATTCAAACTCGCGTACATCGTGCATTGATCGATTTGGAAATCCTCAATTTGAATTAAAGTTTCATTGTAAATTTCCGGTGTATATTGGAATATACACCGCAAATTTACAGATATGATAGATATGGATATCTAGATTACCACATATTTGACGAACTCGATACAAAATATCTTCAGATATATAATTTAATATTTAATCCACAATTCGGAAGGATTTGACGGAAAACATGTTGACAAAATGATTGCAAATAAAACACGTATTTGATATGGATGGGCCGAAACAGCTGCATCACCCAGAGCTTAATCCCAATGCGTATCACTTTCGAACAAATTTAATTTTTGACATGCTTCACGATACGTTGCAAACACTACTCTATTTACTGTTCTCAATGATTGAAATAACATTCGGCATTACTTGAATGAACAGTATAGATATGTCCCAATGCATCACTTGAAAAGATATTTGAATGACCTTCAACTCGATTTCCTTGCTTGCGCATCTGAAATTCTTTAATGTATTTATTATAAAAAAAACTATTAAACTATTAAAACAACAACTTTATATCATTTTTGGTCTCCTATTGTGCGTTAAAAACGTTTCAACAAAATGAACACTTTTTTTAAACACCGAACATGCACTGTTGTTAACTATAGAAAACGAAATATGAAACGAAAACCAATGTCAAATACACAATTTAATCATGAAAACTGTAACTCTATGAAACAAAGAACAAAACAATTTTGAGAGAACACCACAGTGTGTACCACCGCAATACTCTCTTCCTCTCACATTATCACTTTCAAAACTTTGCAAAGTAAATTTTGGCTGGCTAAATTTGTGCATACGTATGCACCTATGCGCACATAAGCAGGTGCGCCCATTCAAACGCACATAACTAACAAACCAAAGGATACAGATGTCACATACATATATATAAGAACCACCGCATTGATGCAACCTTTCAAACAAAAAAAAAATATTTGAAAATCGGTCAACGCATTAAGGCTAACATCGATTAGATACACTTTTTACAACTTTATTTTATATATATAGATAAAGAATAAAAATTGTAACATAGAAGATATTTACTAACACGCCATTATTAACATGCTTTGCTTGCAACTCTTATTTAATTTCCCTAATAATTTCAAATAAAAAAAAGCTGATATAAACTTATTTACCGTATGTATTTAGGTAAGCATTTATGTATGTGTGTATCTATATATTAATGTATGTATGTATGCTTACAGTGTCTTAAACAAAAATTATTATTCCAGTTCCTTTATTTGGTGAAGTGCCGTTCATCACTAAACCTATTGAACACGGACTTTTATGATTTATAATCATTTACCAAAAACTTCCAGTGTATCTAAATATGCTTATAACTGTTTTTCTTTCTAGAATTGTAATCAATTGACGTGTCAAAAGAGAGTTAAGTATATAAAGGGAAATGCGGGTATCATGTGCTACATCGGAGTTGGTATGGATTATTGTAATTGCAATCTACATAAGAGGTAAAAGTTATATTTTATTAAAACAAATTATTTGCGACGTGCTCGCTTATTACGATTACGGTTATTTCTTATGTAAACTGATTTACTTAGAGTTTACATTTAGAGAAAAAGGAAAGAGAACGCAGTTTTTTGTTTTTAAGTAATATAATTATATCAATTCCTTAAAATTCCTAAAAATAGTTTTTTCAAGAAGTTTAACTTTTAGTAAAATTTTATGTAATTTAGATAAAATTACTTGGAATAAATGAAAACCGTCTAATATATATCTTTGAAAGAAGTTGAAAGTATTACACATAATGTGTTCCTTCATCTTAGGACATGCTTGTAGATCTGGGGGTATGCTTTCTAAGACCCAATTTACATTTGCAAATTTTAGTTTGGCAAATTCTTAAAGTGAGGGTGAGAGAGGAAAAGAGGATTTGGGGGGGGGGGGGGGTACAGACATCGGTGTTCTCGCAAAGTTGCTTTGTTCTTTGTTTTATAGAGTTGCACTTTCATGATGAAATTGTATATTTGACATTGTTTTTCATTTTATATTTCGTTTTTTGTAGTTAACTTCAGTGAGGTGAAGCGCTTGCAACGCATACCATAGTTTTTTATATTTTTTTTTAAAACAAATGTTTTAGAAAATAATCTAGTAATTAATGTGATAACTTATAATTAATGTTATCATATACATATATGAAGCAACTGAATGTATACTTTTACAAGACTGAAATATATTTTTAATTTTTAAAACAAAAAAAATTTAATTGGTTGTTGTTTTAACAATTTTATTTGCAATAAATATATTAAAAAAAAAATTTTGCTGTGTACTTTTTTCCTAATTTTTCTGGTGGGTGAGTTTGTTTCGTCAAAGTAGGAAAGCGCATATTTTTCTCCATTTCGATTATTTCCTTTTGTTTTTTTTCTAATTCAGTAAAACAGTTGCTTAGTTTAAAAAAAAAAAAACTATTAAAAACTATTTTCAATTTGTAAGCTTTACCAAAATAAAAAGACTACAGAGCAACATGTGCCTAGTAGCACCTAATAAAATAGAACAAAATTTACAAGATATCTCTAAGGTTTTTTTTTCAAGAAGAACATCTTATTAATTTCATAGGGAAAACCTTTTTGAAGAAATCAATAAATAAATATAAATAAATTAAATATTATATGAATATTGAAATAAAAATCAACCGCCAAAAATATGTATTTCACAATGTATTTCCTATGCATTTCACATTTACACAGCATGCGTGTGTGCTTTGTGCATGCGTGTTTGCTTAAAAACCAACCACCGAATGAAATGTCAAAAATTAAGAAAGAACATACGAAAAGAAACAAAAAATTTGGCAAACTAAAATTTGGCTGTGTAAATGGCAAACAAATTTTAAAACAGAATGGAGAAGAATTTGCCAAACTAAAATTTGCCAATGTAAATTCGGTCTAACAGAAAATGCGTGTAATCAATTTACAAAATTTTCATCATACTCGTTTATAGAAGTAATTATAAATCTGCAAATAATCTTCTGGGATTTGTCTATTTTCCTTGAATAAAACGCACAAATGCATATGTGCGTCGTGTGGGCATGTGTATTGTATGGTTTTTGTAATGAGGAACAGAAGGAGAATTTTACATGAGGACTGAACTTTATTGCAGGTAGAAAATATGCAGCCTGCCTGATCTTACAACTAGTGTATACGCAGGGTGATCAGGATATGTATACCTGACATGTACTTGTTTATAAAAATCGCAAATTTCATTTTGTTTCAGAATTTGTTTTAATTTAGTTGTACGTAACTTGTTACATTAGGATTTAAAACCTTTTTGGTGTATCCATTATCTTTTTCGTGACTATAATCATCAGACATTGATTCGCTGCCTGCGAATATTTTGCCTGAGCAAGTCTAGGTCCTCCCTTTCCTTTCTTTCAATCCAAATAAGATTCTGCCAAATTATGTTGTCAGTTTTATCTGCATTCTAGACCATCGCATGCACCGTATAAATGTAGGTTCTGCATAATGAACTACTTTGTGCCTTCATAAACACAAATTGATGTGCTGAACTTCCTTATTTTGTAGCCATATCCAGATATCATATGTTTAAGGTAATAAATTAATTTCGAATCTTTCATGGATATCCATATCTGTGTATTAAGTATCAAGTTTGTTGTCCATCTACCATTCCTATTAGCTTTCTGTGGGTTTTGCGTTTCTCGACAGTTTCACGTGTGATATTCAGCGGAAAATGTGTTTCTTCTACTGTTCCCTATCTGTTGGTAAATATGTACTTTCACACGCTCTTCGGTTGGTTGGCTTATTAATCCCATTCAGGCACAGAAATAGTAATAGGATGTTACAGCCACGCGCAGAATCAGAATATAATCAGAATCAGAGAATAATTCTTATATAACAAGAATATTAGACTATGGAAACTTCATGTTGGCAAATATTATGGCGGCCAAAGAAGCAAACAAGGGACCTTTAGATAGTGCTAAAAATTAATTACTTTGTTCTACAATATACAATACAACGTTTTACACTTTAATTTGTTTTTCGAGATATCATTTTTTTTAATTTTTTTTTATTATTGAGTAATTTTTTTTTGGAGGTGACACAAAAAAATAATCGAAAGGTGATTCTTACAAAGATGTGAGTTTTTTTTTATATATACATAGGTCTTATTTAGGAAAGTGACTAGATGAAGGGTAAGTGTAATTTGCTATTAAGAGTGCTTGGTATTTTTAGAATAATATTTTGAAAAATATAGTTTAAAAGTTTAAGCATACTTTTAGGATGACAAATTAATGCTAACTTTAGATATTTTCCTCCATTAACAGGCTATATAAACTTGGTTAATTTATATAAAATTGGAAATAACTGGTTGGTTACATTTTATTTATATTTGTCATTAACATAAAATTTTATATCGTTAAGCGGAGCAATTTTGTTCACGAATTTGTTTTTATACTCAATAATTTAGTACAGACTTCGGCTGTTGCCATTACAATTATTCATTTGCATGCACTTTATTGACCGCTAATGTTAATTTTTCGATATTCGTTTTGCTTTCCATATTTTTTAAGCCAGGTGGTACACTTGCAAGAAAAATTTTAAAATTTGTATTTAATTGCCTGGCAAAAAAGTGGTCAAAGGCTGGGAAATATGGATGATATTAGTAGGAACTTCAAAATAATCCAAATCGAATTTGGGAAGACAAAGTCAGAATGATGGTGAGAGAACGAACTAAACATTTTGAATATTACGCAAATTAAGGAATATATGAGCCAATTTTTAGAAAACGGGGTTTTCATATGACGCATATGTAGTAGTTTGAGTTCAATTTACAACATATAAAAACATATATAGTACTAGTTAATTTGTAATATTAAATTTACAAGGTTTTAGCTACTAAAAGCATAACATTATTTAAAAGCCCAATATATTACTTTTTTTTATTATACTTCAAAAATAATTATGCTCACAGTCGTTGATGAAAATATTAAAAAGTATACTCGATTAAAATAATATATGATTTGTAATAAATCTTCACCATAACTTATCATTCGCAATATCGTAAAATGTACTCCTCAGGCACTGCGCAGGTCTAAAAAAAGAAATCTAAGGAAACTTCAAATTGTTTTAATTTATGTTGTTTATATTTGGGAATGAGTATGGATTTTGTCTTACAAGCAGTGTGGTATTAATTCTTTATTATCTTATAAAATGCAGAGTTTTATCCAACTAAATATTATTAAAATAATTCATCAAAAACTCCCTGCTCGGGCGATAAATAGATTTTTTTTTTATAGTTGAGCTCTAATTAAGCTTAGGGAACTGTCGTTATTGCGATTTTAATCAACAGGTTGTATAAGCATAACCGGATTCATTTTTAGCGCGTTACGAGAGTGATTTACTTATTTTTTACAGACGCTGATATTAAAAAAATAACTGTTCCTGAAGTGAGCACAAATCGGTATTGATTCAGCTTCCTTTTATTTAGTGAATACAATTTTCGATTATTACTTATGCATGTGTTTGTAGTCAATATATAATAAAATTGAAATATAGATATGTATATATGTATATGTCTATGTATATACATATGTATATTTATGCATATAACTGCCTTGTTATCTTGTTCATAAAGTCCATAATTTGGTATCCTACACAGTGGTACGATTTGTCAATTAGGCCTTGTGTTTTGAGGCTGCTATAAAAAAAAATAAAAATGTAAAATAACGAAAATACTAAAGTATAGCCGTTGCGTATATGTACGTATATAACCACACAAGCGTGCATACTCGTATATGCAGAAAACGTACAAATCTGCGTCTGCACAAACGGCAATAAATAAATATGCCGGGCTTGTATCTGGACATATTTGGGTATATACTCGTCAATATGTACATATGTATATACACACACCTGCACCCTCTATTACAAAAGGAAAAAAAGTGATTAACTTTAATAGAGGTCAAGATATGTACACAGCTGTTTGCATCAAGCAAACAATTACGCTCATTCCAGAATAATTTTTTCAAGCACTTTTCCAAACACTTACGAATATGTATGCGCATACATACATACATATATCATTAATTCAATCAGTTAATAAATTTCAATCCACAAATAGATATGTGCTTATGGATGTAAAAACTTTCAAAGATTTAAAAATAATTTATTGTTAAAAGCACAAATATATTCAAGGAAATAAAATTCTCGTCTGCCTACTTAGACTATTGGATCTTAAAAGCTGTTTTGAGTGGGAGGCGAGTGTGAGGATTGTTTTTAAATATTTTCAATCAACACCGTGACAAAAATGCAAAAAACTTCCAAGGACTAGCAGACGAACAAAATTTCAATCAACTTCCCTCCTTATATGGATAGGAGAAGGGTATAAAAAGGCCAGCGTTTGGCATTTCAACTGTGTATGTATGTATGTATGTAAATATGTATATACATACATATGTTTTAATTTTAAAATTGCTTTTGATTTAAAATGGTAAACCCTCTTCAATAGAATGTGTTTTTTTGTTAATGTATGTACTTAAATTGTAAAAAAATTTAATTAACAAGCCCCTTTTTTGTATAGGGATTTTTTAGTAAATAGAAAACACAATGAAAAGCGGCAATTGTTCCTGTTGCTCCCTTATTGTTTCCACACATTGCTATTCTAAATTAGAGAAAATAATAATATTTTCAACCCGCTCAATCAGATTGAAAATTGTTTTGAGTCACATATACATAATTTGCCCTTTTTAATATTAAATCACTTATAACTATGTGTTCTAATTAATCTTATAGATGCGTTAGTAGCAGAGTCTTAGTATTGGGTTCTACTGCTAGAAACAAACCCTCTGCGAATAGTGAGTACAGTTGGAATTCGCACCACTTTTATTTTTATGAACAATTTATTGTTATTGTACCCAATGATGCATAGAATAATGTCATACGTGTACAGATACTTACATATGTATGTATAATATTTGTACACACGGAAAACTTAAGGCAATGTCGCCAGAAAGTTACAAAAACTATGACCAGGCGGTAACTTGAAGATACTCGTACTTGATTGAGAGTAACTATTTCTATTCTATTTATCTCAACCGAATTATAAATGACTCATCCTTATACAAAAAATAGAACACAGGGACATAGTAAAATGAACGAGAACGTAGTTCAGTAACCAATTTTATTAATGCTCACCCTTATAATATCTGCAAAGTGATAAAAGTACAGTGTTATTGAATTTAAAGAATTTTTATTTTTTTTTACAAACTCCCCTACTTAGCAGAAGTTATTCATGCTCGTTGTAAATGTTGTTAAGTATGATGTTTGTTAAGTTCTTACATTTATACACAGTATATGCGCATGCATGTAGATATCTGTGTGTACAGCTTTCATAGGAGGAAAGTTATTTAGATTTAATGGGAATTTTATTATACTCAAATTTAACTAAACCAGCATGAACTCCTATCTTGTGAACAATATGCTAAAATCGTACGCATTTACTGTAAATCGCAATCAATTCAAAACCCACCTCATACAAGTGCGCCCTGCTTTTGTTTTCCTTTAAATTCTTCCATAAATTCATAGACTATATAAATTGTAATACGTCAAATATTGGCAGCTAAAGAAATGGCTGCATTGGCATACGTTTGCATATTCTGAATTGCCAATGCCTTGGAATAATTTTAATCGATGGGAACATGTTAATCAAATATCTGTCATACCATTTTTATGACCTAATCAAAATATACATACATGCATATACACATACATACATACGTTTCTAAATTATTTATAAATAAGAGTGACATCATTTTTGTGTTGCGATCATAATCAGTTTATAAGGGAAATAGGCAATCGAGGATTATTGAAAGGACCTCCAGTTGGCAAAACTGTGCAATGGTACCTTGGCTTGAACCGATTATACAGCACATAACTTGACTCATATATGTGCATAAGTACGAATATATAAAATACAGGATGAGGGAAAAAACTGCAACAAAGTAAAACGCCATAATTTTTTAATTTTTTTTTAAATTTTATTGAATGAAAGCAAAAAAAAAAGTCGGAAATAGCCTCAAATTTTAAAATATGTTTAGATTTGTTCGAATTGGTAACCTTTGGTACGAATTATGGCCTTCAAACGGCCAATGAAACCGTCATACGCTGCCCGAATGTTGCTCTGCGGTATTTTGGCCCATTCCCAGCGAAGCGCTTGCATGAGGTGATCGACACTTTGGTATTTTTTAGTGTTAACCTTGCTTTCCAAAATATTTCAGACACAATAGTCCAACGGATTGGTATCCGGAGATTTTGGTGGCGATTGTGCGCTGGAAATGAAGCGAGGAACCTCATTTCGTAACCATTCTTGGGTGGCGCGTGCTGAGTGCGATGGTGTTGAGTCCTGTTGGAATGTCCAAGGTCTGCGGCCAAAATGTTTGTATGCCCGAGGCTTCAATACACCCTCCAGATGATTTTCGTGATAATATTGGGCATTTATTCTGACGCCACGGTCGATTAATACGAGGGGAGAGCGACCATCGGCTGTTATGGCGGCCTCCAGCATGACCATGGCCGGCGCTTGAGTTCTGGTGGCCAACCGAAGGTGCACATTTTCAGCTGACCTCTTTGGCAAGTAAACACGATCATTTTGTTTGTTTACAAACTGCTGGACAACGAATGTTTCTAAGACCCAATTTACATTTGCAAATTTTAGTTTGGCAAATTCTTAAAGTGAGGGTGAGAGAGGAAAAGAGGATTTGGGGGGGGGGGGGGGGTACAGACATCGGTGTTCTCGCAAAGTTGCTTTGTTCTTTGTTTTATAGAGTTGCACTTTCATGATGAAATTGTATATTTGACATTGTTTTTCATTTTATATTTCGTTTTTTGTAGTTAACTTCAGTGAGGTGAAGCGCTTGCAACGCATACCATAGTTTTTTATATTTTTTTTTAAAACAAATGTTTTAGAAAATAATCTAGTAATTAATGTGATAACTTATAATTAATGTTATCATATACATATATGAAGCAACTGAATGTATACTTTTACAAGACTGAAATATATTTTTAATTTTTAAAACAAAAAAAATTTAATTGGTTGTTGTTTTAACAATTTTATTTGCAATAAATATATTAAAAAAAAAATTTTGCTGTGTACTTTTTTCCTAATTTTTCTGGTGGGTGAGTTTGTTTCGTCAAAGTAGGAAAGCGCATATTTTTCTCCATTTCGATTATTTCCTTTTGTTTTTTTTCTAATTCAGTAAAACAGTTGCTTAGTTTAAAAAAAAAAAAACTATTAAAAACTATTTTCAATTTGTAAGCTTTACCAAAATAAAAAGACTACAGAGCAACATGTGCCTAGTAGCACCTAATAAAATAGAACAAAATTTACAAGATATCTCTAAGGTTTTTTTTTCAAGAAGAACATCTTATTAATTTCATAGGGAAAACCTTTTTGAAGAAATCAATAAATAAATATAAATAAATTAAATATTATATGAATATTGAAATAAAAATCAACCGCCAAAAATATGTATTTCACAATGTATTTCCTATGCATTTCACATTTACACAGCATGCGTGTGTGCTTTGTGCATGCGTGTTTGCTTAAAAACCAACCACCGAATGAAATGTCAAAAATTAAGAAAGAACATACGAAAAGAAACAAAAAATTTGGCAAACTAAAATTTGGCTGTGTAAATGGCAAACAAATTTTAAAACAGAATGGAGAAGAATTTGCCAAACTAAAATTTGCCAATGTAAATTCGGTCTAACAGAAAATGCGTGTAATCAATTTACAAAATTTTCATCATACTCGTTTATAGAAGTAATTATAAATCTGCAAATAATCTTCTGGGATTTGTCTATTTTCCTTGAATAAAACGCACAAATGCATATGTGCGTCGTGTGGGCATGTGTATTGTATGGTTTTTGTAATGAGGAACAGAAGGAGAATTTTACATGAGGACTGAACTTTATTGCAGGTAGAAAATATGCAGCCTGCCTGATCTTACAACTAGTGTATACGCAGGGTGATCAGGATATGTATACCTGACATGTACTTGTTTATAAAAATCGCAAATTTCATTTTGTTTCAGAATTTGTTTTAATTTAGTTGTACGTAACTTGTTACATTAGGATTTAAAACCTTTTTGGTGTATCCATTATCTTTTTCGTGACTATAATCATCAGACATTGATTCGCTGCCTGCGAATATTTTGCCTGAGCAAGTCTAGGTCCTCCCTTTTCTTTCTTTCAATCCAAATAAGATTCTGCCAAATTATGTTGTCAGTTTTATCTGCATTCTAGACCATCGCATGCACCGTATAAATGTAGGTTCTGCATAATGAACTACTTTGTGCCTTCATAAACACAAATTGATGTGCTGAACTTCCTTATTTTGTAGCCATATCCAGATATCATATGTTTAAGGTAATAAATTAATTTCGAATCTTTCATGGATATCCATATCTGTGTATTAAGTATCAAGTTTGTTGTCCATCTACCATTCCTATTAGCTTTCTGTGGGTTTTGCGTTTCTCGACAGTTTCACGTGTGATATACAGCGGAAAATGTGTTTCTTCTACTGTTCCCTATCTGTTGGTAAATATGTACTTTCACACGCTCTTCGGTTGGTTGGCTTATTAATCCCATTCAGGCACAGAAATAGTAATAGGATGTTACAGCCACGCGCAGAATCAGAATATAATCAGAATCAGAGAATAATTCTTATATAACAAGAATATTAGACTATGGAAACTTCATGTTGGCAAATATTATGGCGGCCAAAGAAGCAAACAAGGGACCTTTAGATAGTGCTAAAAATTAATTACTTTGTTCTACAATATACAATACAACGTTTTACACTTTAATTTGTTTTTCGAGATATCATTTTTTTTAATTTTTTTTTATTATTGAGTAATTTTTTTTTGGAGGTGACACAAAAAAATAATCGAAAGGTGATTCTTACAAAGATGTGAGTTTTTTTTTATATATACATAGGTCTTATTTAGGAAAGTGACTAGATGAAGGGTAAGTGTAATTTGCTATTAAGAGTGCTTGGTATTTTTAGAATAATATTTTGAAAAATATAGTTTAAAAGTTTAAGCATACTTTTAGGATGACAAATTAATGCTAACTTTAGATATTTTCCTCCATTAACAGGCTATATAAACTTGGTTAATTTATATAAAATTGGAAATAACTGGTTGGTTACATTTTATTTATATTTGTCATTAACATAAAATTTTATATCGTTAAGCGGAGCAATTTTGTTCACGAATTTGTTTTTATACTCAATAATTTAGTACAGACTTCGGCTGTTGCCATTACAATTATTCATTTGCATGCACTTTATTGACCGCTAATGTTAATTTTTCGATATTCGTTTTGCTTTCCATATTTTTTAAGCCAGGTGGTACACTTGCAAGAAAAATTTTAAAATTTGTATTTAATTGCCTGGCAAAAAAGTGGTCAAAGGCTGGGAAATATGGATGATATTAGTAGGAACTTCAAAATAATCCAAATCGAATTTGGGAAGACAAAGTCAGAATGATGGTGAGAGAACGAACTAAACATTTTGAATATTACGCAAATTAAGGAATATATGAGCCAATTTTTAGAAAACGGGGTTTTCATATGACGCATATGTAGTAGTTTGAGTTCAATTTACAACATATAAAAACATATATAGTACTAGTTAATTTGTAATATTAAATTTACAAGGTTTTAGCTACTAAAAGCATAACATTATTTAAAAGCCCAATATATTACTTTTTTTTATTATACTTCAAAAATAATTATGCTCACAGTCGTTGATGAAAATATTAAAAAGTATACTCGATTAAAATAATATATGATTTGTAATAAATCTTCACCATAACTTATCATTCGCAATATCGTAAAATGTACTCCTCAGGCACTGCGCAGGTCTAAAAAAAGAAATCTAAGGAAACTTCAAATTGTTTTAATTTATGTTGTTTATATTTGGGAATGAGTATGGATTTTGTCTTACAAGCAGTGTGGTATTAATTCTTTATTATCTTATAAAATGCAGAGTTTTATCCAACTAAATATTATTAAAATAATTCATCAAAAACTCCCTGCTCGGGCGATAAATAGATTTTTTTTTTATAGTTGAGCTCTAATTAAGCTTAGGGAACTGTCGTTATTGCGATTTTAATCAACAGGTTGTATAAGCATAACCGGATTCATTTTTAGCGCGTTACGAGAGTGATTTACTTATTTTTTACAGACGCTGATATTAAAAAAATAACTGTTCCTGAAGTGAGCACAAATCGGTATTGATTCAGCTTCCTTTTATTTAGTGAATACAATTTTCGATTATTACTTATGCATGTGTTTGTAGTCAATATATAATAAAATTGAAATATAGATATGTATATATGTATATGTCTATGTATATACATATGTATATTTATGCATATAACTGCCTTGTTATCTTGTTCATAAAGTCCATAATTTGGTATCCTACACAGTGGTACGATTTGTCAATTAGGCCTTGTGTTTTGAGGCTGCTATAAAAAAAAATAAAAATGTAAAATAACGAAAATACTAAAGTATAGCCGTTGCGTATATGTACGTATATAACCACACAAGCGTGCATACTCGTATATGCAGAAAACGTACAAATCTGCGTCTGCACAAACGGCAATAAATAAATATGCCGGGCTTGTATCTGGACATATTTGGGTATATACTCGTCAATATGTACATATGTATATACACACACCTGCACCCTCTATTACAAAAGGAAAAAAAGTGATTAACTTTAATAGAGGTCAAGATATGTACACAGCTGTTTGCATCAAGCAAACAATTACGCTCATTCCAGAATAATTTTTTCAAGCACTTTTCCAAACACTTAGGAATATGTATGCGCATACATACATACATATATCATTAATTCAATCAGTTAATAAATTTCAATCCACAAATAGATATGTGCTTATGGATGTAAAAACTTTCAAAGATTTAAAAATAATTTATTGTTAAAAGCACAAATATATTCAAGGAAATAAAATTCTCGTCTGCCTACTTAGACTATTGGATCTTAAAAGCTGTTTTGAGTGGGAGGCGAGTGTGAGGATTGTTTTTAAATATTTTCAATCAACACCGTGACAAAAATGCAAAAAACTTCCAAGGACTAGCAGACGAACAAAATTTCAATCAACTTCCCTCCTTATATGGATAGGAGAAGGGTATAAAAAGGCCAGCGTTTGGCATTTCAACTGTGTATGTATGTATGTATGTAAATATGTATATACATACATATGTTTTAATTTTAAAATTGCTTTTGATTTAAAATGGTAAACCCTCTTCAATAGAATGTGTTTTTTTGTTAATGTATGTACTTAAATTGTAAAAAAATTTAATTAACAAGCCCCTTTTTTGTATAGGGATTTTTTAGTAAATAGAAAACACAATGAAAAGCGGCAATTGTTCCTGTTGCTCCCTTATTGTTTCCACACATTGCTATTCTAAATTAGAGAAAATAATAATATTTTCAACCCGCTCAATCAGATTGAAAATTGTTTTGAGTCACATATACATAATTTGCCCTTTTTAATATTAAATCACTTATAACTATGTGTTCTAATTAATCTTATAGATGCGTTAGTAGCAGAGTCTTAGTATTGGGTTCTACTGCTAGAAACAAACCCTCTGCGAATAGTGAGTACAGTTGGAATTCGCACCACTTTTATTTTTATGAACAATTTATTGTTATTGTACCCAATGATGCATAGAATAATGTCATACGTGTACAGATACTTACATATGTATGTATAATATTTGTACACACGGAAAACTTAAGGCAATGTCGCCAGAAAGTTACAAAAACTATGACCAGGCGGTAACTTGAAGATACTCGTACTTGATTGAGAGTAACTATTTCTATTCTATTTATCTCAACCGAATTATAAATGACTCATCCTTATACAAAAAATAGAACACAGGGACATAGTAAAATGAACGAGAACGTAGTTCAGTAACCAATTTTATTAATGCTCACCCTTATAATATCTGCAAAGTGATAAAAGTACAGTGTTATTGAATTTAAAGAATTTTTATTTTTTTTTACAAACTCCCCTACTTAGCAGAAGTTATTCATGCTCGTTGTAAATGTTGTTAAGTATGATGTTTGTTAAGTTCTTACATTTATACACAGTATATGCGCATGCATGTAGATATCTGTGTGTACAGCTTTCATAGGAGGAAAGTTATTTAGATTTAATGGGAATTTTATTATACTCAAATTTAACTAAACCAGCATGAACTGGTTAAATGCTAAAATCGTACGCATTTACTGTAAATCGCAATCAATTCAAAACCCACCTCATACAAGTGCGCCCTGCTTTTGTTTTCCTTTAAATTCTTCCATAAATTCATAGACTATATAAATTGTAATACGTCAAATATTGGCAGCTAAAGAAATGGCTGCATTGGCATACGTTTGCATATTCTGAATTGCCAATGCCTTGGAATAATTTTAATCGATGGGAACATGTTAATCAAATATCTGTCATACCATTTTTATGACCTAATCAAAATATACATACATGCATATACACATACATACATACGTTTCTAAATTATTTATAAATAAGAGTGACATCATTTTTGTGTTGCGATCATAATCAGTTTATAAGGGAAATAGGCAATCGAGGATTATTGAAAGGACCTCCAGTTGGCAAAACTGTGCAATGGTACCTTGGCTTGAACCGATTATACAGCACATAACTTGACTCATATATGTGCATAAGTACGAATATATAAAATACAGGATGAGGGAAAAAACTGCAACAAAGTAAAACGCCATAATTTTTTAATTTTTTTTTAAATTTTATTGAATGAAAGCAAAAAAAAAAGTCGGAAATAGCCTCAAATTTTAAAATATGTTTAGATTTGTTCGAATTGGTAACCTTTGGTACGAATTATGGCCTTCAAACGGCCAATGAAACCGTCATACGCTGCCCGAATGTTGCTCTGCGGTATTTTGGCCCATTCCCAGCGAAGCGCTTGCATGAGGTGATCGACACTTTGGTATTTTTTAGTGTTAACCTTGCTTTCCAAAATATTTCAGACACAATAGTCCAACGGATTGGTATCCGGAGATTTTGGTGGCGATTGTGCGCTGGAAATGAAGCGAGGAACCTCATTTCGTAACCATTCTTGGGTGGCGCGTGCTGAGTGCGATGGTGTTGAGTCCTGTTGGAATGTCCAAGGTCTGCGGCCAAAATGTTTGTATGCCCGAGGCTTCAATACACCCTCCACATGATTTTCGTGATAATATTGGGCATTTATTCTGACGCCACGGTCGATTAATACGAGGGGAGAGCGACCATCGGCTGTTATGGCGGCCTCCAGCATGACCATGGCCGGCGCTTGAGTTCTGGTGGCCAACCGAAGGTGCACATTTTCAGCTGACCTCTTTGGCAAGTAAACACGATCATTTTGTTTGTTTACAAACTGCTGGACAACGAATGTTTTCTCATCGGAGAAAACCAAATTCGGCAGTTCAGCACTTGCGGCCAATCGAAGCAACCCTTTGTCTCTTTTGAGTCTATTTTCTTTCTGTTGCGGTGTAAGTTCTTGCACTTTTTCGAATTTCAATGGCTTTACCTCGAACATTTTTTAATATTTGCCGAATGGAATATTGCGATATGTTCAGCTCGCGAGCCATTTTTCGACCACTGCGACGCGGATTTCGGTCAAGTCGCTTCTTTACTTTTCGAACTATTTCTGCTGATATTGCTGTTTTCTTCCGTCCACTTCCTTGACGTCGGGCTATGCTACCAGTATCACAGTAACGAGCGATGGTACGAGACACAAAAGATTTATTCACATTTAAATGCTGGAGTGCTGTAACGATAGCCACATGTGGTTTTCCAGCCAAATATAATAAAATCACACTATCACGCTTGAATTCCATCATGAATAACTTTTTTTCTGGAAAATTCTCACCAAAATGCTTTTGTACCCCTGTAAACAATGTAACGAGCTGTCACTGGAATAATTTTCACAGCTGTCGGACGAGTGGTTTAGAAACGACAGCAGTCTGAAATTGGTTGTAGTTTTTTTTATCTCACCTGTTAGTTGATAGAGTGTTAGTTGATAGCGAAATTGTAGACGCAGTTCACAGGATGAGGTGCTAAAATCTCCTAATAACTCACTCACTCTTCAACTTCAAACAAAATCTTTCAAGATTCCAGAGTAAAGTATTTCTACGAAAGGTGTGGCTAACCATTCGCCATTATATACGATTATTTTTCTAAAATTGGAAACTCACTTTGGAATTCCTAAAACATATACAATGACGACGTTCTTGCTGGTGCCAATACAATGAAAATACTGAAGATATAGAAGGCTTACTTGGCCACAATTCTCATAAATACTAAGTAGTATACCAAGATGGCGACACGGCAATATCGCCTCCTTAACCACAATAATAAGTAATGATACCTAAAGCTTCGCATTAACCGAACTCAATTCGAGGATTTGTTTAGGATGTTGGTTGCGTTTCGCAATTCAATTTACGTACGTCTAAGGTGCTTCTCCGTAAAAATACAAAATAACTTCTACTCTTTTCTGGGATTGACTACAACCCATTTCGGGTAATTTCTGCAAAGGTAGCCGGTATTACCCTTGGAAAAACTGGCCAAGTAAATAAGCCAGCGAAATCGGTATATTCTCCTATATGAAATCGTGTTTCAGGTATAAAAGTACATATATGTTACAGTTCAGGACGTTTGAAACAAATACGACATAAGTTTAATACTGCTAAGTGATGAGATGACGAATCTGAAAACCAATTAATTTTATTAAATAAATAAATTTAATAAAGAAATTTTTATGTTCCAAAAAGGGGGAAAAGGTGCAAAAAAATTTTTGTAAATGACAAAACCTCAAAAATATTCTGAAACTTATAGTTTCAATTGCACTCGAAATGAAAAAATATAAATAAGATTCTGGTGATGAAGTTATCCCTACAATTTATATTTTTGAATTTTACGAAAAAAGATTTGTAGAATTATGTAGAAGACTTCTTCTTGCAATATTCATTAACTCCACATACACACCTGCACCGGAGTACCGTTGGTTTTTACTACACGCGGTTTAGGAAGTAAGTATGGGTGTAAAGTAGATTGCCACCCTATAAGCTCATTAATATAGATCAACATATGCATATATATATATGACTATATGTATATATATATGTATGTATGTACGATGAAGTTGAATTATTATTGAATTTTGGAATTGTTGGGTGGTTCTCTGTTGAGTAAATCCTCTTCAAGTAACCAATTGTTATTGTCTCCTTTTAATTTACCCATGAAGAACCATACTAAGGCTGTATTTTGTAGGCCCATCAGCACTCATATCCTATCAGCATATTAATTGTATACATGTTATTATTCTATAGTGGACTAGTTTGAAGATTGTTCCAAACTAATCATCTAGTGCATCGTATGTGTAGGCTGAGAGAGTAGGACATGCGAAAAACAAAAGAATCGATTTGTTGGTAAAGTGATTATGTATTAATTCGTCGAGAATCTTACAGGGTACTCCTTCAATCCGCAGTAATGAGTCTGAAGACCAAACTAACTTCGTAACTGGAACCCTTGATCAAGAGAGTAATGGGTACGCTTTTGTAGCATTCTCCAATTTTATGCAGTTTTTATAGAGGCTAATATTCTGTGTCCAATGTAGGGCATTATTTGGGTGCAGCAGTTTTAAGAATTTTTAACAGCAGTTTCAATCCACACACAATTACAAACTAAAGTGGAGAATCGTGTGTGCACGCAGCCTTAAAAAAATGTTTGATTTGAGTGTGGCTCTGTAAATGCGCAAATACTGGTTCCTAAACTCCTAGTAGTATTGTTTAGGTTTCTTATTGTTTAGGATATCTGAATCCTTTTCAAAGCTAATAACCAATATTTGTTCTGCGTTATCCGTTGAAGTGCTACAGATTCATCATACAACTCCATAGAGTTTGATTGATTTTCTTCACTGGGTGATTGTTTTTTTCTTATACTTTAGGATAATGCATTTGTTAGGAATTTGACTTAGAGAAATAGCTTTGATATATCTGCGGCAAGTCATTCATTAATAGATTGGATCTTTGGTACATCTACTCAAATTAAAATTTATATTTCCCTTGCTAACAAAGCTTTTACTGATAGCATTGATGCATTGAAATAAAACGTAGGTGCAGATACATACATTATCCACAATTTCCATTAAAGAGCATAAAAACTTAAGTACCAATGAATTTTCAATGACTCCTCCAGTAATGCCCCAGAGAACTACTAAGATTACATGATTTAGAACAACAAACAAAATTCATCAAATAGAAAATTTTTTTTACTAATTTTCATATGCGAAACTTTGATAAAAATATTTTGAAGATTAAAACAGAATTTATTATTTATATTATTTATTAGAAATTTTTGAGATGTAAAAGCTTTAGTTATTTTCTTAGTTGAGACGATGTTTGTAATATAAAAATTCTCGCTGATAAGAACAGTCAGCGAAATAAAATAGGCTTCAATATGGGTTATTTGCAACGATAACGGCTTTTGTAAACCTTCTGCCTTATTCGAGCATTTAATGGAAAAAGCAAAATGCCACTAATTTCGAGGATATTATTTCGGTAATAGAGCTTACTTGTATAAACTCAAGATATATTTATGTCTTACGTCAGAAAAATATTTTATATTTGGGATATAGTTGCAACAGCTAGTAGGCTTTTATTTGCTGCATAAAAAAATTTTGCTTAAATCTAAATGAACTACATAGATTTGTGAGATTCTGGATATACTAAAAACCTTTTGAACAAAATTTTTCTTATAGAATTTGAGAATGCCATTGGCTACAATTGTTGATAAGTTCTCTAAAGGCAACGGTTCAAACATGTTCGATACCTAAGACGGTAAAAAAAAATTAAAGTATAAAGTAAAGTATTTGTCTGAAGTTATCTGCTGAGTTTTCTGTATAAATAAAGCCCTACAGTAGATAGAAGTTCTTCCGTCACAACTCCAAGCAATTGTTATGCCATGTGTACCACTTTTCGGTATGAAATCGAATACACCATACCCGCTTTAGTATCGTAAAATGATGTCCTGTAACCTGGGTCGACAACAACAAGAACTACGTCATTCAAAAAGCCTAGAGATATACGAAACGTTAACGTAAATTCACCACAAAAAGTAAAAAAATTTCTAGGTCACAAATTGAAAAACCCAATAATTTTTATGTCAACGTCAAAAATAGAGGTTTTTAAAGTGGATGGTTTTTAATAGAAGGAAGTTTAACTATTCGGGATAATAATTTGTTCAGATAAAAATTTAAATTAAAGTAATTTATTTACAACAATTAAGATTTCAGACAAAACATTTTCAAAACAAATTTTTGTCAATTAGTATATAGAATTATCACATAATGTTTTTTTACACTTTGATTTCATTATTTTTTTTTCTACTTATTTATTTTTGAGAATTTTGTAATTCTATTTTAAACTTAAGCTACAAAACGAAATATTTTTTATAATACTTACAAACGAAATTCTTCGTATGCAAATAGATATAAAAATTGAAGGCATAAATCATTAAGTTGGATTATGCAAATTATAAAGAAAATTTTTAGTTGAAGGGGGTTTCAATTTCCTCATCGAAGTTGTTTTGTGTGCTATTTTCATCTCTATCAGACCACTGGTACTCCAATGACGAATGCCAACTCCGTAATCTAATTTAAGTACTTTCACTTAAGGAAAAGCTATTTACATTCAGCAAAGCTTCACCTCCATTAAAGCCTTTTTATTTAATCATTTAGGAATTAACTATTTAATTCTCTATTGTATTTTGTTATTAAGTTGTTTGTACTGTACTTGTTTTTTCCAGCCAAAAAAAATTTGAATTTTCTTTTTATTTATTATTATTTTATTTATTTTATATTTAATGAGTTTAACAACAATTTAGAAAATACGTCTTCACATGGGATTTACAAGTTCTTCTAAACTCTTCCTTTGCTTTTCTATCACTCAATTGCGCTTAGAATCTTCTACGCTACGTGATATTCGTGTAAAAATACCACATACACCACAAAGAGGGCAGAGAATCACGCTAAAATGCGAGTATGATATTGAAGATGACAAATTATACTCAGTAAAATGGTATAAAGGACGAAGGGAGTTTTACAGTTACACTCCCAACGAGAAACCAGCTATAAAAGTTTTTCACATATCAGGTGTAAGAGTAGATGTATGTATGCCAGTAAAATGAACAATTCCATTATTAAAAAAACTGTGAAGCGTCATTGATTTGCTCATTTCAATAGAGTGTTCACGAGAAGTGGCAAGCATGAATATTTGTATTGGTTGGATGCGTCTGAATTACTCAGCCGTTCTCATTAACGGTTTACGTGAATCCCTTAATAAAAAAAGAGAGGAGAGAGTAACACATGCGTGTTGGGGAAGCCGCCTGATATTGAAGAGACCAATATAATAACGTGGGTGGGCGAGAACCGGCTGATACTACTAATTTCTTTTATACACATATGTACATATACACATGTACACATATATCTTAATTGAGCACGCACGCGTGGGAGAGTCGGCTGATATTGGTCATTTTATTAGTGAATTCATGAGAAGCGGTGAAATTGAATATTTATGGACCTTGAATGCTGGTGGATTCTTCATTTTTGCTAATTTTCCGCTTATATGAATCCCCTAATGAAAAATACCAGTGAGACCCGATTGATACATACTACTGACTTGTTTTTTATTGGTTTTATTTTTTTTATGTGTATGAGAACCGGTTGAACTACTAATTTTATTTACATTTATTCCTGTGAGAGCTGCAGCATATTACAAAATAGAATAACTTGTAGTTCTAAATTTTAAGAACTTGAATTTCCCACTTTCTGTAACTAACATAAGAGAATTCGAAAATAATAATTCATCAATCAGTACCAACGCATTTGGTTTGGAAGATAATAATATAATTGGTCCACATTATTGTAGAAAAGCAGAAAATAGAGAATGTGGATCAATTTCACTACATATCAATTTCACATCAAATCAATTTCAAGGTATGTTTTTTTAATTAAGTAATATTAATAATATTATATTATATTAAAAAAAACAATTTTTTCTTGATAGATTGATTACCAGTCAGCTCACAATACACAAAGGTAAAATACATGTATGAGTGTGTAAAACATGTTTAATACACTTTCATATTTAATATGAGACGGGTCTACAAAAGGATAAACATGAATGTAATAAAATGATTCTTGTAATCATTGAGAGTCTAGCAACCACTTCTCGTATTTAACCCTCATCGATACGTCGAGAAATAGATCTAATGGTCCCATTGTATGCGCGCGTATACTCATAAATTTTTAAATGTCGAAAAGCTAAAAAAAATTAACCAGCATTTAAGTTTTGTGATTTTTTATGGTTATTATATTGTTTGCTAATATATTCTTACACTTGAACTTAAAGGTAGATTTGAGAATGAGAATGAAATTAAAATATTACACATATTAGAAAAAATAGAATTTTTAAATTTTGGTGTTATATTTCGCCAGCTTGGATGGAATATACTCACGAAATGGTAACATATTCACTGTACGAGAAGAATATATATTTATTTTCTGGATTTACAGCATTTTCTTCTGTTAATTTTTTCTTAAGTGGCTCAATGTCGTCTTCATCCGAATGCTCGCTAACTTCACTTTCATCATTCTCCTCGTCTGATAATGTAAAATCATCATTTCTATTGCATGGAGATTCGCCCTCTTCGCTTTCCAAATCGGAATCCATTTCCTTTTCACGTAAAAAGGAAATTTTTCATTTTTCAATTTTCACATTTTCCTTTTTTTCCACTTCCTTTTTTCACGTAAAACTATACATTTTTTATCAAATACTTTCAAACACAAAAAAAAAATCAAATAAATCCGAAAACAAACTTCACTTATGTGTGTCCTAGAACAAACTGAATTTCATAAAATGAAAAAAAATTCGTGCTATAAATCCACACACAAAAATAAGAGGTAATTGCAGGTCTCTTCCTATGGTATCACGCACATTTGTCATACAAGTTGATTTTGAATGCATACTAGAATCGGTTAGTATTCAAGATTCCATAAATGTTAAGCCCTTTAAGTGAAGTAACTTTTATATATTGAAGATGATATCAACACAATTCCATTAAATAAGGAATTGTACGTATCAATATCCAAAATAATTTGGGTAAAATGAAAACGATACATTTGAATTACGCTTTCTTGGCTCATTTTGATTCATGCAATGGAGCTTAGAAAAACAATCTTGTTATTTACCCGATGATGATTTTAAAATTATGAAATAAAATTATAAAAATAATAATGACTTTAGTTTAATGAAACAAAGTTGTTTTTCCATATCAATATCTAGACTCATCCAATAGTCTTCAGGAAATATAATTGCCGCCTCCTACAGCATTTTTAAATAAATTAACTGATATATCCTGTAGTGTAGATGGTTATAAGTATGCTGCAAGGTTTAGAATATATTTCACTGTAGATCATTAAAGGATTACCTATTTTTATATTTAAAAGTACATGCTCTATTACGTTGTGATATCTTTGAAAACCTTAGAAAGATTTGTAAAGATATCTACAATCTGGATCCATACCAATATTACACTACTCCAAATATCAATATGTATAATTTTGTTGTTCGAGCTCCTCTAAAGGAGGACTTAGTAAACGTACTTCAATATCAAATAATATTTGTTGTCAGATAGTATAATATATGAAGGATTCTAATATAGTTTAATTGAATATTTTCAAGATGTAATTAAACATTCTCCATATTGATAGTTCCAATAAATAATCTACGTTTGTCAACACTGTTTTTCTGCCTTTGTGTCAGAAAGATAGCCAAGGGTTTTCCCCACTATTTTCGGACTAATATAGAAAAAGAAGAAATACAAAAATAAAACATACAATACAGAAAGAAAATTTTAATTGTCTATGAAAAGGAACAACAATTTAATTTAAAATCAGAATTAAAAATATCGGTCATATGGAACAATAATTTACTCTAAAAGAAGAATTTAAAATGCCTGTGAACAAATAAGTAAAAAATACTTTGGAAAAGAACTGAAAAAACTGTGAAATGGAACAATAAATAAATAAAATGGTGGAATGAGCATAAGAAGAAGGAAGAAATCCTTACAAAATAATTTATATAGTACAAGGTTATCATATTCTGTTAATAATCTCATTTCGATTGCATGCATGCCATCATGATTCTTATTGTCCTATAAACGTTTGGTTTAGGTATAAGAGCCTTAGCACCGAACCCTTTACCATTCACCCATTCACATACTATTTTTATGATTTTTCTCTTATCAACATTCTCCGTAGTATTACCGTATACTGCACTATTTAATAATTTAAAAAATTTTGGTCAAATATGTTTTTAGATAATATTCTATATCACTAATTCTTCTCCATAATTCTAACCGATATCATATACGATCAATAACGAGTTCACCATGGATACCGCAGTAACTATAAATATCAGAATTTTAATATCTACTGTTTTCAATATAACTCCGACAGCAGCAGAGATATAAAAGAAAATATGGTTAAAACATAGGTATAAGAAAAAGAAAATAATATAACTTAGTTCAAAATTTTAATTTATTTTATAATCTTATTAATTTTTTTTTAAATAAAGAAAATTATAATGTTAACCTCTACACCCTTTCTCTCTTAATTTACGCTTACTCATTGCTTAGGAAATTATATTCATAGTCAAGAAACAATTTACGAATATGTATCAACCGATTCTCACATGCACTTTACTTACTTCGTTTTTATCAGGGGATTTATGTACACCGAAAATTAGCAAACCTGAACAATCCAGCAGCATTCGACCTTCATAAATATTACATTTTACCACTTCTCATGCACTCCCTAATGAAATGACCAATATCAGCTGACTCTCCCACACGTGCGTGCGTAACTAATGGCTTTTTCTTTTCTACAAAAAAAAGGCAACACTACCCGCAGGGAGGGCAATTTTGTGTTCTTTTCTCAAAAATGTGTTGCCCTGTGAAAGGTTTGCGTGTTCTTTTCTAAAAAATGTTGCCTTTTCGCAGGGCAAAAGTCATTGCACTTTTCCCAACACACATGTTTTACTCTCTTCGCACTTTTTTATTAAGGGATTCACTTAAACCGTTAATGAGAACGGCTGAGCAATTCAGGCACAGCTACTCAATACAAATATACAGTTTTGCCACTTCTTGTAAACACTCTATTAAAATGAGCAAATCACGTGTAATAATAAACGTTTATATTCGAATGTCGTTTAAAGCGTTTGACTTCAAACGAAACACAATTGGTTTTGGAATCAACTTCTATGGCTACTGCTGGCAAATATTCCTGTGAAGTATCTGCTGATGCTCCTTCATTTCATACATTAATAGCAACGTCTCAATTAGATATTGTAGGTGAGTGTGATCAGAATACATACTAACATACAACAACTACAAATATATATGTACGTATTTTAATTTAAAAATTCAGAATTCATTCATTTCTGTTCCTAATTATTGTTAATAATTCACATACATACATACATACATACATACATATATACGTACACATCCATGCATAAATATATACATACATACATACTTCTGCGTTTGATTCTACGTTCTTTTCAGAGTTGCCACGTAATCCACCACTTATTGTTGGCATACGCCCACGTTACCACTACGGTAATATATTACGCGGTAATTGTACGTCGCGACACTCAAAACCAGCTGCGAATCTTACATGGACAGTTAATAATAATGAAGTAAGTAAGTATTTAGTATTTTTTGATACATCGTGATTTTTCACCACATATTTCAATAGTGTCCCCCCCTGCCCCTCATATTCTATTTTGTTACGCAAGTGGAATAAATGCATCATGTCTATGTTTTGTTATAGATTCTATAGTTTATACAAATTATTAATACATCACATTGTATTGTTAAATAACTATTTTTTCAAGTTTGTATTCTTTTTGTACTAGATGAAAGCCCTATTTGGAATATGGCATTAGTGACTTTCTGTTCAGTATAGAAAAGAGGTATTCCAAGGACATTAGAAGTTATGGATTAAATCTTGTTATTAAATTTTGATTCGTAAATGGCAAAAAGGGAACAGTGTTTGTAATGTATAACTTTCATTAAATTTGAAACGAATTTTGGGGCAAGTCTATTTTATTTAAAAGTCTATTTTAGAATCTTGCTGTTTGGCGCACTTATCACTGATTAAAAATTTTCCTTGTAAGGACATTCATATTTACTAAGTGATAGTGATTTTGAATGATAGTAAATGCAATTCTTTGTATATCACTCAGCATTATTATGAGGTAATGCGAAGTTATCGAAAAAATGAAAATTTTTAGTACACGCGATGAAATTCAGAAAATGGTTTTCAAAAGAGGCGAAAATACCGATGGAGAATGCATGTATTGGTTACGAATATGCTGCATGAGGAGTTTACTCTCTTTTGCGATTCGAAAGCCTTTGCGATGCGTAAATAAGATGCGTTAATAAACTAATTTGGTACTCTATAACATATAAAAAAGCATGCAAGAAATTTTCTCAGTAGTTTACATTAATGATTCTAGCAATGATCAAACAATTATAGCGAGGCAAATAAAAACTGAAATAAAAAATAATTTGTTTTTGAGATCATAAAATTCATGCTAACATTTTTAATGGTTAAATAAATATTTCTTTATAAGAACATAAAAAAAATGTTTTTGCACTTCGTCGGCATAAAAAACTTAAACTTAATGGAAAAAAGACAATTCAATACGATAAAAATATACCTATATCTCCTAAATATATTATTGTTAAAAATAAGGAACTTCATTATTATCTTATAATCTATGTTTTTTATAAAATAAATAAATAAATATCTCGTATCACATATGGGATTTATATGTTTTTCTTCAGTTGCGTTTAGTAAATAGCTTGCGCAAGATATTTGCGTTAATGTTACAGTTTTGACAAGCGTTTTCGCAAACCAGAGTACGGTGATACCAGACTTGCGCAAATGAGGTGCGTAACACAAATGCATAAACGCAAACAAGAGTGCGAAATGTTTAATTTTGCGAAAATTTTCTTACGCATCGCAAATGAGAATAACCCTCCAGATTTACAAGAGATGCACTATGTAAAATGCTATAGAAAACCTCGATAGAACGAGATGATTAATTCAAAATTATCTATTTGTCCCTAAAAAAAGATGGAAAAGAAAATCTATTACATCTGAAAAATAACCTTGATATGATTTATTACCATATATATGCACATATACATTCCCCACTCATCATGAATATTTTGAAATGTCAAGTACGGAGTAAGATCCATTATTCGTATAAGAGAAATGATGAGGTCTTTGAAATCATTAATGATATATAATTGTTTTTCTTATGTTATATTTTCTATAATATTTAAAAACTTTTCTCCTTTTTTCTCTTCACATTTTATCAAGTGAATGAATATTTATGTTAATTTCAACAGTATTTGTTGTTATTGATAAAAAAGATTGATACGACTGAAATATTATCCATTTAAGTAAACGATTACATTAATTCATTATTTTTGAAAGTGAGACCTCATATATAGATCAGGAAATATAAAAAAAACATATGAAGCGGATGAGGGCAGCAGGTAATAGAACCAAGATATATATATATTGATTTACAAAGGGAACGGACCAGATTTAAACGGACATACGCCATATATTTGGACCAGGTCTAGGGAAGGGAACAGTATTACTTCCCTGTTAAACATCCAAACAGCTTTTCATGAAATTTGAAAGATAAATAGATCTAGATATTAAGAGTTTTATAATATTTTTCAGTATAAATCAATAGTACCCAACACACGCCATTCATTTAACTGCGTAAATCAATCAACATCCTATTTTTACATTCATTATTTCAATATTTTCATTATGATAAATAATTTATGAGCATGAAAAAATTTTTAAAGTGAAAAACTTGTAATAAAGAAAAATTGTGTTTTTGTTCTAAATTTTGTTTTTTTAAAAATACATTTACTTGTGCTTTCACCAGCAACTCTCATATATAATATTTATATTTTAAGGCCCAGTTATCACATGTGCTTCAATACAAAACGCAGAAAGATGCACGCAACGAAATGCAAACTTCAATTCTAGGCCTTCATTTTGTTATCAGTAAGAATCATTTTGAAAATGGGAAATTGAAGGTAAGAAATTCTAAACTTATCCAAATCATTGAAAATGGTAATTTTAGTTCCACATATTTGCAGATACGTTGCATAGCGAAAATTGACGACATTTATCACAAGTCGTCGGAAAAAACTGTACTTGATAGCAAATATCATAATACATACGAGAGTAAAGGAACTGTGAATATGTTGAACGAGGACCCAGAATATAATCAGTACTTGTTGAAAGACAGTGAAGTAGTGGAGAAGAATAATAATCTCTTCACAGAAATGCAAGGTACGTAATTTTACACAAATGTAAATAAATTCATTAACGCAATAAAATAAAAATGTGTTATTTCCATATTAGCAAGCACTCATATTTCCTCCTTATTTCTTAACTAGACTTCTTTTACAATTTTATACCTTCTACGGACGCGAAACTTTCTGCGTGGGCTTCTGCTTCGTGCGTGACGGCTCCATGCAACTTGACAAGGTATTCCTTAAACTTCTTTATAATACACATGCTTTATGAATGGTGGCATTTCGACTATTGCTTCGCTAGCTTTTCCTAAGATCTTAATGACTTGGCATTTGACTTGGTAATCTCTTAAAATTTCATTTCTAATAAAAACTGTGAAATTATGTTTGAGTCCTATAAACGTCCTTTGTATTCATATACAAATAAAATTGTTTTATTTCTAAGGCTTTAATTTATACATACATATATATTTACTTACGACCTGGTTTCACAATTCTATACAGCCGTACGATTTGATAAATTTGACATGTGAGCTGAAAAAATGAAATAGTGAGGCATAAAATTTTGCGATTTTTATTACAAGCAGTAGTTTTTGAGAATTATTAGAAAATTATAGTTTTCGTGCGATCAGAGTAGCTTTTACTTCAAACAGCTGAACGCAGAATTATTATTTTTTGATGAAAAGCAAGAAAAACATGGAAAAGTTATACAATATTATTGTTAAAGTTTTGTTTATAGTTTAATATATTATGACAATCCGCCATTTTCTATAGCATGAAATATAAGGAATTATTCGTGAAATATTCGAATTCGTGTGAATGAATTGCACGACTGAGTAGGATAGTAAAACGAGACCTTTATGGATACTTATGTGAAACGTTTTCTGTGAAAGATGAGTAAGTTTATTTTATATTATTTTTTTGGGGAGACCCTTAAGGCTTATTCTCCTTCAAAGAAACAAAATAAATGCGACATTTCGCTATATTTCGAACCATGACATAGATTATATAATAAAGGGAGGAAACATTATTTATTTACAAACAAATGTATTTACACTGCTTTCAAAGAGAATGGGTCATATGCCACCGTTTAAGATTTATTTTTATTTTCTTTTAGTGATTATAAATTTATATGTATATAATAACAATAATAAAACTAATAACAATAATAATATTAACAAACAATATAAATATAGTGTAAAAGAATTAGTTTTAAAATTAGTTTAGTTTTAATTTATATTCATAATATATTAGAGAGTATGCAAAATGAAATTGGTAAAAGGAATATAAAAGAATAATTCATTAAAAAGAACGTCCAATTAATTAACTAAATTAATTACGCATTTAAGAAATATATTGTTTACAACTGTGTATGAAATATTCAATTTATTTTCAATATAAACTTTTCATAACCATTTCTGTTACTTATGTGGAAATATTATGTATTATATGTAATATTTTTACTATAAATAGGTATTAAATAATAGTTATTAAGCAGTCTTAAGAATATTTTGAATAAAGAAGCACATATTTCAGTGTGGGTATAAATTAAAAATTATTTTTTTGATTCATTCCTACAAAGAGGAATTAATTCGCTCCGCATAAAGTAGTAGGCCGGTTCGAACAAATTGATTAAATTTGAATGCAATAGCAAATCATCCGACATCCCATAGAAATACGAATACATGCAAAGATACATACTTATGTGTGTATTTAGGCATGGGTTATATCTAAAAACGTAAGATAATACATTTAGTTCCATTGTGAATTGTAAGCAAAGTTCGGAGAAAAGTGAATTTTCAAAATATTTCCTTGTAGCTTAAAATTTCATACCTGAAACGTTAAATCAATATACAATTAGTAACTTACAGATATGAAATATGCATACATATGCATACATAAATGCATATAAATATAGGGATTTGTTGTTGCAGATTTTATAGGTGGAGAGGTGGATGAAGGAGAAGGTAGGCAAACTTGGAAGACCCATAGTAAGTACATTTTGTCATTTCAGTTCAATTAATCGAAATCAACTGTCCTTTGAAAAAGGATTTAGTCCTATACAAAAATATCGGATCAGAAAGTGCGCAATATAGAAAAGTTGCAAACAAGCAATTGAATTTACTTAAAGAAAAGGTTCAACTTGGTTTTGCTTCATATTCGACTAAGTTATGCATGCATATACATGAATGCATATATATGTATCATATATGCATAATGAGTCTTTGATAACTGCGAATATAACTTTTACAAATATTTCGATTGCTTTTCATAAAATAAAATACAAAACTGTACATCGTGCAAATATGATGCCAAAATATTCCAAGCAGTCCATAAATTCCATATTTTTATTTAAATTGAAAAGAATCCTTTACAATGCGTTTGTGTATATTTTTTTAAATGAATAGAAAAGCATCCAGTTCAAAATATTATTTCATATATGTATGTGTGTATATATAAAAACAAAATTCTTATACCTAATTATTAAACAGTTTTTAAAAAATTTAAATTAGTTATTTAACTCTGAGCCTTATATTAGGACTTCTAACCAAACAATAATTTTTTCTCAAAACAATAATAACAAATGTGTATGTTTATTCGACTGCTGAATATAGCGAAGTGTATGTATAAATGTAAGTATGTCATGTTAAATATTTAAGATTATTTACTTAAAAATATTAGTAATAAGATTCAATTGTTATATTAATCTTAAAGAACAGTCGAGATTTTAGTTTGCTAAAGAGATTTATATTTCACTTCAAAATCTTTGTTTTTGAGAGTCCTTCAATCAATACAAGGCTTTAGTTAAATTAATTTGTTAGTTGTAAATGTGTATGTATATCAATTCATTCTTAGCATGCAGGGAAAACCAACTCGTAGAAAAAGTTAAAACGAAGTTTAAAGTTCAACTCAAAACTTCTGTTTGCAGCAGTTGTTATTTTTACCACTGACTTGAGGGTCGACGCTCAGCACCTGGTGCTGCAGATCCAGAAAATCTTGGTGATGCTCCATTCGAACAAGCAGAAGGTACTGTATCACTGGCTTGTAAAGTATGGATGGCAGTAAGGATTTTTTTGCGAGCTCCAAATGCATTTATACCCAACTCCATGAGATTCTCTTCAGTCAGAGTAGCAAATATTTCCAAGTCTATTTCATTGAGAACAAATATTTCTAAAAATATGATAAAACATACAAAAAAAACAAATATTTTAGGAACATGTAAAATAAATTTACTTATGTAATGTTCTAGGCCCAATGCAGTTAACAATGTGTGAATATCCTTGCAGTGGGTTAATTGTAAGCGACGATTGTTGGGGATCGAGTCTACAATACTTGTTGTTACACCCAAATGGTATGGTGAGGCTATAAGATCAGGTTCTCTAGAAGTGCGTTGCCAGGAAGTCAAATCATTGCCTGTCTCAAGTGGTGTCGGTGAAGTGCGACTCAAACCCATTCCAATCCAATTGGGAGTTGGAGCGCGGAGTTCACCTGCAATGGGAGGGCGATCCATTGCCTTAAAACCCATAGCGCGGCTTATGTCAAAATCAAAATTGCAATTGTGCTGGAAGAAGATAATACAGAAAAAAAAATTTAAATTATGTAAATAACAACTGCACCAAATACAAACCTTTATGTCATAATGAATGCTATGATATTTTTCAGCGCTCGCGGAATTTACAGGCCTGATGGATCCAGAAGCGCTCAAGCCCAGTAAGATGCCATCACTAGCTCGTCTTCCTAAGCGATTGCAATCGGGTTCACCGCCGTAATTAGGATCTGGAGAAAAGGTAGCTAGTCTACCATTTCTTAGTGAGGGGGAAGCGTTGGAATTGGTAACAGCGGATAACGGATTGCCAAACGGCGGATAAGCCTGTTCCAAAGATGTTGTACTGCTCCTAAAACTCTGATATCCACTGGTATCGGTACTGCAACTTTCACGTGGAGATATCTTCTTAATTTGCTGTGTAGTGTGTTGTTGTTTTTTATGGTGTTGTTGTAAAGAGAGAGTCGGAGCTTGCAATGATATTTGAACTTGTTCCAGCTGTTGTTGTATTGCTTGAACATATTTGCTGCTTTGATTTATTTGTGATGCTTTTAGTTGTTGTTGCCTACCGAAACTAGTATTATCGGTGATCTGCATATATTTTTGTGTCGGTGAAGAAATTCCAATATGATTGGTGGGGTATAAATTCTGGTCGTTCAGATAATTATTTTTATTTGAATTATTTCTAACAATATTAGTATTAGTATAATGTGAAGTACAGATATTCCCTGTAGCCAAAACACTTGAAGTCTTAGGACTCTCTGTATATCCAGCCAACAAACCTGTTAACGTAGTACGATAGACAAAATTGAAATCCTTGTCCGTTGGCAAAAAATATGTATCCGGAATTTTTGGTTTAATTACTGGCATTGTCAAATGTAAAATTTCATGACGGGCTTCATAAATTTTATCTGGTTATATTATGCAGTAAATTTTCTTAACAATTTTAATTCCAAAGATATACTTTTAAAACATACCAATAAATTTTTCCACACCCTTTATAACAATGGCCAAAGAGCTTTGTCTTTGCTTTTGGCGTAATGTTATGTAGACGCCATATTTAGTGCTAAGGCTCATTATTTCAGAGGCATCGTTTTGGTTATCGGGAAAGTCAAATATTAAAGCAATTGGCAGATTACCCTATAAGTTAGATAAATGTTTGCTTGATTTTGAAGGATTAATTTAAATTGCCATACAGATCATATACTTACGAGTAACTGTTGTCGAGCTTTATATACACCCTCTATCGTTCCACTTATAGTCACTTGAGATTTTTTGAGTGGTTTAACATTCATATCCGATAGATCGGGGAATATTATCTAATTAGAAGAATATATTTCAATCATACAAATACAAATTTATAAATAATTTACCTTAGTATGTGTACGTTCCATTATGCTTAACAAGTTCTTATTATTTTTCCCTTTCACAATACCATGATGTTGCGGAGAGATCTCTAATTGCATGTTTACAAGCATTTGATTCTAAAAAAATTAAAATGTTTTTTAGGAACTATAATAATTACACTTAACAGTACTAACGGCTATTTTTTCACAAGAAAAATTTATTAAACTTTGTGTAGCTTCTTGAACTCGAGCAGCTTCTTTTTCTGATCCTTTTACTAAGACCAAAGAAGAATGTAACTTTGGACGAGAAGAAAAAATGACCTATATATATGGTTTGTAGAAGAATAAAGAAGTGTTTTAAATATAACTTTTTTTTTTACCTTGAAACCTACCTGCACATTGTATTTTTGTTCCACCAATGTCACATATGGCGTATCCTTATCTGGCTGCGGTATTCCTGACTCTAAAACAGGTAATTCGAATGATATCAACAAGGGAGTAGACAAACGTACCAAATATCTAGCATTCTCCACACCGTCCAACGATCCGCATAATGATACTTGGTTTGATTTTTCCGTGGGATTCGAACGATTCGAATCGGGAAAATGTATATGCGTAGAAGATTCTTCCATAATACATTTTATATTGTTACCGCCACGTCCAATAATGTAGGAGTGATCTGTATATGAGACATCCATTTTCATTATAACACGACTTCCCTAAAACGACAATGTTTTTTTATAAAGTCTAAATAAGCCAATTAAGTTTACTCTTGAGTCCAAATCAGCTAAAATACGTTCTTTGGCTTTTGCCACTTTTGCCTCTGTACCCACTATACGAACATGAGGGTCTATAAATGTAAATATAAATAAGTATGCTAATAAAATTTATTATAAATTTAAATACCTTTCTTACTCTTTGCCCCAATTTTAAGTCTACATGGCCAACTAATATATGTTTCGGTAGTTTTCATAACCTTTAGTATCAATTATAAGTTTCAGCCCAAGATAAATTCTTAATAATAATTCTTGTATATTATACTTACGCTTTCAAAGAAATACTCAGCTCCATTCATACCTTCAATAGAACTCTCGGCTTCAAAAGAATCAAATTGTAATAAACACGATAAATTTGTTTTAAAGACGTCTTTCAAAATTGATTCGTACCTTTAATTAAAAGCTCCAACTTCTGACGGTCTACTTTAAACCGTTCAGTGTGCAAATCATCGGGATTGGTAATACCCAATTTCATTGCTATTACCCTGATATCACTCCAGTCGCTATCCGCTGATGAAATTTCGCTTTGTGTTTCACTTATTGCACCACTCGCAGGATGCGATGCTGCTGACGGAATGTGCAATAATGCAGTCGATGGATATACCAATTTACTGACACATGAAATCATTGTGTTGGGATGGCTATGTATGTATAAATCAGTGTTTGTACACGTATTGCTGTAAATAATAAATTTTTCCTCCTTGCCAAGCTTAGCCCCTTAGGCTTTTTACGGTATATTATTATTTAATTTTCTATTTTAAACATATTTAAAATACATACAAATGTGTTTAATAATGACTGCATTTTATTTTATTAATGTGAATACATACATAAATACCTATATTTTCAAGCTATGATTAGATCAAAAAAGTTTTATCGCCTGCAGCAATGGAAGAAGCAGAACAAATTAAAAAGTAAAATCAGTACAATAAAGGATTCTTCAGTTTTTTTACAGTTACAGACAAGTTAAATAAAATATTGTTATGTAATGATATATTTTATTTATTTATGTACTTATGTATGCATGTATGTATGTATGTATGTATGTATGTATGTATGTAAAAATAACTTACAACAAATCGACTAATCGTTTAATTGTTCATAAAGGGCATACAAACATATGTACATACATATGTACATACATATTCATATGAATTTACAACTATGAAAGCAAAGTACAATCTTATTAAAATGAGTTTATCAATTATACTTTATTTAAAATATAAATTTTGTTTCGTGTTCATATCTCCGTATATGCATACATAAATATGTATGTATATTTGTATATATTGTCTTGTTATGTTTCTGTAAATATTTGTTATGTACTTGTTATCTATGTAGATATGCATTCACTATATATTTCTTATTGGAATCACTTTTGGATGTACTAAATATTAAAAGTGTGTACATACCGACATATGTAAATTTATATACCTTATAATCAACTAAAATTATTTTATTGTACACGTGCTTTTGTTATTAAAATAATGCAAATGCTACTTGTCTTGAAACGAATAGAGAACTTATCCAAACCGCAACTGAAGTCGCGGCATACACATATGTATGTACATATGTGCACATGTATTTGGCATTTGTATGTAGGTGCATATGTATGCGGGCTACTTTTCTGCTCTCTAAATTTAATTTGGATGAAAAATAAGGAAATTTAACGGTTTTTAGGTTCAATGACCGATCGATGAAAGAGAGAAAGAGAGTATTGGATGTAATTTTCTTGAAAATCAAATTGTTTTGCTCTTCCTTCAACATTATTTAAAGCTTTGAAGGCATTACATTGTTAAAACAGTTTTAGAGCTACTGCTTGGTGTAACACAGGAAAAAATATTATAATATATTTCTGGCGAATGTATATACTATATACATGCATACATACATACTTACTTACTGACTTATGCACACACTTGACTACACATAAATATATAAATATGTATGTATTATATACGTACAAACATACATATGTGCACATGAATATATACGTATGAGTGTGCATATGCAAATGCATTCAGATGCACGCCCCCATATTCTATATACATACATATGTATGAATTTTTTTATATTGAATCAATTGCATGCACTTTCCTGCATACATACATATGTATGTATATAATTTGCTAATACATTACAATACATTGTTACAATTTCACGAATTTCTTTGTTCTGTGGAACATCAAACACATTTATTTACATGTTTTTTATATACTTACATATCTATGTACACATGACCATATGTAGATATGTAAGTACAGGTAACCCTCCTATGGATCACAGTAATGTTCTTAGAAAATGTATTGTTATGAGACACAGAAATAGTAGGATAAGGAAACTATGTTCCAAGAACTTATTGATTACAAATCCATTTTTTAATTTTCTATAAACAACTTTATTTTTGTTACTATTCTAATTTCTTAATTTCAAATTGTTTATAACCAAAATTATAACAACTTTCATTAAATTTATAAATGCACATACTCGTATGTGCAATTACTATGTGCTAATGTATTAAATTTTTTCGTCGTCACACATTTTGTAATCAACCAATAACTTTTTTCCGTCTGCCCTCCACTTTTAGAGCTTTGTTCTCTATTTAAAATTTTTGTATGTTTTGCCCTCTTGAGGAAATCTGCAACGGAACTTACCATGTTGGTTCTTACTAAGTCATTGCAGTTTTGATATTACGGAACTGGTTTTGTAGTTCCCTTTTGGGTTTTTGGTCTTCTATTCATGCAAGTGTGTGCATTCAAGAAAAATAACACCAGAACCCAGGGTATTAGGGTCCTTACCTTCAATACTTGCTGGCAAAAGAAAGGCTAAAACTGTATAAATTCAATTAAAAGTTATAAATATAAATAAGGACCTAATATGGGTATTTCGTTGCAGAATGTGATGAGTGTGATGGAAGTGCCAGATGAAGTTGTCTTTTACTGCAAATCGGAAATACTCAAAGTTCTAACACACTATTCTATACATATCTGTGGAAAAAATATGATAGTGTGACCTAAAAATTTCCGATTTTTATGACACTTTTGCGTGTCAATTTTTATGCGATCAGAGTTTTCTTTTACTTCAATAAGCAAAGAAAAAATTGTTTGCATAATTTTTGTATGATAGTGTGCCATCAGGAACGCCATTTTGACGTGGATAGTGAATCATGCTGCAAGTAATTTTAACAGCAAAAGGTCACTATGAATAATTTTCACCACATGAATGTTTTTGGTATTAAAATAATAGTAAAATAAATAACAATAATAAATGTAATTGGTTGTCAGAACTATGTGGAAAAGAAATGTTATTTCACAAAAAATGTAAAAGAAAAAAAAATGCATGGACGTATATATACATCCATAGATATGTACATATATACAAATGTAGATACTTATAGATATGTAATTTTAGAAAATTCTTTTTTGTTAGGCTTGTCTGATATATGTATTTTAAATTGTGTTTAATATATGAAAACATTTCACTTTCGTATACAGTCGTACGAGTCATTCGCACGAAAATAAGACAGTGATACCCTCCTATTTTAAGAAATCAAATCAAAATGACATTGCTGGTAGCATACTAACATTTCAATGAATTACAAAATCATATGTTTTCTGGTTGTAAAATATGAACATATATAATTTATTATATATGGTGCGGTTGAAAAGACGTTGTTGTCGTTTTTAAAAATGTTAAAAAAAAATATTAGAAAATTAATTTTGCAAAAAATTAACAGAAAATACAAAAAATTTAATTCCATCAAAGATTTTTCTGGTTTTCGTCTCTTTCTTTCTTCAGTACGAGTGTATAAGATACTGAAAAAGGGCCTTTAACTTTGTGAACCCAACTTTGTTGTCTAAGACAAGCGCTCAGAGAATTCCCCGTGCTCATCCAGTACATTGTACTAGAATTATGATAGTGTTTAACTAGTCTGATTATGTGTAAGCACGTAAATACATATGTACAATATTTTCAAAGTGTTTTGGCTGTAATAATCGATTATGTAGTAATTGTAATCGATTGTTTTATTGGCCTTGTTATCGTGCTGAGAGCTACGCTCTAATATGTATATGTTATCCACCATATGCTAACTGAAGAAACATATTCCATCAAGTGCTTCCCTCGATCATTCTTTGCTTCTAACTGAATTATACTTTTTCAAAATAATTAAATATTTTATTATTTCTGGTTATATTTATTTGCAAAACTGCTATTTTACTATCATTTCATTGTTATTTAATTTCGTTTTCGCATATGCTAATTTCAGTTTCCAAAGTATTTTATTATGTCATCATTCTCACCTCCTTTATGTGCTTTACACTTCTAAAAATTCCGTATATTCCAATTATACTTCGAAAGTCAATTATAATTTAAATAAAGTCTTTCCCATTTTATATGTACTCACATTCACATGTAATTTTTTGGGTACTTAAAATTTTTATTTTTTTTAAAT